>LSAX01000003.1:2400000-3600000 GCA_001557505.1 Reticulascus tulasneorum | reverse complement strand
CAAAGGTGGTACACTGGTCGACGTAGGGGCTGGAGCTCCTGGTGCAAGAATGCCTGGCAAAGAGACATTGGAGGCGGCTGGTGTAGGGTGAAGGAATAGTGTGGGAGGCGGATCGCGTAGCTTCCCCTTGCTCTTTACACTTTGAGACATGCCTACATTCTGTGTTTCTTCATGAACATTCCAGGCTCTAGACCTGGAGTCCGAACCTCTTGAGCTTGACTGCATTTGGGCGTGCTTTCGTGGATACGTCAAGCCACAGGCATGTGTTTGTGATTGGAGGGAATGACGTGTGGTGGGGCGGATCAATTCTTTGACTTGGGGCCCCTGTCCACGTTGGAGCCTCAGGCATCACAAGTTATCTTGCCCTGGGTCCCCTCTAGGGTTTTGTGGCCCTACCAAAATTCCAGCTAGGCCAGCCTCTGATTTGGTCAACATTTTCGCTACGACGACATCCAACAACCAGCACCACCCATAATCGCGATACTCAAATAAATCGGTATGTAGCACTCTACGAAGCCTCCTCAGAATTTATACAACCCTCTCTATCCTGCAATTTTCGTATCGCACCCACTGACGTTCTTTTGAAGCAACCATGGCTGGAGGAAAACCTCGCGGTCTGAACGCCGCCCGAAAGTTGCGAACAAACCGAAAGGACCAGAAGTGGGCCGATCTGGGATACAAGAAGCGAGCTCTGGGAACCGCCTTCAAGTCCTCGCCATTCGGAGGCTCCTCACACGCCAAGGGAATCGTCCTCGAGAAGGTCGGTGTCGAGGCCAAGCAGCCAAACTCAGCCATTCGAAAATGCGTGAGAGTACAGCTGATCAAGAACGGCAAGAAGGTCACTGCTTTCGGTATGAATACCCAATTCCCGCACTTCAAGCGTGCGAGGAAGATTTTGGCTTTGTGAAGGGCGATTGCTGATGATGGATTACTTCTAGTCCCCAATGACGGTTGCTTGAACTTCGTCGATGAGAACGATGAGGTCCTCCTCGCTGGTTTCGGCCGAAAGGGCAAGGCCAAGGGTGATATTCCCGGTGTGCGATTCAAGGTCGTGAAGGTCTCTGGTGTGGGTCTGCTTGCTCTGTGGAAGGAGAAGAAGGAAAAGCCAAGATCGTAGATTCGCAGCAGGATGGCACGGGAAGTTTCGGCACATGGAGTTTTACGCTTGCATTGGCATCTAAGGGTCACGGTCCTGATACTTCATGGAAGACTTGGTTGATAAATAAAAGATCATAAAGTCCCCATTTGCACGTAAGAACGGCGATCCTACATCCAGGCGGTGATGCGGGACTGTTGAAGATCATGGGCCATAAGTGACGGCTATGTTGTTACATGATGCTACAGTCTATTCTATGAGCTGGGTTTCCTTTTCCTCGTCCTGGGCATATCGTACAAGGTAATCCGCTCCTAGGCCCAGGCTAATGACACCACCGGTCAGCCAACACCCGTTTACAAACCACCACCAGCAGTCCTTGACACTCTTAAGGTTGACACGCTTAATCATGATACCAAGCGTAACCAAGGCACCTCCACAGCTGCCTATGAAGAAAGCCGGACCAGCGCCAGTCGCCACTCCCGCAGCACCAAGGAGGGCAATCTGAGTGATAGCAAGCCCAGTGAGGACCTGCTTGGTTTGGGCATCATGCTTCAGAGCAATACTCTTGATGCCCGCTTTGGCATCATCTTTGATGTCCATATGTGCGTATATCATATCATACAACACAGTCCATGCAATATTAGAAGTGTACAGACAGGCGGCCCCGGTCAAGGCCGCACTGTTGGAAAGTAGATCCACGCCGAGAGCTGGAAATCCCATAATTGCGCCCCACGAGAACGTCAGACCCAGGACAAACTGTGGATAGTATGTGATTCGCTTGGCGAGGGGGTATGAAGCAACGAAGAGAAGACTCGGGATTCCGTAGAACAGACAGGAGGTTGGGAACTGAAGAAGGATGCCCAGACCAGCTAGTAGTTGTACTCCGGTGAAGACGAGGCCTTTGAATGGGGTAATGGCGCGTCGTGCAATGGGCCTGAGGCGAGTCCTTGCCACATGGGGATCAAGGTTTCGATCCCACAGGTCGTTAATGGTACAGCCTGCTCCACGCATGATAAGCGCGCCGGAAAAGAAGAGGGCCGTGGTTCCAATCACGGAGCCAGGGCTTGCCATTGGAACCGCCAGAGGTGCAGCCATGAGGGTCGAGAAGAGACATGGGAAAAACAGATAGTATGTGCCAGTGGGCTTGTCGATCCGAATCAATTCGGCGTATGGCACCCATGATGGTGGGAGAAGGGAGAGAATGCCTGACTTCGGCGGTGTGTAAACTGGGGCGCTCGGCGGCGTCGAGACGTCAGCGATCGAGCTCTTGCTGATGCTGTCGTTTGCGATCGAAACAGAGAGATGTCTGGATGATGTATGCAAGACTGCATGAGATTGTCGAGGGATGGCTCTCGACCTTGGCTCATGATATAGAGCCAGTCTAAGCTTAGATGCAGTCCATGGCAAGAGCTTTGCGTTTGACCGTCCTGCTCTTCGGTATGAGCCCAAGCCTAGAGAGCTCGGAAGCTTTAAGACCTTCATTTCATCCTACTTTAGAGCGTTAGCACGGGTGTGGATAAGCCAGCTTCAGTGTGAAACGAAGCTCAGTGGCCAGCGACGAACCCCGATACAGGATTCCCAGCAAATATGAAATGAGACACTGATGAGCAGAGATTTTCAAAAAGCCTTTAACTCAGATGAAATGATCTTGCCTATTGCTCGCTGCAAGGAAGAATGATGCAAAATGGTATGCACTCAAAATCAATCAGACCAGGAGTCAATGTAATCCGATGTAAGTCTTGGCAAGATTCAATGCGGGTGATTTCAACAAGCATAAGGAAGGAAATAAGGCAACAACACCTACATTTACTAGCTGTCAAAGCCGCGATTCCGTCATCTGTCAGATATCTCTAAATGTTGACGAGGCTAGCAACCTTCCAGCTGAATCGCGTTGACTCAGTTGAGCCTTGCACAAACTCGTGGCTGACCAATTATGGTCTGTGCACATCAGCTATTTGATTGGGCGCGCACATCAGTCTGATTCCATCCCAGCCTCACCACGCGCCTCGCGCCACCTTTGCCTTGCCTGCTTGTGAACTTCACTTGGACTGGCGAGCTCTTAAAAGCCTCTTCTCGCATTCTTCCTCACTCGCATGAAATCGTTCCCGTAGCACCGGCATCCTAGCCTGCAACATCATGCCTCGTCTGGGTTTTATTGCCCATTTCTCCCTCTAGCAGCAGCAGAGTAGTCGCAGCAACTTGGATCCAAGCCCGGATCCCCACCTACGGGCAGGATGCCAACGTCAATCCATCCGCAAGCCAAGTTCGACCCGATACCCCCAGATCTCGATCTCCAAGCCTTGGTCGACGGAGCTCCCAACTTCGAATGGGTGCTTCGAATCTCCACAGGCCAGATCCGAAACCTTGGTCCACAAGAGTTCGAGAAGCTAGTCCTTTTGCATGTCATCAACGGTGGGAAGCCCTTGGTGATTGAACAATGGAACGAAATACTGCCAGACTCGCTCTTCAGCGCCGAGTGGTTGGAAAGAACGTATAATAAGAAACGTAAGCTATACCTCACGTCCCTTCTTACACATGCTAACAGTTCCCGCAGAGGAGAGTGTCCGTGACATCAAGGCTCAGAGCGACATTCCTATGACCATGGGCCACTACCTCAGATCTATGAAGCAACTTGCAAGCCAATGGACACCAACCAACTTCCGCGATGAACGACGACAACGATTGTATCTCAAGGACATCGACTGTCCCGTCGAGTGGCATGACCACTTACAGCAAGTCATACCTCCGAACCTCTTCTATATGAACTCAAATGTCACGGACAAGGGCGGTACCGCCGGTCGTAATACTGATCTGTTTCGGGCATTTGGTGAAAGCACAATGGCAGCAGCGGGAGACTTGATGTCGAGTCTTCCAGAAGAGATGCGAGCACAAAATTTGATGTGTTACATCGGCCACGAGGGCACCTATACGCCCGCTCATCGCGAGATGTGCGCAAGTCTTGGGCAGAACATCATGGTAGAGGCTTCCGGAAACGAGAATGGAGAGAAGCCAGGAAGCTCAATCTGGTTCATGACGGAGACCAAGGATCGGGAAGTCGTACGAGAATATTTCTTGTCAATGCTCGGACACGATATAGAGATCGAGAAGCACTTTGCTCAGATCAATGCCTGGAAGAAGGCAACATTCCCAGTTTATGTCGTCGAGCAGAAACCTGGTGACTTCATTCTCATACCACCGCTGGCCCCGCATCAGGTCTGGAATCGAGGAACTCGCACCATGAAAGTCGCGTGGAACAGGACGACCGTAGAGACTCTGGAGATGGCATTGCACGAAGCTCTTCCAAAGGCACGGCTGGTCTGCCGAGACGAGCAGTACAAGAACAAAGCCATCATCTACTACACAATGAAGCGGTACTACCAAGACATGGTCGACATGGAGGAACAGGTAGAAACGAGCCTTCTTGGTCTTGGGCAAGAACTGTTCCGGAATTCCGTTCGAGCAAGGCAGATGGCTGCAGATTTCCGCCGGTTGTTCTCCCTCTTCACTGAGATTCTCACCGACGAGATGTTTGCATATAAAGAAAAGAACCTGGAACTCGTCGAGTTTGATGGCTCCGTCACCTGCTCCTACTGCAGATGCAATATTTTTAACAGATTCCTTACCTGCAAGCATTGTATCCGAACCCTCGTCAACGGGGATGAGGACGCCTACGATGTCTGCATGGAATGCTACGCCATGGGCCGGTCTTGTCTATGCCTGTCCGGCTTACAGTGGTGTGAGCAATGGGATTGGACCGAGCTCGTGGACAACTACGAGAATTGGAGATCAATGATAATCAAGAATGATGGCTTTGTCGACATGGAGCTGTCACCACAGCCCCTCGAAATTGCCCGAAGCCGGTGCGGCAAGAAATCAGTAGCGCAAATCTGCCAAGATAATCTGAGGAGACGTCCATTCAAAGATATCACAAAACCAGATCGGCAAAAGACACCGAGCGAATCTGAGCCAGACCTGGATGACGAAGGCAAACCCAAAAAGAAGAAGTCGAAGAAACGAGTGAAGAAAGGGGATATCCGCCGCTGTCATGTCTGCTGCCACAAGGATTATTCTTACAAGATTCATGAATGCACCAATCCGAGCTGTAGGGATGGGTATTGTTATGGTGTGCTTTACCGAGCATTTGATCTAATGCCCCAGACAGTCATGGAGAATGAGAACTGGAAATGTCCCAAATGCCTGAAAATTTGCAACTGTGGCTCCTGTCGCAGGACTGGCAACACAGACCCATATACTCCAAAGAATACTCTTCTCGGCCATGATACCCGACCTATCGCGGACGATCGCAGCATCGAGGCTCTCGTTGACTTTAGGGTCCACAACCTCAATTGGCTGAAGGCCGCTGGCGAAGAAGGTCGCAGCAGAGATAGCAGACGGATGCAGAACCTGAGGAAGGAGGCCGACGTCGCTAAGGCTCAAGAAGACCCGATACCAGCTACCGAAGGAACTCTTGCAGATGGAGCTGGGGCGACTGGGGCGCATGAGAATGAGCCCTTCGTGGCCGGCGCATCGCACGGGTATGGAGACCAAAGCCACATACTTGGTGGACAATTTTCCGGTGGCGTCCCCACTGGCGATGAAGGTACGCTGGGAGGGCACCATGGATTGGATGATGCCGGGCATGACCACTTTATGGCACTTCCCGAAATGTCACTTCTGGACGACGAAGCCGATCAGTCCTCTTATCCAGATCCTATGATGCTTGGAGCCCAGCGTATGCTGGGCATGGGATATTACGAACAAGACACTGGTCCTGACCAGATTCTGTTTGACCCATTCCAAATGCCCACAGCTGAGAGCATGGCGCTTGAATCCGAGGAGTCGGAATTCGTAAGGAAGAGCATTCGGGCAGCAAAGCGGAAAGCAAAACTTCTGAACGAGGATGACCCAGACTTCATGCAGCCTAAGAGTCACAAGAAGAAGGCAAAGAGCGAGCATGATCTATCTGCAATGGACCCAGCTCTGTTTGATGATGCCGGATCAGTCGAGCCAGTCAATTCGGCGGTGGAAAGCACGGCTCGTGACGAATCATCTGCGGAACCAACGGCTCAGCTCGAACAGGAAGCACAGGAGCATGCCGAACGCGAGCCACCTAAGCAGTACAAAGTCCCGATGTTTCCTGCCAACGTCCCTGCCCTTCGCCATGCCAGGCCGAAAACTTCCTATGTGGAAATGGAGGAGCCAGTGGTAGACACCCCTGACGACATCGTACCTGCCAAGCCTGGTCCAATCTTTAGGAACGATGAACCAGACAATAGCGGCAAGGATCCTCTTGATTTGGCGTCGAATGCTTTACGTGCGCTTCTAACCAAGCCGGCAGGCGAAGAAGCCACATTGGAGACGCCAAAAGTGGCCAAGAAGCGCGGCAGGCCACCAAAGAGCGCGACTCCGGCCGTCGTGACTCCGGCGTCGTCAAGTAAGAAGGCTGGTAGGCCGACTCCGTCGAAATCGAACTCGGTCCCAAGACATAATGGGAGACCGTCACGAAGATCTGCATTGAGTAACGTTGATACTTTGGAGAACGACGAGGATTCTGGCATAGCCGATGGTGCCGATGCGCAGGAAGAAAGCGACGAAAATGGCCACGAAGTCACAATCGATGAACTCGAGGCGGATCTTGCAAGAGAACTGGAAAACGAGGAAATCGAGGCAAACGATGGAAGCAGAGCCAAAGAGGCGATTTCAGAGCCGCAGACCGAGCAACCTGCAGCCCCTCGACGACGTGGTCGGCCACCAAAGGCCGCCACGGCACAACCAGTAGCAGCAGCTGCATCCACGCAAAAGAAGCCTACGCCTGCCAAGAGCGTTGCTCCCGCCGCAGGTAGATTTCTGTCAATGGCTGAGCGCATGGCTCTCAGAGGCAAGAAGTTCAAGATGGGCAAGCGCAAGCCCGATGGCGAGGCAAGCAAAGATGATTCACGAGGAAGCGAGACACCAGCGCGGAACGAAAGCAAAGAGCCCCTCCCTCCTTCGGGGGGGGAGAGACAGCGCGAAACAGTTGATGATGACTTCAACCCCGGAGACGCCGAGGTTGCGGATGATGTTTCTTCCTCCTCTGCATCGTCTATCCAGGCGCATACGCCAGAGACTATCCCGCCACTTGCACGCGCTACCAGACAGGCTAGACCCTCGAGCGGCCCTACCGTGGTTAGGCTCGGGTCTGAGTCGGGCTCCGATGCGGCTGAGACGGTTGATTCGGATTCGGGGAGCGATGACGACGACGACGGCATCCCCGCGACGATGCCTAGCAGCAATGGTAGGGGAGGTGTGAAGGGAGGCATGAGAGGAGGCATGAGAGGTCGTCCGAGAGGCAGACCAAGAGGAAGGGGTAGCCTTTCCTAGGCGCTCCATTGGAGAGTGTATGGTTTAGATGTTTTTGTAGAGCTACTCCCATGATACCACAGATTATTTAGAAAGAACAGTCCTTGCATTACTGACGATGTGGCGGCTGTGACTATTTGAGAATATTGTGTGGCGGACTGCATGCCACAGAGCCTCGATGGAATCCACCACAGCCCATTCACCGTTAAGGGATGGAGACGGCAGGAGGCTAACTACACAGTATTATGACTGTTTAAGAGGCTAGGTATCTATCTATTCAACCACGCTCGTGCATCCCAGCGCAAACATGCCCCTCCATGCGCGCCCCGGCTTTTTGGTTTCCTAATTCGTACAAGACTTTCGACCATCCCTGCGGGGATACCGCGCCACTTCCTCCCTTGTACCAGCGTGTCAATCCTCCATATGCTCTCCTCTTTGTTCTGGTGACTGAATCGAGGTTCTGGCGGCATTTCACTCCGCAGAAGCCCTCGCCAGCGCCTCCAGCAAGTTCGGCGGGAAGCGGTATCTGAGCTGGCTCGTGTAGGTGGTCAAGTCGAGGGTCATTTGCTTCATCTGGTCGACCATCATGCGGCGCGTGCCCTCGTTGCCGCTGAACTGGCCGTTGGTCAGCTGATCGCGCTGCTCAGTGCAGCAGATGATGGTCCACATGAGCAGGTTGGGGACGTTGATGGAGACGGGTTGGGAGAGGCCGGAGAACTTGGAAGCGTAGGCACGGATGATGCTGGGGTCGCTATTAGCGTCCAGGGGTAGGATTTCAAGGCCGCGGATTTTCTAAGGAGAGAAGTTAGCTGGCTGCGGGGAACGGGGTAGAGAGATGGGGATGGACTCACGTCTAGGCATTGGGCCCATTGGCCAGCCTCAACCAGGCTCTTGATGGTGCTCATCTCTAGGAGCACGCGGCACGCCACCTTGTTCTGGTCCTGGATCCTCCTGTGGAACATGGCGTCCCGCTCATACATGGACATCATCGTCTTGGCTAGCTCGACGGGATCATCGATGGAGGCTAGGCTGAGGCTGCTACCCGGCTGGCCCTCCGCCTCCTGACCGGCGACTCTCGGCTTGACGGGCATGAGCTTCATTGGATCTTCTCCGAACTCAAGAGATATGGCCTCGCTGAGTGCGCGACTGACGATGGAAACAACAGTATCATACTCGCCCGCCAAATGGTACAGCAGAACGGAATCTGTGGTTCGGCCATTCTCATCTGCAAAGCTGGCCGCTTGGACCGTGACCGTGTTGATAAAGTCATTCTCTTCCGTCAGGCCGATGAGCGACCCTCGCTCCTCGATAATGCCTCTAATCCGTTGACCGTCAGGTCTGATGTCACCAATCAGTTTGCTGAATTCTCGAGTCTCCAGCACAAGTTCCCGCAATGCCTCCCAGCACAAGTTCGCATGTCGTCGACCTGCTTCGCCGGGAAGGTCCATATTAAGACATATGAGTGTCAAGTAATCCACAGCGGACACAACGTCAGCAGCTCGGAAGTCGCGCGTATAGTACCCAATCATTCTGCCGAAGTTGATCTGGACGGAGTCTTTCAGATTCAGACTGCGAAGATCGTTGGAGGCACTGAAGGGATCGGCAGGTCGCAAGAGCCCATAGTATTCGAGGGCAATCGCGAAGTGGACTGCGTCGACGTAGGAGAAGGGGTACAGATAGGCGATAGCATCCTCGAACATGCCAGAGAGAACCTGTAGATAGAAGAACATGCCGAAACTGCCGTTGCTGTCATCAGAAGTGCTTTTCGGGAAATGTTTCGATCCAATTTCCTTGATGCTGCTTTGCAGCTCAGAAAGGCCATATGCTTCACTGGCGACCTCCACGGAACGGTCTCCTTCTCTAGCTAGATTGAACTGCAGCCATATCCAGTCGTTGATATCGGTGTTCAAGCCGTCCAGACTTCTATTATTTAGATCACAGCGGCCAATGACCTTGTAGCAAGCCATACGGAAGGGATCAATCGAGTTCTCAGGCGCATTCCGAACCCGCTGACTATACTCAGCATTGCATCGTTCCTGCAAGCTTCGCTTCAGCCGTCTGTCTTCGCTAGATGCATAGCCATTGAGATAGCTTTGGAACGTCCGATCGATACTGCGGAAAGGATTCGCGTTTTCGTTGACATACTTGGCTGCTTCAACCACATGACCAGATCGTAGCAAGTAGAAGACGATGGCCCAGACGTATTCGCCCTGGATTTGTTGGAGTTCCGTATTGTCCGGGACGAGGTCCTTTCTGGCAGATCTCAACCGAATGTAAGCCTTGATCTTACTGCCGATATCAGGACGGCCTCCAAGATTAGCCTCGTGAGGATGCTTAGAGATCAGAGCTTCTACTTCTCGTAGGAACTGCTTCTCTAGGAACTTGTTGGCTCCATCTAGGATTCTCTTTCGCATTGCGATGGAGTTTGGCGAGTTGGCAGACTCATCCAAGTACATCTTTGCAAATTGTCGTCCTTTGGCTGTGGCATTGTTGATCGTAGTCTCCGCCTCGGGGTCCTCGCCGACAATCTCTCTGACCGCATGATATGCTTCTACTATGTGCGGTGCATGCGGGTCGGGGGATTTCTTCTCGACCTCTGCAAGCTCTGACAGGATAGGATAGGGGTGGTTCAGGAGTCGAGAAGAATTGAGGTTTCGAATCTTCTCCGACAGCTTGCCTTGTTTCTCACGAAGCGATCTATCGTCCGAGCCCAGACCGCCATTTAGATTGCCGTTGCTGTCTGACGGTCGATCAACATCTGAAAATTCGGATTGATGAGCTCCAATCCTGCTTGGAGTACCAATGACCGATCGTTGCAGGTTTGATTTCCCCAGGACACTGGCTCTACCAGTGCGAGTTCCACCTTGCTGGCTCTTGCTCCGTCGCGATCGGCCAAACCCTCCTTGGGCATCCTTGCTTTGCGGCGTGCTACCCAGCGCAGACTCCTCTCGGGTCTTGATCCCAAAATGCTGGTAAATTCGTTTCCGCTGCGCTTCCCACTCCATGGTAACATTATCCTCCAAAAAAGTGTCAAAATCGCGAACAGATCTTTCTAAGCCATCCGAAATCATGCTGAGTGTTGTCTTTGTCTGGAGGTTTGCCAGGTACGTCTCGACATCGATTTCGGCAGGAGAAAATCCAGACGTCTTGTCTACTCGCCCAGTCTGCAAGTCCAATGAGCCGAGATCCTTGGCGGCGGTTCCGGGGTCAACACCAGAAGCCGCGAGTAGGTAATGTGCTCTGCCGTCCAGTGGCTGTTGAGCCTTGGATCCGAGCTTCCTCAGCCGCGAACGAAGGTCACCAAGCCCAAGCTGCAGGCTGGGCAGATCTTCCGTCGCGCCTTCTCCATCTGCTTCTTTCTTGCTTTTGGCAAAGAGACTGTCGAAATATGCGCCCGTGGGCTGCCCTTGTTGTGCTTGCGACTGGTTGTTCTGGTTCTGTTGCTGAGGGAACAGGCTCGAGCCCATCGGATTCGTGTTGCCTCCGCCGAGAATCGAGCCGCTCGCCTGGGGCTGGGCCATCGAGGTGCCAAACAGCGACGGCCTGCTCTGTGCTGTCGATGCTCCGAGTCCTAATCCACCTAGGCTACCGCCAAATGTCGAGTTTTGTTGCGTGCTCCCGAAAAGCGATGGTTGCTGGGCTTGTTGTGTTGTTGAGGCTCCAAAGGAATTGCCCCCATTCTGAGGTTTGTTGGTTCCCAAGGTAAGAAACCCACCAGTGGTCGGCGCAGAGCTTGCTGGCTGCGAAGTTGAAGCCGCAGGCTGTGAAAAAAGACTGCCTCCAAAGCCTCCTCCGGCGCCAGACTGGCCGGTGGTCGAACCTCCAAGTATGCTGCTGCCCTGCGGCTTGTTACCGCCTAAAGAGAACATGCTGATGGTTTTTCTGATGGTTCCTCACTCGGTGAGTCGGTTGGGAAAACAGGTCGCGTAGAGTGAGCAAACGCGCCGGGCTAGATACAGCGCGTTTGAATGTTGTAAAGTCTGTCAAGGTAGCTGTCGTGGAGCTCCATTCTGTTCACGTGATCCACACAGATCTGCCATGGCGACGGGGAGCGTTTGCTTAGTCACCATTCAATGTTGGCAGATATTTGTTTTTGACCTTCAAAGGAGGTGTTAAAATCGGTTTTCAAGGCGATCCGAAATAAATCACAGTCAAGAAGAATTCCCAGTGATTAATCAACTTTTTTCCCCCGGGCTTGGAACTCAAGAACTCGTGAGAGTTGTGATCATCGTCCATGGCTCATCCTGTCTCCAGCCAGGCAGTTCCGATCCCATCTCCTGGTCCACGAGCCTCAGCGGAGAACAACATATAACATAATCCATATATTTGGTCTGCCTGCCATATTTTTGAGCGTCTAGTAGTTACCGAGGGCCCTTTGACAGGACTCTGTCTTTTTTTCCTTTTTCTCTCAGCTTTAAGAAATGAGAACAATCACACAACTGTTGCGTATCTAATAAACTAACTATCAAAGAACCGGCTTGATCATGCCGTCACCTCCAAAGAACTAGATCGAACCCCCCGTCAGAAATTAACTAGCGGTAGATTTTGTCATCTCGCGTTGGTCCTGCACCATCCTGAGTTAGCAATGTAGAGTACGAAGAGGCTGGAAAGGGAAGCAGAAGTGGCGCAAGCCGAAAACAACTAGGGTAGCAATCAAAAGGGCCCATAACAGGATTTCCTGGAAGAGAAGGGTGACTAAGCCGGGTCCATTGCCCACCCAGTTCGAGCAGTCAAAATCTGGATACGAGGGAAAGGAGAGAGGTGGGAACTGACTAGCAAAGGCAATAGTACTAGGTAGTGAGTCAGTTGGTCGGTCGGTTAGTCAGTCATTGATTCACGGCCTCTTCTAGCTTCTCTTCTATCCATCATCATGTGCTCAGCCTTGTTTGCCTTGCTTGCTTGTTATCTACTACTTCGCCTAGGTAGAATATAACGGTGAAGACATAACCTTTGTTCGTAACGAGGTTTTGGTTCACTTCACTGCTATTTATCAGTACATAGACAGTATTTGCTAATTGTAACTAATCTACCTAAACCCCTTCGTAATCCAGTCTGCCCAGTACACAAATAACTTTGGCTTTTCATTAGTCGTAATCCCTCTATAGCTCTTTCTGGTGGGCCTCGCGTGTGAACTCAATGCAGGCGCAGACAGCCGAGAACTACTGTCAGGTGGTTCCTAAACTCCAGCTTGCAAGACCATGGGCTTGTGCCTCGGCCTGACCACACGTGTGGCCCGAATAACAACCTTATTACTATCCCCCCATCCCTTTCCCTGTCCCTATCTTAAGGCTGCATAATGACGCCAGTCTTCTCTCCCTTCCCGAGCTCCACGACATCGACCTCGCCATCATCTTTCATCGCCCTCTCCAAATCCTTCTTGCTGCACTTGGCCGCATACCTCGTCCGGCAGTCCTTCGGCCAGAACGAGTCGTGCTTGCAGCTCTTGCCCCAGATCTCCAGCAGCAACACCCAGACCATCAGCCCCACGGTTATAGAAATCAGGTGCAGCGAGTTGAGATTCTTCGCCAAGGGCAGCAGGAACATAATAAGAACGACTCCCAAGCGGTTTGCCAGGCGCACTAGCTTGGGGATTCGCATCTCGCGCGGGATCTTGTGCTCGTGTGAGAAGGCAATGGCGCCCATGGAGAGCAGCGCAACGGCCAGGCCGTAGCAGTAGAAGAAGCGGATGCCGTTGGAGAGCTCGGGTTCGGAACGCTCCTCGTAGAGATGGGTCAGGTCGTGGGCGTCGGTGTTGGGGCAGTCGGTCGCAACCACGAGTTTTGAAAGGGCTGCCGATGCGAGAACGTAGCCCAAAATGAACGGGAGATGGGCGTACGACCAGACCGTAGCGGACCATACCTTCCTCCGGATTGCGTGCAGGTGGATGTTGCTGCCGTCCACGTCGAAATACAGCCAGTTGAACAGGAAAGCCTGGCAAAGGCCGAGCACCGCCTTGCCTAGGAAGGCATTGATGCCGAAGCCGTAGTTCTGGAACAAAACGCTAATAACCGAGTATCCCAGGACGAGGGAGACGAAGGCGTTGGTGCGTTCAACCTTGTGCTCGATGTTCATGGCCGGAAAGAACTCGAACCACCGTCCCAACTTCTCGGCTAATGGTGTGGTGTGGGACCGCGAGTACCGAAAGGCGGCCACAATCGTAGATCCTCCGCAGATATCCAGGAACAGGGCAGCAAAAATGAGGCCGATGCGGCTGGGCATCTCAACGTGGATGCTCCCGATCCACAGCGCGGACGGCAGGAGGGTCAGCACAACTTGCGAGATCATCATGCCCCGGACCAGTGGCAGGAGGGCGCCGGTCATGATGCAGTGCGCGGCCGAGAAGAGCCGCGCTGCCAGATAGAACGACACCATCTGCGTATAAGTGTTGTGTGCCGCGTCCTCGGCAAAGCTTTGGATCATATTCGTGGTGAAGCCTAGCAGACACGCAAACACGAACAGGATCTCCAGCCTCTGCAAGACATCGTCCGTCTCGAACCAGCTTATGAGCTGCGTAATGTCGGCCCAGATCTTCCAGGACATGATGAAAGTCACGACGAAGCGGAGCAGCTCTCGCCCGTCTGCTCCTTCGGCGACGTGCTCGCCGTTGACGTGAATAATGCCGACTGAACGAAGGTGGTCAGCTCAGCCAAACAGGAATGAGAAGGAATCCCAACTTACCATACAATAGATCGAAAAATAGTTCAAAAGACATGACCACAGTTTCTTCCGAGGCGCGCCAAAGCAGCCCCTTGTGGAAATACTGCTTAATAACCGGCCTCTTAAAGAGCTTGATCGTCTCTCCATTATTGATATCGCCCCATATCGACAGGCTCGAGGTCCCATCATTCGACGAAAGCTTGCCCGATTTTGGGCCCTCCCCGCCGCTGTCGTCGTCGTACGTCCGCAACAGGGCATTGTACCCGAATTTGTTGAAGTTGGCGTTGAGCGCCGACGTCTTGTCAGCAAGCTTGTCCAGCTGGTCCGAGACGGCGTCCAGCTGCGCCTGCACGCTCTCCCACTCGTCGAACGCTGGCCCGTGTAGCTCGCGCAGATCCTGCCGCCGCTTCTCGTGGTGGTCCTTTGATTCGCGTAGGTACGTGTGGTGCTCGTCCGAGCCATGGAGGACTACTTCTACTTGCGTGTCCGGCAGGGCTTCGTAGCGCTGCCGCACCGTAAGTAGGTCGTCGGGGAGCGCGACGACCACCTTCCGCCCATCTGGCAGGTGGAATTCTTGCGGCTTGCGCCGTCGGCTCGTTGTTGTCGGTGTGGTTGACATATTTAGTTTTTGTAGCAGCACGCGTGATTTAGCAGGGACGCGGAAGTCTAGCTGGAGCCAAGATAACCAGGTCTACGGTCTAATAAATGGAACTGTAGAGCGACAGTATTCTCCTCTACAGCGTGGTGAGCTCGGGATGGGAACCAATCCCCCAAAACTTTGTGCAGACACCTCCGCCTTTATAGGTTGCTTATTCACGACGAACACGGCTGAAGGAAGGCAAAATAACAGCAGGGGTAGCTCAAGGCAATCGCCGCCCTGGCGTAATTGGACTCTCGTTAATTAACGGCAACCCTATTTCGCCGATAAGCACCTTACTGTAACACACGCTCCTATGAAAGCTATGGCCACTCGCCCATGAACAGTCGAGCCCAATCACGGCCGTCGATTTGGTTGGGTACGCGTATTGTATGAAGGCGGTAAGCCTTAAGGGTCCTGCAGGCCAAAGCGGCCCTGGTCCCCCTTGTTACTAATAGTACGGGGTACTATACTATTTCCTGATCTAGAAGTATGATCTGGTTTCGCAATATCCGTTTACCATCTCAGACACGAGATGATTGGCAGCATTACTGTGTTAATACCACATACATACATCGTATGTAGTCTAGAGTGCATGTAGGCTAGCTAGGGGCCACGCTAGAGCAGCAGCTGCTTGGGATTCCGCTTTCGCCCACGGTTCGTGGAAATCCTCCGCAAACAATGGATTGGGTCTTAGTCACGCTTGGAAATACGCATTTCACCAGATTGCCATTGTTCAGCCAGACGAAACCGATGATAAAGTTTCCGTCTATGAAGACAGCTTTGATTACATGATTTTACAAAGCCTCTTGTTGAAGAG
This sequence comes from Reticulascus tulasneorum, assembly GCA_001557505.1. Taxonomy (NCBI): domain Eukaryota; kingdom Fungi; phylum Ascomycota; class Sordariomycetes; order Glomerellales; family Reticulascaceae; genus Reticulascus; species Reticulascus tulasneorum. Next base: position 3,584,451 of record LSAX01000003.1, on the reverse strand, counting down.
GAGCAAAGCAAGCAATATCGTGTAGTCGTTGCGTTGCGGGTATCGTTGCCCACCGCACAGCCGCACGTAGGTCTTCCCCTAAACGCCCAGCAAATGCCACTCTCCTCCATCCTTCCGTCTAATGCAAAGTAGAGAGATCCTTCTTGAAAACCAAGATATAAACATCCGCCCGTTACCAGTGGCCGAATACCTTCTGGTGCAACCCCTCAGCCGAGATTCTCCTTCCCAAACGCCTTCTCCCAGATTACCATTACCTAATGGTTCTCTAGCGATTTATTTTGTACACGATGCAAATTGTCGAACTCCAAGTCATGCGTCTCGGTCGATTGTCCGCTGCGGCTTATAGTTGGGCATTTCCTCGAACGTCTCATCCTCGACGTTATATCGATATGCATGGAAGTCAATGCCATACGGCTTTGGCTCGATGGCGTAAACCATGCCAAGCGGAAGATCGAGATCGGCAATGTCGTTGCGCGTAAGATCCATGAAATAAGCCATGAGAACTCTGCAGACCGAGCGATGGCCGATGATGAGCACATGGTCAGTGATGCGCTCCATCTCTCGAACCATGTCCCGCAATCGCGCGATAACTTGCAGGTATCCCTCGCCTCCAATTCCTGGATAGATGTAGTGGAGTTTATCCTGCGCCCTCTTCCTGTACTCCTCAGGGTATTTGCGGGCAATCTCCCCATAGGTCATGCCCTCGAAGATGCCAGCGTTCAGCTCGTTCAACATTTCCCAGTTCTTGACATCATAATCCTCGTCCAACTCGAAGGGCAGTGATGTCTCGACGCTGCGTTGCAGCATCGACGTCCAAACGCAAAAGTTCTTCTCGTCCAACTCCCTATTCATCTCGGGGTATGGCGGCGTGTGGTCGCCGGGTTGCGGCGGGAAAGACGACTGCGCAATCTTGTCCTTCTGCTCGACGAGCCACTCCTTGCGCTTCTGAGTGATAAACTTGTAAAGCGAATGGCTGTATTTAGCTCCTCCCGGGGTCAGGGGAGAGTCACCGCCGAGCTTCCCGAGGCAGTTGTCGACACTTTGGCCATGTCTTGTAATCCAGATCTGTCTCGGTGAGAGATTGAACGTTCCCAAATATGAACTGATACCCCCACTAAGGAATCCTCGCAGCCTATGCGTGATCATCTTTCTGCCCACATCGATCATCTAACACCAGTCAGTAACTGTAAGGAGGACTTGAGGCTGGAGCGGAGCTGCCGTACCTGAATATACTGCATATCATTCGCCTCTTCGTATGCGCCAATCGGTTCATAAGCGCTTTCATATGCTTTCACTCTTTGCTTGAAGTCTTCCAGAGACTGTACAGGGTCCTTGTCCCTGTAGTCAGGACCCGAGAGTTTCAGGCGCATGTTTGCTTCGAGGAGCTAGACGACGGCTGTTAGAAGAGTCATCGCAAATCACAGGCGGATGTACCAACATTTTGATCTTGGCATATGCTTTCGATGAACAGAATGCCTAGTTTGGGCTCCTTCTCCTTTATTCGATCGACCAGGACCTGTCTCCTGTGGACGGTGCTGTTGGTGGCATCGAGTATGCCAACAGAGCCTCCTTGTTGGAGGAGGTAAGCTAGAAGCTCATCAAGAGTATCCAGCGCCACCTGCTCCCGAATCTGGGAAGCTTTCTCGTTGTTTGGGTCGAAGAATTTGGCCGACTGATCGAGAGTCTCATCCGACTCCGCAGTGTTCAGGTCAAGCTCAGTAGGCTCTGAGGACTCCACAGCTGGTATCCCATTGAGCAGGATGGAGGCTGCTCGTGTTGGAGGATCAAGTCGTTCGATCGCGTCCGACCGAGGTTGCTTTGCAGGGGATGGCATGCCAGCCGCAACACGTCTTCGGTTCCCCACGTTGAATATTCGCGAGTTATGTTGTTGCCAGGCGAGGTATCGTTGGATCTTTTTGGTGATGTACGACTTGCCGCGCGCCGGAAGGCCAACCATTATAATGACGAGCTTCGCAGCTACGTCGCGCTCTGCAATTCTTCCGTCGGGGGAGACTCTCGATCTCGTCATTCCTGGAACGTTCAGGGTCGTCGCATGCGGTCTTGTTCGGGGAGTGCTACTGCCGGAGTTTTGACGCATTGGTGGACTGTAAGGCGTGTTAGTCACAGCCCGATAGCAATTGCCCAAACGCTCCCCAACAGATCGACGAATCCAACCAACGCAGACATAGCCCAGAGTAGGCAGGGAGTATACTCACAGCCTGGGCGAATTTGGGCCGGTGGACGGAATGCTTCGCATGGACGTAGGAGTGTCGGCGGCTGCGACAAGAGCTCTATCTCGAAGAGACACATTGCTGGTCAGGTCGTTCATCGATCTCATCGCGTACGCCATGGACGACGCAGCAGGAGGGGGGAGAAGTCCATCATGAGGATGTGACACGGGCAGTGGTGGCGGATCCCCATTCGAAAGCAGTGGCGGCGACAAGGAAGGCAGTGACGGGCTGTTGAAATTGCTGCTCATGGCCAACTTCGCCAGCGCGGATTGCTTTGCCTGTAGGTGACCAAGGGCTGGTGGGGAAAGAGTCTTGTTAGAAAGAAGGAGAAAAAAAAAATGCGGAAGCTGCGGATTAAGGATCAAGACGAACCTGGGTCCTCAGGAAAGATTGCAGAAGGCATTGGGATGGATTTTTGGGTTTGTCTCAACGAAAGAGTCAATAGGTGAAAGCACCCTTTCAGCGATGGTCGGCCTTGTTTTTGGTAGTGGAGGTCGCCTTTTTGTCAAATCTCGGCGGTCGGTGGTGGTGACCCAATGATTGTGCAGGGATGCTCAGGGAGCTGTTCTGCGGCGACCGGCCCAAAAATTCCGCTGAATGAAGCTGGCGCAGGAATGCGTCCGGTCTATGTTAGCGGCTGCCAGGGTCGGTCCGGATTTCGCACGTCAGAATAATAGGCGTACAGAAATGACTCCAGGTTCTGCAGAGAGATGAGAGGGCCCAAGGATCGGATTGCTATGGAAATGGTGGAATGCACGGAGAGACAGAGGTGTGAAGAAGAAAGAGTCTTGAACAAGGGACCAGGACGAGGCGGGCAGGACGAGGATGGGGGAAGGCGCCGCGTTGCGATAATTAAATATGGAAAGGGCCTTGCGATGGGGAAGGCCCAGTCCGTCATCAGCTGAAGATACCAATATTACTAGCTACTATGTACCAGGTAGGTACAGACATACAGATGGACTAAGGTAGGTATCTGCTTGCTTGCTTGCTTGCCTACCTACTACCTATGTCGGGGTCTCTGCTTCGCAAGGTAGGGGATGGAAAGTCCACGGCCGGAGCGGCTACGTTTAGAGTCATGTACCTCTCTCTGGTCCCAAAGCGCAAAGCGCACATAAAACCTACATGCATGGCACACACACACACCAACGCACGATGGTGGGAGACGGCTTTCCAGTGGAGGAGGCTCACCTCCATACCTCCATCGGACCATGGGGGTGTTGGATCCGTCAGTGGAAGAATGCAGGCAGCGTGGGGGAAGATTTGCGGCGGTTGACTCGGGCTCGCAGGGTCCTCCCCATGGTTGGATTTTGAGCTGATCCACCCCACCATGACGACGGCATTAATTAGGTTCCAGTTGTGATGAGATCTGTACTTTGCAGGACATGGCCCCCGACCGTACCAACACCAACCTAGTTACAGATGGCTTTTCGTACGGACTACGTCCGTAGTCTGCAGGGTCCTCATTGCTAATACATAGACGAAGAATCCTTACGACTCAACAGGTAGTCTTGGTGAGAATAACATCGGACACCCTGTGAGGATGCCTGTTGGAGGACTTCCCCAAACCTTGGCCTGCATGAGAGCTCGCCCTCATGTGCAGCAACAGCTATACATGTCGTTCTCGAGAATTCAGACTGTCCACTAAGTTCTGGCAGATAGAATGGCTATTCGTTATGCTCCTCCAAATAACTCGTTGCAAGACGCATGTGAATCACCGGCTCACAACCGCGAGAAACAAGTCTTGTTTTATAATGTTTCTTCAAACCTTCAAAATTTGCTTGGAAATACTATTTACGGTACCTCCGCTGTGACTCTCTCTTTTTGATACTCACCAGACGACCGTCCAGGTGCCAGTCGCTCTCACTGGAACGATGGATGTGACCTACAGTGCCTGAGCTGGAGTTCAAGTCAAAAATAGGTTAAGTCTCTGTCTAATTACGCTGCTGTCCCTCCTCCCATCGATTCCCCCCTCCGTGCTTTCCGCTCCAACTCTCACACGAGATCCTCTAAAAGGATTCCAAAATCTACGAAGGAAATACATACCAGGTATCCACCTAATCAGCAGTACTAACAGAGCAACTGCTTACCTGGGTGTCTGTCTTGTTCGTTTCAATTCCAGTGGTGTCATCGCCACCATCGTTAGCCTTTTGGCGGGCTTCGGAAAGACTCCGATGGTCGCTTGCTGACAAGCCAGTCGCCCGGAGATTCGTTACGAGTCACCTTGTCTCGGTGAACCGCAGTAGGGACCCCGCCCCTGCCACTCTGCCTTCTGGGGAATGATCATCATGTCCATGGAACGGTTCCGAGGCGTTTCTTCCATCGCACATTGACGAACAAACCTGTTGACATCAGCTGCCAAGTAGCTACGTAATGGCCCTGCCTCTCTTCTCGGTTGCCCACCTTGTTGTGCCCGGCCAAGGCGACCTTGAGGAAGAGGAACAGCGCCGCGGACGGGTTTGCCAAATCTACCGCTTGTCATGATTAAGTCTGCCTGCATCCGGGCGAGGGGTGTCAGGAGCTGCATCAGCCCGCAAAGGAGCTTCAATGGACGAAAAAAAGGGCTTGTTAGATACTCCGTACTCCGTACATAGGATGCCATTCCACGATGGACAATTGCTGGCCCCCCCTCCCCCACTTGACTCTTCCCTTGAGTCAGACTTGGTACGCTGCACAACAACGCCCTGCACCATAAAAATTACCGTTATGTTTTAGTCTTCGTTACTTTGTGACCACAAGCCCCTCTTTTGGTTCGTTCATTCTCCACCAACTTGAGCTACTTTGTGTGGGCAACTAATAAAAGTTGGACCCTGACGAGAAAAAGAAAAAAATTCGAGGTCCACATTCGGTGCTCATCGGTATTGCAACACCGAGTTCGAGGGCTGCCTTTACTACCACAGTAGTCCTCTGCTGTCGTGTGGTTTAGGTACTTAGTAGGTACTGTTGCAGCGGAAAAATTAACCAGCAACCGAGACCGTGGAGCATACTCCATCTCTTGGCCCATTAACCTAGCGGTCGTAGTGGAGGATGGGCTGAAACTTCTACTTCCAGTTGCTATACGTATGCTCATGGGAGCTTGAGACGGCGAGCCTCACGTCAAACTATCTGGGGTAGGACGAATTGGTCGCTGCTTGTCCTCTTTCTCAGCCCCACCTGACGATGGAGCTGAGGCCGGAATTCATGGGAAAACACCCCACCATACGGAGCTCTTCCGCTGCTCTCATTTCTGGTCCGGCCTTGTTCAAAGAAATCCAGTCGGCAATTCTTGTATTAGGAAAGTATGTTTCGTCTGACTGTGACTTCTATCCTATCCCCCCATGGAGAATTATACAGCTCTCAAGTCGCGGTCTCAGCCATTCCAGAATCCCGTAGAAATATGCTTGCGTACCCCACCAACGCGCGCTTATTTCGCGATGAGCTAGCGATAGCGATAGCGATAACGATAACGATAACGATGATGATGAGCGGCTGTTCCTGCATGGACCACATAATTGCGACCGTCAAATCCCAGCTGGGGCTTCCTAGAAAACTTGGAGTTTTCGGCGCCATCCAGACACAGGTAAAGCAAGGGCGGCAATCACAGCCTACGCTTCCCGACCCCTTTGAAGAAGTGTTGCATTGTACGCTTGCACTCTTCTCACAACTTGGGCTCTGTTTCCCTTGACTGGACCTGTGAATTGTCTCTCTTTGTAGGGTTTGAGAAATGACTGGTTGTGGACCTGACTATATTCCAAACGCACTTCAGTTGTTCGAGACTCTCCGCCTTGTCGTCCAGTGGCATATGAACTGGAATGCCCATCGCTAGATCAGTATACCTGCTAGTGCTGCCTTCTTCAGAAGGTTGATCAATTCAAGTCGGCAAGACTGCTACACTGTCCAGGTCAGTTAGACGTGCCAAGGTCGCGGTGAACTCGTAGCAGGCACGACCACCAGCCTTGTGCTGTTTAGTTCCTTATTCTCATATTCCCAGGCCTACATGAGGAGCTGGTGGGCCTTCATCTACCGAATCAGGAAAAGGACTTCGAGATTCCAGCCAGAGTTGCCTTCCCAAAAGTTTCATCAGTCAGTTGATGCCTTCCTTGCCAGCATATAATTTTTCTGGCCCACCTCAACTCGTCGATCCTTCAAGAGCCCTACCGGCCAAGATACAACACTGCAAAACACAACCCTTCACTGTCAATCTCTGACTCCCGGCTCTTGCAGAATTCTGAGAATCGCCCAAATTCCTTCCATTCGTTCGCCTCAGATTTGCGGCTACTAGACTTCAGTCTACCTCAGTGTCGTACACTTCGTCGGTTTGCAAATATTCTCGTTGTCCACCCTCTACGTCAAGTACTGGTGAAGCTGAGGTCGGAGACCTACGAACCGCGCTTGTCTTCTCCTTCTTGAATCACATGTGAGTCACAATATTTCGAGCGTTCCAACACATCTGGACTATCAAGTTACTCTGCACCATTCTAACTTGAGAACAGGACGTATCTCATTGCTGTCTAAACATAGACGTCCCTGAAACCAACAAGACCTTTCAAGATGCTTCCAGCTGCTCCACCCTCAAATGGGGTTTCGGACACTAATGAGCCCACTGGGCCAGACATCATCACACCACATCCGCTGATAGAACCTAATCTGCCTGACCAGCTTGGTCGAGGAGTACTGATCCCTCTCAAAACGACTCTGGAACTGCGCCAGGATCACACTATTGTTCAGGCATTTATCACACGTGCTCCGGCCAAGGCTGCAAATGATATCGTTGGGTTAGTCCACAGCGCCGCTCCTCTATGAGTCAAATCTCTCCTCACAGTCCAGGTTGTGCTAACCGTTTTTCTCCCCCAGCCACTTACGCACAATTCTTCCAGATGGCGGAGTTAAGTACTTGCCTCATCTGCGGCGATGCGCAAAACCTGGCGACCTCCCTGCACACTTAAAGACACAATTTATGAACGACTCACCACTTGGCCGACAAGTTCATACCGGAAAGTCTACCTGGATCTACATCATGCTTGGCGAGGAGAGTCAGTTCACTAGAGAGGAACTTGTCGAACTTTTGGCAACAGTTGAAGGACTAGATAAAAACATTTTCATCACGAGCATTCCCATTCCGTTGGTTCCTCCGACCTCCCAAGTCCAAGCAGCCATGTGGACCTCGCAGTTTTGGCCGACTGTTTACAGAAAGAATAACCCCCTCGGACCTCACCCTAGCATGGTGGCTCGAGCGACAGAGTCTATTAAAGACGAGACATCATTGTGGATGACTCTAGCCCATCAAGTTGCTCGGAAGGCTAAGGAGTCCGGGATTGGCGAGCCCATGGGAGCTGTAATTGTCCAGCGGGAAGGCGGCAGATCCGATCTTGTGGGCATTGCGGGCGACGCTCGATGGCATCAAGAATGCCAACTTGGCAGCACTGGAAATCCGATGGCGCACTGCGTTCTCAGGGCTATCAGTATGGTGGCCCAAAAGCTTGTACGCCAGGAGAGACGAGCCGCTGGTCGACCGCACGTGATCCCGGTGCTCGAGTATGATCCATTTCAAGATCAGCCCCTTCTGGAGGAGGAGAGGGCCGTCTACTCTGACGAACATCCTAATCCGGACGGATATTTATGCCACGGCCTGGAATTATACACAACACACGAACCATGTGTCCAGTGTTCGATGGGCATCCTTCATTCCCGAATGGGCAAGGTGGTCTTTTGCAATCGAATGCCACTCACCGGTGGTTTGTGCTCTGAGGACCGGGGCCATGGTCACCCCGAGCTCGAGCACTACGGCGGCGGGCGCGGACTCGGCCTGTTCTGGAGGCGAGAGCTCAATTGGAGTCTGCTGGCCTGGGAATGGGAATCCGGTGACTGCGTGGAGCCTCTTCCCCCCGTCAAACCAGAAGTCCATCCTTAGTGTACCAGAAACAGCATAGGATGTCAAGATACCGCTTAGCCCACGACCCGACAGCATGTATGATGGAGACATCTGAGACGTCATCTGCTGGGCTGGGGAATAAATCCCAAGTCAGGGCATGGTGTGGATGACAGACGGATGTCGGAGGATATTGTTTCTTGCTTGCCTGCGTTCGTGTTTGTCTTCCTTTAGGATTGGTTCAGGCATTGGTTTGGAGGGCACGGAGAGGGGTTAGATAGCCCTCGAAGCTCCAGTCAGATATTTGGCGTTAGAGAGAGGGGGGAGGGGGGGAGGCCGCATCGCATCAAGGCGGAGTGTACGGTACAGACCATCACTATTGGCAGAGTCATACATACATACAGTCTCGCATGTAACAGACATGAATTATGAACCAAAAATTATGTAAGGACAAGCAACCTTGGTCAAGTTGAGGTGTCATGTTGCTTGTTCCAATAAAGGTCAGGTGTGTCTTTCAACCTGCGTAACTACGTATTTCCCACTCAAGAAGATCCTCAAATCCTCAAATCCATCTGAGATAGCAAACGTGTAGGACACATATTGCGGCGTCTTGGGGTTCGGCAATCATTACAGTTCTCAAGCATACTGGTACCCAGGAATGTTATCAAGATCAGACGGAGGTCTCATTCCCTGCTGCCATCAGACGCCCTCCCCTCTTCTTCCATAATCCTGTCTCCTTTCTTTCGCTCCGAAGTATGATGAAAACACCATGAAGTGGTGGATAGTAAACCATACACATTTGAGTTATTAAACAAATGGCCAATTCCAGACCTAAGCCTCGGCAGAAAGCAACCGCTAGCCAACCGTTTGGCCATTCGTTTGGCCATTGAGGGCTGGAGAGTCGAGTCATGGGATTAACTACCTAGACACCGACTTATACCGTGGGGACAGGCATACCCCCCCACCACCACAACAAGGGGGTAACAAGACCTCCTGCTTTCTGGACGCTGCGGAACTCACGGTTGAAATCGAATTCAGGGACGTAAACCAAGGTCTTTGTACATGTGTAGGTAATTACGTCGAATGTCTTGATATCGAAATTTGAGCCACGTTGACAGTCTTCATTGTCTATCCATTAGTAGCAACGGGTGATGGCTTGACGATGTTACCGCCAACCCCACCCAGGCTTGCGGGGGTGTGATGCGTACCTACCTACTTATTTGGAGGGGGGGGGGGGGGGGGGGGAGCTCCCTATCTTATCGTGCGCCAAAAAGAGGTGGCACAATAATTATGAAGGCAAGAAGGTAATGCAGGCGGAGCTTCTTCGTTTGTCCCAAACCGCCAGCCCCCCCCCCCCCCCCCTTCCGTTTTCATCACCTTTCGCAGCGTTCATTCCACGTTTCGACTTGCGCAGTCTTTTGTTTTCCAGAAGCCTGGCTATTCCAATCCGAACGAATGCCACCTAGCGACACACAGTAACGAAACACGGCTTGTCATTCTCTTTGAGTTCCTTCTGGAACAAAATGAAACGGCTTTGACTCTTTAGCCTTCCCATAATCGGCGGCCTTAGATCGAAGCTCGCATGCGGAATCCAGTATAACAACAAAGACCTCTGGAATAATCGAGCGCCTCTGACACGACTATTAAGCGGTGTTTCCCATCACTCGTTCTGGCAGCGTCGCCTCGAACAGGACCCAAAATCTCTGTCGATTTTCTCCTTCTTATCACTCAGCATGCCTGTCTCCAGTAAGAAGCGGGCCGCGCCGTCAGGCGATGGGGCCACTCGATCGACCGCCCAACCTCCGACCGCGAAGAAACGAAAGACGGATCCGAATGCGCAGAAGTATTATGCTGTAAGAGCAGGGTTCAAACCCGGTGTATACTTGACATGGACGGAATGCCAGAACCAGACCACTGGGTTTCGGGGAGCGCAATGTAAGGCCCACTGAAAGTAGTCGCCAGTCGTCGCACCACGTACTTATGAGGCAATATAGTCAAGTCTTTCTTATCACGACAAGATGCCGAGTCCTTTGTCGCCGGCCTAAACCCCCCGTCAGCGAGCGGCGAACCAAAGCCTGAGAAGTTCTATGCCGTCGCGAGGGGAATCTTCACAGGCATCTTTACGGACTGGGAGACGGCGTCACATGCGATCAAGGGCATGAAGGGTCCCAAGTACAGAAAGTTCGATACCCGTGCGGATGCTGTCGAGTACATCAAAGAGTGGGGAAGTGCTGAGACGATTGCAATGGTTCAGGGTGGGTCGGATGGCAAGGCACCGATGACAACGAAACAGGCATTGCAACTTATCGAAGATGACGAGGATGAGGACGATGATGATGACGACGATGAGGATGACGACGATGACCCGGATCCTACCATGCTGCATATCTACACTGATGGTAGCAGCTTATCAAATGGAAAGCTGGGCGCGGCTGCGGGCGTCGGCGTCTTCTTTGGAAAGAACGATCCCAGGTTGGCCAGCCTCTCCTTCGGTCGATGAACTATGACTAACAGGACTAGAAACGTATCGGAGCGCCTCGAGGGAGAACTACAGACCAACCAACGTGCTGAGCTGACTGCTATCTTGCGCGCTCTACAAAAGACCCCCGTCATCCAAGGCGTGCAAATCTTCACAGATAGCCAGTACTCCATCAACTGCGTTACTCAGTGGTATAAGGGCTGGGAAAGGAACAACTGGGTCACTTCTCAGAAGGAAGAAGTCAAGAACAAGGACCTCGTCAAAGCTATCCGGGATAGGATGAATGAGCGGGATAGGCTTGGGACCCGGACCGTCTACACCTGGGTGAAGGGGCATTCTACAAACGTGGGCAATATTGCTGCGGATCAGCTTGCTGTGCAGGGGGCCAAGGGTGCTGCTTCTAGTGCAGCGAAGGCCACAAGAGGCAAGAAGAAATGAGGCTGGAAAAGAGAGAGATTTTTGAGGCCGAGACACCAAGAGTAATCGCTGTCAGGACTTTGCATGAAGCCCATCGGTTCCATATGGTGTTTGGGTCTTGCAGGTAATGATTTATATGGCCAGAGCGACGATACGGCTTGCATATGCGGAGATAGTTTGGGGCTGTGTGTATATTCTTATTCCTTTGCTCTCTGTGTATCTTCAAACTTCAAACTCTTGGCTGGCTTCCCCAGGTTTTATTTCTTCAGAGGCGTTGAACTGGGAGGCACGTTGTCTGTTCACGAGGAGATCTAGTGTGTTTAATAATAGTCTGTCAGATTAACTACTTCGTCTGCGAATACCATACCAGTCAGACTTGTCAGTTGCGAAGCCATTATATCATTGGTATTGCGAGTATTCTGTCAAGCACGTAACGTATACCCTGCGATCATGTGGAAGAGATCCCCGAAGAGAGGGTTTCGGCTTAAAAACGCGGTTATCGGTAGTGGTGACACCATATCGGTGGCGGATCTGGGCTTACCAGCGATCCCGCCAAGATTTGGATGGGTCCTTAGTCTTCGCCCACGTGGATTCCATCTGGATTGAGAGCACCTCACTAAATCACCATAGTGCGAATCTTCTCACATCCGTACCCTCATCAGCACGATAACACCGTATATGCCTATTCATCGGGCATTCTCTACTGCCACGACCCCAATGACCGCTCAGACGCAATCGAGTCTCACAATACTCTCGGTCTCCAACCCCATGATTCAATAACATTTGCTGAGCCGTCGATCTCTACCGTTCGACGTATGCCAAGGGCTTGACACTGGTCCAGAACGTGGAAGCTCGGATACTAACTTGGGGGACGAAACGTTGCATGCCAAGATGCCGACCTTGGCAGTCAACAACTTTAATATCGTTGTCAGTGTTTTGGGAGGATGGATCTCGCTGTTCGGGCTAGTGTCGTATCTGTGCAAGGAGCAGTTTTACCTATCTGAAGCTCGTAAGTTCTCATCAACCGAGATGTCGACTGAATCTCGAGTCCAGCTCTCAGTTTAATAACTAACCGCATGGGTGCCACCCAGTCATCTCCCTGTTGGTTGGAGTCGCCTTCTCGCCTGCGGCTGCCAATTGGATCAAACCACTGGATTACGCCAACGGGTCGGAGGAAACCCTTGACACCATCACCCTCAATTTCTCACGACTCGTGCTTGGCACCCAGCTGGTTCTCGCCGGGGTGCAGTTGCCCAGCAGATACCTCCGGACACAATGGAAGCCCATGTCGCTGCTCGTCGGTCCGATCATGACCCTCATGTGGTTGGCGACCAGCCTCTTAATCTTCGGTCTGGTGCCGAATCTCCCGTTCCTACACGCCCTGGCTGTGGGGGCCTGCATTACGCCTACGGATCCCATTCTTTCCAACGTCATCGTGAAAGGCAAGTTTGCGGATCATAACATCCCCAAAGACCTGCAGAACCTCATCATCGCCGAGTCCGGCGCCAATGACGGCCTGGGGTACCCGTTCCTGTTCTTTGCCCTCTGGCTTATCAAGTACATTGGCGATGGCGGCCACCAGGTTTCCGGGGGCGCCGGCCTCGCCATGGGCATGTGGTTCGGCGAGACATGGGGCTACACTATCCTGCTGAGCGTCGTCTACGGTGCGGTGGTGGGGTGGCTCGCCCGGAACATGCTCTGGTGGGCCGAGCAGCGCAAGTACGTGGACCGGGAGAGTTTCCTGGTCTTTGCTATTGCTCTTGCGCTCTTCATAGTGGGAACATGCGGCATGATCGGCAGCGACGATGTGCTGGCCTGCTTCATCGCCGGCAACACATTCACGTGGGACGACTGGTTCCGGCTGGAGACGTTGGACGACTCCCTCCAACCGACGATTGACATGCTGCTCAACGTTACCATCTTCATGTGGTACGGGGCTGTCTGCCCTTGGACCGAGTTCCTGCACAACGACGTGATCCCCATTTACCGCCTGATTGCCCTGGGAATTTGCGTGCTGCTGTTCCGGCGCTTGCCGTTCGTGTATGCTATCCACAAGGCGATCCCCCAAATCCGGCAGGCGAGACAAGCTGTTTTCGTGGGCTTCTTTGGGCCGATCGGGGTCTCTGCGATCTTCTATCTCTACATTACGCTGGAGTTCTTGACGACCCTGAATGATGGGGACGAGACCCGGTCTGACGTTACTCACTTGGGGGAAACCGTACATGTTATCGTGTGGTTCCTCGCCGTTTGCAGCATAGTAAGTTCCCTCCTGCGTCACTCGGGAAGAGCGAAAGGAACGAGAAAGTAACTGGGCTTAGGTTGTGCATGGTTTGAGCATCCCTCTTGGGAAGCTAGGCTACTTAGTTCCTCGGACTCTGTCGATGGGCCGATCTAATGCTACAGGCGATGGAGAGGAACCCCAGCCCTTCCGCATCGGAAGCAGGTTCACATTTCCCGTGAGCAGGCCGAGATCTACCGCATCTCAAGCACGGCAGACTGACACTGAGTCCCGAGCTGGGTCTGGGACTGATGAGCCTCGCGGGCAGACTGCCGACCCAGCCTCAAGCAAGCCACGTGCAATGTTCCGGATCGGCGGCACTATCATACGCAGGAACGAGCCAGAGAAATCGCAGTCTGGAGCATCAACCCCTAAGCACAGGCGTGTTGGTCAACCAAGCGGGGATGATGATCCTCGTTCTCGTGGCGACCACGCCCAGACCGAGATTGATCTTCAAGAAGCGCCAAGGCCGCAGTCGCCAGACTTGCCACATCGCACCATTCGGTTTCCTGACGAAACAGATGGCCAAGCGGCGTAATGCGAGGTGTAGCTGATGCAAACGGTTTTTAGTAAGGCTGCATAGTTCTTGATAAGGGACGTTTAGGCAAAATAGATGGTGGCGGCACTAGTGCCAATGAGAGCGATGGGCAGGCTTGTCCTGCGCTGGACTTCGTACTCGCCTATGGAAACGCCTTATCTGAGCAATCGCATAGGTTTGTCTAAGTAGATGGTTGTGAGTCAATGGTTTGTCAGTGATGAAATTTTGTTCTTTGAGTTCCGATGTTCGCCGAGAGCGTTTGAAATGAATGAAGCTGAGTGGCGCGCCTCGGAGATCTTGGAACGATGTGAGGCGGGAGGCATGAGGGCTGACGGACGGACGACATGAGATTGGACAATGCTTTACAGTATCTTTTCCTAAGTGGTGTGTAGCTAGTTTCCAGATTTCAATTATAGAGGGGTCTTCAGACGGCATCTTGAAACCTGTGCATTGCGACTCTCTGTACGCTGTTCCTATGTAAGACGACTAGTCGAGTGTGAATCAATCGGTGGTGTATGAAACTTGACAACGAACATGATCATGGCGACTATGCTGATGAGCAATTGCAAAGCTATGGGTCTATGTAGAAGGTGAGTTTGACGTATTCCTCCGGGTTACACTACTGCATGAGATCTAAAAGAGCGAGGCTCTGATGCTTGGAATCGGATGTTTTATTTTTATTTCGGGCGAGAGATGTAGCGATGTCGGGCTGATCAGGGAGGCAGGGCGAGCTTGCGGCTTGGACGGGACGAGGACATGACGGAATCACGACGTGAAGCGAGCTATGTAGGTAGATTGGCCGATTGGAGCCTGCTAAAAAGGCGACACAATCTAGATACGAAACCACGACAAGGGTTGCATCGATATCAACTCTGTTCCTGGATGCGGAACGCGCAGCCTATCAACTGGCTATCGTCCTTGCAGCAGTCCTGCAAGTAATGCACCACCACGCTATCGCGGTCCCGTCTTCTGCCGTTGCAAGATGCGAGCGCAACCGGGAAACCCTCTTCTGGCCGACTTTGGGATTGGGCTCAGCTGCGATGGTAATCTACGGCATCAACAACGCGATATGGGGAGGATGTGTGTTCTATAGAGGCACAGCCGAGGGGCCAGGCCAATGACAGGCAGACAATTGTGAGCATGTTTTCTTGTTGGTGGCCAAGGGAGTGGAGGGAGGGCGACGACCGATCAAGACCGATGTTGCGGGATGGTATTAATGGATTGAATGTCGCGATGGCGACTTGAGTGGCCACGAGCCTCCCGGCTGAACTCCGTCCGGGTAGGCTTGGAAGTCTCTTAGGCAACAGGACAGGTTCGTTGGGAGACTATACCGTCTTATACAGGACAGATTGACAGAAAACAGAGAGCGGAGAGTCCGGCAACGCCGTTGGGGTTTAGGAAGAGGCCAAGTTGCAGCGCGCCATCTCCGTGACCACGTACATCCGTCGATTGGGGAAGAGGTTGCGTAAGTTCGAGAAGGTTGGGTCCTTGGTTGGCGGGACCGGATGGGATGGATGACGACGGCCGGTACAGTGTGTGGATTTTACAAGGCGGTTAGCGGCATTTCAGAAGGGGTTTACCCCACCACCATCAGTTGATGGATCAGAGGAGGGAGGGCCCACAGGTGGTAGATTGGCGTGGCGCCTGGAAGCAAGGTTTCCCAGCTATCCTGACATCAGGATTGCCCCCAAACGTGACCGTTCTCCACACTGTGTATGGATCTCGTGATGTTGGGGCACCGGGTCATCCGCCCGCTTGGCGAACTGGGCCTGCGCACTGTCACTGCGATCCGGGGCCTGGGAAAGGGGCCTGTAGTGGCCTAACTACTGTGCACTAATACGTTCCCATACCTTGCCTCAGTAGTGTTGATAGCATCTGCCTGCAGTGGGTGGTGGTGTACGTGGTGCACTGTGGTGGACCTCCCTGCTAATGCCTAGGTAGGTGGAAGCAATTTTGTATACACATGTCCGTAGCGTGGGCATCACGCAACTTGCTTCGACAAAAGAAAAGGACGCCACACACACACACACACACACACACACACTCACACACACGCAGACCCACGCATATGCACTAGCCGTAGCCGATATTTCCCAGCGGTTCAATTGGATGCTACCCTGCTCCGTCCCCTGCCACCGACAGGTTTTTCGAGGTTGGTGTCGCCTCTGCTCCAGGATGATGGGAAAATTGGCTGGAAGGGAAACAGCATTTTTTTCATCCGTACTACGATAGCTAGGCAGGGTCTAATACTTGGTAGCTAACAAGGGCCGAAGTAAGTAGGTAGTTAAGTCAATGGTCAGCGAGAGACAGACGGACAGACACACGGCCAAGAAACCTGCAGTAACCTCCACTCCAGATCTCACTTCACTTCCCACACTCACCTTGTTGGACGCGGGTTCACACATACACGCAAGCCCCAAGACCGAAAATTAAACGACATCCTCTGTCTCCCTCTCCCTTGCGACCGAAACCCCGTTTTAACTTACTTGCCGCGAGAGTTTCCCTTCGCCTCCCCCGTCATCGGTGGCTGCATATTCGACAATAATAAACGAGACGAGATAGAAATCGGCCGTCGATCGGTGACCCCCCCGCCCCTGCTCGCCAAAAATTCCGAGTCACCGCCCCCATCAGAGAGAGAGACGAGCCGCGTTGAGACATTCATACCGCCTCGACCACCACCAAAACGAACTGCCAATCCTTAGGGCTTGTCGCGGACTGGCAACTCACATATCACCGGGGGACCTTTCTAGCTGAGAAACCGTTTTGCGACCATCATGGACATCTAGGCGTCATTTTCACTTGACTGTTCTTATCACCTGTTGTTGTTTTGTGGTACCTCTCATTTCACGTCCCAGCAATTAGAGAGAGAGAGAGAGATAGCGAGAGACACAGAGAGAACCACAAGTTCCAAGTGGGCCCCCCGCTCCACTGCCCAGGCCGTCTTTTTCCCCACAAACCTCCTCCTCTACTACCTCTAGGCCGAACTTCTCACCACCACACTACACACCTCTTCTGTCGTCGAGATCCAACTACCCCCTCAATCGTGCCTCCCTCTGGATATGACGACTGCTGGTACCAGTAGTGGTGCCAGCCCTCTGTTTGCCGCCTCAGGAATGTCCGCCAACGACTTCGATGGCAGTGAATTCATGAACGACGACTACGATCCCCTCGGCGCCTCGAGCCCACTCCCAAACCTTGATCTGTCGATAGACCCAGACACCCTCCCCGCCTTCAATCCATCACGACTGCACGACCCGAAGTCGGTCGTATCGCCCCAAGCAACATTGGTGACCTTGCCCGTCCCCGCCGCCACCTCCCCGGACTCCTTCATCGACTCGTTCCGGGATTCGTCCTCAGACTCGGCTTCGTCCAAAAGGACCGGCAGCTCCACCTCTGCGAGAACAGCCCTGACTGCTGGGGAGGTAATGATGACAGATGGACCCGAGATCAAGCCGGAGTGGAACCAGTCGAGTTATATGACGGGACAGGATGACGCCGTTTTCATGTTTGGGAACCACGACTCCTCGGCCCTCGAGGACGCCTTCGGCGCCAATGACGACAAGTTCATGGAGGAGTCTTTCGACTTTGACAGCGCCTCTAGCAGCCCCAATGGCGCAGGTGGCGCCTTGAACATGGAATCTCCAGAGATGCCCACGATCCAGACGAACACACCGCAACGAAATTTTGCCCCCAGCAAGGAGAGAGCACAGGGCCACAGCAAGAACTATTCGGTGAGCATGCTGCCTCCATCATTGCTTCTCAAGGCATATATCGCTAACCTCTTTTAGCAATTCTCATTGACCCAATCTATGAATGGACTTAAGACGTCTGGCTCTAGAGAAGTCTCGCCCATGTCTTCGAATATGATCACCAGCCACGAGACATCTCCGTCTGCGTTGTTCAACAATTCCCCATCGCCAGGTACCCATGCAGACTTTTCGAATGCGCCGTCCGTACGGTCCTTGAACGGAAACAGTTTCTGGCCGTCGAAGCAAGACATGGCCTCTCAGGCAATGGGCCACGGTGCACCGTTGTCCCAATATCTCCCAGGGGATGGCCTTCCCGTTTATTCGCCTCATCAGCTACCCCTCTACGCACAACCACAATTCAACTCTTGGAACGGTCGTTGCCAGTTGACCATTCACCCTACGCCTTCCAAGTCTCGGGTAGAGACGCAGATACCCATAAAGATGACGCTCTTCCCCCTACCCCCAGGCGTCACACGGTTACATTTACCTACTCATACGATCTCGAAGCCGAAGTTGCTCGCGAAGCCTCACGCAGAACGATCCCCCGATATGCTTGAGCTGTACACGATGCTGGTATGCACGAGTGCGATGCAATCAGAGGACAACAAGCGAAAGGCTTTCCAACGTGCTGCCGCGGCGACCCATTTCCCCCTCGCGAATAGCAGATGCGCGAGCGAAGATGACGACGAGGAGAACAGGCCGCAGAACGGAGGAGAGGTCCGGATTTGCACTGGGTGTATCACGAGAGAGCGGAAGCGTGCCGCCAGGAAGAAGATCAAGAAGGTGGAAGAGGAAGAGATGTGGAACCGGGAGGAGTCTCGCCGTGTCATCGTCTTCAACACCCAGGAGATCAAGGAGTGGCAACAACCCAGTGGCATCGTAACTGACGCGACGATAACAGGCCGCCCAGAACCAGTCGTGCCCAATGGGGCAATGCAGGTTGACGCGCCTAT
The DNA here is from genome assembly GCA_001557505.1 of Reticulascus tulasneorum. NCBI lineage: Eukaryota > Fungi > Ascomycota > Sordariomycetes > Glomerellales > Reticulascaceae > Reticulascus > Reticulascus tulasneorum. Next base: position 3,565,961 of record LSAX01000003.1, on the reverse strand, counting down.
GCGAATCGCCTGCTATTGCCGACATCACGCGGAAAAACTGGGATTCCAGGTCATTCTCACCATCAAGGATTGGCAAGATCGTGTTGTTGCTCAAGAGATGTCCCAATCCATCATGATCACCGACGACCACAAGACGCATCCCATGCCGGCTCAGCTCGCAGGGGGATCGCCGCAAGGGTCAGACGCTACGATGATGCCGTTAATGAACACCCCGTTGGATACAAGCTCCTTGACTGCCCCTGGCGGCCCCTTCCGCCTCTCGCAGTCCAGCTCGGATCTCCAGAGCTTAGCGCACAGCAAGGTGTCTTCGCCATTCTCATCCACCGCCAATCATCCCCCGTCTTCTGCGTCTTCGAACCCTCGCTCCCTATCTCGTCCTGCTTCCCCAACGCACTCCGCCCCTGCATCCAAGAAGCGGAAGGCCAGCAGTTCAAGACTGCCCATTGGAATGACCATGACCAGATTGGATACCTCGCCACCGCCCGGCGCTCAAAACCCTGGCAACCAAGCATCCGCTGGGCCGTCTGCTGCGACATCACCGTTCACTCCTAACCTCAGCACCTTTAAACACGCAGACAACATGTTTGCACAGAACGGTCCGCCGCAAGCGTCAATCTCTCAGCCGTACGCTACGGGACCGCCCACCCCCAACAGTAACGACCAGGTCATGTTCTCCAACGCCAATCGCTCCGCTAGCATGGAGAATATGGCCATTCCAATGTTCTCGGCTCCCACCTCGACACACCCCAGCCGGGCACCGAGTCCGAATGGCCTGAGAAACAGCATCAACACCATGCCGCAAAGCCAGTTCTCCCAAGCTCTAGCTAGCAGCCTGTACTCGCTACCTGTGGGAGTGAACCAGTCTCGACCACAACCAACCATCCACAAGATCATCCCGAACGAAGGACCCAAGTCTGGTGGCATTGAAGTCACAATTCTCGGTGCAAGCTTCTACCAGGGATTGGAGGTCTTGTTTGGCGATCAGAAGGCTACTACGACAACATTCTGGGGAGAGTCGTCACTGGTCTGTCTCCTGCCTCCCTCGCCCGTAGCCGGCCCGGTCTTCGTCACCTTCAAGCAGCAACAGGCGCAGGCTCCACAGTCCTTCCAATCCTTGACGAAGCAACAGCCGATATTCAAGTATATTGATGATGACGAGGAGAAGCTGATTCGGACAGCGCTTTCCATCCTTGGACACAAGATGTCTGGCCAGATGGTTGATGTGAAGGAGCTCGCCCAAAGGATTCTTGGAGAAGGCGATTCCAGCTGGGGCACTATGCTTGGGCAATTCTCTGGGTCCGGATTCAGCGGTGGCTTCAAGATGAACGTCGAGTCTCAGCTTCTGAAGTGCTTGGAGCTCATCGACTTGGACGACAGCCCCAGGGTTCCCCGATTAGACTTGCGGCGATCGACTGGTCAGACTATGCTGCATCTGGCATGCTCCCTAGGTTTCAACCGTTTCGTTGCAGGTCTTCTCGCTAGAGGCGCTAATCCAGATCTGCGCGATAAGGGAGGCTTCACACCGATGCATCTGGCAGCCATGAACAACCACAGCGAGATTGTTCGCCGGCTCATCCAGGTCGGAGCTGATCCAACAATCAGGGCATTGTCTGGCCTTGTCCCTGCCGACGTGGCCCGATCTCGATTGGTCCTACGCGCTATTCGACGTTGTGAGCGGCACACTAGATCTCGAAGTGGGGTGTCTCTTCATAGCAGAGCAAGCAGCGCCGCATCCTTGAGATCTCTCTGGGATCCGCTCACAATGTCTGACGAGTCCGACCATGTTGCAAGCGGGGAAGAAAGCCCTGAATACTCGTCGGGAGACTTCGAAGACGAGGAAGAAGAGGAGAACATGTGGCTTAACATGCGACGTCGTAGTGCGCACACATTCAGCCCAGAACCCGATCTCCTTCCTCAAGAACAAGCCGAGTTGCAAGCTGGACTTGCGTCGCCAACCACGGCACTGGCAGCAGCATCGGCTGTGAGAGACCAGGTAGCAGCTCAGATTCAACAGTTCCAGCAGACAATGGCGTTGCATTTCCCGAATCTATCCCAGTTCCCTAACCTACCGCAAATGCCCGTACTACCGGACTATCAAGCGTACCTGCATTCTGCTCCCTTCATGAGAAGAGTCACTTCGTTGGTCCCGGGCATAGCTGGATCCAGACCGGGATCTGCCGGCGATGAGGCACCGAAGGGACTGGATAATCGCTGGTGGGATCTGTCTTCGTACATGAGCAACAGCACGGCTCCACCACCTGCCTACTCGGATATCTTCCCACAAGAGGATCTCGACAGGAAGCAAGCGTCTGCCGCGCAGGCTGCTGTTGACGCGGAAGCAGATATGAAATGCGCCTCGTTGTACGATACTCAAACCACGGAGGCAGAGGCAGAAGCCGAATCGGGCCAAGCTTCCACGAGTGCGCTGCCAATCCCTAGCATATTGAAGATCGGACGCAAGAGTGCTATTACGCGGCAACAACAGCAAGACTTCCTCCGGGCACACGAGGCAAAGTTCAAGGGAATGAGCAGCGACATGAATTTGTGGTTCATTTGGGTGAGTCGGCCTCCAGCCTGTTCAAGCGATGCTCATTTACTAACCTGCTTCCAGATTCCTCTACTTACATTCGTTATGGCTGCCATGCTGTACAGCCGATTCCCGGATACCTTTGCCTTTGCCTGGAGTATCCTGCGATCTGTTGCAGGATTTGAGAAGGCACCAGATATGATGAGGGACATGCAAGATCGAGTTGTCGAGATCTTGTGATACTGTCAGAAAGACCCGCTTCTTTGCGACTGAAAAAGGGGTAACTTCATATTATCAATATTCCGGGGAGACAAGTTATAGGGTTGGAGCAAACGACTTGAGGGGACTCTTCTTCTTATTTTTAATGGCCATTCCAGGACACTACCGCCGGTGGGGGCTGGAGAAATTAAGAGCCAGCCCGAGCTGTCTCCGGTACTGAATGGCCGGGATGTAATCAACTTCGTTATCATGAGGGCAGGCCGAGCGAGACATAGCCGGCGCTGACCACTTGTTTACATTTACAACACAAGGTATTGGGTGGTTATGAGCAGGACGACTGGGGTTTAGGGAAACGGGTATATGGGATCATCAACCGCCGCCAGGCACAGCTCATTGTTTGTTGGATTTTTACCGGATTCCAAAGGCATGGAACGCGTGTACCGAGTATATACTAGCTTATTTTGCGCGCCTTCATGGAGAAAGAGACTTTGAAAGTAGTTGCGATGAAGCCATATTCTTGAGCAGACAGTTCCTCGTGTTCCATGTTTCACGCGCGTAGTTGGCTCAGTGGATGATGGGCAGGTTTAATGACGAGTTTCTTTCTTTGAAAGATCCAGGAAGAATAGTTTTATGCATTGCATTCCATTCCATTTTGACCGTAGTAATCGAACAGTAATAGCCAAACACATGCCCCCCTCCAAGCCTGATATGACCTATCAATCCAGCAGCCCAGCCAGGCCCGCGTAGAATGCAAGAGAGGAGAAAAGGAAGAAAGGCAACAACAAAAAGCGAGGATACAGAAAAAGAGCAAAAACAAAATAATTCCCAAACCCCTGGTTATCCCCGATTTCGTACATACACGACAACAACTGTCCGAGACGGGACGAGTGTTGGGAAGATCCGACCCTGAACTGGCCCCCCCCCCTCCCGTCAGGTTTTCCGGTGCGGGCAAAGTCCGTTGCTCATACACATGGCTTTGAAAATTTCGTAAGTCGTGAACACGTCAATGAAGAAGATAGACACCCTGGCCATCCCCGTATTATTCCCTAGCTGGGTGGATATCGTCCGGACAGCACTCTTCAGCAGGTACTCTGTTCTTCAGGTAGTCGAGGTCACTTGGGGCGCTCAGACTGGAAGAGTGAGGATGGCGGTGATGAGGAGGAGAGCTAGGTATGCCGCAGGCCGCGCCATCGCGTGGGAGGCCGCATGGCGTTCTCGACGTCCTCGCCGCCATAGCCTCGGTGCTTGTACTGCGAGGGGATGACGGGCACGCTCGGGATGCCCTGGTTCATATCTGGGCGCACGCGCAGCGGTTCGGCGCTCTTCTTGGTGCGGGCCCAGCGCATGACGCCGCTGCCCAGCGAGTCGTTGGAGTTCATCCGGCGGTCCTCGCTGTCTGTCGAGGAGCGTGTGAAGCCCGTGCCGTTGGACATGGTGGGCGACGGGGGCTGTGAGAGGTGCATGGGGCCCGAGATGGCGGTTTTCGCGACGGGGCGCTTGCTCAGCTTGTTCGAGGCGGCCGAGACGGAGCGCCGGCCGAGGATGCCATTGCGCGGGGGCTTGTCCGTCTGCGAGGAGCGGGTGGCGGGTCTGCGGAGGGTGAGGTCCGCGCCAATGCGCGAGGCGGATTTGCGCAGCCTCTTGATTGTCTTTTGGGTTTCGCCCTCGCCTTCTTCGTGGTTGCGCTTGATGCCGCGTTGGGAGTCGGTGTTTGTGCTTGTGTTTGTTTGAGGGACTGAGTGCTGCTGGGGTGGAGGCGCCATTGGCCACTGTGGCCGGTCTGTCGATGTGGACGGCCGACCAGCTTGAGCGGTAAAGTATGTGTGCGCGGAGGAGCCTGTGGGTGGTGGTTGACGTGTTGAGTGGATCGCGTGCGAGTCGAAGAAACCGTCCTGCAGGAGCTGGTGGTAGTTCGCCATGATCTCCTCGCGAGTCGGCATGCCCTCCGGCCCTCCGATTCCCGCGCCAGCTCCAGCTCCAGCGGGCCCAGTGCCAATCTTCCCATCCAAGCTCACCGGCCTCTTCTCCTCCTCTGCCTTCCCCCCGGCCCTAGCAAAGCTGAATTTCTCGCGCACGCCGTCCCACGCCATGCCGAAGAAGCCCTTCTTCCCAGCCTGGCTCGCGCCCGCCGAGCTGGCAGGCCGCGGCCGCGACCTCTCGTAGCTTGTGGGTTGCGAGACGGGCTGCGAGGGCGCCGTGTAGTTGTAGTTCAGCTGGAACTGGCGCGTGTAGTCCTCGTCCGTCTCGAGGCCGAGGAAGCTGAGCGGCGGCGCGGCCGAGGTGCGGTCGTTCATGGACCCCTCCAGGAATCTCGAATGCGCGGCGCGCTGGGCCGCGGTGGTTGCTGGGTCCGGCCGGTTCACCGGGTGGGAGTTGAGGGGACCGAATTGGGAGGCCATGATGTCTGGTGTTTAGGGTTTTGTTGTGCCTCTGGCAGTGCTGGTCATGTATGTACGGGCTGAGCCCGTGTAAGTGTGTGGAGGTTGAGAGTGTGTGAAGCTTGGTGTTGGTGGTGGTTTAGCTCTACATCTGCCTCTCCTCACCCCCGTATGGAGAAGAAACTGGTGGACTTTGGTTGGACTTGGACTTGGGCTTGGCAGGAGATGAGGGATTGCTTGTTGTTTTGAGGCGGTGGTGCCCTCGGTTGGCTGATGGGGGAGGGAGAGAGGGGGGGGGCAGAGCACTAAAAATGCAAGTGTGAAAGTAATTGTTGGTAGCGGGGATGCCTTGGGGAGGTTGCTCGGACAAACGCGCTTAAACGCGAACCCTTTTGTTGATCCTCCTTTCCTCTTCCGGCGCGGGCCCACCAGAACACGTGACCCCGCTTCTACCTGCTCGCGTTATTGAAACCGCCGGATCAGGACGTGCTTTGCAGAGTCTAATCTTAACACGATCCATCCATGGTCACTCACGCAACCACACATCTTGATAACCCGTGTCACGAACACAAACCAAGTATTTGATCAAGACTCATTCTCACATTGGACAATCGATCTAACTACTTTCCCATGAGAATAACTTAACCCCCGTAAACCTGATGTGATATTTCCCAATCGCTTCCCAAGTCAAAATTAAAACAAGCAACCGAAGGCTCACTCACAATCCCCAAGATCCTCCCCATCACCAAAGCTCACTGCTTTGTTCTCACTACTATCAATCCCACTCTGCTCCCCTCCCCCCCAAGACACGTCCCACATGTGATTTTATAGAAAGCGTGCAAGAATGATAACCCGTGCTAAGCGGCGTTGCTCTAACCAGAAAAAATCGAGCTCCGAGAGAATGTGTGTTTTGATGTGCGTGCATAGTCCAATAACAAAGGAAAGGTATCAAGGAAAGGCAAAGATGCCTGCTCGAGTCGGAGCTCGCGATCCTTATATACAATCGAGATTCATCGACCTGGCTGAGTCCATAAACGCCAATCATTGACCACTGTGATAAAACAAACATCCCAGAGGACAACGCGCCGAAACGCCCCAGGCCAAACGGCTACCCCAAAGTCCCGTCCCGTCGTACACCAGCTATTACTGATAGAGTTCCGGCTGTGGCCTTCGGATTTCCGATCCATCGGCTCGTGCGTACGTCAGGTTATCCACTGTCGCATCTTGTTGGAGATAGGCAGCGGCGCGCGATGTGTGAGCAATGTGATGCGGGTCGACCGGCCGCTGGCCGTAGTACAGTGGCCGTGGGTTCTCGACGAACGTCTGGCCATAAGCACGCTTGGCTCCAGCGCGAGCCGGCTCGGAAAGCATAGGAATCGAAGGGCCGGCCTCTATCGGTCCAGCCCGGTCGTGGGTCAATGGGGGCAGCCTGGGTGGTGGCACTTGGCTCGCGATGTGCTCAAGAGGCGGCAGCTTGACATGCCCGGCCGAGTCCTGGGATGGAGCCATAGGGTGCGGTGGTGGTGCGTATGGATGTGTCATTTGGGAGTCTCTCCTCACCTCGGGTTCGAGCTTGTACTCGGGTTCCCGCTTGTATTCCGATTCTCTCCTGTACTCGTGCTCCCTCTTCATGTCCATTTCCTTGGGGCCGTAGTGGGTCGGGGATGGCGGAATCTGAACGCCTGACGAGCGACGGTCATAGGGGTCGTGCGAAGCAACCAGAGGAGTGCCTGCCGAATATTGCTGAGACGACGGTCTGCTGCCATAGGGATAGCCTGGCTGGGGAGGCGCTGCTTGATATGGCGACGGGTGGTTCGAATGGTATGGAGTCGTAGGTGAGATTGGCGGTGGTTGTGCCGAAGGCTGAGGGTACTGGTGTGGAGGGTACGGTGCGCTGGACGCATCGGATCCGAATCGCAGATGAACGTTGGAAGTCGAAGCCGGGCCGGCGCCGTAGCTGGGTGGTGGAGGAGGCGGCGGCGGTTGTTGATAAGCATCCACACCAGATTGTCGACGCTGCTCTGGAGCGTACGGTGCTCTGTGATCGCTGGCGTTGCTGGCCGACCTGGCACGGTACTGGTCGTGTTGGGATGACTCTGGCGTCTGGGTTCTCCTGCTTCGGGCATATTCATCCTCTCCATTTTCGTAGTCATTGCCACCCTTTCCGTCACGGCGTCTCATTCGGACGTCGCGTCTGATACGGACTCTGCAGCCTTGCTCCGCGACGGTTCGGCTAAGTGTCGTGCTCTCAGTCAGGCCGGGGAATTTCTTGGCGCTGTAGACGTTGAAAGGCACCGATTTGATCTCCATCCTCCAGTCAAACGACGCATCCAAATCCGGGGCGTTGGGATCTTGTCCGGCATGGCTGGCCGGGGCCTCGGTATCGCGGTCCCTGTCCTCCTTGATCTCCTCGTACAAATGGAAGGCCAGTCGGTAACGACCTTCATGGCGAACAGAAAGGTCGGGGAAGAGGAAGTAACCAGCCTCGGCCGGTCGGTCAAGGTAGGCCATTCCAGAGACGGGCATACCGGTCAGGACGGGAGGGGAGGTGGCAGCCGGAGTCTGGACGCGGCCATGAGCCATGGGGCGGGCGAGCTCCAGGCTGGCATACAGGAAGAAGTTGGCATTGTAAACGAAGGTGATATCCTTGGACTCCTGGAGAGTAGGACCTTCGAGGACACGAAGCTGCACAACTGGCGGCGGATCCACAGGTCGACGGTCAGCGGCGGCTGGTAGGAACTGTCAGCGAACCCACTCTGAACCATTTTGACTCTTCAAAATGCGCGTCACGGTGGCTTACACTTCTGACCCGAACCACAGGCTCGGGCGCGTTCAGGCTGTTGGAGAACGGTCAACTCATAATGAAGCCTCCTTCCTCCTCTCGTGGTTCGCTCTGCGAGCACCGGGCGCTGGTCGAGGGTTGACGGGGCGGCACTAGCCATGGCTGGGGCCCTCAAACGGAGACCTGGGCTTGGCTGGGATTGCTGTCCGACGAGTTGGGATAATTCACGGATCGTATTCGAGGCTTGGACGACAATTAGCAACAAAATTCCAAACCAGAGCGTCGGGACTGCGAATGATATAATCAAACGAGTGGTCCGTCCTGACTTCAGGGGCGCGACCCAACAGTTCGGATTGGCAATGTCGGGAACGGAGAGAACGAGCCAACAGAACTGGGTTTCGTCTCGAGTAATGCTGGACTCACCTGATTCGTGGTTTTTGTTATCGAAGACGGGGTTGGCGACAGACAATGAAAATATAATCCTCCACTCCCTTCACCGGCCGAGAAGTGAATGATGTCGGCGAGCGATGGTGGCGATGTCGAGTATCGCAATAGTTCGTCTCGAAGGTCGATTGAAGTTTCGAGGGTCGCTGGTGTGGGATGAGTGTGGGACGGGTAGGAAGAAGGAAGAGAAGAGGGAGCGAATTGGCTTTTGGGGGAAGAATGGGTTTCTGGGGGGGGTGAGCGTTCGGGTAGTACATGGTACGAAGTACCTACACTGCACTAAAAACCGGCTACCGCTAGCCTAGAAGGTGAGTCGGCAAGCCCCCAGGGAACTGTAGCGCAGCGCGCCCGTGGAGGGTACATAGGTGCAAATAGAGGGCTAGGTATAGGTGTGTGGGTTGAGTGGAGGGATTTCCATGATGGCTGGGGGGGCGTGATGTGGGAGGTATCCCATGTAGAGAGTACTGCTACCCAAGTAAGGGGTGCGGCTTCTTTTCGGCAGCTTTCACCACTGGGCGCTACCACATCAGCAGGTAGTCGGTACCAAAAACACCGCCCGCTCCTAGGGGGAAGGGGGGGGGGGAGTGTGCTTTGGTACTTGGGAAACTGGATCTGGGACTGGGACTGGAACGGGGCCTGGGAAGAAAAGCTGGGAAAGGGACGGTCAAGTCCCAGACCCTCGGACTGGGGTCCTGACGACTCGGCTGTAATTGGCAGAAGCTAAATGGAATATGGGCGTGGCGTTCGTCAGCTGAATCACTTATGCACAGTCGTTTACTTTTTGGTTTTTCGCCGGGAAAAGAATTCAAAAAAAATTCACCTCGTCCGAGGTCGACATGGCAAACAATCAGTCCTATCCTTTTTACTTCTGGGGGAGTAGTGAGAGACGCACAAAACGGAAAAGCCTTTCAACATCGATAATTCCGGATGGGAGAGTGTGTGTACATAAACGAGTGTGGAGCAAGTGTGGGAAGGCACATTTGTACCGTCACTTTTCGACAAGGGAGGGAAAAGCCACCAGGTTCCAGGGTTTCGCCAGAAGTGGGCGAAGGACGATTTCGCCGTGCAAGCGAGCTGCACTGTATGTACAGAGTCTACATGGGCAGAACTGGAGCACTGCTCTACTAAATCACCACACATACGGCAGCTGCGTAAGGACCAGTGCCACAAAAAAAGCTGCTGGGGCCTTGGCTTTAGGGGGCCACTGAAAGGGGGACGGTGACCGATGCCAATCCATGATGCCAGATGGACCGTAAAGTTTGGTGTATCATTACTGGCCTGGCGCAGCAGGGCTTATTGTAGGCTTGCACTGGCTGTTGTAGGGGTTGGTGTTTAGTGGACGGTACGGACGTATCTAGTGGATTAGCACGCAGTAGCTGGAAACCAATTGGGGGTTCAGAGATTCTGAATGAGAAGAGGAGTAACCTAACCTTACTCTGTACAGTGCATCCTCCCTTTTTCCCACCCACTCCCTTCCAGCAGGCAGGCTCAGCAGGTACCGAAGGGCGATCGTGGGTGGTGACCTTGTATCCCTCCCGCGCCACTCCATAGCAATTTACGAGGGAACCGGGGGCCCGGGTACAAGCCAGGAGATTTTGTACCCGAGCCCGCCCCCCCCAAGGAGAAGGAGACTCGACTTACTATTATGGTAAGTTACTTCGTAGGGGAGGGGGCACACGGGGGAGAGACGGACGGAGACGCTGTTGGTTTTGACCCATGTCTCTCTTGGCTGCCCAGCGACCCACTTCGGGACTAGAACTAGTCCCAAACGACCCATGGCTTGGAGCTCTGCCGCTCATTCGCTGCTCCCGTCCCCACACTCACCTCTCTTGCGGGATTAGTGGAGACGCCGCCCCTCGAAAGGCCAATGAATGTGCATCTCCGGGTGGATCCCCCTGTGCGCCACTCACGCAAGGGCTCCACCCGGAGACCAGGATGCCTGTCTCAATCTTTCTTCCCACCACATTCTCTTTTTCTCCTCCCGCTTTGCCCTTGGCTTGGTTCTTTTTGATTTCTTGGTGCACGCCTGCCAATGGGGGAGAAGTTCGCGGACCGTGGCACGGTGCGAGAGAGGCAGTGCTCGACGCTGGGCCGTCTTTGCCTACGTAGGTGGTAGGGCTTCTTTCGTTCCAGAGTGCGCCATGGTGCGACAGCAGGCGTCGCTGTGGGCGTTTACTGGCACGCTGTCCCCCCCATTCTAAGTTCAGGAAAAGCTGGTAATGGGACCGAGCTGCACTGTACTCGTACTGTCCGGTACTCTGTCTGTCAATCCGTGTAAGCATGTACTGTAGAATGAATGTCCTGTTCCCACGCTTGACTTGCACTGCAGCCTTGGGGGATGCAAGTCGCTGAATGCCGCCAACTGCATCGAAGATTGCATCTTTGCCCTGCCGATACACGGGAGAAACACGTGTTGTTTGCTGCCCACCCCCTTCTCTCATTGCGGCAGCCCAAGGGAAATACATATGGCATCGTAGATAACCAGATGCCCACGGAGAATGCTGCCCGAAAGAAGAGAACACAGTTTCATGGTAAGGGTTCGACCTCGCTACGGATCGCAGATTAATGATACACGTCCGTCCGTACCGCGGAGCCGTTTGCTCTCATCCGACCCACAGGGTTTTACATGGTTCCTTTCATTCCATCGTTCGGGCAATCCATCCCATGCCTGCCGCCGGTCGACAAGCCCAGTTGGGGGTACCAAGAAAGACCGTGGCCTTGTCGTTTCGATGGGCTCCCGTCAGCACGAATTGTTTTCTCGTTCGGATTGCCCATGCGCAACTGTCCCTTCCCCCCGCCCCCGGTCCAAGCCAGGGACCACATCGGGGCTGGTCCCATCACAGTGCAGGTGAAGCTTTACCGTGAACGTCAGGTCCTGGCTTCGGTTGGCTGGCGGGTGCGGGCGTTTTGTACAGTGTATGGAAGGGTGGCATTTCTCGCCGCCCGCACTGTTCTTCCCAAAACCCAAACTTCCCAAGGGTTTGGCATTTGGGATCTGATTTGGGGGTTTATGGAATCCATTTCATTTCAAGCGTAAAACTCAAAACTCAAATCCTTTCTCTGTGCTGGGGAAAAACCGGCACTCGCCAAAACTGCATTGACTACCACGACCTAGTTGGCAGAAACACTTTCCCGGAACTCGGTACACGAATCGTCAAGTGTCGTATAGAGTTTGGACTCTGCACTGGCGCCGGCCTTGTTCGCTTGTCGGGTCGTGGTTGCGCATCTTTTCTTTATGTCTTTGAGGTTCGTGGAATATACCCTGTAGGAAGACCTGCTCGTTCCCCATTTACGCACTCTTCAAGAGTGGCCACCACCACTTACGTATCGGGGCGTGGGACGGGAGGCAGTTCAGTGCCCGGACCAGCGCTGCCCCCAAATGCCGCGGGTGTGTGACTGACTGATGAATGACTGATGGTTGAGACAAATGTCTGTGATAGCGGGCCACCCCAACCCACTGGCCAAGGCTGCTCATTTCTACCCCATCCAGGATTTCACTCGGTAGTGAACACGCTACAAGATATTTCCCGAATTCCCCGTCCCCAAATAAAGGATTTTAGCCTGGGGGGCAGATCGAGGCGAGATGACAAGTTCGGTCTGAGAGCAGCCACCCCCCCGTGGAATGGATGGGCTTGAGTGGCTACTATGGTATGTACTACGTAGTAGCACGCCAGGCGACTCCTTGACGAAATCTTATCACACGACAGACACGCGGAGCCGATCATTTGCTTCTCCACTAGTGTAAGGGGACCCCCATGATCCGTCAACCGGCTACTGCTCGCCCGCCGCCCGCCCGCTCTTCCTAGTCGTCGGCTACGAACAATGAGGCACGTAGTAAAAGGGCCGTTCTCAGGGGGGGCGTGCTTGCGACGTCAATATCCCATCACCGAGTCCTAAATAAAGCCAGGTTTCCTGGGGATGTCGCAAAGGAAGAGGGCATCAAAGCAGAGACACGTCCAAACCTGGGAAGAGATGCGCAGAGATCGAAGGATTGTCCCTCGTAAGCTGGCGAATCATGTCACCGGATTGTTTTGATGAAAAAGGGCATTCCCAAAGATCGTTGCATCCTGGTCCTGCATATCCGTCAGGTCACCCAGTGTGTGCCTCTACCATAACTTGCAATGCCCCTCATACAGCTGCTGCGGTGAGAATGGATAAAGTAGGTGCACACCCCATCGACGCACAAGCCACCATCCCCAGCGCCCCGGGTTGATCGAATATGCCCCAATCGCCCTCATGGTACATACAGGCGGTGCCTTAATTATGCACAAGCACCTGCTGGAAAGCTGTCGTTCCCAAAAACCAACTCGCATCAAGCCTTTAAAACGGCACGGACAGCAGCTGTGGATATCTGGGTTGCTCGGTAATAAACTACGTACCTCGCTCATCTAGTACAGTTCTAGTATGTTAGTGTGCACGGGAATCCGTCGCTCACCCGACTTTAGTAGGAGAAGTGGAGAGCGAGATCGAGTCCACAGCTTGGTGCACGATCTCCCCGGAGCCTGGAGGGGCTGATCTCCACTGAAAATACAGGCTGTTGACCATTTCGTAGGTAGCGGGCACGGCGGGGTCTGATCCACCACACTGAGATTTCCCACGAACCATTCCCTGCCTCAGGCGCTAGGCGGGGGCATCGCCCAGGGAATAAGTTCAGCGCATCTATGTATCTGTCAGGCCGAGATCTGCTCCACTAAATTATTGTGCATCCATAACTAAACGGAGTCCGCCCCGTATCGGCGTGTCCATAAAAAAATAAGAGGCGGCCAATGCTGCGATGGAACCTATATTTGGCGGCCACGGGTCTAGGTCGCTTGGATTCATAAAAGGCCCTGCATCGTCCATCACCGCCGCATTCAGCTGCGACCCGCAAAGCACAGGCTGGGTCGACTGACGTCTTCATGTCTCGGACGACATTCCAGTCCAACACGCACCCACAAATCACACTCTACACTAAACATCCAGCCCAGGGAATGGGGAAACGTGTCCCAGTGGCCATGCCCTCCTCCTCCTGCTTCCCGCCGTGCTGGATGTTGGAAACGCAAAAAGTCCCAGCCTGGCGGGACTGATCGCCAATCCCCAACAGCTCGTTCATGTTCCGGAAGTCGACCTCGACACGCCCGTTGAAACAGGCCGCCACCCCATTCCCAAGCGCCCGTCACCGCCCATCTCTTGCGCAGAGATGGCTGCAGTCATGCCATTGCTTTTACCATCCGGCTTGCGTGCTGAGGGCTGCGGAGAAAAATCCAACAGCCTGGACCGCCGTGGCGTGTGTGCTTTTTTGGTTGGGGCGGGCTTTGCGATTCAGATCACCAGATTGGCTTCCACGGCGTCGGGGCCAGTTTTTGCAACGAGGAACCAACAACATCTGCTCATTCGTCCCTTCCAGCCTAAACTGCGCCCGCTGGCTGCCCCATTGCGAATCAGTAGCAGGGAACCAACAAAGTCGCCGGATCCCGAAACATCCAGCTGCCGGGAGGTGTGTAGTCCCAGCTGGCCGGATTTGCCATCCTCCTCACACCTCCAAGCAAAACTTCAAGCCCCCAGGCGATGGATATTCTCCGCTGTGCCGTGTCAATTAACCTTTCCAAGTGGAGGGTCCACTCTCCAGATGATGTCCATGTCGATGTCCATATTCCCAATAGGCAGACGCCGCCAAACTACGGAAGCGGGACCTGCTATATTGAACCTATCTTTTCCTCCTCGGAATAGCAGCCGGTGGTGAAACCACCAGGAGATACTCTTCCGGCATGTCTCCCATCCAACGATCCCGTTCCATCGCGGTTTGTGCCCATCTCTTCTCGGCTTCACGTTTTGGGGCACTGGCCATGCTGTGTAACAGTCGTCCCCGGCCAATGCAGGACGAGCAATGACAAAGCTGTCTTTCGTTGGACGACAGATGCTAGGACTTGCTGCTTCTCCGGTCTCCGCACCGTCGATCCACCTCGTATTGCTCCTGTAGTTACAGACCACATTGGCTGGGACCGTGAGCTTCCTCGGAGGAACATGCTGCGTTTCCCACCGTCGTACAGCATGACCAGAGACTCGCTTGGACTATGCAAACATCGATGTGTTGCTGCAGACAACAACGACCATCCTGGCATTTGCAGGCGAATGGCTGGCAAGCAGGTAGGAAAACTCTTTAGTTGCCAAGGTAGCACGTCGCTAGCCAGTCATGCGAGACGTCTGCAGCTCCAAGGCCCTCGCGGATGGATACATCACTTCCTGGCTGACGCGCAGGTAGTCTCCCGAGGATAGACGAGCCAGCGCTCCAAGAACATTCTGTACGCCGGCTTGGAAAACACGGCAATCGAGGCATGTGCGCCACGTTAGCCTGCACACTCCCGAGATTCGAGCTAGGATTGTGGACGTGACAAGTTTGCCTCAGACTTCTACGTGGTTTTTGACTTCACCCGGTCTCGCAGCCATTGAAGACTCAGAATCTGGGTCCCCGGAGCTTCTGTTGCGGGTCGCTGCTCTGCGACTCCTCGGTGCTCGGATTTTGACTTTGGCTGTCGGTGCTAATTCGGGCAGCAAAGGGCCAGGTGTCTCACTCCTAGGCAAAGTTGTCTTGGAACGAGGCCGCTTGAGTCGGGTGCGAGCAGCGTCATGGTGCCACGGGACTGCTAGGGCCTGCCCTTGTCTGGATGTTCGAAATTCTGTGATACGATCTCTGCATGCTATCTCCCTTTTGGACGATTCTGCCATCATATGGCCGCTTGCAGCCACATCTCTCGCAGTACCACGGGACCCCTGGACAAGAGTTTCGCGAAAGACTCCAGAACTACAGTAAGTTCAGGATCTCAAAGGAGTCTAGGGGCTGGCCATCCTGTCCCCAAGTTCCGGGCCCTTGTTCCACTAATTGATGGGGACGAATGCTGGTCCGCATCTGGCCAGATCAGAGATCTACAGGGCTATCCCCTGAGCGCTAACCTCAAGACAGCTGACGACTTGTTCGAGACACCTCCGCACCGTCAGGTCTTCGTCAGAGGTAGATGACATGCTGCACCGAGCCGAGAGGGTTGAGGCTGGCTTTGGGCCACGTGGGCCAGCTCGGCTACTGCCTCCCTCTAGAAACACGCGTCACGCTCTCCTCTTTGGGCCCTTCTGACGGGTTGAGGGAGTGTCGTATGTTGTCTTATTACGTTAGCCACCGATCGCAGGGTGCGGAGTTGGCTAGTTGCGTTGAAAGCAACTTCGTTGTGGCCGGTGAGGGATAGCAAGTCATAGTAATTGAATATTTGGAGTTAAGCTCAGTTGATTTCAATAAGATTGGTAGCAGGGTTGCATGATTAGTATCTTGTTCGCTGTTCCTATGAGTCTAGTTGCTTGCACCATGTGTCGTTCCTCTGTAGCTCCAAAAGCTGCAAGACATCGGCCACATCGGCCACATCAGCCATATATGGCGTTTTTACCGTGCTGGCCATCAAGGATATCTAGTACTGGACGCACGAACCTAACTTTTCGAGCATTAAATGCATATTTATAATGGACCATATGTACATACAGGTCTTGACCAATTGCGTGCCAGCAGTCGCGGTAATGCGTAAGAGACCAATGTCGAGCTGTTTTGCTGGCTAGACACCCCCAACTCAACAGGTACACTTCAATACTTTGATTTACTTCAGTTATTACTTGTTTAGATACACTTCGTACTTGCTCTGCCATCTAGCTAATTTGGAAGAAGACTTCTGGGTTTGTGGGTGGTCAACACCTAAGATGCTGATTCGTCGCTGTAAACATTCCTCCATTAGTTTAATAGCCTCTTCATCTCGGTCTTGACTTCTCCGTATGCAAGCAAGGTCGTTCATGCTCGCCAGCGTGTTGGGATGGTCTAGCCCTTGTTTGATCTTGCGAGCCTTAAATACCTGTACGTGAAGCTTCTCAGCCTGGTCTAACCGGTCCTGGCCCCAATATATAGACGCAAGATTGGCCATGCTCGTCAGCGTGTTAGGATGGTCAGGCCCCAGTTTGATCTTATAAGCCTCGACTACCTGTAGCCCAAGCTTCTCAGCCTCCTCCAGCCGGTCCTGGCTCCAATACGTAGACGCAAGGTTGGCCATGCTCTTCAGCGTGTCGGGATGGTCTAGCCCCAGTTTGATCTTATGAGCCTCGACTACCTGTAGCCCAAGCTTCTCAGCCTCCTCCAGCCGGCCCTGGCTCCAATATATAGACGCAAGGTTGCCCATGCTCTTCAGCGTGTTGGGATGGTCTAGCCCCAGTTTGATCTTATGAGCCTCGACTACCTGTAGCCCAAGCTTCTCAGCCTCGTCCAGCCGGCCCTGGCTCCAATATATAGACGCAAGGTTGCCCATGCTCGTCAGCGTGTCGGGATGGTCTAGCCCTAGTTTGATCCTACGAAGCTCGGCTACCTGTAACCCAAGCCTCTCGGCCTCGTCTCGCCGGCCCTGGTTCCAATATATAGACGCAAGGTTGCCCATGCTCGTCAGCGTGTCGGGATGGTCTAGCCCTAGTTTGTTCTTGCGAGCCTCGACTACCTGTAGCCCAAGCTTCTCGGCCTCGTCTCGCCGGCCCTGGCTCCAATATATAGACACAAGGTTGTCCATGCTCGTCAGCGTGTTAGGATGGCCAGGCCCCAGTTTGATCTTACGAGCCTCGACTACCTGTAGCCCAAGCTTCTCGGCCTCGTCCAGCCGGCTCTGGTTCCAATACGTCAATACAAGGGTGTTCATGCTCTTCAGTGTATCGGGATGGTCTGACCCGAGCTTAGTCTTCCGAATCTCCATCAGTTGCTTGATTGGCACTTCTGCTTCACGATATCGCCCATCATAATAGAGGCAGTCTCCATATATGCCTAATAGATCAGCCCTATCATTATCGTCGTCACTGCCGGAACCTGATAAGAGGGCGTAATTCAGATGCGGTATACACGCCTTCCACAATGCTCTGTTATCATGGCCGATGACTTCCAACACTTCCCTAAATCTTGCGGTCACTCGGCAGCTCCAATGAGAGAGTAACCCCTTATCCCGGAGCCAGTTCCGCGTCGCCAAGTGTACCAGTCGATGGATATCCATAGTCTTGCATGCAGACCGTTTGGTAATAAATGAGTAGCCCTGTAGTGTCCCTATCGCGTCCGTCTCTTTCTTGCACGACTGACCCTGTGGCAAAAGCGACTGCGGAATATCTTTGGGGTCCACACAGGCCATGAAGGAGAGGTAGTCCGCCGCAAGAGGGTCGTGCTGCCGGATTTGGTTCAAGGAAATAAGCCAAGTAGTGGCCACTGGGTTCTTCGTATCGCGATACCGCCCTTTATCTTCAAAGTCCTCGCTAAGGAGATCGATCACGTCCTCCTCTTGCTCTTCCAAGAGTAATATATAGTCTTCCAGCGCTAATCCGTTCTTATTGATATATACCGCGGCCTGAACAATGGCTAAAGGGAGGTATGTGAGCCGGGTGAGCAGGGCCGTTACATTGTCTTGGTTATCAAGAAGATCCGGATCAACTAGGCACTTCCGCAGCAACTGAAAGCCCCCGACTTCGTCCATTTCCGACATCTGGACTAGGTTTTGGTTGGCAAGTTCGACAGCAGTCTTCTTGTCGCGGGTCGTGAACA
This sequence comes from Reticulascus tulasneorum, assembly GCA_001557505.1. Classification (NCBI taxonomy): domain Eukaryota; kingdom Fungi; phylum Ascomycota; class Sordariomycetes; order Glomerellales; family Reticulascaceae; genus Reticulascus; species Reticulascus tulasneorum. The sequence goes on along the minus strand of LSAX01000003.1, from coordinate 3,548,037 downwards.
CTATAGATCCACGGCTGCTTTTTGGGAGATAGTCAATCAAACGACCAGATTCCTGCCTGGATTTATTGATCCACATGTTGATGTCGTCGGCGTTGTCGAACAACAGGAGCCACTGGCCTGCGCTCTCATTGCTTAGATGATCTTGCACAAGCCTCTTCACGTCTGCCCCTTCATCTTCACACCCGAGTATACCAAGCTGTTTAGCGGCATTAAGATATGCCTGGCCAAGACTTTCTTGGCTCGTTACGGGTATCCAAATGACTGAGCAATTCTCGTACTTGGCTCTTATTTGATAGACTAACTCGAGAGCCAGCTGAGTCTTGCCGACTCCTCCAAGCCCAGTGATGGCGACCCTTACAGTCTGATATCCTGTGAAAAGTGAATCATGTAGCCTCTTCAACTCAGGTTCACGTCCAGTGAAGGAAGGGTTTCGTTCGAATGGCACGATCCAAGTGGCCTTTTTGGCTTCAAGGGAATTAGTCAAGATAAAACAAGAGTGCGGGCAATGTACCTCTCTGCTGGGCAGACGGATCTTCATTCAACCTGCCGGCGATATCTTTTTTGAGCCGACGAATTGCATTTTCCCTCCCCTCGCCGTATATAAGCGGCATGAAAACATCAAAAATACCTAGCAGACAATATGCGCTGTCTTCCTCTCGTGTGGTTTGCCGTGTCTCTGTCCATTTGAATCGCTCCTCAACTTCAAAGCCAGTAAGGGCGTCTCCTCGAAGTGCTGGAATAGCAATTCTTGTTATTTCATGGATCTGTTGCTCGAGAGTTCTCTTGTCGCCAAGTCGCCGACCGTCCCGAGTGAAGAATTCTACTGACGCCGGCGCAAGAAGCTCTTGGAGCGTCCAGCCTCGTGTGAACCATCTACTTGCCCGGAAAGCCGATTCCCATGCCGGTTCGGATTGCGGGCTATCGTTCTCGTAGTCGGTGACTGAGATTTCCGACATGTACACGTAGCATCGGGCCGCCTCGCGATACCATCGAAACATGGAGTTAATTGCCTCGGAGAGCTCAGTGTTGTTTGATTTGTCGATACAGCAAGTATCTACCCAGAAGTATTGTAGGCCGTCACGGCTCGCTTGGTCCGCGCAGAACTTGATCTTCTCGTAGCCAATCTTGGCTTCCCCAGTACGGTCTTTCAAGTCTCTGAAGGTGACCTCTTCGGTATCCGGTCCCCATGTGTGTGAGAGTATCGCATACTGGGGTATCTTGCCAACCAGATCCTTGGTTAGCTTGAATCTGCCATCGCGGCCGCGTTCAAGGAGTCGCATAATTGCGAGGCGCGCTCGGCATAGAAAATGGCATTCAATTGGGAACAGAAACCCCGGAACAAGTTCCAATGGAATATACGCTACTATGGAGTTCGATATCGATAGCAGGGACGGAGAACATCGAACCAATTTCGGAAGGATCTGCTCTTTGATAGACAGGTTGAGAAATATTGAACAAGGAGGAGGAAGAAGAAGAAGAATCACTGTGCCGGTGATGCGCAAAGACATAACCGCGACATGCAAGGCTGGCAGCACAGCCCAAAACGTGGCCATGCATTGTGGTGGGTTGCCACGATAAATCGGCGTTGGTGTTGCTGCAGCCTGACAAGCTGAACGAAATCTAGCCTGACATGTGCCATACTTCCATACTACAGCACATTAGATGTGGACGGTAGGTTTGCAAAGAATACTATTAGTTTAGGCGTAAAATAGGATGGCATCCATGTATTAAGCATGAAAGTGTGGATTTGAACTGTCTGCGATTTTGGTAGGTAATCTAACACCACACCGCAATTGCTGGCATATACTACATTGGTATCTGTGTGGGGGTCCAGTGTAGTTGCTCGAATCCGAGGGCAAATAGGAACGTCACAAATTCTGAGAGCTTACGAGGATACTTCAGCTGGTTTTAACTGCAAGCTCAGTCAATTGATGAGACTGAGCGTTGGCTGGCGAGTGTGGGCTACGGCAATTTAATGGGCGCCAGTCCTAGGCAGTTTGTCGTTTGATCGATTTACTGCATTGCCTATCATATGTGGTTGTGATTAATCGCATTTTGCCCAGATATCGAGTAATGGACATCATAAATGTATCCTCGATCTAAGAGAAAGACGCGAAAAAAGTAGTTTGTTATATATATCTACTATGACTCTTCCTCAAAGAAAATTGCATATAACCCTTCCAGCTTCAGAAAGAGTCAGCTGGATATCGGGATGATGAATTCATCCGTGACAGCGGAGACTAATGATCATGCCTAGCACCCCATATATCCAGCGGAGAGCCGCGTCATGTTCAAGAAGCATCTCAACCAGCGGCTGTTTTGGCCTGGATGGCATGGAGAAACACGTCGCTGGATGTCTTGGAGAGAGCTCCGTCTGACATAGACGGCTTTGTCGAGTCCAGTGGGGCCTGTGCTATGGTTGACGGCAGAGTGTTTGCCCTTATGTCCACCCCAGCCTTCATAAGAAGCTCGAGGATGGTGTCGTCTCCTTTACAAATAACAGTTGACAGCAACAGTCCTTTGAAGCTTCCTTCGCTCGAGGGATTCGCGCCATGCTCTAGGAGAATACCCACGATAGCAGTATCACCCTTGTTAACAGCAACCCAGGGGCTTTCTGATGAGCTTTAGCGTTTTCCCGGCTCTTGGCTGCGCTTTAAGATCTGAAAATGAGTTGTGGTTGACCCAGAGTGTGTAGGACTTGCTCACTCAAGAGTTCATTTTCAGCATCTGTGATGAATCAACTACTTCCTGTAGGCCTAGATTGAATGGTAGACCTGAATACTAAGAACCGAACTATTCCGGCGTATATCTTCAGAAACTGGTTTAGTTGAGGAATTCGTTTGTCCGCTAAGGATCTGTGCCTCCACAATAGAAACATACTTTTATGTCTTGGAAACAGCCATTTCAGTGACGGCGACATGCTTCGTCGTGTCATGTTTCTCCGCTGCCGGTTCGACCTGCCGATTTTTAGGCATGCTGCTTGCCGGAACGAAGGCTTTCAATACCAGGTTTGTTCTTCTCCTATTAATTTGTCCAATAGACTGGCAAGCTCCCTCATGTCAGCTCAGCAGTCACTCATCCCAAAGAACCCACAGGCATCAAGGCTCACCCCAGCGCCGGAAACCACTATTACTCATGCCGCCTTACTCATTCCCGCATTAGCACACAGCATGCATGATAGGCAACGCGAGACGATGGAGAATGATCAATTTATAGTAAATGTATAGGTAACAAACACGTCAATTAGACATTATGGCACAATGTGTGCGCAAGCGAACCAGCGTGATCCTCAATCCATGCAGCGAATGAACGAGGGTATTTCCCATCCGACCACAACACCATCCAGTCTAGCGAGCGAGCTTTTTGCAAGGTTTCAAAATTCATATTCTACGTCTCCCCTGGAGAACATTGGCATTAGGTAGGGACGGCCGGCATCTGACATTGTCATTAATACCGCCACTGGGGCGGCGGAAGGTCGTAACCGTCGTGAGGTGGGCTGGGATTGCTAGCATCCGATCCGGCAGCCTGGTGGTATAAGGTAGTGCAGCAGCTTAGACAGCGGTCTCGGCGGTCAGAGGAGCGGCCGGGGCGGTGGCACTCTTCTCGGGGAAATCACCACCCTGAGCGACGCGGCCGTACTGGGTGAAGTGGAGGTTGAGTCTGCCGTAGTCCCACTTGCGGGAGAGGGCGATGGTAGCAAAGGCAATGACGGGGATCATGAGGACATCGAGAATGCCGAAGAAGATGAAGCCAGCGGTGACACCGATCTTGTTGCCGCCGTCAGAGAGACCGAAGGCAATGGGGTAAAGGAGCCAGAGAAGGTTGAGCCAGCCAGCCAGGATGTAGTAGTCGCGGGAGACACCGACGCGCTTGGCACCGACAGTGCCGTCGAGGAAGGTGTTAGCGGCGAGGAGAATCCATGCAGTGGTGCCAAAGGCAAAGAAACCCCACTTGTAGTTGGTGGTGGTGTAAGCGGAGACGAGGTAGGAGATGACCCAGGTCCAGGAGAGGGCGACGTTGTAGAAGATGGTGGCCCATGCGACGCCGCTCAGGAGGCCAAGCGCGATGATGACAACGGGGAAGGAAACGACCCAGTTGACGTACTTGGCGAAGAAGATCTGGCGGGTAAGGCCGTTCTGGGGGCTGTTGGCGGTGGGGATGACGGTCCAGGCGAGGTCGGAGGCCATGGCGAAGTATGCGATGGCGCCGACAAGGAGAGCAACAGTGAAGAGGTAGTGGAAGATCTTCTCGCCGGCGCGGGGCTTGAAGCTGAGACCGAAGAAGATGACCTGGCAGAGATGTTAGCATGACCGTCTTGTGTCTCGGCGGATGCGGCCTACGGCCCCGGTGGAGCACTTACAAACGACAGGGTGTAGATGGCCGTCACGGTGAAAAGCCAGTCAGAGCCATTGACAGACAGGTACTGGTCGCCAGCTGGAGGGTTGATGTCCAGAGCCTGGTTATCACGCCCGAAGATGAGACCCATTGCTGCGGTTGGGGGATTGGGATGGGGATTAGAGTTAAAATTATTAAGGTGGTTGAGATATGAAACCTGTCGAATGAGCTCGCTCGGATGCCTGGAGTGTGAGTTGGATGGTGTGGGATGAGAATTAGTTCTACGGACGGGAGGACGAACGCTCTTATACAAAGTCGAGCCCATCACAGCATCATCGACGTCAACATGTCGCCATGTGAAAGGCTCTATGGATGACGAGAGAGACCCAGCGTCTCACCCGCAGCGAAAGCTCTCGAACCCGAGACGCCCGAGGAGCCAGCAAGCAAGCTCCGAGCAGACAGCCAGAGCTTCCTGCACAACGGGTGACCACAGTCATGTTCGAACCAAGGGGATTGGCCGGAAAGGACGGCGAGCAGGGAACTACTTGGCCGAGCTCGAACCCCCGCCCCATGGACGGGCTTCGTTTTCGCTCGCCCGCTGGCAGTCAGGAGACCATGATGTAAGCCAGACTGCAAAAAAAGGACGAAAAGGAAGAGGCAAAAGCGCTTTTTCCTGGGCTGGCAAGCGGATGCGGGAGCTTGTGACACGACAGAGACTGGCTTGGCAGGCTCGGATTGGACGTGTTACAAATCTCCAATCCGAACGCCGAGAAGACGAACGCCAATTTGTGGGGAGGAGTGTGGTGATGTGATGCGATGGGATGGGGATCGCTGAAAGCGGCGATGGGAAGCACGGTGGTAGTCGGACAGCTACGGAGAGAGAGAGATGCCCACGGCCCCCCATCTGTGAGAGCCGAGCCGAACGCTCCATTTGTCTGGTCAGCGTTTTCCCCCCTTCATCGTGGTCTGCATATGTATCATGCGTCAATGATCTAATAGTGACCCGCTCTTCCATTCAAGTTTCGCTCTCGGAACTTTTAAAAAAAAAAAAAACCCTTGCATCTGGGCTGAATAACGGTTTGTATGTCGCCCGCCCCAATTGTGGAGAATGGGAAAAAGGAAAAAAAGATTCCACGGAGGTGGCGATTGGCCCGATGACAAAACGCAGAACCCCCTTCCGGGACGAAACGAAACTCCCAAAACAGTAAAATGGTGACTGAACGGGCTTTGCACCCTGCGCGGGAAGAATCGGCAGCTTGGTTGGCCAGCCTAAACGAGGCGAGAAGCCAGAAACCAATTTCAAGGTCGAGCAAGGCCAGAGCTTACTGAGGATAGTGTTTGCGAGCTCTCTGCGGCCGTGGGGAACGAAGCGATCGCCGGCTGGAATCACATCAGCGTTGGCAGCAAAACATGAATCATCATCACGCAAAAACCCCATCCATCCCCGGCTCCATCGGATGTCCCTTTTCTCTCGACTGGATCAAACCAAAGCCACACAGCACACTGCTCAATTCTCTGCGCTGACTGGCCATTGTCATCGACCACCAGCTCGGCAAACGCAAGCCAGAATCCCCAGCAATCACGCCCGCTGGGATCGTGGAAGCTTTTGCGGTGAGTAAGTGTGTGTCACTATGAGCCCGCCCCGTGAGGGTACCATCTGCGGTTGCACGACGTCGTCGAATCCGCGGCCCCGTTTGGCCCAGCGAGCCTCATCAGTGGCCGGTAGTTGGCTGCAGAGTGCCATGCCCAGCGAAAAGCCATTACCCCTGCTTGTGCGTGTGTTTGTTTCCCGGGCGTGTTTAGTGGAGACCTTTCTGGTGCGTCATGCCACCCATCACACTTTGCCTGGCCGTTGGGAACTGATTGGCCACAGGGGGCGTTTGTGGGCGATCATTGCCGGGATAAACCCCCCGGCTGGCGTGCGTCGGGACTTTGATTTTGATTTGAGAGCATTCTTCAACGTTTGACAGCCTAGTCGCAGGGCGTAGAGCACATTCAAGTGTGGAATATCGACGAGGCTCTCCCGTTGCTTCCGATGACTAGGAGAGATTCGAGGAGAGCTAGCAAAAAGCTTGGCTCCAATGAACTCCACTCACCTCCAAACTTCGTTCCATGTGCCGGTCTCTCGACGACTACTGTCAAGTTGCTCCGGCCTGGAAGTCCCGGTGATGAGCCGCTATTCACGCCTCGCCTTTAACTACCGCCTGATTCGCAAAGCCGACTCCCCAAGGCCTCAATTAATGTAACGAGGGTGGTTGAGAACCCTCCTCAACGGTACCAATCTGCAAACTAGCCCCCCTACATATCGATGCTGCATCCTCCAAGTATTTCCCGTCTCGCCAAGCAAAGGTTTTGGTCACACTGTGTAGAAGTTCATGGATCGGATGTTGTGGGAAGCACAAGAGGCACATGATGCCATCTCGTCAACTTTTCCATTTACACCATTCTGCTCCCGCTGCTATCCGTGCCCAGTCTACTTCATGCTTGCGCGCCGTTTTTAAGCTTCAACCATTGGTTCTGATCGATCTGGACCGTTCCGTTCGTTAGGAATGGCTTTGAAATGCTGTTCCAGCTGGCCAATCCTGCATTTCACCTTCGCCGCAACCCCGCAGTTCGATGGCACTAATGTTTGGCAGCAGATACCCCCTTGTCTGGCTTCCTGGCTGGCTGGCTCGGTAAGGAATCTGCAAAACCTCACATCTTGGCATATTCAGAGCAGCTTGCATCTCTAGTGAGTCACGTTTGCGCATCAATCCGATGGCGTTTGGTCACCTGTCCATGCGCGGAATGTAGGATGAGTTTCCCAAGGAGAAGCTTTTGCTTCCCCGCGGGCGTGTTCGTGATTCATGTATTATACATTGCCAAGATATCTCTAATAGCTGAATTGCTTCATCTGCCATGCTGCATTCTTTGCCCGTTCTCGCACGTCCAACTCGCTGTCCTCTTCCAGCGCCTCCAATTTGGTCAGGAAGCCAAGCTTCTTCAGCTCGTGAGCCCTTTGCGCACACGACCGCGCATCGCTTAGATCGTCTTGCCAAGTCAAGTTGCTGATCAGGTGGCATAGCGCCACCCTGACCTCCTTGTCCTTGCTGTTGAAGTGGTTCCCCAGCAGTTTGAGGAGATCCGTCTGCGCGATCACCAACTGCCGATGCCGCGGGATGCTCGCCGCCATGTGCACCAGAATAAAAATTACTGCCTCAATGATCTTGGCCTGAGGATAGAGCACCCGAGCCTCCCGCCCGTTGCTCGCCGATCGCCTGGAGAAGGGGTGGAGCACTTTGGCTTGTAGCTTCTTGGCTAGGATCTCGAAAAGTCGGTCCTGCCCAAGTTCGTTGAACAGATAGTCGATCATCTCAGTCGTCTCGCTTGATGATTCTGACCCAGTCGCGGAACCGGCCGCACCGATTAGGTTGCGGATAAAGTCGAGGCCCTGTTCCTGAATGGCAAGGTCGTCGTTCCGAGCCTTCCGTAATGGATTTAATTCAGTCTCGCGAAGCGCCGCGAGTTTAACCTCCGCTTGTCTTACCCGCGGCGTCCGCTTGCCGTCAAAGTCTTGCGGTGGTGTGACTGAGCCGAACCAGGATTTCATTTGCTCGTCCGTCTGATCCATTTCGACGTCTCCATCCAGGTCATCGCCTGTATCTGCACCAGTGTGCTTCTCGGACTTGGCCCTGGCGGAGAAAAGAGCATCGTCTTCGGTGTCGTCGCAGATGAGCTGCACAAGCCATCCCGACTCGAGCTCCTCGAGGCATTGCTTCTTGACTTCTGGTGCGACCGCGTGCACAAAGTGTTTCAAAGCCCAGAGAGCATTAAGTCGTAATGACGGGTTGAGAGAATGTGCATGCTCACACAAAATCTTGAGCACCCCCATTTCAGCCAACATCTATGCACTATTAGCAGAGTCCAATGATATGCTTATGGCAATGGATGCCCAAACTCACCTCTCGCATGGGACTGACTTCGGTGACCAGATTGCACATCGCCGCGGTAGCAGCAATCTGGGCATCGACGTCAGGGTGTCTAAGGAACCGGAATAGAGGAATAGCAACTGCAAAATCCACGAGCGTCGTCCTGAGGATGCTAACAGAGCGCGACATCATCCGTATAGCATGGCAGGCCGCGATGACAACAGACAGAGGATTAGTCCCGTACCTGGCCTTACTATCCACCGAGGAAGGATCTGCGACGTGCCCATCAGGTGCATCCGGCTTCGCGCGTTCCTTCGAATTCGACGGTTCGCTAGGAGATTGAGACAAAGACTTAACAATGTACGAGACGATGTCCAGATCGACGAATGCCTTGCGGTACTCATCTTTGCCCGCCGCCAAAGCTCCGATAGCCTTCAGAGAGCTCTCGCGCATGCGTAAGCGATGAGCGAGCAATGGCGATAGCCCTTCCTGCCCAAGCCGGCACACAGGGGAATTTATTTCTTGATCTAACCCGCCGTCGACTTGAGGAGACCAAGTTGGCGCGAATGTGGAAGATGGGACGGGAAGGTAGGCATTTAGAAACAGCAGGCTGAACAACTTGACTGCACCACAGTCGAATGCCGCCTTTTGTAGCAGCTCGCTGTCGGTGATGAGTTTGGCGAGGACTGCCGGGGTCCGTTCCACAATTGTCCAGATCAAAGATGTTGAAGCGTCAATCAGCGGCGGATCGGCGAAGGAGATTCTGGAGTCAAAGTCGCTCAGCATTTCCACGAGGACGGGAATCACCAACAGTCCAAGACTGGTTTCCCGCGTGTACTTGCTCCCAAATCCTGCCTTGACCAACGGTGTCAAGACGGCAGCTGCCATCAGACGGTCCAAACCCGTCCGTGTCCGGACCAGATGGATGAGCCAGGGTATGAGGGGGCTTTCGTGCTCGTCACTGTCCGGGTCACTACTCTGGTTGAAGGGCTCGAATCTCGATGCATCCCAGCCTGTTATGCCGGAGACAAACTTGCTGGACGAAGTCCGACTGAACGGATATGCACTGTCTCGAGCATCGGTCGCCCCAAGAGGGGGGAATGGCGGAGGGTGCGAGTGCACATGCCGCGACTGGTGGACAGGAATAGGGGGGAGTAGATAGTCCATAGCACTGAGACTTTGCTGCCGCATGTGACCAAGCCCGCTCAACTCGAGAGAGTTCCACGGTGCTCGTGCTGCTCTCGTTGGTGTAAATTTGATGGCTGGGAAAACAGCCAGAATTGCTGGCGAGCATAGAAGCATGCAGGCTCTGAATCGAGAGTCTGAGATGATGGTCGATATGGCTTCTAGTATAACGGCCAGGTTGGCACCTTGGGGAGCCGGTCCGGGGATGAACTCCGACAGGCCATCGGCCCTTCCGCTAAGCTCGGCGCCTGGAATAACCTGGCCCTCGGCCACCACAAATCCCGCCAGCCTTGTGGCGAGGGAGTCTAGAATGCCGGAATTTGCTAGCTCAAACTGGTGCTTTTCGTCGTGGCAAAGCCGGCTTATCAGAGTCGCTACCAATGCAACCTGTGCCTGTATCGTGGAGTTTGTGGATGTTATGGATAATATGTTGTTCAACGATTCGATATGCAGACTTGCAAACATGCTTTCCGCCAATACTTGGGATTCAACTATACTTGTCTCGGAGAGTGATAAAGCATCTGTGATATTGACCAGAACCCGCAGAGCAGAGACGACAATCTGTGGAGGATTCGTGAAGGGGGAGATGTTGGACAGGACCGCGGGCACAGCACCGGCAGCCTGAATGGGTTCGAGAAACGATGGACCGCCTGGAATTTGTCGCGGAGTTAGCATAGTACGGATGCATGAGCGGTAGAAGTGCCAGATTATGTACCATTAGCAAAGCTCGCTAGCAGCTGAAGTGCCTGGAGCCTGGCGTTCTCCTCCTCGCTCAGCGACCGAGAAGCGGTAAGAAAGCGGCTGTCCTTGCCGTTGAGCTTTGCTGGTGACCGGCTCGCTCCCAGGATCTTCACGATCGGGTCCAGTACGCCCATGCCAACCCACAGCTCCTTCTTCTGGGCGTGGCCAACGATCTCATTCTTCAAAGATCGCAGCGCACTCGTCTGTTCGGAGTATGTCCTCGCCGTCCGAATCTGAGCCAATATCGGATGGCTTTGGATGCGCGCCATGGTGAACGTCGAATGTAGGTGCTACCGCGCTAGTTTTCGAGAGACCTCCAGTCGTTCCTAGGATGGGAGATGCGGTTCGATGTGGGCTTTCGGCGTGGCGTAAGAAGGTAGTCGTATTCGAGTGTATGGTCCCATCCAATGGATGGACTGGGAAGGCGAATGCCAAAAGGAGAACAACAGGAGAATTACAAAGGCCCAAGTCAAGCGCCAAAGAAGTAACGGGCCTGTCTGTTGGAATGGTATGCAGAAACACAAGAAGGCTTGAATCCTGAGGACCAGAAGCGGCTGGTTCCAACGATCGCGATTGATCACGTCAAATTTCTAGCCACCGAGGTACACGGCACGTGTTGCTTTTATCGGAGTCGGATCGGCTGCCTGGGGTGCTGAGTGGGCTGGGCGGATGGGGATGCCTGTACGAGTTAATTATTAGTTGGAGGTGTGCTTGAATAAATTGCGCGGCTCACTGCCTGCCCCAGATTTTCAGTTGCCCCCCGCCCGCATCTCGGCCAACCAGCACCGCATTGGGCCGCTAAGACCTGCTCCGACTTGGAACCGAAACCAGCGCTGAGGCTCGTTGGAACGGGACCTGGAACTTAACCACCTCGAATCATCATGGTGCACCATAATCGCGGACCAAAATATTGTACTGTATTATGATTGAAAACACAGGATTTCAACTGGAGAAATACGTACACTTCGAATGCTTCGGTTCTCCAACCTCTCCCATTCAATATGACTTCCCCTGCCATTGAGGGTCTAGGCTAATTAGTTACCTATTCAAAGAGAGTCGTTGCAGCATTCGTAGCCCCCTACTAAGTTCCTGATCCACCGTATCTGCTCGTCCATAAAGCGCGCACGCCACAGATAACTTCTCTAGACAAGTTTCCTGCGCAATGGCAAGACTAGCAACCCTAGCGTTGCTTTCTGTCTTGAAATGCTTTGCCAATGTCTCAATGCCGGGATAAATCCTTTCCACCATGAAATCGTCAAGCAAGCCTTCCTCCTCCAGCAAAAACATGGTAAGCAAATTGTAGATCAACCTAGCAGAGAGAGGAATGCTGAATTCTTCTGCTGCCCTCTTCAGTTTAGAGTCGACGATAATCGGTGAGGCAGAACTCTGTCTCTGTCCGTTCAAATCTACCCCATCTGTAAGGTAGTTTAACCCCCGTATAATCCTTCGTCGCATATCACTAAGTTGTTGGAAGGGGGTGCCAGGTAGGCAAGCTTTGCAGTCGCATACAAACCGCAGTTCTCGATGGCGGTCAAGTCCGGTCCTGCATTCGAAGTCCGTATTGTAGCAGAAAGTGATCTCCTCGCCATCGACAATGTCCCTGGTCGCAAAACTCGCAACACTCGCAAGGACCTCTTGGCCGTTACTCGGCACTTTGGAGTTTGGTAAGCATGAGTGGTTAAAGCGCGAGAGAAGGATATATAAGCCATGAGACCGGGAGGCGTCGGTACGAGGCCTGGCGCTCTCCGTTAATGCAAAGGAGTTCTCGGCGAAAGCCTCTGACATGCGTTCGAAGGGCTGGGAAGCATTATCGCGGAGGAGTAGAAACTGCTGCTTCTCTGGACGTGGCAACTTTCGAACGGCAGTCCGAATGTCTTCATCCGTAATGTATTCATGCGGTTTCTGGATGACGAAAAGTGGTCTCTCTCTCAAGATCATAGTTCCTCGTGTGATGTGTCTCGTGGCGAAGGCACCCCATCCCTTTCCAGGCGATGGTTTGAGTTCAAACAGTGCATCACCCGGCACCTGGATACTTTGATAAGCTAGAAGAGTGAGCTAAACGCACATTTAAGCACTCTCGCGACTCACGATGGGTTGTAGACATCGCTATCCACATTGATAGCTGCTTATTTGGAAGCCGCTGACGAAGCTGAACACCCGCAATCCCGCACACACCTTGTCACATTCTCCCCGAAGAATCTTTGGGCTGCTGATAAAGAGTTACCTGACTACGTCCTAGAAGACTACAAGTGCAGATATGTTGTGTAACACCCCGCATCAGGCCTCACTTTCTTCTGGGGTCTGGGCAGCAATGCTTATCGTCAGGCATATGTTACTCCTCGTGGCGGCTGTTAAACCTCTTTGGATGGAGAATGAGGGGGTCTGCTGTGCATGTTCGTATCCGTGCGAGCTGTATACATGCCCTTTATCCTTTCCCGCTGGGGGTGACGCGAAACAGTGGCCATCATACCACATGCGCCGCTGCGTGACTTACACGCAAGCTTCCTCCAGTCACATTATCCAACGAATGTGGTGGGCCAATGAACATCACTGGGTTAGTGCCTTTCTATATCATTGCTCTACTGAGATCTCTTCAGTGGCCAAAATGACCTGATCTAGCACCAGCTTATGTCCATCTAAAACAAAGCAGTTTTACTCATCAGAGCCTGCAGCGAAGTGGCAGCAACGTCAATCAAACTCTCCTTTCCGGGTGCGGTATCATAGGCTCTCACTAGCCCGGCAAGGAGGCTCTTTATCCCAACATCCTATGCTAACCTGAAGCCTTCTCATTCTTATGCTAGCAGGACTGTTATTAAGGTCATGCCTCGCTTTTAACTATCTAGAAAACATTTGACAGCAAGTATAGAAATAGAAAGGTTCCTTTTATAAGGATCAAGCTGTTGTCTACGAAGCCCCTCTTAAAGGCTAGTAACTCATACTTTTGTCCACTAGAGAAGTTAGTAGATGGAGCGGCCAAGAGGGTCGTGCATAAAGGTGTCGTAAGATGATAATTGCGGTATGGGCTAATACTTCGGTAGTTGGTTTCTGGAGTTGCTATACAGTGACAATATACAACACTTACCTACGTTGGCCTAGCCGCCCATTTCAACCGAGAATAACACCTAGAGAGGACTCAAATCATGCATTGAGCTACTAACCAACTCTAGCCAAGGATGGCGAGGATCAGCTTCGATTTCCTCTCAGGAGCTAACTTAGCATGCCGAACCGATACGAGGACCGGTCGCTCCACTCTCGCCCCCGAGGTCGGAGAATAAAAAAACGGCGTAAGCCAGTTGTGGATTGCTTTTAAAACCCTTGCTCCACGGTTCTACTTTGCAGCCGTTCAAGTTCCGGATACCTTTCCAAGTCCTTTCCATGTGTCAGAAAACAGCGTCGGAAACCCTACATCACGGCATACACCAACGATGTCGGACCTTGAAGGAAGTTATCCCGCCTCGGCTTCGGGTCCGTGCACACGGCCCGGCCAAGCCTCGAATAGCTCGGACAGCCTGCCGGATGCCGAGAATGAGGGGAGAAACGGCCGAAAAGCCACGACGAAACCGCTGAAGGAATACCGGATTCAAGAATTGGAATCCTGGCCTTCGAAAGACGTGACGCGACGGGCTGATCAGCGTGGCTGCCTCGAGGATGACACAGCTCTCGGCCACCTCGTTACCACGACTCGCACCCGCACCCGCTCCCGCGGCGCCTCGAACTTGCCCCCGCCCCCAGATGGCGGGCTGCGAGCGTGGACCCAGGTCGCCGCCGGCTGGCTTGTCATCTTTGCGACATGGGGCTACATCAACTCCTTCGGCTCGTTTCAATCATACTACACTACCAACTCTGTCCTCTCGGAGTCGCCCTCATCCATCTCCTGGATTGGCTCGCTCCAGGCCTTTCTCACCACCGCAATCGGCGCCTTCTCCGGCCGTCTGCTCGACGCCGGTCACTTTCGCCCTACGTTCGCCGTCGGGGCTGTCTTCCAGCTCGCAGGGATCTTCGCCATGAGCGCCTCTTCCTCCCCAAAGTACTGGTACCTGATGCTGACGCAGGGGATGCTGACCGGGCTTGGCGGCGGGATCCTCTTCACGCCGACCCTAGCGCTGGTAGCTACCTGGTTCGGGCCGCGGCGTGGGTTCGCAATTGGGGTGGCGACGACAGGGAACTCCGCCGGCGGCATTGTATACCCTCTGATTGTGAAGCAACTGATTCCGCGGGTAGGTTTCGCGTGGACTGCGAGAGCGCTGGGGTTCGTGAACATGGCCTGCTTTGGCCTGGCATTTCTTTTGGCGCGGTCGCGACTACCGCCTCGAAGGTCGGGGCCGCTGATCGATTGGACAGCTTTCAGAGAAGGGGTGTACGTAACCTATGTCGCGGGGCTGCTGTTCTTCGTCTGGGCCAACTCTTATGTACTGTACTATGTGAGTCTTACTGCGATATCCCTCCTTGATTGTTTGATTCTTTTGCTTGGCCAAGTTGCCGTCTTGCACACGCAAGACTGGACGTCAGGGAGCAAAGCTAACGTCCATCTCGATTGCGTCCTTCGGCATTCAACGCCTGGGTCTCTCATACGCCGACGCCTCCATACTTGTAATGCTGATTAACGGTGCCGGGCTACCTGCACGTGTTCTTATGCCCATGCTAGCGGACCGCATAGGTCCCCTCAACGTGATCACCGGATCGACCATATGCCTGGCCTGTGTCGTTGTGTCTTGGTTCGGCGTGAGCAGCGTGGCCGGGCTCTACGCCTTCACAGCCGTCTGCGGCCTCGTGTCCGGTGCGGTTCAGAGCCTCATGCCCACGACGATAGCCAGCATCACAAGGCGACTGGACACGGTTGGCGTGAGGCTGGGTATGTGTTTCACCATCATATCCTTCGCGTCTTTGACAGGGCCGCCCGTCGGAGGCGCGCTGCAGTCCGCGACGTCTGGAAGCTTCACAGGGCCGCAAGCCTGGGCGGCTCTGTCGACCGCGGTAGGTGCTCTGCTCTTGGTGCTGTCGAGGTATCTGAAGGCAGGATGGGATATCAGGGCGCAGTGCTAAAGGAGAGAATGTGTGCTTTTGGGACGGCAGATTGACAATGGACGAGACGCGGATTTTAGGTTTTGGATATAATAGATTCTCCCACTTAGATGTACGGTAATCATACAACACAGATTGCAGATAGTCATATAGTTTGATACTAGTAACTCAATAAACTACACTCATGCCTTATTGGCCCTCAACTGTCCTATCTTCCCTAGGCTGCGAAGGAAGACCCAACTAACGCTAGCAGTCTGCACCGGGCAGACTGCCAAAGTCGGCTCAAACTATCAGAGCGGCCAAAATGCCCCTCCCATGCCGCAATTCCCATCTTGACCGACCTGAAGAATCTTCTGAACTATGGGGACGACCGCATACCTGATGCTTAAGGTTCTCTAAGCTGGACCGCTATTGTGCTTAGCGGCAACTCTTGATAAGGCTCTCGACATCAATTGCAGCTTTTCCTATTTGCGATCATACAGATCCACCATCTCCGTTATAATGTCAAAGGCGAAATCGCCATGCTCCGTCATCACAGGCTTAAGCCATTCTCTGATTCTCCGTTTCTTTATCCTAGGGGCGACAAGTTGACAAATAGTGTCACGCATAGCCCTGTCTGCTCGAACTGTGGAATTATAACATTCTTTCACAACGTCTGGGAAACATCGGGTTTCTTCCCAAGTCGACTTTGCGATCTGGTAAAACCGCTTGTCCGCGAGGACTTTTAGCGAGGGCACGTCGTATTTGTCTGCCATAACGTAGAGGCGCAGAGGCAAAAACAGATTGGTAGGTTCCTCTGATGGATCTTGTTCGCGATCCATAAGTCTTTGATGCTCTCTGCGTAGGTCTGTTGCGAACTCCCTGCTCAAGTATTCTTCGCGGTCGATATTTGACCTGCTCCTAAGAACAACAGGACGTGCTTTCGCACTCTCTTTGGGGACCATCCGAGCAATACCAGACTCCGCATCCCAACTCAGGCCTACATCACCCGTGTAGGTTCCTGTGTAAAGGAATTCAAGGAATCGCTCGAGGATGATCGGATCGTCATCTGGCAGATCAATGCTTCGAGACGCAGCCTCCTAAGAATCTCAAATCAGTATGTATTTAGAGCGAGGGTTGATTGCTGCCGAGGATTGACCCTAAATTCACCGCTGAAAGACGACTGAGAACACACAATAGCCCGATGAGCCTTGAACTCAAGTCCGCCACAGTGGATTGTCATGTCGGAGAACTTTTTGCTGAATAGAAGACAAGAGAGCGAAGCATGTACTGTGGTGCCACGATCATGTGTTGCACCATACTCACTATCGCTATGCTCACTGCCCGTTGAGGATGCCGTCGAAGGCGTCCCCGGTCTGTTCGGCATGGTTCGGTTCCCAATGTGATTGCTGGAGGTGATAAACACACAGAGACACGCTCACGCTCACACTCACACTCACACTCATAGAGGCGGCACCAAGCTTCATAATATAAACCGAAGGTCAGGATAGGAACATGTTGGTTGGAAGGATGCAGCGATGATAAATTTACACTTAAAACAAGAGGCGGCGCTTACTGCGACGGAAATTGTTAGATTATCAGCTGAGCCTTGTGAACTGGCCTTTTGTGAAATGGCCTTTATGAACTGGCCTTCGCGAACCGGGCATTGTGGCCGTTGCCAGCGACCTGCAAGATGTCTCTGGAAAGCACAGTCACCCGAAGTATGCCTGAGCTTGTTCCCGTTCTTCGTGATGCATTATAGAAAGCTCGTACACGGCAGTCATATAAGATGTCATATTACGTAGTAGAAAAACCATCATAGAACCTAGGTAGGCAGCGTGACGTGCCAGAATTGAAGTTGTTCAGGATGTTTGAGGGCGGGCCACCAACCGCGAGAGCAGGATCCACCTGATGGTTGTTTAGAGTTACAGCCAGATGGCTGTGAAAAGCGTGGTGGCGTGGTAGCGGCGGATCCATGGAACCGGTACTTCGCTACGGATTACATAGTACAGATTACTGGGGGGTATGTATGGTATGTGGCATTTTTGGATCTGGGGGATAGAAATCGGGTCTGATTTATTAGAATGCGGTGCGACCTCGCCCTATACCCATACACATGGCAGGCATCGCGTGGCAGTAGGGTTGTCACTTTTTCATTTGAACACTGCAGGCAGCCTGATCCCCCTCTCGCATTCCCATTCCAGACAGAGCACACCCTGTCGGCACGGCCAAGCGACGCCCAGACACATATAGGTATGGACCAGTATGGACCAGGGCGTCAGAAGGCCTGGATTGATTAAAAGCACTGGGGCCGAGACAAGTCTAGTGCCTGGCCCTCGGTGACCATTCTGGGCCAGGTGCCCACAAACAGTGGAACCGGGACCACGAACCAACCATAGGGCCAAAAGCTGGGGGGTAGTAGCCCGCTGCTAAATGGTGCTTGAAGTCACTCGGAGCAATAAGTAATTAGGTACCTTACCACAACCAGATGCTAGCCTGGGTTGCCGACACCGCAGCAGCAGCAGCAGCAGCAGCCTCTACTACGTAAGGTGGGTAGGTAGCTTCTGTACCCACTGACTGCGGCCCTTATATTTATTTCCTACCGCCTTACCTAGGTAATGTACCTTGGTTAGGTCGTCTTTTTTCTTTTCCCCATTGCAGGGTGGTGGTGGCGGCCAAGACAAAGACGGGCTCCCATCCGATTGATATACCTTCTCAAGCCGACGCTTTCGCGAACCCCCTCCTCTCCCGCAAAACTCTCATCTGAAGATTTATCGCTTCAAATAAACAATGCGCCAAAAACCATGTTGACGACATCTCCCATAATCTCCAGCTCCGCCAATGCTTCGCCTGGCAGTTTCCACTATGCCCACACGCGATCCTCCCCGCAGTCTTCCCCTTCCCGGCTTTCGGCGCCTCTGCCACGGCGGCAGTCCAGGTCTTCACCGTCCATCTCAATGACCTCACCCTCACCCTCACCCTCACCCTCACAGCCACGACCACGACAGTATGTTGGAGTTGATGCGAGCACCCAGTACTCTCCCACGGAGCCAGCCAAGTCCTCCACCCCGTCGCACACCGACATGCCCCTCACGCCAGTAAACCCCCCGCCGCCTCCCCATCCCCAGCCGATGGACCCAACTTCGCAACCCGCAGTCCCTGCGGATTCTGTCGCTTCCTCCCGGCGGCAACCTGGGAGCAGCACAATCTCTCCCGGCAAACGCCGTAGTTCGCAAGGCCACGGAGACACGCAGGCAATTGCGTCTTCGAGCACCCAGACTCCGTCGAGCCCAGTGGCTAAGCGACCGAAGCCTGCCGCCGGCCCTGCGATAATTTTACCCCAGAGATACGAGTTTTGCGGGGTCGAGGACATGGTTGTCCTGATATCTCATATGCTTGCCGAGCTTATTGAGACGAATGATGCGCTGGCCCTTCGTTCTGGTAGCCTAACTAGATTCCATTCAAGGTGAGAAAACCTGCGACTCTGAACCGCCGACCTAGCAGCTGATTTCTTTTGCCAGGACGGCCCCGAGCATCTCGGTGCTCGAGTATCTTAACAGATTAGCAAAGCATGCGACGTTGTCACCACCGCTTCTCTTATCGATGGTGTACTATATCGATCGTCTTTGCGCATTATACCCAGAGTTCACCATTAACACCCTGACCGTACATCGGTTTCTAATCACGGCCGCAACAGTGGCTGCCAAGGGCCTATCAGACTCGTTCTGGAACAATACCACTTACGCCCGGGTAGGAGGAGTCAGAGTGGCGGAATTGAAGTTACTGGAACTGGAGTTTCTGTACAGAGTGGATTGGAAAATCGTTCCAAATCCCGAAGTCCTCGTCGCATACTATAAAGGCCTGGTAGAACGTTGCCCCGGATATGCGCTACAAGACGAGGAAGCATCCGGCGAGGAGGAAGAATCGGAGGAAATGGACGACGAAGACGAGGAGACTGAGATATCAGACGCGGTGGACGAGGATAGCGAGACCTCTCCCGGGGAGACCAACCCATCAAGGGCACGATCTATGGCCGATGGCTCGTCTGGGCCCGGATAATGCAACGTCTTTGTCTATAATTTAAGGCGTACATATTTGCTTTGGGTGATTTAAAACGGGTGGCATCATTGCTCTTGAAGCCACCAAAAGCACACGGCGGTGTAGGGTAGGGTAGGATAGGATTTGGCTTTCATGTGCTCAGTCATCATGCCACGCTAGAGTTTGTTATGAATCTACTGCTTTTAAAACTACCACTTGCTGTGAATACCAGAGCCAACGTCTAAATCGGTGAATGTGCGAATACTACTCTGCGCAGAGACAGGACATCAAACAGGCTTGTGTCGATGGTAGGCGTCCATTTCCGGAACTGGCGCTAAATTGAACCGATATATCTCCGGGCATGGATCATCTTGGGTGAGATCGGCTGGGAGCTCCGACGCAATCTTCCACCCTTCACAAAACACACCCGAGTACAACGCACCTCCGACCATCCAGTGACCTCTGTCGACTCTATGATCCCGACAATCCGATAAGCAGCATCTCAAGATGAGAGTCTCCGCTCTCCTGCCGGCGATCCTCGCCGCGACCTTTGCGTCCGCGAAACCCCAAACCGCGAAGCTGTGGTACCAGCCAGTCCACGCATCCGCCATCGCGCCTGCGCTCCTCGCCGAAATCAAATACGACGTCGCCGCGCCGTCGACATCCGAAGTGACGAGCTTCGAGGCGCCAGATATCCCAGAGGGCGCGGCCCTCGTCCGGATAGGCGTCTACGACCCCAAGACGACACAATGGCTGTCCTCCACGTCGGCGACGTCAGCCGAGAACTTCAGCAAGGGCTACTCGCCCCAGCTGATACTCAACGTCGACAGATCCGGCACCGTCGTCGGCGCCGCGTGTCGCGGCGTGAGGATCGATGCGGGACAGACGCGGGACTTTGGGCCGCAGGCCGTGGTGGTCGTTGCGAGCAAGGGCAAGCAGCCGGATCTGAACAAGCCGGTTGTGCTGAGCCCGGAGGGCAAGAAGGTCGTTGAGGAGGAGAAAACGCTGTTCCAGAAGTAAGCTGCTCTGAAATCCTGTTTGGAAGGGATACGTTTGCTAACTTATCACAGGTATTGGTGGGTGGGTGTTGCGGTTCTGCTGCTAATTTCGGCGGGCGGTGGTGGTGAGAAGTAGTCTGTCGCTTGGAGTCCTATACCCTTAGATTACCTCAAGAACTTGATTTCTCAACCCACCCTTCGTCACAACTGTTGCGCGGCGAGTTCTTGATATGCCACAGAGATCACCCGAGAGGCCCAACCCAGCCGCAAAAACACGCATGTTTGCATGGGTGATTGCCCCCTTGACGATGGCAAGCCTCTATTGACAATGATCTCTCTAATACTGATCCTCACCGTGAGCTCTGGGTTATGGGTTCTTGTTGCGGAAGTCTCGAGACCTGCTTCTACCTCTGACCGTATCTGCTTTCGCTCCAAGTCGCAATACTGTTGTCGCAACTGCACATCTTCGCTTACTTATCTACGGACAAGGCCACGTTAGGCTTGACGTTTACAATAAACACGAAGCCTGCTTCAGAAATTCCTAGCATGCCTATGTACTTTGACTGAGGTAAGGCAGCAATGTGTCGTAGGATGGTCTCCTACGAGACTGAAAGTCCATTCTGCCATACGTAGGCCGACACTGCCCCCCTGCCAGCTTAACTCAATCAGTTGTGTTGCCTCTCGATTGCCCTCCTCGCCACCCAGCCCCCGGCAGAAACCCGCTGCTTTGATATGGGATATCCGCAAAGGAGGCGACAAGAAGCTCTTTACCTCGTCCTGTTTAACATGGACGGTAACTTGAGGGACGTGCACTTCACGAGGTGACAGCCATGCCGTCTCTTCTGACTTTATTATTCCAAAAGGAAGATTTATTTAAACCTCTGCAGCTTACCGAGAGTAGTCGGGGTGCTCACAATGGCACCTCGATATTCAGGGTGAAATATGAATTCTAACAGGACAAGGCTACGAACACTCACCTAATTGCAAAGGCAGATCAGCTGCGGCCGTGCCCACCCTGGCGTGCCTGGCCTTTAGCAGGCGTCAAAGGGCAACCAAGGACGCCTTCATGCATCGTCTTTTTGGAGTGACCAATAGGCGGCCCGAGCCCTACTCCTTTCGCTGGCCGTTCAGTATATCAGGCTCGCCCTACTTTGTGTTCCCGTCAACGGACAGCCGTTTTCTTACTGCTCCATGGCCGACGAATATTTAAACCACACGATACCTTGTCGGGTTTCGACATTAGTCCTGCCATGGAAGCCATCTGTTTCCTACAACAGCACACACTGTAAAGACGATGTCCGACCCATTGGCGAGGCCCATGGAGCTGAACTTAGTCCCACTTAGTCCAATCACAGAGGCTCGCCTCATTTCGGAGACTCAAGAGATCACATGTGATACCCTGTTTGGTACAGGATGGCGCTGGAATACAGAGCCCCCGCCTACATGCGTGACCGTTGACGGCCAACAAGACGTCGAGATGGCCGAGACTCCCAGGTTGCGCAGCTGTGGGGTCAACGCCAGTCTCATCACGCCGTTGGTTATGGATTACCATGTCGCGGCCAGGGAACGACAGATAGACGGCCCAAGTATAGTGAGCGACGAAACACCGGTGCCACCTTTGACCAAACAGTCTCAGTGGGCCTCGAAGGAGGACTGGCTTCAACATAAGCCCAAAATAATCCAACTGTACTGGAATGATAAGAAGACTTTGACGCAAGTCAAGGACATCATGGAAAGAGAGCACAACCTCCGCGCCACGTGAGTACCAGAGATTGCTGATCGGTGCCGAAGATCCTGTGGTCTAGGCTGATGCGACTCCCAGTCGGAAGATGTATAGAGACCGACTCAAGACATGGGGCTTCAAGAAGAACCTCCGCCGCGAAGATGTCGTGACCATTGTCAACCTGAAGGCCCAGCGCGACGCTGAGGGGAAGCAGACGGAGATCACGAGAAACGGCGCTGCGCTGGAGTTCCGGCGTGTTGTTCGCTACCTTGAGCGGACAAGAACGTCGGGGCTCCTTCGCCAGGATGTGTCTATGAGCGGCGCTGTTCGACGAGAAATCTCCCACACAGTTGGTATTATCCGCCTCATGACGCCACCGCCGGCAACTATCCGCGCCCCGGATGAATTGCAAACCGTAGAGAACATCCTTGTTGCGTTTCGCACGTGGATTGACGGCAACTTCTCGGACGGAACATGGTTCGTTCGACCAGGTGAAAGTCACATCTATACCCCTACAACTAAGCTCCTCATCAACTTCGATTTATTCTTACATACTGGCCACTTCCGGCTCATAGAGGGGAACGATGAGCGAGAGGCGTTTCGCATTCTGAATCTTGCCTTTGCTTCCCTTAGAGAGGCAATGTTGCGGGATTCTCTTCGAACAATGAGAGAACTGATCGAGCTGACAGTGGATTTGATCCGCCACGGGGGCGTATCCTTACGATTGGGAAAGATGCTTTGGGACTATGCCGGCGACATGTGGCAAGTTTCGTTCGGACAAGGGTATCCGATGGCGTGCATCTGGCAGGACCTGGGCACTGCAGTGGTCTTCCATCATGATCGGAATAGGCTGCGTCACATTGCCCGCCTCCTCCCAGAATGTGTCGAGCGTCACATTGGGTTGCGGACTGAGGACACCATTTGGTTTTACAAGATGTTCTGGGAATACGAAAATCGATACGGTGACAATGCTCGTGGCTTGGATCACGAAGAGCGCGGTATTAGGCGTCTTCTATCGACGCTCCAGGCGGATCCAGGTTCCTCGCTCGTCATGATCAACACTCTGCAGTATCAGCTTGCTGGAGTTATGTATAAACGTTACCGCGATGAGGAGGCGCGGGACATTCTCCGCGAGATACTTGAGACGAGGGACAGTGAAACGAGCATGTTGATGGAGGGCTTGTATATGCAAACCATGAAAAGGCTAGGCGATACTGAGGCCTTCCTCGGCAACTGGACGGCGGCGCTCGAGATGTACCTGCTTGCACTTAGGACGTGCGACACTCATCCTAGGGCCCAATACTACTCGCTTAGTTTACTGGAAGGGCTAGAGAGAGTGCTAATTAGACTAGAGGATGAGGCAGGCGTGGAGGAGGTTCGAAAGGAGATGGTGCAGTGGCTGAGGATATTCGAGGAGCGGGCCGAGACAGAGTCAGTGAGAGGGATGATGGGTGAGCTCCAGCTAGGCGCGACATAATGCGATTTGTGTTATCTCTATGCATCGGCTGGATCCAGATCTCAGTTAGGTTAAGCACGCAGTACGGTGGCACATCTCGGAAATATTAGGCTAGAGTCTAGAGAGGTTTGAGAAATGTAAGTTTTGGGGGTTGCCGCAAGGCTGGCCGAGACCTCTATTAATGTCTGGTTAGTAGTTCATCCCCATAATATCTTGTGAAACAACCCTGTTTGGGAGGCAGAACATCAGCTTGGAATTATTACTACATGTGTATGAAAATGAGACAAAGTGACTGGCTGGATAGGGCAGGCGGTGAGGCCTGGAACCGAAATGGAAATTTATCTGCAGCTTCGCCAGTCGCATCCCTCTCGCACGTGGTTCTGCATGTGATGGGTGGGTCCATGACTCTGCACTAACCCAAACTCCCACTAGCGTGGTTGCCCCAGAGCGCTTGCCGTTGCTTGCCCACAAGCTTTACTTAAAAGCTGGGACTAGGGAACTGCGACTGAACTCACGAGTGCACAGCTTGCGCTCACCTCCACTTTCTTCCACCTTCACCTCCACCCTTTCTCATATAACTCCTCTCTCCAACAGTCTCACACACCTCGACCTTCTTTCAACCACACTTTGTCTCTCATACTTCTATCTCCTCCCAAAGTCACAATGGCTGCCGAGAACGGAACCAACCTGGACCCTACCACCGCCGCAGCTGTCGCCGGTGAAGGCGCCACTTTCCCCGAATCCAAGGGCAAGGGCAAGCAGCTCGCTGGTGCCGAGGCTGTGCACCACGATACCGCTATGGATGAGGATGACGATGATAGCGAAGAGGATGAGGAAGAAGAGGTTCGTTTGTCTACACACCGCAACATCACTTTGCACCCAGACTAACATCAGATAGCTTGCCGAGGCTGGTAAGACATAGCTTGCTAGCGCATACCCAGAACACAACTAACTCCGAGTAGTCGAGGAAGAAGAAGACGAGGACAACATGGAAGAGATCGACTTGAGCAACATCGTCGACGGTGGTCGTCGCACCCGTGGCCGCATCATCGATTTCGCAAAGGCCGCCGAGGAGAACCCGGCTGAGGATGATGAGGACGAGGATGAAGATGATGATTTCCAGGCTCCTGATGAGGATATCAAGATGGATGAGGATTAGACGGTCCTAGCTCCGCCAAAACCTTGTTCGTTATGCTATGGGGCGGTTACTGAACCCTAGGATTGGGTTTACAAAAAGTTATGGATGGCTGGAGTGGCCTTGGATCGGTTGACAACACTGTTCATTAATTGGACAGCTTCAGCGGGATAGCTTGCATACATGACTCTGATGATGCGCAGAAGTCATTTGAAGTTGTCGCCAACAACTGATCTTATGATAGACTTATGAGAGAAATGCAAAGAATACATGAGATGTGATTGGAAAAGCTAAATGCACCTGTATGTCCTGTTGCTTCATGTGGGCTGCGTGCAATTGGGACGCTCTAATTCGTGAGCTGAGAGCTTGGTACGAGCCCCAGAACTTAGAAGTACAGCTGTTTTGCAGGAGATTCCTGCAGTGAACGATCCCATTGGTGATTGGAGGCTATCTACCAACAAATTTACCATACAGGAACGGGTCGAAGCACTGAGAACAACGCCACGGTGGCCCGGCCATCCATCCGTTCTCGCTCCGTCGGGAGACGGTTAACTACGCGCATTGATATTAGGATGATGGGACAAAGATCAAAGTGTAACTACCCTCCGAATCCTCACTGCATCCGGTCGGCTGCCTGAGTAAGTTGACTGTAGTGACTCGGGAGCTACCAGGACTCGCTGTGGCTGAGAAAAGGGTGACTCGGGACGGGGACTCAGGTGTCATTGTGTACCTCAGGCCCAGGAGGAACCTCATTTTAGGGGCTTTTGACGCCTCCCAGGCGGCCGTCCAATTGAGATAGGGGCGCTCTGCCCCGCCAAACAAAATGTTAAATGAACACCTGGACATTAGCAAACGGCGACATTTGACAGGGTTGACGGCCAAACTGCCGAGATTGATTTAAAGAAAAAATAGCTCCTCGGCGTCCTCGCTGCACGATCTTCTCCTTTTCACAATCTGCAAACTGAGCAGGATTGTGTATCACCATGGCTTCAAGGTTCGTTTGTCACGGTCCTACCCGCTTCTCAGGACGAGTCAGTCGGCGGAATCGCGAGACATACAGGTGTCCGTTCCTTTCGAAGTTGCCAAGCTGGCACCTCGAAAGGGGGAACCCTGATTGCTGTGTCTTCACGCCGGATCGCTCGCCGTTCTCGGAAACATCTTTAGTAAGGAAGACCGGGCTAACACTCCTTCGTCACTAGATTCGGTGCCTCATCGCTCCATCAACGCGATTCGCGCAGCGCCTTGTTCGAAGGCTACACCGGTGACAATGCGCGACGGCCGGTGAGCGAGAGTCCGAACCGGCTGGGCGGCGGGTACGGCTATGCGGGAAGCAATGGCGCGCCGATGGGAGGCCACCTTGGCGTAGATGCGCGGGCGGGATACAGACCAGCGACGCCAAACTCGAGGTAGGTTTGCGTTGGATGTCCGGATGAGCCGGGAGTCTTGGCTAACGTTGACGCAGAGGACAATACAGCGATGCGACGCTGAACGAACTGGAGAGCCAGAACGATTCGCACGTGGAGGGTATACTGGGGAAGGTGAAGCTTCTGAAAGACGTGAGCACCCACCCGCACTTCCCATGACTCGGGACGCCAGACGTACGGAAACTAATACGAAGGGCATAGATGACCGTGGCCATCGGCGACGAAATCCGCGACTCCTCCGCCATGGCCGACAAGATGAACGATACGTTCGACAACACGCGGCTCCGCCTCCGCGGCACCATGAACCGCATGCTCCTGATGGCCGAGCGCACCGGCGTGGGCTGGCGCGTGTGGCTCGGCTTCTTCGCCGCCGTCATCCTGATCTTCATGTACGTGTGGCTGTTCTAAGCCGGGCTCGCACCTGGGCAGCGGGGCCGGGGTGTCTACAATGTGTATACGCTTGCTTCATACGGGGGGACGGGACCCGGGCGTTTCTAAGGTTATGGGAACGAGGGAAACACGGCTAGAAACGGAAAGACGACAACTGGCATAATGGGAAATGAAATTTTGAGGTGGTATATTCTGTTGTAATTGTGTATAGGCATGCATGCATCTATTCTTGGTGTGGGGTGTTGTCTCGTAACTCATAAAGGGTGTCGTGCTGGAACGCTTATGCCGAATGACAAGCTATTGGCCTTCCTATTATCGTCTTTGGGAACCAGGTCCTCGCATCTGGGGACTGCTCTCCATCATGCTGCTCTCGTTTCCGGAGAGCAAACTGCTCAAGTCCATGCTATTCCGCGGCACATCTGGCCGCACTCGCGCCCTCAGCGTTGGGCTCTGCGGCGGTCCTAGCGGCGCCACTCGCGGTGCGAAGCTGACGTCCTCCTCGTCCTCGCTGCTGCTCAGCTCGGCCTCCGTGTCAGTGTGCTCGTAGCCTCCACTCTCGCCCTCGGGGATGTCGTCGTCCAAATCTGCATCCATGTCCATGTCCATGCCGCCGTCCCCGTGCTCGTCATGCACAAAATCCTCCTCATCCAGCATAAGGCCCTGCTCGTCCTCTTCGAGCTCGTCCTCCGGGAGATATAAACCTGAGCCGTCTGCGCCGCCGCGAACGATGGCTTCGCGGAAGGCGTCGTCGGTCATGCGCATGCGTGCCGCCATGACTAGGTTGGTGCGGCGGTCTTCGCGCTGTGCTTCATCCTCGGAAGAAGATTCTTCAGAGGAAGATGAATCCTCATCGTCGACGCCGTCCATGCCAAAGTCTGCCGCGTCAGCGTCGGGGATGTCGTCGTCGAGATCGCGAGCTTCCTCTATCGCTTCGTCCATATCGCCGTCCGGCAGTATTGGCTCGGCCCCTGTGCCCTCCGCTTCAGCCAGCTCCTGCGCGAGCTGCTCCCGGCGGAGCGCCTCCTGGTGTTCCTGTTGCTCGCGCTTCTCCTCGCGGATCTGATGTAGCGTCTTCGTCACACCGGGCGGCTTCAGCCAGGTGCTCCCGAAATTTTGGACGTTCACGCGTCGGCGCTCAAGGTATTGCTCGTCGGTCCGGAGTCGCGCCAGTTGCGACCGCTCAATTAGGATCTGGCCTGCTCTGCGACTGCCATTCGGGCCCTGGCTACCGCCATTATGGTCGTGGTTTCGCGTATGGTCATGTCCATCTAAATGGGTTGTTTGATGGGTTGGGTTTCGGGACGATGTGTACCAGATGGAGTGAGACTGTCACAACTGGTGTTAGCAAGTCGGTAGGTTGTTTCAACGGGGATAGGGCAGCCGTAAGCTCACGTCTCGCGGAGTGAAGTCTGGAAGTAGGGAGAACATCCTGGATCGAGTGAGGTCTACTCAATGAACGATTCAGGCAGTATAGCACGTGTATCAAGAGTTTCTCAACGCGTTCCCATTAACCCCAAGATTACGCAACTGCTTGCTGTGAGATCTTCTGTCGCCATTGGGTTTGTTGGAGTGGTAAAACATCTACAAAGGTACAAAGGCTTACAGGGATATTCCATTACCCCACACTAACAGACGCGATGCGGCTACCGCGCTTAAACTTTCGAGCAAGAACTTCGGCCATGAACAAAGGCGATGGCTCCGGATTATCCACGAGTTTACAATATCAGTTCAATGGGTTATTTGGCTGGGGGAACCAATCTCTGGAGGCCACAATCTCCATTCCGAACGTCATCTAAACGTTTATCTGCTGTAGTGCCTGCCATGCTCTTGCGCTCTCACTGTACCGACGAGGTGATCCCAGTCGCTCCCGGGGAACATTGTGTGAATGCCAGCCCCGCACCTTCGATGTCAATCAAGCAGTTGAGCCTTGGGACAGAACGATGAGCAAGACTTGGACAGGTGGCTCCATCGGCTGTCACAAACCCGTATTCATCCAGATTTCCAGGACGAGTCGTCGTGCCTGGTTTCCGGCGCCAAGTCTCTGCCATATTCCGTGCGACCTCTGGGCCAAGGGAAAGGTCCGGGGTCGCCATTTCTGTGAGGTAATCATAATTGGGATTCGAACGGCCGGGCGTCGGTCGCAGGCTTCACTGTTCTCGGTTTCCACGCAACCTGTCCTCTCGGCAAGTCTCTCTTCTGCAATTATTGTCCTCGTCCAAGTATGTAGGTCGGGACAATTCGGAACTGAGATCCTTTCTTTCAGGGAAGATGGTTAGTCGTGGTTAGCCATGGCATATCAAGGTGCCATCATCCATCCCGCAAGGTGGAAAATTTGTGGTCACGGGCTGACTCAAGCAGAGTTTTCCTTGTGGACGTCGGTCTGGATCTGATCGATGGACTCCGATATAGGGTCAAGAATTTCGTTAGGGGTTTGGCGGATGCGACCCTGGCATGAGCTTAGGCCGAGCCGATCTCGGTAACACTTTTTTCGTAGATTTAGTCCCAGCTTTTCATCTGGACTCCACAACGTATTGCTTCAGAAAACGAGGAGATGCATCCTGGTGCTAAACAGGTATTTATAATGCATTCATCCACAGTACAGGCCGCGGCATTGAAATGGACAGAGCGGTCTGCGTTGCAACCCATTGAGGCATCCATGTGGTGGGCACCGATTTCCCAAGCGCACTCGCTGAATTCGGTCCCTGCCCCTCCTTCACTGTGACAGACATGGGAATAAAATCTGCAGACACTTACACTACACAGGTGGTATGGAATACCCCTGGTCCATCCGGATTGGTGTCCCCTGGCTGCAGGTAAGAGAGCCCTATGAAGGAGGGAAAATATGCAAAAGCTGGAGAGTCATCACATTCTGTCACATTCCTTCATTAAAAAAAATCTGGTGACGTAGGAACTGCATCTCACCCAGGTGGTTCTCCGCTTTGCCGCCATGGCCAGGTTCGGCGGCGCTGACCCTAGGACGTAGAAGTCTGTGCGACCACATGCTACATAATGTTTGAACCCGCAGGCTACAGCAGAAAAGTTGATCTCCGACGGTTCGTCTCGGAGGTTGAACGCCAGCGACGACTAGTCTAGATCGTATGCAGACGGGTCGTCGTGGTTGGTCTGAGATAAGGCGGTACAGTTGCGCTTTCGGCCTTGATTGGCTGTATGCGGGAATTTTCAGTTGTCGATTATTTGACAGTCGAATAGAACTGGTCACGAGGCCTGAAATGTGCCGAGATGCAGATGTAAGAATGAGTCGATGCAGGACTTCTGGCTCCATTCTCTCTCTTGCATGGCGTTGCAGCCTCAAGCTGTGCAAGTCGCTTGCTGGATGCATGTGCTCAGAGCAGGGCATTATTGGCCAGCCTTTCCGCTTATTCCAGGCAACGCAACGTCGAGCGTTATTTTATCTATCCTTGCGAAGCAACGGCTCGCCGGCCATTCGAGCATCGATGACGGCTGCGGCGCTCTGGAAAAGATGCTGCATCTCGTATCCTTGTAGCCATCGGCGTCTGCCGCTGTTCAGCCCTCTCTTGTGTGTTCCGTAGCTTTCTAATCCCGAAGCATATGTAGATTGAATGGGATGCTGGGCATGACTTGCAGGCAGCATTCCAAACTAACAATACTTGTCCAACCAGGTAAATCATCCCAACACCCCGTTTCCCTGCGCAGCACGCTTTCGTGCTTCTGGGGCTGCTAACGGTAGAGAGCTATGTGCCTGGGACATATTTGTTGTTCCGCACTAACATGTGGAAGACGTGGAGATGGAGGCTGGAGGCAGTGAGATGACTCCAACTTTTGCAACCCCTCCATTCCCAATTACCCGCATCAGCGTGCGTCCTGCATCGAAGGGTCCGGGTCCAGTCCAGCCTCCTTGGGGGGGGTGTTTTCTCTCGTGTGGCCTGTTCGGGGTTGAGGCGACATCGGCCAAGGACCTTTTTGAAATACATTTCGCTGATTGGTGCGAGCTCCAAGCTCCAGGTTGATGACATTAACCTTTCAGCTATTCTGTCTGGGAAGATGCGGCCGATAGGCGTAGCCTCCTGGGACACCCTGGTAAGACTGCATGCGGGTGTGGGGTGCATCCTGAAGTGGCTTTGTGGTCGCAGTGAGGTGTTGTGGATCTCAAGTCCATCGAATTTCTCTTACACAAGCGATTTTCGAAAAACCTCCAAGAGCACGCCTATCCAGATCGACGCGCGCCATGCCCACAGCAACGCCGCCCGGGTTGATAGGAGTAGGCTGGCAGCACGACCTGAAGAGGTGCACGCCAGTTTCACCTCCGAGATCAGATTTGGCAGGTTCCAGGGAAAGGGGGCAAGCCACATCCTCGGGATAGTTGCCCCGTTTGCAGGAGCGGTTTTCGACAGGCACAACTGCAATTTTCACTTTCTCTGAGGACGCAACAAAAGCTATGACATGGTTTTTTTCTGAAGTGGCCAATTGTAAATCTTTTCGCTTTAGCAGATCTCAAAAAAGCTGGTCTAGGGTAGACCAACGTATTGATCATCGGCACAGGTGGGTTGCAGCTAGGAATTGTTGCGTTGTCACGGCGGACGTTGGAAAAAGAAAACATGGTGAATGGCGGCTGGCAAGCCCCCGTTTGCCCCATTGACCTCACATCGTCTACGCACTCTGATCGCACCGAAGTTGCAGATCTGAATTGGCGTCCCTGCGATTGGCTCGAGATCTCTCGGGGGACGAGTGCCGAGGCGGCGCACCACTGGAGCGAGGTGAATCTCTTGGAAAACCTAATGACAAGGCCTGCCCTGGCACGGCCGCGGAGGACGTGCTGACTCCTCGACTCGAGAAGCGCCGCGACATGCTTATTACGCAACTAATTGCACGGCGGTGAAGGTCAAAACCGGGCCAGGGAGACCAAAAGGAAATTGTCCCAAGATCCAGCTTGCCACTTAGGCGTGGCGGAATAGCCACAGTAGTCCGTATTGCTAGCCGGAGAAGTTGGAGGTTTGAGGGCCCAGCAGCGTAGATGCGGCGGATTCCGGCATGTGCTTCCTTTCACTCAGACCAGATGTGTGGATCATGAGAGAGCATGGAGGGGCAGTATCATCTCTTCGTCTGCTCCACTCAGCAGCCCCGGGTCTTGTCATGGACAAGGCCAGCTCAGACGATGGGATGGATCACTACTAGGATGGATCACTAGTATGGATGGTAACGGATGGTATGGTATGGGGATGAGATGGGACAGCTCGCCAGCCAACTGATGTGGCACGCAACGCAACCGACATACGGAGCATTGCGGAGTGACTTTGCAAGACCTGGGATTGGATGGCTGTTGCAGATTTTCCGACCCCTCCTCCCCACCAGGTCTCGGAGCCTTGTCCATCATCTTTTGTTCTTTTGCGGTGCTGGTGTGCTGTGGACCCCAGTCACCCATGCCATGCCATCTCACGGTCGAAAAGCGCTTCGTCACTCGTCTCCCACCAGGTGGATGGATTCCTGCAACCCCCACCACGCAACGTGCCAGCGTAGTTAGTGTGCGCTCTAGTTCAGTCCGATTCTAGGGTGTTCGCAGTGGGGAGCAGGGTGACTCTGCATACAGATTTATGTACAGAAGAGTGAGTGCGTGCAATGGTGGTACTGTATGTAGCCTGTGCAAGCAAGCTAGTGGATGATGTACTGATTTTCTGCGAGCACTAAAACAAGCCCAGCCAGCCGTGTTCGGTCGGACGGCCTTGCCTGCCTTGCCTGCCTTGCCACTCCAAAAGCTTCCCACTCATCAGAGTTATCACCATATTGCTTAATAGGCTTGGCGTGGTTTGTTCGTCCGTTGCCTCTTCTGCAACCCCCCGAAGTGACTTTTTCATCTAGCTCGTCCGGCTAGTTCCCAAATCCCGCCTTGTACGGGGGCACCCTACGTTAGCTTTCTCTGCGTGAAGAAGGAAAATTCCATTCATAAAAGCGAGGCCGTCGCCCTCCCTCCCCTCCGCAACTACCCTCCCTTGGATTCTCTCTTCTTTCGTCCTCCCAACCTTCCCAAGCTGTGACGAGACGGTAGATAGCCCTGCCTCGGTTTTACGTCGTGCAACCGCATAGCCAATCTCTCGATTCTATCGTAAAAGAAGAAAAATCTAGCCTGTCGGTAAGTCATATCACCATTGCAAGCCCAGCTCCGCCCACGCAATTCCTTCATCCCAAGCCCTGCCCTTTCCAAGCACTCCGGACCCATCCTTCGAATAAATGGAGAGAGAGAGAGAGACAGAGAGAGGAAGACAGATCGACTCGAAAACGACAAGTCACCCACCAATGTGTTGCCAGCCATGGCAGCGAAGCCCGAGGACCCAGTGCCATTTGCGAAGCGAGCGAGCACTTCGTGTGTGCGTGCGTGCGTGTGTTATCAGCCAGTTCGGGGGGTTGAAGCATGTGCCGCCAACCCCACCTCCCTGGGCCGCCGGCGCCGTCGAAGTGATGTAAGATGGCCGAGGTGGCCATGGACCAGAGCTACCCTACATATCGCCTATCGGCAGGCCGGAAACGATGGCCAAAAGAGCAGAGGGGGGGTCCTATCAGCGTCACCAATCTTAGCCGCATGTTTGTGATCAGATGGATGATCATTGGTTGTCGTCATATCTGCATCCCACGCTGCAGGCTGGTGAAGGTCTGCTGGACCATTTCCCAAAAGAGCTCTATGCTTGAGTGTCCGGCAGGAGAAGAGAGCTTCATTCTTCTTTGAATGCTGGCTAGCTTTATCGGCCAGGACACGGCGCAGCTCAGCTTTCTTGGTTCCATGGCTTGCTTGCCTGCTGGCTTGCTTGAAAAAGACCCGCCAACCATGCATTCGCGCAATTCCCCCGTCTGCCGGCGACCCTCAGCAATGTCACGACATGGTATTTATTACGGAAGAGCTTGCAAATCATAGCCCAGAGAGTTTTCCGATTAATTGGGTCCCCGCCTTGGATTTTGACTTCTCGGCTACGACAACCAGACGTTTTGGCATCTCCAGGGAACTCCGGCGTAAATTCCGAGAATCAACACCAGCTGGCTCATTGCAGCACCTCTCGCACACCCCCGCTTCCGGCCATCGTCCTCTCAAATAAATTCCTCTCCCCAGCTTTTGCCAGTACGATATATGAACCGAGTGGATCATCCGGAATTCTTGTCGATCCCTCAAATTCCTAGCCACAAAACTCTATATTGACCCTTGTTTGCTGATCAGTCCTTTTCTCACTACAGATCTGTCGTAAGAGCAGCATTTGCTGCTCTCGCCGATCGCCCGCCCTCGTCGACTGATCAAGTCCAAATTCTCTGCCGACCTGACCTCTACACCTGAGATACCCACATATCCTAAACTCGAATTCTCGCCTAGCATGGGCTTATCTGCGGAATTCGACGACCGACCAACCCAGACTGAAGCTGAAAATGAGCATTATACTCCTTATGAGTACCAAACAGAGAACAATGATTCCTGGGCGGGTGCTCTGCCGGTGAAGCAGTATGTGCACTCGCTGACCATGAGTTGCGGGACACTTTTGCTGACGACATTTTCTCAGAGGACTATACGATCCAAGCTTGGAGAAAGATGCTTGTGGTGTAGGCTTCGCTTGGTATGTCTTGGTCTTTGTTCCTCAATATTCTCCCGGCGAGTCACTGACCAGCTTTGCAGCCATATTAAAGGCAAAGCTAGCCATAAAATCGTTAGCGATGGTAAGCCGTCGCGGATCTGGATGCTCGCGCTAGGATCCAGACTTGCTAACAGTTGCAGCGCGCAATCTACTCTGCAACATGACCCATCGAGGGGCTGTGGGGTCTGATGCTCGAGACGGAGATGGCGCTGGCGTCATGACTTCAATCCCGCACAAGTTCTTTGTCAAGAACTTTGAGAGGGAGGAGAATATCGTGCTGCCTCCTCCGGGACAATATGCTGTGGGAAATTTGTTCTTTAAACCCGACGAAGAGACTCTTCATGAGTCCAAGAGGCAGTTGGAAGATATTGCCGAATCGTTAGGCCTCCGTGTCCTGGGATGGCGAAAGCCTCCCGTAGACTCTACGCTCCTTGGACCTGCTGCAAAGTCCCGTGAACCCATCATCTTGCAGCCCTTCATTGTTCTCACCGCTTTCTATGGTAGCGGTGTTGCCCCGGAAATTACCGACGCTGAGGAATTTGATGACAGACACTTCGAAAGACAGCTGTATATCCTCAGAAAGCGCGCCACGCACACCATTGGCCTCCACAACTGGTTCTATCTCTGTTCCCTGTCCAACAAGAATATTGTATACAAGGGACAGCTTGCGCCTGTTCAGGTTTATCAGTACTACCACGACTTGGTAAATGCTGATTTTGAAGCCCACTTCGCTTTGGTGCACTCGCGCTTCTCAACAAACACATTCCCTTCATGGGATCGTGCTCAGCCGCTGCGATGGGCAGCTCACAATGGTAAGACGATAGCTCGTATCAAACACCACATTTCATAGACTAACAACGCGGTGTCAGGTGAAATCAACACCCTGCGAGGCAACAAGAATTGGATGAGAGCCCGAGAGGGTGTCATGCAATCTGACATCTTCAAGGATGATCTCGAGGGACTGTATCCCATTGTTGAGGATGGTGGATCCGACTCTGCTGCGTTTGACAACGTTCTGGAGTTGCTCACCATCAACGGTGTCCTGTCACTGCCAGAGGCTGTCATGCTCATGGTTCCCGAGGCGTGGCAAGGAAACACGCAGATGGACCCGAAGAAGGCCGCTTTCTACGAGTGGGCTGCTTGCCAGATGGAGCCGTGGGATGGTCCCGCGCTATTCACCTTCGCCGATGGCCGGTTCTGTGGTGCCAATCTTGATCGAAATGGTCTCCGACCCTGCCGTTTTTACGTCATGGACGACGACCGAATCATTTGTGCCTCTGAGGTTGGTGCCATTGCCATCGAACCTGAAAGAGTCATCCAAAAGGGCCGACTGCAGCCAGGTCGTATGCTGCTCGTCGATACCCAGGCTGGCCGCATCATCGATGACAAGGAGTTGAAGGCCGCAGTCTCTAGCCGCCACGACTTCCGCTCCTGGCTCGACAATGAGCTCGTCACCATGCCCAAGATTCTCGAGGGTCTTGAGCAGAAATTAGACTTGGCTGCAAAGCCAGATTCCAGCCTTCTTCAGGAAGATCCCCTTTTGTTGGCATTCGGCTACACTCATGAACAAGTCAGTCTACTACTTGCGCCAATGGCTTCTGACGAGAAGGAAGCCTTGGGATCCATGGGTAACGATGCTCCGCTGGCTTGCTTGGCTCAAGCGCCTCGTCTTCTCTATGAGTACTTCCGCCAGCTGTTCGCACAGGTTACGAACCCGCCAATCGATCCCATCAGAGAGTCTATTGTGATGTCCCTGGAATGTTACGTTGGACCGCAGGGCAATCTGCTGGAGATGGACAGTTCGCAGTGCGGCCGCTTATTGCTTCCAAGCCCAATTCTATCGATTCCCGAGTTTAATGCTCTAAAGAACATCTCAAAGCCTCACCCTCAGTGGACCGTTAGGACCGTTGACATCACCTTCCCCAAGTCGGAGGGCGTTGAAGGCTATGTTCGGCATCTCGATTACATCTGCAATGAGGCAACGGCCGCCATTGAGGCAAGAGACAGAATCATCATCCTTTCCGATCGCAACACCTCTGCCGACCGTGTATCTGTGTCAGCCCTGCTTGCCTCCGGTATGGTCCACCATCACTTGGTGAGCAACAAGTGGAGAGCCATGGCTGCTATTGTAGTCGAAACCGCCGAAGCTCGCGAGGTCCATCACATGTGCGTCCTACTCGGCTATGGTGCTGATGCAATCAACCCATACCTCGCCATGGAGTGCATTCTCAAGCTGAACCGCGAGAAGCTCATCAAGAAGAAGCTTACAGACGATGTGCTTATCCACAACTACAAGCACTCTTGCGATGGCGGCATTTTGAAGGTCATGAGCAAGATGGGTATCTCCACCCTTGCCAGTTACAAGGGCGCTCAGATTTTCGAGGCCCTCGGTCTAGATGATGTCGTTGTGGAGCGCTGTTTCAAGGGCACTGCTTCTCGTATTCAAGGCCTCACCTTCGAACTCATTGCGGAAGATTGCTTCAGATTCCACGAGCGAGGTTTCCCATCCCGATACACTGTCGGCGTCCCTGGGCTTCCAGAGTCTGGTGAGTACCACTGGCGTGACGGCGGCGAGGCACACGTCAACGACCCCACTTCCATCGCCAACATTCAAGATGCGGTCCGAACCAAGAATGACAAGTCTTACGAGGCATATTCGCTATCGGAGTACGAGCAGATCAAGGCTTGTACTCTTCGAGGTTTGCTAGACTTCAAATTCGAGGAGAGAACTTCGATCCCTATCGAGCAGGTCGAACCATGGACTGAAATCGTTCGACGATTCTGCACCGGCGCTATGTCCTACGGCTCCATTTCCATGGAGTCTCACTCCACCTTGGCTGTCGCAATGAACAGACTCGGAGGCAAGTCAAACACGGGCGAAGGCGGTGAGGATCCTGAGCGATCTGAGAGAATGCCCAACGGAGACACAATGAGATCTGCCATCAAGCAGGTCGCTTCCGGACGATTCGGTGTTACCTCAGCATACCTCGCCGATTCTGATGAATTGCAGATCAAGATGGCTCAGGGCGCCAAGCCTGGTGAAGGAGGTGAACTTCCTGGTCACAAGGTCTCGAAGTCGATCGCTCGAACTCGACACTCCACTCCCGGAGTCGGTCTCATCTCGCCACCACCGCACCACGACATTTACTCAATCGAGGACTTGAAGCAACTCATTTACGACCTCAAGTGCTCGAGCCCCCGATCTCGAATTTCAGTCAAGCTTGTCTCGGAAGTCGGTGTCGGCATTGTCGCGTCCGGTGTGGCCAAGGCAAAGGCCGACCATATCCTCATCTCCGGCCACGACGGCGGTACCGGTGCCTCGCGATGGACCGGGATCAAGTACGCCGGTCTCCCTTGGGAGCTTGGTCTTGCAGAGACTCACCAGACCCTGGTTCTGAATGACCTCCGTGGCCGAGTCGTTGTCCAGACTGATGGTCAACTTCGCACTGGTAGGGATGTGGCTATCGCCTGTCTACTTGGAGCTGAAGAATGGGGCTTCGCTACAACTCCTTTGATCGCCATGGGCTGTATTATGATGCGAAAGTGCCATCTCAACACCTGCCCTGTCGGCATTGCTACCCAGGATCCAGAATTGCGCAAAAAGTTCACCGGTACGCCGGAGCATGTCATCAACTTCTTCTACTATGTAGCCAACGAGCTGCGAGCTATCATGGCCCGCCTTGGTTTCCGTACCATTAACGAGATGGTTGGACATGCTGAGGTTTTGAGGGTGCGAGACGACTTGCGGACGAACAAGACCGCCAACATCGATCTGTCCCTCCTCTTGACTCCGGCCCACAAGCTCCGACCAGGTGTTGCAACATTCAACGTCCGCAAGCAGGACCACAAGCTTTACGTCCGATTGGATAACAAGCTCATCTCTGAGGCCGAGTTGACTTTGGACAAGGGTCTTCCGTCTAGAATTGAGTGTGATATCGTCAATACTGATCGCGCCATGGGGACTTCACTGTCTTACCACATTTCGAAGCGCTACGGTGAAGCCGGTTTGCCCTTGGACACAGTCCATGTTAACATCAAGGGATCTGCAGGCCAATCTTTCGGCGCTTTCTGTGCCCCTGGTGTCACCTTGGAACTTGAGGGCGACTCTAACGACTACGTCGGTAAAGGATTGTCTGGCGGTCGGTTGATCATCTACCCCCCTCGATCTGCCGTTTTCAAGGCCGAGGAGAACATCCTCATTGGCAACGTCTGCCTGTATGGAGCTACCAGCGGAACTTGCTTCTTCCGGGGTGTTGCCGCAGAGCGATTCGCCGTTCGAAACTCGGGAGCTACTGCAGTTGTCGAAGGTGTCGGCGACCATGGCTGCGAGTACATGACTGGAGGGCGTGTCGTCATTCTCGGCAGTACCGGCCGCAACTTTGCGGCAGGTATGTCCGGTGGTATTGCCTATGTTCTCGACATTCATCATGATTTCCACTCGAAGCTTAACATGGAGATGGTGGAGGCATCCAGCTTGGAGGATCCCGCTGAGATCGCCTTTGTCCGAGGGCTCATTGAGGATCACCATCACTACACTGGGTCTGAGCTGGCAGCCCGCATCTTGATTGACTTCAACCGCGCACTGCCCCGATTTGTCAAGGTGTTGCCGGTCGACTTCAAGCGTGTTCTGGAAGAGGAGGCAGCCAAGGCCGCCGAGGCGAAGCGTGCAGAGTACAATCTTCCCATCGTCTCTGGCGTTCATGCCAAGAAGGAAGAAAAGAAGGCCGCCAAGCTTCAGGATATGGAGGAGACAGTTGGTGATAACGCCGCGGAAAAGAAGCGAGCTCTCGTCCTAGACAAGACCAAGGGTTTTATGAAATACCAGCGACGAGCTGAGAAATACAGATCCGCGAAGACCAGAACCAAGGATTGGGCTGAACTCTCTGCTCGACTCGACGAGGATGAGCTGAAGTACCAGTCCGCCCGTTGCATGGACTGCGGTGTTCCATTCTGCCAGTCGGAGACCGGATGCCCTATCTCCAACATTATTCCCAAGTGGAATGAGTTGGTTTTCCAGAACCAGTGGCGCGATGCACTCAATCGTCTTGTGATGACCAACAACTTCCCGGAATTCACCGGTCGTGTGTGCCCTGCGCCGTGCGAAGGTGCTTGCGTTCTGGGCATCAACGAGGATCCGGTAGGCATCAAGTCGATTGAGTGTGCCATCATCGATCGTGGCTTTGAACAAGGCTGGATGATCCCCTCGCCTCCCAAGGTCCGCAGTGGAAAGAAGATTGCCATCATCGGCTCTGGGCCTGCCGGTCTTGCCTGCGCCGATCAGCTGAACAAAGCTGGACATACTGTCACTGTCTATGAGCGAGCGGACCGACCCGGTGGCCTCCTCATGTACGGCATTCCCAACATGAAACTGGACAAGAGAATTGTCAAGCGACGAACCGACTTCATGGCTGCGGAAGGAATTATCTTCAAGTGCGGAGTGGCCATTGGCGAGGACATCAAACTCCTGGATCTCAAGGCCAAGAACGACGCCGTCGTTATCGCCACTGGTGCGACTGTCGCCCGAGACTTGCCCATCAAGAATCGCGACCTGGAGGGCATTCATTTCGCCATGGAGTTCCTTCACCAGAATACCAAATCTCTGCTCGATTCCGAGCTCGCCGACGGCGCTTACATTTCGGCCAAGGGCAAGGATGTCATTGTCATTGGTGGTGGTGATACTGGTAATGACTGCATTGGTACTTCGGTCCGCCACGGAGCCAAGTCGGTCATCAACTTCGAGCTGCTTCCTCAGCCTCCACCAGAGCGAGCTCGTGACAACCCATGGCCGCAGTGGCCCCGAATCTACCGTGTCGATTATGGCCATACCGAGGTCAAGCAGCACATGGGCAAGGATCCGCGAGAGTTCTGCATCATGTCCGAGGAGTTCGTTGACGACGGTAGCGGCAGGGTCAAGGGTATCAACACGATCCGAGTCGAGTGGACCCGATCCCAATCCGGTGGTTGGGACATGAAGAAGCTCGAAGACACAAAGCAGTTCTTCCCCGCCGACCTCGTGCTGCTCTCCATGGGATTCCTCGGACCCGAGGCTCGCATCCTGGGCGACGATATCGAGAAGGATGCCAGGAAGAACGTCAAGACGCCACCTGGCAGATACAGCACAAACATCGAAGGCGTCTTCGCCGCTGGAGATTGCCGTCGTGGCCAGTCTCTCATCGTCTGGTAAGTCACATTCTGAGATGAAGTTTTCTACGCAAGCATAGACTAATAATGAACAGGGGTATCAACGAAGGACGCCAGTCTGCTCGCGAGATCGATCTCTACCTGGAGCACTGCACTAGCCTCCCGGTCACCGGTGGTATTGTCAAGCGGACCGCGCAGGAAATCTTCAGCTTGGTCGAGCCGACCAAGGCATGAAAGTGTATGAATGACTGAAATCAAAAGACACAAACGAAAAAACTGGCGAAAGCATAAGGCTGGGAAGCGAGTCCTCAATTTGGAAGCGCGTGTTCTGGGATTTTTTGTGTGAAAAAGGGATCTGTCATGATACCACAAGAAACGTCGAAGGCTTATTTTATGCTAGAGCCTCGGTTCGAGTTTGCAAGGAGTACCTTGGGGGTGATGCTTTTATAGCTTAGCTACCGTACATAGTGCAACGATTATTAAATTTATACATATGCTTCCTACACATCCTGAAAGACACTTGTAGCTTGGGGTTGTGCTGTGCTTTGTTAGATCAATGATATGTTTGGCTTTGGAGTAGTTCTGATTCGTGAATGGTTACCATTCAGCCTCTTATGGAAAGGATATTCAAGTTGGAAGTATTCAGTCGAGCATTCAGTCGGATATTCAATGGAATAATCGGTGGAATAATCTTAGATTATAATCGTACTCATGATGAGTATTTCAATCAATGGCCATATGATCTCTTCCATCTCATGCAAATCATGTGAATAGTCATGTGTATCGTTTGGCTGGGGGACATCTTTCTTGTGATGAGGGCGGCGACCTGCGTCATTTTCCAGGGCACACGTGCTAAGAATGGCAGGTTCTGATAGGGCAATTGCTGTTGGCGGGGGAGCTATCTCATTTGGGCCAGGATGGGTGGGGTGAGAGATCTTTGGTGCTAAGGGAGGCTCCACGAAGCCATCAAAATATGCTGTCCTGCCACAAGGTTTTACTCAGCAACAACCACAATCAACGTTGCAGGGAGATACCCAAACCTTAAAACTCGTCTAAACGGTTCCCTAGGCGTTTATCGATCGTCGAATTCTGCAGCTGGACACTCGGGCATCCTATCCTGCTGCTCGATTGATCAAGAGGACCGCGTATCTATTGACGCCCTCGAACCCAATCACCCACCACTTCCTAGCCATCCCAACATGCGATTCGGAAAGACTCTTCGGGAGTCGGTGTATGCACCATGGAAGGGAAAGTACATTGACTACACGAAGCTGAAGAGCATGCTGCGGGAGGACAAGTACGAAGATGACGAGGCCACATGGACCGAGGAAGACGAGAACCGCTTCTGCGAGGAGATCTTCAACGTCCAGCTCGACAAGGTCGCCCAGTTCCAAGAGGAGACAGTCAATAGCCTCAGGCAGCGAGTCGACAAGGCGTTCGAGAAGCTCAAGGAACTATCCCCGACGGACGAGAACACAGCCAAGAGTGACATTACCACGCAACGGATGAAGGAACTCGAGGCGGAGCTGGACAAGATAATGACCGAGGTCACGGAGCTGAAGAAGTACAGCAACGTCAACTATACTGGCTTCTTGAAGATCGTGAAGAAGCATGACCGCAAGAGGGGGAACATGTACAAGGTGCGGCCCATGATGCAGCTTAGTCTGTCGAGGCGACCCTTCAACTCCGAACAAGGGTACTCGCCGCTTCTCAACAAGCTGTCCATTATGTACTATGCCATTCGTCAACAGCTCGATGAAAAGAGTGGCGTTGATCTGCAGCCCTTAGACCTCGAGAGCCGAGGGGAGACGCATAACGGGGAACGGTATACTGCTCACAAGTGTAAGACCACAGAGCCCTGCCTGGTTGAGACGTGTGCTAACTAATGTGCCATAGTTTGGGTTCACTCCGACAACTTGCTCGAAGTCAAGACCTTCATTCTCAGAAGACTGCCAGCCTTGGTCTATAGCGAGTCGTCATCTAAGGAACTGGACGGCAGTAACGACCCGACCATCACCTCCCTGTACTTCGACAACTCCAAGTTTGAGCTGTATTCAAACAAGGTCGACCGCGAGGCTGCGGCCGCCTCTCTGCGTGTGCGATGGTACGGCCAGCTCAGCGCCAAGCCGGACCTGTTTATGGAACAAAAGGTTGTCGGAGATCATGGCATCAGCGAAGAGACAAAGTTTACTATTAAGGATAAATACGTCAAGCCCTTCATTGATGGCGATTATAAGCTGGAGAAAACCTTCCAAAAGCTGAAGAGACAAAGCCAGACGG
Organism: Reticulascus tulasneorum; assembly: GCA_001557505.1. Classification (NCBI taxonomy): domain Eukaryota; kingdom Fungi; phylum Ascomycota; class Sordariomycetes; order Glomerellales; family Reticulascaceae; genus Reticulascus; species Reticulascus tulasneorum. The sequence goes on along the minus strand of LSAX01000003.1, from coordinate 3,505,696 downwards.
CAGAGGAGATTGAGAAGTTCAAGTCCACCGTGGAACATCTACAAAACTTCATCCAGGAGAAGAAGATCGAGCCGGTGCTGCGGGCCAACTACGTCCGCAGCGCGTTCCAAAAGCCCGCCGATGACCGGGTCAGGATATCCATTGATACCGAACTCGCATTCATCCGAGAGGACACTCTGGACCGTGATCGGCCATGCCGTGATCCCAGTGAATGGCACCGACAGGATATCGACCGGCAGAATTTGACATATCCATTTGCGGACATCAACCAGAGCGAGGTCTCCCGTTTCCCCCATGCAGTCTTGGAGATCAAGTTGAAGGAAGACAGCCACCGGAAGCGCCCATCGTGGGTCGAGGATCTGATGGCTTCTCATCTCGTCCACCCTGCTCCTCGGTTCTCCAAGTTCGTCCATGGTGTCGCCTCTTTGTTCGAGGACTACGTGAACAACTTGCCGTTCTGGCTTGGTGATCTGGAGACCGATATTCGGAAAGACCCGCAGAAGGCATTTGAAGAGGAGGAGCAACGTCGCGCTCAGAGGGCCGAGGATGAGCATGCGGTTGGAAGTTTTCTGGGAAACAAGATCAGCTCTTACCGGCATTCCAAGAGCTCACCTGTCGGGAAATCGTACCTTAGCGATAGAATGGCGGCCGAGTCGAGCGCATTGTCCCGGACACCGAAAACAGCCCGCCAGCCTAGCGATGAGGAGAACGGGGAGACGAACGGGGAGACGAACGGGAAAGACCAGAAAGACCAAGATAAAGACCGAGACTACGGTACCTTGTCCTCGGTCTTCCCCGGCTTTTCACTCTCCAAGTACAATAAGGCCCGAAGAGCGCAGAAGGTCCAGCTGCCCGAGGGCGTGGTCGAGCCGAAGGAATGGATCAAGAACGCAGGCGAGCTGAAGATCGAGCCGAAGGTTTGGCTGGCCAACGAGCGGACGTTCCTGAAGTGGCAGCACATCTGCATCCTCCTGGGCGGTCTGGCTGTCGGGCTGTACTCGGCGGCAGGCAAGAACAGGCTTGCGGAAATCATGGGCATTGTGTACATCTTGATCGCGGTGTTCGCCGGGGTTTGGGGTTATGTGATGTTGACGATTCGACGAAACATGATTGTGGAGCGCAGTGGAAGACACTTTGACAACATGATCGGGCCGATGATCATCAGTATTGCGCTGATGGTAGCCCTGATCCTCAACTTTATCTTTGCGGTAAGTCGAATGCTCTCTGTGGAGGGGAGTGTGCAGCTAATGAGTTATTAGTATCGTGCCGCGTTCAGGCAGATGAGACACGACGCCGAGGATCACAATACGACCACCACAGGGCACGCGGCATTCGTAGAAGAGCTCATGTAGTCATGTCATACGAAGCGCAACGGTAATTATCCTGTACTCTGATTGAAGGTGGGTTTAGGGACTGAGAACATGTTCTATGAGAATGGATATGGTGGCACTGGTTACGGCATTATGAGCTACGCTACTTAGCACGCAGTGCTTGAATGGAAGCATTCATAAGTGGGATTCATGGGTTTCTGGTACGCAGAATGGTCAGGCATAATTGAGTTGGGTTTTTATTTGAGCGTCCGGTTCACAGCCGTATTGTAAAGCAGGAGAAGTCTCGATTCAAGAATAGACATTGTCGGGTTTCCAATAGAAAAGTGCGACTGCCTGGTATTTGGCGACGTGGACAGCCGTGAGAAGAGGATGAAGTAATGGGAAATCAGGAAACGTAGAATTTGTTCGCTGACAACGAATGAAATCCAGGCTTTCCCTTCTTTGGGCACTGAGACGAGGTGGCAGAATAGTTGGAGGAGGTTGGATTGACTGGATGCTCGCCCTCTCTCTCACATGGCATCCCATCTCTCAGTCCTTCATGCATATCACACACCCTGTTTCAGAAGGCTGGTTGGGCACTAAAAGTTCGCGGCCGCCAGCCACTGACCGAATGCAGCCACCAGAGCATGAAGACGATACATGCACGACCATGCCGAAAATCCACCCACCATCTCTATTCTTTTTCAAACTAATTGACACACTACGTAGTGCGTCGTAGGTAGTAAGGGAACCGTACTAATTGACTAGTACCCCTACCTACAGCCTCTCCTCGACCAACCCGGTCTCCTGGTCATCGTCTCCAAAAGTGGCGCATGAGGACCTCGACTGCGAATGAACATACTCAAGCTTTTACCGGCTGCAATTACCCCAGACACTCATAGAACATAGACGCCCACACATCTGGCTTTGCATCTCCTCTCGAGTCGCCTTTTTTTCTAGTTTCAAACACTGTCTAGGGCCGATGCCTGATCGGGTAGCTGCCTGCAACAAGACACACATTCCATTTGCACCGCACGTTTGCGCAGCCACACTCAGTGACGACACTGGGGCATCTCACTTCCCGTCGCAACGCCTGAACATGAATTCACGCTCATCCGGACTTCTAGTTGCTTAAGACCAGTATTGTCTTCGTCACTTTCCCAATGAGCCATGGCCGATAGCAAGGAGAAGAAGGGCTTCTGGGGCAACCTGTTCCGTAGTAGCAGCGCCGCCACGAAGCCCGGGAAACTAGTTCGCGATTTCCTCCCTGCCTCACTGTCCCCCAGTAGGCCCTCATGAGAGCCTAGCCTTGCTGACTACCCCGACAGGACAAAGACCCGCCTCGTCGGGCCAGCGATGGCGATGCTATGCTCCGCAGGCGGCGAACACCGCCGCCGGATGAGATAAATAGTTCCCGTCGCCGACCTCGAAAATCGGATCCCGCGTCTGCCAAGGGGAAGGGTCGCGGGGATTCCAGTGGCCGGGTCCACGACCAGCTTCCCTTGACGGAATGGCCGCCGTCCGGCATGTCGAGCAAGGAAGAACTGACACTTGGCCACGCCATGGAGCTCATCTCTAGAGGTGTGCCCGCTCACAAGGGCCACAAGCGGCCGATCCCTCACGCTTCTGATCATTACTATGCGCTGTTCACAACGTCCGCCGGAAACAGGGGCGACGAGACGGATATTGCCAATGCTCACGAGAACATGTCGCAGCTCATGACTCTACGGATTCAGGGCTCTGGGCCGGCCATGTACCCATGGGAGACGCTGGAGCAGCCTAGCTATTCATTTTACTTCGGGCAACGACCTGGCACCATCACTTTGAACGAATGGGCCGCCCTTTCCAGCGTGCTGCCGCCGACCATTGCACTTCGGGACCCGGGCATCACGCCGCGGGAGGTCGATCTGAATCGAATATTCGAACGCTTGAAGGAGCTTGAGTCGGGGCTGGAGGACGGCGACGAGGACTGGATGTACAAGAGCCTGTATCGGCGCTTCCTGCGCGATCCAGACAAGATCCTCAACCCGCACAAGACTTTGGACAAGCAGATTACGGATTTGATCATGGTTCTGTCGCGGCCGGACTGGATCGACTTCACTGTCCCGAAGAACCAGGTCATCACGCGCTTCATCTTCGACACGGGGCACACGAATCACCAGCAGTATTTGAAGTTCTTCCACCAGCTGCTGCTCAGCATGGAGCTCGATCTGCGGATCAACTCGAGACATCACGCCGAGTGGGCCAAGGAGAAGCTGCTGCCGCAGATTCCGCCGACGATCCAGTGGAACCTGGCGGTGGCGAGGCGGTGGAGGGAGAACGTGAGGATTGAGGATTACGGCAAGACGGCCGATCAAGGTGAGTGTTCGGACTTTTGACTGGGTATGCCGTTCTGTTGCTGATGTCTCCTTAGTTAAATTACGATATAAGCTGAAGAGGCGGCAAACCAAGATGCTTAAGCGGTTTGCGCAGATGATGAAATGGCCGAATCTGGCGGACACGCTGGATAAGATGAAGCAGAGGGACGCAGACAATACTTTGGATATCATCAGCTCGGACGCGCTAGCTTTCTTCAGCGGGCTCGTGCTTCCCGGGGTAAGTCCTCGATGATTACTGTGGATCAGTTGTGGTGCAGCTGGGCTAACCTGGGTTAGCCAACTTTCCCGTTTCTCATGATGAACACGCTCATCGACATCGACCCCGACAAAGCAACCGACGACCTCGCACTCCTGACCCACCTCCATCCCCATTGTGGCTTCCAGTATCGTAATAGCTATACGTACTGGTCCGCAACCTCGGTCGTGGGCAAAGTCCTGGCCCCGACCTGCCACGACGTCGCCGGCTGGGTTGGTCCCGGCCGCCCAACGGCAGATCTCGGCCGGAGCCAGATCGCTCGCATTCGCTGCCGGAGACCATTGCAGCGGATAACACCCGAGGACGTTGGATCTATGAGCGAGAGGTCCGACCCCCTTGGTCCGCCGGCGGAAGTGTTCCCGGTAAAGGAATACAAGCTCGTGGGGCCGGATGCTGACGACATTGTCGACACTGTGCGCATAGAGCTGCTCAGCTTCAAGGCTGTTTCCGATAGAACCCAAGAGACGGGTCCGAAATGGTTCGATGCCACGGTCCAATTCGCAATCGACGGGGTGTCGTGGCCCTTGCGCCTCACCTACGACGTCTCCTTCATTTCAGCATGGCCGTGTTCGGACGGACCGCATCCGCTGTTCTTTGACTACGTCTACAAGAGCGTGAAAGCAGACGAGATCGTCGGGATCAAGGACTGGGGCGGTATCTACGGTAGCAATGCGCACAGCACCCAGAGCTCACGATCAAGCCCTGCGATTGGGCCGACGACGACGAAGTCGGTCCTCAGTAATGAGCATGATGACGAAGAGCGGGTTCTAGTCATCGAGGCTTTTGGCGTCAGGGATAATGAGGTATTGGCGAGGGCGTGGTGCTCGCATTGGGGACTGAGCGCCGTGATTGCGGATTTCAGGAAGACATGGTGAGTCTCACTTACACTCTCCCCGTCGCACCTTGGGAGGAAGCTAACTGGCCCAGCATGGCGTGTGCTATTCGCGAGGCTTACGCGGCAACACTGACGGTGGTGGTCCTTGTTGAGGGCCATGCAGATGATGACGATGATTGATGAAATTACGGAATGAAACGATGGTTACGGCCGGTCCATGATCATGATGGGAACGAGGGACTGGAACGAAGCAATTGGTCTGGTCTATAACTGGATCCGGGGGGCTGTGGATACGCCGAGCATGATGGGATGGGGATATTCTTTACGACTAACAGGGAGCACTACATACATAATTATGTCCAGCGATTGAATTGGAGCAGATGAGGGGACGGAGGAGGCTCCAAACAGCGGACCCGAGAATATCGGCATTGTCCAAACCGCGGCAGTACAGAACAGAACGACTATGACTACAAAGACTATTACAGTATGAAAGAGTGACGTCTCTTCTCCTGATTTTAGGCTCTAAATTCGCTGTAATCAGTATACCCTTTGAGCAAATCTTAGATCATCACGTTCATCTTCTGTGATCGCAGAGTTGACTCCACCCGTGCTACTCAACACAGCGAAGTCAAACACCTTGCTAAATCCACCAGGTTCCTCCCCAGCTACCCACCTCACTCCTCGCTCCTCGCGAGAACAGAAGCTACGACATCGATTCGACCCGCTCTGACAGCGCCGCCCGAACCGGCGTCCCCTCCGCAGTCGATACCCCGGATATTTCCCAGCCTGTCGGGCATTTGGCGGGGGATCCCCTCCACGTTCCCACCAATAGCCTTCGCTTGCGAGCCGACGGGGGGCCAGCCGGCGGATATCGTCTACGCTATCCTGAATCAAGACATCGAGATGCCAAAAAATAATTTTGCTTCGTGTCCTTCACGTCGGTAAGGATTGAAGGGTCGTTCTAATGCTTGCTTCGTCGCTGGGTTGGTGGTGCTATAGTTAGGTAGCTGGGTGGTCTGGGACAGTAGCCGAGCCGCTTTTCACTGTACGCAGACGGCCATGTGAGCAGGTTCGCGCCGGCGGCAACTGGGTTGTGGTTACGAGCATAGATTGGGAAGTTCTGCAAATGGCTATCTGAGGTAATAGAGTTGCCTACAGTTATTCGGGCAAACAGAAAGGTGTCAACTAAACCTCATATTAAGTTACGTACCGTACGTGACAGCTACCCTCTATTTCATAGAACCCATTACATGTTGATCGAACTTCTGGGCAGACTGCATTTTAAGTATTGCGGTATTAGATGTAGGCCGGTTTTAATAGTTTCTAGCATACCTTGAGATATGATGCGATTCTGTTTACTTTGTACGCGAGTTTGGTATTTGTCTTCTTTGTGGCTATTGTAGCACACACTCCTTAACTTACCTACCGTGGAGGGAGAAACGATAGACGCACTCCGATCACGGAGATCTGAAAACACATCGTCCCAGCAGCTATTTTGAAAGGTTCTCGCCTCCAATTGCAGGTAATCTTGGACCTGTGTTGGATGTCAAATGTATACATGAAGGACACAGAGTGCGGCGCATACTGTGTAAGACTCTTGGTTAGGTTCCTGATAATTAGTTGGACTCGGATCGCGACTCCACGGGGCAAAGCCAATGCAAGGGGCCCCCACTGCACATGCATTCCATTATCCCCCCGTAGCATCCCCCGTAGCATCCCCGTATCGTCTCCAGAGTTCGTTCCAGAACATGGCGAGTTTACTACTACGCAGTACGAACTAATAAGGGTCTCTGGCGTAGCGTCGGGTTATTGCCCCTCTTATGCCCCAAATTTTACCCCTCCCCCCCCATTTTTGTTTAGCTTACACGAAGCTTTTTCCAGCGAATATCATTAGCCGATGCGAGGGCGAGTTACATCATGCGGTCGACGTCCCCCACTTTGGTTGTGGGTTTGGTGGGATGGATATGCATATGGAGGGGTAAAAGATGAGAGGCAACAGGTCGTTGAGCTTTGGAGAACGGTGCCCAGGTCGGAGGCCACAGATGAGGGTCCATTCTTATTTAGCTCAGCTTGCTAGTCTTGTAAGAAACCTGCGGGAAACAAAATATCTGATAGCTAGGCAAGACATTTATCACGGAAGCATCAAGGACCAGATGAGCGCGAAGCATGGAGTGAGTTCGTCCCTGCGTCTCACCCCAATTTTGCGCCGTCGCTGTTGAAGGGCATCCCGCTAACTCTCCTCGATAGACCTCCTCAAGTTCTCGTAAGCCGCTCTTCCGACCGTCCTAGCTTGCTCGGTGCCAGGATGAAACCCATTGACACATGCGCCAGGACCACTATATCGGTGTTGATGTTGGCACGGGATCCGCCAGAGCCTGTATCATAGACTCGACCGGAGACATCAAAGCTCTCGCCTCCGAGGTCATCAAGCTATGGCAACCAGAAGTTGGATACTATGTAAGGGCCACCACGGTCGAGGACTTGTCTACACACGGTTGGGGAGCTAAATCAACGACAGGAACAATCCACAACCGACATCTGGAACTGCATCTGCTTATGTGTCAAGCGAGTTATCGCGGAATCCGTTGTTGACGTCAGCAAGATCAAGGGCTTAGGCTTCGACGCGACCTGCTCCCTGGCCGTCTTCTCCCACGACACAGACGAGCCCGTGCCAGTAACCGGGCCCGACTTCGCCAACGATGGCAACGACCGGAACGTCATACTATGGCTTGACCATCGCCCGGTCGAAGAGACGGAGAAGATCAACTCCACGGACCACAACCTGCTCAAGTACGTCGGGGGCAAGATGAGCATCGAGATGGAGATACCCAAGGTGCTGTGGCTCAAGAACAACATGCCCGCCGAGCTTTTCGACCGCTGCAAGTTCTACGACCTGGCGGATGCGCTGACGCATCTCGCGACCGGCACCGAGACGAGGAGCTTCTGCAGCACCGTGTGCAAGCAGGGCTATGTACCTGTCGGCGTGGACGGCAGCGTCAAGGGCTGGCAGGAGGACTTTTACGAGTCCATTGGCCTCGGCGACCTTGTCAAGGACGACTTCAAGAGGGTCGGAGGAGTCAACGGGGTGGTGAGCCTATTTCATTGCGTGTCGTTCTTCGCGGGATTATGAGACTGACTCGTGACAGAATGGAAAATACCTGAGCGCCGGCGAGCTGGTTGGCACGCTGAGCGAGAAAGCTGGTGCAGAGCTAGGCCTCCCTGCAGGTATTGCAGTGGGCAGCGGCGTGATTGACGCCTATGCCGGGTGGATTGGCACGGTCGGAGCCAAGGTCGAGCTCTCCCCTGACCACCTCGACGGCGAAGCACCCAAGAACGACTTGTCGCAGGCCTTCACGCGCCTGGCGGCAGTAGCGGGGACATCGACCTGCCATCTCGCCATGTCCAAGGAGGCGGTATTCGTCAACGGCGTCTGGGGTCCGTACCGGGACGTCCTACTACCCGACTACTGGATGGCGGAGGGCGGCCAATCCGCCACCGGCGAGCTGCTGCGCCATATCCTGGATGTGCATCCCGCATTCTCGGAGACGTCGGCGCTCGCCCTGGCGGAGGACAAGAACATCTACGACTTCCTCAACGCGCACCTGCAGCACATGGCCGACAAGACGCACGCGCCGTCCATCTCGTACCTGGCGCGCCACTTTTTCCTCTACGGCGACCTCTGGGGCAACCGCTCGCCGGTGGCGGACGCGAACATGAAGGGCGCCGTGATCGGGCTCAGCAGCGACAAGAGCACCGACAACCTGGCGCTCTACTACTACGCCACGATGGAGTTCATCGCCATGCAGACGCGGCAGATCGTCGACACGATGAACTCGGCCGGCCACTCCATCTCCAGCATCTTCATGTCCGGCAGCCAGTGCCAGAACCCCGTGCTGATGGACCTGATGGCCACCGTCTGCGACATGCCCGTGCTGATCCCGCGCTACGTCAACGCCGCCGTCGTCCACGGCGCCGCCATGCTCGGCGCCAAGGCCGCCTCCGCCCGCGAGGACGGCTCCAGCGAGGGCCTGTGGGACATCATGGACCGCATGAGCAAGCCCGGCCGCCTGGTCAAGCCGGGCGTGAACAAGGGAGAGAAGCTGCTGCTGGACGCCAAGTACACCGTGTTCCTGGAGCAGTGCCGGACGCAGCAGGAGTACAGGAGGGTGGTTGACGAGGCGGTGGACAAGTGGCTTGCGAAATAGGGGGGCAGGGGGCTGAGTTTTATAACATTATAATAGAGGATTTCTGAAATTATGACTTTGGTGGGGGAACAAATCTATCTGCAGTGATACAAAAAAGTTGTTCTATAAATGCCCGGCCAGCTCTATAACAAAGGGGGTATAAGAAAAACCATTCCAGCAAACCCTCACTCTCACCCGCTCGCGCCGCCCGCAATTATGATCATCTGATGCACCCTGCGGCGGTCCACCTCCTTCTTCAGCATGCATAGGGCGCTCGAGACCACCATCCGCTCCACCATCTCCCCGTCGCCCTTGGCGTCGCTCCACTCCCTCAGGTCCACCATCAGCCGGCCGCCGTTGCCCGCCGTGCTCCGCCCGCTGCCGGGGCTGCGCAGCTCGTCGTTGCGCACCAGCTGCGCTACCGGCGTGCGATGCTCCTCCTTGCCGCCGCCGGCCTTTGCGACGACCACGACCCGCTCGCACACCAGCAGCGAGTCGGCGGCGGCGGCCTTGCGCTCGCCCCGCGAGGCGTAGCGCCATTCGAAGGTGCCGTAGGGCGTGCGGAGGGCCACGGAGCGCGAGGCGAGGGATTTGCCTGAGATTTCGAACTCGGCGTCATGCGGGCCGAGCTCTGGGCCTGCGGACGAGGAGGGGGACGAGGGGGAGGAGATGAAGTTGGAGGGCGAGCTGGGGCCGATCAGTCGGAGCTTTGGCGGCTTGCCCGGCCCGAAGCGGTATGTCGTCGTGGCCACGGGGACATGCGCGGGATCGTCTCCAACGACGAGGTAGCTGGTCCCGCTGTTGCGCGCGAAGCGGCACGAGGTATACGCCACATCGCCCAGCTGGCCCGTCGGCGTGATGTCGTAAATGGGGATCGGGTCCCGGGGCACGGATAGCGGCAGGCTGAGCCAGGGTTTGCCAGGGGTGTAGATCTGGAGGTGGCGGGTGGGGTGGAAGCCTGCTGTGGAAGACGAGGAAGCCGACTCGGCCGCGGCCTGTTCGTCTATTGCGTCATCATAGGTGGGCAGCGACGCGCTGGACGTGGTGAAAGGCGTGAGGACGTCGAGCTCGATGTTGTGCTCCGAAGCGTAGTCTGGAGGGAGAGACGGGGCTTTGGAGGAGGATGTGGATTGGGCGCGGGAGTGCGAGCTCCTGTGGATGAGTGTGGATGAAGTCATTCTCTGATATTATGCTCGTGGTTCGTGATGTTCGTGATGTCCGCGATGATCGGCAAGTTTATTCAATAGTTTGTTTCGTCTACTTGTTCCTCCAGATACACAGAATCATCCACCGCGAAAAACCACTCCTCTTATACAACCCTGCCCACGACACCACGTTACACACGAAACCCACGAACCGACGAATACGGTCCAGCACCAGCTTAGCTCCATTCCCTATAACCCCCCGCGAACGGGTGCATGAGGCTCAGACCGCTAACAGGCCAGGCGTCCACATGCCCAACCTGCGGGAACAAAAAAGGGCGCCTTGAAAGGGTGCCAGAGGCGGGTTTGGGGTTGATCTGCCAGGCCCCACATGTCGAAACGCTGAAAGAAGCATCGCCTCGCTCTGAAAAGTCAAAATGTCGCGATACGGGCAATACGGTCGGTTTGCGAAGCGAATATCGACCAATGGGAGACGGGTAAGCCACCCGCGGCGGGGCTGTGCATAAGTGGGGCCGGGTTCGTGTGCCTGGGATTGTGGCATCTTCGGGACCAGTACCCAGTAATACCCAGCGTGCCAGCTGCCCCAGGCGCATTGAAGGGCGGACTACCCACGTTAGTAGTAGAGTGGCAGTGGGACCAGAGACAGTTCAGCGTGACGATGGCCCTTATCTCCCCGACGCCAATCGAGATGGGCAAGCAAGCCCTCGCGCCCTCCCGTTTGCCCGATGCAGAAGAAGCACTGTGGAACATTGTTCTACGTAATTAGGAGCCTGGAGGGTTGGGAGCTGTAATCTTCCCGTTCGTTCACCACTCGCGATTCCCGTGCCTGGGGCTGTGTAGGGCAGTGAAATTCTGCCCAGGAGTCGGACATTGCGTAGACGATACGATTTACGTAGAATGGGCTGAATTACTACAGAGGTCACGAAGGTCTCATCTGGGAATAATGGTGCCTACAGCCCAAGAAGAAGAAAGAAAAAAATGCATTGAGTAAGGGGGGGGGTTTACCATCCCATTCCCAGACCAGGTATCACCGCCCACCAGTAAACGCCATCCCCAAGAAACAAAACGTAGACCGCAGTCACTCAACGAGTCCTGCCGAAGAACCCCAAATCCCGATCCAGCTGTTCCTCCACCCACATCGGCCAGTGGTTGTAGATCTGATGCTCGTCGTCCACCTGCTTGTTGAGGTGCCTCAGCCACCTGATCATGCCCAAATCAACATTGCCCTGCGCCTGCGGCTCGGGATCCTTCTGCCGGCATCGGTATTCGGCCTCGGTGATGAAGGCCATGATCTGCTTGATCGAGATCCAGTGCGAGGCGAGCAGTGTCATGACCTGGTTGCTGGGGTCGATGACCTTTTGGAACCGCTCGTGCGGGAGCATTATCCACCATCCGTAGTGCTTCTGGATGACTTTATATGCTGGACGATAGTTAGCAACAGTGATGGGGGAGACCGGCATGGCCGACTGGTCCAGGTGCCTTACCTTCCCATGACGAAGTGTAGAGCTTTTGCGCCATGTCCAGAATGAGATCGTAATACTCGATCTCCGCCGAGTCCTGGCATAGCGGCCTCAATCCTTCAATGGCCGTAACTGCTCCGTCCGTCCATTGCTTCTGGATCAGCGGCAGCGTCGACATGTGAGGCTCCAGCACGGTCTGCGAGTCGTCGCCGAGGATATTTGAGAACATGGGCTTGATGCCCTTCATCCACATCTGCATACCGATGATCATGATGCCGCGGATGAATGTCATGTACTCCGCCATGCCGTCGTCGAACGCGACGGATTGGAACGTGAGCGCGAAACATGTGGCTATTAGCGCATTGACTTCCTCGTAGGTGCTGTGTGCCTTGGGCATGTCCGCCAGCGCCTTCTTGATGGCTTTGATGGCCTTGACGCGATGGGCCATGGCACAGCTTATCAAAGCCGGCTCCTTGTTGATGAGGTCGCAAGCTGCCATGCCTAGGATGGCGTGCATGAGATATTCGTGCTAACTACGCTCAGCATCCTGCTAATTGCACTGGAATTGCGCTGGGGACTTACGCTCTGTGATAAGCACGGCACCTCGTGCGTCCATATGTTCTCGTTCCCAAGGGGATGATGCGGATAGCACTGCAGCAGGAAGTGCTGGAAGAAGCGCATGTCCTGCATGCTGAACAAGGGGATCTGGTGGTGTGGCTAAATAGAAGGTCAGCCTAGACCCGGCTTTTGGACCTGCTGGACCGTTCATACTTGATGAGTGATCTGGGGTAGCGCTGGATATTCACACTTCAACCCGGTCTTCACGCAATGCCCACAAGCTGGGTGAGTCTCCTGGCACTACCAAACGCGTTAGACGCGTTCACCAATATGATCTCACGTTCGTGGAGTGCACAGGGGGCATACCTTGATCCGCCGTCTTTTGCAGTTGTAGCATCCCCTGCGGCTCTTCGTGTGGCCTCTTCTCTCGAGTCTCTGCCTTGCAGTCAGGGCCGCTTTGTTGGCTGCCTCTGCGCTGCTTGCGGCAGTGGCCGGCGACACTTTGTTATTGGACGAGTCAGAAAGTGTTGAAGTAGAGTAGGAATTGTCCTCTGCCATGTATCCTAAATCCTGGTCCAGGAAGGATCCATAATCAAAATCCCCTAGTGTCTGAGGGAGAGACAGTAGGGATTGGCTTGGTGCAAGAGTCAAGTCCATGTTCATCTTCTTCGCGCTGGCGGGGGAGTTGCCGTGATGGCTTCGTTTGTTTTGCTGCCAAAGCACTGAAGACTCGGAAATATCGATTCAAAACTCCAACCACTCGGTTAGACGCATGGAAGATTAGTTGTAAGTAGAGAGCATGACGAGTGAGTCGAGATCCGTCTCCAACACCTCAAAGCCGGACCCACTTGATGTCGCTAGATCACGTGCATCACGTCGATCCGTGTCATGGTGGCAGTGCTGCGGGCTATCAATACGCCGTCACGGGTCCGGCACGGGCAGCACGACAACCATTGGTCTGATGTGTGCTACCTGTACGCAATCAGGAAATGGAGAGGCTGAGCCTTGGAATGCCAATAACTTTGCGCCCAGTCACAACGTGACTATTTGCAGGGCTGGGCACAGGGCTGAATAGGGTTGAATTCGGGGCTCTCCGGCATGCGAGTTCGTCCTATTATCCACCCAAGGGCCGATGACGAAGATCAAAGACTCATCCCGCCGCACTTGATGAGGTGGAGTCGGAGCCGAAGCCCCGTATCTGGTGCAATAAGAAATCAGCACATACGGCCGTCAGATTCGGAACAATACTTGCTTCCTGGAACGGAGCTGCCGATTATTCGTGCATGTTATGTAGCCATAACAGATAACCATAATGTCATTCTTTGGGTTATTCTAGCCAGACACCTTGGAATCTACCAAAGAGAAGTACCGGAGTTTCTCACAAATCCCGGTAGAACATCACGTCGAGCGTAAACGCCGAACTCATGTTGCTCTCGTCTCCTCCTTTGGCCAAGTCAAGCTTCAGGACCAGCACTGCACTCGCAATCCAGGTACAACTCTTGCTCAGCTTGGGCAAGAAATAAATAAACACTGGGCCTCGCGTGAGGCGGCAGTGCACTGCACTGGTCATGAAAATTGCTATGAAATCGGTACTTGTGTGAAACTCACGGCCGTTGTACTCCCGAGATTGGCACCTCAAAGCATCGATATCGACAGTTTGTTGCTCCCCACAAATCAGACCACCAAGCCTGCCGTTTACCTTCAGGCAAGCAATCTAGTACTAAGACTAACCGGGCACGAGCCTGGTAGGATGACCAAGATGCTTCAGAGACTGCAGCCGCAAGGACCTTGAATCTTGCAACGGTGTACAGATATTGGTAGCAGGCGACTTAGGAATTCTACAAGCGCATCGTCTGCCACCGTCAGTTGGAAGGTCATCAGAATGATTTCCTCCATACTCTGGTCTGCGAAAATGTCATGGTTGCGCCATTCTGCAGTCATGTTATTTGAGGAAACGCAGCATCCTGCCCAGCGAGGCTGTACAACTTTTATATAGAAACGACGAAAATCCTTCGAGAATGGCGTCAAATGGCAATTAAGAGTTTCGGGTAAATAGGATGCTGTGACCCGCGTGGGTGCCTGCATACCTGGTTGGGATCGCACATGAAGCCCCACGATAATGTCAGATTAACCTCACGGGCCATTCGGGTATTAACAATGGCATGCAGCTAATATAATTGATGAACGATATGTCGGCCGAGCTAGTTGACATCGGACCTTACGGGACGAGGTGGAAGCCTGCGATAGGCAGTTGGGTTGCCAAGCTGGCAATCCCAGGCTAATATGGATGTTATTGACTGAAGGATAAGTCTAGGAATTCCCAGTGAGGTTGCTGAAGAGACCTGTGGACGCAATATCGAGCTTGTTGACGAAATCGGCAACGCAGATGCCAACAGGCCTCGCTGCCTTGGTTGTTGACGCTGCTTTCGCCAACAACAAAACTGCCGTGATGGTGTGAAGTGCGTGCCAAGCATATCAACGGCCCAAACAATTGCTTCAACATTTGGTAGATATATGTACGCAAGGCACGATAGCACGTTAGGTACATGGGCGACGTGTCACAAAACTCGAGCAGTTGGTGGAGATGTGGGGGGAGGTTTGGTTCGTTTCTTGTTCCCGTGGAGCAGAACGCCATCTCCGGGATTTGGTTTCGCGTCTTTCTTTGCCACAAACAAGACTGTCTCTGGCCTGCAGTACATCTGTACTTCGGTACGCGAATCCAGATGGAGAGACCAAAGGCTTGCCCGGGGCTGTCAGATCCAAAATGGAGAGTCCGGATGGAATCCCGATGGCCTAGCGTTTGCGAGGGCGCCTTTGGGTCGTCCTTACTACGCACCAATGCTACGTTGTAGTCCCAACTTGGCAAGCTTTGCAAGGTTGCGTAGTAAGGACGGCGAGGCGTGCTGATCTGGAAGACGTTCTGTCTTTGGGAAAGGCTTCCGGCAGGGGTGAGGGTGTCTCTTCCTCCGACGAGAGCAGGGGTTGGAAGGGAATCGGCAAAAGAAAGCGTGAAAACTCGACGTGACAAGTTGGATCAACGTGGCAAGAGCCGGGTTGTGTGCCCCGTGGCGGCGGATGGTAATCTCGCTTGAGGTTTCACCAGTCGCGCCGTGTCTGTGACCCCGGTCTGGGTTGCAGTCGATGAGCGATCCATCGGTGACCACGTAATGGGGGGCTAAACGCAAAGAGGAATCGAGGGCGGAAAAACAGAGAAAAGAAAAAACGTGGGCCCAATGATTTGGGATTGGTGAAACCGCCAAACCCGATTGAGAGTGATGGGAGAGCTTATCGTCCGACGTGATAGCGGGTAGCCGGGGGCCGGGGTTGGGTAGTGATGGTGGCGGTGGTTCGTGCTCGCGTGGGTGTGTGTGTGTTTGTTGCTGGTTCAGCTTGATTCATCCCATTTTTGGCCAAGTTCTGACGAAGCCTCAACATCACCGAGTCCGGTATTACGGATGAGGTATTGACGTTTCATGCCCAGCCAGATGGGATGGGCAAAAGAAAGCATCCAATATACTTGGTAGGCATATAGAATGTACCTCGATGGCAAATACGTAAACCCGTTCCACTGAGAATTTATTACAACGTAGTTAGCGCGTGAGATGTGCGGACTCGGCGGAGTGGTGAGACGAGTGAGATATGGAGGGGAAGTGGGATGAGAACAGAACAAAAGATGCACAGGGTACCCACATATGTAGGTGCTGTAAACGTGCTGGCTTAGAAGAGGGCAGACAGACCCCATTGAGCGCGGGTCCACACACAGCGTCAGTTGGACGAATATAGATGTGAGTATGAGAGGTTTGCACCACTGGACAGGTGCTACGTAGCGCAGTACTACATAACCGTTGCTACTGCACACCTAGCAGAAACAACAACAGCAGAAACAAGGTACGGAATACTCCGTCGCAATTCGCTGCAATTGATCCTTCTGCTGCTGCTGCTTCTCACTGTGCAGATTCTGCAAGCCGCTCAGAAGTACCTACACAGTCATGCCAGTCTGTGCCTTGGCTATTTGGCCTGCTACTGCTGACATTGGTTGAAAAGTGTGAAGAGGGGGGTTGCAAGGAGAGAGAAAAAAGCAGGGAAGAAAAAAGTGGGTGTGTCAGCATATACCCATATCGGAGGTACTATGACAATGGCGGCTGCATATTGGGTTGACATCACATCCAGGTACTGGCCAGGCTTTCTCGTGCCTGGTTCCTGCAGGAGGACTGTCGGTACCTGCATGAGACAGGGGGTAAAGGCGGATGGAAAATGGCGCTTTTCACGGCCTTTTCGCAGCAGCCCACACCTGAATCACACACTGATGGGCTGGCGGCAGAGGATGGGTTGGGATGGGATGGGGATGGGGCGGGAGGTCTGGGTTGGCGCGAGTCGCTGTGAGTCCAGTGAGTCGGCTTTTGTTCTCTGGTTCTATGGTATGGTGAGACGGGACGAACGGAACTGAACGAATGATGAGTGCGAGCGTGCGTGAGTGCCTGCGTTCCCATGTTGGCACGAGCGGCAAGTGAAATCGTCCGTTCGCGAGTCCGTCCAAACCAAAAGCCCCCATCTTTTTTGCCCTTTGACTTGGACCAGCTGAATGGGCTTGGCTGTGAATATGTATGAGAGTTTTGTACTTTGGTACTTTGAGGGGCTGGGTTGGAGGGGATCTGGAGACGCCAAATCCAAATCGGGATTGTCAAAGTACCTAGGTAAGTACGTGGGGCACTCCATAAGGTAGAAATAAAAATGGCGAAGGGAGGCGGAGCTGGACCGCCAGCACTGTCTTATATTTGGTGCTTATTGTGTTCAGCTCAGCGCAGGTATTTTGGTCGGCAGGAAGGATCGTGTACGTATGTAGGTAAGTTAATCTGTATGTATTCTTGGTATTCTGGATCGAGGACAGGAAATCCCGGCACATCAACCGGCGCATCCCAGCCCTTGGCGTGTACGCTGTCCCTATGTATCCCTGACTCTGCCTGACTCTCATCTTCCCAGAAGCCAACAAAGAAAACAATCAACCAAGAAACCAAGCACGTCCAAAGTGCTCTCGACTGGGTCCGCCCCATCCTGCGCGTCGTAGTGCCGGCCTAATCAGTAAATAAGTGGTACCTCGTAAGTTACTTACGGTCGGGGATTGAAAACAGGACCAGAAGGAAGGAGCGAGGGCCCCCAGTTTGACTTTGGATGGGAAGAGTGGAGGACCTGAGGACTTGCTGAAGGCGTGGGTGTGTGTGGGTGCCACTTGCCAGGCTGGGCCAGGCGAGGCCTGACCAGGGGTTCCCACGAGCCCCACTTGCCGACAGGGCCAGAGACCAACAACACGCATCTGCCAACAACAAGGAAGGAGAAGCCCAAGCAAGGAACGAAAACCGAAGGGAAAAGGGAAGGAAGGCACACACAATGGCCCTGGAGGGAAACAACCCGCACGCCCACGTCCCCCCCCCTTGCATCTCAGGTACGGACTAAGGTAAGGTACTGTACCATCGTGCTAGTGTACCAGTTCGGATCGGACATGTGTCTGCATGTATACCACGTAGTAAGACAGACCGAGCTGGGTGAGGAAAATACCTGGGATACTTGCCTACAGTAATTAGCTACTTCGTGCCTGCTTGCCTTGGCTGAAAATATCCGGAGCGTTGTTTTCTCCCACCTATCGTCGACACACCCTTCCTTCCTCCTCCCTCACTCCTTCCTCTTTAAAGTGTTTCCTTCCCTTCACTTCTTCCCCACTCTCTCTTTCCTCCCCCTTCCCTTTCCACTCACCTTCAACCGAGCCGGCTTTTGTCATTCTCTTCTTCAGCCTCCCTCTATCCATTCCTTTTCATAAACCTCCGGTCGCCAGCCTCGACCTTGCCCAGCCGTAAGCCTGCCTTGCCCTGTTGTCTTCCTCGGAATATCACCACACAACAACAAGACCCGGTCCCTTGCGCCTCATTCCTTTCCGCGTCTTTGACAGACCGATCCCGCCCACTCGAGAGTGTAAATAGAGATTACACCCGCCCCATCGAATATAACAACTTCCAAACAACCAACCAACAAACCACCTTTCAACCCCTCCGTTCGACCATCCGTGTGTATCTGGCGATACCACCACCCCACCTTCCTTTCAACATCATATCAACCCCGGCGGCTGGAAACGTACCCTCATTGTCTTCAGGAAGATCCAACAATACAAGGCCGACTTGATCATTATCACCACGCAAAACGTCAACTCCACACACACACACACACACACACACACAACGACCTCATCACAATGTTCGCAAAGACGGCTGTTGTTGCCGTTGCCTCGCTCGCACTTGTCGAGCAGGCTCTGGCCTTGAATGCTCACCGGCACTTGCACCTCCAGAAGAAGGATATCATCTACGTCGCGACCGAGACCGCCTTGGTTACCGAGTGGGTTACCGTGACCGTCTATGATGGAGAGGATCTTAGCACCGCCCAAGCCGACTCCCCCGGTGTCAAATACTCCAAGTCACGCCCGACTGAGAACTACGCTCCAATCGAAGCCGAGGAGTCGAGCTCCAGCACGTCTTCCACCACCTCCTCCACCACCACCAAATCCAGCAGCACTTCTGTCGTCGTCGTCGTGACACCACCTCCCGCACCGACTACCACCCTGGTTACCAAGGTCGCTCCACCCCCGGCCGAGGAGTCGCCCGCTGAGGATAGCCCTATTGTTGCTGCTGCCCCGACTCGCGAGCCCGCCAAGGTCACCCTCGAGGTAGCCCCAGCAGCACCTGAGACGACTGTCGCTCCAGCTCCAGCTGCCGAGTCACCTGTTGAGGACGCTGCACCCGCTCCTACTCCTACTCCGGCCAAAACTCCTACTTCTTCAGGTGGCGCAGGTCTTGGCAGCAAGCGTGGTCTTGCTTACAACGAAGCGAGCCTTCTTGGCAACTTTGCAGACTCCGGCAAGTGCAAGTGGGCTTATAACTGGGATTCTCGGGACAATGGCATTTCTGGTGGTTTCAACTACGTTCCCATGCTCTGGGGGCCAATTGATGTTCACACCAGCCGCTGGCAGAAAAATGCGGACGACATGCTCGCCAAGGGCTCCACCCATCTGTTGAGCTTCAACGAGTGCGACAATCCAGGCCAGTGCAATCTGGATGCCGGCTCTGCCGCCGCCGCTCATATCAAGTACATGAACCCATACGCAAGCAAGGCCAAGATTGGCTCTCCAGCCATCACCAACAGCAACATCGCCGGCCAGGGTCTTGACTGGCTGCAGGCTTTCATGGACTCGTGCGGCGACAACTGCGCCATTGATTTCTGCGTCACCCATTGGTACTCTCCAGTAGAGGCTGTCGACACCCTGTTCTCACACCTTAAGAGGGTCCATGAGATCTGCAAGGGCAAGCCTGTCTGGCTCACCGAGTTCGCGCCATTCGGCAGCGATGCGCAGATCACCAGCTTCGTCAAGGACGTCCTTCCCCAGCTAGATGGCCTCGACTACGTGGACGCCTACTCCTACTTCATGGTGAACCAGGGCAGTCTTCTATCGGGCTCCGGCCTCAGCAGCTACGGCCAGGCATATGCGACAGTCTAAGTCACCGTATCTGAACAATCTTTCACTTCTTTTGTACGTACGACACCTTAGGGACGGGCATTTTTCGGACTCGGGGTCAGGATACATGGACGATGCGCGTCAAAAGTGCGAACAAAGCATTCAATTCTTGTACATACCAATTCTTCAACTTCTTCTTTGCATTCAGGGGTAGTCATTCGCTGGAAATTTCCCACTGGATGATTTCAACACGGGTTTGGCTCACAGGGGATACCCGATATGGTGTTTTTTCGCTTTACGAGGCATAGAAAAGGGAACGGCTCTGAGGAACCCAAAGGATAGAATCATGAGCTACGAACAAATGAATAAAAAGCTATTTAGCTTACTTCAATTTTCTGATTTGCCCGTGCTTGGTCGTCTCCAGGTCATGGCTTTGCATGCCAGTGCAGCATCGCAGCGTAGTCTCCATCTCCCTCATGAGAACTTGTAGTTGCTCCCGGCTTCCCCATGTCCCACTTCCCTGTTCTCGACGATTATCCTGCTCATCACTTCCTAAACCACTGCCCCCTCCCATCTGTCCCGGCCTCGCCTCGCCTCGATTTAAACTTCCCAGATCTTCGGGTCCCCGGAGATCGACATAGCTCCAATCCACAACCCGCCACCTGCCCGCGCTGCCCTGCTGCTGATCCAAAACAGGTTTCTCGGTGCTAGCCGAAGACGCCCCCATTTAGAGTTCTGGCCCGCTCTCAGCGGCGTGCCCCCCGTGATCGATGGACAAAGACGAGACGGACACGAATCCGGGGAAAAGCATGAATCGCGCTTTCGGTGTGGGGGCTTCGGTGTGGAGTCGCGGTGTGGAGCACCCTTTGGACTGGGGCTGGACTGGCTGTTGGTATGCAATGCTTGGCGGGGAAGGGAGAGGGGACAGGAGAGGAGAGGAGAGAGGGAGAGGAGAGGTACGAGTCGCTTTTGAAGAACTAAGTTTGGGATCCTTTTCCCATTTCCAGTTGCTCGGTGGGATGTGTCTGGCCATCGACGTGGACAAGGGGATGGACGTGGTGAGCTCGGTGAGTGAACGGATGGGGCCTTGATTTCGAAGTCATCGGCGACACGGAGTAGATAGCCTGGCCTGGCCTGTTTGAATTTCGTCGAGAATTACGGATCAATTGCAAGAGCACCGGAGGACAGATGTTAAGTAGAAGAAGATATGTCACATTTCTTTTCGGCTGCGTTTTGTTCATACAACGTTTCCTAATAGAGCCAAACACCTCCGTATCCCAGACCCCCCATTCCCAGGTGAAGAAGAGCATGCCTTCTATAATACTTCGTAAGTTTGCAAACACCCCCGAGGATATGTCGTGACCATCACAAGGAACCTATTAAAACCCTTTCTCACATCACCGCTTCGACCCGCCGCTGATCGTCGTCGTCGCCCTCGCCATGAACCCGGGGCCGATGGGCTCGCTATTCCTCGACCCGGCGCCAGCCGCGTACGGCCGCTCCTCGATGCCCATCTCCTCGAACCTGGGCGTGCCGGGCTTGGACTCGCGCCGGATCGTCGTCGTGACCACCACGCCCACCCGCTGTTTCCTGTCCGTGCGCTCCGACTCATCTGATATCTTGTCGCTGGCTGCCGAGCGCGCGTCGAGCGAGATCTCGCCGACGTCGTCGAAGACGTGTTTTTGAGAGGGCGGGATGTTGGGCGAGTATTGCGGGCCGCGCTCGTTGTCCTGCGCCTGGGCTTGGTTGCGGCGGGACGCGCTGGAGGTGGATTCGGTGCCGGCGTTGTCACGGGAGGTGACCCATTGGATGACGGCTGCGGAGAAGAGGACTTTTGGAAGTTAGGAGAGTGTTGGACGAGGGGACTGGGTGGGCGAAGTGGACTTACTGTCGCTGTTACAGCACATCAGGCACACCCATCCGGGCTCACCGTTGAGTGCCATGAGAACAGTCAAGTTTCTATGGACCATTAGAGACGACTCGAGATCGCTTTCCTTCTATGAGGTGACGACTTACACAATGCTGCTGATGAGTGTGCAGAACGCGCCAACGAAAGTTCGGATTGCCACCGAGCGGAGTCTGATATTAGCGGGCGTCATTGCAAAGTTTTTGAAGGTGTAAAGATCTGCACGTGTGTGTTAATAACCATCTTGGTTTGCTGTAAATTGCGGAGAGACTTGGAAGCCTTACTTTTGAGAGGAATGAGGAATAGGATGGTGAGGTAGACGTTGACCACGGCGTCGAAGGAGATGAGAGGTATCATGGAGAGTCGCTGCATGCCAATAATACATTGGCCGCCTTCCATTCGTGTGATGCGGCTGTGGATCGACTGTTAATGGGAGGGCGCCAGGCTGCATTGAGGATTTGACTTACAATATGAAATTCAGCACACCGACGATGACATAGACACCCAGCATTCCAAATGAGTTGAAGATGTACAACTTGGATCTCATTCGGCTCTTCTTAGTACCTCGAATGATATGCTTGATACCGGTTAGAATCATTAACGGCTGAGTTGGGCGATAATGGTCAAGCTTACCACTTTCTCAACCAGGAAGAGGTAAATCAACTGGTTTCGGTTAGCATCATGTCTAACACGACCATCACACGCGAACGTACCACCTAGGATGATTGTTAGTATCATAGCTCAACGTGGAACAGGAAGGATGAACCGACTTTGGTAGTGAGATAGCACACCAAGCACAGGAGGATGGCACCATCGCATATTTGGATACTTGTGTTGACTCCGAATGCAAACTGTAGAAGAGCCGTGGCAAACACGAACAAGTAGGAATCGATATAGATGGCAAAGACGACTGGAAAGACGTTTAGCAAAGAACTGGCCAACCCGTGGTTGGAGTGGAGGCTAGTGCAAGACGTACGCCATACCACGAATGGTAATCTCCTCCAAACTTTGATAGCTAAACTTCTTTGTGCTGATGGCCAATGTTAGCAATCAGTGCATGCCGTATCGATGATGTGGGATGACATACTGAGGAAGATGGAGAGGATGGTGATGGAAGCGAAGCACAGAAGGACACTCATGACAACACCAACAAGGGGTTCCGAAGCATGCTGGGCTTGGCCCATTTCTGCCCGTGGCAGGAGTGACGGGGCCATGATAGCAAGTCTTAGCCTCTTGGGGACTTATTGAAGGCCAGTTATCATGAAGCCCGGGAAGATGGAGGGAAGGAGGGAAAGATATCAACGAGGAAGCTGCAGATATTATCCAACAGGATCAAATAAGAAATGTATTGCAAAGTCGGGGAACACAAGGGCCTTTAAACCGCCCCCTCCTCCTGGTGGATTGTCTGAGCGCGGTGGTGAAATGACTCGAGGAGGCTATAGTCGCACAAGAGAGCCCCGTACCTGGATCTTTCGTCACCCTGAAGCTGGAAACACGATTTGGAATCCCAGCTGGACGGTCAAGAGCGAGATTACATCCCACTCAGACCTGGCTGGGGGGGGGGGGGGGGGTTGGATGTTGGTTAAAACAAGAGTAGACAGCCACATTGTGTCTCTCTGCAAGGGCTTTGCAAACACTTGGCTCGGATGGCGACTCAAGAAGCAGAGACAGTCCCGGGGAGGCGAGGTGACCTGGACCGCGAGGTGCTGGACGCTGTTGGAGCAAGCCACTTCGATGCTGCGGGACAGGGATGTGGGAAACAGATACCGAAAGTTCGATCCATTTGTATCGCTCGATCTATCTTGCTAGTTTCATACGCACCAGGCACGCAAGACGACGGGTAGGTAAGGTATTCCAAAACTTACGAAATATGTCCGAGGAAGGTTAGAAAAGGAAGAGTCCATCTACGACCTACCGTGCGTAGTAACGTTTAGCCCGAGCGGGTACCTCGCGATGGTGAGAGGACCGGGCGATGGGTGAACGCCGATGTGGGAGAGAGACATAGTAGCCTGGCTTTGGATCGAGGCGAGAGAGACAGCTCTCCGGCTCGAGCTGCTGCAAAAAAGCAAACATCAATTAACTCTAGTCCCCGAGGCGACGCCACATCCAAACCTTAAAGCCAGTAGCAAAGATCACCTAGCGCCTCTGACGAATGGGGTGCGAGCCTGGTCCTGTACGACGGAGGGTAGATTAAGGCCAAGTAACTATTCCGTCGAGCGGTTGCGAAAGGGGTGGGGAGGAGAGAAATCGAGGGCTGTGAGACATTGGCGTCAGTTCCCGGGTTGGCATCGGTCCCGGCTCTCGATCTGGCATGTGTAGCACGGGGCCTAGGTGAGGGGGCACTGGCCTCTCGATCTGCCCAGACACTTCTGGGCTGACGAGAGATTGCGGACATATCAGGCTGCCAAGTCTGATGTGCTTTCGCATTGTGAGGAAAAGGGAGACAAGGGAGAAGGCGCACAAATACGAAGCAGCGATGGCGTGGAGGAGGAGTAGAGGCTGTGGTTATGGGTTGGCAGCTTGGAGGGGGGCGTGGCGAACTTTCTTTTGGAGTTGTGAGATATGAACGTCGAGTTGATAGGAGCAGACACCCCAACACCCCAATCTGGTTTGGGTTGTGCGACCACCCCTATGCGATGTGATGTGATGCGATGCGAGGCCGTCGAGAACGGGAACTACCGCAGATGGGCGAGCATAAACCCCGGACGGATCTCGCCCAATCTTTCCCTTGCGAGACGCACAATCTGCTGGGAAGAGCCTCGAAGATCGTCTGCCAGGATGGGATGGTGTGGGATGGGATGGGATGGGATGAGATGAGATGACCCTGACACCAAGACTGCTGTCCCCCCCTCCCCTCAGCCCAATGTCGGCCAGTGTCCCCCCCCCCCCCCCAGTCACGAACGCCGATCGCAGAAAGGCATCACCCGCTTAGGGATGCGCCTCCGTTACGCAAGAGCGGCTGGCCGTGATAGACTCCAACCCGGTAGCAAGCTAGCAAATGCAAAAATCGGGAGGATTTGGGGGGAGGGAAGGGGGGGGGGACTGCTCCCAACTACCGCCGTGGGCCCGTGTGTGCCTACTTTGCTATCTCTGAACTATTCCTTCCCCCCAAGATCCCAAGAAAAAAAGGGCTTTTGCAGGGATACGGGGAGCTTTTGCTTGCGAGGCAGGGAAAAACGGGAAAAATGAGATGTGGTGCAGTGGGTGGTGGACGTCGCGAACAAACCAGAGGTTGCGAATAGGTGTGCCCCCTTTCGTTTCTTCTTCTTGTTCAGCTGCGAGTCAAGAAAAAGGTTGAGACCCAAAGATCGGGGTTGTTTTGTCCCGCCCCTCCCCTTCTCCTCCTCCTGATGGCAAACAAGAAGAAAAAAGGGAACAAGCAAGCAGAATTCATGCTCCTAAACCCCGTGCCTTTTGGATTGACAAAGCCCTCGTTCACATGTATGCGACATTTCTTTCTTCAAACGAGTCCAGCTCCCCCCACAGCCAGATACTACGCGGTAGTCACCGGTAGTTCGCGATCTGCCCCCCATCGTCCAAGCTCCGTCCTCCCCCCCCTTGTGTCTGCACAATGGGATGAATGTAACCCCAAAGCAGCATCCCGAATCGAGAACAACCCCCCCCCCCGTCCACCCTCTTCCCTTCTTGGGTTCGACTAATAACAGGACAGCCCAGGGGACCCCGGCCTGTGATCGACGCAAGGCTAGCGATCCAATCTCAAGCCACCGCTATGCCAGAAGCTGGCCAGTGTGACGAGAACCTCCCTCTTTGCCATTCAGAGACAGCAATAATCCGTAACAATCTATTGTCCTCTTGTCACCCGCCAGTCATTTGTCATCTCTAAGACCCTTTCCTTTTTCTCTTTCTTATGATCCCTTATCCTTTTTTTTCCCTTTCTTTTTTTTCTTTTCCTTTTTCTGTATGCAGTGCAACGACTCGTGCCCAAGAGGAATCCGCGTCTCATTTGCTCGTTGCCCACCCCCCGGGCTTGTCTGAGCCACCCAATCCCGCTACCTCGTTCAGCGGGATGGATGAATGGGCTGGGCGGACGTGTCAGCTAACGTAGGGGATGGCTGGCAAATTCCGAGCTGTCACTAGGAGGGGGAGCACACACCTTACCACTGCAAGACAGGTTCGGGACCCTTTGGAGCGTTGAGGGCGACGTTTAAGACAAGCGGGCCGGTGACTCGGATTCCCCGTTGGCTGGAGACATAGCCAAAGTCCGTTCACCACCCGCCGAAACACGATGGTGGCGGCGCTTGCATTCCAAGGCTGGTTGGTAGTAGAGAGCGAGGGCTTCAGAACATAATATTGGTGCTTCGGCCACGGCAGTTCGACAAAGAATCGGGCGGGCCATAGTGCAGAGAGTTGGGCATTAGCTTGACCAAAGATATCCCAAGTCCCGGTTTCTCCGCAGCCACATGGATAGTACATGGCCATTCTCTCAACTTCCATGCCTCTTCCCGCCATGCCAATGCCATGCCGGTCTACATCACGCCCTCTCGGATCCCGAATACAGTCAATCGCGCTTTCATTATCCCCATCTATGATTTTAGCTAAGTATGCACACCACGCGAGGTCGCGTCCGCCGGCACGCCTGACACGTGCTCGCTTGTGTTGACCATCTTCCTTCTTGTCCTTCTTCCCCTTCTTCCTTCTTTCTAGTGCGCCTCCGGCTGTCAATGACATGAGTAGACCGCCTCGTACGATAGGCAACAAAAATACTAGACTCAAACTTCTGTTGAGACCATTAGGGTGTCGATAAATTCATGTAAGACAGGACAACGGTCCATTCTTCCCAAAACGCCACGCAATGCTTTTCAAAATGTCCAAATCCAGTCCAAATCCAGTCCAGCCCAGGGGGTTGGTTGTTTTCACTCAAAACGCCGTTGTCTATCAAAAAGGACGAGATCCGAGCCTTGTCCGGGCCATCGTTGGGCCATTCCCACCCCGAACTTGCCGGGTAATATGGGATGCGGTCCCCGAAAATATGCAAGTCATGTCATGTTGATTCCCCCCCTTTCCATGCCGTTTTCTTTCGACCCCCTAGAATATATCGCTGATCGTTCTGTCAAAGTCGTCCAGGGAAAAAAAAGAATTATATTTACGAGTCACCACCAGGGCGAGACATTGCGGGGGATTGAGGTCGTGTGCGGATTCGGAACTTGTCCCGTAGCTTGTCTGCCAACTTCGCCCTCCGACTTCTATCGTCGACTTCCGCATCGGACGACGGGTTCTGGCCTCGTTGCTCTGTTCGATACTGCCTCAGCACCTCGATCCGTTCTTCGGCCGACGCATGTCGGAGCCTGTTCAGATCGAACAGTCTAGACATCCTGCGTCGTTGGGTCGTGGACGAGGAGTCGCTCTCATGACCATCCATTTCCAAAGGCGGAGGCAGGGTAGAGTCCTCCTCTGCAACCTTGCTGCTGCCATCGGCATTGCGAGGTCGGAGGTCCATTCGACTGTAGCTTGATGTTAGCAACCCGGATGCGGATGCGGATACGCAAGTGCCTGTCTACTTACCATAATGGGCATGTTCCCGACACATTCACCAACCACGGGTCGATGCAATTGGGGTGGAACTTGTGGCTGCAGGGCAGCACTCGAACATCTTCCCCAACAGTGAAGTCGTCTGTGCAGATCGAGCACCCCAGGTCCTCCTCCGCTTGGCTACCGCCGTCTGCGTTGGTGGTGGGAGTAGCCTTCGGTGCGGCGGGCTGGGCGTGGGTCTGTGTCTGGACTTGGACGGGTGTAGATTCACGCCGTCTCTCCGCATCTCTGGGAGTGACCGGCCTGTCGGCTGGTCGATCGTCGGTCCTTTCGATGGAAGCACTCTCGAGCTCCATAGCCGGGTCCGGCTTGGCTGGCTGTGGGCTGCCAAACTTGACGATGGGGATGGTCTCCAGGACGGCTCTGGCAAGACCCTTGGCTCGGCTCTGCCGTGGGCGTCCTCCGTAGCCGCTTCGCGGCCCGTATCTCTCCGGGTAGCGGTGCGCTCGGATGGCACCAGTTGCAATGATGACCAAGAAAAGTAACGTGATCAGACCGGTAATACTGTAGAGAATGCTCATGGCCACAGCCGAGTTGTTTCCGTTCTGGCCATTCGCAGACACGACGCCATCGACGGTGGTATTGCCGGTGATGGAAACTCGGATGACGTCCACCTCGTTGGTACCATTGAGGATGCTGAGAGCCTGCACAGCATCGCCCGCGTCCGCCATAGTAAAGATGCTCTCGAACGGGAGATCCGACCCCGACAGCAGGCACCAGTTTCCAACAGTGCTGTACAGCACAATTGCTTTTGGTGTGTTCTCCATCAAAGTATTGAGCATCATGTCCGGGCTCACGAAGCCTTCTCCCTGGAATTCCGGCACGTCGCATGACAGGTAGGCGATTTGGTCGTCCGCCTGGATCGATCTGTAGTTGGACGCATCGGCCGCAATCATCGTGCCCTCGATTCTGATAGCCTAATAAACATGTCAGCCAAGCCGTCACATTTTGCGCGGGGAGGGCCGCCGAAGCGGCGCAGGACGTACCCCACGTGCCAGGTCGGACTGGTTCAGCCCCAGACTCTGTGTTGAGGGCATCACGGTGTAGGTGAGGGGCACCACGTTCCCAACCTCGGAGGATAAAGACAGTTGCATGGCCGAGTCGGCGCCCCAGGTGGGGATGTTGTTTTCTGCGGTTATGGAAGCACCCTGAGCCATGACAATAGGCACGGCGCAAGCCAGCACCATCAAGATTGAAGCCATCGTTTTCGTTAGCGCCAGCGACGGTCGACGTCGCTATTGCAGATTGGAATGATGATCTCGGAGGATTTGAGGAAACTCGACGACGAGGACGGACGACGGATAGAAGAGGGAAAAAGTGGGCTAAAGGGCAAGTGGGAACCGCGGGAAAGGCATGCAAATGCAATGGGAGGGGATGCCGGGACCAGAGAAGATCGGTTTGGGAGGGGGGTTCGGAGCTGTCACATCTCAATTCGGAAGCGTGGACATCAGATGGGCATCTTTGGATTCGGAGTTTTGATCGACAGAACCGATAAATGCAGAATATCTTTCTGCAGGCTTGTTAAGGATATCGTAAGTCATAGGTGGAGGGTTTCGGTTTTGGGCTGGGGGGTGGGGACGAGGTCAATCCGGTCAGGTAGGTAGGATATGTAAGGTAGGTAGGTAGTAGGTAGTAGGTAGTAGGTCAGAGGGGCGGCTGGATCTGGAGATAAACGATGGCGGTGCCGTAGCGGCAAAGACGGGCTTAGGTGAGAGGCGAGGGTGGATATGCTGTAGGATACCTTGGATAGGATACCTGGGATAGGTAGTCGGGGCAGCAGTAGGAGTGGGTAGCGGGTCTTTGTTCCTTGGTGTGAGGGCATATGCAGAATCATGAGGAGCCCGTGGAGGTTTCGAGGGATGTATCAAGCAGCGGCAAACTGGGCGGACGTGGTACGCCTGAACGCCCAGACGAGTACAAGGCCAGGTTTCCTTGGAATCGCCGACCCAAGACAGAAAGTGGTGAGCCCTTTGCGGCGGGAATAACAGGCAGAGGACGGTAGGGGCCAATGGCGACACGTCGCGGGGGGGCCAAGGAGGGCCGGATTGACGAGAGCCAAGGCTGGGCAGTCTGGGCAGTCTGGGCGGGCAGAGGGGGAAAGGGGAGGGCCTGTGATTTTTTGATAGGCGTCCCGAGACAGACTTGAGGGAGCAGGATGTTTGGGCGTCGGCTCTGCAGGCTCAGAGTCCTTCTGGACGCGTTCTGAGACGTCGACCTTGTTTTAGCGCCGGTGGATTGTTAAAGCCTCAATGCATAGGATAAGGGACGGTGAATAGCAGACGACCAGGGTCTGTACTATACTATAGGCCTCAGCGAAAGCAATAACCTATTATTTAGTTACCCGACCTCCAATTCACTTCGCTATGGTACCTACCATGGCATACCTATCCAGGTGGAGAGAGAGAGAGAGAGAGAGAGAGAGAGACAGAGACAGACGCCCATATTGATACTATAATGATAATACGATGATACTCGCGGGCACTGCCCACTAATAACAACCAAGCGAATGAATGAATGTCGCGTCTCAAAATCATTTGGACGAGACTTTGGAGATCTGCGCATCTCTAATTAGGGCATTTCGGCTTCCTGGAATGCCTTCTCTTAGCGAGGCGGCCACCACAAACGAGAAGCTGTCCTCCCTTGTTTGGACCGTCCGTTTGTTCCTCGGCTTGATTCTGCTACTACCAGGATAAAAGGTAGGCGGGCACAGTAGATACATGACTGGATTTGCGTAGCTCCCGGTCTGTGTAGCTATGTAGTTACTATGGCTTGCCTGCTTCCAAACAGGCCTGGTGCTCAATGGCCCAAGCTGTGATGCCATGAATTGAATGATGCCGGAGCCCGGAGAGCAGGCTTGGAGCCCTGGCCAATGTTTGGTGTTCGAACCTCTTGCCCAGGCTGAGTAAACTTCCCCGGATCCAGAGTGTACTGTTACACCCGTCCGTCAATCGTCCCCGCCCACATCGTAAGACGGGCAGGGCAGGGCAGTAGTAGGGTTCAGAGTTCCGAACATGCCCTGCTACCCTAGGTAGACTAGATACACTTCAGGGTTCTCGTAAGGGTAGAGTTCAAAACAAACGCCCGAGCAGCTGAAGATCCGAATGCACTGAGGCAACTTGAAAGTACGGTAGCTCCGGCGGTGATTATGGTCTCTGTTTCCAGCGCACGACCTCACTGTGGCACGAGTTCAATTCAATCCGTGATCTCCCTGAAAATCCCTCCGCTGGAGAGGGCTAAGGTCGTTTTGCCCCGCTAGAACAGCGTGCCACTGGGCCCTAAATACTCTGATTACTGGTTCGGGAAAAAACAGAGCTTCTCGCGCAACCTAGATGGATTTCATCCTCTTGTCGTCTGTCATCGCCAACAAGAAGACCGAAGACCCGATTTAAGCCAAGTAGAGGCCGGCGAGAAGATTTACGCATCCCGTCATCTGATGTCTGGCCGAGTAATTCTTGCATCACTCATGTAATTGGCATTCGTCTCCTAGCCTTCGATTCCCTGTTCTACGAATCCATCTCGAACTTCCATATGGCGCGTTGCATCAAGCCCGCATTGATGCGCTCCGTCTCTCTGGGGAAATGGCAGCAAAACTCTGGTTCTGGAGCCGGCCGAGAACAGCCCCCAGAACAATGCAAACAATGTTTCCTGCGGCTCCCACAGCCTCTCGGATCTTTCGGAACCGTCTTTCTTGTGTGTGGATTGCATGGAATGCTGGGTGGCTCACTTGAGGGGTGCTTGGTGATCGACAAGTGTCGGGTCTCAGATGCCAAACTCGTCTCCACCTCATCGACCGAAACAGAAACCCTATGGAACCATACGTCGCTCAAACGGGGAATGACCGCGCAATGCCCTCAAGTCACCTGAGCAGATTCAATCTCGTATGTCGGGGATGTGTCAGTGTCGCTTTTGCTTGTTGCCAAGCATCACTTCGTGCCCAGCATCCCATGCCCGCTGGAGTCTCTTAGCATTCCTTACCTACCTTCCCGGTTCGTCAATTGTAAGCCGCAACTTGCGGCTGCTGACTCGTGATCTGGCCGGCATACACACTTTCACGAGGTGGAGAGACTTTCTCGGACCTTTGTTAAGGAGAGTCGCCTCGCAGAACCAAACAGATGACTAAGAGCTCTCTCTTCGAGGTACAGGAGTCGCACAGCTCGCCATGATGCGCGGTCGCAGATCGAAGCCAACACAAGTGGTGTTTTGGAGTTTTGGACATCCCGGATTGTGATCACCGGCTAAAACGCAAACCCTCCGGCTTCCCCCAGTCAACCTTGTCTAGGAGCTCCAATAGCGGCGATTTATTGCGTCAGTCACCCCGCGATGGGACTGCGGCGGCTTACGCTGCAGCCCAAATATAAGGTTAGCATGGCTCGGTACTGCTTGTCAACATTGGATGATGATTCTCTCCCGGTTCATGCCCGGGAGCTCTGTCCTACACGAGAAACATTTCCGAGTTTATGGCTGCTTGATTGTTCTTCCCTAGTGGCAATCCTCCCCTTTCCTCGGCGACGATCGAGCATGCCAAGTGGAAATGTTGGTCAAGACTCCTAGGAGAGGATCGGAGAAATCAGTCTAGGCATTCGTGATTCCGGGCTACATCATTGTAGGAACCTCTCGCACGGCCGCCTCCCAGGAACAAAGGCACTAGACAAGCTTCCCCTGAAGCATAAGAATAAGCATTCTGGAAGTGCAGGATGATGCAGGCGTCCGCTGTTCACGCAAACGAGGTTATGAAACAACTCAAATCTCGCCGAAGACAGCACGGTTCACCGTTACCGTTAGATGCCAATGTTTTCTGTTTGATGTTTGGACGAAGCGTGGCCCAAAGACAATACGATCCGGCAGATGAGAAAGCCAGAGTCACCTTCGAGCCCAGTCCGAGCAGAGCGCCGTGCCTGGGCTGCGAGATAACCTGTCTTGACTTACAATGTTTATGTCAAGCATAGTCAGCAACATGACCGTGGGACACCTTATAGTGTTCTATTGCGACTTGTCAATTCAACATCATAGACTCGTGAGTCTCCTTTTGGTGCATATCTTTTGGAACTGGAACCCAAACTGCAGTTCAAACTTGACCCCTTTTGTGATAAAGAAAGAAGCCGCAACGCAAATTAGACTGTGTTAGAGTGGCCGAGCAGCCTGGAGTTTAGGGTAGAATGTCAAAAGACCGGCATTATCAATGCCCTCTGTTGAGTATCTTGGTTGTGATAGTGCCCCCAGAGTCGGTTTATCTGACCTGCTGATGGATGATCGCAGCGTACGGATCATGGACGCAATTTCGCATCTCAATGGTGCATCTGCCCATTCTTGAGTTCGCCATACGGAGAGAACCACAACCAGGTGGGCCGACTTTAACTCAGAACTCTTCCATATCTTCGAAATCATCCAGGACAGGCCAGTCACCAGCCTCAACGCGCTCTGGCCTGACAAAAACACCATGCTTCATCGCTGACTCCTCGCCCCAGTACCGTGTTTCCCCGATCTTGCCATCGTTCTTGCCAGCCGGCTCGTCTAGATGGACCCCAACCCAGGGGCCAAGGCCACCTGGAATCTCCGGGACGTCACCAACATGCTTCACCACGCCCCGTCTGGAGTCATCGCCACCTACGCGACACCTCTTACCGACAGCGATACCACGCCGCTCGATCTCTTGCTCTAGAGCCGTGATCTTGGCCTGTTCGTGGCTCGGCGCACTCGGATCGAAGCGGCCGAGCTTCTGGGCTTTCTTCCAGGCTAGGACAGAGTCGGTTTTCTTCTCGTACTCCTCCTCAGGCAAGATGTATTTCTCGACACCACTGGTGTCTGTAAAATTCGGGCGAGCTCCCGCCGGCCGAGTGTCGACCACCTAATCAGGCGTCAACTATAAATCATTCGAATAAGGGACACGTGTTCATGGTGAGAAGGCATGATCCTAGGAGGACCGTATGTGTGACCGCCCTTAGCTTGCCGACGAACACCGTCCGTCGGCCGGCTTTTAATCACACCATGGACATGAGACATTTATGAGCAGCAAAGCCCAACTAGCCTCATCCTTGTTCGAGATTTTCCGGCCAAGCAATGATACCGAACCAAAAAGGAATGGCCTCACTTACATGCAACTCAGCATACGGAGCCAGTGGGAACCTGGCCAAGTGGGTAGCATCCTCATCTGCCGCCTCGATCGGAATGCTGGCCGAAGTGGATGTTTTAAGACTGATTCTCTGAGACGACGGCGGGATGCCGGTGATCGGCTCCAACTTGGTCCTTAGTTGGCTGATCGTCCATGACGGAGTGACGCGGCGTTCCGATGACGAGTTTTCCGATACCACCAGCAGAGGGACGTCTGCCATGATGATGGAGGCAGCCGATGATGCTGTGAGTAAGCGGTTGGGGCGGCGGCCTCTGAGATGAGTTAGTGCCGAAGAACACGTGGGGCATCCGGAGTTGGGCTTCGTACGGAATGCGGAAGACACGGGATGAGACGCTGCCAACAGATCTCCCCAAATCTCCGATGTGCACTTTCCGTCTGGTGGTCAAGGCAGCAGACAAGAAAAAAGAAGGCTTGGAGAAGGGGGCGGGGGGGGGGCGAGTTGATGCCCTAAGCTGCGCCTTGCGGTGTGGTAGTGCAGATAAGATGCAAGATTGAAAGCCCTGCTAGTTTTGCGTGGCTTTTGGCGCCTGTGGCGATGGGGAGGGTTTAGGTGCAGTTGCAGATGATACTACGGAGTAGGTCGTCGGGCTGGGATGAGGTGCGGTCAAAAAGGGCTTACTGATGAATCTCGGTCAATCAAGCCTCATCCAAGGCGAAGATGCCCTAGGTAAGGTAGGTTTAGTAGTTCCAGTAAGTACGAAGTACCTTTTGGCCAAAGTTGCCACTTGGGAGGGAACAGTGGGGCTCTAGCCAAGCCACCTGTATCCGGCCTTGCGGCTCTCCAGCCACACCTGCTAGAGGTTGTGGGTTAGGTAGGTGGTTAAACCCGCACCGGGTATGAATTCGGAAGAGCGTCTTAATAGATTAGCACATACATACAACCCTCACTTTCTCTCTTGGCCCTCTCACCGCCCCCCTTCCCCCCGTTCCCCCCGAGAGACGAGTCCTTCGCTCAGGAAAACAAGAAATTCACTTCTGCAAACGACGCCATTGGGAATCAACAACACCACCATCACGGACTCCTCCGCGGAGGCTTGCAGGGAATCACTGGCGAGCATTGGAGCCACAACTGGACAATCCCGTACGGGAGGCTGCTGGCCAATATCTTTGTGCTAAGGCGAAGTCCCGGCAGGGTCCCGACACAAACAAACAAGAAACCATCCAGCCCTGGGCTGGACAATGGCATTGATTGGCGCGTCTCCGTTTGCAATCTCATCTACAGGAACCGTTTGGTCGGGAGTACCGCATCGCAACAGCGGCATCGATGCGGTCCAACTTCAGATTTCGCGCATATAGAAGCCTCTAGCCTAACCCACCACATCCCGGTAATGGAGCCAAGTGGGTGGGTGCGCGCGACAAGCACGGCACACAAGGCCGTCGAGTGGTGGACGACGCAGAGGCGGTAAGTCGAGACCCGCAAACCAAGTGCATGCTATGTACATATCCAGCCCGACAAGGACGCTCCATTTCTCGGGATGCATCATCAAGGCGCAGGGAACCCCTAGGGGGCGAGAGCACGCGCAAACAGAAAGGATGAAACATCCATGATCGTGTTCGCTGCAGAACCTGACAAGTCGCAACTTGCTCTGCTCCGAGAGGGCCTGCCCGCGCCCGTCCGGCCGACAAGGAGTGGCCGGGTTTGGAGGCCTTGGTGCCTTTCGTTCCTTTTTTGGGGGCTTTTGGTCCGTGACAAACTCTTTGACAAGCGTTTTTTTCCTTTTTGCTGTCCGCCCCATGTTCAAGAGAAACTATTTGATTGTTCCCACGGTATCATAACTCAATTTTTCGTATTCGACTTCGATAGACTTGTCAATCTTTCAAGGTACCTTGTTCAGACTATTGGACGGCTGAAGATAGATCATCGTACATAAACCTAAAAGCCGAAGTGGGGAGAGCAGAGCTCGGCCACAACTGCGCTTGCCGTGACGGCGTTTGATCTAACTCGCAAACCAGGACGTTTGAAGTCGAGTGCTGCCGCCATATATCCTTGCTACCCGACCGACTTACACAGGTGGCCGCGGGCTGATGCCGCGATACCCAAGCAAGGTCCTGCTTGTTCTGCGGCGTTATCTGCCGCTCACCGCCACGTTGGGTTTCCCTCGTGTCACCGACAATTCGGGTTTCTGGGAGATGTGGAAATCTGATCTCATTGTCTAAAGGATGTGAGGGGGGGAGGACGAAGAGAGGGCATCCTGCTAGCGACCTGGATGGTTGGTTCTGTGGTTGGGTCGTGAGGGGGAGGCGTGCATGTAGCAGCATCGCTCTGTCATCCTTCCTCAGGACCCTTCATCTTCACCGGTCCTTCGAGCTGCCTCTCCGAAGTTCCCGCTGTCGCTGATGGAGGATAGGCATCTGCATCTTCAAGGCCGCAGCACATTGATGCTTTTGCGCTGGCAGACCAATCCATGACGTCGTTCTCAGTTCTTACGCAGAGACAATTGGTGAAGCACCTCCGGAGCAGGGATCCCAACCGATGCATAGCCAGCTGCCAGCACAGCAAAGCAGTCAGTCAGTCTATTATAGGAGAGACGCTGAAAAAAGTGAAACATGCAACACTTGGGACACACCGCTGTGGAAATCCTAATTCCCACCCACCTGCTACTACGTAGTATCTGCCCCGTCCAAGGTGGCCGGATCGACTTTTCGTTATGAAAAGATGAGATGGGGGGCATTTCCCATGAGGCGGCAGGCCTTCGCAAAGCCACGACGCAGAGCCAACAAACCTCGTGTGTATTTTCGGCTGCAGACATGGAAATTCCCAATGGGGTTGTCGCGTTGCCTGACAGCCCCAATGTGATACCGACACCCACCCACTACCCCAGTCCATCGCAGCCCAATTGCTTGCGGGTGCTAAATAAGCAGAAGGGAATGATAGGTTCCGGTTGATTCGCCGCCATGAGGATTGCGAGAGTACATACATACGCTGGAGCTCACTTGACTTGCTTAGTAGCAGCATCCCACATTGCTTTGCAAGCCATAATAAATAAGTGGCAGTTCGGACTATAGAGACGTTCCTGGGAGCGGCCCCACGAACCATCTATGCAAGCAAAGGCATTGTCGACGCCGGTTATTTACAAAGGTCGGTTCGCTTAGAGAGGCAAAATGTGAAAATTGACGAGAGAGTGAGAGCGAGGCCTCGCTTCTCCAACAGAACTATGGGAGCAAACGGTCGATGAAGATGACACTGCGCCGAGGATACGTAAATGGAAGTATGTAGGTCGCTTTGCTCGGGCAGCAACAGGCCAGATATGCCGGCACGATGATCTGCCACCATCCCAAGCCAGTTGCCGCTTGTTTCCCCATGCTGGCCAGGTCTAAATCCAGCTGCCAGGTCAGGGGACCGGGGGGCAAAGCGCGGAGGGGGAATCGGCCGGAACCTAACCAGGAAATCAGCCGCTGGAACCGGGGACAAGGGCTTTGTCATGGGGCGGTTTGTTAGCACACAGACGGACTGTGTGCGGGGGCATAGGTTCATCCAAGTTTGCGAAACTAGATTTGCAGTAGATGCGTTGCGTTGGATCATTCATGGACGCACTCGTGAGATGATGCACGCCCGCGAATCTTGGGGGTCTGGTAATTGGCACATGCTTTGTCGCTCTCTTTTCTTGAATCGAATTGCCCGGCCAGAACTGACTGACTGACTGACCGACTGACTTGACTGCTAATCTCGCACAGCCATGGATTGATTCGTGGCACAGGGTAGAGAGATGGAAGAAGTCCAAACAGAATCATGTACGCTCATAGTAGATAGCTTTTGATTGATACGGGAAGTTGCGCTTCGCCAGAACCCGAAGTCGACAAGCCGAGACGGGGAACGAAAGGAAAGAGCACGGGAAATGTTTCTACCCGATCAGATTCCTCTTTCTTTCCTTTTCTTGAGCCCAGGAAAAATCTCTTTCCCTAGCCATGTCCGTTTGCATCATGTGCACCTTTTCACCTTTCTTCTCCAATCCTCCTAATAACATCATGACATGTCAGGCGCCGATGGCTGGAGACCCAGGCCCTCCCTCCCCTTGCCCCGGTGGGAGTTACAAACACACACCCTGTCCACTTTTCGGGTCCAGGTCGCCCGCCCCGTGCTGTGGCTTGACGAACGACGACAATGACATGGTGTCTCTCGACTGATGGTGGTGGTGTGGGAGAAGAAAAAGAGAGAGGAAAAAAAGTAGGACCAGCCGTCCGCCCGCTGTACGATGCAGCACGCAAGCAATTATTTCCCAGGTCGCGAACGGCGATCATGGTTCATGGCAGTTTTGTAGTCGCGATGGAATGAATGCCCGGGCACCACCAACACCTAAGGTCGGCAAAGACGACGAAAGTAAGAGGAGTCTTACTTACAGCCCTGATCCTTGGCCGCGACTCGCTGGTGCTGGGTGCATAACTGACCGCCAGTTCATCATGGGAAACTTAGCCAGAATGGCCAGAACAAGGCCATTCCCGGCGACAGTTCAGTCGATCGCATTGTGGGCATTGATCGTTATTCCCAACCTGAAGGGCTTTGTCCTGGATGGTTTGGCCGAGGCGTGCGATTGGGGGGTGTTCTCTACCACCGAACCACCCCATTGTTGAGCCTTTGTTGGCTATCCCGCCCGAGGTCGAGACAAGCCTCATCTTATGACGCTCTTTGTGTCGAGGGACGCACAGACGTTGGCTCTTGACTCCCGGATCCCTTGGAGAGGCCAACCTCGAACCGAGTCCTGTCGCAACTCACACAACTTTGACACACAGACGTTTTTCACCCAGCAAATTGGAATTGCTTCTCAATTCTGCTTCGAGAAGGGTCCCCATCCGCCGCTGCTAGGATCGGCGAACAGCATAGCGGAATCCACCAAACTGACAGAGCACGTCAAGCAACCCGGCACCCTGTGATCCAAGCATGGGCTGCCAGAGCCATGCACTCATTCTCCTCCCATACAGCGTTGCGGTTCGCCGCCGTTTGAA
Organism: Reticulascus tulasneorum; assembly: GCA_001557505.1. Lineage (NCBI taxonomy): Eukaryota > Fungi > Ascomycota > Sordariomycetes > Glomerellales > Reticulascaceae > Reticulascus > Reticulascus tulasneorum. The sequence goes on along the minus strand of LSAX01000003.1, from coordinate 3,467,530 downwards.
CTTCTCACTATGTGTGCTCTCGCAGCATTCGCAACATGCCCACTTACCGACCCAAGATCTGCAGCAGCCCCCATCGTCTGGTCCCCCTACGAGAATCCAGTCTCCGCATCATCCCTCTCCCCCCAGCCCTAGGCTGGCTGGCTAGCACCATCCAGCGACGAACGACTTGGACGAAGAGGCCCCCCTCCATCCATCCATCTCTTCTGTCCTGTCGGCTTGCAAATCTGCATCAGCGACCGCAAGTTTCAAAGTCTCCACAGCTATGCAGTTTCGCGACAGCCACCGCATTCCGCCTTCTCCACGCTTGTGCTGCCCTAAACACTGCCGGGTCCCTGTTGGGACCCTGGGATGATGCGCCATGCATGGTTGACCACTAGGTTACTTACTTTTTCTGCTCCTCCTCTGTCCGCCTCTTTCTGCAGTTTGACGGAGAGAGCCCTGAGAAAATATGTGACCCCCCTCCCCAGTGCGCAACATACCCTACCCAACATAATTAGCCCAGTGCTCTCTTCACGCCTTCGGCGCTCTAGGTACTTGCACGACATGCTCGATTTGCGCCATTAATCCGCGGTTCTATGGCATTTAGCGCCCTGGGCCAAGCAGATCAACAGTGGTGACCTGTTCGACTGCGAAGGCTCATGCATGAATTCGTGGCCATGCCATCAGCCCCTAGTCCGATAGTAGCTCGCATGCCAACAACTCATGTTCGACTTTTTACATCCAAGACCCCTCTCCCAAAAAAAAAAAAAAGAGCCCGGGATGTCGACATACATAGAGGCAGGGCCTGGCTCATGGGGGGTGTGTGAGAAAAAGGAAGCATGGTGCCAGCTTGTACGTGTTGTGTGGAGGGGGGCGTGTCGCTTTCACACATGCTGAACTCATCCCATCCATGTAGGTTCCCAAACCAAGCCTCAGATGGAGGTACATCATCTTGAGCCTTACTCGACCGCCAAATCATCATGTCCCCTTCCGGGCCCTCCACCCTCATCACATTCTTCAACGAGGCAACTAGTCCATAGCGGCCAGGTACCAACATGATATTACTCCCCTATGCGAGCCCGGCGTATATGTGAACCACACTTACAGTTGTAGCCTATTCCCTTTCCAAACACTGTTTACACAAATCTCTGTTCTCCACAGTTCCTTATCCTATTCATTCGCACACCCCCTCCCCTGCCTTGCTCTTGCTTGTGCTCTTTGCTTCTTCCTTTCTGAATGACTACTCTCGTCAGTTTAAAAGTCGTCTGGCCCTGTCTGTCACTTTGTTAATCAGACCCCGGTTGCTGTCCCCCCACCACCTCCTCCACCTCTTCAACCCATCATCGTCCTCAAACTGCTTTCCTGGTCCATTTTAATTCTTTCCCTTTCTATCCTCACACAATCTCAGTCCAGCAAGTTCCCGACGTGGACTGGCCTGTACCTTGCTCCGTTGGCCACTACCCGACTTTCTCCACGGAGACGATGACTCTGGCCAAGATCCTCTCTCTGGTGAAGTTCTCTAGCAGCCTGGCTTGACTGACGTACTCTTCCCGTGGCGCCCCGTCGTCTTCTCCGCCTCATCAGCTCGTCTCATTTCCGATCATTGGTTGCCCGGGCCCTTGAATGGCACCAATCATGTAAAGGACTGCCTTCAAAACCGCCAACTACGCCTTGTCAATCTGAAAACAAGCTCCTGAGGCCTAATAGCTTCTTTCCCTCCTTCCCAACTTATGGTACATTGGACTTCCTCCCAACCTCGAAACCAACTGTCGTCCATTGTCCAACTTCAATATCTACCTATTTTTGTCCCTTGTCTGTTTCCCACCGCCTAGCAAGGTGCCTTTAACAGATCTGATAAACTTTCAATAACCTTCTCTTCTGCCATCCTTCCCGTCCCTCTTCTCCTCTTCTTCTTCTTCACCCGCTACGAGGTGAACTTGGGAGAAATCATCATCCACCGCTGCAAAACAAGCCACGGTCTCGCTATACCGGAGAAGGTTCCAGTTCGGGGTTGATTCGGGCAACCCTAGAACTGTCGTACCTTCGAACCACAGCAACAAACCAGCCCATCACCGGCACCACCACGCAAACCGAAAAACTGGCGCGAATCGCTCGCGCCCATGACATAAGAGCGTATCCAAGGAGCCTAGGCGGAACAACCGTCACCGTGGATATCGCGTCACTTCTCAAGGCCCCCGACTCAAATGAGTCCTCCTCTGCCCCTCCCCACTACATCCGATCGACTTCTTCTGTCTCGCCAACAACAGTAACGACGGCGACCACAGCGCCTATCAGCGGACTGCCTCCGTATGGCGCGCCGCCTGTAGCAGCACTTGGTCCGGGAGCGAGCGGTAAACGTGCCATGCCGCCTCAAGTATCTGAATCCCCGGCCAAGAAACAGAGCAAGTGGTCGCCAGAGGAGGACGCGCTAATCATCGAGCTTCGGGGGAGCGGAATGAAATGGGAGGACATCTCGAAACGACTACCAGGACGGAGCGCCATAAGCTGTCGCCTTCACTACCAGAACTACCTCGAAAGACGGAGCGAATGGGACGAGGAGCGGAAGAACAAGCTCGCAAGGCTGTACGAAAGGTAAGGGTTTGACCACAGCATGTTGGATGACTCGGGCCGAAACACGCGCAGAGATTGGCGTGCCGTGGCCGCTCTTTGTCATTTAACTTGGTGTTACTGAGCAGGTCTAGCAGATAACTAACTTGGAATCAGATTCAAGCCGGAAATGTGGGCGAAGGTTGCTGAAGAGATGGCGGTTCCATGGCGCGCAGCGGAAGCAATGCACTGGCAACTTGGCGAAGCCGACATGGCACGGCGTGCCGGTGTAGTGCCCTTTTCTCTCGCCGCAGTTCATGTTGATCCGCCCCATCCAGGCCACCGACAATCGCCGTCTCGTGGCCACATGCATTCGCAATCGCAGGGCAGCCTACCTCGAGACATCCCAGGACCAGCGCCGCGCTACGGTCGTACGCCAGGAATATCGCCTATCGTGGGAGGGCGGGCCATTGCTGCTCGACGAGATAGCATTCCTCCTCCGCCTCCAATGGGTCACGACCCGCACGAGGTTCTTGGGCTAGGTGGAATAGGTCCCGGTGGTCCTGGGCTGGCTCCGATCCAAGGCCACCCGCAAGGGCGAGGAGGAGGAATGCTCCCCGGTGTCGCGGAGCTAACAACAGGAGTCAGCCCGTACAGCACCCCGGCGTATTCGATGGGCGTTCCGAGCGCGAGTCCCGTCCCAAGCGGCACGGCAAGTCCGGGACCGCTGCTTCCCGCACCTGCGTATTACCCGCCGCACGATATGGGTGGGCCCAAGAGACGGGCCAGCCCGAACCTGGGATCGCGGGAAAGCACGCGGCGCAGACACTAGAACACCGACAAGCGAGTGGGAGAGACGGAACGGGCATAACTGCGAGGATTGCGTGGCGAAATCGGAGTTGTGTTTTTTTTTCTTATTAGTGACGAAACCCTTTTCACGAAGCATGGGAACAGCAAAAAAGATACAGGGACACGGCATGTTGCATAGGACTGGAGCAATACCCTTTAAGTCTACTTCTACGGCCAGTTTCTTTCATCATCATTACACGACTGCATTGGCATGCATGGAGCGGAGGACGGAAAACCCATATGTTTTGCGCAAAGATATTCATGTTGCTGGCTCGGGGGAAAGGGGTCGAGGAGTTGCTTTCCCCCCTTATCTACTTTTTCATGTCGTGTTGTTTGACTGTCATTGCTATTTTTATTTATTTACCTACCTCAGGGAGAGAGCGGGCGCAAAGACTAAAGAAAAAAGTTGATGAATTTTCCAACGACACCCAAGGCGAAAGGGGTTTCGGGCCAAGAGAAGAAGGGGGTTTGGATTGAGTTGGGCTGGGTGGGTTGGATGGTTGGGCTAGAGTTTGTCCGGTGTGGTCGGTCAATCGAGGAGTTTCGTCTGTCGTTGCCGACTCGCGGTCCATGGTTACTGTTTTTTGTGCTTTTTTTTCATGAGCGACTCGGAAGGAGAACACGAAGATGATGGGAAAACGAACAGCCATGTCATGATAGATCTGATCTAAGCTTTTAGATTCCTGTGAGGGGGGAAACTCGCGAGGCATGTACAGGTAGCAGGTACGGGGAACTGTCCTTACAGTGTAATAAACCATGGGAAACCGGATTTTTACGGTGGTTATTTTGCCTTTTTTCTTGCTTTTCTGCTTCTTTTTTGATTCATGTTATTCGTTCGCGAGCCTCCTACATATCGCCCACCAGTTGTCCTTCTCGTAGCCACTGCTGAGGACCGCACCGCCGGCAGCGAGCACGTCGTCCTCGAGCTCGCCTTTCTTGTAAAGATGGTAGTAGCGCTGGTAGGTGGCGTCCTGCTGCTGCTTGGCCTTCATGACCCACGGCACGAGCAGGTCCTGCTCGCCGCCCTCGTCCCAGCCCCTCCGACTGCCGCCCTGCTCCAGGGCCCAGACGTAGACCAGGGCGCTCCCCTCGGGACGCAGGCAGCGGAGCAGCTGGCGTACAGCGTCGATGCGGCGGTCGCGGGTGGAGAGGTGGTGGACGACGGCGATGCAGATTGCGAAGTCAACGCTGGCGTCGCGGTAGGGCAGGGAGAGGGAGTCGGCGACCATGGCGTCGCTCAGGGAGCGGTGGTGCTCGCGCTCGCGGGCCAGGGCGACGAGGTTCGGGCTTCGGTCGGAGCCGATGGTGAAGACGGCGGGGTTGACGGACAGGTACTTGCCGTTGCCGCAGCCGATGTCGAGGCCGACGGCGCCGGGGGGGAGGGCATCCAAGAAGGAGGAGACGAGGGGCCAGGGCTTGTAGCGAGTGGAGGAGAAGTGGGAGGCGATGGCGTCGTAGACCGTATGGACGTGCTGGGCCTCGTAGGCTACTGCCTCTGCCTCTGCCTCTGCCTCTGCCTCGCTGGTCTTGGTCCCCTCGGACTGAGGATTCGCTTCCTTTCCTGGTGCAACGTCCTCTGCTTCCCCCTCTGCCGCTGCCTTTGCCCCGACCTCGACCTCAACATCGACCTCAAGCGTTGGGTCCAGCCCACTCCCAGTTCCATCCGCGTTCCCAAACCCAGTTCCAAGCTGACAACCCTCGGTCCTCGCCTCGCTTCCACTCCCACAGGGTACAGACGGGGGACCTTCCGCATCAGGTGAGTAGTCCACCCTGGACACACCCGGCGCTCGGGTCCCGGAAAGGTCGCGTCCAACAGAGCGCGCCTGATCGCCCGCCATCTGGGATGCAACGACGAGGGGGGGGGGGGGGGGGCGTGTGCGTGGGCTCTGCTGCTTAGGGGCCCCGGCACGTTGGAAACAGGCGTAGCGGGAACTAGCCCAAGCTCGTTGGGTTGACAGGTTCCTGGGGTGCGCGCGGGCACACACGCTGCGGTTTACTTAAGGTTCGGGCTCGCTAACCGGGGAAAGGTGTGTGGCCAGGGCGGCGCGTCTGGGCCGAAATTAGGTGGCGTGAGGAGGAAACGGTGCGTGTGCATGGGCTGGGAAACGGGTTGGTTGATGAGGGCGGGGGGGGGGATTGGGATGTTGGCGGTTGTGGAGAGAGTCTAGGTGAGAGGATTGTGGGAATTTGATGTGAAGCGACGTCAAAGCGTGCAGGACGGCGGCCCCGCTGTCGAGTCTTGGGTTTGTATGTATGTACGTATCTATGTATGTTGCATGTACGGATGTGCAGCTAGGTATGCACAAATACGTAGTGCTCGTAGTAAAATCCGCGGAGGGCGAATGAAGGCGTGCTGCATATGGCTGGGATTGGTATTTTATGAACGCATGTAAGTTTGTTCGACATCTGAAAGCTTTCCGACCCAAAATACCTTACAAAAAGATATCTCCCCACGACGCACGGACGCACCCGTTACCAGTCACTCTTAGTCTGTATATTCTAATTACGCGGTATAGTTCCGCACGGAGTAGCGACTAGATTCCCACCTGGACGCATACGCACACACATATGAAGTAATAGGCAAGCGAGCCTCTGCCTCGCAACGGATTTCATATAAATCCTGCCGAAAGAGAAAAAGACAGCTTCGGTCGCGACGAAGCCGAGAGCACATGAGATGGGACACCGAAGGCCCTCCGAAGCTAAAGCAAACAGGAAAACCCCAAAATAGAAAAAAGAAAGGCCGACCTCGCCCCCTCAGGGACGTTTTGCCTGCGTGGATAATATCATGCATGGGTTTGGCAGGCGGCAGGTCCTCGCGAACCCGGGATATCGAACCATGCAGGTAAGTTACCAGGTTCTCTGGACTAGGTCTTAGTCGTCGCGTTCTTGACGCCCAACTAGTTGGCACAATCTGGGAACACGATAGGGGAACTCATCCCACTGATACACCAGCTCCAAGCTCGATAGACTTGTTATCTTGACTATCAGAGATGCGAAAAGATGTAGGAGAGCATCTACAAGCATGCAATGTTATTTGGGACCCAAGAAAACAGGAACTGGGCGTCTCGACCCCAACGCATCGGGGCCTAGACCCTGTCATGGTCGGAATGCCTCGCAAAGGCTGCCCTTGCCTTGCAGGGCATATTCCATTGATCATACGACATGCGACCTTAAGCGCACGAATCGCCTCTTAGTTTTACCGGGGCAGTTTGCATACCTTCCTGCGCCGGGCACTACCTACTACTCTCACACACAAGATACCCAGCAATAATATCAAGAAAGAATGATCAGCCAAGAGCCTGCGCCGTGCAGGACGGATATGCGCGTCAGGCCACCTTTAGTGTCCCGAGGTCCACTCCTCCACTTTCACGAACCGGATGGAGGTTATCGAGGATCCACATCAGAGCCAAGATGGATGCGACGGCTCGACTGAATCGCTGGTTTCCTTGATTACGTTTGATCCTATGACTAGCTAGGGGGGGTCCCAACAAGCTCACTTCTTGCCGGTGTTGAGTGGGCTTTGGGCATCATATACATGGGTCGTGATCAGCTCCGGGTACACCACCCCTCCCTGCTCCAACGCCTTGTCCATCGTCTCCATAATAACGATGCTCTCGCTCAGCGGCAGCGTGTCGCTTTCCAGCTTGCCGTCGCGCAGGCAGCGGGCGCACTCGTCAGCCTCCCAGAACATGCCATGGCCCCAGCCTGTCTTCTCGTCTTTGGGGATGGGGCAGTCGACAACCTCGACCTTGCCGCCGCCATCCTTCTTGATGACCCGGTACTGCAGCGGGCAGTAGGCTGGGTGGGCCACCTGGATCTCGCCGCCGGAGCCCTGGATGCGCATGGCTGCGCCGGCGGTCGCCTTGCCGTCCGGGTCGGTGGCCACGCGCATCGAGGTCAGGGCGATGCCCGTGCTGCGATGCTTGGGGAAGTGAAGGATGATGCTGCTCGTCTCGTCCACGCCGGTGCTGTACTTGTGCATGGCGGCGAGCACGGTGGGCGCCTCCTTTTCGGCCTCGGGCTGGATGTGGTACAGCATTTGGAAGAGCCATGTTAGTGAGTAAATCCCCAGGTCCAAGAGCGCCCCGCCTGCGAGATCGGGGTTCACCATTCGGTGAGAGTCCGCGAATGACAGCTTTCCCTCGGGTTCGTCGTTGTTAAGCGAGAGATCGGCTACCCGATAAGGTCAGTTGTAGCTCCATCTTCGGTTTATTTCAAGCTGAAGATCGGAGCAGTAGCAGCAGCAGCAGCAACTTACCGATAACACGATAGACATCCCCGATAGCACCCGAGCTGATCAACTCCCTGACTTTAATACTCAGCGGGAAGTACCTCGTCCAAACGGCCTCCATCAGGAACAGCTTCTTCGTCCTCGCCACGTCGACCAGGATTCTCGCCTGCTCGGCCGTGACGGTGAAGGCCTTCTCGCACAGCACGTGCTTGCCGGCCTCGAGGGCCAGCATGGTGTTTTGGAAATGGTGGCTGTGTGGGGTGGCGACGTAGACGATGTCGACGTCCGGGTCGCGCACCAGCTCGGCGTAGGAGCCGTAGGCCTTGGCGGAGGAGGGGGCGTTGATCTTGGTGATGAAGTCGGTCGCCCTCTGGGCCGAAGTGGAAGAGGAGACGGCGACGATGGAGTGGGCGACGTCGGTCACGCCGCGGGAGGAGGGGTTTGTGAGGAGGTCCTTGCTGAAGGTTTCGGCGATCCAGCCGGTGGCCATGATGCCCCATTTCAGGGTGTAGGGTACTGAGGAGGCCATCTTGGCTGGGTGGGAGGTATGTTGTTGTCAATTGGGAGGCTTAGGTCAGCACAGTTGGAGGTCTTGTATGGGCTGGGGGCAATGGGACCAGAGGTTCGACGTAGTGCTCGCTGCGAGATGGAGGTTTTGAAGCTGTTCACGGTCTGCCCCTCCATCAAGCAAGGTACCGTGTGCAGTACTTATAAGATTTTATAGTCGACGTCTGCATGGCTGCGGGGTAGCTACTCCCGCATCACATGGAGCTGGTGGTTCGGCGCGGCGGACATGCCCATCTTTTTCGCCAAGATACGCAACTGATGTGAGCTCCCCTTCCCGCATTGCCGTTAGTGTGCTGCCTTTGTCCAGCTAGGGCTTGGTCTGGTTTGTTCCGGATAAATTGGGGTTTGTGAGGCTTTGTTGCAGTTAAGGTAATAGGGCCGTGTTTCATCAGCACTTAAACTGGAAGCGCATCACCCCATGGCACCTAGTGATGCATGGCGTTTCTTTCGCCTCTTGCCTGTTTCCAATCCCTTTAACACTCGGGTCTCTGAAGGCTACTACTAGACATACTTGGCGGGCAAGAGTCTATGAGGTCAATTGGGCCGGCTATCTTGGTTGTTGAGAAGACCTGGGCTCAGTGGGTTTTTTGCATGAAATATCACCGAAAATGACCCCGCGGAGGGGTTATCCCGGCGACGTCATGACTTGGCTGGGGCGCACGTCCCCGCCCACCATTCCATACACGATGCTAACTGAATGACTAAGAACGGGATGGCATATGCCCTTCAAGGACCGATATAGGAATTACCTGCCCACAAACTGCGTACTGTTATGTACCTTGCCTGCTACTAGATAGATACCTTTGAGTAATGGAGAAGACGTGCCATAAGCAGGGGTATACACGCAGCACGGCATGAGCCTCCTGCCCACTAGCAACCAATTACCTGAGCACTCAACGCACTAAACAAACTGCTATTAACAACTGTCACCTGGCGTCCGCTCACTTAGACCCAGATCCATCACTCCTTTCCCGACCGTGACACGCATTGTGCCTCCATCATCGCCAATCAATGCCTCCCCATCGGCACGCAGTCCGACTCGATTTACACAAACTATACCTACGAACTGGACCTAGCATCTCCCGCCCCTTCAGCCAACTCACCAACCCAGCCATGGCCCAATCTCCCGCCCTCTCCACTCCCCTCCCCCTCTCCGGCTCGCCACCAAGCACAACCCCGCGCCTAGTCTACGGCACCGCGTGGAAGAAGTCCCGCACCTCCGACCTCGTCCATACGGCCCTCGCCTCCGGCTTCCGCGGCATCGACACCGCCGCCCAGCCGCAACACTACGACGAGCCCGCCGTCGGCCTCGGCCTGCGCCGCGCTGTGACAGACGGCATCGTCTCCCGCTCCGCCATCTTCCTGCAGACCAAATTCTCCCCCGGCGCCGGTGCCAGTGATCCCAGCGTGCGGCCCTTCGATCCAGATGCTCCGCTGGAGGACAGGGTCCACGCCTCCGTCGCGAGCTCGCTGCGGAACCTCGCCACGCCGGATTGCGACCCCTACATCGACTCCATGGTCATGCATTCGCCCATGGACACCCCGGCCGCCACGGCCCGCGCCTGGAAAGTCCTCGAGTCGTACGTGCCAGCCAAGATCCACCGCCTCGGCATCTCCAACGTCTCGCTCGGCGAGCTGCGCCTTCTCTACGAGGAAGCCAAGGTCAAGCCGGCCGTGGTGCAGAACCGATTCTATGCGAGGACCGAGTACGAGACCGGCCTCCGTGCCTTCTGCCGCGAACGCGACATCGTCTTCCAGACCTTTTGGACGCTGTCTGGAAACCCGCAGCTGCTCAAGAGCCGGGCCGTGGCCAGGCTGAGCGCCGAGGCTGCCGTGGGCAAGGAGGTGGCGCTCTATGCGTTGGTGCTGGGACTCGGCGGGACGACGGTGCTGGATGGCACCACGGATCAGGCGCACATGGTGGAAGACCTGACTGGGATCGAGAAGGTTGGCTCTTGGGCTGAGGGGGATGGGAAGGAGGCGTGGAAGTCGTGCCTGGATGAGTTCAAGGCCTCGATTGGAGAGGTGTAGCCTTGCTCAAAACTCCTCCTCGCTGGTGGGTCACGGTTTCTAAGATAGTGTACTTGTATAATGGTTGTATTAAACGACTCGCTAATGATGCTTTCTTTGCGCCGTCCTGTATCCAGGCGTGCTCTAGTGCTCTAGTGCTATTGATTTTCGTTTGAAAAGGACATCTAGATGTCCTGCACGACATCCCCGTCTTCGCCAAAATCCCAGTTCGGCTCGCCCAGTTCATGGACGCTTTGACCGGTCTAGTGCCGGCCGTCATCTCATGATATCAACTACCCCTCTGGAGGGGCTCCTGCCCGCATGTGATCACACTCACTTCCCATTGAGTCCCCGCGCCTTCGGGAGACGGACGATCATCACGTACCCTCCATTTTAAACTTTCCCCGTAATGACTTGAGCTCGTCCTGCTTCAACTTGTTAGTCCTGAGATCCCAGTTTGCGGCGTGCCGACGGCACAAAACTCACCTCTGCTTTTCGTTTCCCCAGGACCGGCTCAGGGGTATTCCGGGAGAAGCCTGGGGTGCTGTCTCTGGCTCTCGTCGCCTCACTATGGCAACTCAGGTGGTATGCCCGGTTCCCTATCAGAACCGTGTCCAGCCAGACCCACTCCTGGGCAGTATCCAACCATTTATTTTCAAACTTTTCTTGGCAGATGGGGCACACGCTGTTGATTCCCCTGGAGGGATCCGGCACGGGGATATACTGAGGCTTGACCTCTTTCTTCGCCTGGCCATCCTGCGCGGACGATGAGTCTTCGGTTGTCGAGACGTGATCTACGTCTACAACCTCTCGAGACTTGAGCCAATCCTGTGACATCGTTAATACCCCTGGGGACGGAGTGTGGATGGGGTGTGTGGCCGTGAGAACTTACCAAGTGGTCAACATACCAGCTTCGATGCTGACCTCGCTTCTCAAACTCGGCGATTCGTTGGTGCACACGGAAATGCCAATCCATGTGCGCCATCTTCTTCTTTTTGCCCCCCTCGTCGTTTCTGAATCGTCTGCCACACTGGGTACATTGTGGTCCCAGGTCTTCGAGCAGAGATGAGAGCATTTGGGGACGAAACCTTCACCAGCAGTCAGTACTTGATACCCGCTATGCTCGTCATTGATGCTCACCGTTGCTTGAGAGAAGCGGCGCTTAGCTCAACATCATGCACATTGCCCGGCGGCGGGCGGAATGGCCCTGGGTTCATGGGCGACGGCACATGTGGAAACCCAGGGGGTAGTGATCCTAGAGGTAGAATAGGGAGCCCCGGGAGTGTCGGAGGCGGCCTCGCATTCGTCGTCGGCGTCACCGAAGGGAGAAGTCCAGCCTGGCGTAATCCTGCTAGAAGAGCCATGGGATCTGTTGCCGGCGCCGCACTCGGTTGCCGCACCTCGAGATTCTGAGGTGGTGGCGTTCTGATGGCCACACTTGCAAAGGGGGCCGTCGGTGTCGACACCTGCGGTGTGGCTGACTGTCTACTCAGGAGAGCTGCTAGAGCTCCTTGTCCGAGCAGAGAGTCAAGAGTCACCGATGGCTGCTGGGCAGGCCCAGAAGACGCAACTACAGGTGCCGCATGAGAAGGCGGAGGATGATGGAGTACGGGTGTAGCAGCAGGAGTGGTTTGGCCCGAGAATGGCCTTACTTTTACAGCAAGTTCGGCTACTTGATTTTTAACAAGGACCAGCTGGTCCTGAGGCAAGTTCTGGCGTTGAAGTATACTCTGCAAATCCAGCAACCCCCTAAGTCTTGTTTGTATACTAGCATCATTTGGGTTCTGTGCAAACTCCACCTTCGTTGCACTGATCAGGTTCTGGATGTCATTACTCAATGAGTCTATGCTTATTCCAGCGCTAGGCGGTGGCCCAGAAGGGTGAGCTCCATAGGCCATTTGGGGAGGTGGTTGATACGGACCAGGACCTAGGCCTGGCGGTTGAGGACCGGATTGACTGTGATTTGGGGGAGGCTATGAAGGCTGTTAGTATTCCACTGAGATCGAATAGGTCGCAAACAAGACATACCTGATATGGCGACATCTGCTGGTGGGGAGGGAGCTGTGCGCTGAGAGCTCGAGCGCCATTCTGCTGCTGCATGTTCGGCTGGCTGTATCCCCCTGGCTGCATGGAGCCGGGTCGCATTCCTGGGGGTGTTGGGGTCTCTCGATAGGGGGCAGCTCCTCGAGCCCTGCCCAGAGCACCGCCTTGTTGCCGTTCCTGCTGGGCTTGAAGAGCCGAAGTCCGCGCCTTGATGAGAGCATTCTCAATAGGACGAGTAACATCAGGAGGGAACACGGGTCTCTTGTCGAGTGAATTAGGCACTGCCTCTTTCCACGTCTTCAGCATCTCGTCCATTTTCCGGCGGACGTGGCCGTCAACGGAAGCGTATGACTCCATGAAGGTCTGGTAAAGCTTCGCGCCAAAGAAGAGTGTGTATGGAGTCCCAACGTTCTTGACTATCGAATCCAGTACATAGAGTGCTGGAAGCTTCTTGTGCGGTGGCGCCTGGAAAACATGTCAGCATTGAACGAGTGGCAATGTACGATCCTTAGATGTGTCAAACAGTCATGGCTGCAAGGTACAACGCGAAGGTGTACTAAAACAGGAGAGTATTGAAGACGCATACCCGCATGATATGTGACTGAAGGACATCTGAGATGATCTGGGCATGCTCCGTATTTTCCCTGGCTATCAGAGTCAAGTTGCTGATCTCATATCTCAGGTTCGTAGTTAGGTCTTCTAGTGCTCGACGGTAGTCCTCCGCTACCTCGGAAGCGGAGGCTTCGTAGGACATGTTGGCTTAAAGACCTGTCAGAAGCACGGAAATTGTGCTCAGCACGCAAGAGCAAGGTTCCGGGTGGGAGACAATTCGGCGTCCCTCGAGCGACGGATCCCTTCAACAGGTGCACGAGAACAAGAACAAAGAACCACCCTGTATGTATGGAAGTGCACGCTGGTGTGTCTGAAAACTCAAGACGAGATCTACTCTGGCGACTGATTGCAAAGCTTCCCAATTTGAATGCAGCCCGCTCCTGCTCAACAGCTGTTGGCCACCCAAGACCTGCCAAATCCTAGAAGATCACGGTGCTGCCACAGCGGCATCCTCCAACATATACTGCATCCACAAATCTTATGTAAACTGTATCTTTTGAAAGTATCTCCGATACGGATCGCGGCTGGTCGTTGCGAGCGCCAACGTCTGCGTCGATGCAGTGCACTTGCGGGGAGTGGCGTGGGACGATACGCAAGACTAGAAGCTAGAGAATGTCGATGTCGGAAGGAGCGAGATCTAAGGAAGAAGACCTCGGAGATCCAAGTTTCGACTAATTTGTTGCTGACGGTATCGAGAGAAGCTTGCGGATGCGAAAATGAACAATGGGTATCGCGGAAGTAATGAAGAAAGACATCAAACTGGGGCTGATTGAAATCTGGGGTGGCACAAATTAGGTAAGCAAATTAGGCGGTCACGTGGGCACTCCCCTTGTCCTGTCGTTCACTTATTTCTGGTACGCTTGGACAAAAAAGCTGGGGCACGGGCTCTCACGATCACAGACAGGGAGTTTTAGTTCATGGGATTAAGGGCCAGACGACTATGGCTTGGCCCACTCACTTCAGGTTTGGTTCACAGATGCAAGTTCCTTTATACATGTTTGAACAAATCAAAGTCTTTCTAAATTAAAAGGGCCTTGAGTAGATGGGTGACAAGTGTCCCTAGGAGCAAGTCTCAAATTCCAGTTTCTACTCCCCGTCCGGGTATCCTTAGAGCAAACCGAAACGCCTTCCGTTACGCCGCCTCCTGTAGTGTTGGCTTAATGTCAAAATACCACCAAATCCATATCCGTTTAGAAGCGGTCAAGATGGCTGGCTGTGCTGTACTTGGTATACCGAGTGTTTCCGGTATTCATGGGATGGAGAGCCGTTGGTGGTCGTGGAATCTCAGGCATGATCGGGCTCCTGCGATCCTCGCTCCACTCGGTGTTGGCTTGCTCAACATCGTGCTGAAGGATTGGCTTGCTAATCTTGGGCTTGCCGTTACCCCATGGTGTGAGCTTCTGAGTCCATCGCCTCAGGTTCTTCTCTTCCTTGACCGAGTTGCTGCGTACCGAGTACCCATCATTGAAGGAGTTCTTGGCGGAAGCGAGGGAACCATCGCTTCGGATGTTGCGAGAAGTGATGCCGTTCTTACCGTCTCGGAAGACAATAGAAGTGATGACATTGAAGAAGCCGAAGGTGATTGAGAGAATACCGGCAGCGAGAACAAGTCGCCACAAGGGGAGACCGATGTTCTCTTGGCTGATGGATGGCTTATTGAGGTTACCCAAAACATGGCAACCCATGACAATCATGGCGATGCCGAGCCAGCTCAGCCCATGTCGAGGGGAGAGCACAGGCCAGTGGTTCTCGAAGTATCTCTTGAAGAGGTTCAGCTCGGAGATGATGAGGAGGATGGCGATGGTGCTGGTGAAGAAGTGGGAGGCAGCATCGAAGAAGAAGAAGCTGTTGGTCATCCCAGTCATGACGATCATGACCCAGCTGGCTGCGCAGACCGTGAGAAGGCCGATGATGTTGAAGGCTCGCAGGAAGTTGAGGACCATGTGGCCGGAGCCTCGGAGAGACGAGTTCTCGGAAAGGTTAAACATCTTGATCTTTTGTTGGGTTGGTGTATGAAGTGTCGTTAGAGAGTGTTTGGTGTAGAGTTCTGGGGAGAGACGGGTTAGCAAGTTGTAAAAGATTAATCGATATCCTTGACACTTACGAAGAGGAGGCTATTCTTCTGGCAGTGAAATTTTTATATAAGTGATGAGAAGAATGCTGTCAAAGCTGGGATATCTGGCTTGCAGAGTTTGTTGAACAATTATGAGAGAGGTGGAAAGATGTCTGTGTGTGGGTGCCAGTCCCAGAAAATCTTGGAAAATATATGAAGTTCACAGAACGAACAATAGAACGACAGGAATGAATTAGTAGAAAGGTCTTGAACAGTACTATTGTCAAGGCCCGTGAATGAATGCCTATCAGAGACGGGTAAGGAGAGGTGTGTGGTGTGTTACGGATTCAATGAGGGGCAGGCGAACAGCTTCTTTAATAAAGGGCAAACCCCATTGTTGGAGGTGTGAATCACAACTGAACAAACCCGGAAAGTTTTAGGGTCTGGTCTCGTCTCGTCTGAGAAGGAAGGGAAGGGGAAGAAAAATCAGGTCCAGACGGCCATTCACTCGTTGTTTCGCATTGAGCGGAAGTTTCGAGCCTGCGTTAGCCAATCGATTTCGCGGCGCGAAGGAGGTCCCCCCTCCTGACGAACCGGGAGAGGCCATGTATGGAGAAGCCTGGCAGGACTGGGCGATCTGGTGCACAAGCCCAAGATAGCAGCTGGTACGACTGGAGGGCACGCACACTCTGCCAGTCAGTGCCTGGCGGGACAAACACACAGGCGGCACGGTTTCAGGGTTTTGGGGCATAGGCCCGGTCCCGGGCGAGGCTCGCTCCTGATCCCCGAGAGATCGATGCTGACCATGTCCAAAGATGATCGCGCGCTTGAAGATCCAGAGAGAAGAGACGAAAGACTGCCATGCCAGGGCCGAGGTGAGGGACAGAATAGACGGCGCGAGGGCACAGGGGAACGAATGAACGACAGACCGGCGACGCGACAGGGAAGACTCAAAGCATGAACAGCGTGGATCGCTTTCGTCCAATCATTCCCGGAAGGGCACGGATTTCTTCGACGGTCCAGACACCGATGGGTGATGCGAGGTATGGATCAGGAAAAGGCATATTCAGGTCCGGGCTTCCATGAGGCTTCGATTGGACAAGACGACATCAGGCTTTGTTTCAGAAGCTTTTAGCCAGCGACCACGGCCAGCTGCCAGGGCTCCATCCGGTGCGAATCGCCACCCCATCTTTCGTCTGTTACTGCTCCCCACATTGATCAGTCCTGTCGAAAATCAATGCTGGAGGCCGATCGCCTTCTGGATGCAGCATTCTCATCGACGAGAATAGTCGTATTTACTGTCGCTTTGCTGTACGACCGTTATGCGATGGTGCAGCGGGAGCTGCCATATTGCGGGGTTCCGGCGCCCTGGAATTTGGAATGGGGCTGCAGCACTGCAGCTCTCCGCCTGGCATTTGGAGTACCCGAACTTTCATAATCCGGCGAAGGCCCATGAATTTCAAAGACGGCAGCCCATTCTGATCCAGACTTTACAGTGAAAGGGTCCGGTAGACGACAAGCCTAAACGGCAAAGTAGATTGATACACCTTCGCTGGGACCTGTAACCCGGGAGAGCATGCCTACCACTCATCTGAACTCGGAAAACTGACATTTTGGACTTCGGCTGCTAGATCCATTCGATCTACTCTGTACACCAAAGGCCAACCCGGTCGTGTCGTAGACGAACATTTAATTTGGGACGGTATACGAGTCGCCCTGAATTAGACAAACGGTTACATCGGAGAGCAAGAATTAGCATCGCGGGTAACTGACGACTTGGACTGTCTAATCTCAATAGACGCCCGCCAAACGAAATCCGTCCTCATCTGACGAGGCCCGTCTTTGCCGTAACGTCCTTACTCATTTACAAGCGCCGGATGCCGCCGACTTAATCTTTGGTCAATGTCCTTCTGTTCTTAGAATGACGGTGTCATAATAGACGCTGCAGTACGAGACGCTGGCATTCTGTCCATCCATCTCATTCGGAGGAGCCGTGTGGAAGCGAGGAGTTTGCCAATGTTACTCTGCAAGACGCTCTAATCGTCCTCGAAAGGGTTAAGAGGCTCCTTCCACCAACGGATAAGGTTAAAACAGAAATCTAGAAGATAACTGTGTTCGCCATCTCAGCATACCATTACCAGTAACTGTGTAGTGTCGAGACTCGTAGGATTGAACGCTTTCCTACACTGACCTGTCCGCGGATGGGATGGAAGATCTTAACTGGGCTGCGAGGGCGGTTATCACATGAACATCATTCAGAGAATGTAAGGATCTCTCAAGCCATCTATCTGGAATACGGTATGCTTGTAGTTCAGCCAAGCTCAGTATCTAAGAAAAGGTGAACAACGTTTGGTCGTTTAGTTGTGCTATCAAGAGGAACAAGCACTGTGGTGGGCCGATAAACTGCCGTTCTTCCCTGCCAAACGACGTAACAGTTCAATATGCGAACGGGTCCTACTGATAATTGATTGAAGGATACGCAACAATCCAGCGAGTTTCACAGCGGATATCCTCTTGGACAGTGCGGCAAGAGACATCGACGCTGGATTGTCGAAGATGGCCCCGACGTAGACGGTCAGAAGAGAGCGAAGCGCTTCCTGGCGCTGTCATCTTCCAGGCGCTAATTCCCAAACTCATTTCAAGAAGAATCTCGAAACAGCAGCGTTGCGTCAAATGAACCACTTACAAAACCACTCAGGTAGATAGGCGCCGCGTTTGATATCTAATTGACGAGGTGCCGAACGACTGGCCGATGTTGCAAGAGCAGTAAAATGGTCCCCCGTCAGATGCGGTAATTGCATACACCACATATCCACGCTGAGAGCCAACCGCGCTCCGTCCCGCCAAAATCCGACGCCAGATTGATTGGCTCCCCTCGACCGGATATCTGAATCGCGCCCCAATAAGCAACCAGTTCCAGGAACGGCTGACACGGATCCCCCCCTAGCACAGCCTCACTCGGCCACCCCTCCACTACGGTTCCGAACTCGTAGGAGGGCCCTAGACCGCCTCAAATTTTTGCCTCACGACCAACAAAAACTCAACCTCCTCTCGTCTTCCTTACTCCCCCGGAAACAAACCCACTGCTCCAGTCGTCGATAGGCATCCCCAGTCTGATCAAATCCCCGTTCGAACATGGCCCGCGGCAATCAGCGTGACAAGGCCCGTGAGGCCAACCAGAAGAAGCTGGCCGGTCAGGTGAGAGAGCACCTCTTGCGCCGCGTGGTTCCTTTTGCTGCCTCTGTTCCTCCGCATCAGCTTCGGGCCTGGCAGGAGGCGCCAAAGGACACAGGCCGTGATCTATCCGATGGGCCCGCTTACTAACCGCAATTGCTCCCGCAGAAGAAAGGCAATAGCATGAGTGGCACGGAGATGCAGCGCGCAAAGGAGAGTGCTGCCGATATCATGAGGCAGAAGCAGGCTGCCGGTAAGCTCCCACAGGCAACCACTTCCGACATGTCGAAGGGAGATGCTAACGCTTCATGTTTCTTCCCAGCCGAGGCCAAGAGAGCAGAAGCCGCTGCCGGAGGCTCCAAAGGGAACTAGATTGATGATACTTCGCGGAGAAGAGTAGACTTCTCTGTAATGAAGAATGCCGAGCCTCCCCCTCCGCCGCCGGCTCCTCCGTCATGATAGAACCTACACGGCGGACCAGTGATGGTGACGCAATCTTGTCCGATCAGGATGGGGGAAAGAACGTGCATGAAACGTGGCGTGTTAGGCGAATTTACTCATTATTCCTTTTGCAAAATGTCCCTCCCTCACCTTTTGCCTTTGACGGCTGACTCTTTGAGACACATGACGAAACGCTTCCTTAAGGTAATCCATGGTCACTCATTTTCACTCATGGACATCTTTGCAAGACCACGAGAGATTCCCTTGGGTTTACTTTTGTTTTTTCGTCATTCAAGCACCACGGCTACACTCTATCCAGTTCGTCGAGAAGAAAGAAAATAAGAAAAAATAGAAGATAAAAATGCAACACACAACCGCCCTTTTGCAAAAATTTGGGGATCCATTTATAATGTTTCCTATTAATTTGCATCCAGAAAGAATACGAACCAGTCATATATATACCTTCATAGCCCCGGCGAAGAAGGAAGTAGAGTCTAGCCTTCCAGGCTTCCTCTGAGTGAAGTGTTTAAATCTACATAAAAAGCCCTGACAATCAACTCCTGAATGGTATTTTGGTTCCCCTGCTCTTCGTCAAATTCCAGGATGCAATTGGGTGCGAAGTTGCAAATGAAGAATGAAGCGATGGTGGCTCTCTTTAAGCCTCGACCATGTTCATTGGGAGCGCACTGCCAACACCGCCGAAGGAACCGACACCCTGAACACCGATGGCTGGGAAGCCACCGGCGCCGCAGCTGACGGCGCACGTGCACGAGCCGTCTGCGTTGATGGTGCCAGATCCGGAGATGATTCCACTGGGTGCACCAGCAACAGGAGCGACAGCGCCGTTGCTGGCAGCTGGGAGTGGCTGCAGAGCGGCAGATTCAGCTGGGGGAGCGACGGGGGCAGCAGCCGGGGGAGCAGCCGCGGGTGCTCCTCCAGTGATGGCGCTACCGGCACCGGCACCCTTCTGTTGGATCGCGAGCTGCTGGAACAGGGCCTGGCTCTTCTCGGCGGTTGGGTTGATGGAGAAGGTCATTCCCTTTCCGCAATGGGCGTTCTGCTTGCAGTAGAACCCTGATCCTGTTAGAATACGCGCTGCGACTTTTAGGTAGGGGTCTAGCTTACAAAGAGGCTCAGTGACCATAACTTGCATGGCGACCTGTGGTGCTGGGATGACAGTGCTGTTGGGGTTGCCCATGAAACCGGAGTCCATTCCACCAGCCAGAGGGTCGCAAGGCGTGCTGAAAGCGGATTGAGTGGCAGTGTGGTTGTTACCCAAGAAGGTGAAGATAACAACGTCACCGACCGCGGCCTTGATGTTGTCGGGGGTGAAGATGAGACCAGCGGGTCCACCAACGGTGACCTAGAAGCAAACTCAGTCAGTCACGTCTGCTTCCATGAAGAGGAATTTCCGTTTTCTCCGTCACTTACCGGGTGGGTTTGACCGCCTCCAACAATGACCGAGGTTGCGGCTTGCGGGGGAGTAGGGGTACCAGCCTCGGGGGTTGGTGCGGCGACTCCTCCTGCGGCACCACCACCGTTGACGGTGACGGTCTGGGTGACGGTAACCTGCTGGTTGAGGGTGGTGGTGGCAGCGCCTGCACCTGGGTTGACCCAGATCAGGAGGACCTCAACCAACGAGGTATCGGTGACACCGAATCCAGAGAGGCCATTCTGGAAGCTGACAGACTGTCCGGAGGTGACCTGGCTACCCTCTCGTCGAACGGGGTACGAGTTTCGGACCGACTTGGCGGAGGCGAGAGCCGCGACGGACAATGATAATGCTGCTGCGGAGAACTTCATTTTGACGGGTTATAGTGATTAAGGTGAAGGTTGTTCGGGCTAGAAACGGTTGTAGAGAAACGGGCTGATGATGAAAACTCTTCTGACTTTTTCTTCCTTGCTTGTGACAGACTTGCTGATGGTAAAACTTGATTTCTGGGGTTGGCGAGGGCCTGCTCGTGAAGAATGGAAAATAAAATGGAAAAAAATAAGAGAACGAAAGTCCAAATGAGTGAACACACGAGACGAAGACTGGTGAAGAAGAGAGATGGAAGAGAGAGAAACAGAAACCTCCAGTAGTCAAGGCTGCTTGGGGAGGATGCGAGCTTAAATCAGGCATGAAGATCGATGTCGGTCCAGTGCCCAGACAGGACCCATGGCCACCCGGCCCCCCAGGAGGCTCATCACGAAACAGGACAAGCAAATCTTCCGTATCCTCGCCCCTAGGCCAGGTGCGCTGCACGCTCCGGCAAGGGCTGGGTCTCGGGGTCGTGGGCGTCCGATTAAGCAGCGCTGGCTGCATTGCCATCCCAAGCTCAGGAACTGGGCAAAGGACGGCGGACGGGGACGGCAGGGGGAATGCCCAGGCGTGGGTGGTCGTGGGTGCGAGGTTGCGCAGGAGGTTGCTGTGACAGAATCGTCTCGAGTCGTGTTTGGCATTTCGCTAAAGACCCTGCCGATTTCCGAACGCGGTAATCGCTCAGACCTGGGTGGATAGGGTAATGCTGGGGGGGGGGGGGGGGGGGGAGGGGGGTGTGGCCCCGCCAAGCCAGCGACTACTACCGTATGTATTCGTAGGGAGTTACATACTGAACAGGAGAAAGACCACGCTGGGTTCCTTTTTCTGCTTTCTCATGATAAGCAAGCCATGAACACCGCCGAAAATCAATCATGAGCCTGTCATAATGATAAGGAAGACGGCAGCCGAAGGAATTAGATGTTTCCACTCTGGATGTTCCTTGGAGAGATGAGCCAAGCCGTTGGAACGTTTACCACGCCGTATGCCACTGCAGCCTGTACCGCAGAACTACATACAACCTCCCGCCGCCCTGGGTGCTTAACCAAAACCTTAAAACCTAGCAGTCCAGTCAGCGGTTTGGGCCTCCTTGAGCCCCCTAAAAGTGGGAATTGGCTGCCGGAGCTAGCGGGATGCCGCCCAAAAGTGGCACGACATGCTACCATTCGGCCAGCCTCCCCCCCCTTCTATTCGTCCGCTGGCGCTCACCCTTCCCATGGGCGGGCATGGATGCTGGTAGTAAGCCTGGGGGTGTGGAGGTAGCGTCAAACAGCAAAGTGGTGCTTTGAAACGCGGGCCTTGGACCGTCGTGGAGGCTTTCGACATGCCGTATCCATGAACATCTGCTGCTTGTTAATTTCCGTTGCCCTCGTTGACATGTCTTGTTTGCTTGGTAGCGTCCCACGCCATCCCAGCTATCGCATCAGTCAAGCCTTTTTTCGAGTCTGACCACTGCACATAATTACTGACTGCTACGGAGTAACCATGTACGATCCTCGAACGCGCAATATCAAAGTTTGCTCGGCTCGTAGCTGGCAGTCTGAATGCCTGGCCCTGTCTTTTTTGCTTACGGCCATCCTGGACCTGGACTGCGCCACTGCCACTGGTTCTTGATGTCTCGTTCCGCCCAAAACGCGGGCCAAGGGCCAAGCTTTTCTGCCATCTGTGAAAGGAGGTGTGCTGTTGCATTAGCCCATATTTTACCAGATCTAGGCTCATGAACAGGTAAGATGAGCATCTCCACTATCATACACAGAGTTGGACATGAAATCCGATGGGAATAGGAGAGCCAATCTGGATTCCCCTTGTTTAAGCTCAAATTAGCCAATTCACCTTGCTTCGACAGTCAATGCTCGGCGAGGCTGACAATGTTGCCTCATCAAGACCGGCGGTTCTACAGCGAAATGCCTTTTGACCAAAATGGGATACTATCACGGACTTTGCGTCTCCTGATTGCCAACCTTATTGCTCATGAATACTATTGTTTGGGTTCCTTGAACTAGAAACATTTGGGATGAGAAACGGCCCTGCCTGCAACCCGCACTTTGCTGAAACAAAACGCCAGAGACGTCCTGTCGCCCAATGGGAAAGGCTTAAAATTTTCTCGATGGCAAGCTGCGATCTGAGCAGGCTCATGAAAAATGATATATCCTCTTCCATAATTGGCCAAGGTTTCGGCCCTCAGGGCCTGAACCATCTCTTGGTACGAGTGCTCCTCCGGCTGAACTCCTTTTTCTTAGCCTGTCCGTCTTGACACATGCCATGGCGGACCTCAGACAAGGAAAAGAGCAAGCCGTTGCTTCATCGGACGGTGCAACACATCGTGTTACAGATTCTCGCTTGTTGTCGATCAGATAAACTTTTCTAGCCGCCGCCCTGCAACTCTCACCTCATTCCCCACTTTACTTCCTTCTTCATCCGAATGCTAAGCCTCATTCCCATCCTTGGCGAGCTCCTCTTACTGCGATTGACTCTGCTGTTGCTGCTGTCCTTCATGGAGGCCCGTGTAGTATCCGGCGTAATACCAAGACATCAAGAGTCTTTTCAACCCTTCATCACGCACTACATCCAAACATCATCCTGGTTAGCCCCAGCCACGTGTTTCCCCCCATCTTGCCTAGGATGTACGAAGTACAGGAGATTGTAATGTCAGGCGCTGCACGTACCTGCTCCAAGAAGAGCTTGTGGGGAGACTGTTGCACCACCGTCTACTCCTCCGTGACCCGAGCCCGAGACTGCATCCTTCGAGACCTTGTGCTTGCCGTCCACAGGAGCCTATTCGAGAAAGCCGCATTAGCGAACGGATCAAGGAGAAACGCAATCTTGAAAATCGCATGCCAAGCTTTCTGATCGGCCAGGATTTTCCAACGGGGATCTTGGGTTGGTTTACATCCGTGCTCTCATGGTCTTGAGGCGTCGGCTTGGGGGCACCATCACTTCCGTCCCTTATCGTAGGCTGAGCTCCGCCCTGGGCTTCTGAATTCGCGGTACTTTGGGTCCTGGGAAGATCATTACATGTTAGAGAGAGTCTCGGGGAAGCTTGGTGAAATAGTCCGTACGGTGCCGCCGGCAGTCTTTCTTCTTCAAGATCCTCCAGTCGGCCACCCGTTGCGTGGATGCTGTGATATTTCTGGCACACACACATTCAGTCAATTTAAACTCTGGCGTCACCGTAGTGAGACCGTGACGAGCAATCGCATCTTACTTTGTATTCGTCCAAAGCCGTGTTCCACGAGTCTATGAGAGCCGAGTCATCCCATATCTCGTCGTGTGTCATATTGTTTTGGCCTGCGGCCATTTTGTCGACGCTTGGGACCTGGAGATTGAAAGTCTCGGACGACAAGAAAGAACAGGAGAGATAAAAGTTGGGGCGGTGATGTAGGTCGTTATGTGCACGAGTTTTGCGAAACAATCTTATGGAGCAATCTCGAAACCTGAAGTGGCACTTGCGAAGTTCAGATGGAGCTGTGAAGTCGGTGGGAAGTTTGCGTGGAGCAAATATTCTCGAAACAACTGCTGGTCATGAAGGAGTAACTGATGAATGAGAGTACAAACACATGGCAGGAAAGTCAACCCACAGGCACCGGGATGGATCTCTAGGAAACGAAATATCAGATGCCTTCTGAAGTACTGCAAGTTAACCGTAGGTTTACGAGCATGTATGAAATCATTCCAAGCCAAGCAGAGCGTGTTCTATTCATCGCTAAACCGCCCTCCACCTGCCAAGGACTCCGGAGCTGGTCACTGCAGGTAATACTATCGAGTTTGCCATTACACGCCCTGTCCCGAATTCGATGCAACTTAATTTAGTAAACTGTGTCCGAGTATTCCGTGATTTAGGAACTAATACACTGATTATACGCACCGTCACTTCTCCATCTCAGGAGCGCTGCTATTGAAGCTCTTCAAGGCGAATGTGACCCTTAGAGGATGAGTGCTGGAGGCAAGGAACTGCAGAGACAACCCCGCTACCGATTCAGGGTAACCCCACTAAAAAGCTACCCATATCTTCTCACCGCCCACCACCCGCTACAACGGGTTTGGCAGAATCTCGAAATTTTTGTTTCAACTCCAAAAAAAAGTTCAACAATCCCAGATAATCTTTTGATATTGTACTTGGCACCAGGCAAAACAAAATGGCACCGGAACTTAGGAAACGAGCGAGAGGTGCTGCGACTTACTCTGCCTTCAACTTCTCTGATCATTGGCTAATTCGAATTCAGTGAACGGCGGTGACGATGCTGCTGCCAAGAAGCATGAAAAATCGCCGATTGCGACGAAACGGAAAGGTATATTTCCAGTAGCACTTGTAGACAGCCCCTTTGTACTTACACAATCGTGACAGCAATCGAAGAATCCTCTCCTGTTTCTCTAAAGAAGCAGAAGCCTGCGAAGGAATCCAAAGTTAAGAAGCCTAGCAAGGAGACCGAGCCAGCCATCATTGTGAAAGAGACGACAAAGAAGTCAAGCAAGAAGCAGAAGAAGAACGACGACATCGAGGAGTCCACTACCGAGGTCACTGAAACAGCAGTTGTTCTCGCTGAGGATGACGCTGAGTTGGGCGAGGAAATAAATCAGGATCTTGAGGCTCTTGCTGCTATCCTAGATTCGGACAGCGAAGATGCTGCTCCAACGGATGGTCCTGGATTCAAGGAGGGACAAGATGTTGGGAAGATCCCCAAGATCTCCAAAAAGCTCCAGAAAGCTTTGAAAGCAAGCGCCAAGCAAGAGCGTGGAGTCGTGTACATCGGAAGACTTCCTCACGGGTATGGATAGTAGTCTGCACGCTTGAGGCAATTCGTTAACACACCTCAGTTTCTACGAACACGAACTTCGAGGATACTTTTCTCAATTTGGACCAGTCCTGAGATGTCGCCTCAGCAGGAACAAGAAGACGGGAGCCTCTCGTCATTATGCGTTTCTAGAGTTCGCAGAGGCGGAGACTGCGGAGATTGTTGCCAAAACCATGGACTCCTACCTTTTGTTTGGAAGAATCCTCAAGGTGAAGACGGTTCCTCTAAGTCAAGTACATGAGTCGCTCTGGAAGGGCGCGAATAGGCGCTTCAAGAAGTTTGTTTCCCACCCCTCCTTACCTGGTTTCTGATCTCCCATGGCACGAAATTCTGACGAACTAAACAGAGTTCCTTGGAACAAAATCGCCGGAAACAAGCTCAAGCAGCCGCTGAGCGAAACAGCCTGGGCAGACAAAATTACCAATGAAGAAAAGAAGCGGGCTGAACGCGCTCAGAAACTGAAAGAGATAGGGTATGAGTTTGAGGCACCAAAGTTGAAGCAGGCACCCGCACCTCCGCCAGCACCAGCGCCGGCAGTGGAGAACGGAGAGGGAGAGCCGAAGGCAATTGAAGCTGCCCCCAAGGCAGAAGCTGAGCCGACTGTAGAGGAGCCTGCTCCCGTGGCTTCGGAGGCCAAGGCGGCGGATGTTGACGACACGGTGGTGGGCATATCTGCGGGGAAGACGAAAGCGCTTAAGGGGAACAAGGGAAAGAAGGCAACGAAGCAGAAGAAAGCCAAAGCCTAGGCTGACGATATAATGATATCCTACATCAAGATACCGATCTAATGCATACTGTTTACTCGCACTTTAGCTAGAGCCTTGTGACTGTCACCTAGTTGCGTAGGTTGAGATGCTGTTTCCTTCGCGTAGTCAACCCTCATCCACCGCCAATTTGGTGAACAGATTTTATATGTACGCACATAAGCGAACCCGCAACGCCCGTGAAAATTGAGCGAGAAGCGGGATTATGAAAGGCGGACCATCATCTACTTCAGCCTTGATTACGAATAAGCCATTGGGGTATGGATCTTGTTCAAAAGTGTGATGGCGAAGGGTAAATGTAAGTGAAGAGAAAAAATCATCGTTGAGGATCGGTCTGCAAATTTCGGACAGGGAAGCGGAGGTGGATGACTAAGCTCGGTTGAGCTAATGCGACTCGGGTTATCCTACGGGACGCCCTCGTAACTACCAAATTACAAGGATAAATGTGGTTGGGGGATTCTCTGTAAGAGCAGCACCACCAATTCATTTACCTACCTAAGGAATCGCTAGTCTAGTGCCTGGTTGTCATGACCTGCAAACGCGCAGATTTGTGGTACTGGAGGATCACATACGCTTCCTGCACATCGTATTCGAGCATGATTACTATCATGCAGTACATGCGATACGAGCTGAAGATAAAGAGGCCAGTTCTCGCAGCCCTTGGCTGGAGGTCCTGATACATGATTGACCATGGATACGCCGACTACCTGAGGATGGAATGCCAGCGAACAGTATCTTCCTGGGGGCTCATGCAAAAAGCAACCGTGTTGTCTTAATGTATGTGATTTGAATAGTTGGTAGGCTTGCAGTATGTAACAGTATCATTTTGTTACATAGGGGGGCTGAAATAAGCCATCCCTTGCGCGAGAAAGACCGTTGGAAGCACATGCATGGTAGGAGGTAAAAGCACAAACTTGGCACGTTAGCACAATCAACTTGTTAATGTAGGTATCTGCTAACTAGCCATGGTCTAGCTAAGTACCTTAGTCAAGTTGGCTATTAACTAGTTAGTCAGTAGGTTGGCACGCTGGCACAACAGTGAGTCTGGAATCTGCGCAACAACAAACTTTAGTTGGAACTTGAACGGCACAGGGGTCTCTAGTACGTACCACGTTAAGGAAGGTAACCTACCTAGTAGGGTTTTATTAGTGATTTATCCACTACGAGTCCTGCAGTCAAGTTCAGTTGGTGGTGGGTCAGGCCTGTGCATGCCACCTAGTAATTAACACACTCATCACTGTCCGAATTGGTGGGGGGAAAAGGTGGGTTTCCCCGGTCCGGTCCAGCCCAGCGCGCTGCGCTCGCTAAATAAAATTCCCAATCCAGCTTACGTGGAGTGTAACCTCGAGTCGACATTCCTAGTAGACAGCACCCAAATCTCCGTGCGGATAGCCTCTGCGAGCCGCCATTCAAACTCACAAGCTTGCCGCATCTCTCCAGATGCCGCTCGTCTCCACGTTGTCCATCCAACAACATGTCGACAGCCGCAGCTACAGATCCGGTTCAGACAGCTTCCGCAGGTTCGTTCCACTTGTCGCAATGTCTGGGAGTGTGTCGAGGGAGCAATGTCCGCTAATGGCACGATAGCCGGGAAGAAGAAGAGCAACAAGAAAAAGAAGAACGCGAACAAGCCCAAGGAGGTGCTGGAGCTGGAGAATGGCGTGGCGCAACGCGATGCCGACGATGGCGATGATGAGCCAGACACGCCCGTCCTGGTAGGTCCATTCACACCATCATTGTTGTTTACACATGGGCAGCATCCCTAACCTCAGCCGCAGAGCAATTCCAACGAGGATGCAGGCGACGAGCAACCGGCCACATCCGAACCGAAGGCCAATGGCCATACCGAAGTCCCCAAAAGCAACGGCCATGCCGTTCCGCCCTTGGACAACCACCACTCAGATGCCAAGGGAGCGGGTTCAGATACAACGGCCAAGCTGGATGCCCTGACATCCGAGCGGGAGGCACTGAGGACGGAGGTCGAGCAATTGAGGAGGCAACTGGAAAGCATCCAAGAAACACACACCGAGGCCGTGACACAACTTAAGACGGACCTGGAGGACAGCAATACCGCCAAGGAACGCGCCGAGGAGAACTACCAAAGGCTTCTCGAACGTGTAGAAAAGATCAAGTCAACATTAAGCGACCGGCTAAAGCGCGACAGAGAAGAGCTGGAGGAGTCCAAGGAGCGGGTAGAAGAGCTCGAGACCCAGAACGAGGAGCTGCAGAATAGGTCGAAAACTTCCGAGGAAGAGATTGCGAAGCTGAAGGCTGAGCTACAAGATACCTCGAGAGAGGCAGCCAGCCTACGGAGTCGGAGCAATCTCTCCCAGCAGAACTGGGTCAAGGAACGGGATGAGCTGACCAAGATGGTGGTGCACCTCAAAGAGGAGGTGGAGACGACAACGAACGCCATGGGAGAATGGGAGGTGATTGCGATGGAAGAGCGTTCCGAGAAGGAAAGCCTGCAGGACAAGGTGTCGGAACTAGAAGAGCAAATGGGATCTCTGAGGGAGAACTACGAGAGCGCCGCGTCCGAGCGGGACCACCAGTCGAAGGCGATCGACAGCCTGCAGAAGGCCCTGCACGAGATCCAAGACGCGCGGAAGAAGGAGCTGCGCGAAGTGGTTGAGACGTCGGAGGAGCAGCTCCAAGCCATGAAGAAGCTGGTGCAGGAGGCCGACTCGAGAGCCGTGCAGGCCGAGGCGGCGAAGGAGAACCTCACCACGGAGCTGGAGAGGACGGCCCCCTTCGAGAAGGAGGTCAAGGAGAAGAACCTGCTCATCGGCAAGCTGCGGCACGAGGCCATCGTGCTCAACGACCACCTGACCAAGGCGCTACGGTACCTCAAGAAGACAAAACCAGAAGACAATGTCGACAGGTCAGTCCCCCATCATTACTTCCTTGCATGTGCAGAAAGGAGCTAACCCCCCACGCGCAGGCAAATCGTCACGAACCACATGCTCCACTTCCTCACCCTCGACCGCTCCGACCCCAAGCGCTTCCAGATCCTGCAGGTCATGGCCGGCTACCTCAACTGGACCGACGAGCAGCGCGAGCAGGCCGGCCTCGCCCGCCCCGGCACCTCGGGCCACACCCTCCGCCTGCCCGCCTCGCCCTTCCACCGCACCCCCAGCACCCCGTCCCTGAGCGCCGAGTTCTTCGCCGAGCCCACGCCCACCTCCGCACGGGAGTCGCTCGCCGACTTGTGGGCCGGCTTCCTGGAGCGCAGTGCCGAGGAGGCGCTGGCCGGGCCGCCGAGGGAGAGGAAGGACAGCGCCAGCAGTGTGGCGACGCGGCCGGATACCCGGGGGGCATGAGTGGATGGGCACCGAGAGAGGGTGGACGGGGGGGGGGGGGAGACAGAGGGGGGGTTCCGTGATACACATGGGTGGCGTTTCTTTTGTGGGAGGGCATTCATACGGATATTTGCATCCGCGGGCTTTTGGCTACGTTGGGAAGGAACATTATGAGGGTTCACATCATACTACCTACCTTACACTGATGGAACAGAGCCCAAGGCTCTCAATTAAGAACAGCAAGCTTTTTCAAAAATGGCCACAACCACATGGCTCTATTGATCTCTAACATAAAATAAAGCCCTCGTAGAATTGCGCCGTGTAACGATGGGATTGCTCCTTTATTGCTATGAAACACACGTCCCCCCATCACCCCACAGTGACCGGCATCTCCAGAGGCTGCAGCACACTCTCTGCATACGTCTCGGCATCCCTCGAGATGCTCTGGATGTTGATGCGGTTCGCCAACGCATCGTTGACGCCCTCGATGACCTCGCGCTCCTCCATCACCTCGCCCACGAGCCGCACCTCGTGCACCCAGTAGGCCTGCCCGCGGTTGCGCAGCTCCTCGTCGCGGATGGCCGTGTTCTTGACGATGCCCAGCGCGTTGAGCTTGCTCTTGACCGTCATCAGGGCGCGGTTGGTGGACTCGATGCGCTCGGCGGGCGAGGGCGGCTGGCCGAAGGCGCGGTTGGTGGAGGACAGGTAGAGCAGCCAGCCGAGCAGGGCGTCGAGGCCCGCGAGGACGAGGCTGCGGTAGTTGCGCGCGCGCCAGTGGAACATGTCCACGTCCTGGAGGCGGAGGGCCCGCGCGTTCGACTGGTGGTTGTACGAGTTGACGAGGTAGATGTCGGTGAGGCACAGCGTCACGGCGGAGATGGTGGCCATTGTGCGCCACCGGGCGCCCTCGCGGCCCGTCAGGAGCCCGGACGTCACCGCTCCGATGACAATCAGGTTGAGCAGGTGCGGCAGCACGAGCCCCGGCACGGCATAGTAGAAGTAGCTCTGCGGCTCGTCGGCCTTGCAGAACGCACAGTCGGCCAGGGCGTCCGGCCCATACTGCAAGTACAGCAACCTGTTCTCGGTGCTCACGAATCTCGCGCGCAGCGCCTCGTCGCGCGTTGTGAGGGCGCCGCCCTCGCGCAGGGCGGCGAGGCGGTTGAAGAGCACGTCGACGGGGATCTGCAGGCGCGACTGCGTCACGGCGAAGCAGTTCTCGGGGGCGAAGGGCGGGAGGGTCTTGACGAGGTGCACGGCGGTGATGGCGAAGAGGACGATCAGGGCGCGCGCCACGTGCGTGGGCAGCGCGCGGACGACGAGGCCGTTGTTCTTGGGCGCATTGCGGGCGCTGCGGTAGTAGGAGATGGCCTTGGGGATGAGCATGGGCCCGAAGAAGATGAGGAGCGAGCGGATGCTGACGGGCGCGAGCGACGGTTAGTTACATCATGGACTTTACAATGTGTAGATAGCAAGCTGGATTAACTGCAGGAGGTTCCACTTACTTTCCCCACGTCACGGCCATTTTGCTCGGTTTCTCTGGCCGCAGAGGTGATGTCGTGAAAGATGGTTGGAGCGGTCGTCGTCGTGCCTTGCTCGACAGAGGAGACTTGTCATGATAGGGTGTGGTGTGGCCTGTGAGGCTGACACTTTTTTTTGGAGCAGGCAAGATGACAGGACAGGGATCGGAGCGGTCGGGACTTGGCATTTTGTGGCGTAAGGCTGCTAGAGCATTTGGGGCATGTCCCGGCCCCGAACTTAAAATTTTCGGCGGCAGACGCTGGACGTTCCAGGGGTCATGGAGCTATGACGAAACCCCTGCAGGAACGCCCAGTTTTTTTTTGGACCGTCAAGGTTGAGTGGCGAGGCTCGCCAGCACATTTCTAAATATTCATGGCAAAAGATGGGCGATGTTATGGGTTTCAGTCGCAAGGAAGAAAGCAAATTGGCTGGAAATTTGGTTATTTCACCCAAAACTAACTATAGAATACATACATTATTTTCGTCAATCGCCTGCCTGCCTGCTTTTCATGAATACTTTGGAGTGGTAATATAATTTCAAAAAACGACTTCTTGCCTCCTCTCATGACATGTTTGCCATGAACCCGCTCTCCCCAAATTGACGCTTTTTCATGAATCCTCAAACTCCTAGCTGTAAAAAGACGTGGAAACCTCCCCAGCCTTGCGAAAATGTGCAATGAAGCCCCCCAGATTCGAAAATGCTCCGTTCAAAGTTTCCGCCCAAACATAAATGAACCGTACATGCCGCCCACTTCCGCGCGAGCAACGGGAATCTTCCTCATGCCCCAGTTGTCAGCTCCCATCTTCCACCACCGCTGACCGCCGTTGTCGAATCTGCGGTGCTCTTCCATTCGTACAATCCAGCATCGGCTACCGAACTCCCGTAGTGCCCAGCCAATTCGCTCCACGGGGCGTGGGTTCTTCATCAGGCTCTTGAATGACTCTGCCGACACTTCGATCACCTCGAGAGGCGCAGATGAGTCTTTCAGCAGCGGATTTTTGCTGGAGAAGAGATCGACCAGATTCAGCTCGCTCCCGAAAAGGTCAGACAGATCGAGATAGCGAAGTGAATGGTTTTCTTCGTTCTCTCCCAGGGAAAACAGCTTGGCAGCATCGTTAACATCCAGGTTGCGTCCGATCGACAACTCCTCCAGATGCTTGGTTAGAGGCCGCAAAAGCTCGATGTGAGATGAGTCCATCTTGCTCCCCTGCAAGCTCAATGATAGCAACGTACGCGGAAGTACCGAGAGTAGTTCCGTAACCTCTTCCACGTCGAAAAGTTGGTGGCTCCTTGCGTCGGTGGCAACACTAAGGTAAACCAGTGAGCCTCTGACGGCCGGATGCGTGGCGAGAAAGTTGATGACGGTCTTTGCCGACAGGAGCTTGCACTTTGAAATGTTCAGATGAGTGATCCTCGCAGTTTTGGGAATCGACTGCAGAGCTGAATCGGTAAGCTTGGTTGCGGCAACATCCAGGTGCGTCAGGTTGGTCAAGCGGGGGAGAATCGTCTCGAATACCGAAGAAGGCAGCGTCAGGCATTTGTGCAGTGATAGCCTCGTGATCGAGAGACTCTCGGGCCAGTCCAGGGAGACCACAGAGGTAAAAGCGTTCTTGAAGGAGACCGACGCACAGCCCGCGAAATCCACGGCCCGCAATCTCGGAAGATCAAAGAAGAGCTTCTTCAACACATCAATCCCCAGATCGTCATCAATGTGCTCCTGTGCCAGGAATTCCTGCAGGTGCGGGGTGAGCTCAAGGCATTGGGCCAAAGTCTCCGCAGTCAAGTTCCGGGTCTGAGCTCGCTCGGTCGCAGTCTGGAAGAGGGTAGATGGGTTGAAATGGCTAAAGTCAAGCCGTCGAACGATTGTACCGAGAGCTGGGTGCTCTGTTGTGTTGGATAGGAACTTTCGGAAGATCCTCGAGTGGGGGATGGTGATGTGTTTGTACAGAGTGTTCAAGGTAGCGGCGTGGATAGTCCTTGAGGTCAGCAGTAGCGACATCAAGTCTATGTTGCGGCGGGAGATTCCATGTGGCGGGATCTCGACAACTAGCAGCTCGACAATGGATCCTGAAGGGAAAGTTAGCCATCACGTTCGATAGTTGTTCCAGTCTCTGGCAGTAAGGAGGCGACTTACCTAGCAGCTCAAGAGGCAATCTCTCCATCGGCGCGCGGCTGGTCTCGTACTTGTGCTTGCCCTTGGCAGGTGCTGGAGGAGTGCTCCAGGTCATGTGCAGTGCCTGAAGATCGCCGAAGCTCCTGCTCGCCGTCTTGCCTCGCACATTGATTTGCTTCCAGCCCTTGAAGCTGTTGACAGGATACCAACCGCCATGGAGGCGGCTATTGGGGCGAGTAACGGGAGGTAGGAACTGTGTCTGTGTCTGTGTCTCACCCATGTCGACCAAGGTTGAGTCGTCCACGGCTTCCTCTGTGGCGTCTGGTGCGTATGAAGAAACCTTGGAAAGGGTAAAGGTTTGAGCCAGGCCGTCGTCGTTCTCGCGTACCGAAGAAAAGGAGGAGCGACCAGCTTTCTCCGGAGTCGAGGGTCTAGGCGGCTCAACAGGGTCCATTTTGTATTTGAGTTGGTGGTCCACTTGGGGCAAAGCCATGTGGTCCTGGGAATGGAAGGACGGTGTGAGGTGGTCGGATGCTGGTGAGACCGTCA
The DNA here is from genome assembly GCA_001557505.1 of Reticulascus tulasneorum. Lineage (NCBI taxonomy): Eukaryota > Fungi > Ascomycota > Sordariomycetes > Glomerellales > Reticulascaceae > Reticulascus > Reticulascus tulasneorum. Next base: position 3,434,189 of record LSAX01000003.1, on the reverse strand, counting down.
TGGTGCAAGAGGTACCTTAGCTGCGGTGTGCGGCCGTCAAGGTAGGAGGTCTGGCTTGGCCGATGCGAGCTTTCCCCCTCCCCCCAGTGCAGGCTACTGTGCGATGCAGTACAGTACCGGACCAGTCCAGTTAGGTGCCTTCTCTCAATGGCGTCTTTGCTGAATGCTGCTGGGCTTGTACGACTTGTGCCAGCAAAACGCCAGGCCCGGGTCGGTCAATAAAGGAAGCCGGAGGCTTTTTTATTAGTCAAAGTCCCAGACTTTTAGGTAACAGGAAGTTGATGCAATGCGGGGAAGACGGATGTTTTTGTTTGAGGTGGATGGTTCGGACCAGGTGCCAGGCAAGGTGGTCCAGACAAATGGAGTAGTTTGGTGTGTAAAACAGCCGTAACACGAGAGAAAACGTGCTATACGCAATCTCTGAGGTGATGATGATGCGCCGCCGCAATACCTGGCTGCTAAGGAGCAGTAGCAGATGAGGAGTAAGGGTGTTTCAATAAGTAAGTAGGACAGGGGGGTGCGTGTGTGCTCTGCAGGAACTAAAGTAGACAGGTGTGTAATCCGTAGATGGATTGGGTATGTAGAAAGAGTTGTCTTAGTCAAGCAAGACAGGGTAGCCAGCTCATCACTTTCGCTCTTCAAATGCGGAGTAAAGGGCACGCAGCAGGCGTTGGGCTGCGGCCCGCAGATTAATATAGCAAAGCAAAGAGTCAAAATGGATTCCTCTTTGTTGAAAATTGGGTAATGGAAACAAAGGGAATTGGAGACCAGGCTCTGCCCGGTCACCTGAGCACTGCTCACGAGTCGGGCGGGAGGCGGAGAACGAGGTCGGACCTTGGTGGTAGCGAACAAGCCAGCAACAGACGGAGCCCGGCAGGGCCATGTTTTGGAGTTAGACTACGCTTGTAGGACTTGCAGAGCGCGAGTGGACAGGAGCTGGAGAGCCGATCATGGCCGCCGGGAAAGGGGGCAGAAACAGCCAAAGAGCCGGAAGTGATTGGACGGGTATTTGGTAATGGGAATGCTCAAATGTCGTGTCGCGTAGCATGGCGATGATGATGATGGATCCTGATGATGGACATGAGTTGGGTTGCCGGCCTGCAATGGGCGATGCGATTCCATCAGATCCTCCGAGTCTTTGCCAGGGCATAGGTAAAATATCACCCATATCATCTCTCATCGCCATAAGGGTTGCAGATGGCGGGAGAGACGCGGTACGAAAGTAAAAAACTGGAACGCCCAGGTATCTGGCGTCATACCTAGGCGCATACTTTGGATGTGCTTACTACCACGTAGTCCACCGGACACGATATACTGGGACTGGTTAACCAGTAACAAAGCACCCCATGGGCTAATGATTGGCAATTAGACCCCTTGCCAAACAGGCGGCTGAGAGACAGAGAAAGCAACAGAGCCTGCCGGCTGGTTCGCTCGGCGCTGGATGGCTGGATGGCTGGGTGGTCCGGTTGGTGCAACGCATGCGTGTGTGTGTGAGTGAGTGAGTGTGTGGCCGTCAGATGAGGCGAAGAAGGGCATTTCGGAAACGTAATCGATGCAAGCTACGACTAATAGAAACTGGGAAAACTCTTCCGCCAAAACTGACGTTCCCCGCCAGTGGGAAGATCAGTCATAGTATGACTGTAGGAACCCTTGGCGGACAATGCGATGTCGCAGCCCATGTGAACCGTGTCACGGGGTCTCCGCAGAGGCGACGAGCTTTTTCAGCTAGACCAGCCCCGTATTCGAAAACCCAACTGCGTACGTGGGCGGTTAGTGGTAATCATGGAATCCGGGGGAGGGCTGTGGCCGGGCGACTTTCGGTGATGGGCAATTTTTTGGGGCTTTCGAGATCGGATGGAAAATTGAACAGAAAGACCCCGAGAAAAGGCGGCGCCAGGGACCCCCCTCCCCCCTCCCCCCTCCAAAAGGTCTTCCGATGGTGCAAATGCAAGGTTACCGAGATCTCCGTGCCACCACCAACTACTAGGTATGTACCAACGTCCGCCGTCAAACGCATCAGGCCTTACGAGGTAGGTTAGCTTTCTCACCCCCTGGTCGGCCTCGTGGTGCTGCAGTTACTTTCAGAGGTGCATACATATATGCCTAGGTACCTACCTAGGCAATTGGTAGGCATTACGATGGAAAGGAATGATAGAAAAGGAAACGAAGGCAAAAAAAAAACAGCTGCTACTACCACTACCTTTTCTCAGATGAACCGAGGCCAGCCGCCCTGCCTTACTCCAAATTCTCAGGAACACCGCAAACCGCTCCGAGATCACCAGGGCCCATCCCCGTCACAACTATCCTCGAATCAACTAACCTACCTAATCCACAAATAAGGTATGTAGCGTACGCCATTAGCTCCTCAGCTCCCAATCTGCTCCAACGGACCCGAATCCCTCGCACAGCCGTCGCAAGAGCCAAACACCATTCGTCCACCGACCTCGTGCTACTTCCCCCCAAGCGCCGCGCATGATGGGCGGGCCAAGAAAGAACGGCCCAGCTGCTGGCAAAGCAGACCGATGTGCTATGCTATGTATGTATGCACAAGGTAGCAAGACAATTGGAGATGCAACGGATTAGCAGATTTACCCCAGATATTTACCAGGAGCGGCTCGGATGGCCCCATCCCAACAGCTGAAAACGTCATAGCCTGCATCTATCCGCCCCCCTGCAGCCATTGAGTAACAGCTGTTTCTTACAACTCCGCGGACCTTCTGGACCCCCCCGGTGCCGCCCTGGCCTGCAAATGCCATCGGGAGCTAACCGCCCCGCTTGGATCCGATATCACACAGGTTGGCACGTTGGGTCACGGGACTCGTCAGGCCTGGAGACTCCGTCTCATCACGCCATTTAGAGGTTGGCCAACAGACAGCACTAGGATGTACTTGGGAAAGCAGAGAGTGTTCAGGCGTAGTATATTCCATGCCTTCCAAGCCGCCTAGGCCCGCGAGGTAGCCATTCTAGCTAACTCCTCCGTACAGGAGCACCGGCCCCTCATCCGTCTTCGTAACGACCACTGACTCCATCTGCGCCTCTCCCATCGTAAGTTACTAAATAAGGTAATATGTACGATGCGGACGGATTAGGGCTCTCCCGGCCAAGATCCCATGCCGGCCTTAGAGAAGTCGGCCTTGAACCTATTCCAGCTTCCATCCCAACCGACCGCTATGTCATTGTATGAGTTCCTGGCCAGCCACGATAGGCTTCCAAAGCAAAACGCCAATTATGATATCATACGAAAATGAAAAAGCTATGCATCAAGCTGAGTGCAAGGAACAAAGAAGAAGAAGAAGAAGATAAAAAGATGATGATGATGATGATGATGAAGAAGAAGAAGGAGAAGAAATAAAGCTGCTGCTGGCTGGCTCTCAGATGCTCGGGATGGTGTCAGATCCATCAAACCAGGCATAATTCCTCTGTTATCTGCCGTTGACCTTTTTGCCTCCTGCTTTTAGACGTTCTTTACAATCCTCGCAATACCATTTCGCTGCAGCGTACGATTAGCTTCTGGTTTCATCCTCGACTGTAGCACGGGGAAAGATGCTTACCATTGCCCTTCGGGGCAACCTTCAATCCAACACATTCCAAGTGGAACCACTCGCGAGCGCAGCCATCTGCGTCGCAGGCTACCATTTCGCCATAGCTGACACTATTGCAGTAGCAGTAGGTAGGTTCATCCGCATCAATCTCAACCTCTTCGTCGTCTCCTTGCATGCTGCTGTTGGCATCCTCATCCGCCAGTTTGGCTGCAAGTGCTTGGGCGGCCGCGTTGCTCTTCTTCCGCTTGTTGTTGTGGTTATTATGCTCCGCATTTCGAGCTGACCTAGATCGTGCCGCTTCTTGGAAGGTAGCTAATGCTGGTGTGGATGGCTTGCTCGCCCTGCCACTCTTTGTCACGGTGGTGATGGTTGTCGTGTGGACTACCGGTGGCGGTGCTGGTTCACTCTTACGTTCTGGCTCTTCCACCTTTGTGATCTCCTTTTTGGCCCCGGTGGTATTGACGATTGTGCCAATTGCCTCTGGTACCTCAGCCACAACGGGCTCTTTCTTCGAAGTATCCAACTTGGCCGGCAGGCTTGGTTTCTCCATCACCTTGTTTTCAACCACAGGTCGCGGCCAGCTGGTCGGCGGTGCCAAATCTGGCGTGCCTGGTGGAGCGCCGTTTGGTTTGTTCGACGCAGAGGATGAAGGGCGTGGCTTTCCGTTCTCCACGTTCGCCGACTGAGTAGAATTCCCTCTAGCGCGGGATGTCGCCGCAACTCGTGCGACCGAAGGTGCCGGAGAGGCCCGCGGAACTTTCAGGTCGGGAAAGGCGCTTAGGACGGGGGAGGATGCCACCGACGGGGACATGGCGGCGATTCCGTTTCTGCTGTACGTGATCGAGTTAGTGACATGCCCCAAAAAGTCATCTGAGGACGGTAGATCTGGGATGGCAAACCTTTTCTTTGATTGTCCCGTCCCCGTGGGAAGCGCCTTCCGTTTCTTTGCTCCTGCTTCTGGAGCCGGGGTCTCTCTGGGACTTGTTGTCTTCGCTTTGGGTGCGGTGTTCCCGAAAACAGTCGCCATGGCACGCTCTGTCGGCACAGGCCCGCTAGGTGTCTTTTCGACCTTTCGACGTTTCGGCGCTGGATTTGGCTTGACTGCACCGTTTGTAGAGATGCCCAGACCGACATTGGCAGCGACTTCGGCTGTCTTCCGCACCTTACCAGCGCCGTGTCCCTTCTTGCCTGGCTCGGGTTTATTGCGGCCTTCGGGGTCGTCAAAGTCGGATTCCTGGTGTTGCGTCTTCAGGTTCCTCTTGGCCTGGACAGCCTGCTTTCTTGCGTCGCTACGCGCTGCCGCTTCGTCTGCCAACTGCTGGGCGGCAGCGGAGATGGCTGCGGCGCCTTCACGCCGCGAGCGCTCAGCTTGCCCTGCCTTGCCAGCTCTGTTTTCCGGATATGCCCAATGAGTAGTGCTGCCCCATTTAGCCTCGTCGCTGAATTCGCTTTCGATGTGTGGCCAGACGTCGTCGACGCGGGCAAGCTGCTTCTGTAGAGCCTCGTTCGCTGCTGAGATGACGTGGTTCTTCTCCTCCAACGACACCAGCATTTCTTGTATCTTAAAAGCGGTTTGCCTGAAGAGCTGTCGGCGCGGAAGGTTGCCCGGATCGAAAACTGAGGCAGTGTATGAACCGTCTGTCGAAGGAACGGGTTGAACATTGTTGCTGAGGACAATTCCGCTGGAACTATTCTGCGCGCTCATCGGTGCTGAGGCCAATGCGATGCTGCTCGACGAGTCGTTCGTTGGTCGTGGCTCTACCGGAGCGGCGTTCATGGCAGCGTCGACGAGCTGGAAGAGGCCCTCTTCTGGCGCGAAAATCTTGGCGTCGACCTCTTTTAGTAGCGTGAAATGCCTAACTAGCTCTTTCGGGAGAGCCGTGATTGCGTCTGCAAAGTGCGTGATAGCGGGAAAGATCTCGATGGGTTGGTCTGGGGCCGGGACGCCGATGAGGGCATCTCGGCCGCTGAGAGACCCCCGTTGGCCAGAGGCTCGCGGCGGGTTCGTTCGTGTCTGTCGAACAGGCTGCGACCTGCGATTCGACGGCGCATCCATCGAGGGAGGCTTGGCCGACTTCATTGCGAAAGCAGAAGCGGTGTTGGTGGAAGGGTAAGGTCGATGAGGAGGGCTGGGTGTCGAACGGGCTTGGGAGGCGGGACGGGCTCGATATGAATCGGGGGACACGTTTGGGGGGGAAAGTAACGAGAGTTGCGCCAAAAAGGAACTTGGAATGAAGTGCCCTAGGACATTCTGCGTTCAGGACAGGCTTGAGGATGTCGGAAATGTCATGGAGCTAGAGAGAGGTAGGAGGGGAGAGCGCGTGCAAAATCGAGTAGTGGGCGACAGAGCGACACTTCGGCATCTTCCATTCTTTTTGGGGAGCACTGATCTACCTACCGCGGGCGCAGTGGGAGCCCGCACGAACCGATGCCACAGCGCTCATGAGGACCGAAAATTTTCAGCCTGAGGCGCCGACAGCTGCTCCTGGGGGAAATCTGTAATCCGTACCTGGACTATTGAGCCACATGTTAACTAGCCACGCGCACTGCGTCATCGGTGCTCTAAATCACATTTCACCACGAGGGGATGCATTGGAATGAGACAAACTTTGGTCGTGAAAAAGTTACTCAGCCTTAGAGGCAAGTCCTCGGACCATTCACTCCTGCAGCCATTTAATGCCACCAGAGTTGAAACTCGGGTTTGCCATGAGTTTGTCAAGGAACAATAGAGTCTTGGTATGCAACTGATGCTTCTATTCAGTACGATTTATCTCTGGTCAACGCCGTTGGTATATCTACTTTCTACCCATGATTTTGTTTTGGTCCAGAGAACCTAGCTCCAGGCCAGGCACTGGTCAAGGTTCAACTTCAGAGTACCGCAAACCACAAGCTACCTGTCCAGGTATGTCGTTCGTGTGAAATAATATTATGCCGTCCGATAAGTATGTCCCGTCAAGTCCGCCAGAACTCATCATGCTGTCTTGACTCCCTTCACACTCCTTTGCTTTTGAAGGGGGCGGACGTCTCTCTCAACCTGTTTTTGTCTCCATTGCCACTCAAGGAGGACCGGGATGAAGTGATGGAGGTCGAACTCAGGCCACAGACACTTGAGAAAGAATATATGTGTGTCCTGGTGGCATTGCCATAACATAAAGTCACTCAGTCTCTCGACACCGCTAGTGCGGACGAAAATATCCAACGGGGGATTTCCAGCCGTGTACATGTGGTTATTCAGTGTTTCTACCGTGATAGTCTCCGGGTTTTTGAGACGGAGACCGCCAGACGACCCAGGCCGGTTCTGCAACGGTGGAGATGGTGAGTCTGGTGGCAGAGTTGTCGACGAAGATGTCCCATCGTCGGCGTCGGATCGAGAAGACGGGGTCGGGGAGTTGTCGCGTATTGTTGGCATCGGTTCCCGCCTATCTAACTGCTTCGACAGTATCTTCTGGGTAATGCGAGCTGCTGGGAAGGGTGTGAACTTTGGACCAGGAGGCATCATGTACTCGTCGACGGTGGAGCGGATCGCCGTGGTCATTTCTTCCCTCGAGGTATACGGGAAGCAGATATTCAACACGGACCTATATCGATCAACGTCAGAAGCCAGTTGGTATTTCAGAGCGCCTTGCTTACCGTTTGTTGTATTTTGTCATGTTTACTGCTCTGTCCACCACGTCCAACACGTCCTGCCGAATGAGGTCCCTCTGGCCGAGTACCTGAACGCTTGCGCCATATCGATCAAGTAAGTCACCGTGGTGCGTCAATTGCTCAAGTTTCACCTTGGCGAGCGCCATCAGCCCATCGACCTCGTATTTCGGTCTGTTGAAATTCTCGATGCTAAACGCATAAACCGTCACGACCTTCACACCGCACTTGTAGCAAATCTCCAGAATCTAAGCCAATTAGCAATCTGCGCCGAGGTCTTTCGCATCATAACAGGAGGCATACCCGTGCCAGAGCCTCGAATCCGTGGTGGTGGCCCTCGATTGTCTCCATTCTCCTGGTACGCGCGTACCTCCGATTCCCGTCCATCTCGAAAGCCACATGTAGTGGGATTGGGCCCTGCTTCAAGGACCCAATCAAGAGCTCGCGAAGTTGTTTGATAGCCCATTCGGCGGGCGGAGAGCTAGTCAGCCATTTGCTGATGTCGGCGAGGTAAGCGTTCGACATGTCGAGTTGCTGTGGCGCAAGCTTTTAGATGGTAGCTTGGGGGGGCGACGGTAGGATACGTAGGGGAAGCCTGCAGATATTATCTAGGGCAGTTATATAATACTGATACAAATGAGGGTGTTTTTGGGTATTTTAAAAAAAGAAAGTCGTTCAACTGCGATGTAAAGCAGATTGCAGTTGGAATTGGGCCATGATGATTTTAAAAAGTAGGCTTTGCGATCCAGAGTTCTGCGCCTCCAGGAAGTACGTAGCAAGGCCGCTTCGTTGCATGGGTCACGAAGATTGAACAGGGGTTGGCCGCTGTGACGAACGCTGGGAAGTCTGGACGAATTAGAGGGGCGAAACCAGCCACACCACGGTGCCAGCCTCGTCATGCCCAGGAATCCTGAACGAGTGGTCAGGTGTTTGATTTGCTGGGAGATACCCCACCAGTCAGGCTGAGCTACAGGCGGGCGAATACGCGGAAGAAACCACCTGGCATCAATCAATGCCACATCCAAGGAGCTAGCTTCGTAGCAGGTCCAACATCGCCCAAAAGTAACGACAATAGTACAGCGGTTCAACCATTCCACGGAAGAACCCCGCGCAGAGCTTGCAAATAGGCCACTGTAGTTCTTGGATCATTCCTTGTAGCTCCCAGCAGTACACGACTCTAATTACTACACCTGCTCAAAGCTGGGTTAGCTGTTTCCGCCAGGCCATCAACCACATTCCAGAATGATGAGATAGCAGCCGCTCTGTCAAGGGTCCGGTCAACATGTCCTTCGCAAACGCGCCAGTAACGCGGACACTGGTCCTCGGGCTAGTCTCGACTTCAATCGCGGCTAGTCTATTCGACGTGAAGCATTACTTCTACATCCTGGTCGATTCTCATCTATGGAAGTACCGGCAGTTCTGGCGGATACTAGCCTATCAGCTATGCTATACAAACTCGAGTGAGGTTCTCTTCGCGTCCATGGCTCTATACCACATGAGGGTGGTAGAGCAGGTGTGGGGGTCCAGGAAATACGCAGTGAGCAATCCTTAGAGTCCTTGCATGCAGCAGCATTCCTAACTGTTCTTCTACCTAGTCCTTCATCCTCTTGTCCGGACTCGTCACGGCGGTCTTGCCGCCAACTATACTAGCCCTTGTGCTGCGGCCGATCACAGTGGGTGTATTCAACTATATGCCTGCTGGCCCGACCCCCATCATCTTTGCGTTACTCGCCCAGTATCACGCAATTATACCGCACATCTATCGATACCGCGTCGCGACTTCACCAGCACCGCCAACAAATGAGCAGTTTGTCGGGGTCACATTGTCGGATAAGTCCTACCGCTATGCTCTGGCACTGCAATTGGCGTTGTTTCAGTGGCCAGGGTCGTTGCTTGGAGCTTTGGTGGGCTGGGTAGTAGGGTACTCTTGGAGGAACGACCTGCTACCTGGAGCAGTGACTCGATGGCGATTGCCAGGCTGGATGGTTGGCATCAGGACCCAGAAGAGGCGAGATGAGTTTGAAGGGCTGAGAAGAAGACTAGAGGGTGAAACTTCGTCTGCGACAGCCTCCGGGATTCAGGGTCCGCTTGCTGGAGATGCTGGGAGACGAAGAACAGCAGGTCAAGACATAAGAGAACAGTTCAGAGGACTGTTGTAGAACTTAGCCAGCATCCTCAAATTAATTTGTTGTTCTGCATCTTTTGATCCGTTCTGGTCCAGGAACTTGCGCGATGTATGAAGGATTCTCACTTACCTTCTTTGGAAGAGGTGCTGGGGCGGCCCTGTTCTTGGAAATCTATATGTTATATCTAGACCGGCATGCCGTTGGTTGCTTTCTTCAACGCATTTTCCACTGCGTAGTCTAGCAACACTGATAATTTACGATGCACTGACAAAGCATTCAAAGAACACGACCATGATCTTGATGGGTGAAGACTTGTTGATATTCGGCCTCTACCGAAGTTAAATGCGTAAGTTTTATAGGTTCGTAATTGTGCTGATTCTTCTTGGGCGATGTAGCAACATATGCAAGAGCTGAGAAGAAGGCGCCTATGTCGAGACAGCTACACCATCAACAAGTTCGTGCTTGCTTTGTTGAAGAATGTGCAGACCAAACCTGGATCTCCTTCGCTGACAAATTTTCCTCGGGTACCTAGGTATAGACAGATGTCGACGGTGATTGAAAGGGGTAGGCACGCAGGAGTTCGATGACGTTAGAAATCTGAGAGGTTCTTCGTTGCGAAAGAGATATCATACGGACTTGGGCAAGAACAACGAATGTCTCACGACATCACCAGTGCTGATCGCCATAGGTACCGATGCCGACCACCATTATTTGTACCTATTACACACTTGTGTAGTAAGGTAGGTAGGCACAGCTCGCACCTGACCAGCTGCTTGCCCTCGTGCCATCTTTACAGAACCAACTGTCGGCGGATCGCGGGCATTCCAGCCCACCCGTGGGAATTGCGCGCAGCACAACTGGCCTCCAATGAGTGAGATGTCCGTTTGCCGTTGCCTAAATTGACAGAAGTTGATCCGTACTCAAATTTCCATGGTGATGGGCACGACCGACCTTGGTAGAATGTATGTAGGTAGATTAGTAACTTGTGGCAGGACAAATGCAGGTAGCAACCAGCTGCGGTTTTGAGGGAACCCTTCTGGAGTTAAACTCTGTCATGAAGCGAGAGACTACCTACCTCAAGGTTGAATCAAACCTTTCACACACCTCCCAAATCAGATCTTCCAAGAAGAAAGAAGCCCATGCCCTTGCTTCCATAGCAGTGTCGACAAAAGCCTTCCGACATACAAAATCTGATACACTTCACATCAACCAAGTTAAGCAGTCATGACCTACAGTCTCATAATTTGAACTCTTCCTACCCACCTGTAACAAGTTCACACGAATCGGTCTTTCTCTATCGATAGATTGCAGCAGATCGGATAACACTTTCGAGGACAAAGCCATGGAAGAATGTATTGGCGAGTGCATTGGGCAAGTCATTTTCAGAGGCATTTTGACCCGGTGTGTCCTCATTATCGACCAACACATCGTTCAGCGGCGGGATCTGGTAGTGCGTATGGGCCGGAAAACTCAAGAGATTCTTCATCTGCCAGAATGGCTATCCGCCTTCAGCGACTTGGCGCCCGGGATGATGGACAATGATATCCGGGTGGCTGCGATGTTACTGGGCAGCTCTCTCACAATTGCTGTTCCGATGCTCATCCTAGCTCTGCCGACGAAGGGAACATTTTGGGATCCTTGGGTCATGGGCTTTGGGGTTCTCAACCCAATTTGCACCTTCACTGTTGTTTGGCTTATCTTGGTCCTCAAGAAACGAGCGTGGTCGAGCAGGCCTGAATATGCTGAGTTGGACAAGGAACAAAACGGCCGCGAGGGCCAAGGCAAAAGCGACGATGGGTTAGAACAGGCAATCCGCGTGCTTTGGATGTTCCCTTAGGGTCGCGTAACCAAATGGATGTGTCGGGCGGGCATGAGGGAGTTGGACTATGCCTTTGGAGTGGCCATAGGCTGGGGGAGGGGGATTCTGATATCATTATTAATCATTGGAGTTGTGTATACTTTTCGTTTCCAAATCAGTATGCCGATTATTCATTTGGAAGAGTAGAGGCTTGTTCCTAAGAAGGATTATCATGATTGTCTTTATAACTCCTGGGCACGAAACGAACGTCTCGATTCACGATACCTGATTTGGAGAGCTGTGATATCTCAACCAACAATCCTACCAAGGAAGGATCACGTCGTAGCTCGATTAAAAGAAGCTCTTGTTTGACTCTGAAAACCGGCTTCGATGGGTGAGAAGTGCTGACACGTGATGCCCAGATTTGCAGGAAAGCAGAAAAGCAGAAAACGGCAATCCTGGCGGCAGTGACACAAAACAATATTGGCTAACCAAATTGAGATGCATCATTAAATTACAGTTCAATGGCTATTTCGCTATGCATATCTCAATTCCCAGGGCACGCGAGCCAGGGTCATTCTTTGCCATCCCATCACGCCCGACAAACTTATCGTATGGTGTCCCTCTCCCCCCGTACTCGTGTTTAAGACGGGCCACCTGACTGATGTACGAGGTTTGAGATGCGCAGTTACGAGAGTTTCCAGAAGCCGAGTTTGTAATGTGTAATAAAAGACGTACCTAGAAGGAAAGATGATTAAGAAAATACCTTGCCAAGGGGTGCGACTCTGATGGATCACTAAAAATAAAGCGCCACCACCCTTGCTGGAGATAGATATGTAATGAAGAATCTGCATTCGCTCCCAGCAGCGGCACCCTGGAAAGATCTGACGAATCTGCCCCCTACCAGGTGCAACGAAGATACCTTACATTTAGCGATTGCTGGACTAACTAGAACGGAGTTTTCCACCGGGAAGCCGTGCGACCGGGACGCAGTGTGGGTGCAAAGAGAGCCCCCGAATCAGCTTAGCGGCAGTGGCTTGCTGCCATCATCTTGGACGCTAAAGGGGGGGCTTGCTTGCTTTGCTGAGTCTTGTGCAGCCGCCCTGCCACACTCCTCCACTCCCTTTGCCCTGGGGTGTCCATCCTAATAATGTGCCCGTCAGTCAGTCACATCTGCAGAGCCCCGTCAATCATCAAATCGAGGATCCACCGCTCCAAAGGATACTAACTCTCCAGATTCTCCCATCCTCTTTCTCAGCTTCCATAACCAATTGCTTACCTACCTACATACCTACCCACTTACCTAGCGAATCAACCGGCAGTAGGCAAGCAGACCTTCGACCTAGGCCATCGTGTACTTTGCTCCATAATTCCTCGATCCCAGTCGCTTTCGTCCAGCCACCTTCGAAACTGCGAAAGATCGCCGTCCGCGGAACAGACCAAGTGCCCCCTATGGCGGCGACAACGGGACTTTGAATTCCTTTTCCTGACCTTCGCCCTAGAATGCCTTGACGAGTGCGTTTTGTTCCACATCGGATCGATCTAGCATCATGAATGGGTATTCGGCAGGACGGAATCCATATGGCTCCGAGCCAGCAAGGCCCTCTCCACCGCAGGAGAAGGGTCCGAATGGGAGGATGCTGGTGGAAGGATATCGAAAGGACATCGTGAATAATTTCGAGAGAGATGCGCCGCGATACAATTTGGTCCGCTCCCTTTTCACCGTTCGCTAATCGTCGGGCCGCGACTGATATTTTACAGATGAACCCAGAACGGCCACAGAGCTCAGCGCTTGTCGACCTGAAGGATCCTATTCAAGTCCACTTGCTCACCGAGACTGCGCTCTCCGACAGCAAGCAATATGAAATCTTATCGCAGGAGGAGGTGGATGACCTCAAGAAACATATCCAATCTCTGACCCAGCGAATAGAACAGACTCGGACAAACTTGACTATTCAGTCCAAGTATCGAGATGCCGCCATCTCCATGTCGAAACTCTACTCGCCCGGGAAGTCTGAAGGGAAGAGGAGGAGCCTGCTCGGGAACCGAAACAGCGGGGGGGATTCTGCGCGCGAGGCCGAGCTGGAACGGCAGGCCAGCGAAAGGCGGTGCGAGGAACTGGCGACCGAGTTGTGGAATTTGGAAAAGCGCCTGGCGGAGCCCCAACGAAGACTACTGGAGCATACTGCCGGCATTTTGCAGCTGACGCATAAGCCGTCAAAGAAAGCAAACCAGCAACTCGCAGCTCAACCCGTCAACGGTATACCAGGTAGCCCGGAGAGCCTCTATAGGTACTCGAATAGTCGAAGCAGCATGGAGCCCCCAGGCGATGACGCCTATTTCGACGAACAGAGTCTATATCAGAAATTCGACGAGAGGCTGCCATCTAGTAGGAAGCCGCTGAAGAACCCTATCGAGATTCCACTGAAATCGCCGCATCGCGAGCAAAACAACCAGCTCCGCGAGGCGAGCGATCGACTGAAAGAGGAGAACGGCCAACTCCGAGCACAGTCCGATGCCTTGAGCCTTGAGGTCGACGCCATGCGCAGAGAAAACTCACAATATCTTGGCTCCATTGCCGACATGGAACGCAAGCTCGAAAGATTGAACGCATCTTTGCGGGAGGTGATCGTCCAGTTCAATCCCACCAAGAACGGCGGCTACAAAGCACCGCCGTACGGCCAGAGTAGTGGCTCTAACCCGGCAATTGGCGCGGAAAATATGCTGGCAAGGCAGTTCGATTATCTGGAAATGGGTCTCAGGTCTATTCGGGAGGAACAACAGATTCAAGCGTCAGAGACGGTGAAGGGTGCGGAGTCAGCTAGGTCCCTCGCCCAGGCCGAAGGACAAGTTGAGGCCTTCAATAGGCAGATTAGGGACTTGCTGGTAACAGTTGACCCAAGTCACCCATCTCCGCCACGCACCTCGGGTTCCGGGCTGGATGATCAACTGAATTATCTTCAGAGTTCTCTGCGCCTTGTCGAGACTGGATTGTCGCGTGGAAAGAGCCAAGATGACGAACAAATCGAGGCGGTGCTCACCGGCTTGTGGGACATTGTCCAGACTGGCTTTGCAGGGATTCAACAACGAAAACAAGAGCGTCGCAAGACTCGGACCGAACAAGGCTTGGAGCAAGATGAAGATGACATGTCCGGCGATGAGATCGTTGATCCCAACGAGCCATACTCACTGTCTGCTTTCTCGAAGAGGGTACAATATCTTTATAGCCAGGCTACAAGTCTGAGGGACCAAAAGTCCGTGCTAAAGCGACAGATCAAGCAGCAACGCGAGCTCAACAGCAAGTCCGACTCGCAGAGGGATCTTGAGCTGAAGCAGAAACAGGATGAGGTCGAAGAGCTCAAGGCTCTGTTTGAACAGTCTGAGCAAGAGGCCGCGCAGGCCCAAGGAATGCTTGTACAAGCACTCAAGGATGTGGAGGAGGCAAATAACATGACGGCAAGGAATGAGTCCAGCGCTGCGCAGGCCGACGATCTCATCAAGGATCGTGATGCCAAGATAGCGCAGTTGGAAGCGAGCACTCAGGAGGTCCAGAGCAAACTGACGAACATGGGATCTACTGTTCAGGAAATGGATAGCAAGCTAGGGAAGGCCGAACAATATGTCACCTCCCTTACAACGAAGCTAGCTGCTGCGGAGAAGGCGACAGAGGACAAGCAACAAGAGGTGGATGCCAAGCTCAAGATCATCAAGGAGAAAGAGGACGAGATTGAACAGTTCAACATGACAATCGTCGAGTTGAAGACGGAACTCACCATCGCTCAGGCCGAGCTCGACGGCGCGTACGGTTCTCGTAAGGAGAGGGCCAAGGAGGCCGCGGCTGTCAAGAGCAGCGTCGAAGTCGTGAACCTGCAGAACGAAGTTGACAAGTTGAAGGAAGAGCTTGCTGGGACGCTCCAGGAGCTCGAGAACATAACTAAGGAGACCATCGACGCCGAGAGGGAGAAGCTTGAAGCCGAGGGCAAGCTGGACGATGCTCTTGCGAACCAGACATCGCTAGAGACAGAGATCAACTCGTTGCGCGACCAGCTCGACGCCGAGATCCAAACCTCCAGGGAGAAGATCATGAAGCTGCAGGAAGAGCTGGACGGCGAGCGGCTGAAGGTTGTGCCTGCCCAGGGCGGTGCCTCCAAGCCGGGTGCAGGCGCGTCGATGCTGAGCGAGCAATTCAGAGCTACCATGAGGGAAGAGAGGAAGAAATTCCAAGAGGACTTGAGAGTGAGCATTCTCCTCATCACATTGACTGCCTGATATCGAAACTAACAATCCACTTCAGGAGGAACAAGCCAGGAGAAGAAAACTGGAGGAGGAGCTCCAGCGCTTGAAGAAAGCCCAAGGGCCGGGCAAGAGTCCACTGAGCCCCAGGTAGTTCGCTCCGCGGTCTTCATGCTGTCCGGTCGCGGGTTTTCTGCTGCGCCTATGTACTACCAGATGTCCTTTACTTTGTCGGTGGGTGATTGGTGTTTTTCTTGGCATAGCGGATAGAAAAGGGGGGGTTTTGCATTCGGCGTCCCAGCTGGGTGTTCTTTTTTTTGTGTACATCAGTCATGATTTTGGATTGGGGAACATGGCGACACCAAATGGGATCGAGGAGTTTGTTCAATAATCATGAATATATGTTCTTCTTTGACCTGTCCATCATTTGATCTGGCTGAGAAGAATGGGGGGGTGTCGGAGGGAGACGACCTATGTTGATGAACAAACCCTCCTATTCCCCCCTTTTCTTCAGCCTCGACAACATGTCCACTGAACACACTCTTATCTTACATATCAATCGAGAACAAGGTGATCTTAACCTTCGTGAGTCCAGCTACCGCGTTCGGAACCCTCTCTTGTCGAAATGAGATCGCATTGTCGTACCCAGGTTTGAAGTTCAGGTCAACTGGAAGCAGAAACTACATGTAAACCGCTGAGTTTCTTGTGGTCGTACTGGAAGTCCCGCTTTCCAGGATACATTCCAAGATATGTGTTAACCATTTCCAATCCTCTTCCCGATCGACAAACTCTCAATCATGCGTACTTAGGTCAGTAGGTAGTTCCTTGCAAGTAAACCACCGCCAGGACTTCGCGCGCTGGCACTATAGGTCAGCTAGTTGCATGCACAAGTCACTTCACAGAGAAGACATCAGCGTCGGAGACGAGAGGTTTAAAGAACTGGACAAAGTTTAATTCTTAAAGGCCTCAGTTACTGTATGCAATCGCGTCTCTCTAACAATTCTCAAGGTAAAACAAAAAAGGACATTCTCTTCCTCTGGCCATGCAAAAGTCCCCATTCCCATGTATTTGAGAGGATACTGATCCGTCCTCTCCACGTAAAACGCCCCTGCAAAAAACGACAACAACTAAAGATAACTCAGTCAAAAATCAGTTGTTTGTGATGACACCCAGCCCAAGTCTAATCCCTACTCCAAAATGACAAAATCCAGGTGATGAAGAACCTCTCCCCAAAATAAGGTAGTTGGGAGGGGGACGCAGCTTTCCCGAATGAATAAATGCGAGATTAAAATGCTTTAGGAGGTGGGTATTCTTTTGTCGTTCGGTCCGAGGTAAGAAAATGTGTTTTTGTTATCGACTCGCAAGAAGTGAGATCGGGGAGCCAAAAAGGACAAGTTGACTGCCAGCAGACATTAAAAAGGGGATAGTAAGTTGATGTAGCGTGTTTTGACCATGTATTACGCAAACGTTGTCGGGATGTTTTTCAGATCTGGTTATGCTGCATGTCCATGGACATATCGCAGTCACTGTCGCATGTGTATGCCAGTTGAGACCACACTCTCCAGTGCAAAACGCCGAGGTGAGCCAGCCTGGTAGCCATATCCTCGACTCCGCCCTCGTCGCGGGCTTCGCGACCTGAGCTATCGAGGGATTCCCTCTCACGCTCCCTCTCACGACCACCATCCCATGTGCGTCCAGGACCATGGATTCGGCCGCCCGTAGCCACCGAGAACAGAGACACTCCAGAGAGTGCACGGAATTCCTTGACACGCGATTGAAGTTCCACAAGCAACTTCTCATGAAAGTGTGTCTCAACCCCGTGGTAAAAGGAACTGTTGATATCTCGGAGGTTAGCGGCCAGCTTCGCCTCGAAGTCTGGCAAAAGGTCGCGTGGCGCATTTGTAAAACGGAAAATCTGAATAGCCAGCGAAGGCGCCATCGCCTGCCAGCGAGAACTTTGCCGCGAAGAAGGAGCCGAGGTATTCAGAAGGGCGACAAGGGAGTTGTACAGATTTCGAGCCTTGGCTTTCGATTCGGTTTGGTTGGGAGCGGCTTGGGATGGCAACATAATGGAAGATCTGGGTGACGAGTTGGCGGATCCAGCTGAGCTGAAGGCTATACTAGACGGCCTGGACGGCGGGGTGTTGAAATTGAAGTCCATAGTCATCGACGGCCGCATATCCTCGTCCAGCTGCGAAGGAAAGACGGTGGCGAATAGGGGAACGGGGTTGTAGCGGCTCACTCTTTCGAGGTCATCGTACATTCGCATGCAGATTTCGAGATTGATCGCATCAAGCATGTCCGCTCGTAGTTTGACAAATCTCTCCTCGTCGAAGATGAACGTGTTTGGCAAGGACTTTTCGGAGACGGAAGGCAAGATGAGCCTAGTCAGAGCCTCAAAAAAGACGGCCATGTCCCCGAAAGCTTGAGTTGCTGCCGGCATCACAGCCCCGGAATAAATTCGATCGGCGTCCCTATACCACTCCTTTGCAGAACTGACGTTCAGCTTTCCAGTTTGGATTTTCTTGTAGAAGAATTTCTGCTCGAAATGAACCGTGTCTTCAATCAATACCGGTCTCAGACATCGGATCTGGTGATTTGCGACGTCCAGCTTCATTGCTTCCAAAACGCTGAGCAACATCTTCATGCCCTGCACAAGCTCCTTCACGTCGTTGTTCCGGTTGCCGTTGCTTAGCTGATTATACATATCGTCGACCCATTCGTCGCGCATCGGAGCGCAGTGAGACTTCAAAACCTGAGACAGCCACAGAGCCAGCTTCTCCAGGTCCGCGATACCCTTGTTAAATTGCTGCATAAGCAATTCCACATTAAGCCCCTCGTCCAGGTACTCTCGGTCCCGCTGTGGTACAAGAGTCTGTATTATTTCCTTTACCGCCTTCAGGAGCAAAGGCAAGCACCAATCGTCTCCCTGCCCGTACGTCTGATAGAACCCCGGCCGATCAATCGCAAACTGCATCAATTGTATCTCTAACGTCTCCCAAAAGTGATTTGCTTTTTGTGTTTTCCTGTGGCCCTTCTCGCCGTCTAAGTTTGGTCTAAAATGCAATTCGGGATCGAAGTTTATGTCGTGCCTCAACTTTGGGTTGTGTATGATCTTGGACACGTCCAACTCGCTCAGTGTGCCCTTGGTTACCGGTGGCTCCACAGGATGGCTCGCAACACGCGGGTTTCGAGACGCAGACAATCCACTGCTCGGCGGGTTGTTGGAATAGTGATTCTCGGATTGCGTAGTAGGGGTTGATACACTTGAACCGCTCGAGGGATACCGCGACAGTAGACTTGTCGGCAGAGCGGGAGTGGGCGTGCTGGAAGGCGCATCGAAGCGCCGCGGTGATTCTTGGGATGCCTGCGCATACTGGGTCTCGGTTTCCTGTTGCTGAGCGGGTTTTCCAGGCTGGGCCTCGGTCTCCGGGATCGGTTCGTTTTCGGATCGGCTCGAAGTCGACATGTGGCGTCTATTGCTCTCAATGCCGCCGCCGGCGCCCTGTTCTCCCGCCATCTTTTCCTTTTCCACAAACAGAAGTCTCCAACAGTGGCAATTTATATTCGAAGGGGCAGAACTCCTTATGATCCGAGTAGTTATTTTAGCGAGAATTATGTATTCCCGGAAGCAAACTGCTTTCCAACGTGAATGTACGACAAGAATCGTGTTGAAACCAAATCGGGACAGTCGACTATCAGGAACGATAGGAAAGGAGCGTGACTAGTGAGCCCAGCAGGGCAATGTTAGCAAGAGTATATATCTAGCTGGGGATTGCAAACAAGCCGCGGGTCTTGCGTGGGACAAAGGAGTCTCGTGGATGAAGGTGCGGACGGGTGACTGCAGCGAAGAGTACACCGGGTGCCGTCGTCCACCGCTTGTGATTCGAGAGGCGGTAGATCGAGGGTAACAGAGAGTTTATGCAGCTGTGGGAAAGCGGAACAAGCTTACAGTGTTTGCTGGTGCTGTTCCACGGGGAAACACAGAGAGATATCGGTCGAGTATCTGGCGTAACCGAATCTAGAATGTTTGGCAAAGCGGAGGAAGACGCAGCAGCAGGCCGAAAGGCTAAGGAGAGTCCCAGGATGTCTGTTTGCCAACTAAGGAGTGGGAAGGCAACCAGTTCCGAATGCCAATGGCAAGCCGTGAGACTGGGAATATGTGTGGTGTGTGGTGTTTCGTGAGAAAGAGCAAGTGAGGTTCTATTGGAGAAAACAGAGGGTAGCAACTGACAAAAGAGAACAGTGAGGGAGTGTGTGTGTATGTGTACTGTGTGTCAGACAGACAGAAGGAGGAAAGATAAATTAAAAATAAGGAAGAAATGATAAGCCACAAGAGAGAGTGAGAGATGAGAGAGAGTAAGTACTAAAGAGCAGGAGAGAGAGTGTGTGCGTGCGTGCGTGCGGTGTGGGTGTGAGAGAAAGCGAGAAAGTGACGGAGAGAGAGTCGGTCAAAGGCAGACCAAAGCAAGCCCACCGCCCCAAGACCCTAAGGTAGGGAGAAGAAAGGAGTTGCAACTTAAGCCCAAACCACTAATGTACCTGCTGGGGCAGAGAAGCCAGGCGTCTGCGCTTGGATGGGTAGGGTGAAATTGCAGCCTTTAATGCGCAGTGGTATTTCACACACACTCGGGGCTTCATATCCACACCCACATTCCACCCCCTTATTAACACGGCTGTCTGGGTGCATGGCTTTTTACATTGCGATGGGACGAATCGCAACATTGGCAGGGGGAGGCGCTATTGGGGGGGGGGGGGTCCCCTTTCGACAGGGCCATCCATTAGTGACAAGCCACCACCCTCCCAGATTCCGAGCATGCATCTGCTTCATAGGTGTCCCCCTTTAGTGCATACGATAAAGTACCACTAACTTCCTACGTAGGCAATTTGCTAGATGCGCAGATGCGTATGTACGATGTACGTCAGTCCACAGTAGTAGTTAGTAGGATGGGCGGCGGCGGTGGCTACGGAAATAGCTCGCCATCTTTTCCTACCCACGCATCGCCATCACGCTATAGCGCAATCATGCCTCGCCGTTCCGAGGTTATGGATTCTTACTACGGACTACAGTGTAGCTAACTAAGTTCGTCCGTACGTACAGTAGTAAGGCACCCCGGCTTCCGACGATATGTAGAATAATCAGTATGGACACACAAATGACACTTGCCAATATGTATGTATGCACCTACTACGTAGAAAGAACTTCCACGACTGGGCAGCGATCTGGAACAGCGATCCTTGGGTGCTGCTGGGTTGGGACGCCAAAGTACATGACTGCAAGTGTGGGAAATCTCCTCGTCTGGTTGGGGGGGTGCCCTTGCGTGGGCGGGGCCATGTTCGAGAAAAACTCAATGCGCTGGATGCAATGCACGCTGTCTGGTTCTAGAAGTAGGGATGGAAGGCGAAGGACCAGGAGCTGGATGCGGACCACATGCATCCCAGGTACTTCGTACCCTATGGAAGCCAGTGCTGCCGGGGGCGGCAACACTCAGCTGAGATGAGGTGAGGTGTGCGTGTGAGGTGTCGCCGGCCACAGACCACCTGCCCAGCCGGGGGCACACTCACACACTCTCACTCTCAGGTACGAAGTTTCTCTCATCGCTTTCGGTGATCAGAATCGGTGGGCCTAGCACACACACATACGTAGCTGCGCGCAAGAAAGAATGGATGGTGCTGCTCGCCACCGCCCCAACAAAGCTAACATGAATAGGCAGAGTCATTGATTGACCTTGCGTGAGTAAGGGAAGAAGACCCAAGGGAGAACCGAGTGAGTCCGACTCGGACGGTGTCGGTCTCCGGAGTCGACTCAGAGTCAGCCACCTCCATCATTCAAGAGCCGGAGCGGACGAGTCAACAGTGATGGATGGTTTCGTATTTGAGGATTTTCGCCCTCCTCGGGGCTAGTTGCGAATCCGGCAGCTGCAAAGGTGGGGATGGGATGAGGGAGAAGCGAACGGGCGGGAATAAGGTAGGGCGAGAATGAGGTCGGAGACTGGATCAGGAAAGTCATGGCATGTGCCAAAGCCTCCGTGGGCGGAGGCGTCAGTAGTAAGTAGATAATTTTCTAATAGCCAGCGCCATCTTTTCCTCGAGAACCCATACAGTTAATTGGGATGGGCAAAGGGGGGGCGTGGGTTGCGGCGCGTGTGGCGTCCGAGCAAAAGTCGAGAGAATGACCGGCCGCCTGGACCTGCGAGGGGGATGGCAAAGAAGGTTTTGAGAAATGACCAGAAGGGCAAAATAAAATAAAATAAAATCCCGCCTGAAGGGGAAGGAAAAAAAAAAGCAATCATGGTGAGAATTGGATTCGAGGTGGGTGGCGTGGATCCATTGGATGGATTTGCAACCAAACATGGATGCTGAAGTGCAAACCGCGCAGTCGGGACAGGCACCAGAGTAACGGCTGGGATAGGCATCCAGGGGTTTTTCCTTGCTCCTACAGGGGTCTCGGGGGAGGGAGGGGAGGGAGGGGAGGGACGGATGTTGTGGGAGGTCCCTTGGGATTCTTTGCACTTGACAAATTGACGATCCAAGGGAATCCAAAGGGGTATCCGGGATGAAGAAATCCCTCCAGGCGGTCTATCTGTGCCATTGTTGTTGGTATCGATTCTAATACCTCCAGTATTTCGTGCGCGTTCCTTCACCTCCGAGGCTCCTCAATGCTGCGCTGGCATCATCATCATCAGCATCCATATGAATCCATAATAGGTCATGGTTCACTAGTGAGGTCTCCACTACAAGAACTGGAGACCGGGGTCCAAGTGCTATTAATGGCGACAAAGCCCTGTTGCCCATGAAAGTGCCTCCGGGGGCCTTTCTTCAAGGGGCAATAGTTCGTACGGGAGTGCACTAGTCTAGGTAGCCAGTCAAGGCATTCTAGTTTATGGGGTTTCTGCTGGCGTGTCCAGGCATTGGGGGCCACTTTAGGGTCTCTCCATTTTGCTCAGCTGCAAACTCGTCCCAATACGTAGCTCATAACCCATCATCCAACTCAATCGCTCCGTCTCTCTGCCAATCCAGTGAGATCCCAAAGGATTCCGAAGTGTGTATGCACATACCCTTTGTGTCCCCTTGCCGCAATTCATATCAAATAGTAGAGAATAGTTTAGCAAGTGCAGATTAGTGTTCCATTAATTCTTCCTTCCTGCATTTCCTCCTCCCCCCCTTCTTCCTCCTCCTCTCAGCCGTGTCATCTGCAAGATACTACATTCTCATCACGGCGAAAGAATTGACCTTGGGGCCAGCTCATGTCTCTCAGCATCGCATCAAAAATGCGCCACGCCAAATGCGCCTAACGATTCCAGCCCACTTGCAGATCAACCTACACTACCAGCCTACTAAAATCACCCAGCTAAGGTAGGGTAATTAGTGGCTACTTATTAGCCGGCAACTCTGGAGCGCATCCAGCCGCCGTGGCCACCCTCGATGTAATGCGTTCCGGAGCCATTTGAAATCCATTGACGCCTCCCTCCGCCGCTTTCTCGTGTCCTCGGGGCCACAAAACTCATCTACCAATCTATCTTCAATCACTAGATCGCGGCATCCACGGCGCACCGCAGATGCGTGTGCAAATGGCCCTTTCTCCAATCTGCAGACGGAATGCCTCCTAGTCGACACACACAAATAACCTTTTTATCTTATTCACATGAGTAATGGATGTGCCCCCCAATCTGTATGGTCTGCGCGGATGGCCTGGGGATCACCCAGAGCGTGCCATCGTCCATGTTCACTACTCACTACGTAGTAGTATCTCATGCCTTTTCTTCCGGGAATGGCGCCCCGAGATGACTCGCTGACTTTCTTTGCTGGACTGCAACCTCGTAAAAACACACGAGTCAATGCTGCATCTGGGCAGGTCCTTAGGAAGACCCTTGTCCCCCTCTGCCTCGTTTTGCCATGTGGTTGATCGACTCCCCCGACTGGTGGTCAAGGTCAGCCATTGCAGATGCACAAGTACCAACACTGAATGCAGTGAGCTGGCTGGCTGGCTAGCTACATACGCAGATACGTAGCTGGCTAGCTGGATGTAATGTTATGTGACGGGGATGACCCTCGCTGGCTCCATGCGAGAATGAGGCTGCAGCGGCCCCGACCATCAGCATTGTCCCCTAACGCTCCTAGAATTGCTGCTACTAATAAAAGAACCCCAAAGGCCTTGTTCGTAGGCCTACATCATCCCTGAAGAGGTACGGTACACACTCCGCATTCATCCTAACAAGGCCGAGAAATTGTCTTATCGAAACACTAGCTGTCCATCTCACCTTAATCGTTGCCATGCATTCAATCAATATGTGATGTGATCTTCACGTACTCACTTACACCGATATTGGCGGATACTTCGACTAGCAGCCCCGCATCACCTGCGTCCGAAACGTACGCAACCTCCCTACCAAGGTGTGCTACTCCTGGCATGTTCTAGTTAAGACCACCTGCAGCTATCGAAACGCATAAAAAAAGAGACGATAGCCTCGTCACCTTGCATATTACAGGCCGGAGTCTGGTGTGTGTGGACGACTGGCTCTTTATCCCAATGCCTGAAAGCGACAAACAAAACACGACCTTCGCATCCGGTCTACTTTGCTCTGCAGCCGGTCAAGTTCCGTGCAACCACACCAGACAGGCGTTTCCAACTACCAAACTCGCTGACCCTATCCCCGCTGTGCCTCTCGCAATGTTCCTGGCAGTCAGTTATAGAGTCTGATAGGTAAAAAAGCTCAAGCAGCGACCACGACGACTCAGCGGAGACTTGAACAGACCTGGTCAGCTTCCGCGCCTCGACCTTCCTCGCGCACGTATCGCGCAAAAGGCATGTGCTCTACCATATGTAGGTAATTCTTCCGGCGCTTCGAGAGATCTCCATTCACACTCGTCTTCTCCGCCAAGGCACCCTCGGGATGTGACAATGCAGTAAGGTGATGGCACTATTATGCTAGGAGCCGCTCACTATTGGGGCACGGAATCCGAGATCGCACAACCACGCACTCGGCCTTACTCATCTCTACTACCCTGATGTACGGTCTACGGGACCAGCGGCAAATGCTGCTTGATGCCAACACTTGCTCCCGACAGGATTGATCACCCTCCATCCGGTCAGCCTTCTCGACTGCCTTCTCGACTGCCTTCTCGACAGTTTGGCGCTAGAACCTTGACTCTTTTGGTCGCTATACAATGCCGCAGCCCTTTCACCGTTCTCTGTCACTGAGCAATCAAGCAAGGGCAATTGATTACCTTTGTCTTGAGCCTCCCGAACCGTGCTCTTGGTCATTCCCGAATCCGGCCCTCTTCCGTGCCTTGCCGAATTGCTGTCCCCACGAGCCTGGGGCTCATTCAGAAACCGTTTCAAGTCATTGTTGTGGTAACAGGGCACAGGTTTGCCGACCGGGCGTAAAAAAAAACACTCTCTGGTCGATTGCTTTCCTGTAGCCTTTCGGATTAGAATAGCCCTAAAAGGAATCTCCAAGGCGGCTTAACTTCCTCGTTGACTTCGTCGCATCGGAGAGGTTCTACCGAGCCATCAGCCAAGGTATATTCCAAACAGTGCAAGGAATCCCAGTGGGTCAGGAGTCCGCATTGGCTTTTTGCATCGCAGGAACTCCAGACACAGCAAAATTTGTTCCTGGCCAGACGCTAATCGAATGTCTGGTTGCTTCCAAAGTCTCGCGAATCGGCCCTTACCTTGTCTCGTTGGCGCGGACCATTTACAGAAGCAGCAACTGGGCCACGAACCTCGTGAGACACCGACAACAGGCATTTTAAACGCCCCGCTGGCACGCAGCGGAGCTGCAGTGATCGCCGCCATTTTTCATGCCGTACCGGTCCGTCTAAAGGCCTCCAGGATTGTCGTCTTGCTTCGAGAATTTGCTACTCCATCAATCTCTGTGGTATAGCTTTTTAGTTACAATGACGTCATCCGTAGAATCTTCCCCTTAGCAGCAGTGTTGTTTAATTGCTACTCCTTGCCGAGGATCTGTGGCATCCAAATGTCAGCCAGTGTAAGTGCATATGCCAGATAGCGGAGGAACCCGCAAGAGCCGTAGCTTTGGTGTCATGATTGGGGGCTACGGCTTCTCCGTCGGTCCGCCCCGTTTCTTAACGACGATTCATGCTCCCCGCTGGATTGGTCGGGACAAGATTGAGACTTGACTTTCGTCACGGCTATGCGGGGATAAAGACGCCGAGAAGAGCGGCGTAATGGAATGGAAACTATAAAGGGGGAGTGACATTCACGAGACTTTGTCACGTTGTTCCAGTGATGCCGTCCGGGACGCCGCAACAAACTCCTTCCTAGTGGCACTGTAATGTGCTCTCAACATTGTACGTATCAATTCATAAGCTTCACGAAAAACTAATGCTGTGGGACCTTGAGAGGAAAGGTATCACTCCGTGGTTATGGGCTAACCTCCTTAGCATACCCGCAGGTCAGCTTCACAAGCAAGCACTTTGACTGCATACTGTTCCCGTTCTTACACTCCCGACTAACTCAACTCAGTTGCCTTGACAGACGTTCTCAAACGGAAGGAACAGCAGAATACCCGTGCCATCATCAACGTGTTCCCACGTTCGGTGAGACATCGGCACATATCGGCATTTCTTGACGACGTCGTTCCACCGAATATCGATATCAGCTTGTGCCTGTCGAACGGGGTAGCACCGAGTGGCTGCTGGCCAATCCATGCCTCCTAAGGCGTTCCGATCTGCCAGAGGACCGACCTGGCTGGGCACGGCCGGAAGGCTCGACGGTCCGACTATGACGGGATTATGACGGTAGCACGCAATGTGGCGTGGCTAAGTTCATACCTACTTCAGTATTCTCAAAACTGGCTCCCGGGTCTGTCGAGCAGTGTTATACAGCGGCAGGTGCTCCCTACATCTGGTTTCCGGGACGGCGACCGCCGCACTAGTAACACAGTTTAAATCAAGCTATAAATGGCGAATACAACCTGTCTATTCAGCTCAGGGGTAATGAGCTTAAGCGGTCATGTGGCTGAGACAGTATTTGGCAATATAGAACGTGACCTTTACATACTGACGAATGTATCCCAGGAACTACAGGTTGGATGCCATTGTAGGATGGAGAGGGACATTAGGCGGTAATGATATGAACCGCAGCGGTGCCAAACCAATGGTTGTATCATCTTAGCTCCTGGATGCCTTGAAAATCGGGCTCTCTAAAAGTCTTGCACATATCAGACACTCGAGTTCGCATCTTTACCATATCAACGGCTCTTCCATAATTCTTGAGGCTCAATCGGCTTAGTGCCAAATTAGAACCCATATGTATCTGGTCGCCTGCCTCCATTAGTCCCCAGTAGGCTCAAGTCTCTCTTCTATCGATTACTTGAGGATATGAAAGACCACAGATCATGCGCAGCAAGGCTGCTGATGCGGATATTCAATGGGAATGTCCGATACTGCATATCTGATACAGGTCGTCGCATTCACTTCGGCTGCATCGAATTGTTTCTGTAGGAGCCTAGAAATGCGCGGGAAGGGCAGCTTCCGACACCATGACGGGTAGCGCCATTTTACTGAGGTCTGAAAAATACAATTTGCTCGGAATAGAGGTGCATGTATGCAACCAGCAGAACGAAGCAGATAACTGTGCTTGGGCAACAGAAGTGGTGAAGTGCTGTTAGACCACTTGCGCCGCGTCAAGCGCCCCTCCCGGAATACGGGACGTCTGCCGTCTGTTCGATTTGCCTGGTATATATAGGCATGGATGAACTGCCGTGGCAACCTAAACATTCAGCCAGTACCTGACACTGTTTCAAAGATTGTTAGGACGAAGTCGGTAAAAGTTGTGGAAAAATCGCAGTACTTGGCGATGCTGATCAGCAGCCTCATTGAAAGCACCGCACCCCCACTTGCGTGTTGTGAGATGATCTGGAGTTCGTTTCGGCAAACTCGGTAACAATTAGATCCTTGCTTGATGTTTGATATCCTCTTTAAGCGCCGTGTCACGTTGGCTCCTATCGTTTGCTGGAAGGGAGCATCACTTGAACCATGTACCCCATTCAGTCCATCTCCTATAACATCAGCAAGTGTTCTCGAGGCTGGATTTATCCTGGAGGCCGCGCGACAGCCATCTAATCAGGTGCCGAAACCAATGATCAGCCTCGCGTCGGCAACATCACATCTCGTGAACCTCGAGCTCGGCAAGTTGTATCTTGGGTAATTTCATTGAATATCGGGGCTGGAGCCCATAGTGACGGCGCATATGGCTTTTTGTTTGCGTGTGAGCAAACCCTGATGTCTCTCCTCCGCTTGTTGACGCCATAGTTCCATGATCCCCCAACCTGCAAACTCCAAACCTGACGAGACGATATCTATATTAACACGGTTGTAATCGTACACTAAGTGAGGAACAGTGATACCTAGCGCCTAATTAGAAGATGATCGATGGAGAGGAAGAGGAGCCAGGAGGGTACGAACCGCCATGAAGACGCAGCACATGCTGATATATGGACTAAGTCGTTCCCCTATCCTCGCGAACTTCCAGAAGATCCCCATGAACCTATTTAGCGTTAGCCAGTATCCCATCTCTGTGTAACAAGATACATACCCATCTTTGTTCCTGTCCATTATTGCCGGTATGAGTTGATGTACATAGGCGCAAGTGCAGATGAGAAGGAGTAGAACGAGGAGGAGACTCTGGAAGTTGAAGATCGCAGTCTAGAGCAGGGTGAGGTCAGTATTGGAGTGCCACGTAAAGCAGGGGTCATAAAAACTTACCATGTTTGCGACGTGTGATGAAGCGACCTATTTGAGGGGATGAGGCGTTCGCAGAGAGTGTTGTGAACACATGCAATACAGCTTGCAAGTTGAGGTTGAAGCTTAGGCATCGGAATCGCCAGGTGTGCTTTTTGGACAATCAATCCCGATATTTTAGCGGGCTGGGTCAGACAGGGATGGCCTGGCTCGTGCATCAGCCACACTCTGTCCCGCTAAGTTGCCTTAAACCCCACTGTCCGCCAGCTTGAGGCTCCAGCAAGCTCCAATTCTGCCCTTCGCCAATCCCGAGCCATGCTTGTGATACAAGGAACATATTAAGCTTTCAACGTCAATCGTTAATCCCCAGGTTGACTCCACGTTACTACAAAGGCAAGCATTATCTGCTTCCTCTTCTCTTCACGACAAGAAGCCACAGGTTGTGCACTCCTTTACGATCTTAACGCAACTCCAATTCACTCTACGCAACGATGGAGCCCCGAGCTCGTGCCGGCAAAAATGTCGGGAAGATGAACTTCGGGCACAATGAGCGTAGGTCTACCTACTGGGAGCCATGCGCAGTAGGTCGCTAACAACTTCCAGTCGCTCAGTTGCTCTACGCCCACGGCGACGTCCGCAACCCGCTGCCAGAAACGGTGCGCGTGCTCGATGAGATCGTCACCGACTTCATCCAGGGCATGGCGTTCGAGGCTACCCGCGCGGCCAACTACGCCGGCAGACAGAAAGTCAAGTACGAGGATTTCGAGTTCGTGTTCCGCAAGAACCCGGCCTTCCTGGGGAAGGTGCAGGAGGTCTTCGAGAAGAAGGGTGAGATCGATAGTGCGAAGAAGATCTTCACCAAGGATGACGAGGCTGTCCTGATGAAGGATGCCGCGGATCAGGAAGGGAAGAAGAGGGAGGTTACGAACGGGGTGGGAAGGAATGAGGAGGAGTTGGGAGAGGCGGACGATGATGCGGATGCAGAGTCAGAGACGGTTGGGCGGAAGAAGTGAGGCGCTGGCAGGCGTGTTCTTTCGTGGTTTTCATCAAGGATTTCTCAATATTTTCGGAATGCATAGCGTTGGCGTTTGGGGTTTGCCGCACTTAATGACTAGAGGTATGGCCACTCGGCGGTCATCGCAATCGCGACATGATATTTCTATTTCCCGAACGGATGACCTACTGCGGTTTGCTCTGTGCTAATGTCCATCGGCTCCGTACAATATAGATGCTCAACTCGGGTTTCTTCCATTCTCAAGCACGAGTTCCCTGAGCAGATATGATCACACAACCTAAAATTGCCTGGTCAAGTAGCCACAATCTGTGGCATTGATTTGGTACTCATCCACTCATCTACTCTACTATTTTCAATCAAAGACCCCGCCCAGACAGCCACGCCGATTCCCGTCGTTCATCCCGCCCGTCTGCATGCATTCGGATCCCGATAACCGAAGCATCGGGGGAGAAGGTGGGTTGTCACGGCTTCCGTCTGGGAATAGTGCGGATGTTTGTCCCACTGCCTTGTTCGCGGGGGGTGGATCACCTTCCATACTCAGAATCTTGGAGCGATATCGGGGATAACTAGCCATGCAGCCGCATCACCGGGGGGCGCTATCTCCAGCCTCTAAGGGCATCGCCGCTTTGCAATTCGCCATCGCTGCTCTGCAATTCGTCATGTAAACCCCTTCCAGCAGTGTGCTATGCGGGTTTCTCTCCACTATTTGCCTGCGCTTCTGTGCGGAACTGGCTGACAATTCCAGCCTCCCCACCACCAACCCACGCCGGTGAAAGATGGAGCGATGTTGGGGCTTCGTTCCTTTCCACGAACCTGGGGTGACAATTCTGAACCCCGCTTCTTACCTTCTTGTTCTTCGAATAAGATCGTAACTGTCTATAGAGTAGAGACACTTGGTTATCAGTCACTTCCTCTGGAGTTAGATCAGCTTCATCTCATAGCCTGTACCGACTACTTTTAGGTGTCTTTTCCCAGAAGTTGAACGAATATTGCAGCCTGACATGGTTCTTCGGCATCGTCATGTCTACAAACCAGTCTGACCATCACATGTCTATCCCCCAAACTCCTTCTGCCAAAACGAGGTTCGTGATAGAAGAAGACGACGATGCTACGGCAGGCCTACTTAATGTTCGCCTGTCTACCGATAGCAAGCTATCTTGGTCGCAAGAGCTGGGAAAGGAACACTCAGGACATTTAGACCCAGACGATCTCCGGCGGTATTCCGTAAGTCCATTGCGAAATGGCAGACTCTCACCACTGCCAGGAGAGATCTATCCGTCGACTTCCCTGCCGACGACGCAGAAATCACGGATAAAAAGATCAATCTCGTCTTTTTTAGAGCGCAACCGCAGTGTTCTACTTGTGGCCCTGTCCCAGTTGTTTGGTGCGCTGATGAACTTGACAGCTCGGCTTCTTGAGCTTGAAGGCGAGGGCATGCACCCGTTTCAGGTCCTCTTTGCTCGGCAAAGTCTGACGATGGTTGGGTGCTGCATATACATGTACTGGAGGAGGATACCAGAGTTCCCCTTGGGTCCAAGAGAGGTCAGGTGGATTCTTGTCGCCAGAGGGTTGACCGGGTTCTTTGGCATATCCGGGATGTGGTATTCCATGCTGTACCTCCCACTAGCTGAAGCTACAGTCATCACATTTCTTGCTCCCACTGTTGCGGGATACGTCTGTCATGTGTTGCTGCACGAGCCATTCACACGCATCGAACAAATAGCTTCTGTTGTCGCACTTCTGGGAGTAGTCCTCATTGCCCACCCGGCATCACTGTTCTCGACTTCATCGTCGACTACAGCTCCGTCACCGGAGGTCGCCAGCAATGGAACATCGACCCGTCCAGGCCTTGACCATGAGGCCACTAGCCCTGAACGACTTATCGCTATTGGTGCTGGTCTTGTGGGAGTGCTTGGCGCGGCTGGTGCGTTTACGACCATCCGATGGATTGGCAAACGCGCCCACCCCTTGATATCTGTCAACTACTTCGCCACATGGAGCACCATTGTCTGTGTCGTTGTTCTTACGGCTGGCCCGGCCTTAAATATTGGACAGCCTGCCTTGCACTTTGCTCTTCCAGGCTCATTAAGACAGTGGTTCATGTTGTTACTGCTAGGGGTTTTCGGGTTCATCATGCAATTCATGATGACTGCCGGACTAGGAGGGGACAGGTCCAACAGGGCGAATGCAATGGTCTACACACACATGCTCTTTGCAGCGGGGTTTGACCGCTGGATATTCGGAAACATTATGGGTTGGATGAGTCTCGCTGGATGTGGTTTGATCATAGGCAGCGCATTATGGGCTGTCTTAACGAAGAAACCTGCTAACACCAGGCGGGAGAATGCCGACGTCGAGGTTGCCAATGTCCGTGACACTGAAGCTGTGCCTATGCTGTTGCATATGGACGATGGTCGGGACGATGATATTGAGCTCGAACGAGTTCCGCATAGATGATATACTTAGAATGGCAGAATCTTGGAACCGCGACCGGTAATCAGATCTGTAGGCACATGTGGCGCCTTGTGGGACACTTGGAGTCTGGGAGGGTATCGATGTAAGATATACGTTGGACTACCCGGACGATGAATGCTATGCTGGTTAATTATCATTGCCAAATCCCCACAACAGTGTTTATGAAACTGCGAACAGCCCCCCAATGTGCGGATAGGTGATAAGTCACTGGTAACTATTCTCGGTATGCTTCCTATGGTACCGAGATCAGAAAACAAGGTGGATCTACATTTTCAAACAGCATGGTGATCCGAGAATACCGCAAGAGTTAACCTCTATTCAGAATTTATGGTCACTTCAGAGTCGTTACATAACGATGGTTGAGCTCGAACTCCAACAACTGAGGACTACCATTGAAGCTTCAATTTTGGATCTTGCTTCGGGCTGTTAAGCTTTCTCGGGATTAGTAGGAAGGCCAGATGACATCTCGAAGAAGGCCGAGCGGGGAGACTGGAAACATATTGAGCAGAAGGAAGCATATGCTATGCCATTTTACTTTGAAGTAGCCTATGCATGGCATAGTCTGTCGCTCTGCTTGATTACACACATCCAATATTATTGAAGACATGCATGCCAGCCAATCAGTAGAAATACAACGGCATAAGTATTTTATGCTAGATGAATAGAGTCTTCACAGTCAAACTGAAATAACAGAGCATAGTGACTCAATCGATCTGTGGAGAAGGACGACGAGGACGAGGATCATGACTTCAAGGCAGTATCGATGACAAACATGCACGGATATAGAGCTTGCACGGCAAGAAGGAGAATCTTGACGATACCATAACTTTGATAAGACTGACCGGCACCATTAGACCCGAAAACACATGCATGTTTAAATTTGTCGCGTCTCATCAGTGGCAATTTTGGCCTTTCCGGATTTTACAGGGTCCAACACGAAGCCATCGCCAAGTCACGTGTGGGGCTTTTTAGGATCCCAAAGCAGTTTGCAGGGATGAACCGCGTCCTCCCAAAAGATTTTAGAGCTTCGACCCTTCCTGACAATTCTTCATACCTACGATTTGCGACAAAAAAACGATGAGATAATACCCTTCCCCTAACAATAACGTCAACCCTCCATCACTGATCGGCGCCTATCGACCAAATAATACCATCAAAATGGTTCAAATCAGCGAAGTGAAAGGGAACAATCGCGACAATCGCACTGCAGCTCATACTCATATTAAAGGCTTGGGCTTGAAGTCCGATGGCACCGCTGAGAAACAGGCCGCTGGCTTTGTCGGCCAAATTGCGGCGCGAGAGGTAGGAAGCTGCCATCGACCTGTGCGTTCGTCTTGCTAAATTCTTCCAGGCTGGTGGCGTTGTAGTCGACCTCATCCGTTCGCACAAGATGGCTGGCAGAGGTGTGCTGTTGTCCGGTGGACCAGGTACCGGAAAGACAGCTCTTGCGTTAGCCATCAGTCAAGAACTCGGCACGAAGATTCCATTCTGTCCCATCGTCGGCAGCGAAATTTACTCGACAGAAGTGAAGAAGACCGAAGTTTTGGGGGAGAACTTCCGAAGAGCGATCGGCCTCAAGGTTCGAGAAACCAAGGAAGTCTACGAGGGTGAGGTTACAGAACTTACCCCGGAGGAGGCGGAGAACCCGCTGGGCGGCTACGGAAAGACCATCAGCACCCTTCTGATCGGCCTCAAGAGTGCAAAAGGACAAAAGAAGCTGCGATTAGATCCGAGCATATACGAAGCCATACAAAAGGAGAGAGTGTCAGTGGGCGATGTCATTTATATCGAGGCAAATACGGGCGCCTGCAAGCGCGTGGGACGATCGGACGCCTATGCGACCGAATTTGATCTAGAGGCCGAGGAGTACGTTCCAATCCCAAAGGGTGAAGTGCACAAGAAGAAGGAGATTGTCCAAGATGTCACGCTCCACGATCTTGACGTTGCAAACGCTCGGCCTCAAGGCGGCCAGGATATCATGAGTATGATGGGGCAACTGATGAAGCCGAAAATGACGGAAATCACCGACAAACTGAGAGGGGAGATCAACAAGGTCGTCAGCAAGTACATCGACCAGGGCGTCGCAGAGCTAGTGCCGGGAGTTTTGTTCATTGATGAGGTAAGTGCTCACATGGACCGTTTGACTTGAGCGTTTTGTTGACCCAGACAGGCACACATGCTTGACGTGGAATGTTTCACCTACCTGAATCGAGCGCTGGAATCGCCCATTTCACCAATCGTAATTCTTGCGTCGAACCGGGGAATGACGGCCATCCGAGGCACCGACGGCATTGTTGCAGCGCACGGCATTCCTCCGGACTTCCTCGCCCGCATGCTCATCATTCCAACAACGCCATACCAGGCGGATGAGATCAAGAGGATTGTGCGAATCCGCGCCACGACGGAAGGCGTGGCTATCACGGACGCTGCCATTGACAAAATCTCGGAGAACGGCGTCCGCATCAGCTTGAGATACTGCTTGCAACTGTTGACACCCGCCAGGTAAGTTTTAATGGTTGTGGTTCCGACCACCCCTGGTCTGAGACATTTCATCACGACTAACACCAATCGAAAGCATTCTTTCCAAAGCAAACGGACGCAGTCAAATCGATGTCCCGGATGTCGCCGAGTGCGAAGACCTATTCCTTGACGCTCGGCGCAGCGCCAGCCTCTTGAGTAGCGAGGGCGGGCGAGGATATATCTCATGATAGGTCGAGTTCACGGACCCTATAGACGGCGAGAAAAGACTTGTCACAATTCTAATGTACAGGTACTAAGGAGTCATAAATTCTGATGGGGATTAAACCGGCCAAGGAAAACAGGGCGGGAGGGGAGCCAGTGTCTTTTGTGTTGATTAATCGGAACCCTCGTTGGTTATTTGCGATGCCACCCTCGATGTCAAAGACATTGCAACCCCAACAGCATTCGGCAACGAAACCTTCGCCCCCAGAATAAGATGCCAACGCGGCGACAATGGAAGAAAGTAAGAATCGGGTGAAGGGCGGCTAGGCCAATTTCGGCTGACATTGTCTTTGTTTCCAGCTCTATGAGCATTCCAAGCGGGAGTACATTCCTCCTCTGGCATTGTGTCCCTCCTTTGATGAAGAGACTGGGCTGGGGAGGAGCGCGACGAGAAAGATAGAGCCGGTAAAGAGAAAAAAGAAAGTTTTTGAGCTTCACTGTAGCCTGAGAGGGGGGGAACCCTACTTGTCATTTGTGTGAAGAGCCTATGCGAACGGAAGTGCCAGGCAAACGCTGGACAAAGGGAAGCCGCCTTGATCATCTGCAACAGACGGCGGCATCCAGTACATTCCCGAGACATGTAAAGGCTCGCCTCTCCACCACAACCATACTTTGGTGCTGGCTGTCCCCCCTCACCTTCGCTTCATAATGGGCAACCGTCAGTTTTCAGCATAAGGTCATTGAGCTGGTACGATCATTGTTCATTTTATCAGTGAATGGGGAATTGACGCCACAAAGAGACAATCCCGCAAGAAGCGTGCTGTCCATCTTTTCTGTCCGATATCTCGCCCTCTCCACTCGCTCATCGCCTTTCTTTCTGGCTTATCCTATACAACACATCCACGGCCCCCCCTTCCTACTCTACTTACGCTATGGTGTAAGTCCAATGTCCAAGCAACCGGTGCCACTCCTCCGTTTGCGCCTCTTCCCAAAATGACAGATGTCGTTCCTCCTCTGCTTCACCGACGTTCTACTTCTTCCTCAGGGGGAACGTCTTCCCGCTCTGTCATGGACCAGAAGAACAGCCAGGGAACCGCAACAGACAACGAGGCTCCAGGCTCTGCTGGCTCTGTGGGCTCGGCTTGCAGTCGATCGAGTAGGAAGCGTGCCGCATCCATCAACACTGAGGAAGCAAATAATCCAAGACTGGAAGAGCTCAGCCTAGAGACGCCGACCGTGGGAAGACTAACCAACGACACTCTGAGGGACTTTATATGCCTCTGTACGCCAGCACCGAAGGTTCCTAGGCCACGCAACGGTGAGTGACTCCTCCTTTTCTGGACCTTACTTCCTGTCTTCCTCCTGCTGCTCTCGAGACGAAAAGGCTCGACGTGGAGTTGCGGAGTCTTTGTTCCAGGAGACTCAAAGGCAAAAGACAGACAAGCGTAAGCAGTCAGTGGCTGACCGCTCTTCTCTTTTAAAAGCTTTCATTCTCTACCGACAACATCACCAAGCTCAGGTAGTTGCTCAGCATCCTGGCCTTGCCAATCCAGAGATTTCCAAAATCATCGGGGAACAGTGGCGAGAACAGGCCGACGAAGTTAAGGAAGGCTGGAAGAAGCTCGCAGAGGAGGAAAAGATTCGCCATCAACGGCAGTTCCCGAATTACCGATACCAGCCTCGACGCGGTGCTAGACCGGGAAGCCGACCTGGTTCAGCATCGGGCGAAGACCCTGGCCGTTGCTCGAAGTGTGGTGGCCGCTTCATTGCAACACCCCGAACTCCTTCAACACCATTTGTAACGCCAACAGCGGCCAAGGTAAGTATGCCGACGTACATTACACGAGATGGGCGTGTGTTCGAAGCCGATCCTGCTCGAAATCCTGGCCCTGGTGCCGCAGGCAAACAGCCCGTTCCATATCAACACGGCAACCTTCGAGATATCGATGAATATTACGAGCCAATATCGCCACCGTCTGACAATAAGCGGCGACGCTATAACGTTCCAGGACAATATCAGGTCGTACCATCACCTGGCCCATATCCCCATCAGCCTGCCAGACAGACCAGACAAACTTCGGCTAGTGGGCCTTCTGGATTGGGACCAGGACCTGGCCCGGGACAAGGATATGGAGCTGGTCGCCTGCCTGGGCCATTGTTGATCACAAGATCGAACAGCGGTCCTATGGCGCCACCCCCACCGCCTCGCCAGCATCTTGCATCTTACGCCGGCCCCCACAGAGGAAATCCTTTTGATGAGAGCCTCCGTCTGCCACCGCTGCAAACACAAATACCACCAGCCTCGTCGAGAGACCCCGACTCGAATGATCGACCAAGTGCTCATCCCATCACTGGATTGGGGATATCGAATCCCCGTGACAATCACGCCCAGAGCGTCGAAGCCATGGTGATGACGATCCCCCTTCTCACTAAGCTGGAAGTGCTGGGCACCATCAGTCCCCCACTGGCTCCGCCCGGGCCTGGCAGTCCTGATATCGAGACGCGGGGTGCTGTCATTGCAATCGAAGGGCCCGATGCGAGATTGTTGGAACAAGTTGGCGTCGCGGTTCAGAGAGCCTTGCTTGGTTCAGGGGAGATCGACTTGAAGACGTGGAGCGATACCCCGTCCACTCCAATCCCGGCAGAGGAAGATGCGAAAATGAACGATTCCAGCTCCGCCTCTAGTAGCAGAAAGAGCAGCCACGCGGGACTTCAAAGCACCGAAATGTTTGGGAAATACATGCAAACCATGATGAAATGGCATGAGAAATCTCGCCAGATAGTCCGACACATAACCACCCGTCCTGGCCAGGGGAGGGATAGCACCCCGTCCAGCAGCAGACGAGCCTCAGAAGGAGATATTGTGCCTTCGCGAGCCGGATCTGCTTCTCTATCAAAAATACCTGTGGCTATCTTGCCTGGAGGCTTTAGCCTGACCATTGCGGACAAGTATGCCTGCACCATTCCGATTGCAGACCACTACGCGCCAGTCGATCACTGGCACTGGACAGCAACTCTTTGGCGCGGCATTGTCGGCTCCGATCTGCTGATCTACGTGAAGGCCTGCACCCAAGACGAAGTTAACAAGGTCGGCGGGGTGGAGTTTTGGAGCCCATATGTCATGGTGGTGCGAATTGCGCACGGAAAGACGCTGGACGAGAAGACGGAGCGACGGATCAGCTTTGAGGTGATTGAATGGATCCGTGGGGGAAGCTTCAGAGAAGGGTTTGCCCGTGATTGATGGAAGCTGGGAAGAGGGAGCAAGCGAGCGAGCGAGTATTTACTAATATCTCTTACTGTTTTTGGGGGGAAACAGACAGCACGTTGAAGGTGTCTGTATGCCCTCAGCAAGTTGGTGTTTGCATACATACCTGGTAATGTAGTTTTTGAGTAGATCTGTGAATGTGACGAATGCCATGACAATTTGCTTTTACAGTGTTTCTCGGAGTGAGACATTGATTGAAGACTGTTTCTTACGAATTGTATTAATTCGGACGGAGTAAACACTCACACGGTGTTCTCCATGCAAGGGGAAGGGGTTCACAGTGGCTGATGTCAGTGCGAGACCGAACCAGACCCAAAACCAGGGATGCCTTGTCAATAAGGCACCAGCAACCCGCTGACATCAAACCCCTGTTTTGAGCTCCCCAAGTTCCATCGCGTTTATCCGAAGCGCGTTTCTCCCCCAAAATAGTTAAGGAGGAGCTCTCAAACGGTCGCTGAACCCGCAAAGTCGACGACAAAAATTTATTAATATGATTACCATGACGTGAAGCCCCCAAAATGTCGGAACTTGCAGCTGGGCAAATAGTCCAGCTGAGCGACGGTCGGAATGGCGTCGTGCGGTTTGTTGGCGCCACGCACTTCGCAGGGGGGGACTGGGTCGGCGTCGAACTGGAAGACGGTACCGGGAAGAACGACGGCGCTGTTCAAGGCGAGAGATACTTCGATTGTGCTATGGGCCATGGCATGTTCCTCAGACCGGCGGTGTTGACCGTCATCGGTCAAGAAGCTCCTCCTCTACCGAAGGCGACGGCCGCTGTACGGAAATCCAGTAGACCCAGCAGCTTGTTTAACCCGGGCAGTGGTCGGGCATCAACTGCAGGAGATACTGGCCTCAGCAAACGGATGAGCTTGAACGCCCCAAGTCCAACCCCTGCCCCAAGGACATCCCGGCCAAGTAGCATAGCGAGGGTAAGCAATCCAGCCTTGGAGCGTTCTAAGCAAACATTCCCATATCTAATGACGTTGGTGCAGTCTCCCACGAAATCTCCGACGAAGCAGCTTGGCTCAGCTTCGTCAAGCACCGTACCATCACGTACCGGCACCCCCTCAAATACACGAGTGTCCGCTGTCGGCACCAAGACTCGAGGATCCATAGGCGGTACTCGTAGCTCAATGGGCCCACCTCCGATACCTGCTGCCAAAGTAACCCGGCAGCCATCAACATCTTCGGCAACAGGACGCACGACGGGAGCACCAGCAAGGACCTTGAGCGGTCGACTATCACTGGCAGCAGGGAGGAATGTTTCTCGTACCGACGTAATTCGACGACCGTCGGCAGATTCCCAGACCGGGAAGGAAAATGGTTCGGCTGATAGCGGGGAGGATGTGGGGATGAGCTCCCCTTCTAAGGCGAATGGGGAGGCTCTGTCACCATCGCCCGGCAGCCCAGTTCAAGCAAGAACAAATGCTCTCGAGAAGCTTACGACGGGCTCTACACCGTCGGCTTCGGCAACCAAGAAGGCAACGCCTGTTCCATCTGGCCGGCCAGCTGCTAATGCCGCTGCGAGTAAGGAGATCGAAGATCTGAAAGCCAAACTACGAGTGATGGAACGCAAGAGGATGGAGGACCGGGAAAAGCTCAAGCAGCTGGACAAGGTTCAAGGAGAGCGTGACAAATTCGAAACCATCATACAGAAATTGCAAACCAAGTATCAACCACAACAGTCCGAGAACAACGAGCTACGAAAGCAGCTGAAAGAGGCCGAAGCCAAATTCGAGTCGGTGGAATCCATTCAAGCCGAGTACGAGACGGCAATGGAGATTGCTACTCTTGATCGGGAGATGGCCGAGGAGACGGCAGAAGTTTTAAAGGTCGAACTCGAGGCCCTGAAGCAGAAATCCGAGGAGCTTGAGCTTGAAGTCGAGATTCTCCGGGAGGAGAACTCGGAATTCAGTAACGGTATGAGTCAGGAAGAGAGAGCGAGCACAGGATGGCTGCAAATGGAGAGAAATAATGAAAGGTTGCGAGAAGCGTTGTTGAGACTGCGTGACTTGACGCAGCAGCAAGAAGAAGAACTAAAAGCCCAGATCAAGGTGTTGGAAGAGGACTTGCAGGAATTTGGCGCCGTCAAGGAAAAGTTCGATGTATCAAAAGACAAACTGTTGCAATCCGAAGCGGCCGTGGAGGATCTCCGACAGCAGCTCGATAACGCATTGGGTGCCGAAGACATGATCGAGGACCTCACTGAACGAAACATGAGCATGTCCGAGCAGATCGAAGAACTGCGGGCCGTCATTGAGGACCTTGAAAATCTAAAGGAGATCAACGACGAACTCGAGATAAACCATGTTCAGAACGAGAAGGAGATGCAAGAAGACCTCGATTTCAAGGACAGCGTCATTGCAGAGCAAGCTCGAAGGGCCGCACAGCAAGACGAGGCACTCGAAGACATGGAATACACCTTGTCCAGATTCCGGGAGCTCGTCACTAGCTTACAAGGCGACCTGGAGGATATGCGCGCCTCCCATGCTGTTACGGAGACCGAGTCAGAACAGCTCAGCAGCCGGTCGCGTGCCATGATGGACTTGAACATGAAACTCCAGATATCCGCTGCCAAGGCGCAAGTCAAGACCATTGACTTGGAGCTTCGCCGTCTGGAGGCACAGGAAGCTGAGCAACATCTGGAGATCGTGAAGCTGTTCCTTCCCGAGTCGTACAAGGATGACCAGGACTCGGTCCTAGCGCTCTTGAGGTTTAGAAGAATTGCCTTCAAGGCCAATCTTCTTCAAGGGTTCATCAAGGAGCGTGCCTCTGGACAAGCCCACCCTGGCCATGAAGATGACATCTTTGCTGGCTGCGATGCCATCGACAAGCTCACTTGGGTGGCTGCCATGTGCGACCGTTTTATCAATGCCATTAGCCATTGCTCGATCGAGCAGTTCTCAAAGTACCAGGG
Source organism: Reticulascus tulasneorum (assembly GCA_001557505.1). Classification (NCBI taxonomy): domain Eukaryota; kingdom Fungi; phylum Ascomycota; class Sordariomycetes; order Glomerellales; family Reticulascaceae; genus Reticulascus; species Reticulascus tulasneorum. The sequence continues at coordinate 3,393,786 of LSAX01000003.1, read as the reverse complement.
CGCTTTGTTCGAGCTGGAGCCTGTCGAGAGAGCGTTGAATGCCTGGATAGATGGCTTGAGACGTGACGAGCTCAAGGAACAGAAGTGTGCCAGCGAGCTGCAGCGAACGATCGCACTCATGTCGCACCTTGGCGAAGTCCATATTGCGGATGACCTGCAGAGCTTTGCGGACGACGTCCACATGCGGGCGCTCGTCATGCAGAGCCATCTGGAGTCGGCTGCTGTCATATTTGCGACGATGAGGGGAATGGTCCAGCGAGTCGTACCTGCTAATAGCGAAGATGACGAACTCGCACAGTACTTCAACAAGAAGTCGGATCTCGTGATCAGCCAGACCAGAAGCACCAAGGTCATTGCTGGTAAGGCGGTGCGGGCCTTGGAAGATCTCAAGATCAGATCCCTGTCCCTCCCGCAGGATACCATGGATGCATTCGAGCAATGTGAGATTGCGACCCAGGAGCTTACCGGGTTGTCTCGCCAGATTGGTCTGGATTTGCATCTCTTGCTGCACGAAGAAGGGCGAACGGAGCCGTACACATACATTGAGATCCAAAACACCATACAGAAGACCGCCTTCATTGTCAGCTCGTCCAGCGAGTCCGACTTGTTCTCTACATATCTATCCAAGCTTCGCGTCGTCACCAGCCAAATATCGGACTTGGCTGCACTGAGCTCGGACCTCACGCAAACCCAGGAGTTCGACATGAACCCGAACCCATGGCGTCTTCGCGCCCAGGAGCTCAAGGCCCTCAAGACGATCCCCATCGATGCAGAGGAGGACCTCCGCCGCCTTAAGGAGGAGCACAACGAAGCCCGCCGCGCCATCGCACAGCGCGACGAGAATCTCAGCACGGCCCATCTCAAGATCGAGACGCTGGAGTCGAGAATGCGCGATGCCAATTCCAAGGCGTCCCAGATTACGGATCTGGAAGCTCAAATCGAGAGTGCCAAGCAGCAAGCAGCCAGCCTGAAGGACGACATCGAGAAGCAGGATCGCGAGCTCAAGAACCTGGAGTCCGACCGTGACAAGTGGAAGAAGATCGCCGGAGACAGCAGGGCCTTTGTGGACGGGGCGGGCGCTGCTGGTGCCAAGGCTGGCCAGGAGCGCGCCGTGGCTACCGCGCGGGAGATGGAGGCTCTGAAGACCGATATTGCCAGCCTTCAGGCCGCCGTGCGATACCTGCGCGAGGATAACAGACGCGCCAGGCTGACGGAGCAACACAACTACGACTGGCTCGCCGAGCCTCTGAAGAAGCCGGCGTCGGTCGTCGAACAGCGACGAGCACTCGTCGTCGCCGAGGGCAAAGACGTCCTCAACGAGCTGGTCAAATTCGCCACGTCCGCGAAGGTCTACGATTTGGCATCCCTGCCGCAGGACAAGCTCACCTGGAAGCCCGCAAAGAGCACGCCGCAATACCACGCGGCCAAGCAGATGGAGGACTACGCGGCATGGAAGGGCTGGCAGGAGTCGGTGCTTAAGAAGTCGGAGGCGATACTGGGCAGGCACGGCGCCGATAGCAGCAAGAAGACGGCAATGCGGCCCATGGCGGCCAGACTGCAGATTAGACTCCCCGGGGCCGACGGCAAGCTGATGGCTGGGAGCGGGCGCGATGTACAGATTGTTGGGTCGCGCGAGTGGGAGGGCCTGCAAGGGAGAGTTGCAGCTGTATGAATTTTCTGCGCCATATGTAGGAGTAGGAACTAGATACCCCCCCATCCTTCGCTATCATTAGCTGTTCAACTTCCTGGTACTACTACTGTTACCAGATTGTTCCCTTCATCATCATTTCTACCCCGTGATGGTCAATGGTATCTCGGTGTAAACAGCCAATTTTTCCACATCCCCGCGCCTCTTCTCCCGAGCCACCACCTCGCACCTGAATTTACTACCTCACACCCCTCTTCCCGAGCTCAAGCCTTCCCCTTGCCCTTCTTTATCTTCTTGGGCTTCTCTGGCTTCTCCGGCTCGGCGATCCCACCGCCCCCGGAAGCCTGTCCCATGAGTGCCGCCATGGGATCCCCCCCGCCCTGCATCTCCTTCATCATGTCCTTGAACAGGTTCTCCGAGACGCCGCCGCCGGTCATGGCGGGGCTGATGTACGGGAGCAGGCTGTTCATCTTCCAGCCGCGCGGGATCGCGGGCTTGGGGTAGGGCTTATTGGGGTCCGCGGCGGGGGCGCCCTGCACGCGGGCGCGCAGGGCGGCGCTGTTCTCGGTGGTGGGGTTCTCCTTCAGGTGCTCGGCGATGAGGATGTAGAGGTGGTGCTTGTTGTTCACGTCGGCCATGCCGTAGGGCTTCTTGCCCGGTGGGAAGCGCAGCTTGACCTTGACGCGGCCGGGGTTCGCCCAGTCCTTGGGGTGGAACTTGCCGGGCTCGAAGAGCGTGGGCAGGCGCAGGGCGGCGCAGGCGTTGACGATCTCGCGGGCGATGGGGTCGGTCACGGCGAGGGAGCGGGGCACGCGGCGGCCCTCGGCGCGGGAGCGCGAGGCGTCGAAGTACACCGGGTACAGGCATTGGTAGTCGGCGTACTCCTTCGGGTCGCTGGTGGTCTGGAACTCGGAAGGGGAGGAGCCGGGGATGTTGGAGGGGTTGATGAGCTGGGACTGGGCGTTGGAGGGCGGCCCGGACGCGGGGGATGGCGCGGGTGCGGGCTTGGGGCGCACGGCGCGGATGATCTCAATGTCGTCGAAGTCGTCGATGTCGCCGTCGGAGGGGTCTGAGGCTTCGAGATCGGAATCCTCGACCTCTTCTATTCGGGGGTGCGACATGTTTTTTTGGTTCTTCTATAGGTTTTTGGTTGGCACGGGATGGAGGGACGGTGCGGCCAAGAGGGGTTTGGCGTGGTGGATGGTGGGCTGGTGGGTGGTTTGCCCAGATGTAATTAGATGTCGGAAGTGAGTTGAGGCTCAAGTTCCTAGCCCAAAGCTACCATGTCTGGGAGGGTTTTTGAATGTGGGGTTGGAATTGAAAATCGTGGTGGGGTTACCCATACCAATGGCGGGGTCCCGTTTTCAGGGTAGCCAACGTCATTCTACGCATTGTGTAATTACAAGGCTACGGTATTCAGAGTGAGAACTATCTGATGTTCAGACTCAGCCATCATATTTTATCCAAATCAGACCAAGTAAAACTCTACCGGAAGCTGGATTCCTCGAACACCATAGGTTGTTTCTTGACATCTAAGTGGCACAATGGCTTCTTTCCAGAATTGCACAACCATGTCTCCACGTCCTCAAGCGCCTCGACGCAACACCAGCTTCGAGTGCACATCCACAAAAAGACACAGCATTGCCGGCAGGAATTGCCAATGCAGAAACTTGCTTCGGAAGAGCCGAATTTGTAGTCAAATCACCTATTAGCTACGCAAGGAGAGAGGTTCTCCTGTATAAAGGCTTTACCCCGAATGCCAAGTCAAAGTCCACCAACCTTCCTCACGGCATATCTTTCGTGCCAACAGAAGAGCACATGGCTATTCCTCATCAGAGCCCTCCCTGGCCTCTACATCAATTTGTATCTCTTATCAGTTTAAAAGCTTAATATCACCTGGACCGGTGCATTCCGATGTCTAGAACAAACCCGCTTGATGTCGTGTCTGTTGAAGAGCGAGATGGTTCAGCGAGCCAGGAAACGTACTAGTACAATACTTGTGCCCGTGATTTCTTTTTCTCGATGATCTCATGACGACGCAACATTAGTTTTCATATATCTTCGCGTTTTTAAATTTCGTGTTTGGCGGATGCTCGTCGATCCTAAATTTGCAGTATGGGTGGACACAAACACCATCTCTCACGCTGGGGCACTACTCGGTGTTAGTTATCATCACACTCGGTTGACAGCGTGGACCAGCAGCTTACATGATGGCCATAAATGCAGTCCTCAACTTCGCAATCCTGTCCGTTGGTACATGGATTTAAGCGAGCCAGGAAAGCAATTGCGTTGATCTCGTCATTGGACGGCTTGTACTTGTGCTCGAAGCAACATCCATCGCCTTTGGCACAAGGACCCCTGAGATAATGGTTATTACACAGCTTACTGCTGTCTTTTCGTTTCTTGATTGCTTCCAAAGCCACCTGGTTCACGGCGACGGACGGATCCGTCCCTCGTTGCCCTGGATTCCATGCTGGCGGTTTCGTATGACTAATAACACGGACAAGAGCGTTGGCGGTTTTGGGAGCTAATGGTAAGGTTATCTGGGGCGGCGGGCTGGCGCTCGATATCACACCAGCATATGACACGGATGTTGGCGGCGTTGCTATCGAAGCAATACTGGTTGAAGGCGTCAACACAAAGGGTGCCGGCGGCGCCGATACCGCATAAGACCCCATGCCCCTATCCTGCAACTTTTCGTTCCGGAAAATTTTGTCGTTTAGATTGAGGATGTTAACCCCAGTCCGTTGCAACTCTTTGACGGTAGGGAAACCTTCGATGACCGTGATTCGCCGGCGAGTGTTTTCGTCTTGCAGTATCTCATCGAGAAACGGGGCATAGCCAGCATCGTGTGAAACGCCCAACAGAATCTGCTTGCAGTTGTAGTTCCGCAAGTTCCATCTCGTTGATTCTGCAGCCAGGTTAGGAATGCCCAGACCAAGACACATCAACGATACGCCGTACCTTTGATCTTGGAATCTGCTCGCTCCTTGCCATGGCCCACATCAACGTAATCAAAAGAGGCTTTCGCCTGCGTAAACCCCAGCGTAAAGTCCTTGAGATCGCTCTCGCTATCCAGGCTACCGTCCCGTCGCATAGCTTTTCCAAGACCGGTCAAGTTTGCACAAACTTTGGCAACGATCTCGACCTCGTTTGCGTGATCTCCGCATTGTTCTGCGACTGCCGAGCGCAAGGCGTAGGCTGCTTTCTTCCCGCCTTCGATGCCTTGCCGAATAAGACCTTCTTGGAACTGCCCCATGTCTCGGGTCAGCTAGGGAGCCCGCGTGCATGGAACAGCAGTGGGGAGAGGATGTGGGGTGTCTCACGATGAGTCCATCTCCGTCGATCAGGACCAAGACATATGGATTGCGATTCTGGGAGATTCAGCCCTGCTCCAACACGTGCTGAAAGCTGCGCTCTACCTTCAAATTATCGTTGTCCTGGGAGATGTATCCCATCCGAGCCTCTGCATGCTGCAATCGTTGCTGAAAGTCGCGACGCGATTTCGTCGCATCGACAAGATCGAGCTGCGCATCGTTAAGTCTGTCGGTAAGACGTTGGTTTTCCTGGCGAAGACCGCTTTCGACTCGTTCACAGTAGATCAAAAGGTCCTGTATCCCATCAAGGAAACTCGTCAGCTGGCAGTAAAAGATGCATTTGGGACAAAGGCTGTAAGGCGGGGGGGGAGGAGCCGAGGGATCAACGAGGATGACGCGGGGGTCTACGGTGGATTCTGGAAGCTCGGAGCCTACCTTGATCAGCTCGTCGCTGGAGTCGCGTTGAAGCTGTAAGCTTTGAAACCTGGTGACAAAGTCCATGATATCGCCGCCCAAAGCCATTTTGGCAAGCAACAACTTTTTTTGGTTTTTTTTTGGCAGGGGGGAATGGGTAGCGACGGCACTCAGGTAGAAAAGATAAATTTCGTATTTGGGATAAAGAGATAATGTGATTTTCAAGTACTTCGCCGGGAAGGTGAAGTCCTCCAGGAGTATCTCTCACTTTCACAAAGGGAAGAGCGAAGAAGGGAAAAAAATAGCTTGCTATGATTCCATTGGAGTTGCGCAGGAAAAGTTTGGACATAGACGGGGCCTAAGGCTTCATGCAGAGAGGCGCCGCCCAGCAATATAAATCAGATTTGCGTGGGTCAGTTTGGACCAGGCAATGTTGCACCGCGCAGCGGGTCTGCGTTGTAGATAAATTATGAGGTGAGTAATAGGGAGAAGATTTCGTCCAGTGTTCATCCAGCGAAGGGTTAAACAGCGTCAGTCCTCGTGTGGAGAGGACTAGCTAAGAAGCTGTCCACCTCAAAATTCGAAGAGACGGGAGGGGATATAAGTTAGGTAGGGTGGGGGAAGCCACAATTGGATGGTGGATGGCAATACCAGGTTCAGATCCAGGTCAAGGGTTAACTTAACTACTATGTAATAAGGCAGTCAGGTTCAGGTCCGGGTTCGTGGTGGATACATACCTTACCTAGGTAGACTGACCGGGGTGTCAGTCACTAATACCTTTAGTTAACCGCCTGCAGAGTCCCAGGCTGCCGTCCCAATAGCATGGTATTACCAAAATACCTTAGGTCGCTATGGACCAGGCCGCAAATAGTAGGCGAATTAGAAAGCCAATCACGGATTGGCGGCTACATTTATGGTGACTGCTACAGAGCAACACACGGCACCTGTCACCACAATTCGCTGCGCTGCCGCCAGCATAAAGTTAAACGATGGCCGCGGAGGGGCCTGTCCATGTTCGCAATGTGAATGTGCTGTGTGATATTGATGGCTACCCGGTCCATACAAGCCCCAGAAACCTCCCCAAGCCCAGCCCGTTATACATAGGCCCGTCCCCAAACATCATGTTTGTAACAGTCTTGCCTACTGGCAGTTCCCATTATGTTTGCCTTCGGTATGAATACAAAGCCCCCCCCCCCCCCCCCCCCCCGCCCCCAGTCCAGCCCTAAACACCGTTGAGACCCACTACGCCCATCTTTATACACGAATTTGCCAGGGCATCGATCATTGTGCGTTTGGGCACTTGTCATTCCCATTCAGCAAATTCCAAACACTATCACAGCCAAAGTCCCCATCCACGATGGCCGGCAGTGGCGGTGTCGAGGCTCCCCATTCCGGTAGCGTCCCATCGTCCGGAATACCCGTCAGGTCGTGATATATGAGATCCCCCATCGGAAATAAGGGCGCGATGCCGGTGAAGTCCCAGCTCGTCGGCATTGTCCATTCAGAAGTTGCTGACGGTGGTGGGTACATGGACATCTCTATCGACGGTTGGTACGATGCCGGTGTCTCCGTCTCTATGCTCGCCTTGCTCCCAGGTGTGTCTGCCGGCGCTGTCGATAACGACTCTCGCGTTGATATTGTGCTCTCGGATGCTGGGGTTTGCGAGTTATTTGTTGTGACACTTGGCGCTGACACGATGCTGCCGACAGTCTTCTTGAACTTGGCATGGATGGCTTGCAGAACCCCCTTGGCCGCCTTTGCCAGCCGGTTTCGCTCCTGCATTGCCTCAAATCGTTCCGTCGTCCACTGGAAATGCTGCACCGCGCTGCCAACCATGTCAAGGTTCTCCTTCGGGAACAGGATATAGATGGACGCCATCAAAACTACCGCATCGAAGCTTCCAAAGAACAGGGAGAAACTGGATAGCGAGGTCAGCCTCCGTAACACCAATGGGGGGACTGGTCGTACTTACTTTCTCCATGAGTCAGGTGGCAGGCCATGGAACGTGAGCATTTGTCTCTGAAGCATCTCGATGCTCGCCTTGAGAGCTTCGGTCCTACTCTTCTGCCGATTGAAAACGTACGGCCGATGCAGCGCCATCAAGTTGAATAACATGAGCTGTGGCAGGTAGAATCTGACTGACGGTATCCATTTGCAGTCTGGGTGATCATCCCATCGGCGGTCCGGGTTTTCCAGACGAAAGTAGGCCGGGGTCATGTCATCGAGATCCAGGCAGAGTTGGTGTACACGGTCGACCTTGGAATAGTCCCTTGGACATGGCCCATCCTGTTCGAGCTCCAGAATCTCACGAAGTGGGCCCATGAGCTTAAACGCCCAAATCAGCCTCGTTAGCGGCGTCGGAGGATCCTTTTCGTCGTCCCTCGGCAACACTGGCGTCTTGGAACGGTCCTTGGGTATAGGTGCATCTACTGGGATCGTCGGTGGTAGGATGCGCCAGTCGATGGTTCCCGGCCGCCCCAGCACGATGGCGCAATGTATATCCCTGGCGAGTCGGTCAGCAGCCATACAGCCATACAGCCATACAGCCAGAGCAGAGGCGTCGCTTACCAGGTCATCAGGATCATGTACACTCTCCGCCTCCTTTGGATCAGCCATAAATTTTCCAGCACAGTTTCGATATCTGAGCCCGCTGGTTCAGGATCCAAGCTATCCCGGTGGATCCCAATCTCTTGTGCATCTCGTATCGCGCTTCCAATAGCGTGCCACTGCCAGCCTGATCAGCCTCTCAAGTGTGCAGCAAGATTTGCGAAGACTTACCGACTCAGTAACTTTTGCCATATACTTCAGGAAGGCTGCTCTCATGAAACCGGCTTGCACTGTCGTCAACGTAATCTGTCGCTTTCCCAGTAGCGACAAGATGGCCACCCCGGATTCGCTGTAGTCGGAAGCGAGATCTTCGAAGGTCATGTTTCCAGCATACTTCAGTGAGTCAAAGACCTCATGCGGTCCCTCTGGTAAGCCCAGCAAAGCAGATGCTAGCACCTGGAACAAAAGAGCAGGGAAGACTCGTTGGTCTGGGGAAAGCCCTGGGGGGCCTGATGCCGACAAAACGTTGAACGGCAGGTTGTTCCACTCCTCCAGTTGCTGCTTGAACAAATCCTCGTCAAGAGCATAGTACTGCCAGTTGAACTCCTGGAAATAGACATCGATCAGCTTTTCGATATAGCCTTTGGCCGGCAATTGCCTGATGAGGCTCTTGTATCGCTCCCTGACCGCGAACTGGTCATCGTCATACACCGCACTCGGAGCCATATCTGATAACGTTCCCTCTCCATTGGCACCTTCGATCCTCCTTAGAAAGCCCAGTGTGGATGCTCCAGTCTGCGAATACCCCCAATTGGCCGCTGTGGTCGACAAGGTCTGGCTCGCTACAGGTAGTGGCTGGCTGTGGCTCTTCGGACTCACTTCGCTGGATTCGACTGGCTGGTCTTGTGCTCGTGGTGCCATGTACTCATACCTGCAAGCCGCCTCTTTGTTCCTGGATTTGCAATTCGTACATGGAAATTTCCGGTCGCACTTTAGCGAAGGGGTGTCAGTATAGCTCTTAGCAGAAAGCCTAAGCAGTGCCGGCGGCACGATTGGCGAACAAACCTTTTGTTTCCTTCGATGACATTCTATGCATGATATGACGGTACGTCTACGCTTCTTTGGCGGCGGTCGGCCTTGATTGTCTTCGTCCTGCCGTGCCAACTCGGTGGAGCTGCTTCTCTTACGGTCCGCCATGACGTTATTTCGCGAGCCTTGCGCCGAGGTCACTCAGAAGCGAGCGCAGATCATAGACAATGCCGCACTGTAACGTATTCTAGTAAAGTGAAGCTGCAGGTATGTATAGAGATCATTCCACTGATCGAGGCAACGGTGGATGCAACCGCGGCCCTTTCGCTTTCGCAGATCGTTGAAGCTGGATGATGAAGAAAGGTAACAATTTCACTGCCTCCAGCCAGTGCGAGAGCGAAAGGTGGGGGGGGCCGCCCTTGCTAAAGTGGCGGGGCAAGACCCGAGCAGCTTCCGCCCGCAGGTAGCTTATTAACCCCGGTCTAAGTCCGTCCCGTCACTCGCAGAACCAACTGCCTGGGTTGAGTGTCTCACGTAGATACTGACCGTTCGAGTAGTTCTATGTCATAGGATGGGAGGATTCAATCGACGGCACCAATATGTTTCTGGCTTTGCATGATTAGATTCAATTGTCGATTTCACAAGATGCATCAGTGAGCCGACTTGGGAGTCAGGTCAGACAGACGACCTTGCCCAGAATTTTTGGTTTTAGATTGCCACGATGATCAAGCTTCCTGGGACGCCTAGAATAATAGGATGAGGTAGCTGAGACATAAAACCACCACAGAAAGGGTTTGCTGAGTAAGACATCGGTGCATATGGTGGACGGTTCTCGCGAAAGCTACGTAGCGCGCGTGCATGGTTCACTCCGGGCTGCGATGGAATTCAATGTATTGATGCTCCCATGACAGAAGCTCCCTCAGTCTAGAAGCATTTTATGGTCCTCCTCAACGCCCTTCCCTTTTCCAACCCAGTCAATAGAGTCCTATGCTGCTCCCATTCCTGCAAACCTCCACCGGATAGCGACGACATGCAGAGCGCGCAATAAACAGTCGTACCGACAATGTCTCGCATGTTCATGTGTACAAGCCAAATCGAAAACCAACTCGCCTGGGTATCTGAACAGACTACAAAGACAGCCTATGCGACGCGTGAGAGATAGGCCTTCCATGCTTTCCTGCGGTACCGCTCCGCCTCCGACGGCGAATCGCCAGCTTTGAGGATACCACGTCCGACGATGACAATATCAGCACCGCATAGCTGGATCAGCTTTTGCGGCGTGTTGTACTGTTGTCCCTTTCCGTCGCCGGCAACGACACCGTTTTCCTCCTCCCCTTCCGGTGGTAATTGACACCCGGGAGTCATGTGAATGAAAGCGTCGGTCGGCTCCGTGTTGAGGCTTTCTTGGGATACGAAACCCATGACAAAGTCCTTGTGCTCCCGCGCAGCTTCCACACAAGCTTGAGTGTACTCCTTGTTCATAAAGTTGCCGCTGCTAGACATTTGTGCCAGGATCAGGAGGCCACGCTCCATCGGAGCTTCTTCGATGCCCGCATATAGAATCTCGTCGTGGGGCTCGTTTCGGGGGAACCGTGGGGACGCGGCCGGTTCGTAGTGCTGAGTCAGAGTCGTGATGGAGACGATGCTTCCCTTCCGGCCGTCGTTGCTCCTGAAAGCGCCAATCGGAACATCGTTGGTGCCGAGATGAAGTGGCTCCTCCAAATCCTGTTCGTCGAAGCTTTCGGATCTCGGCGTGCCGACAGTGACGGACGTCTTCACCTCGTACGGATACCGTTCGCGCCACCTCGCGGCAGCCTCGGCCAGAGCAGTCACCACGGCTTTCCCCGGGACCATGTTGGCGTTGACGATATGCGCCCATTCGACTATTCGTGCCGAGCCGCCTATGTACTGCATCTGCACGGTGTTTCCAATATCTCCAAACTTCCGATCCTCAAATATGAGGAAGCCATGTTTTCGGGACAGCATTGAGAGCTTCGCACCCGTGCCGGTGTGCGGATGGAAGTCCCAGCCGGATACAATGTCGTGGTGCGTCTTGAGGACAACGATTGATGGGCCAAGCTTGTCGGCGAGGTGCAGAAGCTCTCGGGCAGTTGAGACGTCAGCGCTGAGGCAGAGGTTGGAGGCCTTCAGATCCATGAGCCTCAGAAGGTAGGTCGTAAGCGGATGGGTAGCAGTCTCCGCCCGACTGGAGAAAGTCGCCTTTAGCGTATCGTGTTGAGACATCCTGAGAGAGGTTTACCCTGTTGCTCGAGACGGGGTGAAAAAAATAAGTCAAACAGCGATTGGGTCTGGCTGACTTTGCTGGGTGGTGGTCGAATAGAGTTTCAAGAAGCAACGAGAGTGCGGCGGCGGCTTGCAGGAGCAGTGTGGTGGGTACGGGATAATAATGTGGAGAGAGGAGACTGGGACAGAGCAATTGGGGGTGGAGAGGGTGCGCCAAAGAGAGTTTATATGGACGGCTTCGTCATGAGACCCGTCCGGTCAGTTGGTGGACACTTGGAAAGGAGAAAATTGTTTGTGTGAACAAAGGTAGGTCGGCAAGGAGAAGAAGTAGGAGGAGGAGGAGGAAGAAGAAGAAGAATATGCGCGGTGGGAACCAAGCAGAGACTAGGTCACTTAGGTACCTACTAGGTAGTTAAGGGCACTTATCCAGCAGAATGGAGGGGTGGTGTGGTGTGGTGGGAGGTGCATATGGCATGGGGCACGTTCATATGCTTAGGTAGGTTCGTCGTAGCATTTGCAGCAGTTAGTGGCATGGTACGGTGCGGTAAGGCAGGGTAGGTAGGTAGGTAATTTACCTAGTACCAAGTAGATAGGTATGGTACGGTAAAGTAAGGTACCTAGAGTTGAGGGGCACTCACTCGGTCAGTGGGTATCGGAGGGCTGGATGCTCGAGCCGTATGCTAATTAACTAGGACCGTCCGAGAACCTTGAATGCTAATTACACGCCGCACCACACTCCCCTACCTTTACCTACCTACCTACCCAGTCGTACCATAGTCATGGGTAGGTAGGGTTTTTGGAATTCATTTCTGTTGGTGACCAGGAATTCCTACTTACGTAGCTTCCGGGACAGACAATCCCGATCGCTTCGGGAAGCCGGGGTGATTTCATGTAGAAGATGGACCCATCCTCATACCTTGCTCACATTGAATGCGAGGGGCGGAAGCAGCCGCCCAGTGGGAAGGAAGACAGGACCAGGAGGAGGAATGCCTGGGCAGATCATGAAGCAGATTGGCTTGACACTTGAGACCAACATGCGAGAATCAGCAGATAGGGCAGGCCGCGCTCAAACCCCAGGCAGAGTTTTCCTTCTTTCCTTTCTTTTTCTTCATCCGCTCTGGAACCCGAATCACGCACACCACCATGTATGTACGAACACATACGTGCACACACAGACACACACTCGCACGGCAGAAGTCGGCCATTTTCTGCATATGTTCAGACCTTGCAACTGTGACGTGTGGCGCGGGACTACCTAGGCAGGAGGTGCAGTGTTGGGAGATAGTCGACAGGTGTGATGCGGGTGGTCCACTGTCTGTGTGTAAATTCTGCCCTGCACCTTAGCATGCCCCTCGTCCATCCCTCCCCTCGCCCGTCCATTGTCCCGCGCCAGACACCAAGGCATGAATATGACACTTCTGGAACGAACGCACCAGATAGACCGGTCCACCGGATCGACAAGGCGAGCTTTTTCGGGAGTTGCATTGATTGAGGGATACAAGTGACGCCCTTCTTTTTCTTGCTGATGACGTTCGACTGGCCTGGTCAACTACTGCCGGCAAGAAATGGCAAGATGCAGCCAACACATAACGTTGTGCGGCAGTGATTCGCGGCAGTGGTTCGTCGTTGTTGGCCAGGAGCAAGGAAGCGTCGGGTAGAGCCAATTCACCTCAGAATAGAGAACACTCAACAAGAGAGCGTATCAAGTTGCAACAGCCAAGTATTAACCGTGCTATCTTCGTGGATATACTCCCGCATGGTTCTGTCTTGTTCCGTCGCGACTAGAGACGGGGAGTGAACTGTGATCCGCCATGTCATCTCACGAATCGGCCCTAAAGTCGCAGACTGACCAGACAGGCAGGGGTGGTGGTGTATGAAGGCGAGCCAGAATTAGAACCTATCAAGACGACAAGGGAAAAGAAGTAGAAGAACCAGGATACTTGGGATACGCAGTAGGGAAGTTGAAGATTGGACATGGACGGATGAGTAGCGGTCGAGTCCCGGGCCATGCACAAGCTGAATATGGACGGCAGCCTTAAGAGCAAGGGTCCTGCAATAATTTTGCGTGTACGAAGTAGGCACCTCATTGCCTACTACTACTACCCTACCTACTCTTTTAGTGCGTATGTAGTATGCCGTCCCCGACCAACTTACCCATTTTGAACATCTGCTTTGGGGGCCCCGGGTCTGGCCCCGGCCCTGACCGCGCTGGAGGTGGCTTGTTGCGAGTCTGGTCTCCCAATCACGGCTTCCGGGAATCTCTGGCTTGGCTTGACAAGCCTCGAACCTGATCTGCCTCTCCTCTCCCGCTGGATATACGCCTTGGCCTGCTGCTTGGCAGAGGCGACATGATGGGATCACACACGACACGGAAGCCTTCTCCGCGACGGTCAGCCCGGTCGCCTAACCAACTCATGGTTCCTTGGATCTGGCGAACTATATTTCCTCCCACTCGTGCCGGATGCTGCAAACCCCCATTCGAGTCCAGTCGAGTCCAGTCGAGTCGGTCCGTGAGTTGCTTATCCAAAACATCAGTAAGTCCGCAATTAGTACATATTACTGATGTTGGTTTTGGGGCTAGCAAGGGTGTTGTTGTCACATCAAAGCTGGGCACGATTCCGGAGAGCTGGTACTACCGTGGTAATTCTTCTGCGAGTAGGTACATGCGGGCTTGGACGGGAATCAAGGATTCGGGGACCAAATATATATCGGCATCCACCGGGATACTTTTGTGTGGGTGTGTGTGTGCGTGGTCTCTCGCTCGGCCTCATACCTTGGTAACCTACAATGGTAAAAACGGGATCGGTTCCCTTAGCCCGTGGCCTGTGTTGAGCCCATTACACTGGGCCAGTGAAATGGGCTTTCGTGTAATCATGACATCTAATTACTGTTCTCAAAATAAAAGAGAACAGAGACGCGTAAAGTCCATCGTGTAGGTAGGTATCCTTATCGATCTCGGATCTCTCTTATCCCCTTATCCCTTATCGACAGAAAGCAGACATCCCTGTCCCTCAAACCAACCAAAAGGCCAGCTTGGACAGATAGGGAGCAGGAGATACATGTAGCCAAGAGATAGTACTGATGCACCCAAATTGGGAGGACCGTAATTATGAATCCTCCATACAATTTGAACCGACAGCTCCGTTCGATCCATCAGCTTACGCTACTCTCGATTGCCTGCCCTTGGGCATCCTCGCACACCATCCTCTTCCAAACCCCTTCTTCTCTTCTTCTTCTTCCTCTTCTTCTTTTCCCTCCCACCTCTCGACCGAAGAACGCATGCTCTTCCCCAACCTGAACCCCAGACACGATGCTCGTCACGAACCAGGCGATCGCATCATCCGTGCAACCTCGAATCTGCAGACCGGCTGCCGCCGCCATTCGCTGACTGATTGCCCATCATCTCCTCCGAATCAACGCATGACTTGAATTCCTTCTACCTACCACCTCCCGCGCTCCACATCATGTCTGTTCGACAGACGAGACGACAGACCGCACTGGCCGCCGCCAGTGACGGCGAGCCTACGCCCAAGTCTGCCGGAGAGCAGGTCGTTATGAACGGCAATGGCTCCGCGCACGCGACCACGGAAGCCTCGGATGAGGCTCCGCGTGAGAACATCTTTCTGTTCTGGCCCAACATCATAGGTAGGAGAGCTTCTTGACCGCCCGGTGGGGTGCTGTTACTGACGATATCATTTCCATCTAGGCTATTTCCGAGTCGTCCTCGCCGTCGGTTCGCTATACTACATGCCTCTCCACCCACGCACATGCTCCCTGCTATACAGCATATCATGTTTACTCGATGCCCTGGACGGGTATGCGGCGCGATACTTCGAGCAGTCTACTCGCTTCGGCGCCGTGTTGGATATGGTGACGGATAGATGCACCACGGCGTGTCTACTACTGTTCCTGTCATCGGCCTTCCCCCGCTGGGCTATAGTTTTCCAGGGCCTCATCTCCCTCGACTTTGCCAGCCACTATATGCACATGTATGCGACCCTCTCAATGGGAGGCGCCGGACAGAGCCACAAAAATGTCGACGCGAGTCGAAGCTGGCTGTTAAACATCTACTATACCAATAAAGTACTAGCCCCTTCGTCTCCGAAACCCAAGTAGAGCTTTGCTAACCACACTTTTCAGACGGTACTCTTTCTGTTCTGCTTATTCAATGAGCTGTTCTTCATCGCCCTCTATCTCCTCTCCTTCTCCCCGCCGCTGCTATCTCCTTCCATCCTCAACACCGTCGGCGAATCAAGCGCCGCGGAGATCCACGCCGGAGCGCAGGTCAACACCTCCCTGCTGCGCCAGATCTTTCAGAACCCGTACAGTGCCGCCGCCCTCGAGCTTGCCCGCGCAAACAAGATGGACTCGTTTGTGCCCTGGGTGCTTGCGGCAGTCAGCCTCCCCGTCATGGCCGCTAAACAGTTCTTGAATGTCGTGCAGCTCGTAAAGGCGAGCAACTGGCTCGCCGAGGGTGACCTCCAGATGAGAAGAGAAAAGGGTCTTCCGAGGAGGAAGAAGCGAGTGTGAAGCAATGGGAAGAGGGACCCAGCGGAAGGGCGACTGGGGCATGTAGCGGAATGGAATTTTGCGAGAGACCTTGGGCAGAAATGTCTTTTCCTGTGAACAGGAGGTCGAAAGTTGGGATTGTGCATATAAGACGGGGGCCAGGAGCGCATAATTCGCGCTGAGCCTTTCCATGATGGGATCAAGCATGTGGATCCTCGACGAGATGCCGGGTTACAGAACAGGGAAATCGAGAAATGCCCAAGTTCGCACATCTACCGGAAGATGGGCTGTTGCTGGACCATGGGTCGGCGCCATTTCGTATACGACGCAGTCCGAAGAGGCTGCCTTAATCATGGGTGTGGAGACGAAAGAAGCAACTGGAGAATGTTGCAGATCCATGTTCCGACGTTTGGACTATGGTCGCTCGGAGCTTCACTGTAGATATAGACTATTTGAATTTCATTATCCGAAGGCTTAAACCTACACTTAATACCATATTCATCCCAGCGTCAACCCATGCAACCCTCCGTCATGACCTAACACCGCCAGAACCAGTCGTGGCCGTAACCTCCTGAGGCTTCATCTCCGAGACAGGGCCGGACGCAGCAACATGGTCATCCGCTATCATCTGCCTCGCTCCAGCCGGTACCGCCTCGTCAGTCTTGGCCATCCCGTACCACCCAACAGTAATGACGCCCAAAATGCCGGCGATGCAGCTGAACACGAGTGCTACAATTCCCCGTTTGGTGAAGCTGTAAAGAGAGTTAGAAAGCCAAGGCAAAGAAATCAGGGGGGGGGGGGGTAGTATACCCTTCTGGTAGACGCGCTGGCGGCGAATTCTGGCCCGACAGGTTCAGGAAGTCCTTCTCGTTGGCGGCAGCATTGCCTACGGTCGGCATTTTGCCCAAAGCACAGGCGTCATAGTGGTCTTTCGGGATCGAAAGACTCTTTTGAAGCTCCAGAGGCGCCTCGACAAACGTGGCGATGAGCCCTGAGTTGACGTGCCATTCGATATGGCAATGGAACAGCCAGATACCTAGAAGGACATCTGTATTAGTGATGGATCCACGCGCGAAAAGACGCGCTCGACCTTACCTGGATTGTCTGCCTTGAATCTCAAGACAATATTCCCGTTCGGCCACACTACAAGCGTGTCCCGCCGCATCGGGATCTTGGGAAAGTCGGCTTCGGTTATGCCCGAGTCCTCAAAGGTGCCGCTCTCCTCCGGCGCGCGGTAGATGGCCTGGAAATTGCGGCCGTGCAGATGGAAGGGATGTTTTCCCGGGTCGAGGTTGTTGACGACGATCTGCACGATCTCGTCCTTCTCTAGGACGAATGTGTGGGTGTACGTTCCGTATACCTGAGGGTTCGTGGCAAGCTCGCCGGTGGATAGTGCTGTGTAGAGAGTAGGCACCTTGGGCTTACGATAGGTGATGTTGTTGAAGAAGGCGTAGTTGGCGCCGTCTCCGAGATTGTCCATGATGACATCCAGTTCGACGGTCCTGTCGGGCTCGGGCAGGAGTTCCATTTCGTCGAACGGGACCAGGGTCATGTCGTCGAACGCATCAAACTCGTCCACAAAGGCGGGTTCAGGGAGTGGCTTGGCCTCGTCGTATACAAGCCACCCAGTGACATTGTAGTTCAGATCTGGGGGAAGAGCATCGAACAGATCCTACAACATCATGTTAGTAATAGATATATATGGGTGAATGCGAGCGGCCTACAGTATCCATGCTCCCGATTATGGCGAAATTCTCGGTCGTTTCGTTCTTGGTTGTAAGCAGGAAGCTGTATCGTTGCGCAGCAGAGAGGTAGATCATGCTGGCTTCTGCTGGTTGCGTGTATACTCCATCGACCTCAACGATGGAGATGTTGTGCCCTTCGAACCAAAGGTACTGGCCGGCAAAGGCCCCGATATTAACCACTCGGAAGAGATACGTCTTGCCGGGTTGTATGGCTACTTTGAGGTTTTGAGTCTCGTTCATGAGCGCGGCGTTTGGGACAGGCTCGGCGCCCGTTGGGTTGCCCTTGCTCAGGAACTTCGCGACGAGGCCAGTCATTTGATCATGGTACCAATCAGAGACCGTCATGACCAGCTCTTCATCATACTGGTCTTTGAAGGGATTTTCAGGATCGTTGATTATGAGCGGGCCCCTGAGTCCATCGGGGTATTGGCCGCCAGTGTGAGAATGGTACCAGTAGGTGCCCGGTTGAGTAATCTTTTCACCGTCAGACGTAGCCAAGTATTCGCTCGAGACGCATTGGCACTTACAGTGAAGTTGTACAAGAAAGACGCGCCGGTAGGGATCGGGCATTGGGTCACTTGAGACGGCCCATCCATATGTGTCGTCCCGTTCATGAACAGACCGTGAAAGTGCAACGAGGTCGACTGGTTTCCCAAGTCGTTATGAACGTTGACCAGAACGGTGTCCCCGATGTTCGCGACGATGGCTGGAATAGGCCATTGTCCATTGATACCTATTGCCGGACGCTCGAAAGCTCCGTCGGGGTTGGCGGTGACCCAGCCGACTCTGAAATCGTAAGAAACTGTAGCAGTAAGGGCTCCTTGGAAGAGAAGGCTGAGGAAAGCCAGCGGCAAGAGGGCGTCAGCAAATCTGGCCATCGTTGTGGGAGAAAACGGTCAAGACACGAATCAAAAGTTATGTGAAGCTCTTGAAGAGCGCGAGACTAGGTAGGTTGGAGCAGCTATCACGGTCTCAGGCGATGGGCTCCTCTTCTTTCCATACAACAAGACAGGGTGGGAATTATGTTCTACGGATACGAGAGGGAGGGCCTCGCCGCCAACTGCAGCTCCCGCTCCCCTTTTCCCTCGAAGTCTCCAATAGTCCCGACGTCGGCTGATGAACCCGGAACATACAAAGAGAGCAAACGAGCTTGTACTATCGTACGTGGTACAGTAGCTCCGCCCGCAGGGTTGCATTAGTCCGTTTTGCATTTTTACAAAACCATCTTATCAATCTGATCAGCAAAGCTACATAGACCCGTTTCCCCACCCGCGGCATACTAGGACCCCCCCTTGGCGTTATCAGATGGATTGATATGGGGGATTGACATGGACTGATTGCCTCCTGGCATGACCTTATGACTGGTGGTATGACGGGTCGATCCAGCGTCTTACATGAGAACTAAATGCAGCCTCAAACAAATGGCTTGACCAGTCGGACGTAATTGGCTCTACGGCAAATTCGGCACACACACGATTCGGTGGGGAACCTCGACCTAGCTGCACATGGGAAAAGCTTGAAGAAAGCTTGACTGCCACGCTAGTGCTAGTCTGACATGGTCTGGAATGTGCTTGGCTGGCTCGATCGGTGTGATGTGCTGCAGGGTTTGTGAGGGTGTGCTTCCGACGAAACATATTGGAGGCTTGAGCGTAGTAGGTTCGCGTAGCTCATCTCCTAAGTATAGCGCGGTCCGGTTTGGATTTGCAACCGGCAAAAGTATTCTGCCTAGCATTGGGCAAGTCGAGTCGAGCAGGGAGATACGCGGGCGTGATACAGATTGCGATCCAATGGAATACGAACGGCGCAAGTCACACTGGCCTTCTCTCTCACGCCACATGCTGTTACTACGGTAGCTTGCTCACCCAGACCTATCCGCCGACTTCGCTGTTCTCTTCCGCCGTCAGCCCATCATCCCACCAACATGGAGATCGAACCAGTCCCGCGTCCCGCTCCCTGCGCCTTGACCTAATCATTATCTGATGGGCTTTATCAGATGGGCAGATAATCTGTCCCCCCCACCCCACCACCCAGAGACACTTCGGCTCTGACTCTTGTGAAATCAGGAGGGCCAAAGACTTGTCTCTGCTACGCCCATCTTTCTTGCATGCTTTCGTTCTCCCTTTTCATTCATCTCTCAATACAACGAATATGGCCGTCGACGTCTTCTCGGTTCCCGTCTTTCTTGTGGTCTTTCGAGAGACGCTCGAAGCAGTAATTATTGTCTCCGTCTTGCTCGCCTTCCTTAAACAAACACTTGATGGCCCGAACAGAGACATCAATGTGTACAAGGCCTTGCGCCGACAGGTAGATCTGGTCTCCCGGCACCTTATTGTGCCATTGGATCCTGCCTGGTGCTAACACAAGTTATTGTAGGTCTGGCTCGGCACTGGCATTGGTTTTCTGCTATGCCTGATCGTTGCTGGAGCCATAATTGGCGTCTTCTATAGGGTTGGCAGCAACAACTGGGAAAAGAATGAACTGTACTACGAAGGAGCCTTCTCTCTCTTCGCTGCCATCATCATCACCATCATGGGAGCTGCCATGCTTCGCATTGGAAAGATGCAAGAGAAGTGGCGGGTCAAGCTGGCCAGGTCGGTTGAGGCTCCCATCAAGATCCGCGGAAGTCGAGGATGGTTCAAACGAAGTGTCGAGAAGTACGCCATGTTTGTCCTTCCTTTCATCACCGTCCTGAGAGAAGGAATTGAAGGCATCGTCTTCGTGGCTGGCGTGTCATTCTCGGCTCCTGCGAGTGCTGTCCCTCTACCAGTAATCATTGGTCTGATAGTAGGATGCCTTGTGGGATATATCCTGTACAAGTGAGTGCCCACAGATTTAAGCTTCCCTTCCACCCGCAGCCAACTTATTGACCAAACTCAGGGGTGGCTCTACCACGAAGCTGCAAGTCTTTCTTGTTGTCTCCACCTGCCTGTTGTATCTCGTCGGTGCCGGACTCTTCTCCCGATCCGTCTGGTACTTTGAACAACAGGAATGGAATTTGATTGTTGGTGGCGATGCTGCGGAACTTGGCAATGGCCCTGGATCATATGATATTGACAAGAGCGTTTGGCATGTGAACGTATGTACCAAACAATGCCATCGACCCTGGGATATCAGACTAACTTCATGTAGTGCTGTAGCCCTGAGCTCAACGGCGGAGGTGGTTGGGGAATCTTCAACGCCATCTTGGGCTGGACAAACTCGGCGACGTACGGGTCCGTCATTGCATACAACGTGTATTGGATCTTCGTGATCATTGGCTTTGTTGTCTTGAGGTTCCGCGAGGTCAAGGGCCACTGGCCACTCATGAAGCCCAAGTCCGAAGCCAGCCACAACAGCGCAGGTTCATTCAGCGAACACAGTGCTGATGGAGGGGTGGACGAGAAAGGAACCACAGCACGACAAACAACAGTCTCAACTTGATGTAGCCAGGCTATTGGTGATCTAGCAAGAGAGGAGGCGATGTATGTAAAATGGTCGCAGCTGCTGCGGGAAGGTTCAACCCCTGTTATTCATCCATGGCAATAATGACTGCGCTGTCAGCTTTCAGTCTGCGCAAGGTCATAATTTGTGGGAATGATAATGCCATCGAATAAACACCCCTAGTATCAATCATGATAATCACTTGGAAATATCTGTCCTCATTGTCAAGAAATGATTGTGTAAACCAGCCAGGAGATGATTAGGCAGGATTATGAATGCGCATCGCCTTATTTGGCAATAGTCACGTACTGGCAAGATTGTCTCGTAGTATCCCGAAGCACTCTCATCTCAACCACACCTGAAAGGTGTTGTAACGGACACGGCTGGACCAGAATAATCGGTTAGCCCTCTCTAAATTGGTCCTAAAAGATAAGTCAAGTCAGCACCTGTGGTATATCCGAAAACAATGGTAAAAATGCTATCGCCACATACAAGCGGTAATGCTGCAGCCAGCACTTCTTTGACTCAAACCTGACCTTAAAGCTTACTACGACGTGTAAGCGGGTGGCGGTTGGCAATAGCCTGGGATAGGCTCGATCTTGGGGCCAAACAAAACCAGCGATCATCGCCACTTGACTGCATGCTAGTTGAGAGCTAGCACATGTGCGGGAAGAAAAAGAAAAACAACAGCGGAGCCGAGATGTCAAGACCTTTGAGGCGTTCAGGATGTGTTCGAGACGTAGACGTTGGATTCCTGTAGACACCAGGAAGTGTCTCATATCCTTTGATGGTCAACTCACGAACAAGGGCTTTCTACCTCTGTATGTTTTCATGTCACAGGAGACTATTGCAAACTTACCTTGATGCTGGACAACTACAAGCTTGTCCATAGAAGTTATAATTTAAGCATGACATGAAAGACCAGAAATGGAAAAAGGTGGCAAGCAGGGCTATATATTGCTTAGCTTGCAGCAGCATGACGGTCTAGATCAACGCCTTCCAATGTCATGAGTGTGTTGCGACTAGACTAGTCCCCCACGTACTGGTATCGCACAGATCGAGAACATGTGAAGCACAGGTGGGTCTCAGCAGTGTACTATTATAAGATAGTGAGAATTGTGCCGACCGCGAAGCTTGCCTTGAAACCCTAATCTGAACAGATGCAGACATGAGAGATGCCAAGGCTTGGGGGTGTGATTGGAGCTACAGCCCCAGTTATGGGTGTACTCAATGAATCTCAGTATTCCGGAGTCCAGTCCCAAGTATCGGCAGTGAACAATTTGCGTGCCATTTTATCGGCATACAACGCTCCCTCGTAGCGAAGACGTTGATCTCCAGCCAGTCCCCTTGTGAACTCGAACTTCCTTTCTTGACTATTCAGCCCATCTTCCAGTTCATTAGGAATCCAGGATGAGCCGGGCCGGTTCTTCTTCCACTCCGAGTGTGAGATGGACACAATGTTTGAGGAGAGCATGGACCGAATGTATTCCAAAATTGGCTCCATCCTGGTTCTTAGTCCGCAGTTGGTATGGTTCTTGTCAATTTGGTAGTTGGGGCATTGTTTCAGCACCGCCAATAACTCTTCGATTTCCAGGATTGACGAGTCAGGTAGAGAATCAAATGAGCTCGGGCCAAAATCCACGAGAGAAAGCAGGTTCTTGCTCGTGAAGAACTTGGTCATCTGACCCAGCTGGAAGAAGTCACAAGCAGAGCTCGAGTCGTAGCCAAGTTTGCACTGCCGTTCACGAGAGGAGTAAAGAGCTAGGAAATGACGTTGCACCGAAGCAATGGTGTTTAATATGCACTCGCGCCGGTGCTGGAGCTCCCCTTTGCGCCAGAGTTAGCAATATATCAACACGAAAGCAATGGCAACAACGTACGCTCGAGACTGTCTGGAAGATCCCACCAAAACTCTGTTCTCAGCTGGTCGTCTCCCGAGAGAGCGCTCCAACGGCTGGACCCATGCATGATAATCTCTCTAGTGGAATTGTGCAGCCTCAGAGGCTGCTCAAGTAGCCAGGCAACCACGATTTTCTGCCGCAGTACTTGCTCACACTCGGAGTTTCCGTGCGGGCCGTCCGCTCGCAGCGGCTTTATGTTTGTCAGGGGCCACTTGAGCTTCAGATCGTGCGTTAGCGACTTTGACACAGTGCCCTTGCAGTCGAATCGATCTGCTAAGATGGCCAAGGTCGTGACATAGAGCATGTTCACAGGCGTCGACTTGACTGGTTTCCCGTGAAGGATTCTCAACAAGTCTTCAAAGACTTTCTCGCGCCCAACAGATCGGGTCGCTTCATCATCATCCATAATGCTTATCCAAGGCAAGTCGCTTACTGTTGCGTCAACAAGCTTAAGCTTCCGCGCGGTCAGCATAGCGAGAGTGTCTTCCACCAACTTTGCCTCATGGAATTGCGTGTTCCCAAGCAAGTTGTTGAAGTATCTTGAATGCTTCTTCAGCATGGAAAGCTCAACCCGGTAGGGGACTCGGAGCTTGGGGGCCAACTTTGGCTCTGGCGTTCGCAGAGACCCCGGCTTCTTGATCGCCGCCTGCCATGCCCTCCGAGCAGCTCTGATGGTTTCTTTGGAATTCTCAAAAGTGACATCCAGAACGACATCCCCAGCGGCAGAGACATCCGTGACAGGCGGTAGACCACTCATAGATGGTTCTGATGCATCAGCATCTTGGCCGGCTTCGGACTCATCCATCCTGGTGGAAACCCCGTCGAGCTGTAGAAAAACATGAAAACTGAGAGATCCCTGAAAGATACCGGACAACAATTATCATGGCATGGAGTTGGGTCTAGATTCCTGGGGCGAATTCGGGATAGAGCCAAGTCGTCAGAATTTGATGGACGATGATGGTGATTCGTCCATGCAGGAGGTGTGACTTCAACCAGTGAGAAGCGCTCTAGTGTATTTTTACAGTGGATGCACCCGCTGTGGTAACCGCCGCGATCACGTACCGAAGGTACAGGTACCTTAGGTAATTAATGGCTCTGTCATCGAGGCTGACAGAACATCCCAACTTGAAAACAAGCAATTAGAAGGTATCCAGAGCATTACTGATCCATCACCACAGAAAACGATGGATATGTAGGTGGTTTGAATGCACAGCACTGCCAATTCAAGACATAAAACAGCGCCATGCCTGCTGGTCTTATAACGTAGGGAATTGTCTCCGTTCCCCTAGCCTCCTTGGCAAGGCCCCACACTTAGCCATGAACTCCCGATCCGTGTCCATCCCAGGATTCCAGGACCTTGCCAGCCGCTCCTAGGCTGATGGAAGGCTGCATCAATCATCGCCTACTTTGACTTCAGTCCTTTGTTTCGCCCTTTTAAATTTAACGCAGTCTTCCTCGACGGCATCTCCTTGGTATTGCCCGCGAGCCCAATGCACAAAGTCACGGATTCTAGCGTCTGATCGCTCCTCATCATCGCACCGCACCGCGATTTAAGCTCTTCCCCCGAACCCCTCGTATTCGCTCTCGAGTCCGAACTAAGTCAACCCCATGGCCCCTGAAAGCAGGAAACACGCCGTTTCGTCAGTGATCGTGAGCCCGTGGTGCTCCGCGTTGATCCTTTGAGCTTCGCAGGCGCCATCTGTCCGAACAATGGCAGCCTTACCGCCGCTCAAGAACGCCTCGCGTCAAATACCGCACTCTAGCGCGCGAGCATCTCGGGAATCGCTGACGATCGTAAACGCTCTGTCGAGGCTGAGAGAGACTCTATTCGATAGCCAAACATCCCCGCTACCTCCTACTGCAGGTCAGGAACCGATAGTCAGCTCGGCATTGCCATTATCCTCTCAAAGTGCTCAACCAAACCGGTCCGCCATACAATTTGGTCGGCGGAGGCTCACAGTCGCACCCGGAAGTATTACTTCCACGCTACACGGCGCTTCAACAAAACGACAGTTTCACAACTACTTTGTCACCCACCTTCCATCCTCCTCGCTGCATCCCGATTCCAGGTCCTCGTCAGGCCCGGGGCACAAGCTGCCTCGCGATGCTTCCACGCCACATACACCTAAACCCGGCTCGTCACCTGCTGCCTCCCCACCGAACATGCCGTCCCGAGACCTTACTGTTGTACGAATACCGCTACAACGAGCAAAGCATCATTATGGGGCTGCCAGCGCCAGGGGCTCACGTCCATATAACGAGGACACGAGCCAGGCGGGGACGATAGACATGCCAGCATTCGCGAAGAGAGGTCCCATAAGTTTTGTGAGGAATCCCATTCAGAAGCCAGACGAGCCAACTTCTGCAGATAGTCCGTTTGGTGATCCTCAGATCTTCTACTTCGGCATATTTGACGGCCATGGCGGGAATCAATGTTCGGATTTTCTGAGGGACGAGCTGCACGGCTACATAGAGGAGGCTTCAGCCGAGTTTGGTCTCCAAAGCAGTCTGATTAGAAGGGAGGACCAGGCCGAACAGCCGCGAAGGTCACGCAAAGGCACCGCGTCTGCTGGGGGTGTAGAGATGCAATCAGAAGAGGATATCAAATCTGAGATGAGGGTGCCCGAGAAGGACGAAAACGGCGTGGTACAGAACCCAGAGCGAAAAGAGCCACTCGAGAGCTTGAAACCAGTGGCAGCAAAGGTGGAAGACGTTCCGAAGGCTATCAAGCTCGAGCGGGATCTTGTCTCGGAGTACAAAGACAGGATTGGGGGATACTTCCGACGCTTCAACCCAGCATACTTCAACCTGACTGACGAGAACCCGAACGAGATTACAATAACAGTGGAATCGGTCCTCATGTATGCCTTCCTCCGAGCAGATCTCGACTTTGTTACCGCGCAAGCTCGTAAGCCGGATCCAGAGGACCCAATGGTGAGCGATCACCCCTTGAACGACGACGAGATACTAGGGGCTCCCCATGCCCCTCCCTCGGGTCACAGGATTGGCGGCTCGCTCCGCTTCAAGGGCGGCTCGACATGCTCCGTCGCCATGATCTCAACCCCCACTCCGGCCCCTTTCTGGCACCCAGGTGCCCAGTCTACCTTACTCGTGGCCCACGTGGGCGACACACGCATCCTGCTCTGTGACACCAGCACCGGGCTCGCCCACCCCCTGACCTCAGACCATCACCCCAGTACGCCCACCGAATCCCGCCGCCTTCGCCGCTACGCCCCCGCCGGCTCCATGGTCTCGGGCGACAGCTTCGGCGAGGAACGCATCGCGGGTCTCGCCAACAGCCGCGCCTTCGGCGACATGAGAAGCAAGCGCATCGGCGTGTCCGCCGAGCCGGAGATGACGCGGGTCGAGCTCGGCCCCGCGCAGTACTCGTTCCTCGTGCTGGTGAGCGATGGCGTGTCGGGCACGCTGAGCGACCAGGAGATCGTCGATGTCATCAAGGAGGCGAGAACGCCGGAGCAAGGCGCGCGGAGTGTGGTTGATTATGCGACGGAGATTTCGCACGACGGGGACAATGCCACATGCTTGGTCGTTCGCCTTGGCGGCTGGGAGCGGAGATCCGAGGGCGGCGTCGGTAGTCTCGGGACGAAGGAGATTCGAGACATCAGAAGGGCGGAAGCCTTGGATCCCAGAAGAGGAAAACAGTGATTCGAAATGGATGAATCGCAGATGGCACTTGTCTATACAGCCATCTTGTTGTACATACGGGCATTTAAATCAAAGTGGAATGCGTTCATGGGAAGGGCCTATAGCATAAGTACCAGGAGCAACGGAGTTTGAGGCAGTTCTGAGATGATAATCACGAGGCTGGTTGTTTACTAGCACTTCAAAAGTGACACATTGACAAGTAGTAAGAAGCATTCATAAAACAATAAAACTAAAATAGCCCAGTTTTGTTTGACCCCAGTATTACCACCTGCTGAATCAGCCCGAGAGTTTCGTGTCCCTCATATTCTATCCGATATCTCTATCGCCCCTCATGAATAAATATTTCCTGCAGAGAGTCTGGAAAAGCTCACGCCACAAGCCTCGCCTGCTCCTCAGTGGTGACGGTACTGGCCAGGATACTGATCATAGCCTGACTGGGGGGGAGGATGCTGCTGCTGCTGCTGATAAGGAGGTTGCTGCTGTTGGAAGGGAGGCTGCTGCTGCTGGTAGGGAGGCTGCTGCTGTTGGTAGGGAGGGTACTGTGATTGTGGAGGAGCACCGTAACCCGGGCCGCCGTACTGCTGGGGAGGCTGCGGCGGCTGTGACTGTCCCCATTGGCCTTGCTCTGGTGGCGGTTGCTGGGAATAGCCTTGGTTTTGGCCACCGTAGTAACCTTGACTCTGCCCCTGAGGTTGGGGCGAAGGTGCACTGTATCCGCCAGCGTACCCAGATTGCGGGTTTTGGCCGCCGTAGCCATAGTTTTGCGGCGCGAAAGCGGGAGATGGTAGTGGCGAGTGAGATATTGGGTTCACATCCGATCCAGCCATGGAATTCAGGTCGCGAGTCTTGATTTGGCCCCAAAGTGAGCCAGCAACTTTTCCGTGACCTAGTTCTCCGAACGAATCCATTACACTATGAGAGTGCCCCCCTTGGCCAGCGCCTTTGTGCTTTTCGCCCGACAGCAGATGATTCCTGCCGGCTTTCACTGATTCCGATGAGAGCATGTGAGCAAGTTCGTTTCGACGTGGGTGTTCGCTTGCCCATTGTCGCACGGTATTGAACATATTTTTCTGGATTTCGACGCCTTCGTCTCGGATTGCTGGGTGATGGAAAGCACGGATGACATCATTGACAACCTGATCAACTGGCACCCCTGGGTTTTCCCAAGCATAGAGGATGCGCCTAGTAATGTTAGCTGAAGTCATATGTGCTGTATTGCAATACTCACGGAACGACGTATTGAAGAATGGTGGAAGCCACCCTACCGGCGCAGGAGTTGAGGATGTTGGTAAAATGGTCCTTGGAGAGCATCGAATGAGTAGGGTCAGTGCAACGTGGATTTTTCCAAGGCTCCAGTTGTGAGTTGGCACTCGCATCGATAACCCCAGACGAGCCTTCCTTCAGTGTCTGGGAGACCTGGGTGATGATGGGTCTCACGAATGGAGCAAGAAGCCCAAGAATGAAGGCAGTCAAGGTCTCGCTAATGTGGTCGAGGAGTTTCTCGAGTCCCGGAATCTTCTCGATGACGCTGCTGATGGACTTCACAATCTTGTCTCGGAACTCGAGAATCGGATAGATCTGGCCAGCAACCTTGACAGGGTCAAAGTTTTCGCTCATGCCTGGAACGATATTGGCGTTGCCCCGGCTAAGATCTCCCCGCGAGCGCGTGTTGTTGCTCTGTTCCTGAGCCGCAGATCTTTGCTGGAGCTCTCTTGCTTGACGAGCGAATCCGTCCCCCATGCCAGGAAGCTGGCCGACAAGCGAGATAAAGTCTCCGGAGCCTGAGGTGCCTAGGAAGCCTCTCGTCCCGGTGGAGCTGCCTTTCGTACTCTCTTCGGCATTCTTGAGTGCTATATTCATTTCGTCCACTTCGGATTGCGTAAAGTGGTCTGTAGCTTCTCCAAGAACAGAGTGTAAGAAGTCAACAGCACCAAAAGTACCCGTGACCAGGGGATAAACCTGCTTCCCGTACAGGTCCATCTCCGCAGACGTTCCGCAATGCGGGAACACTTCACGGTATCCAAGCTCTCGGAGCGCGAGTTCGCAATAGTTGCTATGCGCACTAAAGTCCTGTTGCAGCGCCATTAGCGTTTCTATTCTTGCATGGCCAGAGAGATGGCGCGAACCTCCATGCAGTGCAGTGCCTGTCCGAGGCATCTCAGAGCCTCACAAAGGTCTGCCTCCTTACCGGCCGAACCCCCAGATCCATTTGTATAAACTCGACCGAAATGGATGCTTCGGCCAAAGCTGAATCGCAAGTATCCGGCGCTCGTGGCCCATTGCCCAGATTCGTTCGCAATATAGTTCTTCATTCCAGTACGATAATCGACCTGAAGCTCTTCAGGGTCTATAGGACCGCGAAGACGGGGGTCAAATTTGCGCGCATCTAGGCCATCAGCATAACCAGAAGGATTGTCGATATGTTCCTCGGGCCTGTATACTCCGAGACGGGCCTCGGTGACTTCGAACTCCTCAGTGGCATAGCCGAATGCGAGGAAGGAGAGAACCCAGATCTAAGACAAAAGTTAGCGAGCTGGCTTGAATAAGACGTCGTCTGAAGCAATTGTACCAAGATCCTAATTGTAGCGGCATTTACAGCTTTCAGGCTGCCCACATCAACAGCTTGAGAGTAATCGCGGAGCCAATTGCCAAAGTAAGTCCTGGAAACCATCATGGAAGTCCACTTCTTGCCATGCAGGAAGGCAATGGTTTTAAGCATATCCTCGATGTCTATCAACAGTTATCAGTCTGGAAGGTCCGATGGCATCGCGCAGCCAAGAATCGCACCTCCATGTCTCCAGTTATGGCCCTCGACCTGAGCAAGGGTTATTATAAGGCAAAAGAAGCGCGGCATACGGGGCCTCGAAGCGCACCTGAGCAATGGAAGGGATATTCCCAGCTCCAAATGCTGCGGCCTTGCCTGGCAGTAGAACGAGGACCAGGCAGACTGCGAGGAGCCAGGAGCTCTTCCCGAGGCCGAATGACGCCATGATGCAGTCTGGGGGGTTTTACTGCCCAAGAGCAAGAAGCGATGGGCAAAAGACCGCGCAAGCGCAGTTTACGATATGGACAGTAGCTCGCAGAGGTGTATGAAGCTCAACGAGAGGGTTTAAACGGGTTGCGCGGTAGGTATCAGAGCTGAAAGGAAGAGGATTACGTGAGTTGGAGTCGAGTCGAATGAATTGTTTGCGCCTAGGAGGAAGGAAGACAAGAAAAGGCAGCCGATGCCCCGCAACAGCTAGCTACCAATCCATCCCAACGACGACGAAAGTACCCTAACTCCTAATCTACCGACACAAGTACATCCCTTAGGATGGTACATAGCTAGAGAAACGCGGGTCACTGCTGACGACCTCTTCTTCATGCTAAGGTAGGTAATTATGATGACGGCCTGTTGCCACAACCAACCATCCTAATCTCCAAGAGAATTAGATCCTTGGCAATAGATCGCATACCGTCTTAGTAAGTAGGTTGCTACCGATGAAGAAACTTTTCTATTTATGGGATGGATAGACAGCCCTATGCCGCTCTCCCTGACTGCAAGCTAATAAGTACCTGTGAAAGAATACTTGCCGGTGTCCATAGTGTGAATCTGGCAGGTATCTGAGTTGGGACTGTTGAACGTTACCTACTTTACCTCATGTTTCATGTAGTCGCCTCGAATGCCCCTCTACCTATCTGTCTTAATCATCCATGCATTCATACATACCTACATAACATACCTCCAAAAAATGTGAGGTGAACAACCCCTCCAACAACGCGTCAAGCGAAACCCCCGCTCTCCCTTATCAATTTTATCTTCAAGGGGTTTCGGAGCACAGGCATGCCTATGTAATACATAAGGTAAGGTAAGGTAAGGTGCACAGGCCATGCCGTTGCGGAATTGCTTCCTCTCTCCTCACGTGTTCTCTGTTATCGTTCTCTGTTATCTCTTCGGGCTCTGGCTGACCGCGGTGCAGATCGAGGACCAGAAAGAGGCTTGTGGGGCCTTGGGAAATTACGGATGCCACGGAAGGGAGTTAACATAGTGCCGCCTTCAAAGGATCATGTTGTATGTACGTAGTAATTAGGTTGTTTTCCTGAGCCAGTGAGCCCCCTGGCAGAGGTGGCAACAGTAAGGGCCCAAATCCCGCCAAACGCCCCCCTGATGATGGACCTAAAAAGTTCTGCTCCTTGTACAAATTTGCTGCTTGATTAAGCAAATGGTGGAACCACTAATCGGCTGTTGGCCCTCCCGCTCAGCGGAGAGTAACGCCACTATGTCCCTTTACATGTAATTTTATCGCGACCTCGTGAATAACCCTGCACGCTTCATTACTTTATTTAGGCACCCCCTAATCGCTTCTACACTGCCGGCAGCTGAGCTCTCCATTACTCTCTCTCACTCTCAATACTCTCTTCTACTCGCGCGTGGTCTTCTGCATAGGTGCTGTTAGCTTTTCGAGTGACAATCTCCCGACTCGACCTTGCTTTCCGCGAATCCCGCTTCTTCCGCGGCCCGGCCGAGCCATCATCGCCATGCCATCGCGAACCTTACCTACCTTGACTGTTGCCGAGGTGGAATCGCACAATACGAGCAAGTCGTGCTATGTCACCATCGGAAACAAGGTATACGACGTGACCGATTTCCTCGAAGACCATCCCGGTGGTGCCGATTTCATCCTCGACTACGCTGGGAAGGATATCGAGAGCATTCTGAAGGACGAGACATCGCATTCACATTCCGAGACTGCTTATGAGGTCCTCGATGATTCCTTGGTCGGATTTGTCGTCTCCGCGAAGTCTCTCAATGGATCAGCCGCAACCTCAAACGGCTCGGTGGAGAAGGATGCTGCGTATACCCAAGACGGCGAGGAAGTCGTCCATCCACGGACTGGCATGTCTCGCGAAGAGGACCTGAGCAAAGATACGGACATTTCTAGCGACTACAAGACGCACAAGTTTCTCGACCTGAGCCGCCCACTGCTGATGCAGGTCTGGAATGGAGGGTTCACCAAGGAGTTTTATCTAGAGCAGGTCCACCGACCGCGACATTATAAGGGCGGCGCGTCTGCACCTTTGTTCGGCAACTTCCTCGAGCCCCTCTCCTTGACGGCCTGGTGGATGATTCCCGTTATTTGGCTGCCTCCAGTCACGTATGGTACATATCTTGCCAGTCAGAACCTTCGCGGGATAGAGACCACCGGCTACTTCGCCTTGGGCTTGTTCCTATGGACCCTGGTCGAATATACCCTCCACAGATTTTTGTTCCATCTTGACCAGTAGGACCTTTCCCTCTGACTGCTCTCGGCCTTTGAACTAACTTGCCCTTCAGGTACTTGCCCGACAACAGAGCCGGAATCACTTTGCACTTTCTCCTCCATGGCATCCACCACTACCTCCCAATGGATAAGTACCGTCTCGTTATGCCGCCAGTCTTGTTCGCGGCTCTCGCAACACCGTTCTACAGGCTGGCCCACGTTATCTTTCCTCACAACTGGTACATCGCCACGGCGGTGTTCTGCGGCGGTATCTTTGGCTATATCTGCTACGATCTTACTCATTACTTCCTCCACCACCGAAATCTCCCCCTGTGGTACAAGGACCTAAAGAAGTACCACTTACAACATCACTTCCTAGACTACGAGAACGGCTTCGGTATTACCAGCCGTTTCTGGGACAGGGTGTTCGGTACCGAACTTGTCCCTGTTGTCAAGACCAAATAATCAGCAACCAAAATTTTTTTGGTTTAATTGAAGACGCCACTCACGCCTGGAACATGGCGCCTGCTAGTTATGGCGCTGTATATGCACTCGTTTAGTTGACCTGGGAGAGCCTCGTGCCTGATGCTTTTTAATGGGTGGCAGAATATGGTTTGATAGATCAAACCACGTCTGATGTTAAATAAGGCATGGAAATACTCGCCATTGGACAATGGCAGTCCACTTAGTAATTAATATGATACCGTCTCGTGACTGAGACATGAATACTCACTGTGCTCTCCATATCACCAACTAATTCCATGCGTATTCTTGTTCGCAATATTTTGATCCAGATTTCGAATGGGATGGACGCAGTTCCCCTCCCGCTGCGAACGGGCAGAACGTGATTGATATGTCGGGTTTCTAGTCGTCTACATGTCTGCAGCCCGTTGCGCAGCTACCTTTCAAAATCGCCCGATTCATGGATGCGTTTTTACAATCGGGTTAAGTAACCGAGGATTTCCCGGCCAACTTTGCTACTGCCACCTGACTCCGCTTCGATTTCCCAACCTGCCGCAAACATTTCTGGATCCAAACCTAAGACATTCACCCTCGGACCCCCATCATCTCTCTCTCTTTTCCAAGCAAGCATATGGTCTCGACCAAGCGTTTCCTTAGCATAATATTCTCTGACTTGTTGACTCTAAATCACAGCGAGATGGCGACTTTAGATGTGGAGGCGTTGCTAGACGCAACAGCGAAAAGTTCGGCAGAAAAGAAAACCAAGAGTCATGACGCCGATGACCGTTCGAGAGGTGATCGATCGGAGCGCCGCGAACGAGATCGCAGCCGAGAACGCGACCATGATCGCAGACGCCGTGATCGTCGTGACCACAGCTCAACCCGTAGTCGTCGTGGTACTCCCGACGACGCCCTCAAAGAATCTACCCCGCGCAGTGATGCCGGCAGCCACAAGAGTAGGCGGAGAAGCAGGAGCCGAGATGATGACCGCCGTCACTCACGGCGCAACAGAGGCGGAGATGGAGACTTCTATCGAGGTGGTGGCCGTGGCGGTCGCTCCCGATCTCGCTCTCGATCTCCCCGACGCAATTACCGGCCACGCGATGATCGTGAATTTCGCGACCGTCGTGATCGCTCCGATCGGTACTCGGGGGACAACCACCGAACCAGAGAGGACGATCGACCGGAACCTGCGAAGCGTGAGGCAACGCCACAACCTACTGAAGATGAACGGGATCGACGCACTGTCTTTGTCCAGCAGCTCGCCGCCCGACTGCGAACACGCGAGCTGAAAGAGTTCTTCGAAAAGGTTGGGCCTGTTAACGAGGCCCAGATTGTCAAGGATCGCATAAGCCAGAGATCCAAGGGGTATGTTTTGAGCATGCCGTGAGGCCTTCCCTAGCTTTAGATTGAAACTAACAGGTCATAGGGTTGGTTATGTTGAATTCAAGAGCGAAGATTCTGTCACTCAAGCTCTTCAACTTACAGGGCAGAAACTCCTAGGTATCCCGATTATCGTCCAACTCACCGAGGCCGAGAAGAACCGACAGGTTCGCAATTCCGAGACGACTGGTGCTCACCCGAACTCGATTCCGTTCCATCGACTCTACGTAGGGAACATCCACTTCAATGTGACTGAGCAGGATCTACAGGCTGTTTTTGAACCATTCGGCGAGCTCGAGTTCGTTCAACTTCAGAAGGATGATAACAATCGTAGCCGAGGTTACGGCTTTGTTCAGTAAGCGTTTTGCCTCCTTGCCTTCTTACGCCTGAGCTAACACCGACTAGGTACCGCGAAGCAAGCCAAGCCAGAGAAGCCTTGGAGAAAATGAATGGATTCGACCTTGCTGGTCGTCCCATTCGTGTTGGTCTCGGCAACGATAAGTTTACCCCTGAGAGCACTGCCAATCTGTTGCAGAGATTTTCTGGCCAGGACCGGCCCTATCAAGGCTCTGCCTTTTCTGGTGCCGGCGGCCGCGGTCCGCAGACCTCGAACTTCGACCGTGCGGGTGGTCGAGACAGCGAAAAAACGGGTGGTGCTAGCGCCCTTGACGATACCGATGTCGCGGGAGTCAATTTTAACAACTATAGTCGAGATGCCCTGATGAGAAAGCTTGCCCGAACTGATGACACCGCCACCAATGGAGCAGATGAGCGACAGGTCTTAAAGCCCAAGACAGAAACAAAGCCTTTACCTGTCAATGTCAACATGGCGAGTCGATGTGTTGTACTTCACAACATGTTTGATCCTGAAGAGTACGATTCCCATACCCCCCCATACTCGCAGTTGCGACGCTAATCTCGAGATGTAGGGAAGAAGGAGAAAGTTGGGTTAAAGAACTGGAGGATGACGTTCGACAGGAAGCCGAGAACAAGTACGGCCGGGTTGTCCACATCTCGGTCGACCCGAACTCCAAGGGCGATATCTACCTGAAATTCGACAAAGTCCAAGGTGGTGAGAACGCCATCAAGGGCTTGAATGGTCGATATTTCGGTGGCAGAATGATCGACGCGTCGCCTGTTGTAGATGCAGTCTACAGCAGTTTGTTCTCTCGCACCAGAGCGATATGAAAGCTAATACTTGGCCTGACAAAACTGCATCTAGGACCTTCATGGTCAGTTGTTGTTCCGTCCGCTCCGAGCCACCTTCTTACCGGCTGCAGTCATCCATTCTCCGCGGCCATCCCGACACGCTTTGACAGGCGGCTGTTAGTTGCGATAAGAGCTCGACCATCACGGCTCTTTCCTCAGCTGAGCGTACCAACCTCGCCTAGTACTCTCACAGTCACTCATCTCAGGTCTTCCCATTCGTATTGTGGCATACGACTGACACCGCACTGATTTTTCCTGCAGAACGAAAGCAAACGGTCTAACCATTCATTTGCCGCGTCGTTTCTGGCTGATTTTTGTACCTTAGGTCCTTTTCCTTTCCGTTTCCCCAAGCACGCTGGGAGGGCATATGGCGGTCGTCTTGTAGGTGCCTGGGTAAGGTATTAGAATTTTAGTCTAAATATAGCCCTGACTAGGTCCACCCTAGTCTCTAATCATCCGCCGATGTATCCTTCCTCAGGTACGATCCTTGCTGAAGTATTCTCCCGCCGGCATATGCCAATGTGTGTGTCCATGGATGACTGTTCACAGTTTCGAATATCATGGCTAAGTAGTTTCAAAGTCATCCGCCGCCTAACGACGAGTAGTTACATATCTTACCAGAAAGGAGAATCAGACTTGCGTCTATTGTAGGTTTATTTGCAGCCGATTCCGCCCGACCTGCATAATCCACCCTAGAGCATCTGCCTAGGCCCGTTTTAAGGTATGCGCACTCTGTCCTCTGGGACAGACAGGTCTTTGAAGAGACAAATAGGCCATGAGCTTTGCAAAAGCAATGACAAGCCCTGAAGCTGAAGTATATTCCTCCGTGCTGAGATATTCCGATAACAGCTGCCTGAGGCGCATGATGGAACTACCAACGGCTCATTTGGTCGTGCCTTCATCAGTGCATGCTCATCCATTCCCTTGAACAAAAATTCACTGCAATAGGTTGTCGTTATGTTGCAAGCCTTGCTACCCAAGGACAAATCATCCGTGGCCATTAACGAGCTTTCTCCTTTTCTCAGCCTGTTTGGTCAACTCACTGCTCACTGCCAGGGTCTCATGCGTTCAAGTGAGTCGCACCGCCGAAGCAGACTTATTTGAGCTCGTGTTGACCTCAGGAATATCTTGTCACCATGATAGCACTTGTTAGGACTTTCTACTCAATGTTCCTCTACTAGATGGCCCATTGAAGTCACGCCTTGGTTCAAGGTATGGCCAAAACTGCTCGCTCCTGCTTCTGCTAGTCTTGTGTGCTAGTCCTTCTCTTGAGTTTCATATGCATTGCATATTCTACACTACCTAGTAGGTAGATTAAAGTTGGTTTCCTCTGAAGGAAGGCTCTCAACCAGTTGGCTCGCTGAATAAGGCTTAACTAGCGTGTTCACCCACTAAGTCACGACCAGCCAGTTTTATCCTGTTTCGTACGGCGCATAGTGCCCATCACCAATAGCTTCCAGATTTCAATGTCAAGTGAGCATTGTAGCGCAGACCACATGATCCCCAAGTTCCTGTCAGATATTCTCCATCTATTGTAATGCATATATACATGACAGCACAATGGATCAGTCACCATATCTCTCTCCCGCATAACGTTATGCAAGTAGACTCCCGCCTCCTACCTTGGTCTTATAAAGTTAATGGGCTGTTGTTCTTGGCTTGGATGCCTCGAGGCTATTGCACGAGATTGGTACATTGAATACATGGAGAGAACCAATCTTGTGAAGCTCCAAAGGTACAAGACCTCTTTGAGAAGGACTACAGACATTCTGCTGCTAGCATCAGTCCATGCCTCATGTGCAACCTTGTGACAAAACAAAGAAAATTTAGCAACCTGTCCTAAGAGCAAGTATTCTCTAAGCCTTTAGCCACATAACTTCACAAGCAACCCTGAGCTAACAGGCGTGCTTGGATGATTGGTGGCGTGAATATGCCTTCTGGTCGTTCAAGTGTCTTTAATCACTGTGCGAGTGCTAGCCAGAACCATATCTCTACCCTTAGTGGTACATCTTATCTTTGTGCAAACTGTCTCGGTCACAGACCTAGTGTTGTGACGGGTGGCCTGTGACGGGGCACTTACGTGCCGTAATTGACATCAATCCGGGCTTCTCGGTCCCGAGTCGAAACTTGCTACTTTCCGGGCTCGGGCTCGGGCTCCGAGTCCATGCCGCTGTCGCCTTTTTGTAGCTTACCGTCTCCTCTTGCCGGCGCCTGGCACTTATTTCATGTCAGGTATACCTTCGGCTGTGCTTTGCAGTTAACTAGGCTTTTCCTATCCGAAATTCGCTTCGAACGTGGCCGGAGTTTGTAATTCATAATCTTTCTACCCATCCTGATTCTATCAGACTTTACGCAAATCATCCACATAAACTGAATATTGCTTTCACCACATATCGTAGTAAGCATCCTTCAGGCCGGTTCATCCATCCTTAAGTCTTTCTTAGAGTTTCATACATTAATCGCACGGCTTTTGACACAAGTCGCGTTCTCCTTCTTCCTCCATCACTGAACATGCCTTGAACTCTCTTCTCTTTGATACTTCAGAAAATGATCCTCGTCGTGATCCTCGTCGTAATCCTCATCATAGTTCTTGTCATTAGAAAAGTAGCGCATCTTGTGGTACAGCGAAGGCACTCTGCTGCCCTTTGTGCAAACTCCGATGCGCCCTTGTTTCTTGAGTGTGCTCTTAGCAAAGTCGACCTCATCTTTCAAGCCTTTACGCGACTAACCAGATAGTCACCTATGGTATGGTTGCTTCCGGAACAGGGCCCTAGCTTCTGCCTCATTACTCGCATAAAGGTCTGCCTACTTTCTCATCCGCAAATGTTCAATCCCTTCTTTACCTTTCAACCATAACCTCCCTTTCATCTTCTTGTTTTCTTCCCTCTCTGCCACCATATTTCCTTTTCATAGTGAGTCTCCCCACCTGCACCAAGATCAACCGACATGAGCATTTGTTCATGCTACTATTTGGTGTCTTTGCTAACCAGTTTACGTTCATCACCTTCAGGTTGCAAGAGCCGTGCGCATCATCACCCGCTGCAAGACATCAGTCATTTCACTCCTCGACAAGCCCTCAGCAGTATAATCGACTTGCTCCAGTGCAATCTCTAGCCGCTGCCTTACCTCTGGATGATAGCAGGTTCCCTGCCCCATCAATCGCTCGAATCATCTCTCTAGCAAACTTTGGCCTCTGCATACCAGGTATGATTTCCTCTCCTGACACGCCCAAGCCTATCCTGAGATCGTTCTGTGATGACTCTGTTGCTGGGCTCATGACTACATCTGTT
Organism: Reticulascus tulasneorum; assembly: GCA_001557505.1. Lineage (NCBI taxonomy): Eukaryota > Fungi > Ascomycota > Sordariomycetes > Glomerellales > Reticulascaceae > Reticulascus > Reticulascus tulasneorum. Next base: position 3,355,762 of record LSAX01000003.1, on the reverse strand, counting down.
GGAATCAGCCACTGCCCTCAAATCCCATGCTATCCATCTCAAACATCAAGATAGAGATCACGACATCACTTCTTTCCTACCATGGACGGACACAGCTGACAAGACGCTACGACAGACCACATTTATACCTCTATCTGCCTTCCAGAGCGCCAAGGAAGCCACCTTCATCTTGTTGCAGTCGCCAATCTTAACTTTTGGGCACAGTTACACGCTCACCGAGCCACTCACCTCGGATTAACCACGGCTTTATCTCGGCTTTATCTCCGATTGGCTTTGTGTTTTCGGATTAATTTTAATCCGACTTCACCTTGAAACCTCCCCGTACCACAAGGTATGTGAACGGTTTACTCAAGTCATTCGTGCTTATATTATTTTGTTTGTATTGCTTGTTTTTCTTCACTGCATCTCCCAGGCTTGCGTTTGTTTTGCGTGCAGGCATACCTGTTGTGTGAAGGACTGGGTCCATCATGGCTTCTCACAGCCTTGGACCCTATGGAACCAAACATTCTTTTCAGTCCACCCCTTATCAAGACATCCTTCATGAGGCAGGTCTTGTGGCCTGCGAGAGCTATAGATCATATAAGCTTGCACAAGCCTGCAGACTGACCCACTCTCTGGGATTCTGCTGATGATTGCTCAACGGCCAAGTCGCACTGAGCTTGTCGAGCAGTGCCAATCTTCACTTTGTACCGCCCCTGGATTCATCTCATGCACCAAAATGGGGAGTGAAAGTCACTCATCCAACCTTTTGCCTTCATAACTCATTATGTACCACATGTTCCTATCTCCATTGCTTCTAGTGATGCTCTGGCAATACAGTAAACACTGGACACAGGCAAGCTCAGCTCAATGCCACAGAATAGAAGACCCTGTGCCTGTCCGTGACAGCAATCACTTTGATATTTATCAGACTCTTCCAAACACCACTTGCCACAGATGACCAGAATATTCCCTCAGCCTAGAAGGCTAGGACACAGCTCTTGCTTGTTCCACTTCAACAAAGTATGGGACCATCCTGAAAATATCGTCACACACCGGGCCCTTTTCCCCCTCAGCGCTCGCTCGGTTTCCATTCACCTTAAATGACCTTTTCCATGCCACCCAAATTTCTAGGGTTTTTTTTCATTCGCTGCCCCAGGCACCTTTAACCAGCTACCTCTGCCGTGTTCACGTGCTGTTCTCTTTTTCTTTCCCAACAATCTGATCTCCCTCTCCCCTTCTCCCCTCACAAATGCAGATCCGCCGACAGAGAGAAGAAAACAACATGAGAGAAGAATCTGTTTCCCAGGACCCAGCTAATATGAGTTCTACCCCAGTGAACAGGGAGGGAGGAGTCCGCCTTGCAGATTTCTCTCCACCAAGCCCAAGGCACCCAGTGACCCCGATTCCTCGGTCGCCAGACACTCCATCCTCGGGATCGAGCACTGTGAGACGCCCTCCGAGCACCGTGAGACGCCCTCCAAGCTCTGATAAGACAGAGAAGGCCACTACTGCCATCCAGAAAGCTTTCAGTGGTCTATCAACTTTGACATCAGATATGGCTACTGCGTACGCCCACTTCAATGGGCCTCTCGTTGGCGCAATGCGCGAGAACAAAAGGACCCAAATTGCAGGCGCAAATGTGAGTGATTTCCCTGCTCTACCTTATAGCTTTTCCACTTTTTGCCTTGTTTTTATCTTCATTTCACTTTGCTCGCACTCCCCATATTCAGCGGGTGAAGAATACTAGCTGGCTCGTCTCCCTTTTGTCAGACAGCCTACCCATTTCGTGGACAGCGACCATAGATTACCACCATCCTTTATTCATGTCTAGCCCCTGAATCGTGTTTCGATATGGAAGATTTGCAAGTCACTAACACACTGCAGCCGGTCTGGGAGGATATTCGAGACTTGCAATCTCGTCTCATGACGTTCCAGCAGGCTCTCCGACGAATGCCGGGCATCCCCAACCAAGTTTCCAATGACCTCTGCCAGGGATTGCAAGAGTTCTCGCAGGACCTGAATAATGGTTTCCGCCTTGTTGTTGGAGATGCTGCTGAGATGAAGATCGACCTCGATGATGCCCAAAAGGCAGTCACTTCGAACATTTTGGAGATTAGCATCCTCAAGGCCGAGCGCGAGTCTTTCCAGAACCACATTGAGGAAATGCGCATCAAGCGCGAGGAGGCCGAGGATCGTTTGGCCAAGTTCAGCACCGAGATCGAGCGAGAGCGCACCCACATCGCTGAACAGCTGCAGCGACTGGAGACTCAGTACGAGGATCAAGAGGAGCGACAGAAAGTGAAGGATGAGATCATCAAGGTATGCTTCACAGTTATTGTGGTCGATTTCGAATACTAAAACTTTTTCTACAGTCTCTTCAGGACCAAGTCAATGGCAGACGCTCACTTTGGTTCCTTATCCACGGCCACGACCCTGGCGCTGTTCAGCAGGCTGTCGGGACCCTCAAAGAATCCATCCAGGCTGCTGAGGCTCATCAAGCTCGCGAGGGAGAGCAAGAGGGCGGTGTCCCGACCAAGAGTCAACTCAAGGATCGTGCCGGATCTTCTAACGCCTTGGTCGATACCTCAAACAACTTCTCTCGTGCTTCAACTTTCGTTGGTACCAATGATGAGTTTGTCAGACCACCTACCCGTTACAGCTATAACCAGAACAGTCTTCCTGGCCCAGCTAGTCTCGACCGAAAAGCTAACGTAACTGGACCACCATCTGTCTACGGCGGTACGCCTTCTTCTTTCGGGGGCCCTAACAACCAGTTCCATGACGATGTGGAATTTGGTGCCACCCGCTACAGCGAATTCCAGCAGCCGAATGCACAGCCGACCTTCGATGGTCGTTATGATCAGCCATTCCACGCTCGTGGAAATTCCCGTGTTGGATCTATCACTTCTTCTGGTCAACGATCTATGCCATGGAGTCGTGCCACCCGTTTCTCAGCAGGCAGATATGGCCGTGGTAACTTCTCGAATGGATACGGCGGACCTGCCAGCATCTTTGGTGGACCGACTCCATCATGGCACAATGCCGGCTCTTTCGGCGTTTCTCTTCGCACTCCATCTGCCATGGGTAATGTTCGCGGATCTGGTGCACATGGCTTCCGACCCAATGCTCCCGAGTTTCTCCCTAATGCATTCAACAGCAATGCGGGTATGGCGATGGATCGAGTCTCAAGCACGGCATTTGGCCACAACTCGTTCAACTCGTCCACTTCTCGATCTCAGTCTCGACTTCTGATGAACTCCCCTGCTCCTTTTGACAGCCCAACTCCTGTGCCTGCTAGAGTTGGCCGTGGTGGAATGAGCGGTGCCCGCGGTCTCGGTCTTGTTGTTACCCCTTCTCGCACACAGCTTCAGGCGAGTCTCTCAATGGCTCCGCATGCTAAGGCTGGACTTTCTCTCCTACCAATCTTCAAGCTGACTAAGGACGAAGTCGAGCGATATTCGACCGCCTTCGCGGAGCTTTGGCAGATGAGCCGTGGCTTTGTCAGACAATATGCTGGGGATGTTGATCTTGCCACCACGCTTCGTCTCAAGGAGTCCACCGTCGTCAAGTACCTTGTCTCTGTTTACACCGGCTTCACCGAAGACCAGGCCTGGTCGTATATCCGCCAGCATATGAATGATGATCTTACCCGATCGTGTCTCTTGGCACGCGCCATCGTCGACTTCATTGTCAACCGCGTTTTCGCAATTATCGGATGGCAAGGTTTCTCGGTGGAGTCAGATCGGTCTCTTCAGGTTCTCGATGTCGAACTGTCTCGTGGTCCTGGTAAGGCTGATCCCCTCCCATAACAACTCCAAAATGGAGGCTAACATCCCCTGACCTAGCTCTCAATGGTCCTGCTCGCCAGGAAACGCTCGATCGTCTTTCGACGACTATCAATAACATCATCAATGATGAGCGATACGAGAACTACCGCAACCACCGCACCGAATACTTCATGGCTGAGCTCCAAGAGATGATGACTCCCATGTTCAACCAGTACGCCGACCCCGTGGATGCCGACAACGATCTCCGCATCATCGTCGAGAAGGCATGGACACTGTCTGCGAAGATCCTTACTTCCCGCATGACGTGGGAGTTCCGCTTCCCCGAAGCTGCCTCTCGTTTCTCCTCTGCGTCCATGACCTGCATCGCCCCTCAGCTGACCTCTGCGGCTCTCCAAGCTGAGCACTTCCGCATCCAGCTGGTCGTCACGCCTGTTATTACGTCGCGAAATGAATCGGGCAGCAACCTTGCCGTCCATTCGCTCATGAAGGCGAGCGTCATCTGCATGCGCTAGGCTAACAAGCACGCCAACTACATACAAGATGGCAAGGGCTTATTAAATCACAAAACAAACCACAAAAAAAAAAAGGGAAACGGTACAAGTCATAACAATTCAAACAGGGAACTCGGTATGGTACTAGCTATAACCGTCAAGTTCTTAAAATATGGGATTGCTTTTTTGGAGTTGGAGGATGGTCTCTGCTGCCGCCTACTGCCTACTGTGGTTCGGATGACTGCAGAGGGACTCTATAGCTTTATAGGAAAGGGTAAATAATAAAACCACAGAAAAGAAAACAGCTTGCCATGGTGCCAGAGTGATTTGCATAATTAACATGTGTGGTTTGGGGCATCTTGATCACACCGGTCTTTGAAGTATTTGTCATGTTGACAAGGCTCTTGAGGACAACCAGGTAACAAGCTTGATCAAAATAGCTTTTAGGTTCAACACCAAGCAATAGGGCTGTATGGAGAGGACGAGTTAAATTTTGTACAAAGAATAAAAGTCAAAAGCTAGAAGTCTATGGTAACGCCGCCGCCTCCTCCGCATCCACGTCTGGAGGTAACCTAGAGCCCAATCTTGGCAACGCCGAGAAGCAAAAGTCCGATCCTAGAAAAGCAAGCCCTGGATCCTTAAACGCCGATATGAATGAGGGGTATCATCATGGACGAAGGTTTTGGTTTCTTCGAGTCTCGCCACTGCGTCTACGGTCAATCCGTCGAACAACGGCGCCAAGAACCGTTTTCAAGATGGTCTCGGCGGTCAAAACGACACTGGCGCCTTCTTTGGCGGTCCAGGTGACTGTGTCGACCATGTCGCGAACGCCGCCCTCGACCAGCTCGGAGATGCCATCATCAAGCTCTCTGAGCGCCTCGCGGGCACCGGGCTCGTTGCCAACTTGGAAGAACTGCACACCCATCTGGTATGGCGGGGCCTCGATCTTGTCCAACTTCTTCGCCGCCGAGACGAGGACGCTTTCAACATCGTCGGAAGGCACGCCATCGGTGATGACAATCACGTTGATGGGCTTGATGCTCTCCATATCGTCCTGCTTCTTGGTGAGAGCATCCGTGTATGGCTTGAGAATGTGTTGCAGACGTGTGCCTGTAGGGGTAGAGCCTCCCGGCCGAACAGAGGTGAAGATGCGCTCGACAGCGGCAGCGTCAGAGACGCCACGATAGCCACCGGCGGCCTTGCCGTTCTTGATATCGGCCGGGGTGCTGGAACGGTGATTCAGGAAGTAGACATCGATACCGTCGACGTCGTGAGCGGTGCAGATGGGGGTGATTGCGCGGAGAGCCTCCTTAACCTCACGCCAGGACCGACCAGCCATGGAACCCGAATCATCGATCACGAAGATGGTGTCGAAGCTGGCGAGAAAAGCGTAGGGGTCTTCAGGGGTGGAGACGCTGATGGCAGAAATGTGGGAGGGGGAGGGGGAAGCGCCTCTGACGTGACTGCCAGATTGGATGGCGGGGATGGCGGGGCCAGACTGTACAGTGGGAGTCTCCGTATATGCCGGCGGTGGCTCCGCAGCTGCTCGACCGTTAGTTGCTACCCGGGACTGTTTGAGGGAATCTGCAGGGGGGAGAGGTAGGAGGGGGAGGTAACTTACCGGCCGGCCGTCGGGTTGCGGGTGCGGGATTGGAGAAGGGGTTATTGTTGACCGGGGGCGGGCTAGCCGTCGTAGGGCTTTCCAGCTCAAATGGGCCGGCGCGCGATTGCCTGGTGGACTCGCTCGACATGTTGGACTTTTGCGAAGTGTTTGTGGGTTTACGGGATAGTTTTTCCTTGACTGTGCCAAAGATTGATTTCCGCATGTTGAAGGAGGTCCGGTGGGATGTCGAAGATATATAGAATTGTTGCGATGACGATGATGTTGTGGGCATGCTGAGAGGGGGAGGGGGAGAAGCTGGCAGCAGTGAATGGGATGTGTAACCCTTGTACTTAAGGAGCGGGAGGTTTTGCGACTTTGGCCCTACTGGCTCGGCAACTTTTGGATTGTCTGGTTGGTTGGATTGGTTGGTCTGCTCGTTTAGACTTTGCGCGTGGCCTGGCTTTGGGCTTTGTGTAGCTTGGCTTTGAAGCTGAGTGGCAAGTCGCAGCAGCAGGTGATGGGTTTGTTGCGTATTTGCTTGTCGTCTTTCATCATTGTGGATCCTAGTTCTTGATACACTTTTATATATCGCCTTTGATAGATTGTTGCCCCTCGTTCCTGAAGCCAGACAAACGTTCCACACGCCTGGTCGAAAGCCTTGTTTCAACCTATGGCAGTGCAAATGCTACGAAACGAGTCTGGAGATACCGATTGTCCTTCACGATGCGGAGATTTCTCCCAAACACATCAGAGATTGTCTTATCCGAAACGGGACACCAGAATATTGGGAGGCCCTTCAGGGGGGAGCTGATGATCGCCCCCTGGCCACCACACAGCCTCCCCGGATTGCGTGCACTGCCCACCCCGCCAGGGCCGCTGCAACAGTGCGACCCCTCACTGCGAACCACTATCTTCCCCATTGGGGTACCTGACAGCGTGCGATAAGTGAGATTTACGATGCACTGCCTGCCACGTGACCATCAGGCACCTTCTAAGGCTCTTTGGCGACTGCTTAGGGAATCTGCTTTAGCTGCTCACGGGAAGAATCTCAGATTCCCTCGTGAACATGCGACTGCGCACATTGTCATTGGTCGCTTTCCTTTGAATTCATCCCGAGGGCAATTAGCCATTTCTCTAGTCCGGTGCTTTGGCAGCACGAGCCTCAAAAATCACCTGCATATGTCAGAATTGCCGCCTGCAAGATCACCGAACAGAGGCTCAGACATCCCCTGATTACCCAGTCCAGCGGAGCCTGACCTCGGCCAACGAGCTGGCTGTGGCGGACAAGGTGGAATCGTCCCATCTAGCGCAAGGGAAACCAGGCACCACCCAAATCTTATTGTGTTCTAGAATCTTTCTCGAAGTCTTCGAGAGCAGCAGGCAGTGGGGATCGATGGTTGCGTAGGCCACCTGACGAGCAGAAGAACCTTTCTTCCTGCCATGGATGTAGAAGTGCACGCGATGTCAAAGTTCATATCGTCTCAGCAGGAACACCGCCCAAGTGCGGATTAAACATCCAGATTCTAGAATATCCAGGTCAATTTCATGTCCGTCAGTCATTTTGTGATTAATCTGCCGTGCTATCCAGTCTCTGAAATGCTACTCAAAAGTATTGATTAAATCCTCGGCCATGAGATGACCACGGAGGGCTCGGGATCGGTAGACCGGCAGGTCAGTGATGGCCTTGCGTATGTCTTCGGAACATGGACATCATATGAAGAATGGGAACGCTCCTCGGGGACTGTCTGATATAACTATCGTATCTCGGCAGTCTGGACGCCGTGGAGGACAAAGATCAACCGGCTCCCGGCAAAAGCATGTTAAATTGTGGAATCCCGCCGGGCATTAGCACCGCCCCTCTCGGGCCACCCTGCCGGTCAGCACCGCCGAAGGTCAAGGCATTGCCGCCTCTGGCCACCAACAATCCAGGAAAGGAGGGGGCCGTCCATCCATTGTTCACGCAAGATCAGCCAGAGCACGCCTTGACGACGCAATATGATGGTGTCAAGCCACAGCCATACCTTGAGGCATATACATATGCCGACATTCTTCATTCCTTTTTGTCGCTGAATGCTCTCACCGAGCTGAGAGAATTGATTCGAGCGGCTCGAGAAACCATGCCTAACTTGTACATGGGGCAGGCTAGAGCTGCCACCAGCCGCGCTTCTCAGGCCAGCTTCCTGACGTGTCACTGATAGGCGTGTGCACAAAGTGCACCAGTGAGAACCTTCCATACCCAGCCAGGGGGAAACGTGCATGGTGGTAGCTGCTTCTTCACTACAAGGGTTTCTACCCGAATCAAGTTCGAAGTGCCGGTGAAGAATTCCATATATAAGACACCGCTTATCCTCCGAGAGCAGTGTAGCCCCAAAGAAAACCACCAAGAAACCATTGCACCCATCGTTAAGCTTATCCTGACGCAACTCAGAGGAGGCTTTGCCGCGTCCCGAGACCTACAAAACCATCGTCATTCAAGCACGACTGCTGAAGCCCAACCAAGATGTTCAGCGGCCGCAAATTCTCTATCAATCGGCATACCGGTGTGCCGAAGCCGTTGCTGAGAAGATTCAGCATTGGAGAACCATCTACAAACGGTATATCCTCGCCTATCCCCCCTGCTATTTGCGGAGTCTTTTATCATCCTTCCGCCTCGCGCAGCATTGGAAAGCTTATATCTCGATTTCTGCGGGGCCATATGATGCTGCCCAGGCTAGCTACCCCTCCCCCACCTTAGCTCCTCAATCGACATCGTCAAAGTGCACGCATTTATTATGTGTTGGAACGTTTCATGGGATTTTGTACTGACAAATACTGCAAGAAACCCAGTCAAAAATCCACAGGCAATTCCGAAATGCCCATGAGGGTCATATGCCCCATGCTGGCCTTGATGCCAGTCGAGCCTCCACTGGAGTTGTGTGGTGCACGGAGAGGGCCGCCGAGTATGGTTTCTTAGAGGAGCCTGACAAGTGGGCGAACTTGGGGCAAGGTGCCCCCGAAGTTGAGGACGATATCGCTGGTTGCTTCAAGCGACCCCAGACGATCGATATCTCCATGGCAGCGAGGGAATATGGGCCAACTGCTGGTATCAAGCCGCTTCGAGAGGCTGTCGCCAATCTTTACAATGTGATGCATCGCGAGGGCAAGGAGAGCTTGTACACTTGGGAAAACGTGGCCATTGTCCCCGGAGGCCGTGCCGGTCTGATTCGAATCGCAGCGGTGCTTGGGAACGCATACTTGTCCTTCTTTCTTCCGGATTATACGGCATACAACGAGATGTTGTCTCTGTTCAAGAACGTAGGATAACACGGCCGACCTCGATATTTGGTTTGAGCCTGCTAACAATCCCGTTCAGTTTGCAGCCATTCCTGTGCCGCTTTCTGAAGAGGATGGATACCACATCCATCCTGACAAGATTGCGGAGGAGATTGCACGCGGCACTTCCGTCATTCTGACATCCAACCCACGAAATCCCACTGGACGGGTCATTGCCAACCCAGAACTGGAAGAGATCCAAGACACATGCCGTGGACGTGCCACTTTCATCAGCGATGAGTTCTACTCGGGGTATAACTACACGAGCAACTGCGATGGAACTACCATCTCTGCTGCCGAAAACGTGGAAGACGTTGACGAGGACGATGTGCTGATCATTGATGGGTTGACCAAGAGATTTAGACTGCCTGGTTGGAGAATTGCCTGGATCCTCGGGCCCAAAGGTAACGTGGCACACGCCTCTCCCAATCCCGTTCAAACAGCTTATACTAACGTGACTGGCAGAGTATATCAAAGCGTAAGCCGGCTTCCTCTCTCATGCAGAGGCATGATAACTAATGGGGCGTAGGATTGGCTCTTGTGGTAGCTATCTCGACGGCGGAGCCAACCACCCGTTCCAGGAGGCTGCTATTCCAATGTTGGACCCGACGCTTGTCAAGAACGAAATGATTTTCCTTCAGAAACACTTTCGGGTTCGTCGCCGTTTCTCAGGTGTAATCTGCATTGCTGACACTTTAGCAGGATAAGCGAGACTACGTGGTGAAGAGGCTGCGAGAGATGGGCTTCGTGATCAAATACGTCCCGGACTCGACGTTCTACTTGTAGGGCACTGTAGCTAACCCCCGGCCTCGGATATGCACGCTGACGGTTCGTAGGTGGTTAAATCTCGAAGGCCTCCCGGACCAGATATCGGACGGCCTCAATTTCTTCCAATGCTGCTTGGAGGAGAAAGTCATTGTGGTGCCCGGCATCTTCTTCGACCTGAACCCCTCGCGCCGCCGCGACCTTTTCGACAGTCCCTGCCATCATTTCGTGCGTTTCTCGTACGGGCCGAAGATGGAAACCCTCCGGAAGGGATGCGATGGGATTGAGAGAGTAGTCAACAAGTAAGCTGTCTTCTTTGAAATGGTGTGATGGATTCCGCGCTGACTCAGTACCAGGTACAAGAAATCAAGCTGAGCCGGTTCATATACAGATACTGTGTAGTGTGACGACCCAGGGAGCGGTGAGCTCGAGTGGGTGGAGAGGGTGAAACATACATCAGCAACGGGTCAGCGAATACACGTTAAGAATTAGTCTCTCAAGATGTCACCTTTGTAGCAGCGAAAGAAATCGATCACTGTTCATGCTGCGCCAAGCACGAGCTCCGCCAAGCACGAGGAGCCAGATGCTGCCTGCGCCCCAAGCAGATCGGTGTTACCCTGTCCTGCTCCAATAAAGGAAGAAGGATCTTTGTGCGTGACCGCCATCCATCTGCGGCACGCGGATGTGTGTGTATGCACATCTGTTCAACTCAAAGCGCAAACCGTCACATCCTACCAGAACCTGTCCTCTTCCACCTTCCACGACGAGTAACTCACCAGACACCCGCGGGCACAGCATCTTACGACTAGGCTATTCACGTCTTCCAGTGATAAATTAATATAAATACGGACCACGTATGTTTGTAAGACAGGGCATCTTTCATATGTCCACCCTCGCCGGGTATAGCTACTATCGGGCGCCCATCCCAGATCCGAACCCCGCTGGTAACCGTAGAGGGCAGGCCGCATGTTAGGGGAGCATTCTCCTTTACATTTTTGCAAAATAATGTGTCTGAGCTGTTGAGATGGAGTGGAACCCAGCCGCATCTTGTCCTCTCCGCGGAAGTTCTAGATTCAGGTGGCGTGCTCGAACCTCAGTTGAAATGCAGGGTAGCGGTTGTTCGGTACGTAATCGAACGGGGGGGGTACCTCACGCGAGAGCGCGTCGTGATCAATTTCTTCCCATCCTCCCTCTCTCTCCTCACAACTCCCAACGTAAGGCACGGAAACGATCAAAAAAAAGAAAAAGGGCCAGCAACGAGTAGATTGCAATCGTCCTACCACTCCCGCAGGCCAGCAAATGAGAATCCCACGCTCCCTCACTCATTATTACCAGCCGCAGCGATCCGCGCCCACACTCCTAATAAGACGTCAACACCCCGGCATCCGCCGAGGTATGAGCGCGCAGAACAGGGACCCCACAGCAAGCACGTCAACGCACCCCGAATCGTCGACATCGACGCCCCCCACCCTGGACCAGCCTCTCCCGCTCCCCCAGCCAGGCGCTGATGGGGAGGCGCTCACATTGGATGTCAGTGGAGAGGGCAGTTCGGTGAAACTCGACCACCTCGGCCCGCTGGTCGTGAACCAGGACGGGTCGCTGGCGCGAATCTCGAACTGGGCGGAGATGGCGGATGTAGAGAGGGAGAACACGTTGAGGGTCCTGGGGAAGCGAAACAAGTCGCGCCTGGCCAGGTTGAAGAAGGGCGAGGATGATGGAACACCAAAGTAGCATAGAAAACGTTTAAGGGCACAACATTGGGTGAGAACAGATAATGGCAATCGATTCTTTGATGTCTCTGTGATAAGTTGCTCTGAAGAGAAATATCATGGACTCCATTACATATATGCCGAGATGAGACGATATATCTCTCATACAGATCCACGGTCCCTTGTAGGGACCTCCAGCTCCGTCATACCCTTGGGAAAACCCCCGACGAGATACCTTCCCAGTCCAACGCCAACGGATGCAATAAGATACCGGCCTCCTCTACTTTTCGTTCTTCAACGCGTCGCTGGAGCCTTTCGTTGCTCCCCCGTTCACCTCGCCTGCTTGCTTGTTGCTGTTGTTGAATTCCTTGAACATGGTCGCAATGTCCTCGTTGCTGCCGTTCTTCTCCATGACCAGGTTCTTCAACCACCTGTTCTCCGTCTCGAGCAGGGTAATCCGATTCTCTAACGCGGTGACCTTGTCGGTCATCTCTTTGGCGCTCTTCTCCAAGGCTTGCTCCCTTTGCTTCTTCTTGATCCGGAACCGGGCGCTGGCAGCAGTGTTCCGCCTCCGCTTGTCCTCCTCGGCGGCATGGCGTGACTGGTCCTCGAAGTTCATGGACCTGCTGGGGCTGTCGGGCTGTCTGCTGTCACTGCCGCGCGATCCGGGTTGGCCATAGCCATTCTGCTGCTGGGGAACACCGGACGCATAGACCGGTGGGGGGTTGGGCTGGAGGGGTTGAAGGCTTCCAAGTCCCTCCGGGAACGTCGACACGCTGGACGAAGGATAAGTGTTGGTGAAGTCGGGGAAATTAAATTCGCCTGGCATTGTTAGTTTCGTCAACAGATGAGTTCGGGTCTTGGCATCGTGGCGTCGCGAATTTCAAAGAAATGTGAGCAAACAATGAAAGATGTCTGTCCCACTAGTAGGTCCCTTGGAGAGCAGTATGGAGTCAAGACGCTTGCTCGGTGAACTTGCGATGGTAGCCTCTGGGTATCCATTGCCCCGTTTGGGTTGATCACGGCAAGTCACGAGGTATGGCATCATGCTCGGCAATTTGTAATCGCCAATCTGTGAGCCCGGCCTGCAGCTTGTTCACCACCATGCAGGCCGCAGGGCAAACTTCTCCCAATCAGACGGGGAGGGGAACCCATGAGGTATACATGAACGGGGTGGGGTAAGAAACGATCCGAATTAATCAACGATAAGACAGATGATTTTGCTTGGTTGGTTTTTTCACGGCCTGACATGGTCGGCGTGCTAGGATCGGAAAAGCCACTTGGAGTGAGAGCCCGTGCATGAATCATCATCGCTCTCTGAATAGAGACATGAAAAACAGATATCGGAGTGACCCAAAAAAGACAAAACGGGCTGCAGTGCAACAGGCGAGGAAGTCAAAGGGGGGGTTGTTTGAGGGCAGAGACCACTAGAGATAGAAAGTGAGAGAGAAACTAACCGGACAAGAAATCTAGACTTGTGAGTTCGCCCATGGTTGAGTTGATGTCCTCCGTTGCCGCACTAGACGGCGCCGTCGTTTCGGCAGCATCTGGCTTCGCAGGCTGTGCCTGGAAGTCTGTTTTCTGGCCCGAATCAAAGTCAAAGAATTGGGTGTTGGTGAAGATGGTGAGGTCGTCCTCAAGATTGAATGGCTCCTCGACCGCCGGCGGCGTGTCTTTGACGTTGTTCAAGTCTCGCAGATATTGCGAGACATTTGGCCCTCGGCGTCCGCCGTAAGACGACATGTTTCAATCCTTTCCTGCGCGTGGAACACGTCGGGACGGGTAACAAGACGATGATGGCGTCGTGGTGATTTTGGTTAGAATCCCGATACTCTCGTTGATCGGAATGCTCGTCAAGATGGAGTCGTTCGAGCGAGGAATCCGACCGATGAACGGGGAGGCGCGGCTTTGGAGGGGTACTGTGGCACGGCTGGCTTTTTTATCCCCAATTGCGCGCACTGGAGGATCAGAAGCCTGTGCGCGTCGGAAGACTGGTGAGAAATCGGGCTCCGATGGTAGCAGTGGACGACTCTTCGAGATTGGTAGAATCGCTGTTGTCGTAGACGTAAAATTTGTGGCCAAAATAATAATGACTCTGGGGCTCCGTTGGATATGTGAAGAGCAAAAAGAGAGGAGAGGGAGGAGTTGGAAATGTGGATGAGAAAGACGAGGTCCTTTGATCGGGGGGGTGTGGGCTGTCGGGATAGGATTAGTCAAATCGAACCTTTATCCGACAGGACCCCTTCTCCCGACGACATCCATTAGTTAGCCCAGGTAGTGGGTTTATTTATTTTAGTAGGTCAGGTCATTTAGGTAGCTGGGTCGCTGCAGCCGCCGCCTTGCCTTTCGGCGCATTTCTTGCAGAGGGTCTGCCTGCCTAGGTAGAGAATTGATTAGTGTACCAGGCCCCTGTGGCCACGCCGACTACCGCTAACAGGCAATCAAAGTCACCCTACGGACTACCAGCTCCTCCAAGATCAGGGTCATACTGCCGGCCGGGGCGTGCTACCTGGTAGGTACGAATGCTACGTGGTGACCAATCTACAAAGCAAATGCCTACGTTACTGATGTTGAAAGCCCGCGCCGACCCACGACCCCACGCCTTTCATGTCCTCTGACGCCAACCAACCCCTCCCAATTGCGCCCGACAGTCTTCATTGTCCAATCCCATGACACCCTCGACGTGGGTTGCGCTGTTAGACAGAGAGGCTGTTAAAGAGGCTGCTAAAACTGGGTGCTGCACCAGACACTAGGGATGTACACAGGCTCGGTCACGGCGAATCAGACTCTTTTGGTGACAATGCGCACATTCTCCAAGCGAAGACAGCTTGGTCGAGTTGTACTCGTATAACATTCATCTGCCTGTGGCGTTCTCGTCACGGTGTTGATCGTGCAAGTTTCATTTCCCCCACAAACAACCCTGGAATCGTGGATGCATGAATTCACCAGCTTACCCCGCGGCAAACGCGGACTTGGTTCTTTTCAGCTCCTCCATCGACGAGTCTAGATCGCCACTGTTTGGTTTCTCTGAGAAGATCTTTGCCACCCGCACCATATGAAAACACTACGAACCACATTGTAATCAGAGGATAAAACCACCACGATGAGTTACAGTATCAGCGAGCAAAGTTGAAGTTGGTGGTTGCGAGGTTTCATGAACCCTAAGCTACGTATTAGCTCATTGACCCATTTAATCACTACCTACCGTAGTCGCGCCGTGAAGAATCTGAGTTTTAGCGGATCCCATAATCGGAAGAATGACTCGGATGTCCCTTTCAGGAGACGTGCATCCATCATACATACATACGACTGACCCACTTGCATGTGCAAACACCCGAGAAGGCGAAGGGAATAAAGAAAGAAGACACACCCTAGAACTTCCCCACTAAAGAGAAACCAATAGCCAATGCAGCTCCGAGGACCGGATCACTGTTTGCGTGTGTGATGGATGGGCCACTGTCGGTTAGGTAATCCTGCAGTGAAGAACAGGTTCGGCGGTTCCTGGCGGGGAACAAGTGGCACTTGGGTGCATTGCATTGGCCTGTGCATCTGGTACGTATCCCCCAGACCCCCGACCCCCGACCCCCCACAGCGACCGACCGCAGGCGCGGGTAAGGTATCGTTGTGCGACGCGTTTGGTGCTGTTGATCTCGCGTCAGTCGCCGTCCCACGCCTCGTCTACGGTAGCCTCAGATCTTAGCAGGGACTATCGGCAGAGCCTCTATCGATTATCCTTCCAGTCCTTATACTATACACTTCCGTACTGTGCTCCGCTAAGGAATTCTTCCCAGAAGTCCAGATAGCGAGTATGTTACAGCCATGGCACGAATCTCTATTCCAACCACAGCTCGGTTGCCGTCTGCTCTCCAGGTGAAGCCTTCCAACACGACTGTCCAGAAACTATTAACTCGCCTCTCCCGCCCATCCCTGTTGTCATTGGCGCTCGATTGGTTGGACGACAAGAACCAGTCCCTGTGTCCACCACATCTTAGGGGGGGCGAGGATGCCCAAGACGACGACGATGATGATGATGACGACGACGACGACGACTTTTATCCACCGGCGCGGTCCGTCGAGGAGTTGAGAGGACTCTATGCCGAGATGCAAGTTAGGAAAGGGTCACGGCGCGAAGTAGTCGACCGAGTAGTTGAGGGGGACTGGAGGAATGGATTGAGTCTATATCAATTGGCGATGGCGGATCTTCAATACCTTTACGACCATCCAACCTCTCAGCGATGGACAGCATATCGGATACTGCCTCTCAAGACTCCTTCAAGCGTCGGCGATGATGAGGAGCCCTCGAAGGTCGACAAAGAGTCCCTCGTGGTTCCCCGGTTCCATCCGTCCACTTTTCTTCAGAATCTGCAAGCCCAAGTCCTACCGGATGTGAAAGCGCATTATCACTTCGACCGACCTAAAGATCTTGCCCTGCTCCTCTTGCGCATTTTCATAATCGACTCTCCGTATAACACTGACCTGGCCTTGGCCGGAGGCGTTGGCTTGAGCGAGTCGCTCACAGTGTTCGATACCTCTCGGACCCTCTACATTGCATTCCCAGATGCGTCGCCATTCATATATCTATCAAAGTCACAAAGCATCGGCCCGCCAGGCGCAGGCGAGTCCAAGAGTTTCCGCAACCTGGTGGTGGAAGGGATCCCAAAGGCGCTGTCGAAGCCAAGAGAGCGGTATACCCTGAAGTCAACGAGTCTGGCCACTAAAAACCTCCATGCGCTACTTCACACGCGAGGAACCGGGCGAACCAATGCCGCAGGGGGTGGCTGGAGCGTTTACGCCGACAAGAAGAAACCAGAGTCGCCACTAGATATCACTCTGCCGACTCCGCCATTATCCGAAGCTTCCTCTGACGACACTTCAGTCGAGGCCGCCAGTGATGCTGGTCGGAAGAGAAGAGCCCAGCCTCTTACCGATGAGGAGAGATTTTCGAAGAGGGCAAAACTCGTCGCAACGGCGAGATTTGGCGACTCGGCTCAGATAGACGACGGCAAGGGCATCGAGAGGGTGGACATCATGATTGAGGACCCGTTTTCCAAAGCTACCAGCAACACTGCGCATGGCAACGAAGGGGACCAGCAAGATGAGGAAGTTGACTCGGACGAAGATATACAGGCAGACATCAGGAGGTCCAAGACTGGCCGCCGTAGCAATGTTGGTCCGGTATCTGATAGAGAAGCAGAGGACGGTGAGGACGGCGACTCCACGGCTCCCTCAACGTGGGTGCCTCGTGTGAGGCTTACCTTCCACGGCTCTCATATATTCGCCGGCATACGGCAACTTGTTGAAAATGGTATCATAGACGGCCAACGAATGCCAGGGTGGTTGACTGGCGAAGAAGGCGTCACAATCGGGGCCGTCAGGCAGGGCAAAATCAGGGGTCATAAGGGTTCGGGAATATGACGGGGATCATGATATTAGGCGTCGATGGTGGTTGATTTGGGAATCGGCATGATAAGGCATGACCTCTCTCAATGGACAGGAGGGTGCGAATGTCTCGCATTTGTATACAATTCTAGATTCATGATGACAGGTCTTATACCCCTTCACGACTTGGAGCTGTCTTGTCTATCTAAAGTTCAAGCCCAAATACCTTGGTCGTGTTTCTCCACGCAGCTTCGCAAACCTCCTCAACTTCTATCCCCTTGATGCCTGCAACAACCTTGGCAACTCGTTCAATTGCGCAAGGCTCGTTTCTACCCTTGACCATGGCGCCCTGCTCCCATTTCTCTTTTTTCACGATTTTGTATCGCTCAGGCACTTCTGGCTCCTTCTTTTGATTCTTCTTGCCCCGGTTCTGGGCCTTTGTGGCTCCCGTTGGTGGCAGAGAGATTGCGCTAGCCGCGCCAGATGGCTCTGCATCCGGTTTCTTCTCCAGCAGATATTTATACCCTTCATGGCTAGGCCGTATTTCGCACCACGGTCCGTCGGTCTCGAGCATAATTCTATCAAGATTGATCTCCTTGACGACGGCGCAGTTCTCTTGTGTCTTAAAGCTGCACCCATTAATCCCAATGTACAAGCCGAGATCCATCAGCTCTCTCGCTTCCTCGACAGTCCCGGTAAAGCTGTGCACTACACCTCCCTTCTCAAGCTTTTCTAGCCGGTCTCCGAAAGCGGCCTTCAGCAATGACACAAAGTCCAGGTGGGCCGCCCTTGAGTGCAAGAAGAGTGGGAATTGAGGCTTGACACTTGCAGCGAGCTCTAGCTGGGCCGCAAAAGAATGAAGCTGGATGGTTTTAGAGCAGTAGTGCAGCCGGTCATAGTCCAGGCCAAACTCTCCGAAGGCAACGAGACCTGACCGGGAGGACGTGGTCTCTGATACAAGCGTGCTGAGTTCTGTGATGATCTCTTTCGTCTTGACAGGATCTGGTTCTTGGGTTTCTGGAATGGGCTTTGACGGATCAGGATCCGTATGAACACTCTCGAGCTTAGATGCGGATGTACTGAAAATGGAACTGCTGCAAGGATGTATCCCGATTGTTGTATAAACGACACCAGCTGACACCGTTGTTAGAGAATTGCTGATTGAAAGTCGGTGTTTCATGGTGACTTACGATATTGCTTGGCTATCTCCAAGGCATCTTTTGAGGTTGAGAAATCAGATCCAGTCACGATGAGTTTTGTACAGCCCACTTCTCTTGCCCTCTGAATGACAGCATTCAGGTCGTCTGGATGCCGTCTGGAGCCATGATAGAGGCCTCGAAATATCGGATCAGCAAGGTTTATGCCAATCTACTAGATTGACCGAGTCAGCAGGCGAATTCAAAGCGCAGACTCGAGAACAAAGGAAAATAATACGAGTCTAACAACTTACATCAACATATCTCGGTTGGTAACTCGGCTTTGAAGGCGTTGCAGGGGATGCCATCGTAGATACGAATGCTGAACGGAGGTACTTGGGGCCTTGGCGGGTCAATGTCCTGGTGCTTAACAAAGCCAATGTTGATGATCTCATCGAGATGGACCACAATACGAGATTAAAGGTTGATTGATAAGCTCCATGGAGCAAGAGGTACAGTACATGCACCTCGGAGAATTGTCTGTGCCCAAAGGAGGATTGTTTTGCTTAAGTCTAAAGGGTCTAAATGCCTACATGCAAATATTCCAGCTGGAAGACTCATTCAATTTAATTAAACAGAACAGATTCACGTGACAGCGCGATATCGCGTTTTTGGAAAGTTGGTCCCTTAGGGGTCTACAGGCGCCCCTGTGGCCAAAAGAGACTCGAGAGGAATCTAAGACTGGACAGCTGCTAAACGAGCACTCGCAGGCGAAGACGGTGTGAGGATTGATGTCTCTTGTGCAATTGGCCATTCTACTAGCTGAGACGATATTAGCAATTGCATTTTCCAGATGCGAGGGTTACTTGATTCATGGACCGGGACTATGGTGGGATGGGATGCCTGAGGTTTTAATGGGGTCGGTTTAATTGATAATCTTTACCTTGACGTGCATTTGTTGTCGCGCTAAAATCTGGCGTCGCGTCCCCACGCGAACCCATAAGTAGTACCCCTTCTACACCACCAGAAAACCTTCTCACTCTCCGTCCTTCACCCACCACCAAACACAAGACCCAACACTACACACATACGCCACACGAGCATAGCTTCTCGTGTTTCTTCTTCCTTTCCAACTGTCTTGCTGGTCTAAAGACATTTGCACGCCCTTCAACCCTTAAGGTTGCTCCCCGCACTCTCATCAGATACCCCTGCCACCGGCATCATGTACGTGAGAAAGCGCGGTAAGTAACCTCAAGCGCGACGTAGGTGGCTTCCATGACTGACAAGTTTACAGACGGACGCCAGGAGCGCGTCCAGTTCGACAAGATCACGGCTCGTGTCTCCAGACTGTGTTATGGCCTTGACCCTGACCATGTCGACCCCGTGGCCATCACCCAGAAGGTCATCTCTGGAGTGTACGGAGGTGTAACCACCGTTCAGCTTGACGACCTTGTAAGCATTTGCTCCAATCCTTCGCTCTCTATGCCTTTCTCTAATCATCATCCGAACAGGCCGCCGAGACAGCTGCGTACATGACGGTGACCCATCCTGATTATGCCATCCTCGCTGCGCGTATTGCAGTGTCAAATCTACACAAGCAGACAAAGAAGCAATGGTCTTCGGTCGTCAGCGATCTATACCACTATGTCAACCCCAAGAACAGTCGGGCGTCCCCCATGATTGCCCAGGAGACTTACGACTGCGTCATGAGACACAAGGAGGACTTTGACTCCGCCATTGTGTATGACCGAGACTTCAACTACCAATATTTCGGTTTCAAAACTTTAGAGAGATCCTACCTCCTTAAACTTGATGGCAAGATCGTTGAGCGACCCCAGCACATGATCATGCGTGTTGCTGTCGGTATCTGGGGAGACAATGTTGAGCGAGTCATTGAAACCTACAACTTGATGTCCAGCAAGTTTTTCACACATGCCTCGCCAACCCTCTTCAATGCGGGCACCCCTCAGGCTCAACTGTCTTCATGCTTCCTAGTCGACATGAAGGATGACAGCATTGAGGGCATTTACGACACCCTCAAGACCTGTGCAATGATCTCCAAGATGGCTGGTGGTATTGGCCTCAACATCCACCGTATCCGTGCCACCGGTTCATACATCGCGGGCACCAATGGCACTTCCAACGGTGTCATTCCCATGCTGCGAGTCTTCAATAACACTGCTCGTTATGTGGATCAAGGTGGCAACAAGCGCCCAGGCGCTTTCGCAATCTACCTTGAGCCTTGGCATGCGGACGTGTTCGAGTTCATGGACCTCCGAAAGAACCATGGCAAGGAAGAAGTTCGCGCACGTGATCTCTTCCTCGCCCTGTGGATTCCTGATCTCTTCATGAAGCGTGTTGAAAAGAACGGCGATTGGACTCTGATGTGTCCCAACGAATGTCCCGGCCTGGCTGACTGCTACGGTGACGAGTTCGAGGCTCTCTACGAAAAGTATGAGAAGCTCAACAAGGGTCGCAAGACCATCAAGGCACAGAAGCTTTGGTATGCCATCCTAGAGGCCCAGACTGAAACCGGAAACCCTTTCATGCTCTACAAAGATGCTTGCAATCGCAAGAGCAACCAGAAGAATCTTGGCACCATCCGCAGCTCCAATCTCTGCACGGAGATCATCGAGTACTGCGCCCCCGATGAGGTCGCCGTCTGCAACTTGGCTTCGCTGGCCTTGCCGTCCTTTGTGGACTACAATGAAGGCTGCTATGACTTCCAAAAGCTGCACGATGTTACCGAAGTTGTTGTTCGAAACTTGAATAAGATCATCGACGTCAACTACTACCCCGTTCCGGAAGCACAGAACAGCAACATGCGCCACAGGCCCATTGGTGTCGGCGTTCAGGGTCTTGCAGATGCGTTCCTAGCCCTTCGCCTGCCTTTCGAGTCTCCTGAGGCACGAGAGCTGAACAAGCAGATATTTGAGACAATTTACCATGCCGCTCTCACTGCTTCCATGGAGCTTGCCAAGGAGCAAGGCCCATACTCCACATACGAAGGCTCTCCTGTATCTCAAGGCATTCTGCAGTTTGACATGTGGAATGTGAAGCCTTCCGATCTTTGGGACTGGGCATCGCTGAAGGAGCAAATCAAGGCGCATGGCATTCGCAACAGTCTGCTAGTAGCACCAATGCCTACCGCCAGTACTTCCCAGATCTTGGGTAACAACGAGTGCTTTGAGCCGTACACATCCAATATCTACCAACGCAGAGTCCTTGCTGGCGAGTTCCAGGTCGTCAACCCTTGGCTCCTAAAGGATCTGGTTGACATGGGCTTGTGGTCTGACGCCATGAAGAACCGTATCATTGCTGAAAACGGCTCCGTCCAGAACATTCCAAACATCCCCGCAGATATCAAAGCCCTCTACAAGACTGTCTGGGAAATCTCACAGCGTACTGTTGTCCAGATGGCTGCCGACCGCGGTGCCTTCATTGATCAGTCTCAGTCCTTGAACATCCATATGAAAGACCCGACTATGGGCAAGATCACCAGCATGCATTTCGCCGGCTGGAAGCTCGGTCTTAAGACCGGAATGTACTACCTCCGTACTCAAGCAGCGGCTGCGCCCATCCAGTTCACCGTTGACCAAGAGGCGCTGAAGGTTGCTGATAGCAATGTCGGCAAAGATCGCATCATGAAGAAGCGATCTCCACCGTCAGGTAGCTATATATCATCTCCCTCCGCCGTTCCTCGACCTATGTATGCCAAGAAGGACTCTGGAACTGTGGGATCTGTTGTCAGCGCCAATGGGATCCCAACGCCAAGCACCACCCCTCCACCCAAGGCCATCACCCGGCCGGTCGCATCTCCAAGCAAGCCGCCCATGATCAAGGCCGATGTGGATGAGGGTGACAGCCCGAAGGCTCTGCCTACGGAGCCTACTGAGAAGGTCAAGATTGAAGAGCTACCGGAGGGTGTGCTGGAAGACAAGAAGGCCCCTCAAGCGGAAGACACAGAAGAAGAGAGCAAAGAGCGAGAAATGGACATCTACTCAGAGGCCGTCCTTGCTTGTAAGTGTTAATCATCATTTGCTTCAAAGTCCAGCTACTAATATTCCCCGCAGGCAGCATCGAGAATCGAGATGCTTGCGTCATGTGCAGTGGTTGAGGATGCAGCGCAAGTGATTTGATGGCTGATGATACTTTGATGGCATGGTAATTTTGGCATTTTATGAAGGGTCAAGTAAGCAATAATGGATTACTGGATGCTACGTGGCACAATGGTCCACTGCGCTATATGTATTTGTTCGACCCTCGGATGGCAGTTTCTTGTCTCGCTCGTTATTATGGGCAGTTGCGTTTTAGAGGCTCGGCACCGAGCCTACACTTTGTCTCAAGACGAAACTCATGTTGTTATTCCTTACTGGATAGGCTGTGCAATGCAACGGCGTTAATGAATATTTGCACCATAAAGATTGCAATAAACCATGGGTGTTCGCGGCCGAGCCTTGCTGAGGTCCAAGGAGTCTGCGAAAGCTAGCCGCCTCGCCGATGAAGCCTTGAGCACGTATGGGCGTGATCATGTGACTCCAGTCTTTCTGTCGCGGCGAACAGGTGCTGGTTCCATCGGTCACTGAGGCCTCCATCAATCATTGTCAATGGCACCTGAGGATTGCGCGTCTAGCTCAACGACTAGCCCATATCTTCGTCGCCTGAGCTGACTCGGTGCGTGTACATCTGCAAGCGGCCAACAACAATAGCTGAAGGAACCGCAAAATCACATGTTTGGGATCAAAAACATGATTTCGTCTGCTGTGTGGGTGGCGATCAGGTTGACGCGCACCATTTCAACCTACGTGTTCGAGGGGAGGGGTACCTTACTAGATTGAAATACTATGAACGCAGTATACCTGCATTAGCACAAGAGCCCGTCATTGTGCATTTGGAGTGGTGGGCGAACTTGTCCAGAGCTCCGGCTCCTATACCCGCCTATCCTGCAGGTTTCCGCCTCGTTCTCACGGCTGAGTTGGCTTCCGTCGAAACTCTGCAAGCCCCTCGCACGAGGGAACGAGCAAATAAGCAAGCAAACAGTTCATCCCATGGCGTACCATCCCAGTTGCCAGCCACCGCTTTTCTTCATCCAGTCCATTCCTTCAGCAGATTCCTTTGTTTGCTTGTTTCATAGCTAATAAGTGCAATACGTTTGGACATTGCACTACAGGCCGAGAGTGACACCATTTTCCCTACGTAGTACGAAGTACATGACACGGGCGCGCGGTTGTTTGCCCTGCAGGCTCGGGGCTTATCGACTGCTGTTGGGATGTCGCGGGGGATCGTCGTCTGGAAATGCGCTCAGTCCGGATGGGACGCATTGATCAGCGCAAGGGGGGTTTAGGTGGACAAGGGTGCCAGATTCGGGATCTCGGTGGATGAGGTGGCGGGGGTTGCGGAGATCTTAAGTTACAGCGCAGCTCCAGCTCCAGCTCTACTAGGTACTCACTCACATAAAACTTATCCACAAGTGAGTCCGGAGTCCGGTTGCAAATGGGTCTGTCCCAAAAGAGATGGCAGGTTTCCCCATCTGAGCAAGGAAGAAAAAAAGGACCCGCCATGAATTTTTCCCTGGAAGCTATTTGGCGGTCAAAGTAGGAGTTTCGTTACCATGAGAAGCTTGACTTTGTTTTGGCGGGGCCAGTGAGAGACCATGCTGTCAATAGCGCGGGCCCGGTGCGGTTCGGCCATTGAAAATCTCTACCTACGTGGCGGGCAAGTGAGTGATGGATGTCTTAGGTGAAGCTGCAAGCCGTCGACACCGGGCACCGATCGCCAAGTCATAATGGCGGTCAACATCAACATGCGATGCCCATTGCAGAACGAGCACGTACGAACGCACCTTAGCGTGCAATAGAGGCAATTAGGTCATGTTCGTATGAATGTACTATGTAGCGGCGTCTCACAGTATCGCCGGTAGGGATGCAATTACAATCATGTGTCCAGCAGGGTATCAGAGAAAAGGGATAGCCGCCTTTTCTGATTTCGCAGAATCGCTGGCTCAATGCCTTGATGAGATGAAATTAAAGGGAATAACTGCGGGGACAGCTTGGAGACGACGTGTGTTCCCGCGCTGCGGCGGCCGAGTGAGGAGATGCTTGATTTGGGGAAACCATCAATTTGTCCAGGGGTGGGTGTGACAAGTGCCGGGGCGGGGAGAGCCTCTCCAGGTCATTGGATGACATCAAGAATCACCACGGTTCCTGGCATCTCCTCAACCTCCTCACGCTCCTGTGGCCTCGCGCAGGTGACAAGCTAGTGTAGCAATGAATTTCGCAAACAATCAAAGCACGAGTCCAACCTGGCGTCGCTTTGTGCACTAGGACACACTGGGGGCACCAGCTGTAAGATTTTTGGTAGGTTAGTTGGTTGTCATGGAGCGTTACCCCTTGGGCTAATTTGACACTGGCGCCGACCACCACCATAATTACAACCGTGTCAAACCAAACCAAACCAAACCAAAGGAGACGAGATATTAGATGTAGTAATTAACGGGGGAAAGGGAAGGGGGGCGCGCGCCGCAGGGACCGCGCGGTGGTGGTGTGTTGTGCCCTTCCCATTTCCCATGGGGCTCCCTTCACGTTCGGCCGGACCCAGATCCAGACTCCTTCTTTTCCTTATCGAGGACTCTCTTTTCAGCTGGCCCAGGCCGTGGTAGATGAATCCGATCGAGCGTTGTGCCAATAACCATGTTTTGGCGGCCCACACCTTATGCATGTGCATGGACGCTAATCGACGAGCCACAAAGCCACAGCGGGCAGCGCCAGGGCAATTGGCCAATCGGGAGGCGCCAAGGCACCAGGTTCCGACATCGATTGACCTCATCATCGCCCAGAAAAAAAAACCAGCTTCCTTGGTTTTCTGTCGCATTAAACTTCCAACCACTCGTCCCGCTGGGCAACGAGCAGCCACGAGCCAGCAGGGCGGCCTAACCATCCATGGCAAGGGCCCGGAGTTTCTTCATTACAGTGCCATTGTAGATGAGACAAGCACCTTTAGTGGCCACCCCAAGTAATTCCCGCAAGCGTGAGTCGCCCTCCCTGCTCTGCGTTTGCGTTTGCGGCCATGTGCCTGAACTTACCCTGGTTCCTGCCGCCAGGGACTGTTCAACTATCGTCATGACTTGGGGCTTGGATGCCGTCATGGCCAACGGGGCGACTACCTACAGTGTCCAGTCGTGGCGCCAGTGGCAGCTTTTGCTGGCAGAGTTGTGCCGAAGCAGGAACGATGTTGCAATGATCTGACGAGTCCATGATGATAATGATGTCGCCTATAGGTACGTAGGTTGGAAAGAGGGGGAAAGAGAAACAAGGCTGGGTCAAACTTGGACAAGAAGCTTCACCGTACCTTTGACCAAACCCTCGACGTTCGAGTAGGCTCTCTCCAAAGCCGCGATTGAGTCGCTGCCTCATTTTCGGCGAGATCGTACTTCTGTAGGTAGGTAATGTACATGCAACACCGCCGCCGGAGCACCACCCACCACCACTGGTCCGACCACATGGCGGCTCTTAGTTAGTAGCCCGCTCTGCCCAACCTGCAGCTTTTTAGATTTAAGGTGCTCGGTTACTACAGTTACATTAGACCCTATCCTAGCATGACCCAATCCGGAACCGCATCTTATTCGGAGATCTAGATCAAGGTTTTTGGATCGTGATCTAGCGCACCAATCTTCACAATGAGTCAAGCCATCTTGACGAAATTAGGAGAGATGAAGACAAAAACACAAAAAGGAGAAAGAAGAAAGAAACAGGGCATGTGCGTGTCAGTTGGGGAGAGTTCCCCAAGGGGCAGGGCGATGGAGAGTGAGTGATTCCAGGGCGGCGGTCCGAGAATCACCCAATCTGGGCGACTTGGGGATCTTGGGGTCAAAAAAGTCCAGCCACGTCTGCAGGGTAATGACAGCTGCTATTGTCTGCTATTGATGCGGGTTCTTTCCTTTCCTTGCCTATGCCCTTGCCATCATTGGTTCCCGCTTGCAGCTTCACCTAGTACCTTCCTCCGTCGCTGCTGCCCGTTCAGCGTGGAACTGCACCTCCTACTTAGTCTTCGTGCCTGCCCGGGGCTCATGCTTTAAAGCTCCTGCATCTCCTCCTTTCCTTCCACCTCACGAAGCCCTCTTCTGCGCTTTTCTAATTTCCACCACTTCTTCCGCCTCAACACCACGCAGACATCGTCAACCCGTGTGATTCCTCCTCCAAACACCAAGGCTATCTTCTTCGTCTCATCAACGGCCCTTACCAAGATCTCTCCCTCTTCAAGTCACTGTAGGTAAGTCAACAAACACATGCTCTTACACCCAACTCTGGCTCTCCTGCCGCTCGGCTTCACATCATCTTCCTCTCCCACCAACCCACCCTACCTAGTTCTCACGGCATCCTCCCGTAACTTCCATTCTCTGTGCCTCCTGCCCCTGAACACACCATCAAACACATTGGAAATTAGCATTGTTGTGGTGCTGTCTGCGCCGAAGACCGCTCTTTCCTCTGTGGCACCGGCACTCGTCAAACGCCCCTTCTCTCACCTCACGTTGCACCTTCATTTCCCGCACAGGTCGATTACACAAGTTCCCTCTCCTCTTCTTTCGTCTCTTAACTTCATCCTACCGTCCACCTTTTCCCCTTCACAACACCGCACATTCTCTTGATTCACATCAGATCGGACAAGTCATCTCCCATCAGAGTCGCGTAACCGCATCATTTCACAGTTCACGCGTTCGTTTCTGGCAACTTCCCAACGAGACAGGTATTCTACCACATCTCCTCCACCAGCGGTGGCTGCCGTCACGCGGAGCCATTTCCTCTTTTCTGTGATGTCTTTTGCCAACAGGGCTCCATGTAATTGCCAGAACCTTTGAAGCATGTTCTAACAGGTCTCTTCTCTTAGGTCCACCACCATCGCCGCTCATCTCATATTTCACTGGAAGCTCACTCTATTCGCGTACAGCATCCTTCAAGCCGAGAATATGAAGCTTTCCATGACTCTTCTTGGCCTCAGTGCCCTTGTGGCAACTGCTGCTGCTCAGTTTGGCGCAGACACCCTGCCTGAATGTGGTGTAAGTGACCTCCAACAATTTTCCTGCATTTCAACAAATTGGCTGACTCCTGAGTTAGCGAATCTGTGGGACTTCCATGCTCGCTAAGGCCGGGGAATTGGGCTGCGCTGCCGACGACTTCGTTTGCCTTTGCAGCAACGTCAACTTCTCCTACGGCGTCCGCGACTGCTCTCGCGCAGTATGCTCCGAGGAGCAGGCCAACCAGGTTATTGCGTGGGGCACAGAGTTCTGCCGATCCCGTAAGTCTTGTTTAACCACTTTTGTGTAGAACGTATACTGACTACCCTCTAGAAGCCTCAGTTATTGTCACCGTTGCTACTGTAAGTCAAGGCCTTGATTGACGCTATCCTTAGTTGTTAGATGGAACTAACGACTCATCACTATAGAGTACCGCGGCAGGTGCAACTGCAACCGTCACCCAAACGAACACCGAGGGCGGCGCTGGAGGAGCAACAGTGAGTTATCATACATTCGCAATACTTGCTGCCTGGGTCTAACCAATGAACAACAGAGCTCTGCCATTACCACGTCCCCGCTGTTCTCCACCATTGTCAGTGGCGATAGCACCTTCACCACAATTGTCGGCTCGACCACCATCTTCGGCGGCGGCGCTGGTGGCGGCACTCCGTCTGGCGATGCTACTGCCATTACCACGTCGACCTTCACTACGGTCATCACCACCGATGGTTCCACCATTACCTCCACTGGCACCACTACCATCTCTGGCGTTGCTGGTGTCCCAGGTGCAACTGACAATCCAGAGACTGCCATCTCTACCGCGCCAGTTGTCACCACCATCACTTCAGATGGTTCGACAATCACCTCAACAATTGGCTCTTCCACAATCTTCTCTACCTTGACTGGTCCCGCTGCTTCATCTGCACTCTCTAGCCAGGCTAGCGAGGCGTCCTCGCGAGCCAGTGCCTCTAGTTCCCAGACCACTAGCACTTCGTCTGGATTTGTAAGTTCTCTTCAATGTTTAATATTGCGTTCACTAGAGGCTAACCTGATCCCAAAGGCTGCTCCCAAGCAGACTGCCGCCCCAGTTGGCATCCTTGCCGCCGCCGGTCTTGTTGCACTGCTTCTTTAGAGAAGCTTGCACTCCCTTTCGTGCGATATTTTCGACCTTCACATTGCACATTTTGACGTAAAATACCCACCTGTGCCGCTATCCTCTTTATTTCGGCACATCACTTCCTTCTCTTTCTTCTACCCAGTCTTGGACCCTATATGGCAGATAGTGGCTCTTGACACCGGCAAGATCTTAGTGGCAAACGGAATTGAAGTTGAGGTGAATTGGCAATGGACAGCGCAGGCTTTTCTTTTCTTCCTCTGCAAGGGGTCAATGAGGCAAAATGACTCCTTATTTCTCGCTCTTTCTAATGGCAATCAAAATGAATGCATGATTCTGGAATTGGGGGGGCTTGATGAATGTTACTTAGTGTGGTCCTTAATGGTAGAGGGATATGGGGAGTCCTATCCTTGTTCACAAACCACTCTTGGGACAAGATTAATGTATGTACTCATGTAGAAGACACCAAGACGCCTTTTACGGCCTGACTTTATATGTTCTTCTTTCAGCTCCAGTTCCTTGTGAAGACATAGTTTTTGAGATGAGGGTGACGCATCATTCCGAATTCACATTGCCTTGTAAAGCTCTCAAGCACTCTGGCGAGGATAGGTCTATAGAACTATATTACATCAATAGCTACTTCGCTGACCAACCCTGAAAACACGAGAGTTTGGTAAACGAGCAAGCAAAATGGTCCAAGCTTCGTAGAGAATCACTTGATGATACATTCTACTCTGGGCTGGACTCCGTTTTATGTTTCCGCCACAGTTTGTGGTTCGCATTGCCTGAGGTTTGGAACCGAACCTAAACGGAATCCGATTCCGAATCAGAGCCTGAGCTGCTGGTCGTATCAGCAGCGCCGTCTTCTTCGCCCATGCTCTCTTCCGCAACAATTTCGGCTCGCTCGAACTCTTCGTCAAGTCCTTCACTGTCCTCGTCTTTTGCCTGGTCATCCAGATCAATAGGAATCTGACCATCTTCCAAGTCTTGGCGTGAATGCTTTGCCGCCTTGCGGGCCTTGTTCTGCGACGACGCGTTTCGTTTTCTCTTTTGAGATTGACGTTGGGGTTTTGGCTCGAGGACAAACCCTGCGGGGAGTGTCGAGGAGCTTTCGAGGACGTAGATGGTGGGGAACTCGAGGACGGTCCTGTGGCTTAGGGCACTGGTGAGGGTGTCTTCGGCGTCCAAAATGTAAAGCGCGGTCTTGTCCGAGTGGGAGTCTGGGTTGGTGAGGAAGAAGCTGTGCTTCTTTTTCCGGATTTCGTCCTCTTCGCTGACGCCGGTGAAGGGTGCGTAACCGGTAAATTGGGGCCAGGCTGTGCTGATGTAGTCCTGTAGCGAATATCGACCCGTGTGCCACGCACCGGTCTGCGCATCTTGTGCAGTCGCGTTTGCCGGGCTGTCTTTGCTGTTTGGTCTGCGATGTTTCCGGTGCCGGCCTGTGTGCTGTGGGACTGCCTCTGCCTCTCCCTCTGCCTCCGCATCCGCCTCCGCCTCGTCATGGTGCTCCTCCTTCCTCAACGACGCCTCAAGATGCGCTTTCTGGCCCGAGGCGAAGGCTTTGTAGAGGGGGGTGTCGTCTATCACTTTGGACAGGATGCGTGTTGTGTGTGCTTCTTGGGTATCTGGTGTGGCAGCTTGAAAGACCAGCCATTCGACCTGCCAGTTGATCTTCCCCGAGCTCCTGCTCAAGCTCGTCCCGTTCTCCCGCTCCCTCACCATCCCCACCGGCGCCCTCCTGACGCGGATATCGAACCGCCCCAACCGCTTCCGCACCCCCTTGTCCATCTCCCGCGCCTCCCCCCTCAGCACCTCGGTGACGAGCACCTTCTTCTTGGACCCATCCCGCCTCCGGCGCCACTGCACCGTCTTGAGCGTGATGGGCCGCAGCTCCTCCTCCCTCACCAGCGCCCTCTCCTCGACGATGGCCTTCTCGGACCGCTGCCGCGACCGCTCGATCGCCGAGATGAAGTTGTAGTCGTGGTCGACGCCGGCGGGCGTGCGCAGCTTCGACGGCGGCAGGTAGGCCGTCACGTCGCGGATGCCGCTGCACGAGGACCAGGATTTGTGCTTGCGCGTGCACGCGAGGGAGCAGGTGCGGAGGTTGCAGCGCGGGCACTTGTATTTCGGCGCCGAGATGTGGCAGATGGCGCAGAGGGTGGTGAGGAGGGGGTCGGCCATTGGGGGCGGCCGCGGAGTCGGGACAGATGTATCCAGGATGTGGCGTTGAAGCCTTTCTGCTATATGCGGCGCAATGGCAGATTGCGGTGCTAAATAGAGAGATGTCGGTCTTCTGAATGTGAAAAGTTACGACACGAGAGCTTTAAGGGTGTTAGGAGGTTTGCAACTTTTTTATTTTCTCTTATCGGTTCCGTCAGTGCTCCGTTATCATGACAGTATTTTGGGGGCGACGGCACAGGGATGCCATGCCGATGTACCAACTGAACCATACCCACTTGACGATCGCTGCCACTCCCCATATTCACAGGCCCACCAAGTTTTGCGTCTAGATCAGGCGTGTTCATATGGAGAGCCCGCTGGACGGCTGCTGGCTCATAGGACTGGGCAACAACTCAATTTAGGACACAGTCATATCGTGAGGAAACAGTTCAGATAAATCGTATCCAATTCTCTTGATGGCTTTAATGCAGGGCAAGGAGGGACGTGAACTGAACTACCGCAGCAACTACCCCTAATCCTTACAGATATAATATAATTGAATATACGGCCCTTTTGCAAAGTAGAGCCTCTGATTATCCCAGTCCAAGATTCATGTCTCTCGGAAGACAAAGAAAAATAGCATCAGCTATGAACGCCAGATACAAACGGATTTTTAGTCCAACAGCCTCCAATCAAAAAGGTATAAAGTAAAACGAGATATAGTATGCACAGTGTCGAATATGGAGGGACGTACCCTCGGGACGGCGAGAAAGAGATGAATCTCACGGCCCGGCCACTCTTCAGGTCCCATCTCGCATCTCCTCATCAGATTTTGGAACTCCTCTTCTTTTAACGGGTACCGCCAAGGGCACTAATTCTAGCTCCCGATGGTCGGTGAATCAGGCTCTCGACAACATGTTTGCTGACAACACCTGATTCGTGGTGAATAGTCTCAGACTCGCTGCGACCTTCAAGATCATCTTCGTCATCCTCGACGATCTTGGTGGGGATATCATCCCGGATCATGTATTGCTGGCTAGACCGTTCTGGGGTCGTGGCCGTGGAAGCAAACGAAAGGGCCGTGCTGCTTCGGTTGGGCACCAAGTCTGGCGTCGGGGGGATGCTCGACGTACGTCCCGATGCTGGGTGCAACATACTGTCATCGCCAACCTCAGAGGTCGCGTTGGATTGGGTGTCGTTCCCATCGTCGCTGTGGGCTGCTGAGAGGTTGCTGTTGCGACGATGCTGGCCCATACGCGCCTCCTCGATCTCGGCATCCTGGGCAAGCTGCAGACCTTCAACGGCAGCTTGGCATTGCTCAGCGATGTTCCTGATGATATGAGCAATGGCGTCGGTCTTGTCCTTCAGGTGACGATCCGCCACGTCATTGAAGCTCGAGGACGAAAATCTCTTGTTGCCTCTTGCCGGGTTCTTGTGGAGGCGGGTTTCCATTTGCGGCGTGCTATCTGAGCTCGAGGTTTCCGCAGCCTCAACATCCTCCTCAGGCTCGAAGCCCTCCTCGATCTCATGAGCCAGCTCCTCAGGCTTAATCAGAGATTGGACCAAATGCTCCATATGGTGGCTCTGGCCGCCAATTAGGCTACGGAGGTGGAGCACAACACGGCGTGCCTCATCGCGTTGTCTGGCAAGTGTGACGTTGGTGTGCTGAAGAGCGGAAAGCTCCTTCTTGTTCCTCTTGCGTTCACGCTCGAGCTCCTCTGCAATTTCTTGCTGGAGTACAAGAGCTTCCAAGGCGTCATCACGTTGCTTCTCGGTGCCCGTCAAGCGGACAGAGAGACGAGCATTGTCATCCTTCTGTTGGTCAATGAGACTTCCCAGGCGACGATTCTCCCTCTTATGGTTCTCGATCTTGACCTTGAGATCCTGGGTCTCCTTGGTGAGTTGTTCAGCAAACGCTTGGAACTTGAGGAACTAAAGGCGGCGCATTAGCAAGTCGAACCAACACACACATGTGTTCAATATTAGACAAACCTGTTGTTTCCAGCTCTCCAATTCCTCAACCAGGTAATTGTTTCGTTTTGTGACCTTGCTGAGTTCCGTATCCATACGGCCTTTGAGGTTGATAAAGTCCTGCCACGCTTCAAGAGCATCTCGCGAGTACTGGTTTCGCTCTCGGACAATCTCATTAAGATGTCTCATGGAAACCTTGGTCATCAAGGGCTTCTTGACGGCTCCACCGAAAACTGCCTTTAAGCCAGTGTTGCGACCCTGCAAGACTAGGTTAGCATGTGCCGAAGTTAGAGAATCAGTCCAGGATTCCTACCATCTTCTCGCAAACGTGGTCCATAACTGTCATCACCGAGTCCTGTGCCCACCAATCTGGATCCTGGATCGACTCGACTTCACCGCGCATAACGATGATTTGGCCGGCCGGGACCAGCTTGCCCCCACCATAAGCAGATCGGAGGTGCTGAGGAACGCCGGAGGGTGTAACATCCCCGTTCAGGGATTGTGTTAGGCGCGTGACGAACTTGTTTCGTTGGCCTGGGTTGAGAGCGGTAGGCGGGCTGGAGGTAAGAACAAAGTTGCGGTCCAAGTCAACAACCAACGCATCAGTGGGTGCGGTGAACAGAGATCTGCACTCTGCAGTGATACCGAGGATGTACGGACCAGGCTCCTGAACAAGTTCCTTCGCATGGCGAGCATGCACAACCGGAACATAGAGCCCACTCCATTCATAAACACGAACGCAGAATCGAACCGTCTCCGCAGCCATGGTGAGCATGGCCGGGTAGTGACTGACGAAGATGATTCGACGGGTAGGGGAAATGGCGGCCTCGATGACACCGACAATGTTGGGGATGGAGAGGCAGCAGAAGAGAGGCCACATGGCGAAGTTCTGGAAACCCGTGGGAGAGGACGGGAACTGATAGCAAAGGGCGTAGTCCTTCATGTCAATCCGGACCAGGTCATTGAGTCTCGGAGCGGGAAAGCTGAGAATGCGGGAAACTTCTTCGGCATGGAACAGGTTCGTGGCCTTGTTCCAGTGGATCCACATTCCTCTCAAGTAGTCACCCAGGAGGTTGTAGAGGGGATACCGGGAGAGGAAAGAGAGGCAGTAAGGAATCCAATATGTCTCATCCGAGTTGTCATAAAAGTCGGGCTCGGTCCTCTTCCTCAAATCGCGAATGGTCTCGGCTCTCTTTTCGTCGGCGCGCGACCATACACGCAGGCAAATACCGTACAGGGTATGCGAGGAATCCTGCTGCAGAACAAACGCGTGGTGGACGCAGTGAGGCTGGCTGCGGCCAGTGCAGATCTCAACATCATGAGGGAAACAAGCCTATAGTTTCGTTAGCAATTGCCTCAAGACACGCGAGTGTACATTTTCGACGAACCCTCATAGCCGCGTGGAGCGACCTGGCGATCTCGTTGTCCTGCTCGAGACGTGGACTGCTGCCGAGAATCTCAGGGAGCCAGAACTGGCCAACAGCTCCCTTCATGTGGCCAATCTTGCCTTGGGCTGGTGGTGGAGCCTTGACCCATTGCGACGGTTCCCTACCAACACCGCAAACCATGTACGCGTGGGTCAGAGTCTTGGGAGTGCGCTGCTGAGGCTTGATGTTCAAGGTGGACGGGATCGGCTGGGTGATGCGGGAGTGGAGCGACGAGGTCCGGCTGGGGATGATCAAGTTGGTATCACCTTGATCGCGGGTGCTGGGTCTGCCATCTCGCTCGCTGGTACGAGGGCGGACGAAGGATGAATGGGCGTTCAGAGATGGAGCCATGACTACTGCTGGCACGGCTCGTGCAAGATGTCCAGATGTACGAAGTGAAGTTGTTGCAAGTGAAACCTCGACGGCGAACCTGTCGTTGAGGTTATGAAGATCCCGGAACACGAATGGTAGCTACCGGCAAGCTCCAAAGTCGATATTCAGGAAGTTGGTGTCTCAGTGAGCCATTCGATGGCTTCTCAGACGAGCTGTCGAGAATTGCTGTGTGCTTAGGCACAGACAGGCTTGCTGCTTTGGACGACAGGTGGGGGGGGGTGAAAGGAATGAAGTAACAGAAAGGAGACAGAAGACGATGGCAAAAAGGTTGGAGGGAGGAGTTCGAGACAAGAAGAGGAGTCTGGGCAGAAGGAAGGAAGGTGGTGAAAGGAGGGCCGGGATGGGGTGCCACAGATGCAGAGGGGACCAAGCACACACGCAGGCACACACACACACCACTCACTCCCAAGCAGCAGCAGCTAGTAGCAGAAATAGCAGCAGCAGAGAGAAGAGACTGGCAAGACTGAACCGCACTGCAGTGGACTGAAGTGGACTGTGGGGCGGACCGGTCGAGGGGATTCGAAGATCCAACAAGCGAGGTGTGAACCGGGACCAGGGAGGGAAATAAGGTAATGGTGGGCGGCGAATTGCCTACTGCAACACAGGATGTGACCTGCAAAGGAGACAATCCCAAAGAGCTGCAGCTACCTGGGCTCCCTGCAAGGGGAGGAAACAGAACGAGCAGGGGGAGCCTCCCGGGAGAGGGCCTGAGACTTCTGCGACCACAAGGGGGGGCCGAAGCCAGGGTCCAGCCAACCCACCCATGTGTTGCAATAGCGGACGGTTTCCCACCCACCACTGGCTGATAAACCACCTCTTCTTCCCCTTACCAGCTTAACAGTGACGTTGAAGACGAAGTCCCTCCAGCAAACTCAGGCAGTCAGATGTATGATGGGCCTACAAAGACCAAAAGATAAAACCGTAGCGGCTGCCCGCAAAACTGCAAACCTACCTAATCACCTAGTACTGCTACGTAATAAGCGGAAGCATGTATCAAGCAACTAATCCTAAACCCCCCCCCCCCCCCCCCCAAAGCTCGTACGGTTCCATCAGGCTGGCCCTGTCTGACCCTCCAAGGGCCCTGGCCTGGCTCCGGAGCCAACGGCAGCTGGTGGTAGCGTGCAGCGTCCGGTGCAGGGGGCCCTGGCTCCTCCCAAAATTTGGCTCCACCTCGTCCCCCAGGCACGTCCAATGGAAGACGACGCCATTCAGGTCCGGTCACTGTTGAGGGAAATTTGATCTCCCCTTTCGTAACAACTCTGTGATTTATTATTCCCACAACGAGTAAGGGTATCTCGGTATCGCAACGCCTGCTGATTAAGGTTCCTTCTGTCTGTTGGTCGGGGCCGGATGGGGATCAGGGTTTGGGGGTGCCCCCCTCGACCCGGTTGGACGTTTATTGTTCAACGGCGGTCATTCCTTTACCTTGCTATTATGTACGCAGTAGTACGAAGAGGAAAGATACACATCACAAACCACAGACAATCGCCTACATCGTAGTGATTTGAGGAGAGGAGATTCTTCGGTCGGTCATCTAAAATTGGTCAAGTGCGGTGAAGTTATTGAGATACGCCTGGTCCCCGGCCCAAGCACCGTCCGCCGAACTAGCTGCTCTTATTGCGTGGAATGGCCTGCCACATAACACGCACACATCAATTAGTTAGCTGCTTCTGCCATTGCACCCCATCTTGATCGACGACCTACATAGTACGGACTAATGTTTGTGCAGGTGCAGGTAATCACCATGTATGTAACAGGCGGGTTCCACAACAGTGGTGCCACTCCACCAGATCAGCCTCTTGTGGCATATAAGTGTCCAACTCAGGGACAGGTCCCCAATATGTGTTCTGCTAATTATGACACAAACATCTGAATAGTTATTATATGCGTACATACTTATATGCGAGTGGCGTATCAAGCACCCGCCAAGGCCAATACTGTGCGGAGTGGAAATACCAATGGCTTTTCCCAATGCTTCGTGATGGAACTGGCGCTGCTGATGGGAGATCCCACGCTACTCTTCACTACGTAAGTTAAGTTAATTATGAACGCGATCGTATGTACGAAGGTCGAAGGACGCCGCCCCTGCCCGGTGACGTTCTTCAATCGGATTCATTCGAACGTATTCTGCATATACGTTGATACATACCAATCAGCCAGTGACACTGTGTATTTGCCGAAAGAATTGCCCATCATGAGCCACCTTTCGTCTGCATGTCTGAAAGCTCTCTATCGCGAACATCATTCTCCAGCCAAGTTGTGCCCGTTCCATGCACGCTTTGACCCGCGGCGATGGATTGGCAAAGCGCCCAAGCGATCCCCCATCCCATGTTCAATCTTCGCCCAAGCGCAATCCAGTAAATCAGCGAGTGGATGTTTCCCCCACTAATCTGTACCATTGGGGACAAAAGTCCATCTCTTTCCTTTTCGAGGCGGGGCCCGCGCTGGTGTCTCTCGGATTTTCTGATTCCTCCCCAATCAATTCTGTTCCCTAGGCGGCCGGGGGGTCGGGGCGATGTGGGCGTGGAGCGGACAAAGCACACGCGGGTTTCTCGCCGAAGCCTTGATCGCTGTCCATTTGGCGCAACAGAAGCACCGCCTGTCCTTGCTCAAACCCCACTTGGCCACCTGTCGAGGCATCATGTTGCTCCCAGCTCCCCCGCCGATGTCTTGATCGCTTTGGCCGTTATGGGCACAGCAGCTGCAGGACGGTAGCGAAGAAGCAATGTCGATGCAAACCATCGCCATGATCCACGGCATCGTGCATTCATCGATAAAGCAGCAAAACATCGGACAGCCGTGGGCCCTCATGCGGGAGCGCAGACTCGGGATGAGCATCGGTTTGTTTCATCGGTTCCAAGATTAATTAGCAAAGAAAGGTTCGCGGTTCAAAACCCAACCGGGGGAAGTGCTGTAGTCAAGCCGTCGCATAATCCAGCGGTATCAATATCACGCCCGTTATTAAAACATTCCCCGGTTCAAGCGACAGTGATCGATTGGAAACTCGGGGAGGCTACGGGGAGTTTTCCTGACCTAAATTATCTATCTATCTATCTTATCGCGCCCAACCAAGGGATTTGCTTCTGTGGTACGGTGCTGGGTGCATGTACTTCGTACACTCGTACAGGGGTCTGTCTCGCTCGCCCCTTTTTTCTCCTGAAGACCCTCCCGTTGATGAACCATCACATTTTCTCGGGCTGACCTGGAAAAGAAAATTGTGACAGGAATCCTGCGCATCAATCCATGGCCAACATGTTCTTGATCGCCGTTGTAACGGCATCTGATCTTCTGCTTCACAACACTTCATGTCAACCATGTCCAACAGGGCCTGGACCCCCCCCCCCCCCCCCCCAATAACGCCCTGTCACCGTCACCGTCGTGGTGCGGAATGTTCGTTAGTGGATCATCTTCTTCTGTTTCAGCACCTCCCAGCTTCACTCTTAACATTTGACTCGTCAACTTCCATCGCACCTTGGCTTGCGTTTCTTTTTTTTTTTTTCTTCTAATGATTTATTGCGTGGCTCCACCCTGCACATGGCGTGAGATGTGCAATAAGGGACCATCTTCGATCTTGACTACTTGCGGAATAGTTGTTCAATAGTCTCGCAGTCTTCAATCTCTTTTGCGGACGATGTCGCGAGCTATCCAATCTTCCATCGAAGCTAAGCTGCGTAGGTCGATTCTAGCCTACCCCTCCCGCCTTCACTCCCACGTGTTCTGGGGTTGGCTCCGTTCACCAGATATTTTCTTGTGCTGTACGTTTATCCCCAAGTGAGGAGAGAGAATACTATGTACAGCGGGAACCAACAAGAGGCCAAGACAGTGTTTTGGCTCTAAATAGTAGTCCGTACATCATCCAGAAATCTCACAGGTCTAGTCTTCCTTCTACAAACTTCAGCCCTATGGCCCCTTCCAATTCGTGAACACTCTCTGGCCAGTGACATTGTCTGAACAATGGTACTGCCGCAAGTCAATCTCGCGGATGGCTTACTCTTTTGATGTTTCGTGCCGTTGTCGCGCTTCACGATTTATTCACGAATCACACATCGTGTACTTCCCTTCTTGGTTGATTGGGCTGTTCAGGGTAGCTAGATTCATGGCCGAGACCTGCTATTTTATTGCGGTCTATCTTGAAGTCGAGAACACTGCTTCTAAGGATTTATACTTAATCAGCCACTTGCCTCTCTTGACGTGCTTTTGATCCGCAAACAAAAGTTGAGACTACATGCTTTCCAACACAATTGCCAAGTTGTAACTCCCAGCGACATGCACTGACACGTCTGTTCACCTTTTTCGCCATGATTACTACGATGCACCTTCTGCCATGGGGTGCGGTCAATACTGTTCCCCTATCTCGCCTGACTGTTTAGAACAGGACTACAGGTATCAAGTTTGGATCTCGCTGGGCACCCTTTGAGGGCCTGAGTCTGGAGCGATACTGGACGATAAACTCGCAGCTTCCTGAGTTCGTGTGGTCTTCTTCTGTATGTTTCTGGTCAGATTCGCGACTCCAGGTGCGGCAACATGCCAAGTAATGCGTGTGCCCATCTTTCGATATATCCTTAACCAAACGGCGTTTGTTGTGACGAGACATTGGGCTTGGATGCGAAATGCACCTCAGTGCGGTGTGTCGACTTGACCAGCAAACCCATCACATGGCGCTTGATGGCGGATCCTTCTCGAGCGCCAGGTTTGACGAGTTATTCTGCCTGACTTGGTGCTCTAGGGTCGTGTCTCCTTGAAAACTGTTGTCGAGCGTTCGTCGGCTTCAATTTCAGCGTTCATCTCAAAATGTTGGTGCTGGGAGTTGTCTCACTCGCCATTCTCATAGGAAAGCAGTCTCTGATGCGACCTATGCTAGCGTGCGTGCATATTGCGTGGCGATGACAACATTTCATCGAGAGGGTGACATACCGCTGAAGATGGCCGCGTTGACGGTCTTATATGACCTTCGAATGCATGATAAGCAAGTGCGACTGTGGCCGAGGGTTGGTTTTAGAACCAAGAGAACAGAATGAGAAGAGATAGAGCGACATGCTTCCATTGTGAGAGCACTATCGCTGCACCATCAGCCTCGTGGCCTTCTAGGCTTTATCAGAGTACTTCAGTGAGCCATCGTCGCATTTGCGGTAGTGCTGGGATAGCAGAAACGGTACTAAGTATGCCCCAAGCAGTCTCAAGAGATTTCGCTGCAGGACCATTGCACTCTCATATTGGGTGATTGCATTAGCTAGTCTAAAGTCTCATATGGAGAAAGGAACCCCCATAAAAATCATTGGCGTTGGTCGTCGCAAGAAACGCTTAGCTGGGACTGGGACTCGCAGACTGGCTATAGTCTTTTGAAACGGGATGTGACGTTATCGGTTCAGAGCTATCCTGAGGTTCTCGAGTTCGTATAGTCACTAGCGGAACTGGCTTATACTTGGCAACAGAACTCGCCTTCCTCAGGTCTGCAAAGTGCGAAACGAAAACCGGGTTGGGAACCTGTTCTAGTCCAGATTGCATGCTCTCCCTGGTTTAACAAAGTGCGCCAGATTTTCAGCCATAGTAGCTTGATATGACTCGATGAGAAATACAATGGCTTCGGTGCTAAGTTGGAGCAACGAAGCAAGAACAGTATTCTGAACTGCTACTAAGTA
Source organism: Reticulascus tulasneorum (assembly GCA_001557505.1). NCBI lineage: Eukaryota > Fungi > Ascomycota > Sordariomycetes > Glomerellales > Reticulascaceae > Reticulascus > Reticulascus tulasneorum. The sequence continues at coordinate 3,315,883 of LSAX01000003.1, read as the reverse complement.
CGTTCAAGTTGACCTCCATTCGTTGCGTCGAGTCAAGTTGAACTCGATGCTTTTGACAAAGGGATATAAAACGCACGTAGGACAGAGCTGCAACTCCCTAACACCCGAAGCTGGTCGAATCATAATCTGGCGTTTATATCCAGTCAAGGCTCATTCCGAATGCCATTATCGAGCATCTGGTAGTACTCTAGGCCCAAATCATGTTTTGATATTCCTTTCTGTTAACTAACCTAAAGACCGCGTTATCAGAGATCGAGTGCGACCTCTTCACCGACCGTCCGGGTTCCACAGCACATGTTAGTCCATGATGAGCATTAAGAGTAGCATTTCAAACCTGTCACCAGAAATGCGACGGAGATGATGTACAGCTCACGTTCTCCAACTCCTGGAGCCAATATAAGGGACATTTCCCAAGATTTATTAAGCAGGTTGTCAGTGGAATATGCCGAAAAGTATTCCAAATCTAGTCATATGAGTGTCAAAGTGATCAATCGTGCCGAAAGGCATGTGCCGGCCTCCAACATGCGTGTCGGCCTAAGCCTCGACGGATTGTCCTAACCTCCAGGAAGCCTTGAGCGGCTGCGGAATTTATGCTAGGCGATCGGGCAGTAAGTACCTTGCTGCCTCAACAGTTCCTGCGGTGCGTAACTTTGCGAAGAAACACCTCTTTCTCTTTCCCTCTCTCCTACAACTCACATACAAAGCTGTTTGACAAACAATGACTGCCTCGCACCAGATGCGCCGGATTCTCTGATAGGCTGCGGAAGGGAACGCTCTTACGAGAGCGCAAACTCAACTATGACGATGACACCATCCTCTCGAGTGTTGAATTTGGCGGTGTTTTCCTGGTAAATTATTGGATCTGTTCAACTCTGTGGTGGAGTTGAGAAGCATGGGAAGGAACGGTCGCACAACTCAACGCTTGGGAATAGGCCAATCTTCGAGCATGCCGCACCGGAACCGTAGCCGCTGGACCGCATCTACAAGGGAGATGACTGAAACTGCTGCAAACAAATCAATCTGTTGAGGAGCAGACATTCCCAAAACGGTTCTGCCTGCAGACACGAACCTGCTGTTAACCCACAAAATACTCAGCCGAGCAATTGACCGAACTAAGGGATTTCTCCTTCTCAATACTAATAGTTTGTTACCCTATTAGATTATGTAGGTGCAGTAGCAAAGTCCTCAACACTGTGATCTCGCCTACTCCGTATCGTACGAATGCGTAGACGCAGGCAATTGACATGTGAAATGTGGCTGGTGATGCTAATGAAATAATTAGTGGGGCATATACGGGTGCTAGCAAGACACACTTGTCGCATCGAGTCACATCCAGTCAGAAAATGTCCGACACATCAACCACCGAGATGGGATGTAGCATTTTGAGTGGATGTCACGGTCGCAAGAAAATGCTCAGCGCGATCACACTTACCCGCTTGCGTGTTCTATTCGGCTCCCGAGAAGGTGGACCTTGGTGCATATCACAAGCAGAGCCGCGGATGCGGAAGAGATTTCCAAGACAAGAGGCATGTCTGCCTGCTTCTAAAAATTACGTATCATTGCCGCCACATGTTTGTCGACCGAAAACTGCCGACCCAAAGCTGGACTTCGGCCTTGCGAGTACGTACTACGTATACCATCACAAGTGCATCATTGATGCGATGTGCCACGAATGGACGTCCAGAAGGAGCCAACAGTGCTCCTGAGCTACGGCACAGGGGTAAGGGTTAATGATGGCAATGTGTTGGTCGCTGGACAGCCGCTGACAGAAGAATAGGACAGGGTGATAATGGTGGGCTGGTCGATAAGCTTTGCAATGCGAAAAGGTAAGCCCACGTTTCCCATGGACCAAGGGCTGTGGGCACCCATCACCACCCCCCCTCGTCAAGGAACTGTAGTTCAGTATGGGTCGAGAAACCAGATAAAGACAGAGTAATCTGTACTGGCGCTATTGTATCAAGTGAGAGCAATGACGACATGTAAGGTAGTTCAAAGACGATACAGGATATAAACCGAACTACATAAGGTACCTTAGGTGGGGTTTATTCCCTGTCCAGGCTTGCGAAAATGTGGTGATGCGATATTCTTGCCCGCGATCACCCCAACCATGTATGTCCCTGTTGAAACGAAACGCTCATCATGCATAGTTACGCGTTCAGATTACAGACAGTCCCTCATCTTTGTGCTTGATGGATGAGATGACCCGAAATGCTTCCTTGTTAGGGCCCATTATCTTGGTCGGAAGCAAGACGGGCTAGCAGGGGAGGGGGGGAGCCCAAAGTGTTAAGGCTGTGGCGAGTGACGACTTTCACATGTTAGACGGCAGGGGTTTGGCGAGATAGTCCCATGTGGCTTCGATGCTGAGCGAGCAACACCCCGGCTCATTGGTGGCATGAAGAGCTTGCTGCTGATAGCAGAGAGGATGGAAGTCCAGAGCACCCCACCATCATTCCATTTCCGTTGCCGTTTTGCCAAAGACTTCGGGTTTCGAAGCACATGCCCAGAGACGAGGAGGAGCTAAATAAGGTAAATTCCTGACCTTGCAGCGCATCCTGTGGCGTTTACTTTTCTCGCACCTCATCGGCTGCGTTCCAGCTCATCCCTTTTAGCTTACACTGCTCGCTCCCCCAAAAACGTCGTACTCTCTCTTCTTTTTCCCTTCCTTTCCCACACACCCTCCTTACATCACCTTTGCTCCCTGATCTCTCGCTTTTCAACCTGAAAATCCGAACCTTCGCCTCACGAGTCTATCCTCAATAAAATTCTCAAGTGCAGATTTACATAGTCGGAGCAGCAGACAATGGCCCAAGTCAACGGCGATATCCCGAGCTCTGCTCCCGCCTCCGTCTTCTTCCAGGTACCACCAGTCGCAAAAGTCCCATGCCATCGCAAGCCAATGCTAACCTCGACGATAAGCACCTGCTCAAGTATCCCGTCATAAACGATGGTGTCACCACCTTTAAGCAGAATCAGTATGGCCAGAAGTCTCTAGAATTGAGCGACTCTGCCTACAAGACCTTCGCCCAGCCTATCATCCCATACTTCTCCAAGCCTTACCAGTATGTCTCGCCGTACATCCAAAAAGCCGATTCCCTCGGCGACCAAGCCCTGTCTAAGGTCGACGAGCGCCTCCCGGTCGTCAAGAAGCCAACTGGAGAGCTCTATGCCGACGCCAAGGGCCTTATCTTGTTCCCGTATCGATCAGGTCTGGAGGGCAAGGACCACGTCCTGAAGACTTACTCCTCGGAGGTCAAGAAGATTGGCGGAGAGAACCTGGTGACTTACAGCAAAGCCCTGGTCACCACCGTTCTTATCGTCGGCACCGAGACCATTACCTGGGCTGGCAGCGTGTTGAGCGCAAAGAAAGCGGAGGCCAAGGATGCGGCCAGCGAGAAGATCAATAACTAGTCTAAGGGCTGAAACGGAAAATGCAGCCTTCCCCCACAACTCAACTCATACCCCTTTCTATACGGGCATTTTCGCATCGTCACTCCTGGGATCTTGAACTACAACCAATTGGTGCGAACGGATCAGCGATATACAGCAAGGATTTGGAACAATACCTCGGGTCCACGGCATCTCTGTAGTCTTCTATTTTTGCGTTTACTTTCTTTCATCGGTGGCGGCGAGGGGATGAAGGCCTTCCGATTTGTGTGCTTGGGCGGTTCTACGTGCACGGTGCTCAATAGCACACCTCGCGGCTGCGGTTTTATCCTGTTGGGCATGTGCAGTGCTTGACGCGTCGCGTAGGAGGAAAATTGTGTGGATTTGCAAGCCTACCATACGTGGTTGGATTGCTACTTGGAGATGGTGATGGAGATGGTGATGGTGATGGAGATGGTGATGGTGATGGAGATGGTGATGGTGATGGTGATGGGGGCAGGGAAGTGGAATGTGCCCGGACTGGTGTCGGTCACCATCTGGCGGTTGAAATGGCGATTGAGACTCAGCTGATGATTTCGACGAAGAGAAAACTAATAGATTCCATTATCTCAAATGCTTTCTCTCCCGGTTCAACCTTATCAAGCACAATTCGAGTTATCTAGGAAGTGAATTTAGTAGCAGGACAATGTGGAGCACCGCTCAACTCTAGTAACGGCAAAGCACCTATCCCTCCTATAGATCCGAATCATTAATGTGGCATAATTGGATGCCACGAACCAGTCGATACAGCACCCCATTTCTGATCAGTCTGCCAAGTTACTCCTCGGTGAAGTGTCGAGGCTCACCTTTAGCCGGATCCGGCCCAAGTCGTTGGCCACAGCTGATTGGTTACGGGATAAAGATGTGCATCTCGACATTTGTATTACAGCTGTCTGTGTCAGCATTGAGAATATGCCGCTAAGAAAGTGGCTCGTCATTTGGCGGGGTAGGTACAGATATGTAACACTCTGTAGGGTCTGACCAAACAGCCGCAGAGGGGGATGCTGATGTAAAATTGACTAATGCACCTTTACTAGCTGGAATCACCCACAATTGCTTCCAAATGCTTAGTCCTTATGGGACATGTCATTAGAAGGCTACATTTTGAAGCATCACCCACTTGCTAACCTAGCCTTTCGGGGTTCTGCGTATTTCTACCTACTACTTAGTGTCTTCTAGCCCTATACTCTTTACTTTTGAACTTCACCATCTATAAGAGCATCGTTCTTGCCACTCACCGATGAAGTCTGTTTCACTTTTGGTGTCCATCATCGCTGGCATCGCTTCAATCATACTATTCAGAGAACGCATACTCGACATCGTCGCAACAACCACGCTCGGCTTTTTCAACACAACTAGTATTTTATATAAAGCACCGGAGACCTCAGCTCCAGAAACGACTTCACCACAGCGAGAAGAAGAACACCTGTTCGCAACAAACATGTCTGTTCCTCGCGCAATCCGCAAGGTTATTCTTGCCGTCGAGCAAGCCGAAGGCGCCGGCGCGCGCGTTCGTCGCTCCATTGGTACACCTCAACTCCGCAACTTGTCGCCATTCCTGATGCTCGACCACTTCTCCATCAAGCCGGGCGCAGGATTCCCCGATCACCCGCACCGCGGCCAGGAGACCATCACCTACCTTCTGCACGGTGGCGTGGACCACGAGGACTTCGCCGGCAACTCGGGAACCATTGAGTCCGGCGATTTACAGTTCATGACTGCAGGAAAAGGCATCATGCACGCCGAGATGCCGAAGCAAAACCCGGACGGCAGCGCCAATGTTGGTCTGCAGCTATGGGTCGACCTCCCGCAGGAGCTTAAAGCTTGCGAACCTCGATACCGAGACTTGAAAGCAAAGGAGATTCCGAGCGTGGACATCGATGACGATAAGGTTCACGTTAAGGTTATCTCGGGACAGAGCCACGGTATCGATTCTGTGAAGGATCTTGCATACACGCCGGTGTGGATCTTGGACATTGCCATCAAGCCGGGCGGCAAGATCGCGCAGCCGCTCCCCAAGAACTGGAATGCATTCGCCTACATTCTCGAGGGCGATGCCATCTTCGGCTCCGGCGATCAGCAGCGCGTGATCGAACAATACCACAATGTGGTGTTCGAACAGGAAGGAGAAATTGTCAACATCGAAGTCGACGCCGGAGCGGAGAAGGAAGCACGGCTAATCCTAATTGCTGGTACTCCGCTTGACCAGCCCGTCGTTCAATACGGTCCCTTCGTCCTCAGCTCCAAGGAAGATGTCTACCAGGCATTGATGGACTACCAGACCCACTCCAATGGGTTTGAGCGTGCCAAGGGCTGGAAGAGTGAGATAGGGAAATCTATGATGCACTAGAGAATCACGGAGCATTTATGTATATTATTCAGACTGTCTATAGAATGGCGCTGCATATCTCTTGGTGGCACGGGCGGAACTGGCGCAACTTTACATGATTTATGGCATAGTCGGCGCATAGGCCCCGGTTTTCTTGGGAGGGATAGAGATAGAGTCTCAATTATAAAAAAAATCAAGCCTAAAACTAAGCTACACATTTTTTCTCGTGATATATGCCCTATTTCCGAATGGACATGGCTCGGTTCATCGTAACTCACGGCGAGAAGTGAGAGAGCTGGTAAGGTGTGGCGGTTACACCGGCGCAGGGACCACCTGAGGCACAGTGCATAACTCGACCTTGATGTCTGTCCTGGCCAGAATCATGACCGAAACCCATTGTAAATCAATCAAGCGCATCTACTACCGTGACACGAAACCAAACGAAGACCCGTCACCAGATTTGTTTCGCGCCACCGACAGCGCAGAAATTACGAGCCAAAAGCCTCGAAGCGCAATGCTACGAGCTCCATAGTGTTGCTAATGCTATGCTCATGAGCCCTCCCTCTTTCTCCGACTCTGCCATTAAATGATTCCCGACCCCCCATGGACGCCCCCGTACCGAAGCTCGCAGAGCTTCTCCGACACCCCGATGATCTCGACAAGATACAGGGCTTGAAGCAGGAGTTCAGCCGCAAAAAGGGAGCGGTCGACTCGCAGTTGCGCAGTGGCCTGCGAGAGCAGCTAGAGACCACCCAGTCGGGCATGACAGGCTTGACAGATGGGCAAAAGACTGTGCAGCAGATCAAGGAGGAGATGATGAAGATCGACAAGCTCTGCTCCGAGTCCCAGAACATGATTAAGGACTTTGCTAGCATAAATCTCGTCTCGCAAGCCCATCGGAACTTCGGCGCTGTCGAAGCTATGCGAAAGAACCTCGAGACCTTCAATGAACGACTCAATATTGTGGAGGGCATGCTGCGCGAAGATGAAGCCGATAAAGAGAACATGCCCAACTTCTTACCGATCCACAACGAACTGACGCAGCTGCGAAATATCCGAGACGACGCCATGGAACAAATACAGAGGGCGGAGGATCCGAGCTTGCAGTCCACGTTAGAAGACTACTTTGAAAGGTTAGATGAGATGATTGACTGGTTCGACGAGCACGTCGGGCTTTTGGCGCTGAATCTTATTGGCCTTGTTGTCAACGACAACAACGGGCTGGTTGTGCGCTTTGCTGTAGTTATCGAGGCAGAGGAGAAGAGCGACCAGAGGGTCCTTGCGCTGCAGGAAGCCTTGAAGGACCACAAAGAGATGGCAACGAGGTTCCAAAGCATCACGGATGGCGCGAAAAAGGTCCGGGGCTACAAGGACAAATACATGCAGGCCATAAAGCTGAATGCCGAGCAACAATTTGCTCAGTCAAAGGAGGAGTTCTTGGACGACCCCTCGCGGTTGGAAAAGATCTTGAAGTGGTACTTCAACGATCTCAATGCCGTTAAGGTCGGCATGGTGCCGCTGATGCCCAAGAAGTGGAAGATTCTCAAGACATACGGCAACCTCTACCACGGGCTCATGCACGACTATCTTGTCGGAATGATCGACGACCCGGAGACCAGCTCGGCGAATACCTTGGAAATTATAAATTGGCCAGAGAAATACTACAAAAAGATGGCAAAGCTTGGCTTCAAGCAGGAAGAACTAGTGCCCCAGGTCATTGACTCTCGGGAGACGGAGCTTGTGAGAGACTTCCGCCAGCTGATCATCAAGTTTCTTGATGAATGGATCGACCGAATCTTCAAGCAAGAGAAGACGGACTTCGCGGGGCGGAACGTCGAAGGCTCCAACCTGGACCAAGACGAGTACGGCTACTTTCGAACTCGAAACCTCGTGGACATGTGGCGGATGTTGCGGGAGCAGATTGACGCAGCCACCAACTCCCAGCGGCTGGATGTCATCGAGGGTGTCATTGATGCGATGTTCCTAAGGCTAAGAGGCCGGCAACAATCGTGGCAAAGGATGCTCGAGGAGGAGGCAGCCCGGTACGAGTCTGGCAAGGCCCCGGAGCTAGACGGATTCCAGTCGTTACAAGATTGGCTCGTGGCGACTGCGAACGACCAGATCGCCTGCATTGACGACAACGAGGAGGAGAACAGACTGGCGTACTTGTCAAGCTTCAAGGCGAAGTTCGAACCGGTCGTGTCGCCGGGGTACATGGAGCGCGCGGAGGGGGAAGTCGCGGCATTGCGAGACGGATATGTCGATTTCAGCACCTGGTGCATCACCAAGTTTGCACAACTCATATTCTCGGTGGACTTTAAACTGGTCATGCCCGAGTTCTTCACGACCAAGTGGTACACAAGCACCGCCATGAAGCAGATGGTGGTCACGTTCGAGGAGTACGTCGGAGACTACCGGCAGATCCTGCACCACTCTCTGGTCGATATTTTCACAGAGATCTTCGCGGAGGAGCTGCTAGTGCGCTACATGTCCTCGGTTCGGAACAAGGGCGCCAAGTTCCGACGGGCCGATCCGTTCCAGGACAAGCTCTTCAACGACATATCCACCGCCTTCGAATACTTCGGCAATCTACCCAACCCGGAGGTCGGTAACACGGTCAAGCAGACATGGAGGGTCACGGAGAACTTCCTGCAGCTGCTCACGGTGGAGAAAGACGCGGTCGCGGACACGTTCGAGGCGTTCAAGAGCGCGTATTGGGATTTGCAGATCGGTTGGGTGGAGGCGGTGTTACGGTCGCGGGACGATTTCGAAAGGAGTATGCTGAATGCAGTCAAGGCGCGGGCTGCGCAGATGGATATAGTCAGGGGACCAGAGACCATTATGGGCAGAGTCAAATGAGGACGAGATAGAAGTTCCAAGTCCCCAAAACGCAGAGGCCTAAGCACGTCGCTGAACCAATTGAATGACGTATCGCAACAAGCTGGCAGTGCCGCTAAGGCTTTAGTCCTCCTGGCAACCCTGGCAGAGGGCTGGCTGCCAGACCACTTTCCGAGCTACAGTCCTACATAGTCATGCCCGGTCCAGATGCGCAGGTAGACTTGTCCGCGCGATTGAGACTCTTCGTCTATTCAATATGATGTGTAGGGTCTCAATTGCTTGAACTTGGGACTCTGACGGGGAGGGGACACTGGGCCACACCTCAAATATAGAAAGTTCAAGAAGACAAGAAAACAACCTCCAGCCTTAACCTGATGCTCAGTAAGAGAGATGGAAAAAGAATGTATTTACGATATGCAAACGTCGGCCTATGGGTACTACATACATCCTACACATTAAAGGCTGCGGCTATTCGTAGACAAAGCCCCAGCTCAGAATACCCCATTGGGGGGGGGGGGGGGGGGGCACCAAAGTATCGAAGTTACCGTCTCTAGATTAAAGATGAGGCTGACAAAATTTGCGACAATTGCTACGACTTGCTGCTATAGCGTAGGGTTCCGCTGTGGTTGTGGTCTTAAGTCATGAGAACAGCGAAGTTCAAGATTGGCTGGCGAGGTAATTGGCCGCCTAGTGATGATTAGTGTCCAGATCCCGCAGCAAGTCCTGATGTACCTACCCTCTCGAGATTATAGTCGTATTTTTCTAAAGCCAAGAGGGCGTCAGAACGGGAGTAGCCCATGCCGGTCAGATTCTTCAAAATTGGATCGTCATGCACGCCATCTTCGGTTTGCACCCTGCCCAAAGCAGCTGGTCGTGCCTCATCCTTGGCCGGAGGGGAAGTCACAGTTGCGGCCGACTCGGTTGGGGAGTCGAGAGTGGCAAAGATGGCGTCCCAGTCGTGAGACTCCGGCGGAGCAGGCGCTTGCTGCTGGGCTCCGCTGCTAGCAGCGCTGCCGGTGCTCCCGACCCCGGCTGCCGCCGAGGTTGACGAAACGGTTCCGAAGTCGTAGCTGCTTTCAGCGCCGAACGCGGTCGATTCGCTCTTCGCCTGACTGGGCGGGGGGCTGCTGTCGAAGACTGCATTGAAATCATCTAGACCAGACCTGGAGATGGTCTGGAAGTCATCGTCGGCTGATCCCTCCTTGGCATCTTCAAGACCCTCGAAGTCATCGTCAAGGTCGTCAAACGGTGTTTTTTCGGCTGCGGAAGTTATGATAGGAGGCTGGCTTGCTGAGCTGGTCGTTGGGTCGGGGTGAGCCGATCCAAAGATATCATCCGCAAGCGGAACTGGAGGGGGACTGGCTGGAAAAGCCCCGGGCGGGGAGAGTGGTATGTCGCTGGAGTTGGATTAGCTGCCCGGAATCACGGCGAAAAAATGTTCGAGGGGATGGCGTACCTCTGTTCAGTTGGCACAGGTCCGAAAGCAGGAACATCGTCCTCAGCGGAAGCTGCGGCATCTGCATGGTTAGGAGCCGTGATGGTAGAAGGCGATGCGAGTTCCTTTGGCGTTTCAAACGCCTTGCCCGGTGGAGAGGCGGGTGTGAAATCGTCTTCAAAACCGCCTTGTTCACTCGCCGAGTCTGAATCTTCGTCTCGTTCAAGCTCTGCAATGGGTGGAAACTCTGAATCGAAGGCTGTCGAGTCCTTTGCCGCGTCTGTTTTCGACTGTTCTTGCGCTTTGTTGGCGTTCTTAAAACTTGCAAAAGCATTGTCAAAGTCTGCCTTTGCCTTGTTTTGATCCGTTACAGCAAAAGGATCAGCATGGGACACGCCAGACGTGGCCACTGGCACTGCTTTTATCTCATCAAACGGACCAGTGAAGCCATTACTAGATGGCTTGCTGTCGTCCTGAAACACTCCTTTGTCCGAGGTCGAGGTCGCGCTTTGTCCAGTTGCTACCGCCTCAATTGGAAATGCAGCCACACCGAGCGGCGGCTCCGTCGATGCAGGTTCTGGAGCTCCAACATTCGAGGCTGGCGGCGAGACCTGTCGGGATGAGCTTAAAGACTCCGCGGCATCGGCAAATGGCAAAAAGCTTGAACTAATCTGTCTCGATATTGGAGGGGCGGGAGGCTCTGCAGTCAAGGTGGCTTGACGACTGATATTAGGTGAGGCAGCGGGAGGTGTGGCAAAGGAACCCACGCTTCCCGTCGACGTCCCCGTGGTTTGTGCCTTGAAAGATGTGAGAGGCGGTGGAGGGGTACTGGTGGTGCCAGCAGTCAATGGCCCAGGCCCAAAGACATCATCGAACGATTTATCTGAGAATTGCTTGATGGGCGGTGAAGCAAAGGCGCCCATTATGTCCGTGCTACCTGTCCGCCTAAAGAAAGGGTTGTTACCACTTGCTGTTGAAAGCGCAGGGCTGGCGACTTGCGCAGCTGTAAACACTGGAGAACTAGTGTTAACCTGCCGAGCTAGGTCTTCACTACTCTTGTTTAGATCGGCGAGTTCGCTTTGTAGTTTGTCTCGCTCCCCTTCATTAGTTACCAACTGCTTCTTATTAATGGCGACCAACCCCTTCTGCTGCCGTGCCTCAGACCGCAGCTTGTCTATTTGAGGTTTCAGCTGTGCAACTTCGGCATTGACTGCTCTGATTTTCTCCTTGAGACTCGCGTTCTCTTGTTGATCGGCCTGCAGGCTCGCTAGAATCTGCTGGCGTTGGGTTTGCAAATCCCGGCAGGTGCCATCCAGGTTCATACATTCAGCTTGCAACTTTTTGGTATCATTTCTTGCCGCTGTAAGCTGTTCTTGAAGTGAACGGACGTCGCCAGCCTCTTTTTCGTACAACGTGCGCAGTTGAGAGAGACGCTGCTCAAAGTTCTTCTTCTGCGCACTGGCTTGATTAAGTTCATTCTGGGTTGTTGTGCGCTGGCCTTGCACCTCCTGCATCTGTTTCGACAACGATCCAACTTGATTTGAGAGATTGGCCAACTCAGCAGTTTCGTTTGTCAGCTTCTTGCTGATCTCCGGGTCGTTGTCACCGAGGAGGTCTTCAGATATAGACGCTGGAATCGGAGACCTGACCCTACCTGCGCTGGAGCTGGTAGAATCCCCCGTGGCTTGCGCAGTAAGACCTCGCCCAAATGAAGAAGACGGCATGAAGGGCCTGAATTGAGTGGCCGTTGGTGATGGCCTGCCCGGAGACGAGGGAGCCAGCGCACCTGTGCCCGTGGCAAATGGGTCGTTGGCATTAGAACCTCCAGTAGAGAGGGCAGTTTGCAGCTGGGCTGCGGGTGGGGTGGGCGAAGTATCAAGTCCAAACAAGTCGTCGAGAGCAGATTTTGGTGCAGGTGCTGGTGCAGGCACCGGCGGTTGCGTCGGCGGCGGGGCATCAAATGGCGAGCCTGCAGTAGGGGGTCGAGCAGCGGCGCGCATGCTCGGGGGATAAGGTTAGGTGGTAGCTGGGTTGGTAGTGCCTTGGATCCGTCATGGCTAGTACGTTGTTGACGTATGAGGTACATGGCTACGGCAAACGTGTCCTTGTTCAGGCGGCCTTCGGATCTAAAGTCCGCCAGGTCCCAGATTTGAGCCAAGCTGTCCTCTGGCAGATTAGACTGGCTGAGGAACGGAACTGCTTCTTCTCCAGTGATGAAGCCCTTTCGGCTCTTGTCCAGATCGATGTAAAGTAGGTCGAATCTCGCCTTGTCTGCTGGGGTTACGAGCCAATCCCCCGTTGTGGTAGGCAGACCGGTTGACTGGGCTGTGAGAGGCGGCCGTCCAAGCGGACTTCCCGTACGGATCGGAGCAGAGCCGCTGAGCTGCCGGGGGATCGCTGAGATCGGACCCGTACTCGTGGGCGATTGACGTGCCGGCGCAGCCCTTCTCGTTGCGGCTTCGTACAACGCCGCAGGCAGGATATTCGGCAGCCCCCTTAGGGTCCCCGTTTTCATGGACGTGAGAAGGTGCATGGCGATGACGAACTCTGTCATTACTAGCGCGCCACGCTGCTCGGTATCGGCAAGCTGCCAGATCCTTCCCAACACTTCATTCGGCATGCCGGACTTCTCAAAAATCTGCTTCGCCTGGTCACCTGGCAGCAAGCCGCCTCCTTGCAGGCCTTGGCGTTCAAACAAGCTGGCATATTGCGTGACTTTCTCGGGTGTTAGGGGCGGAATTCTTATGGGCCCGCCTGTTCCCTGGCTTTGCAGAACTGCAGCGGCGGGTGGAGGGGGAGAGGAGAGGGTCGTGGTCGATATGCCATCGAATCGGGGTAGGGGACCCTGTTGCAATGCTATCTCTGCGGATGGTTCGCGGCCAGCCTGGCAATGGCCAATGAGTCGTAGAACGATCCCAAAACCAGCCGGTGTAAGAAACCCTCTGTTCTCGTTGTCTGCGATCTGCCAAATCTATTTGTTGCCGCGGTTGTTAGCGGATGCTTTCGGTCGCGACAGACATGCGCTAGGCCATCGGAATACTAACCTCCCCCAGAACCCTGGAATCCAATCGGGTTTTCTCGAAGAACTTGACTGCGACTTCCCCGGTGACTACACCAACGGTATCGGTGTCGGCTTGTCGAAACAGCTGGCCATAGACATGCTTCTCCTCGGGCGTGAGGTTGAGATTCGGCGCAGCTGCAGTAGACAGTCATCAGCTCCTGTGCCAATGTATCAATACGGACGTTTGGGAAAACGCGAACCTGGATCAACGGTGGCATCTGCAGACATGGTCGGGCCGGCTTGGGGCTACTCGAGCAGCTCGGAAGTGGTGGCTCAATCCGCTTAGAGTGAAGAGAGAGGATTCGTAACGGCCCAGGAAGGGTGTTAGAACACGGAGACTGAGAAACAGGGGGTTAGAGTCTCAGTTGAGCAGAGGGAAGAGGCGGGTGATGGAATACCTGCGAAGCAAAGATGGGCGCTCTTGCTCTGATCTGGTTAGGATTAGAGGAGAGGTGTTGGAAGCAATTCGTATGTTCAATTTCAGAGGCTGGGGGGCTACTACGCCTTTAGAAGGTCAGCCTGGTAACATTGGCCCCAATGAAGCTACCCCGAGTTGCGAGGTACGTACCCCTCGAACCGGGCTCCCAACCATCAAACGAGAATCCGAACCCCGACCAATGCACCAACCCAAATTACCTTACCTAGGCACATAATTACAGGAAGAAACGGCTGGTTTAATAATGCGTGCGTCCAGTGACTACCTCATCTAAGAACCCACTGTAGGGACCACTAAGCAAGCTGGACCAACGCCAGAACTCTCGAAAATAACTAATTAACACGGATACAAGGCGGCTGTTGATTTCACATTGAAATCTCTAGTATGTATTTGAGGACGAGCATTAACATTATTTTCTTTCCATCGTCACACATCTGCACACTTGCGCGTGAAGTAGCGATGGAACTAAATGTCATGTTCGTCCGTCAACCAGTGGAATGGCATTCATCTGCTAACATTTCATCTCGGCAATGAAATGTAGCATATCAGGTGCGAGAGGAAACCTACTATCGGGGCACTTACGGCTCCAACATCACAGCTTAGCCACGGCAGTCGAGCTATCACGCATCGTGGTCAGCTGCAAGGTCAGCACTGCGTTGCCGACTGCGTCTCTGAGGGACCACGAGGGTTCCAGTAGTAATGGCCGCAACACTGATCATTTATAGATACACGCCCCGCATGACATATCCAGTACTTCTTTTGATACGCAGGATCTAGCATCCTACGCCCGTTCAAATGACTCCGTCGAGCGGCTTCTTCACAGAGAAACTGCGGTATTGTTGTAGTGGCACCAGCCTTTGAAAGTGTAATCATCGTCGCATGTAAACATCCAGCACGCACACAAGACAAACTTGCTGGTGAAGTTGAGCAAACCCATGAAAGACTGAAAGATTTGCGCAACTCAATTGGCCTGGGAACGAATCTACACTGAATCTCGATACACTCCGGGCCATTGAAGTAGGTCGTTCTTGGACTCTATCAACAGAGGAAAACTTGCCATCTGCCCATTGCCCGTATCTGAGACCAAACAACACCCTTCCAGCGACAGTGTGATTGGCAACCCAGCTTGCAGGAAAACTCCACGCTCATAGACATCCACCGCGTCCCTCGGATATACAGACTTAGTACTCAGCCTCTGCACCCTCCTCATTCTCGACCGAATCGGTAGCAACCTCTTCGTAATCTCGCTCGAGCGCAGCAAGATCCTCACGAGCCTCGGAGAACTCACCCTCCTCCATGCCCTCACCAACGTACCAGTGCACGAAGGCTCGCTTGGAGTACATGAGATCGAATTTGGTGGACAAGGCCGACCAGGCCTCGGCAATTGCCGTGGTGTTTGAAAGCATGCAGCTACGCGGTGTTAGGTTTCTGTCAAACAAATATGGAAGGAAATTACAGGTCTACACTTACACAGCACGGCTGACCTTGGCCAGATCACCATGGGGAACCATCATGGGCGCCTGGTAGCAGATACCGAGCTTGAAACCGGTTGGGCACCAGTCGACGAACTGGATTGTTCGCTTCGTCTTCAGTGTTGCAACCGCGTCATGGGCATCTTTGGGGACGACATCCCCACGGTACAAGAGACAAGTGGCCATGTACTTGCCGTGGCGAGGATCACACTTGACCATCTGGTTGTTGGGCTCGAAGCAAGACATGGTCATCTCCTGAACACCGTTGGCCTCATGGGCTGCCTTGGCAGCGGAGATCATGGGTGCGTATGCAACAAGAGGGAAGTGAATACGTGGGTAAGGGACAAGATTTGTCTGGAACTCGTTGAGATCGACATTGAGAGAGCCATCAAAACGGAGCGAAGCGGTGATGGACGATACGACTAAAGTCTTTGTAAGCAAAGGGGCTCTCACAACTCAAGGGGAACAGACAGAGCTACCTTGGGCAATGAGACGGTTCAAGTTCTCATAATTAGGGCGTTCGAGACCAAGGTTGCGTCGGCAAATGTCGTAGATGGCCTCATTGTCCACCATAAAGGAGCAATCAGAGTGCTCGAGGGTTGTGTGAGTCGTAAGAATGGAGTTGTACGGCTCGACGACGGATGTCGCAGTCTGTGGAGCGGGATAAACGCAGAATTCCAGCTTGCTCTTCTTGCCATAATCCACAGAGAGACGTTCCATGAGGAGAGCGCCGAATCCAGAACCGGTACCACCGCCGAAGGAGTGGAAAACGAGAAAGCCCTGGAGACCAACACAGTTGTCGGCAACGCGTCGAACCTTATCCAGGACCTGGTCGATCAGCTCCTTGCCGACAGTATAGTGGCCGCGAGCATAGTTGTTTGAGGCATCCTCCTTGCCAGTGATCATCTGCTCGGGGTGGAAGAGGCCGCGGTAGGGTCCGGTGCGAACCTCGTCGACGACATTGGGTTCCAGATCGCAGTAAATAGCTCGCGGGACATACTTGCCCTGGCCTATAGAAGAGAATGTCAGAGGCCATCAAAGGCTGGAGAGACGTGGGACCCAGCATACCTGTCTCGGAGAAGAAAGTGCTGAAACCGTGGTCTGGATCGGCGGCTTTGCGCTCTTCAGTCAGATACCCATCAGGCTACCCGGTAGCTCGCGTCAGTACAATGTATTCCTCGGACCTGATTGTTGGAGAATGTTACCTGGATGCCATGTTCAAGGCAGTAAAGCTAACGAAAAGTCAAGATTAGCTCAAGATCCACAGGCGTTGCGCGTACTGATAGCGCAAGCAGAAGAACTCCGTTGGAAAGAACCGCAGAGAAACTGTCGAAAAGCTTACCTCCCAGCAAGAGTTTGCAATCTGGCAGCCTGCCTGGCCAACTATAGATATCAATGTGGTCAGCGTACGGTACATGCCATCGCCCGGCAGGATATATGAGGGGGGGAAGACACGATGCGGTGAAGACGCGTGGGCCGAGGAGCTTACCGTTGATGCTGATGACCTCACGCATGTTTATAGACGGGTGGGGGAAGCTGAAGAATGAGCTATATACGACGGTCGAGTTCAAGACGGGTAGAATGCGTGGCTTAAACAAGAGGTTTGTTGAAGTTGAATTGTTTCTGCCTTGTGCACAGGGGGATTGAAAGAATAGGTAGAGTGGGGGAAATTTGGGTGCACAGGGGCCGTGCAGGAGTTTTTGTTGATATGAGGCAGGGCCCGAATTGGTAAGCGCGTCTTTCCCGATCAGTGTTTACTGGGCACTAATTGGGTCTGGGTAAGTACCTTAATATGAAGTACCTCGTGCTGAATGTTCCCAACAAGGCACCCAAACTACCACATCAGTGCTCTCAAGTACCTTGGGCGCCACCTCAGACCGTCATGTTTACTCGAGTTATGGAAGTACCGATCCTGCAGCGGTTCATCCCACTCAAGGTACCTACCCACGACGAATATGGCAATTGCACAACGGCCTGCACAATGAGTTCGACTTCGAGACTCGCCTTCCTTCGAAAAGGAATCATGTATATATCATTTTCAGCCGAGTATCTTGTAGTCAACAGCTTGATATAATTTCCAGAGGTCTCAAGCACTTACAAGGCGTCAATTACAGACAAGAACGGCATTTCATCGGTAGGTACACTTAGGTGATTAATTAGTGCTTAGGTTCGCAGCGGCTGATGGTTCCCATTCTTGGTGTGCACAGGCCCCATATCCCTGCAAGTCTGCCTCTAATGTCAACCTCAATCTGAGCATGATCTTGGAGTGCATTTTACCTACATCGGTAGACACTCATGTTCCTTCTTTGGGAAGTCTAATACTCCCAGTCGAAATTCCACATATCTTTTTGCTTGCGCACATGACCTCGCCTTCTCCCGTGTGTCTAACAGTCCCTTAACCCCCAAACCCCAGGAGAATGAGACACTATATTTACATGGCCCTATGCATCGCGTCAACTCTACACAATGCATGTGCCAACGTGGAGAAGGTCATTTTCCTAGCTCCGGACTCTGTCAACGTCCCCTCTCAACATCCGACTCTGGAGGATCTGCAATTGGATGTTCTCACGCCAAAGGATCGGGTTATCAGGACTTATGTTCAAGCAGCCTTTCCAGAAACGGGTTCGGAGTCGGGAACGGAGACATGGCTATTGCTGGACAGTCTAGCTACGGACCAGCGTTATGAGGTCAGGATATGCTGGGCCGCAACAGTAAGCTCTATTCCTCGCCTTGATATCTACGAGTCCTGACCCGGCATCTGAAGCAACCCACCTCATTTACTCTAGACGTGTTTGAACTACATGTTGTTTGGGAGACTCCGGCACTGATTGCCTCTCTGGCCAACTACGCCAGTTCTCGCCTGTCCGGTCACACCCCAGACGCTGAGCAGCCAAGAATATCTTCACCACCGACAGGAGCCGGCTCCGAGCGTCAATCCTCGCTTCTGTTCCTTCGCGTACTCGCCGCGGCTGACTACTTTTCTGACAACAAGACATTGATGACTACAGCAGAGCCTGTCTACGCAGACATTATCTTAGACCCTTTTACCTTCAATCTGCTTCCCCAGTCATTAGCACCCACAGTGCTCTATATTACTATCGTGGCCATAGTGACCTGGTTTCTCTCGCGATATATTTACGCCTGGATTCAAAGCATATCTGTATCGGAGGAAGGGAGAGACAAGAAGACTAGGTAGCGGGCATTCAGGGCAGGACTATGTGCGGCGGCTTCATCCGCCAGCTCCGCCAGGAGGCAATTGTAGCAGTTCGTCTGGATATGAATTTTGATATCTACATGCTAGGTCGAGGGCATATCTTATCGAAGTCACCGCAAAAACGCTGCTCGCAATGTCCTAAAACCCCACCCCTGGGAAACCTGAGCCGGATCCAACAATCAGGCCCAGCCAGTCCCGCTGATACGGCAGATCTGCCACTTGCAGCTTGCCCGACATAAAAACGAACGGAAACTGATCTAGGAGAACGCAGGCTCGATTCAAGCAACAGAACCTCGACTATGGGTCCAAAGCCGTGTAATTAGCTAACAAGCTTCGCTCGCGCTCAGTAAGGAGGGTTGCCATAGCCCTGTCCTTGGTGAGGGGGCTGGTTGTTAGAATATGACGGCTGCCCTGGGTAAGGCGACTGGCCTTGTGGCGGAGCCCCCGCATAAGATGGGTTGTAGCCGCCGCCGCCGTATTGCTGCTGCTGCTGGTGAGGTTGGTTCGAAGGCGGCGGAGCCCCATAATTGGGTTGTTGGTATGGAGAGGGCTGACCATACTGCGGTTGTCCTTGTGGCGTCGGAGGCGCGTGGCCATATGAGGGAGTGTGTGACTGCTGGCCACCCGGAGGGCCGTAAGAAGGATTATGCTGAGGTTGGCCCGGTGGTGGAGGCGGGGGGTATGACTGTGTATGCGATTGGTTTGGCGGAGGAGAATGATATGAAGGCGTCCCGGTCGGAGGCGTCTGATGAGTTGGCGGTTGATAAGATGCTGGCGGGGCTTGGCCCGAATAGCCTCCGCTCGGTCCTGTGTTGGAGTAGCCATAGTTTTGACCCTATTGCAGCCTATTAGCTCGATTCGACAACTGACTTGACCCGCTCTGGAGATACTCACACCGTGGGCTGGCTTGCCGCCGCCGAACATGTTGGCAACGCCGCCCATGAGGGAGCCTGCTAAACCTCCAGCGCCGTGCTGCTGCTGTTGCTGGCCAGTGGACTGCCCACCATGGTAATTCTGTTGCTGTGGCTGGTGCGGTTTGTTTCCAGACGAGAGCAGGCTCGAAGCTAAGGCGCCGCCGAGCTTGCCCAGAGGGTTCTTCCCTGCTCCGTGACTTCCTCCCCCGTGACTGCCACCCTGTCCGCCTGACAGACCTCCCATCAACTGCCCAGCGAGGCCGCCCAGAGGGTTCGATCCATGCCCGCCACCACCATGGGAAGCCCCGTGGCCCTGGTTCTTGCCGCCGAGCAACGCATTCATCGCCATGCCCTGTACACACCAGCAGATTAGCAAAGGCCGGGTCAAGTAGAGCTCATCGCATCTTGGCTATATACGTACGCCGAAACCACGGTCGCCCGTGGGGCCACCGGGACCCCTCGAGCCATCTGCAGGCAGTACGGGCTCCATCGAGCCGTCGGAGTGTCGCACGGTCTGGGTGCCGTCGGGATGTGTGATGACCTCGCCGTGTTGAGGGGCACCGTAGGGATGCTCAGACACCTGAACTGGAGTGCCGCCGACGGGTGCGGCCTCGGTTGGAGTCTCCCACTGCGAGACGCCGGTCGACAGTTGAACGAAGTAGTATTTTCTGCTTGCTGCGTCCCACTGCGCAATCCAGCCGGCAGGTAGTGGAGGCGGGGCAAAGGTTGGCCCCTCAGTGCCTGGGGAAGTTGGCCCTGCCATCAGTGATTGGGAAACAGTAGAACAGATAGCAGAGGATGGGTGTCCGTCACGATATACGGCGTCAGAGGGAAGAGCGATTGGAAAAGAGTGCGGAATATCGAATGCGGGCGGGCTCTGTGTATTATAATGTTGTGGAGATGCATTCACAAGGGGCCTATGAGTGGGTGGGTGGGTTGGGGTGGTGGTGCTGGCACAAAGGAAAAGGGTGGTGGTGTGAGGGCCTGGGCGGTCTGGAAGAGAGTGGCGGCAGACTTGCTACCTGACCTCACGGTACATACATCGATAATAAGGCAGTCAGCTTTGGGGGTCTTTATCTGCGTAAATAATCCATAGGTACTTCTAATAACGCAGACAAGATAAAGGGCATGGTGGACGGAAGCGGAATATGGTAGAGTTGACTGTAGTGAGTTCGCACCACAGCACCAGGCACCCAGCACAGCCCCAGTACTCCTGCTGAAGACAGGTCGTCGTCAGTCACTGCGCCAGCCTTGGAAAAGCTTCGTTCGAATGAGCAAGGTGAACGAACGCGTGCGAACGCCACCGAGACTGTGCTTGTTCTTTGGCAGATGGATGCAGTCTCGTACAGTGCTTGGTAGGTCCGACACAGTGACATGGATTCGCACGGCGACTTTGGGTGCATTTCATTGTGTATGTACTCCGTAACCTGCCTACCTATCCAGGTAAACAAGCTACCTACCCACTGTACCTAAGAATAGGTGGGGTGGGGGGAGGGGGTTCGCGACTGTACTCGCCAAGGCCTGGTCTGACCCCATCCATCCTTGGAGCGACGATGGCGGCCTCCGGTCTACATATCTTACTGTACACTAATAATGCCGACCTACCTGCATGGTGAGGTTGCCTACCAAGACAACACGGATCCTGCCTCTTGGCTCTTTTAACGAAAAGAAGTTCGCGTGGCTATATGAGCTAATAAATCCATAAGAAATACAGAATCTAACTAATTGTTTTACGGAGAAGCGCGGCTGGTGTTACCGCGTAGAGGATTTCCCTTTGCTTACAACTCAACAGGTAGTGTAGATGCAAAGATGCAAGAGAAATGTCAAGTCAATCCCAAAGAACCAACGAGGGTAGGGTACGAAAGAAAAGAGATGCATATGTACAATCTCACTGACAATATATACTAAAATGGCGGGAACCCATGGTGTCACCCCTTCCAACGCCAGACAATCTATAAACAAAAGCTGCTATCACCTCCCCAATCTGCAGGCCGTGGCTTACGCACGGTAATAAAGCCCTTCGCCCGTGGCATATGTACAGGAGTGGCGCCACCGGTTTTCACATAGTCCAAGCGGACAAGAATCGACGGGCACCGCTCCTCTTCTTGGACATGACCAGTGTATCGCCCATTCCAGGTTGGCAAGAAGTCCCAGCCGCCATGGAAATGAGTTGAGACCATGCTCCGGAGGCACACCGTTGAAACTGGGTTCCTCCGATGCAGTTCCACTGACCCTCGGAAGTGCAAGCAGTTCCGGGAGCCACTGAGCCGGAAGAGCCACCGCCAGACCCGGAACCAGGTCCATTGCTTGGTGATGCGGTAGTCGTCGGAGAGGCGGCTACTCCAGTCTTGGTAACGGTGGCTAAAGTTGTCGGTTCGGTGCCAGCTGGTTGCGTCGGGGAGCTGCCCGGCACGGACACAGTGACGAAAACACCCCCCGGACTGAGAGATGTTAGTGGAATTGGTACAACTGATAGGCGGTCCGAAGCGGACGAGGAGAGGTGAACATACAGAGAAGACGAAGGTGCGGCTACAGCGGTGCTGGGGGCCGGGATGGCGCTCGAGCTTGGTGGCGCTTCAGAGGCTGGAGAACTGGGCTCTGGCGCAGCGGGGACGCTTGACGACGGGCTTCCGGACCCCGGACCAGAGCCAGTGCCGTCATCAGGGTTTGCCGCAGCGGCGCCACAAGTTCCATCTGGTGCTATAGCTGTGGATGGGTCTCCAGAGACGTCCGCACCTGGGTCAGGAAAGAGAACGTCGGTGCCATCTAAGGTCTTGCAGCCATTTTCGATATTCGCTATAAACATTTCGGGAAGACTGCTAAAACTTGCGGCCCGCTTTGCGCGTGGAATGCCCGTGTGGCGATTGGGGGATGGGGATCGTGCAGAAACTGTGCCAACCAACGACACAACAGCACAGTTCATATAGAATTCTCGGTTGCCAACCTTGTTGAGCCAACTCCAGCTGAGAATGGCTTCATCGGACTGCGGAACATCGGCTGGAACTGTGAAATCCAAAGAAGAAGTGCCCGCAGTAGGACAATTGCCAATATAGCTGTGCAGAACTTTGAACGTCTTACCGCTGTCAACGGAGAGCGATACTTGGCAACTCCCTCCATTGTGGTTTGCACCCCCTGAGATTGTGACGTTGTAGGTACCACCAGCCTGGTATGTTGTGACAGGCGAGGCTTGATCTGTGCCTAGAAGGCTGAGACTTCCCTTGCAAGGGAAGTCGCTACCTGAGCCTTTAAGAGGGCTGGTCATGCTGTAGTCGATGTCGTTTCCGGCAAAGGGATTGTGCTTTGATCGTAGAGGTGGAGGCCAAGTGACTTCCATATGGGCAGATACATGGCCGACGGCCGCGAAGACGGCGGCAACAACAAGAACGAATGAGTTCTGCATCTCGGTGGAGTAGTTCGGGGTGAGAGTCCGGCTCTTGAACTTGGTGTGTTCTGCTGTAGATGATGAGGTGTTGAAAAGTGTAAGGGAATGCTATGAACTAATATTGGTGCTTGGTTCTCCAGAAGCTGAGAAAAGTGTGCTTTATAGTAGCGATTGTCGTGCCTGCTCGTTCCAAGTCGAAGAAAGACTGACAATGGAACAGAGATGTTGTTCCGAAAACTGAAATGGGAAGAGATATATTGTCAAGTAGGGTTGAAAAGAACAATAGGGCTGTTCTAGCAGCACGCAGAATGCGCAATTGTATAGTTTCTGAAAGAAGGAACCAGAAGCGAAACCTGCACTCTGGAGTAGGTACCAGGAAAGGAATGGACCTGATTGAGACGAAAAGAAGCAAAACAACAGACGAGCAGAGAAGAACACAAGATGCGGTTTGAAGCAGTACATTTGGAGGAAGGACCGCGGCCTTTATGACTTACGGCCCGCTGGTGAATGCTAGCAAGGGCGGACGACAATACACGTCGACAACCCATCGCCAGCGGGATGCCTCCAGGTCCTACTATTACGTACTTCTCACTCTCCTTATTCCCTCCTGGACAAAAGATACCCACCCGCCGCCCCATCTTAGTATAGGAGACATTCAAAGATGCGTTTATCTGCTCGTCGGAAGCCACCGTTGACAGGGAACAAAGGACACAATGGATGGATGCACGAATGACAAGCCACATCACCAGAGCCGCGCCAAAACTCTGAAGCAAGCGACAGTCAAAGGAGCCGTCGCCCAGAGCCAATCAGGTGTGGCGCGTTCCTGGCGTGGTGAAACGCTAGGGTCCGGGGATTCTTTGATTGGCTCCGGCTTTCAGAGTCGCCGCTTCAGAAGTCTGGACTCGAAAGACGGATGAAACATGGCTACGTACCTTATTTGGGTTTGCTCACAGCAGCCCCAGGGCCTATTGCCACCAGCGCTGCAGTGTCGTGTCGTGAACCCCCCTACCGAGCCGCGGGAGAACAAACCTGGAAGCAGGGCACAGTTCTGGGCAGACAGAAAACCCCCCCCTATTCTCTGCCTGATGCATTGGTTTTCAAACATGCATTCAGCGAATAACATCCTCCGAGAACCCGCTGACGCTAGAACAACCAGTTCCTACTTCATGCTGTGTGTCGATCTGCTGCTCATCTCATTAGGCTCGGGCTCTTATTCCCTGCCGGCTCATGTCCGCCGTCCGCCTTCGGTTCCTTGCTATTGTATTCCCGCCCAGAAAACGAGCTACCCAAGCAGGTGATATGCACCTGCTCTATACGGGTGCCCAAATAGCTGACTGACTCGGCCAGCTTACAAACGTCTCCAAGATAGCCATGGATTATGCATGTCAAATAGAAGCCGCAAAACAAAACAGACGGATGGTGGCCGTCCGCCCTCTTCTCATCTGACAGATGACAACCGCCCAGTAGATCCACATTACGAAAAATACAGCCCTGTATACCTCGATGCACTACACAGCACACTGAGATGAACGAATCCATGATGAACATTTAATGACGTAGCATAGCTGTCTTCTCAATACTACAAGCTAAGCTACGTGGCCACTGCCAGTAAACTAATCACGCCCTGGGTAAAGCCTTCGATCTACCGGCAGGATAGTGACACCACATCGGGGAGCCTCTCAAGTTGACATCTCCAGACCACAATCTGCGAGGAAACAACCCTCACCCTCCCCACGAGCCCCTGCAAGCTCAATTCTCCACAGGTCGAGTCTGTGGCTGCCGCGTTCTCCCAGCCAGGTCAGAGCCTGAGTATAACAGAGCTCCGTGACGCTTTTCTCGGAACATGGCTAGTAGCACCAATTGTGCTATGGGCCGTGATACGACGGACAACCGCTAGCATTTCGAGGCCTGAACTGGATCCAGGGTCATAGTCGTATTGCATTGCTGAATATAACGCAGGTTAGAGCGATTGGTGAAGGGTCTGTTTGGCCATTCGGAGGTATTGCTTTCTTATCTGATCCATTCGTAGAGATACGCGTCAGACGAAGACATGTAGATAAGAAAAACCGCAACGCGTGGCTCTCTATGCCCCCAGTGGCTAAGAGGATGAAGGTTGGCTGGGAATATGGCTTCGGCACATCCCACAACGCGGCTTCATGTGCTGGCCGGTTGTCACTTGGCCTCGTCAGAGCCCTCGGGCGTCCGGCCCTGAGTACCAGTCGGAACGGGGTGAACTTGCTGTGCGACTTGATGCTGCCCGTGAACCCCACCAAAGTTCTTGGGAGCATAGCTGTTGCTACCGCTGCGATGCTGTGCCCCATATTGGTGCATCTGTTGAGGGCTTGTACCGAAATGCTGGGGTCCCGGGCTGCTGTAGCCTCGAATGTTGCCTACTGAGCAGAGTTAATAAATTGTACATGATTTGACTTGACTCCATCTTACCCTGACCACCAGGTTGCTGAGGTACAAACACGGGTTGTTGATATTGTATGTTGGGGCTCATGCCATAAACTGGCTGGCCCTGCTGAGAACCTTGATGAACCATCATCGGCGCTGAAGGCCGCCCGGGACTAGGGTATCCGTTGGAGCCAGGCATCGACTGTGGAGGACCAGTATTTTGGGGGATGAACTGAGGATGAACACCAGCGTACATCTGCATTTGCGGCGCTGGAACCAAGCCCTGCGGGCTGGCAATGAACTGGGGTTGAACCATCATGTGTCCACCCATATGCCCTGCCTGTTGAGGCATAAACTGAGGATTGTTGGAAAAGCTCCGAAACTGGCCCATTTGCGGCGTGCCAGGTCCTACGAATGGTTGCATTACCGGCTGATTGTACGGGACTTGAGCAGGTGAGTTGACGGCAGGCGCATAAGTGATTGGTACTTGTGCCATACGGGGAGAGGCGAATGACTGAGCTGAGTTGGAGTGCATCATTCGATGGTCATCTACATTGTTGAATGGAACATGTGGAACAGGTCCGTGCGGAGTATGCATTTGCATCGGTGGCATATGTGGTGATTGCCTTGGAGCCATGTTGTGGGCTCCATGCTGAAGGTGGAAAGGGAGTTGATGCTGGTGGGCTAACTGCGGCATAACATGCGGAGGATTGGGCGTAGCCATGGCTTGAGCAGGAAATGACTGTCGCTCCAGAAACTCCTTGTAGGTTAGGTGCATCGAAGACTCTGGCTTCTCGTTGCCTTCTTGAAGTTGTCTCCAGGTGGGAGGTGTGTCGAACGACTGCCTGATACCATCATTGTCATCCCAGTTTCGCCCTTGGGTTGGTAAGGACTTGATATGTGACAAGATAAAACACTTCTTTACATCGATGGCCTTGGTCTTTCGGCGAATTAGTTGACCACTTGGGCTTGGATTAGTCTGCCCGTCCGACACGTTGTTGGCAGCAGATCTAGGGCTAGACCCAGCACTGGCGTGGCTATTGGGGTTGAAGGAGGTCGCGAAAGGGTTCGGTCTAAACTCGTGGCTATTGGGGTTGAGCTTGCCACCCATATGACTAGGCACTCCGCTGAGACGCCGTGCGAAAGACGGATCGACAGTGTTTGCCGGACCAGTTGGTGGTAAGCGCATATCCTGGACACCGGCGGTGTGCTGGTGATTTTGTGGAGGTTGTGACATCTTCTGCTGCTCGACGCTGCGTAGTCGCTGGGCCAGAGGCTGCCGGTTTTGTGGGGGTGCGTGTTGTCCACTAGACCGGTCGTTTCTGTAAGATTGCGCATTGTACGGAGGATTTGCATAAGACTGTCGCCCGCCTTGGTGGCGGGCAGCAGAACCTGATGGGGACGCAGCATGTGGTGGAGCAGCCGACCGTGCCGTTGTTCTCGCATCTGTGGTAGCTGACCCAACGGAGCTCTCTATGGATGGTTTCGGCTGTGACTCTTTGGCAGCACCATCCTTATCCTTGACAGCAGCATCGGCCTTCGCTCTTGCTACGTCCTCAGCATTCTGAATAGCTTTTGCTTGAATCTCTTTCTGCTTGCTTGGATCCTTGGCAATGATTGAGATAAGATCAGTCGGTACTGGAGTTGAAAGTTTAAAACTGTCGGCAAATTTTTTCAGCTCAGTCAACTTCACTTCCTTGTCCGCCTTTGCTTTGCTACTCCGAACCTTTTCGGCGTTCTGGCGCTGTTGGCTTGCAAATGTCTTGAAGGAATTGAGAACATCCCGCTCTACCGTGGACGCAGCACTCGGTGCAGCACTCGGAGCAGGTGCTTTCGCCTGTGGAGAGATCGTACGGCTCGTCGTGCCAGACGGACGAAGAGGCGCAGCGGATTTCTCAGAGTTCTTGGGATCGGTTGGCTTGGGGCTCGGGGATTTAGTGCCAGAAGATTTTGATTCTACTTCATTATTTGCCTCCTGCTTTGGCGCCGACTTGGACCCCGATTTTGCCTCGGCAGCTTTTTGGCTGTCGGGAGTTTCTGGCACGGCAACCTTAGCTGGCCCTTGAGACAGAGCCTTCCCATCGTCTGCTTTGGTAACTGATTGTTTTTTGGAAGGCGGAACCCGTAGCTGCGACGAAATTATAGCTGGATCAACGGGTGCGCCAGTGACTGTAGCCAAGCCAGATGGTGCTCGTTTCGATGGGGGGATGTATTTGTTCTCGCGATTTGATAGTGGAGGGAAATCTTGCCGCCTGACGCCGCTATACCTGTTCATACACCATTAGCGCCTACCTAGGATATCAATAGGGACTTTCAACAACATACTTGTCTTCTTCATCACCTCCACGATCGTCTCCACCTGCGTGATCCATAACCCGCTCCTCGGCTACA
This sequence comes from Reticulascus tulasneorum, assembly GCA_001557505.1. Classification (NCBI taxonomy): domain Eukaryota; kingdom Fungi; phylum Ascomycota; class Sordariomycetes; order Glomerellales; family Reticulascaceae; genus Reticulascus; species Reticulascus tulasneorum. The sequence continues at coordinate 3,288,591 of LSAX01000003.1, read as the reverse complement.
TGTGCTGTGGTTGGTAGGCTTCGTTCTATCTCTCTTGCTTTTCTTTCGGCTGCTGCAATTCGTTCTCTGTACTGGGGATGGCTTTTATCGATGGTTGTCGTGTAAATGTTCTCGTCGTAGTCTGTCGTAAGGCCAAACAGGCGCTCATTCTCGGCAAACTGATCCCATGTACCGCCCGACGACGTCTTCTCGAGGCTTCCGTCCATCCCATCCGAAGCATCGGGAACCCAAGGTTGGAGCGTTCGCTCATTCCCAAGCCGACTATTGGAGATGGCGGTATCTGTGCGGAAGCCAGACCTGTTGCCTGCAATGGAAGTTAGCAGGGGCTAGAGTCTCTTGACTAGAACGTGTCACGCACCATTCTGTCCTCGACTATCCGGCTTGCCAGAATTCGGCCCAGGAGACCGAGCATCACCCAAATCCTTCTTCGGGTAAGGCATGGTGTTCGATTCTCTTTTGTTGCTTCCGTTCCCAATATCACCCTGTGTTTTTTTCGGTTGAACCATGATGCAGTCTGGACCTGCTGAGATGGTACAAGTGTAAAATGCTTCGAAGGCGGCACCACTCTACCGGGTGAATCGCACCCCTCGCCCTGGTTGGAGAACGTTAGCATGAGAAGCTAGTCTGGGTAGAACAAGCTAATGTGTCTTCTGACTAGGCTGGGAAGAGGTGTTTGGGGGAAGCCAGATGTGGTCCAATTGTTATAGTAAACAAGCTGGGAGCTCGAGGAACCGAACCTCAGCTGCTGCTTCAAAAAGTGCAACATAAGGCAGGGAAATGCAGCGATGTCAAGATTGGACAGAACTAACCTTGGTAAGGCGGAGTTGGAGGATCGCTGCTTGTCTTGCCTGGAATTTGGTAGCGATGAAGCTCGAAACAGACAAGTCGACGAGGCTCCTCTAGCGACGCCAGGAACTCCTTACGGGACAATGGGGACTCTGCGAAGAGGAGCGGATGTCAGCTTGGAGTCGTAGGCACGAGACTGGGTTTTGGGGGAGACCGTGGCAACAGCCGCAGCGAAAGCACACGCGTAGATTCCTTCCGTCGCAACGGCCAATATGGGTGTGTAGAGGTAGAGAGCATAGGCGTGGGTGATGCTGGTGGACTCGGGGGAGAACATGAGAAGACACTGGACCGAAGCACGAGACGAGAGAGTAGGCAAGGAGAAGAGGAGCAGCTGGGTGTCTCACCTACGGCGGGCCCTCGGGCAGTCAAGTCAGGAAAGACTGTTTCTTGGGAGTCGCCCAATCTATTCTCTGCAATTGGCGTCGCAATTGGGCGAGGCTTTGGCGATGCTGGGAAGGAGAAGGGGAAAACTGCAACAGGGCGAGAAGGAGTTAATTGCAGATGTGGAGGTTGAGAGATGAGGCTTTGTTTTCACTACCTTGTCACTTTTGCCAGGCTAGCGAGAAAAAGGTGTGGTGTGGGAGCGGGAAGTGGTCCGGGGGGGACATGGACACATCCAATATGTTCCACTGGCCAAGGGACTCAGGTCGACATGGCATGGTACGTAGATTAGTGCGTAGCAGAAGTACTGCGCAAGTATTAATTAGGGGCAGGTAATCCAAGGTTCCTCAGTGAGATGTCCCGTGTTTCCTGACCTCTCCTCCCGAGAACTGTTTTCTGTCGCACCGCACCTGGGAGAATGCTACGAATACTTTGCGAAGCTGCCCGGTTGCCAGCTTTGACTGGAAGATCCGTACCCCGTTAGACGGTCCCTAGCTAGGTCTCGAGAAAGCGCAGACGAAAGCTACGGACAAATAACCACACTCATGCGACCTTTCCGAAAAAGTAACTAAGGGACCTCTCGAGTGACTGTACGCCAACATTTTCAGCCACGGCAGTGCTTGCGTTTGGGGGTGGCTTTGTACATGGTGCTACATAGTACTCCAACCCCATTTAATTTCCAATGGCCTTGAGATTTCTCAGAGCATTGAGTGCCCAACTTACATGATCCAAATCAAGCACTAAAAACCTATTCGCTTTGTGCTCGGGTACAAAATATGGCCATGACTGAAAGATACCGTTGATTTATTTTTGGCTCAAAGTTCTAGAACCCTCCTCTCTCAGTGCAAAGGATCCAGCGTTGGATGGGGCCGGCCCAATTAACAGCCACAGAAATCCGACGGCAAATGCAAGTCTCAGCCTAGCAAGCTGGTTACGATTGTTTGCAGGCGTGGTGTTCGATACTGCAACCCCTTTTGTAGGAACCCTGGCATGTTGAAATGGACACAAAAACACACGACTAAACACACGACTAGACTATGAAGTGGCGGCTGTGTTACTTGGAGAAACTCTAAAAATTCTACTACATATATTCACAAAGGATACCATCCCCTTCCATTCAACTACGCGGAGCAGACTGTTGTTGGTACATGGAATTTCCACCCACGAGGAACCGCTTCTATACCCGAAGACCAAGCTCTTCAGCGTACGGTAGTACGTACAAATCTCCGACTGCCGCAACACTGGCCTTGCCATCCAAAGCCGTCTTGGCGGCCTGAAACAATTGGTTAGCATGGATTCGTATGCCACAACAGAACTACTGACCGTCTTGATTTTCTCAGCCGTGACAGACTCGATAGGCTTTATGGCCTCGGCAATGTCAAAAGGTTTGCCGTTATGGATGATGCCAGAGCCTGCTAGTAGGAGGCTAGCATTGCGCTCTTGGCTTGCCTCCAAGGCATCGAACCTGGCCTTGGCGATGGCCTTGACCAGATCCTCCTTGCTAGTGGATCCTTCAGCGATGCTCTTTAGGGCTTGGATGGCATGTTCTGCAGCTTTGCGAACAGCGGCTGCAGGTCCCGAAAGTTGAATGGCGAGAAGGCCAGCATCTGAATAGGGCAGGTTGAGAGCCGAAGCAGACAGTCCGGGAATCGATGCTGCCGTCTTTGATAGAATAGTAAACCCGGGCGACCATTTGATGCTGGGCTGGCCGCCAAGTAGCGCCGCGAGAACCGCGATTTCCGGTGAGTTGGTCCCGATGCTGGAGCCTGGGAAGGCAATGACCATGGCATTCCCACTCAGGTGAGCAGTACGATGCTCTCCACCATAGTACTTGGAGGCTGCGCTATTCAATGTCAACTTGCTCGAGGCTGCCGCTGGCACGCTTTTGAAAAATTGTTCCGTCCATCTTGACACGTTGGCTTGCGATGCGCCGTCAGCTACAAGTGCGATATTTGACTTGGTGAATGCGGCTCCTGCAAAATCGGCAATCGAATGGTCACTGAGGTATGGCTTCGTGGGAGTGGAAGATGTCGGATATATAGGTGAGCCAAGTCCAGTGTGAAAAGCAACCGCATGTGCAGCATCGAGAGCCAGGGCAGCCGGATTAGCCTCAGTCACACCTTCTTTCAAATGTAGGACGTTCTCGACCTCCTCGTGAAACTCGTGTGCTACAGAAAGTCAGTCTTTGACACTTCTGATGCGTGAAATAAACTCTCACTGGTGTATTTTGTCTGTGAAATGACTTCTCCTAGCAACTCTGTGAAATATGGCAGGTCCTCGCGAAGAAAGCTAGCCTCCACAACCAAAGCTTCTCGGGTGTGATAGGAAGTCAATTGACCTCCGAGAAGCTCGGATTCGCGAGTAATTCTCAAGGCAGAGCGTTTACGAGTGTTCTGCAACGCAGAAGTAGTTAGTTCCGTTACGAATTCGTTCGGCAATAACGTTTCTTACCTTGAAAGAGAATGCTTCCAGGCCAGCCGCCAACCCAGGCAATGGCTGATACCTGCTACCGGCTTTGGCAATAACGGCTAGCTTGGTTGTTGGCCCATGAGAATCCCGTGCAGCTACCTTGACACCAACAGACTCGGAAGGTTCATATGCTGCCGAAGTTGAACTTGAAGCAGCGCTGGCCAGCCCGCGACTCCGGATGGCTTGGACAGAGCTCGACTGGCGCAGTGCCAGCTGTGCATGCCTTGGAAGAGATGATCGGGAGATCATTGTCAGGACTGCTTTTGCCCACAATTGACAATTAGGAATTAGTGACGGTCGATTGGTAGGCTCCAGAAAGTGCCTCGTCTTCGATCCGACCAATTTTCGGCACTGGGTCCTGGCAGAATCAGGTGATTCAGCACCTGCTAATCAATTACCTAAGCCAATCCGTTTGGTAAGAAGTACCCAGGTACATAGCTAATTAGCCACTAGCCTCAAAGGTACTAAGGCACTCGAAGGATCAGCTACAGACACCCCACCACGTTTCCCTCAACTCCTCGTCCCCCACCTTGCAGACAGCAGGGGGAAAAAAGCTACTACACACTATTTTCTACTCATCCTCAGGTCAACATCGAGTCACCGCATTCACCTTTACAACCCCCAACACTCTCCACCAGTGCGCATCCTGCTACTTAGTTCCCCAATGAGTCGAAGGTAGCCTCTGTGGAAGCTCTAGAGATAGTGAGAGGATCTCTAGAGCCAAAATCATCCCCTCCTATCAGAATGCTCGTGGTAAACTCGATGCCTTACCCAGTAGTGGAAGTAAAAACCTACTAACCTCAATCCTAAGACCAAACATGCTGCTGAGCTATGCGCTCTACTTGTCAACGATGTTTATGGCGAACTTCCATCGGTGAGTTTTCAGTCATCCGCCTGTTTCTCTTTCCACTGTTGTCTCTGAGCCTGGCGCTGGACGTGACCAGTTAATCGCCACGACATCACAATAAAACGAGAGCTAATAGTTCTGTTTCTGCGCAGAGAGTTCTTACCATGCTGTTCGGCAAAGGCAGGTCCACACTGGCCCAGCTCATACACCACACATCCTTGACCCCCCGTCAATTGCGCCATGGGCTTGCAGTGCTGCTTCAGCAGAATCTTTTGTACCATCAAATGGATCCCGACTCGATGACATCGAGCTACGAGGCAAACTCCGATGCGTGCTATAATCTAATCCGCTCCGGCAAGGTCATCGAAATGGTTGGAACCGAGTATGGACCAGCTGGGCAAGAAGTTGTCCATGCTGTTATACTTCTTGGACATGCAAGAATTTCAGACCTTGTTCAATCTTTTACCGCCGATGGCTCTATAGACAGAAATGGTGAGGAATCTGCAAATGGTCACCAATCGAATGGGGCGTCCGATGGGGTAGAGTCTAGGTCAAAACCATATATATGCTCAGCACAGCAACTTGTCACAACACTCTGTCAGTTGGTGAGAGCCGAGATTATTGACGTCGTTGGGCCAAAGACATTTCAAAACCCAGATGATGTCTTTCGCGAGATAGAGCAGGAAATCATGAAAACTGCGCCTGGAGAAAAATCGACAGCAAAGCAAAAAGCGGAATTGCAACACACTGTGGTCAAGCACCTACGAGATGCCCGCGATGAAACTAAAAAATTGAAACGGCAACTTGGTCAGGCCGTCGACTCCTCGACCAAGCGAAGGAAACTAGCAAACGGTACCGTTACTAACGAAGCTTCTGACCTAGAGGATGTCGATCAGCTTGATGTGGGTCTATGAAATTGGCCGGTCTGAAAAATTGGATGATACTGACGGCTCGCCAGCCATCTATCGTGCTCAGGGTAAACTACGAGAAATGCTTTGTCGATCTTCGGAACCAACGGCTCGTTGGCTTCGTGTCGGATGCGTTGGGAGAGGTCACCGCCCAGGTGTATCACACGCTCCTACGACTCCTCACGCAAAAGCTGTCACGGTGCCGTTCGGATCCGAGAATCGATCCGGACGCCGATGACAACGAAGGGCCGAGCAACGGGGCCAACGACCACAGACGACAGGCTAGTGTCTCAAGCCTAGAAATATTTGATCATCTGGACGCATCCATTAACGTGCTTGGTGGGGTTGGAAAGGCGGCGAGGGACAAGATTGACTTCCGCAGCGCCGAAAAGATTCAAAGCACACCAAAGTACCCCACGCTGGACCCCGACGACTCAGATGCTAGCGAAAGGGGAGAACAGGACAGCCTGCCGAGCGACGAAAGCGCAGAAGAAAACGAGCCTGAGTCTGAGAACAGTGATTTGATGAACCCCAGTCTCAAGAAGAGCAGAAGATCGGCGGTGAGCCCCGTTGAGACTCGGGAAACGAAAGTGAAATTCGATGATGGAACGAGTACCAAAGACAGTCGATTTGACCAGCTGCGGCAGCATTTGCTGCTATTGGCAGAGAGCAAACACGCCTTCGTGCGTCACTGCGGCAGTCAAGGCCGTGGTCAATGGACGATCGACTTTCGGCAGTTGATGGAGAGCCTGCGTCAATCAGAGATAGATGCCATTATCGAGCAGTCGTTTGGACGACACGGTCTGCGACTCACGCGGATTCTTCGCCAGAACGGGAAATTGGATGAAAAGACACTGCCTCTGCTAGCTCTTATGAAAAAGCCGGATGTTCAGGGAAAGATGCTGGCCATGCAGATGGCAGGATTTGTTGACATCCAAGAAGTCCCTCGAGACAACAACCGCACGGCAAATCGAACCATGTTTTTCTGGTTCTTCGACGGGGAGAGGATCGAAGGGCAGTTGCTGGATAACTTTTACAAAACAATGGTCCGGTGCCTCCAAACATTGGAAGTGCTCAGGCATAGGGAGAGGCACATTCTGTCGTTTGTTGACAGAAAAGACGTGAAGGGCAGGGAACAAGAAGTTATGACGGCTGAACATTATAACAAGTACAGCCGATACCTGGAGCTTCAAAGCAAACTTCTCGGCCATGTAATGAGGCTGGATGATCTTGTGGCAGTCTTCAAGGACTTTTAGGGCTGAAATATATGGACGGGAGTGGGTGGGCCAGTCTCTTTGTTGTGGGGAGGCACCCAGCTGCAGGCTGGTTACGCATGTGTCGAGACAGGCGGTAGAGGACCAACGAACCAAGACACTACTTTGACACGAGATACCTTCTGTCTTAAATAATGTAAATGAAATAGGCGTAAACAATAGATTCCCGTGTTTGTGGGTTCTGAGCAGCTTCGAACTGCTAAATCCCGGGACAAGGTCGACGGCCGGCTAGAATGCAGGATTGCAAATTCAAGATCTCGGCATGGTGTGAGTGGTTTGTGGTCCGTCGACTCGGTGCTATGATGTGCGTCTCGAGTATACAGTACCTAATCGGGCTGAAGGACAGGGTGTGTATGCTAGTACCAGGTACTCAACGACTGCAGTAGTTCTCCACATCCCGATCGTCGGCAGCAGGGGTCCCTTGAATTCATCATTTCATGAGCAATTGGTGCACGTTTTTATAATAAAAATTTCCAACAGCCTCGTGGAGGTTAAAATTTCCTAGCACGACTCACGCTCGTGGTGTGTTTTTATTGCTTGTGTTTCCCTCCTCTTGGCTACCTTCTCTTAGGAACGCTACAACCAATTCAATTATCCCAAGCCAATTTAGTTTCATTTTATCCCAGGGTCTTGTAATTCTTCGCAATCGCTGCCTATCTAGTCTATAATCAGGTGGAAAGATGTCGCCCCCAATGGTGGCCACCGGCGAGAAGGAGTCGAATTTGGCGAGACTATTAGGCTCTGGTAGGATGAAATGTCCTCAATATAACCAAGACTAACGGGTCTGACTATTCTAGGCTCCGCTGGTATCGCTGAGCTCGCTGTGTTCCACCCTGTAAGCATCAAGCTCGACCTCGTTCCGACTTCCGACTTCCCAGCTTACTCTTTGTACAGGTTGATACGATTGCGAAACGGTTGATGAGCAACCAAACGAAGGTCTAGCATCTCTCGAAAATGAGCCCACCGGCACACGACTAACACCATGGCAGATATCTGGATCTTCTCAATTGAACGCGGTCATCTTCAGAGACACAGCCAATGCCCCTATTGGAAGAAAATTCATCTCCTTGTTCCCTGGTCTCGGATACGCTGCAGGATACAAGGTGCGTTGGTCTTGGTTGAAAACGAAGACGACAGCACTAACAGAGTTTTGCTTGTCTAGGTCCTCCAAAGAATATACAAATATGGCGGCCAACCTATTGCCCGAGACTACCTTGGTCTCCATTATGGGAAGGACTTTGAGCAAGCGTTCGGCAAGAAGACAGGAAAAGCAATCATGCACTCAACGGCTGGCAGGTAAGAATCGAACTATTCGAGATTGCCATCAGGCCATTGACTAGTTTAGCTTGATTGGAATCGGTGAAATTGTCCTTCTGCCCTTGGACGTTCTCAAGATCAAACGACAGACCAATCCAGAGGCCTTCCGTGGTAGAGGCGTGTTCAAGATTGTTGCCGATGAGGGTTTTGGACTGTACAGAGGCTGGGGATGGACTGCAGCGAGAAATGCCCCTGGGTCATTTGCGGTTCGTTTGATTCTCCTCGAATGATTTTCAATGGGCACTGACCTGTCCTTCAGCTTTTCGGTGGCTCTGCGTTCACTAAGGAATATCTATTCGGGCTTCAGGATTACAACAAAGCATCCTGGTTTCAGAATTTCGTGGCATCGATCGCAGGAGCATCAGCCTCTCTCTTGGTCTCAGCTCCACTTGATGTCATCAAGACGAGGATTCAAAATCGGAACTTCGAGAACCCGGAGAGCGGATTTAGGATCCTGTCTAACATGGCAAAACATGAAGGCTTCTCGAGCTTTTTCAAAGGACTGATACCAAAGGTGCGGAATCAATCTTGGATTTCATCCTACCTCAAGCACTCACTCCCACGCTAACTTCTCATTTAGCTTCTCATGACCGGGCCAAAACTGGTCTTCTCATTCTGGCTTGCACAAACTCTCATCCCTGCATTTGATATTGCGCTGAAAAAATGAGTCTGGTTAAGGCACAACTGGCGTTGGCGGTTAGAGTGATAATGTGATGCTCACATTCGGGCGCAGGTAGGCAGTTAATGCCGGGGGACAGGGACGGACTTAGGAATCCAAGGTGTGGCCAAGCTCTCTCTACATAAATTGTGGCAATATGAGCCTATGATGTGTATATAATTATGAGCTACAGATGTCAACCCTTCTCTCCCAGCTTTACCTCCGCTGCAAAACTCTCATGGCTCATGCATGACCCACATAAACTGGGAGAATCGCAATCCACTGCCCTGCTGCTATGCGACCACCATGGGGGGGGCAACCTGTTCCTAAATTCACTCACGCCGCAGTGACCAGAATAATAGGATGCAACATGAAGTTATCATGGGATTCCGCCAGGACTGGGGTGCAATAAAGTTTCCGTTCCTAAACTTGTAGCTCCAGTTCCACAATGCAATTTCCAGACAAAAGGTCGTCCACTGGGGAGCATACTAACATATATACTACCGGCGTACATGTTGGCAGATGTCTTATCGATAAGAGCTTGAGTGGCAGTCGCTGTTGCCCCGCAACCAAACGAAAATAAACCCTGCAAGAAAGCGCGATAATCTGCTGTTGACAGGCCCATAACACACCACCACGTCACCAGTGGTGTTCTATGAATCCAGGCTCATAATACAGAGAGTACTCCATAATACAGCCCCAAAATCTCTAGGCTCTCCAGAGCAAAGAAGTTGATGCATTTTGCTCGCCAAACAATATCGAGCAAGTAGCTTTGGCTGATGTCTTTTGCAACTGCGAAGTCGACCGTCCAACATTCCAAGCACATATTTTAGTCCCTCACACACACCACGCTATTCTTCCTGAGAAGGTCAGGATTCCTCCAGGACAATGCCTTCGGCAGAACGCGACGCCCCAAAGGAGGGGGATAAGCAGCTGAGACACCAGCATTCAGCGTCCTCTGACCAAGGGAGATCTTTGGTTCCCATGTATGGCTTCCTTTCCTACTGTCTTTCCCATGTGGCGCGATGTCCATAATATGGCGCCGACTAATCCAGCATAGGTGGGATAGCTCTGATCCAGAAAGAGCTCCTCCTCCTCTTCCTCTACACCCTCAATCGCCGACTGTTTCCTCGCGGATCAGCACGTCGAGCGCCATACAATCTGCACATGCCGCCTTGACAGAAAGAGCGCGAGAGAGCGGCGTTGTATCGGGCGCGCTAACGAAGCGTACAAGTGAGATCTCACCAGAGAGATCTCTGATCCGAGGGACACACCATCGACGGATGCAATCTCTTCAGCCAGGGTCAGTCCGGGATATGAGTCTGTTGCTGGAGGGCGGGCAGCAATCCAGCCCGTCGTCTCCGATAAAGTCACCGGAAAAAACACCTCGGCCCTCGACCCCTTGTCGTGCCAGAGAAAGCCAAACCGAGACTCAGTCTGCCGAGAATGACTCTCTTGCAGGTCAAGCAACTCCTACACCTGGCGCGAGCCTAACTCCTATTATACGGCCGACTGTGAGGAGACCGCACCACAGCATTCTAGGGGAAAACACGCCGCCGCAGTCTGCAACCATGCTCGCTCTCCAGAACACACCAGCCCCAACTTCGAGAGAAGCCGAGTCGCCGCTCGCGATTGTCACAAATAGTTCTACTGCTCTGGTCAAAGTGCCACAGCAGTTTGAGGGCCTTTCTAATCAGATTCTGAGCTTGACCAGCATCGCGACGGCCTTACAGAGAGACATGGCCCAATTGAGCAGACGAAGCAGAGACAATGCAACCGACTTGCTGACGCTCAAAGAAGCGACAAATGCACGGGATGAGGATATTCGAAAGAGCCTTCGAGAGCTCATCAACAACGCCCACGAGGCTTCCTCAAGGACTGCATCACGAGATCCATTTGGTGGTGGTTTGTTTCTCGACAACAAGCCCCATAACCCCTTTCCTGTGTCGAAAGCTGCGCGACCATTCTCATTGCCACGTATTCCATCTCTAAATAGCTTCGCCGCATCCATTGACAGTGATTCAATGGGCACGCCTTCACTATTTAGCCAGGATGCTCCCGCTACGATTGCAATCCTTGAAAAGATACTGAGAGACATGGGCACAAAGGATGGCCAAGACCTTCTCCTAAGCCGTCTTTCAGAAGTGGTCGAGAAGATGGCTGGCATGGCGTCTGCTTCCAAGGTAGCAGAATTAGTGCGTCTTGTCAAGGATAATTCCGAACAAGCCATCGTGGCAGCCCCTGGTGGTGGCGGTGGCAACCACAGCCGCCCGAGAAATTTCAGCTTCGATGAACATCCCCGCAATCTTGAGCTTGACTTCGACAACCGTCCTCAAGCTGGTCCCATGACGCAGAGAGTAGAGAAGCTGCTTCAGGATAGAGACAGCCGGCGATCCTCCGCCCCGCCCTCTAGAGCTGCGATCGAGTTGATCAATGATGATGTGTTGAAAACAATCCGAACAGTCAAGGATAGTGTCGCTCAGGGAGGAGGCTTGACCGCTGAGGTTAAGGCCCTTGTTCGCGAACTTCGCGGCGAGGTCCTCGGAATGGGGCGTGAAATTGGACGAAGACTCGACGAGGTGGTGGATAAAGACACGGGAGGAGAAACCATAGCTTCTAAGGACGAAATGGCCCAAATTATCAACGAAGGGTTGGACCAGATGAAAGGCCACATGGATGACGTTCTCCGGGAGCATCGCAGACAATCTACCGCCTCTGCCTCGTCCCGCTCGAATATCATAGACTACCAAGAGATTTACAATGCTCTGAGGGCTGCTCTCAGAGACTCGCAAGCATCAAAATCTCAAGCCGATGACCTGAATAGGGAAGACATCATAGTGGCCGTTCGAGAAGCCTGGGAAAACTATAAACCCGAGTTGGACAACCACACCCTTGGACTTGAGAGAGAGGAAATCCTTGACTATATCAAGGAGGGCCTACAAACCTACTCCCAGCATGACGATCCTGTCGGTGCCACAAGAGACGAGGTTTTCCAGGCCGTCGTCGAAGGCCTGAAGCATTTCGTGCCTCCCCGTATGGAGACCACCGCTAGTCTATCCCGGGATGAGATACTCGACGCCGTCCGTGAATGTCTTGAGGAATTTGAATTCCCGGTCGCCCCATCAGCGATCAACGCTGATTTGACGAGAGACGACATGGTGCACGCTGTGAAAGAAGGGCTCAGTGCCTTTGACTTTGATTCGAAAGGCCCTTTGATTCCTCGTCAACTCGACAATGATGAGCTTGCCGATCGTCTCCACGAAATAATGGACTTCTTGCATGCGGAATTCAAAGCAGTGTCCGACGAGGCTAAACAGAATGTTGCGGCCAGTGGAAGAGATACTGAGCAGGTATTAGATGCAACGAAGGATGGCCTCGAAAAGCTGCGTTCTGATATTGAGGAGTATATAAGTCATATCCATGCACCGACGGGGCAAGCAGAGATTATCCAGGGCTTGGTTGGGAGTTTGGATACCTTCAGGGAGGAGGTTGCCTCCCTAGTTGCGCATTCGTCGGACTTGTCCAGGTCTGCGATTGAGATACAGATGGAATCGCTCCGAGATACAGTAAACTCATCTATTGTGCCGATCACCCCTTCCTTGGATCAGAAGGAAATATTGGAGGCTATGAAGAGCGGTCTAGACAGCCTCAGGGCTGAGATGCACCGTCCGCTCGCCGGAACTACCGAGGTACTGGATGCACTTCATGAGGGTCTTGCTGATCTCCATGCAAGTATGGATAAAATTAGCAATCGACCCATGGACTTGACTGCCAACGATGAGATTCTCGATGCTTTAAAGGCAGGTTTGGACGGCGTACGCTCGGATATTGATGCCTTACGAGAGCAAAGCCGAGGTGATAAGACGATTGCGACCCTAAGTGACGGCGCTGTGGTTCCGGCTGATATGCTTAAGCATGACGATATAAAGAATCTGGAAGTGCTGATCACGCAACTACGCATCAAGGTCGAGGCTATGGAGCCCGGCACTGAATCTGTATCGAAGGTCGACCTTTCCCGCATCGAAGAAATGCTTCAAACCGTTCAGGAATCTGTCGAAGGAATCCAACCCAACCGCGACTCACGAGCTAGCACGGACAACGCTTCCAGAGAGGATGTCCAGGCCATCGAAACAATCCTTCGAAACACGAAAGCACGCCTGGATGATCTTATCGACGGGGAACAAGCAGTAAGAAAGGAGCATATAGATTCCGTCGAGACGCTTCTGCTAGACACCAAGGACGCGATAGGCACTGTCACATCCCAGGTCGAGGGCCTCTCGCGAAGAGAAGACTTGGCGACAGTGGAATCCCTCGTTACACAAGTTGCGGCTGGGTTTGAGGAGATGAAGGAACGTGCTTTCAAAGAGCTCGAGGATCCAGAACGAGTAACGAAGTCCGATCTCGACGCGGTTGAGGCAGTGTGCCTAGACATCAAGACTGTGTTTGATCAAATGGTCAAAACTGACCTCGCTACGCTCACGACCAAGGACGACATACAAAGGTTCGACCTCATTCTGGAAGATTTGAAAACAAAAATCGAGGCTCAGGGCGAGACGAACAGCAAAGCTTTTGACGATCGCCAAGCCGAAACTGTTGGAGTTGGCGAGCGGGTCTCCGAGGTTAAGGTCTGCCTGGAAGAGTTCCAAGAACTGGTCAAGGGAAAGCTTGATGACGGCGCAACCAGCATAGACGCTCTTGGAAAGTTCTTGGAAGGCATCTCCGAGACTGTAAGCCAGAATGCGACTATAAGCCAGGACTTGAAGGAAATGTCGGATGCCATGAAGGTGGAATTCGAGGAGTCGAAGGCAGGCGTGGTTGGTGTCAAGTTGGAAGCGGACGAGAAGTTCCAGCAAACAACTGAAACAATTGGAGCCAAGATCGACGAACGAATTGCCGAATTGATGGCCAAGTACGACGAGTTCCAGATCGCCATGGACGACCGCATAAAAGCTGGCGAAGCGCACGGTGCGGAGACTGAGGCTGCCGTGCTCGGTACGAAGGCGGTTGCCGAGGAACTGAAGACTCTTATTGACACCCTCGGCTCCGCAGTCACTGAATCCATGGAGAAGAGCGAGGAGGCTTCTAAAACAGTGTTCGACCGAGTAGAAGATCTTGTGGCTCGGTCTGATGAAAACCATTCAGAGCAAAAAGCCGAACATGTCCAGACTCGACAGCATATACAGCTCGCTGTAGATGGAGTCCAAGGTTTGCAAGGACATGTTACTGAATATCAACCCAAGATACTTGAAGCCGTCAAAGACGTTCTCTTGATCGTCGGCCAGCATTATGAGTATTCAAAAACCTCAACCACGGATATCCAAGACAAGATTGAGGAGGCGAAGCCAAATGCCGAGCCACCTCTGCTGCCCGCCGTTGAGAAGTACGATGACACAGGCGTGCACGAAAAGCTCGACAGAATTGTCGATCATACCCACGCTGCGGGAAAGGCATTCTCGCAGCTCGAAACCCTCGACAAAGTGCACCAGCAGGTACTACAAACCGCAGCTGACATATCCATCTTCCTTGCGGGCCAACAGATGAAGATTGCCCACGCGGAAGAAGACAAGGAAAAGGCCTTACAGGAGACTAGCGTCGCCCTGGAACGACGACTCGCCGAGAAGGATCATGTGGAAGCCAGCATCCTCAGCTTGCGAGATGAAGCGCAAGAGTTGACGGAGGTGGTGAGGAGCCTCAAATCAGATCAAGAGTTGCTCACCAGGCAAAAGACGAAATTGACCGGGGATGTTTCCTCTCTGGAGACTGCCCTACGTCTACGCCGCGAGGAGCTCCATGACATGGAGGCTCGAGCTGAAGGATTAGAACGAAGAATTCTGGAAGGTGTAATGGATCATTCCAGAGTTCTTCTGATGTCAAAATCCGCGAAAGGCCAGGACACCATGAGTCGTAAGCGGGTTCGGGTGCGGGAGCCGCGTCAAGACACAATCTCCACCGTAAAACCCGTCCGTCCCGCCGTAAATCTGGCGCTATCCGCGAAACGCAATCTTATTCCTCCGAATCCCGCGGGAGCGTCGCGACGGATCCTTTCCCTCAGCCAGATTACTGGCAATGTGCAAAGTGGAGGCTTCAACCGAAGCCAAAGCGTTAGGAATCCCGCCGGCAGGGCAATTCGAAAGGGAAGCTGGGGCGGCAGTCTGGCCAAGGGCTACGGAGATCTGGACAAAGAAAATGCCTCCCTGAAGGAAAGCGACGAGGAAGGCGAGAACCCAAATCGTGACCAGCTTAGGGAGCGGGTGGGGCCGATCGAGGATTCTGTTGCCGATGGCGATGTCAGTGATACTGACACGCTTCGACGCAGTAGTCGTGGCACCACAGTCATCACAGGAGTCACCGATGACTATACCGGCACCGATGTTAGCTATTCGGACGACGAAGACATGCATAGTGAGTGGACCGAAAGCGCCGTGGGATCGGCACTAGGTCCGGAGGAGGAAGGGAATGAAATTGTATTGTTTGAAGGATAGGTAACGTTCGAATGATGTGGCTCAGCGGAGTATTCAAATTGGGAAAGAAACTGGGCTAGTGTTGGTATGATGGTACGATATCGAGACACGCAGATTGTGCATGTGCACCCCTTTCTACACTTTCTGGTATTCCCAAACGAAAATTGGTTCCCACCAGAAATGTAACATAGCAGTTCTTTTGACATCAAAAAATCAGAACCCTTTAAACCAGGGTCTAGAACCACCCTCCCTAATGCACAGGGTTACAATATTGTACAAGCAAGTTCTCTACGGAAGACTAGGCCACAAGTCTCCATATGCAACTCTCATCCACCATAATAGCAAGCCACCAGGCTCATAGACATTAGCTTTCGGTGCGTTTATAAATCTTCTCCTTCCCTTCCATCCACGGCTGTAGACACTCTGGGATTGAGACAGTCATGTCTGACTCGTCCCACCCATTTTCCAAGATTGCGGCCAACACTCTCGGAACCGCAAGTGCTGTGCCATTAACGGTCCACGGGAATGTTATATTGCCGTCGACCTTGGTTCTTGTAGCAAGCCTTCGTGCCTGGTAGTCCGTACATATGCTTGCGGAAGTGACCTCCCCCCAGCCCCCATTTTTCTGTTGCCGGGAAGGGAAGAAAGCTTCAATGTCACATTTTCGCGTCGCCGAGGCTCCTAGATCCGCAGAGGGCATCTCCAGGACGCGACAGTGGAGGCCTAATGGGCCGAGAATCTCTGTTTGGATGTCGAGAATCTCGTCAAAAATGTCTTCCGCCTCCGAGGATTCTGGTAGCGTCCAAGCAAACATTTCAACCTTTGTGAATTCATGGACTCGATAGAGACCTTTGGTGCTGGCACCACGTGCTCCTGCTTCGGCGCGATAGCAGCGTGAGACAGCGACCCTCTTCATCGGAAGTTGGGAGGCATCAATTCTAGTGTCGGCTTTCATTCCAGCAAGAGGGATTTCAGATGTGGCAGCCAGGCATAGCTCCGGCTTGCCTCTCTCAACATCGGCCATGGACTGCGAGATGCTGTAGATTTGCTGTTCACCGTTTTGATCCCGAGGCTGGAACCCACAAGCAGCGGCAACGTGACTGTAAACCATGCTAGGCGGTGCTACCTGGCGCCATCCATGTCGGCTGGCCACTGCTAGGGCGTACTGAATGAGAGCTTGCTCAAGTTGCGCAGCTTCGTCTAGCAGATAGTACCATCCCCACCCAGAAGTACCTGCGGCGCCAGCGAAATCCAAGATGCCGAGTTCAGCGCCTATATGAACATGAGAACGCCAGACTTTGTCTGACGCGCTTGCACTGGCAGTGGGGTGCTCATTGATGTAGCTGAGTAGTCGCGGCTCACTGCCAATGGGGGTTTCTTCACTGGTGAGATTCGGGATGGATATCGCTAGGCGCTCCATTTCATCAACTATCCGGGCCTCTTCTTGTTCGAGAGACGCGAGCTTGTATTTCAGAACCCTGGCCTCTTCAACGACCTGGTCCCGGGAAAGCAGCCTAATATCTCCCGAAGCTGCAACGTCAACATCACGACCGGTAGTGGGGCTAGCCAATTGGCGGCGGAGGACCTTTGACTGTTCTCGAACTATGTGACTGCCGCTTTGGAGGCTTTTCCACTGCGAAAAGAGACCAATGATCTGTGAAGGATATTGGCTCTGAGCCTTGTAATTGCGAACAATGCAATTCTTCTCGTAAAGCTCCGGGTTTTCACGAATGCTCCTAATGTCGATGATTGGCTTTGGGGCCGAACTTGGTCGCTTTAAATCAGAAAATGTCCGCGTCGAGGCTGGACGGGGCAATGACAACGAAGCGATTCCTGCGGTCGTCAAGCGACATGATCGACACGTCAACGTTCTCCCCATTTTGGGCCTACTTGTTCAAACTCATCCAGATTGGTAAGAACTTGACGCCAAGGCAGATGAGAGAGGTGGTCGGGAGGACTCAGTCGCGTATTCAGGTATTGAAGTAGGATATGCAATTAAAGGAGTCACACCACCAACCACTTCCCCTGTGGCTACGGGGGTCACCCAATACAAAATTGGTTCACACTGTACTCAGTTCGGATCGAAACATTCCCTGTTACCAATGGCGACCAAGCCGTGGGAAATGGTTTAAATTTAACTGGGTATATCGCTGAAGTGACGTCTAGAAATATTCCATACGCTTCATTAACATTGGTACAGATTATGCCTACACCGACCCCCAGGCTCCAAGTGTCCAATTGGCCTGGGTGCCACCGGCAGCTCCGCGCATCAGACCTCCAGGTCCCATGCTTTGTCTTTGCTGTGCCTTTACATCCACCTCGCTCGGTCTTGATGCGCCGCTGATGCCTTGCTGCAGCCATAACTCCCGATCAATATTAGCCATTGCAACGACTTTGACGTGACACGCCACACTGGCTCCACCCCATGGGCCAAGGGATGACAGGCTTCGTATTGTCCCCTGCACGCTCTTCTTCGTGTTATTGCCCCTTTGTAGTATGACTTCTATGGGGTCGGCTTCCGGAGCAGCATTGGCTGCGTCATGCCACACTCCATCTTGCTCCTCCAGGCCACTATCTCGAGGCGCAACCCCTATGGGTCTGTCGCCTGCCTGTCGACTGACATTTCTCCGAACTTTCGTGTTGACTTTCAGTTGCTCCACGGCATTGCCTTGAACAGGACACCAACCTCTGGCGCTTACAAGGAGCGACAGATCATCGAATATTCTGCGCTTTAGCCCCGGAATCCTAGAACAGCCACCTGTGAAGATAATTCGAGATATGCAAATAGCCCTAACGTCTATCGGCAATCGGAGTAGATGTTGGTAAACAAGCAGAGGCACTGGAAGCTCGTTGTCATCAAAACTACTCCGGGTAAACTGAGGGGCAAAAAATGTATCTTCGCATGGGTCGGACAACCTCTGAAATGGCACGTGCAGGTCTGTGGGTGGAGTGGCGGACTGGAGCATAATGTGAACTGTGTCGTTCGCACCGACATCCTGTGGTGCGATATATCCGGATTCGTCTTGTTCCTGGACGGTCGGTAAGCCGTCATGCTCTCGTGGTTCGACGAGTTTCGCAGCCTGCCGACACCATGTCATGCGACAGGCAACCTCTTCGCATTCTTCAAAACAGACCGAGTGTTGACCAGACCGCTTCTTGCGGTCTGCAATATGCGATTCATCCGTGGGCTTCAGCAACATCTCTTCCAGCAATTTGTGTACCTCTTCAACCAGCATCTTAGCACCTCGGACACTTCCGGAGGTTTGTACCTCGCGGTACTCGTAGACACTTGTCACTGTGGTCTCGGCCCAGCCAAGATCCACTACCAAAGCAGATCGAATACCGGCTCCGACGGTCGAAGTGACGGCGCTTGATAGGAGAGAAACCATTGGCGCTTGGAATCGATTGAAAAGAGTATCGAGCACAGTAGATAGGATGGGAACGGAGATGTTCGATGGTAGCACAAGCGACATCCTGCGCGGGCGTGAATCAAGGAGAAGCAATCTGGGAAAAGGCTATGAGCATATAGAAGCATGTGTTAAGCTGTCAACGTACTTGGACAGAGCATCTCGCAGGACTCTGTCGAGCTTGTCTGCAACAAGTCCTAGGTCAAGATCTCGCAAATCAGGTCGCCATATTTCATGATTTTCTCCCCAGCACCTCCCAGTCGGTCGTCTTCGCCAGTCATCTCGATTTTCAGGATCCCAAGCTCTGAAATCACCAACCCGTCGCTGCTGATTCGGCCCAAACGACAGCGTGGCTTTTGGCGCAGAATCACCAGCAAATCCAGCCCTTAGGAATCGGGAGCCCAACTCAATGACGATGATATCTTCTTCGGCGCGGAGGCTGGAGGGGGAAGCAAACGTGGACGTGATTGTTCGAGAGGGAGTATGAGGGCTAGTTGGTCCACTCTGCCCTGCTGAATGAGTGGTCGCAGTGCGGATGCTGGAGACCGTTCGGTGCGGGAGGCCAGCAACACCACTGGAAGCCATCGCTGTTCAGAACAGTACTACTGGGCATTTGTGGGCGTTCAGTGCATTGACCTTGGTCATATCAAGAGCCTATCTTTTTTCTTTTGGCCGGCAGATTGTAATTCGTTGTACGGGTAATCCTCTCCAGATCTTAGTGTCAAGTTCTAAGGTAAGGAGCACTCTCGAGGTCGCGTCTAACGGATATGTACAAATTTATCTGAGATATGAAAACTGCCCAATGGACTCCAGCAGATATGTAGGTACATTCATCACATTTGGGCCCTAGAAAGGCAAGGGTGTTCAACGCCTGAAACCCAATTCTATGGTTCTCCAGACTACCTAGGTAGTCAATTAGGGTGGGGCAAATGGCAAAGATGGATCCGCTATTTACCAGGTACCTACCTTAGTACCCTGAGGTAGGTAGGTAGTATCGCACGCTAATGTGTTCGGCGCTACAGAGGCCCGGGTAACGCGTCACGGGTACCTACAAAGGTACGTTTAGTGGACTGTCTAGGTAGGTACCAGGCAACCTCCGTATCCCGAGTAACCACCCCACTAAACAAACCAGCCATTCAGAATGTATACATCATCCCGGAACCTCACCCTATAACTCAAGAAACGTTCTATCCAAGGAAGCTCACTATGCATTACTGTGGTCACCTTGAAATTTGAGATACTTATCTCTGCCAGTTGGTTCAGGCAGTGTGGCGGTTGCTGGATGAGATGGGTATCAAAGGGTACGTAAACGTTGCAGTGGCGCCGGACTTTGAGATGGTCAACTCACACTCTGCGTGGTCTAGGATATATCGTGAACTCGGCCCTGGCAAGAGAGTCTCCCTCTCCAGGTTAGCTACCGAGAAACTTGAGGACTCTGGCCGCCCATTGCGTCTTGCTGTTGACATCGCCATCTGGCAGTTTCAAGTCCAGGCAGCAAGAGGTACAGTATCCTCCGCTCTTCGGTCCTCTGCCCTCTGCTAATCCAAGCACTATCAAATACAGGTGGTACAAATCCCGCCATCCGAACACTCTTTTATCGCTTAGTTCGCCTTCTTGGTCTCTCAATTCAGCCAATTTTCGTCTTCGACGGGCCAAATAAGCCGGCGTTCAAGCGCAACAAGCGCTCCGGCAAGGGAGATGGTGTCGCCTCAGCCATGGCGAAGCGGCTTATCAAGCTGTTTGGTTTCCAGATTCATGATGCCCCGGGCGAGGCTGAGGCCGAGTGTGCCTTGCTGCAACAGCAGGGCATTGTTGACGCCGTTCTGAGCGAGGATGTTGACACGATCATGTTTGGTTCCACTCGAACGCTCCGCAACTGGTCTACGGAAGGCCCGCGAGGCAGTAAGGTCCCCACACATGTCACACTTTACGATATTGAAGACATCAAAGCCGGAGAGTCCGGCCTGGACCGCGAGGGAATGGTTTTGGTTGCCTTGATGAGTGGAGGGGATTATCTTCCTGAGGGAATCCCAGGTTGTGGGGTCAAGGTGGCCTGTGAAGCAGCCAGAGCAAATTTTGGCAAATCTCTGTGTCGATTGAAAAAATCCGACGAGGGAGGGCTTGCAGAGTGGAAAGACTCTCTGAAACACGAGCTTCGGACGAACGAGAGTGGCTTTTTTCGCATACGGCACAAGGCACTGTCCTTGCCGGACATGTTCCCCAATATCGAAGTCTTAAGGCACTATACACATCCCATCGTGTCCCAGATGTCCGCCATTGAAAGGCTGAAAAGCGAGATCCACTGGAACAAGGAAGTGGATGTGGCTGGTCTACGGGTCTTTGCCATGGAGACTTTCGACTGGAATTTTCGAATAGGTGCTATAAAGTTGATCCGTGTGCTTGCACCGGGTTTGCTAGTACAAAAGCTGCTCTCACGCCATCTCGGGGCTCAGGCAACTGGTTATTCGACTGAGAACATTGAAAAAGACGAGTTGACTCTGGTGAAACGCGTCTCTGGTATAAGAAGTCATTTTAGCGTTGATGGCATGCCCGAGCTTCGAGTGGTCTATATTCCCGCCGAGATCGCTGGACTTGATCTGTCACACGAGCCAGAAGAGATTGTCTCCTTCGCCCGCCAAGGACTGGCGCTCAACAGCGACGACGAATTTGACAATACAACTGGCAATGAAGCAGTAGAGACAACCGGGGCGAGCGCTAAAAGGATCTTTGATCCCACTTTGCCTGAGTCCATCTGGCTCCCGGAATCTGTCTTAAAACTCGGCGTTCCTCTCACGATCGAAGACTGGGAGGAAAAGCAGCGATCCAAATCCCGTTCTCGCGGCCAAGGCAAGGCGCCGCGAAATAAACCCAGCAGTAAATTGGGAGACAAGCAGAGCGCACTCGATAAGTGGGTGCAAATCACCAACAGCACCACAATTTCAATCGCAGATGATAAGGAGCCGCAGCAATGTAGTATTTCCAAGCTACGACAATCTGCCACACCTCCCATACTGCAATCCAATAGCCTCAATCGTCAACAAAGCCCCCGAGCAGTCCGCGGCAAGCCCGTTTGAAAACTGCACCCATTCGAAGTAAGCAATCCAAGCCTGATGGGAATGCGGCAGTCACAAACCCGTCCAGAAAAGCAAACACTTGGGGGATCGGAGGCTCACAACTTGCGCCTAGGATCTCCAAACCTTCCCACATTACGGGCACAATTACTATATCATCTAGCCCCAGCATTCCGTCAGCTACGCCTTCTCGCCCACCCCTGAATGTCCTCACATCTTCTCAAGCCAAGGCATTTTCTACGCTAGATCGGGCAGCTCAGTCCACAATAGCCAGCACGTCGCCGAGACTATTAAAGAGCCCGCAGGCACCGGCGTCATCAGGGAGTGTCACACATCAAATGACTCTAGGCACGCCATCCAAAACCAGCAAGCAATTGGTACAGACATCCATGGAGTTCTACTACGCAACGTTGCAGAGCGGTAAACCTAACAGCAGCCCTGGTTTTGTGAAAAGCGGGATGGAACAGAACATTGTACGGAACCCTATTGGGAAGCTCTCAACAATGACCTCGAAATTGTGTCTCGGGCCAAAGTCATCAACCAAAACATTTGCAGGACTCGAGAGCCGTTCAGACCCGGATAAGACGTTGAAGAGCCTAAGTGATAATGCTAAGCCAACGGCTAAGATGCTCGTGCCGCGGACCAGCAACTGTGGCTTCTTCAAAGAGGTTGAGCTCACATCTGCGGAAGCCGATACCATTGGGATAAATAAAGACAATGAGGGCGGTCCCGATGGTCAGCATCGTAGAACTGTGGCATGGAGGCGCAGCAATGTATCAATTATTGACTTAACCTGCACTGATGATTAAGTAGTCGTTCAAGTACTTAGTATAGGAGTTATCCCTGCCTACGTAATCAACGTCTTGCATCAATCTCGTTTCCAGACTACTGTCTTGGTTCACGTGGAAGTAGGATATTAGATGTCTTATATTGATGATGAAAAATAGTTGTCTCCTAACTGGGTATCCGAGACGTAGCAGTCCATGCGCTCGAATCGTATATGGTCATAAATCCGACCTTAATCACCAACCTGCTATACCTCGATAATGAACGGCGTATTCCAGAACGCCAACCGATAAATATCTTCAGAAAATAATCAATCCTCTACATGCCAGGGAAGATCCCTATCGCCTACCGTTGTGCAGGTCAGATAACCAATTCCATCAGCAGCCCTTCCAGAACCGCCAACATCCAGCTCCAGGCCGCTTCCCATCAAAGGCCGGACCAGATCACGAGCCATGGCTTTCAGCTCATCGATGCGCTTCTCAAATCTCCGCAAATTATCCCGACTATACAACTCAGGACTAAATTTCAAAAATCGCTTGCATTCGTCATGACTGAGATATGCGGAGGAGTTTGAGGCTCCTAGAGTGCGGTACGTGCGTCCAGCCGCAGCCAGAGGAGGCATTGCGGACGGCAAGGCCAGTTGCTGCGACTCGCCATTGCGACCATCACGGGAGCCCTGTGCGGCGCGACGGTCTCCCTGCGGTGGGCTGGTGTTGTCAGCGAGCCATTGTCGAAACAAGCTTACAGCCAGCCAATCGAGATACGAGGTGCCAGGAGTTACCCGCTCCCCTCTGGCTGTGGTTAGGTTGAGGCGAAACAAACGACCCTCAATCCTGCCAACCGTCTCCTCTAACTCGTCCACCTTGTCCTCGATTATATCAAGGACAACATCCGGCAGTGCTGCCCGCAGACTGCGCTCACCTGCCGGCCATTGGCCGACGACGTGTATGAGTGCCTCTTGAAAAATGACCTTGCTGCGGGCGAGATAGCCAAGGCGCAGGTACGAGATGGGGTACTTGGCAATCTGTTTCCAGAGTCTAGACTGGAACTGTAGCAAGTGGTGATCTACCCGGGGTCCGACCACAGCCAGCGCGTCGTACTGGTCCGCCAGCGTGAGAAGAGACTTGCACTGCACGTAGGCATCGGCGATGTTGATACCGTCGAGCATAGGAGAGTAGTTGTAGAAAATGCGAAACAGATTGTCGTAGTCACGGAGCAGATCCTGATCGGCCTGAGAGATGGGTGGCACTGACGGAGTACCTGCGACTAGACTAAGATTTGCGACGGATCGAAAGAAGTTGTGATTGGAATGCGCCGACGATGATTGTGAATGGCCGGTAGTCTTACTGCGCGCAGCAGGCAGGTGATGATGGCCGGAGGTATTCCCCGAGCCAAATATTGACACCGATCCCGACACCAGCGACTTGTCCTTGCTCTGATCCTCATCTTTCTGCACCAGCATGGGTATGTCCCCTTCCCCGGAGCCAGCATCGAGCTCGTAGCGCCACCGTCGACGAGACGGCGAAGCAGCCACAGTAGTCGTAGAAGAATGGTTCGGACGGCCATGGCTGGCTGAGGAATCCGCAGCGGGGTCTTCTCCGATGCGCGCGAGGTCGGTCGAAGACGTGCCTGGCGCTGCCTTTGACCACTCCTGACTAGTGCTCGCCTCGAAGAATCCCGAACATCGCGTGAGGGTATGTCGGTGCAGAAGATAGCGGTTATCATGGCCCGCAGCCGTGACTATAATCTCCACATCGCCTGAGTGATTGAAGACGGGGAACTCGTTCTGGGGGATGTAAGTGGCGCCGCCAACATGCGACCGATTGTACCGTTTCGTGCGCGAGATCGAAGGCCGTGAAACGACCGAGGAGCCTCGCAGGGTGAGCGATGTCGATGGGTCGGGCTGTGAGACCATAAGGACAAAGTGGTAGACGTGAAGTCGAGTTTCGTGCTGTTGCTGGAGATGATAATAAATGGGATGCTGATTCCCAGGCAAGGAGGCAACCCGGCGGGGGATTAGACGATGTGGATAAGAGGGGCAGAATCCATAAACAGCCTGGTAGTTAAGTTGGCGGACGGCGCGAGCGACTGAGAGATGTTGGAGGGGTTGCTCATTAGGAGGGCACGGCGGTATTAAGAAGTCGAAGATAATGACGAGACAGGCAATGTTGATGACAGTTGATTCTACAATAACTATCACTCGGTTGGATTCGGTTCTTTCCAAGGTGCCGCTTTCTCTTCATGTGCTTGACGCTCCTAAATGTGCGGGAAGTGACGCCGAGGGCTGGAGGCTGCGAGATGGAGGGGGCCGGACTCGAGTGGTCGTCGCCTTTTCAGCGCAGTCTGCACCGTATCCAATAAATGATTGCATACCAAGAAACTGCGCTGCTTTGACTATGCCTAACCTGTATGCACAGTGAGGCACTAAGATGGTGCACCGGTATTCTAATGGGCGCTGGCCGAGCAAGCACATCCAATGGAGTAGCATTTACTAGGAATGATCCCCTTTTGGGGGGGCCTAATTGCTCATTCTTCCTTGAGTTCGCCACCTCTCTGAATCCAGTGAACGACCAGGGGCCAAGCGCAGCCAGATGCAGAATGCTTCTGCAGTCTCCAGCAAGGTACATTCCATCCCATCAGCAAAGGCCAACCAGCTATGTGTTGCTTGTTCGCTTCTCATGCGACTTCCCTTCGGCTATGAAGCAGAAGTGAACTTAAGTATCCCAGCTCGATCACGGGGGAGGATGGTAAGGGGTGGAAGCGGGGACAGGCTCTGCACCAATCCCATATACCAACTTTCAATAAGCTGCCACAGATCGCGGTCACCAACGCGTCCACCTCGGTGACCATACACCAGTCATTTGGTTCTTGTAAGCCTCGAGTTTCTGGGTGGAACAGCAATTGATTTACTTGCTATTATGCTCCAAGGTATTGCATACATAGCTATTTAGTACACATCGTACCAGTGCTGCTTATTTCAGCAACACCAGGACTTAATTAACTAACCCGTTTAGCACGGCACTTACCAATGAGCGGATACAACCGACAGCGCCTAACTATTTCCCAGAACCACTCAAATCTGAGACGGGATGAAAAGAAAGAGGGAATTTTCGAGTATGTGCTGGGCTCGCCACCTAATATACTCGGAAGCTACCTTACTATTCACAGTCGAATTGGACAAAATCCTAGCAATGTATCTCACTTGATCTATCTAGCTATCGGCGAAGACAGACAGAAAGCCCGTGATACGAGGGCAGTATAATAGGACTGGTATATCAAGTGCATGGGAGTATGATACTCTCGGGGCTGTGCAACTACCATGGCACGCAACCGACCTATCACGCGAGCCCACCCTATAAGACACTTACACTCCCGACCATCCCGCAACCATTCCCAAACGCCGTTGACCCGTTACGCAGACAGATAGGCTAGATCATCTCCATCTCAATGTCTGCATGGGCCTGTTGTTTTTGGTCGTGTTGTGCCAAAACATTTTGAGCTTCAAAAGCTGCGGGAGATTCCACAGCGCGTAGAATCTCTTCGCCATCAAACGTGGGAGGCGAGCATCTCAAGTTGCTCAAAGCGCCGTTGACACTATGGCTGACGAGGCGGCCCTGCCGAAGATCCTCGGAGAAGAGGTAAAACCCTTCTGTAGCCTCGACGAGGTACGATTGGAGACCTCTGCTTTCTAGGCGAATGCTCACTGTTGAAACTGGATAATGATTCTCGATATACCTGGCCCAACCCCGTGCTGCGGCTTGAATGTGTTCGTCATCGCTGATGCGTCTCCATCCAATGCCGAGATGGAGGGTAAAATCGTCGACGACGGGTTGATTGCCGTTTTCCGATGGCGCACTTGCGGGAGCAAGGGACGACATGGATGCGCGGGGGTCTGGAAGTCTGTAACTCGGAGAACTGCTTAACCCAGGACTGGCGGTCGTGCTTTGGTCGAGTCTTTGGGATTTATGACTTCTAAGAGACGGACGATCCTGCTGTTGCTGCAGAACTGCTATTGTCTCACCAACCCGAACAGTCTCCTCTGGGGCAATTTTCTCCTCGACCCATGTACCAGACTGACTACTCGCATCCGCAACATAGCCTTGGTTTCGTTTGATGAGCACCATGCCCTCGCCGTATTCCCAGTCATCTTCAACTTCTTTGATGGGTTCAATTCGTGCGAGGGAAGGCTCATCCGGCATAAGATTGGGGGCGGCTTCGTCTCGCGAACGCTTGCGACCCGCAGCACTGCAGTTGGAGATTGGGAATTGCGACGATGAGGAGGCATGATGGACCGGGTTGACGGTTGGGCCAAATGGTGCAGGGTGACGGGACGTGTAAGGTTCCATGTCGAATCCCGCTTGATGGGCAGGTTGTGGCGAGACGGTGAGAACTGGTGAGGCGGTAGAGAAGGACCGGCTGAACGAGGCCATTGCTACAGTGTTAGTTCTAGATGGGAGTAAGGTCAGGTTCAAATCAAACGGTTATTTCTGGTAAAGAAATAGAAACAAGTTAGCAGGACCGTCGGTGCAGAAGATGTACTATGGCGATTGGAGTCGTTGGTGTGCAGAGAGGTACGAGTCTTCGACTGTTGAGAGATGATCAAGCGATGGCGGTATGGTGCTGACGGCCTGGTGTTTGAGTGGAGATGCCGAGTGCGGTCCTACGTATGGGGAGATTCACGAAAAGAAGAGTTGAGTAGAGACGTATCGTTGGCAGCTACGATGATGGTAGAGCAGAGCGGGCTGCGGGAGACCAGGCCAGCGCAGGACAAGAAATAATTGCTAGTAGATGGCGAGGTATTGCAGCAAACGAAGTTGGATGAAAAGCACGCCACAAGACAATTGATGCGAGGCTGAAGAAGGAGTATGGACTACAACCAAGCCGGGTCAACGACAAAAGTGTTGACGAACACACGAGTAAAGTATGTGTGTCGCGCGTGTGTGAGGGGTGGGGAGACAGGAAGAAGGAGATGGTGGAAGGTTCTGAGCGGTGGATAGATGGGCGGATCTTAGGTATTTTATGGACGAGAGAAGGACGAGCTGCCAGTTAAGTTCGGAACCAAAGCACTTAAGTAATAGGGCAAAGTACGAATGAATACATAGCACCGTACGAAGTACCGTACCGCACCCGTTCGGCAATAATAATGACTACTAATAATAACTAGACAGCAACGACGGATCGAGCATGGGCTACTTAGGATGGCGCGGGGATGCAGTGGGGAGCAGGGGAGGCAGGCTTCCCTTAAAGCTGCCCGCCAAGCTTCCGCCCGGGACCCCAGCAGTGAAGGAAACCGTCCGGTTAGGTACCTAGGTACCTGGATTGTGTGTGTGTGGGGTTGGGGGGATGGTTGTTCTGAAGAGGAGGCATGACGATTGAACTGTTTTGGGAGGTCAAATGCTTATTACCGTCTCCGGCACCGCTATCAATGGAGCAATGAATGAGTGCTGTCTGGAGCCCTTTGCTACGACCCCAGGTACTTCCGTTTGCAGACAAAACCCACCTCCAACCACAAGGCGGGCAGGGAAAACCTGAGGACTGGGCCTAGGTACCTACCTAGTACTAAATAAAGCACCAAGCCAGCACTGAATTCTGGTAGTTGGTGAGTTCCGGAGGAATAACTGCTGATAATCCACTAGTATCTTGCGATTCTGTACCTCAATTGTAAGATGTGAGCAGCTACTTGAACTCGGAGACGTGAGAAATAGATAGAATCTAGCCGATTCTAGCACGTGCAGAGCACTGATACAAGATACTGGCGTACACGACTCCCGTCACATGAGCATGTACAACTCACCACGATCTCTATGTTCTCTCCCAGCTCATGCACCAGGAGCAGAGATATGCGTTCCTAACTCGGAACTCAAATAAGCCCATGATATTATCTCGATACCTTAAGTACCATGCCATTGCCTGGAAATTTCCGGGCTCCGCAATGATCGTTGTAGACTCTGATTAGGGGGTTATGGGTCCAACACAGCTGTAAGTCTGCCTCGGTGTGCGGGAACTAGACGAGAAGTGGTAACGATATGAAACATGTCTTTCTACTCTGCCAATTCACTGGCGTCCTATTGATGCCCGCTAGCCTAATCCTTCACCCGTCGCCGTGGTCCTCTATCTACGTGCACCCTCATCAAAGAGCATCGTATCATCCGAGTTCTCAACTCCACCATACAATCCTATGAAACCTGGCGTATTTATACCCACTGGGCTGCCTGTCCTTCCAAATCGGGGGCGACTTGATGGTATCGACATTGGTATACTTTCGGGCGTGCCTCGGCTGATTGGTGCTGTATAGGATCCCTCAAACCTGCTCCAGTGTCGAGCCTCTGGAAGATTTCTCGGTGTTTGTGGTTGCGACGATGCTGGTAACAGATCATTATACACGGCGATTCTGGGCGTGGCAGAGCTGTTGTCGGGTGATGCTGGACGCGCCTGCATGCAAGGTACACGGGGATGTGATCGGATTGGTAGTTCGAGAATCGCCTCTCCAGCAGCAGGTGTGGCAGACTCATATAGGGACACCTGAGAAGGGACGAGGGGTGTCGTTGACAAATGGCAACCAACTTGATCATCGCTCGACTCTACCTTCTCGGGGTGTTAACATCCTAACTACTAGAAACTTGCGATATCTCACTGACCAAGATACTGGAATGCCGATGACCAGACTTCATATGAGCATGTGTTCCTCTCCGTGGATCGGCAGGCGACCAACGTTCAAGCCTCGGCAACTCGGAGTGTCCCGATTCATTGTCGGCCTGAGAAGTAAATTAGTTTACGATCTGCCATCGTGGTCTTTGCTGGAGCTAGGAACACACTGACGGCATGGGAAGGCTGGCTGCCGATGGCGTGCGAGTCTTCGCCGAGAAAGGGGGCGGTAGGGGTGGTCGATGACCCATGTCCGCGTGTGCTGTTTGCTGGAGTTCGATGGCGTATATAACCGTGCCTCTGCCTGAGCTGGTTCGCCCTAGTGACTGTCTGTCTTCGTCGGTGTCTTCCGGGACACCAAACCCTACTACCTCTCTAGCCTGGGTGGATGGCCAACAGTCTGTCTTATAGAGTCCCAACGAGGTTGGCAAGAGTTTTGCACTGGCGTCTTCGAGTGAGGCAGGGTCCGATGGCATGGCATGGGCAAGCACTGCTGGTGGGATATTAGGAGATGTGCCTCTCAATCCCACAAAGTCGCCAGCAGTAGGCGACATGAAAAGACTACACGCACCACGAACACTGCCGAACTCCTCCCCGCTTAATACACTAGGACAGAGCTTGCTGACTCCTGTTTCGACGTGCAGCGCCTGCGTGCCAAGGGACGACGTGCACTGTACTCTGGCCGTCATGCGCGTGATGTCCGACGCTGATCGAGCGGGTTCCTGAGAGGTGGGCTCATGAAGCTTGAGATAACGTTTATACCGAATACGCCTGTCATATTCCTTGATCTCTGGCAAGGTCAGATGTATGGTCGTTGAGTAGAGTCGCAGCATGGTTTCGCAATGAGAGAGTATGACCTCACGGAGTACACACACTTCTCAATCTGAAGCAAGCCAAGGTGATGTCGTTCGCCCTAGCAGTCCAAGAATAACGATTGCTGGCCCATGTGAGGATTGGATTGTGTCGCCACAGATGGAATCCATCTCATGCAACAAGTACTAGGTAGTGAGAAGGCGCTCTTGCCCATCTGGGAGGGGGATCCAACCCACGATCGCCTTCGAGTCATGTTGGGCAATGGCACAGAGGGGTGTGAAGTGGCCGGGGCAGCGCGGAAAGTACGTGGTTGAGATAAGGTAGTACGTATCCGTTCCAGGTACCTTAGGAAGCAAGACTGAGATGCCAACCCGTCGTTTTTCATTCCCAACGTCCCTTTGCCTCGCGATTGGGTCGTGCTCGCAACATCACTGGTCGGAGGTGCTGCGTCAGGATTGAAAGGCTCATCTACGAATGGTATATGCACATTGCATGGATCTGCAAGCCCAGTGTAGTGTAAGCTTGCGTCCATTCTTGGGAATTTTCCGGTCTTATCTAAAGCACGAGCAGCATCTGACCGTCAGGCAAGGGGACGGCGAAGGGTGACCAGGAACGCAGGAACAGTCTGGTACTCAAGTTACCGCCGGTTTCTCCCAGATGTTTAAGGTTCGGCAACTTCAGCCTGGCGGTAGACACAGTCACCACCACATGGGCAAAAGCATCAATGAGCTCCCTGCGTAGGTAGGTAGCTAGTGTTGTGCGCCCTTAAGAGCATCAAAGCCAGTAACTCACAAAGCGCACCCATAAATCGTAGTAATTTCCTTGATGACCAATCCCAGCTGGGCCTGAGAAATTCATATGGCTTGAAGTGACAATCTCGCCTGGCGGCCACAGCATGCACGACATTCCAGGACATCCTAATTAGTTGGTAAAGTTCTGTCTCGGTTGGAAAGTTGAAAACGTGGGCAGGTGAATGTAGCTCCGACCCCGGCATCCACGGACAAAATGGGCTTCTACTAGTAGGTCCTTACGATAGGTAGGCAAAACATTCTCAAAATGCCAGGTTGGTGCTTCGAGTGCTTTGGTAGGCGTAGGTAGTGAGCAGATATGTTGGTGGCCAGACACCTGTCTCTATGATTCCCTACTCTATGATTCCCTACTCTCTGCTTCGTTTCAGACAAAACTCATGAAAATAGACAATTGCATGAGTGTACCTACATCGTACGGTTTACTCGAGAGGTCCAACCAATTTCACCACTAGGCCTCAAAAGGGTTCTATTCTTACGAAAACCGAGTGTTTAGAGCCTGATCCTCCTTCTAGTCCGGTAGCAAGGATTAATACCACGAATGCGGCAAATGTATGTATGTACGTATGTACAGATTACCATGGTTTGGTTACAGAGTACGTACGACCCACGTATAGGAAAGAGGAGGTATGTAAGGCAGAGAGGCAAAGATTAAGTGGTCCAGCTCCAACACAGACTAGCGTCTAACGCAGTGCCCTGGCAAGTTGAAAGGCTCCTGACGGGAGTCAGATACTCATCATAGACATGCATACTTCTTCTAGTGGACACGAGCCATCCGATGCTGGCAGATTGCATTCTCGAGATTTACTCGCGTACCTTACTGAGTACCGCAGTAGGGACCTTAGCTGGCGACTGACCCACTAATGTATGGCTGGCTTTCGCGGGTTCACCCCATGCCGTGGCGCGCCGCCCTAGGAAATTTCCCGACGCAACCAAGGTCGACTGCAACTGTAGTTGACCGACCATCGACATTGTTCCACCACGACTCGCCCCTATCTCAGGTCTTATTCTTCCTCGCTTAAGCACCCTGTTTTCTCCCATTCTTGCACAGAAAACATGAATGGCGATCTCACTTTGACGAGAGCACTCGGAGGATTACGAATAGCCAATCCAGATGACGCCACAGGCCCGCTCGACGCTCCCTCGTCGCCAGACCGACGGGCAGACAACCAAGTAACGTCGTTTGAGCCCGAAGCACCCTCAACATCCCACTCTACACCGGGGTTTGACAACACCGTAACAACAACTTCACGAACACATTCATACAGGGAGCAGAGCCGCGATCCCACGTCCAACCAGCTCGGCGCGCCTCGAACGAGCCCGGATACCATAGTACGGAGCCATGCCTCTGTGCAGCAACCTTCACAATATCTGCTAGATGCTGAGCGGGCTAGCGGCTATCCAGCTATATCTTCCGCACCTCGACCCGTGTCCGCAATGTACAACTCTCAGACAGTCCCTGATGACGGGCGGGTAGTCTTGCAACAAGACGTCCCGAGGACCGAGAAGTCCCGGACCTCCACGTATGGTCTACCCATAAGGACCGAGTCAAAGTCCGGCTCAGCATACCCAAACCCTCTTCCGTCACGAGAATTGAGCCAGAAAGATCGAAACTACAACCCAACTCGGCAAACACCACTCCCCCCGAGCTCTGGCCCACTTCCTCCAAGACGGAGCTCGAAAGGGATGGGCGGCGGTTACGCATCAGCATCTGGCGGGCCTGCTCCTTCTCATCCGAATCCATATGGCCCCGATGTACCACTTCCAAGTAGCAGCGAGGAATGGAAAGAGAAAGGTGCCGCCATCGGCGTGAGGCGAGAGGTTGATGCGAGTGGCAAGGCAGTGATCAGACATGTCAAGAAAGGAGTCCGCGATTTCTCTTTCGGCCGTGTCCTTGGAGAGGGATCTTACAGCACTGTCTACTTAGCTACTGACAGGCAGACTCTCAAAGAATATGCCATCAAGGTTCTCGAGAAGAAGCATATCATAAAGGAGAAGAAGATCAAGTATGTCAACATCGAGAAGAATACTCTAAACCGATTGACCGAGCACCCCGGAATCGTTCGATTGTACTATACCTTCCAGGACGAGTCCTCGTTGTATTACGTGCTGGACCTTTGCAACGGAGGAGAGTTGCTAGGCGTTCTCAAGAAGACCGGTACATTCGACCTGGAATGCGCCCGGTTTTACGGAGCGCAAATCCTAGACGCGATTGCATACATGCATTCCAGAGGCGTCATTCATAGAGATTTGAAGCCTGAAAATGTCCTTCTGGACGACCAGATGCATGTCAAGATCACGGACTTTGGAACTGCAAAGCTTTTAAAGGACCCGAGGGACCCTCAAACACAGGAAGGCATGGGCAAAGGATTGCCGGAAAGCAGCAGAGGTGATTCAGAAGAGGACGGCAGGGCTGCTTCTTTCGTGGGCACTGCAGAGTATGTGAGCCCAGAATTGCTTACGAGTAAAAATGCTTGCAAAGCAAGCGATCTTTGGGCGTTTGGGTGCATAATCTACCAGCTCCTTGCCGGCCGACCCCCATTCAAAGCTGGAACAGAGTATTTGACCTTCCAGAAGATCGTCAACCTGGAGTACGATTTCCCGTCCGGATTTCCTCCTGCTGCTCGAGACCTGGTCGAGAGATGCTTGGTACTAGATCCTGCTCGTCGGCTTACAATTGAGCATATACAGAATCATGAGTTCTTCGATGGCCATCCGTTCGGCAAGATTCTCTGGAGAACAAAGGCGCCTCGGCTGCGGCCATACAACCCTGCAACGCCAGAACCGGCCCTGATTCAGCTTAATGGCTTTTCTAACGCACCGAATCCAATCGTTCCCTCGAGAGCTCCTCAAGTGCCGACTGCGGGAGTTAATGGCACATCGCGACCGGCTCGGATAATTACAGAATTGCCCCCTCCGACGCAACTGGACATTGAGTGGTCGCCTGTACTAACTAGAAATAATGAGAGAATCCTTAAGCTTGGCGACCTGATGGTTGTGTCGACGCCATTATCCAACAGTCCACATGGCAAGGGAAACGATCATGGAGACGGCCACAAGAAGCTTTCCCGTTTCTTTGGAGGTAGCACTACGAAGAAAAGGCAGAGGCTGGTTATGGTTACTTCTAGCGGTCGTATAGTTCTCGCACCAGCTGGCGGCGATGAGAAACGGGCTAAGCAAGAAATCTCGCTTCTCTCTCCTGACTGTTCGTGGAGAACTCAGGTGGATGTCAAGGGGCAGGCTGTGTGGTGTGTCGATACGGTAGGGCAAACTCAATACCCAAGGACACTTATCAGGAGCTAAACAAACGTCTTAGGGCGGCGTTCATTACACGTTTGAGGAGTCCAAGTCGCCGTCAAACTCCGCTGACGGGGCTGGCTCGTCCACGGACGACTGGATTGAGTCGTTAGAGCGAGCGAAAGACCTGGCCATATCACAGAATGTCGTCGGCTCGTACGCCAGTGACAACGGGTTTAGCGATATGTCATCAGCAGTCTCTAGCCCCGCGAGCACCCTGGGTGGACGAGTGACGTATCCCGAGGGTTTCGGAGTCAGCGACCGCTCTGGTCGAAATCATCTGAGTAAAAGCCAGGCGAGTCTGGAGGAACCAATATCGAAGCGAAATCGTTTTAGTAAGAGACAGTCCAAAAACGGGCTAGGCTCGCAGTTCTAGTTGCCGTTCTCCTCCGCCCAGATCATCACCGGTCTTCGGAACTCCTTCAGCTTCGCTTTCGGCAAGGCTTTCTAATTTGTCCCTCCGGATGACTTCTATAATCTGGTCTCTAAGAACTAATATTGTTATGACCACTAGTTTGGAAGTTAGCATTGGGAGCACGGCGTATCACAAACTTTATGGAGGTTCATTCTTGTACGATGAAACTCTGCACCACCTTGAGTTGCGATTTTTTATTTCACAATAATTGGGTAGTTGGAGCATTCATGGCGAGTATCATATCTCCATTATACAGTACCCGGGTCCCAGGAAGGCCTCACAGCCCATGAAAGCGTCTTCCATTCTTTCCCGCCTGCGAGCTGGATGTCAAACGGCATGTTGGAAGAAAGGCATAGTGACTTGTCGAGAGTTTGTGCCTTGGGTTGAACTTCAGCAAATCTCGTCTCGGACGGGTAAGAGTTTCTACCACTACAACCTTCGACTACAGTGCCGAAATCAAAGGTTGGCGCCTGATCGAAGTTGTGCACTATGCTGGAGCTCCTTGATTATCTGCGGATGAGTGCAGTTTGGGACAGGATACCCAGATCCAGTATCACTAAATTACATAGGCTGTGGGTATAGACTATCCATGTGAGGAGATAGAAGAATACTCAACTTGTTACGAGCCGGTCAGTCAGCCAGCAGGGGCCTGCAACGGTCCGCCTTGGCTGCCATGTACTTCACCTCGGGAGATAACAGGCTTTCACGACACCTCGCGTGGACGCTACTCATCTTTGGAATCGGCGAATTAGTCAGTTGCCTGTGACATCCACCTCTCGCCATCTATTTTACCACTCACATCGGACGATGCCATGGCTTCGACAACCACGCAGCAGCAGCGGTAAAACACCTTCACTTAAGCCTCCGCATACTATGCATTCATGCATTTCTCCGTAATTAACATAGCACGTCATTCAAAATATCAGTCCTTCCTTGTCCGATTAAAGATGCACCTCTTAACGCCCTCGCACGGCTTGGCTCATATATCTCGCTTTCCGTAAGATCAATGAATGGTTATCTTTTCAATCAATGTGACCCAGCTGTTCTTGGTCATGCGGCTGCTACCTTGCGTTCCTGTGAGATTTCGGGCCGGGATGGGATAATCCATTATTAGGTGCAGACGATGAACAACAGGAGCTGTACTAGAGCCAAGAAGGACCGGAACAATCTTATCCCTTATCACGTGATCCGACAATTTTTGGTCAAGTGGAGACATGGGTAGGACTGGGATTGACAGGAGCGCGCTGAAGCTAACACAGGACTGGCGCGGATTTCACCCTGGGATGGCCAGGCCAAACAACGATCACGAACAGCAACTTCCAACAATTCGCATCTCCCGCAAGGTCCTTCCAAATGCAGGCGCAATATCGACCATACGCGCCTAGTGCGCAGCAAGCCCAACAGCCCCAGAGGATTCCTCACATGGCAAACCAACGGCGCGGTGGCATGGGTATGTTTTTTCTTTCACCACTGGGCAACAATAAGTTCTGAACTGACAGCTGCGAGGCCTACAAGGTGCAGCGCATCCTACCGGCCCTCATGTCCCCCCAGGGAGTATGGCTCAGGTTTCTACTGCACCGCATGACCCCCAAAATCGAGCGCTCCAAAGCGAACTTGTCAAGAGGAAGACTCGCAAACCTACCGACAAATCCATGCCCGATGGAGTTGAAGACAGTGTCATCGATGGAGATGTTGTCCAACGATACAAGGAGCTCCGAGACATTGAACGGCGTTTGGATGCTGCAATGACGCGTAAGCGCCTCGATATGGCCGACGCGGTTAGTCGCAACCCAAAGGTCAGTTTCCGGTCATTGAATGGCATCCATGAGCTCGCTAACCAGTTTGTATAGCGTTTTAAGACACTCCGTGTTTGGATCAGTAACACGGTCGAGGACCAAATCTGGCAAGGCAGTGGGCTCAGTGTCGACACGTTCGACTTCACCCCTAATATGGAGGCATCCTATCGCGTCAAGATTGAGGGTCGTTTACTCGAAGATGAATCAGTTATCGGCCAAGATGATGATACGCCTAATGCAAGCGTTGGCGCTGGTGGCGAAGATCGCATGGAGGAGGACGGGCCTTCCGACTCCAAAACGAAGCCCCCTAGCATCACGACCCCAAAATACCCCTTTTCTCATTTCTTCAAGGCTCTGACCGTGGAATTCGACAAGAGCCGCGTTGCGATTGGTTCTGAGCAAAGTGTCGAGTGGAAAAAACCCGAAAGCAAAACCTCAACAGCTGCGAATCCTCTCGTTGAAGGCGACTTTGACGAGCTGACGTTCAAACGAAACGGAGACGAGAACATGAATATTACTGTCAACCTATATCGACAAGAAGATCCAGAACGGTTTCAACTTAGTCCAGAGCTGGCGGATATTGTGGACGCCTCCGAAGCAACCAGACAAGATGTCGTGATGGGCGTATGGGAGTATATCAAGGCCACGGGCCTGCAGGAAGATGAGGAGAAACGAAACTTTCGTTGCGACGCATTGCTGAAGAAAGTAAGTGGGACGTAACTCTTAATGCCTCCCGAGTCAATTGCTAACGTACTTCCTAGGTGATCAATAGCGGTGAGATTGGTGGAATTCCAAACTTGAATGAATATCTCGCGCCTCATCTTACGCCACTACCTCCCATTAGCTTGCCATATACGATTCGGGTCGATGAAGACTTCCATAAGGATCCC
Source organism: Reticulascus tulasneorum (assembly GCA_001557505.1). Taxonomy (NCBI): domain Eukaryota; kingdom Fungi; phylum Ascomycota; class Sordariomycetes; order Glomerellales; family Reticulascaceae; genus Reticulascus; species Reticulascus tulasneorum. The sequence goes on along the minus strand of LSAX01000003.1, from coordinate 3,251,504 downwards.
CAGCCGACTATTTACGACATCAGAGTCGCTGTTGATGATCCCCTGCGTTTGAAGACGCGGCCGTTTGGCTATAACGCGTCGTACGCAAGCTCGTTGAAGGAGGTTGCTGCGCTCGACGAGCAACTATCTACCATTATCGCGGCAATCACCAGCTCCAAGGCGAAACATTCCTTTTTCACATCCCTTAGCCTGGATCCGGCAAACTTCGTGAGGAAATGGCTTAGCTCCCAGAAACGGGATTTAGAAGTCATTATGGGAGAAGCCATTCGGGGAGGGGGAGAGGATGCCACGGGCGACGAATGGAGGAGAGGCGGAAAGAACAGCGTATGGGCTACGCCGAATGCGCGGGAGAGCGTCAATGTCATGTTAGCCAAGCAACCTACGCAGGTAGCACGTTAACTTGTGGGCGGGCAGGTTACTGTGTGCTGCTTGTGGTGGTCTTTTCGAACTTCCGTTGTGATTTAATGGGAATCGCACTCGATTGAAGGAGCAAGGAGTCATGGTGCAATTTTTAGAGTAATGTCAGCACCTGTATGTATTATCACTGTGAGCGGCAATTTATTGATGGAGCTTCGGAATGAATATGCTATGCAATCAAGAGGCCACTTGACTGCGCTCGCTCTTCTTTAATCAACTCGCGAATCCCATTCTGTATGGGGCAGGGTGCTGGACATCCCAGCGTTCGAGCAGTTTAAAGTCCGAATAGGTAATCTGTAGGTAGTACGGTTCCATTTCTAGCTGTTCGTTTGCTGTCTGGCTCCTGGCCCACTCTTTCTACACACCGTTCAGCTTAACTTGCAACCGAATCATATTGAAGTCGTCGTCCAGACACCCACGTGTGGCGTTAGCCGACTTCAGCAATATCAGGTAAGTGGTCTATTCATGGGGTAGATGATTTCACTTTTTGCAACTTCTTCTCAAAATCCCAGGAGCCACACATTGTCAATTCTCTTGCATACCATGGGCTCTGTTTTCACAGCCTCGAACATAGCCATCATTACTGGTGGCGCATCAGGAATCGGTCTTGCCGTTGCCAAAAAGTGTCATGCCCAGGGCATGCAAGTTCTGGTGGTAGACCGCGACGCCAACCTCCTCAATGCGGTTAAAAACACTATCCATGAGTCCGTAAAGATCTTTGAGATGGACGTGGGAAAGTATGCGGAGTGGGAGAGACTGAAGTTATATATCAATGAAGTCTTCGGAGGTGAGTTGGCGATAGGGTCCCCATCCTTGGCACTCGTGTTGACATTACTGGAGGTCGGATTGACCTGCTTATGCTCAACGCTGGCATCGGGCCCAAGTCTAGATGGGATGATATTGACAGCTTTCATAAGATTATGGAAACGAACTTGTACGGCGTGGTCAACGGCATTAGTACTCTCATGCCATTTGTTAGGGACAGGGAAGGCGGTGCAACGTCCAAGTCGGCAATCGTCATTACTGGCTCGAAGCAAGGGATCACTAATCCTCCCGGTAACTTCGCATACAATGCTAGCAAGTCGGCGGTGAAAACAGTCGCAGAGCATCTGGCCTATGATCTCAAAGATACGTCTACGACTGTCCATCTCCTTGTGCCAGGATGGACTTTCACAGGCCTTTCGGGCGGCGCTCCCGGTACAACCGCGCAGAAGCCAACAGGCGCCTGGACCTCGGAGCAGGTTGCAGACTTCATGGAAGAGAAGATGGACCGTGGCCATTTCTATATTATCTGTCCGGACAATGAGGTGACGGAGGACTCTGACCGTAAGCGAATGCTCTGGAGTGTAGGAGACATCATTTATGGCCGACCGCCTCTGAGCCGATGGAGACCAGAGTTTGCAGACGAGGCCCAGGAATGGATGGCCAAGCAAAGTCTTTAGTGATCGGGATGTGTAGCCAAGATGCAAACCGACTTTTCGAATGGTCACAAATCATTAGGGGCTAAGAAACTCATTTGTGGCCTCTCTTACATGACTTGTGCGTTCTATTGACTGGCCCACACACGCATCGCCTCAACGCCCGAGAAAATGCAGATTTTATATGCCACCCCCCCCAGGTCCAGAATCTCACACGAAGATTAGCAGATGGACTGCTTTCGAACTCGGTGCCGGAGCCATCCCAACTGCTCCCGATTTAGTTGCCGCTCCCAAAGCCACCTTGCCGTTGGGGTTGGATTGGAGTAGGTGACATATTCCGGATCTGTTTTATCAAAAATTCCCGTTCATCAATGAACTGCTCGTCGTCCGTCCTATCTTCCAGGAAGTGTGACAAGAAGGATAGCAGCTTGTCTCTATTCATAAGCAGTATCTTTTGTACCGCAATGGACTTGTGTGGATTGGCCACAAAGACTTTGAAGACATGAAAACCTTCATACTGAACCATTTTGCGATCGTCACGCAGCAGATTCATGCATATCTTCAGATGCTCACCACGATCAACATATGCGGTCATGACGCTATAGTTGGACCGGTCGAGGAGAATCTCTCCTAGCAGCTTGATGGATTGGCGCTTGGTGACGTAACTGTTGGACTGGACAAGTATGTTGTTGTACTTGTCAAAAAACAGATCAAAATTGACAGAGAGATATCTCGGAACCAGCTCCTTGTGTTTAGTCAGAAGCTCCTGCGGCAAGTTGTCAGAAGAGATTCCAAATTACAGAATGCAATTATCTCGTACCCTGAATGTTGTAAAGGCGTCTGCTGCCACCTCGAAAGAACTCTTGTCAACCCAGTCGAAAAACTTCCAGAATACGCCAGTACCGCTTTGTTTCCGCTCTTTGTCGATGGAATTGATGCCCTTCAGGCTCGACCCTGGCTCGTCGCCGTCGTCGTATAGGATTATCGCAGCTGCTGACTCTGACTTCAGTACCTCACGTAGTACCGAGCCTGCTGGTGTTGCGCTCTCCTTATGATCATATCCTCGACAAAGCTCGAGTAGTACCTGTGGTCGGTTGTTGATGACGTACGATAAAGCAATGGGATCGCTCTTGGGAGAAGCTGTCGGGGGCCGAAAGCGGAAGACGTATGAGAAGATCACTTGCGTATCTTTGCGAGACTCAAACGGAAGCCTGAAGAGGTTGACAGCGAGGAGGAAGAGCAGGTCCTCCTCAATCAGACCAGTGACGAGCTGATATATCTGTTCCGGGCTACTATCAGCCTCTACAACCGAGTTAGCGTTGCCAGCGAGGCGACGAATGGGACAAGGAGAACACACCCTGCGTCCCCTGGAAGATGATTTTCATCTGACTGAGGATCTTACCGAGCTCTTCGGCCTACAGTTCCGGAATGATATTAGCTTTCGAAAGAGAGTAGGTACCAGGTGAACAAAACAAACCTTGGCGGCACCATTGGCACCTTCAAGTTTCGTGACATGATCTCTCGCCTGCTTGGGAAGGTCGACCGCAGCCCTTGTCCTAGCCCTCCCGAAGAGGAATGACATGATCAATCGTGGGGCGGGGGGGGACCGTATGCAACAACGCTATGCGGATCGAGTGGTCGCGAGGAGCTTGCTTGATCCACGAGCCGCACTACTCGAATAGGGACCGTAAGGTATTGCTCACAGCCTGGCGATGCAATCGACGCGACAGCACGGTTGAGACGTCCACTCGTATAGTACGTACGCTCGAACAGATAATGAGGAACCAGTGCAGCGATAGTTCTGTCAAATGTTCTTATGGTCAGTCAACCAATGTTCAGTCCCTAGAAGCTATCGCGGGACGTGGGAGAGGGGGTGGGGGCAAGCTGTATTTACATAACAGGGTTGCCGTCGGCAGCACAGCATGTGTTAGGATTTTGGCCCCTGGTAATTACCTACCTAGATGCTTGTTATTGTTTAGGTGACTGCCCACTGTTTACAAGCTCCCCTTGGCAAACCTCCCGATTTGAAAAGATGGGACGGGAGTATCAAGTACTAGGTAGCCAGGAGGCCTAACAAAAGATTGGCCTGCGCTGAATAGGCTCTAGTCTACAACTATAAGGTACCTTAAGTTATCTACCTAGGTAAGATAGTCCTGTCAAGAGTGTGTTGAGCTTGACGACGACGGGACTCATGAGTAGTGTTCCGGGGCAACAGGAGCCCTGGAAATCGGAACTCGCTGTGAACAGGGGGTCGGATGAAACATCCCTTACCCCGCGCTAAAGTCAGACCGCGAAATCCTCAGGTACAAGAAAAATTACCCCGCCGACTCCGTGACTCACCTCCAGTATTCTCAGTCTACAAGAATTCCTTTCTTCCAGGGCGCCCTACTCTCTGAACTCGCAATCATCGTCGTTGGTTAGAAAGGGGGTTTTACTTATATCCTGGGCTGCTCCATTCAACACCTTCCCGATTGGGTCACACTGGACTACATAGGCAGCCAAGGCAAGAGAATGCCGAGTCGCCTACGATGTCTATCAATTTTCCCCTAGAGGAGGAAGCTGTCCTCCAAAGATGGCGTGAGATTAAGGCCTTTGAACGCCAGGTCAGTTTGATCTGGCCTTGTCTCTATGTGTTTATTGCTTGTGTACCTATCCTGACGGACTGCTCCTCTAGCTTGAACTGTCTCAAGGCCGCCCGCTTTACACCTTCTACGATGGGCCCCCCTTCGCAACTGGCCTACCTCACTACGGCCACCTGCTGGCATCTACAATCAAGGATATCATTCCTCGCTATTGGTCGATGAAAGGCTTTCATGTTGAGCGACGCTTCGGCTGGGACACGCACGGTATCCCCATCGAGGGCGAAATCGACAAAAAGCTAGGCATATCGGGCAAGGCTGCAGTAATGGAACTTGGTCTTGCCAATTACAATGCCGAGTGTAGGTCAATCGTCATGCGCTACAGGAGCGAGTGGAGGCACACCATTGAGAGGCTCGGTCGTTGGGTAGATTTCGATAATGACTATAAGGTACGTGAGGAAGGATCGCACTTGGGTTATCGCGGTTTTGACTCGTCTTAGACTCTGGACCCAACTTTTATGGAGTCGGAATGGTGGGTATTCAAGCAACTCTTCGACAAGGGACAGGTGTATCAAGGCTTCCGTGTCATGCCATATTCCACTCCACTTACGACTGCTTTGAGCAACTTTGAGGCGAACCAGAATTACCAGGATGTGACAGACCCTGCCGTCGTCGTATCATTCCCGCTCATCCAGGACCCTAATACTTGCTTGTTAGCTTGGACGACTACTCCCTGGACTCTTCCTTCCCACACTGGACTAGCAGCGCACCCCGACTTTGAGTATATCAAGATTCACGACGAAAAGTCTGGGAAGAATTACGTGCTGCTCGAAAAGCTTCTCGGTACACTTTACAAGGACCCAAAGAAGGCAAAGTTCAAGATACTGGAGAGGATAAAGGGAAAAGATATGCTTGGCTGGCAATACGAACCTTTGTTTGACTACTTTTACCAAGACTTCAAGGATGTTGGTTTTAGAGTTCTCAACGCAACCTATGTTACAGACGACAGTGGCGTCGGTATCGTCCACCAAGCTCCGGCGTATGGCGAGGAAGATTACAACGTTGCCCTTGCAGCAGGAATTATAAGCGAAAAACGGCCACCTCCCGACCCCGTCGACGAGAGCGGTCATTTCACCGCCAGAGTTCCGGACTTCGCAGGGATGCACGTCAAGGAGGCTGACAAGCATATCATCAAGTATCTTAAAGAAAAAGGCAGGATGGTGGTTGAGTCATCGATCAGACACTCCTATCCAATGTGCTATCGCACAGATACCCCCCTCATATATCGAGCCGTGCCGTCTTGGTTTATTCGGATCCCAGACATCATCCCCAAAATGTTGGAGAACATTGGGGGTTCACATTGGGTACCATCTTTTGTGAAGGATAAGCGTTTCGCCAGTTGGATAGGTAATGCGCGCGACTGGAATGTATCACGAAACCGATATTGGGGCACCCCAATCCCATTGTGGGTAAGCGATGACATGGAAGAACGCATCTGCATCGGCAGCATTGAGGAGCTTCGTGAATTGAGCGGTTACGATGGTGATTTATCAGATATCCATCGAGACAAAGTTGACCACATCACCATTCCCAGCAAGATGGGTAAAGGCACTCTAAGGAGAATAGAGGAAGTTTTCGACTGCTGGTTTGAATCGGGAAGCATGCCGTATGCCAGCCAGCATTATCCATTTGAGAACGTGGAAAAGTTCCACAAGTCTTTTCCTGGGGACTTCATTGCCGAAGGTCTCGACCAAACCAGAGGGTGGTTTTACACCCTTCTTGTTCTTGGAACACATCTGTTTGGATGTTCCCCGTTCCAGAACTGTGTCGTCAATGGCATTGTTTTGGCCGAGGACGGGAAGAAGATGTCGAAACGACTCAAAAATTACCCCGATCCTGGTCTGGTTATGGAGAAGTATGGCTCCGACGCTCTCCGTCTTTATCTTATCAACTCCCCTGTGGTTAGGGCTGAACCGCTACGATTCAAAGAAGCTGGAGTCAAGGAAGTGGTGGCAAAAGTACTGTTACCCCTCTGGAATAGCTACAAGTTCTTCGACGGACAGGTGTCACTTCTCAAGAAGGTCGAAGGTATTGACTATATGTGGGATCCCACCATGGAGTCGAGCAACACCAACGTCATGGATCGTTGGATTCTAGCAAGTTGCCAGAGTCTTCTGCAATTTGTGAACGAAGAGATGAAAGGCGAGCAGTTCTTAAGGAGTCGTATGCGTAAACCCATTACTGACATGGCCTTGTGCAGGTTACCGGCTCTACACTGTTGTCCCTCGCTTGCTCCAGTTGATCGATAACACCACGAACTGGTATATCAAGTTTAATCGCAAGCGCCTCAAGGGCGAAAACGGAATTGATGACACGACCCATGCGCTGAACACGCTCTTTGAGGTCCTTTATACTCTCTGCCGCGGGCTTGCTCCATTCACGCCATTTTTAACGGATACGCTATATCTGAAGCTTCTCCCGTATATACCAAAGGAGCTTCAAGCAGCGGATTCGCGAAGTGTGCACTTCTTGCCATTCCCTGATGTTCGTCAAGAGCTTTTTGATATAGAGATCGAGAGACGTGTTGGCAGAATGCAGCGTGTCGTCGAGCTGACAAGAGTGTCCAGGGAGAGGAGAGCCGTGGGTTTGAAGACTCCTTTGAAGACACTGGTTGTCATTCATCGAGATCCGCAATACTTGGATGATATACGATCCCTCGAATCTTATATTTCTGAAGAGATGAATGTCAGGGATCTGGTCCTATCGTCAGACGAGGCCAAGTACGATGTTAAGTACACCGTGACAGCTGACTGGCCAGTCTTGGGTAAAAAGTTAAGGAAGGATATGGCACGGGTGAAAAAGGCCCTCCCCAGCCTCACCAGCGAGGATGTGAAGACATACGCAGAGCAAAGATTCATTATGGTAGACGGAATCCGACTTGAGGAAGGCGACTTGGTCATTCGACGAGGTTTAGAACAGGACGAATCTTCTAAATACCTGGAAACGAACACCGACAACGACGTGCTAACTATTCTTGACACGGAGCTATACACCGGGCTCGCACAGGAAGGACTGGCCCGAGAGATTATCAACCGTGTTCAGCGCTTACGAAAGAAAGCTGGCCTCCAAGTCACCGATGATGTGAGAATGGAGTACAAGATGTTATCTGACCCAGATGATATTGGTCTCGAAGAGGTCTTTATTACGCAATCCACAACCATCGAAAAGGCACTTCGGAGACCCATGGACAAACACGAGATCACGCAAGTGGATGGTGAGATTCCCGAAGAGAGGCAACAGGGTGTTATTGTCGAGGAAGAGCAGGAAGTCCAGCAAGCCACGTTCTTGCTCCGACTACTTGAACTGTCCAAGTAGTTGTCATCAATAGAATAGGACCAAATGCCCAAGGGAGTTAGTTCCCTTGCCCAACCTAACGAAGCCACGTGCGGTTCACTTATGGAATACTCTGACTATTTCCGAGATGCTGCCTATATCTAGGGTCAACGCAGGACAATCATTGACACGAACTCGAGATTTACCAGGTAGCAGTTCTTCAGTCTGAGAAACTCCTGCAGACATTTGTCCTTGTGCATTGCATTATAGTCGGCCACGATGCACTTTCCATACGTTGAAGCCTTGCATCATGCCGTTAGCACTGATCATTCGAGACGTGTCCTCGAGCAACAATGTTAGGCGTCGGAGTCCATTCTGTGGATGTCACTCACCTCTGTGGAGCATTGGGAGACGGCAAGGGCAAATCTCTGTATCGGCCGTGTTCTCTGGGCCATGGCGTGAATTATGATTAGGTGAAATTTCCTACTTCATAGGGGTGAAAAGGCCAATGAGCTAGACTATTAAACGGACATGACATCAGACCAAGATTTGCATGGTTCCAGCGCAGGTTATTACCTAATACACTGCTGTAAGGACTTTGTGACAGAATTATGGAGAACGAAGCTGGAAAACTGGAAGGGATCCATGATTCCCGATCTTGTGATCCGTCCCCCGCAGTTCGCGCATTGGTAGGTACGTAGTACAGTTAAGCGGGGGCTGGGATATTTGACTAGACTAAATAACTGTCTAACGGGCCACGTTTGACGCGTCCAGAAGGGCTAGGAAGTCGCGACCAGCGCGTACTTTAGTTCGCAAAGACGCGAAATAAACAACTTCACTGTCTCAGCGTCGATTTGCCTGACGTTTCAGCAGGATCACGATGAGCTCACGAACTCTTTGCACCCCTCAATTAACCCCCCAAAAAGCCTCGCATTGAAGCCCTCGGCAATGATTATGTATGACCTCGTCCTCCATCTCCCCTCTCTAGCATTGCTCTGCATTTCGACCAAATGTATTCATCAGCTTTGACATGCAATATTCCTGAACATTGTCAGTTTAGCATGCCACAAGCACGGCATCACACATGCCGTCGCTGCCGCATCGCCCAGCGCTGGCCCCTCATGATGGCAGATCATCCAGCTCAGTATCCCTTCCGAGCTCTGAGTCCTTTTACAGCAATGAAGGTAAGCAACAATGCATGCACACATGCGTAGCTCCTAACGACGACCCTCCAGAAATTGCAATTCTCCATGCCATCGTGGCCACAGCTCAGGATAATTTGGATGCCCTCCCCGAGAGGGAGCGACTCGCAACAAACGCGCTCTTTCGAGCTTATGACAGTGTCCTCCCTCTCTATGGCATTGATCCTGAACAAGACCACCATATATCTCGCCTCGTTTTTCGCGTTGGCGGCGAACGCGGCGATGGAACATTGGTGGAGAAGTTTCGAGCTGTTCTCTCGAGAATGGGCATCGAACTTGAATTCGACAATCGCACTATCTCTTCGAGAGCGCCTTCAGACGATGGCATATTTGCCTTGCCTCCCCCTTCAGTGCCAAAGTCTCCCAAACAGCTCCACCGTCGAGATACTAAGACTAGCTCCTCCAATACTAGCTCCGATGATCGTCTTGTCACCAGCCGTCGATTCGAGCGTCTTCCAAGCACGGATGCCGCGAATAAATTGCATCAGCTTGTTGCCCCAACCAGGGTGACAGACGCAGTTGAATCCCACCAAATTTCGCACAGGCAACTTAGTCGCCTGAACGATTTGTCACCCACTGTTTCAGCGTCGGCTGCAGGCGACACTGAACAAAGTCACCACTCGCCTCAATCTGGCATAGGTTCAGTAGACTACCATGGAGCTAGCGACACCACCGTCCAAACCTATGACCAAGATCATGAGCGAGATCTGAGCCACATTACGGCCGGAGAATTTGAATCGGCTCGGAAGGCAACAGGAGGGTTGAACCTTACGCCTCTTCAACAGCGGCACCTGGTTACTGAAAACGATGCAGACACGACTAGCAAAGAACGGCAACGAAAGGTTCTTGGATCTGAGGATCATTGGGAAGACCGGGGAGTTCAATCCGACCATGAACATGACGAAGCCGAAGGCGCGCGAATGGTCGCGTCCTACGATCATCTTGAGAGACGTGTATCTAGAACCTGGAGTTTGTATCTACTCACGAAAGGCATGTCGCATTGGGCGGCATGTACCACCGAGAAAATCGAGCGAATTGCGGTGGCCCGCCGGCATATCCTGAGGATTCGACACTTTGACTCATGGGAGGGGATGACGATCGAAGTTGAAAAGGAAGGAAAAAGGCTTCTAGCCTCACGAATTTTCAGGTTATGGGGAGAACAAATCCATGCCTGCCAGCCAAGAGAGCGCAGCATCATTCGAGTGAGCCATCGTCTTGTTGTTGAAGAGATCATATGCCGCTGGCGTGATGCTTATCACAAGGATTTAATTGACGCTCGCAAACTCCAAGGCAACAAGCGGTCATCCCTCCGCCACTGGCAACTTGCTTGCCTTGCTATGCAAACAGTCAATGCCGGTGCTGAACGCTATCGAAAAGAGGATTCTTTTGCCACAGCAATGTCTGGTTGGGGGTCAAGGTCTCTGGCTAAGCTTGAGGAGAGAGTGGCCTCGTTTAAACGGTCCAGAATACTGCGAGAAATCCTAAGGGAGTGGAAACTCCGTCTAGACATGCAAAATCTCAAAAGACGGACAGGGGCAAGGCTCTTAGGTCGAATCCTAAACAACTGGGGGGCCATCGGCTCGATTTCCTTATTGCACCATCCAGGAAAGGGAGGCATCAACATGCGGCTTGTGGGGTCAGTGTCTACTCAACAACAAGCTGCCCGCGTACAAGCTGAAGAGTCGGGCGGGCATTGCCTTGCGGCAGAATTTTTCAAACGAAAACTTGTGGCACATGTCTTTAAGCACTGGGCACAACAGTCAGAGACTGCCGCCCGCCTCAAAGACAAATGTGGGAGCCACGATTCAATGCGAGTTGCCCAAAGTGCACTCACAAGATGGACTAGCACTGCTGGGCAAGATGCCGAACTCGGACGATGGGCAGAGCGAGGCGAATTCTACATTGTCGTTGCGACAACCGTCCACATGTGGAAGATTGCTGTAAAACCACTGTGGAAGCATAGTACGCGGAGGGCCTACTCGCGTTGCAAGAGATTGTCCAGAAAACTGCGAAATACCGATCATCTGGAGAATTGGCATCTGGCAACCCAAAGAGCACAGGAATCGAGTCAAAGAGCAGACAACTATAAAGCCCAACAGATGACTAAAAAAATCATTGGTTCCACCCTAGCTGCATGGCGAAACGATTCGACACCACACGATAGTACGTTGGGTGCCCATTTGTGGGAAATTTGGGCCCACGAGTGGGCGACTGACTATGTTACTGTTGACATGTTAGACAAAGATGTGCAAGAGGCTTGGATGCACAACACGAAAACTCTGCACTGGAAGAACTGGGTACTCACACTACTTCAGCTGAAAGCCCGGCAGTATATCATATCAGAAGTAATGGAACAGAACACACAGAAATCTTTACGAAACGTTCTGCTCTACTGGAGAGGGAATGGGGTTGAAAGCATTCGCGCATCGCCACCTTCGTCCATTCTCGGGTCTAGGTACGGATCATCCCACAGGAGCATGGTTCGGAACTCGTTGCAATTATCAAGGCGAGGAGCTCCGCAGACCGGAGCTTCATCCGCGTTGAACGCTGGGAACTACCCAGCAAGAGAAGGGGAGGATGTGGGTAGCTTTGAACGACATCTACTCGAAATCGGCGAAGATGCAGACGAGATAATAAGGACACCGACGCGGTGGACAGGTGTTGCATCGTCTGTCACCAGATTGCCATCGACTACTCCATTCGCTCCATTGCCAACCCCTTTTGAGCGGGAGCTTCGTGGCAGATATATGAGGAGCGTGCCTTCTTCCACTGATGTCCGCTTAAGTATTTCGTCAGGTCAGCAGACTGTGAGGCTCTCTGTCGACGACATTCGACGTAGAGCCGAGGAACGGCGATTAAGGGGCCTGGGTTGGTATTCCGCACGCGGTTGACGTGAAGGATTGATTGGTGGTTACACATTTGGATACCCACAGCATGGTCTGTTAGATAATTATACCCCAAGTCGTGCTTTTAATAGTCTACTAGTATCACTCATCGATGGGCACCATTCATTGAGTGTGCTCAATGCTCGACTTGATCTGAAGTCAAAATGATTAGTGAGAGCGGTATTGCTTTTGGGCCCCAGCAGCCGTCTCGTCCCGGGAACGTGATATGATGCAGATCTATGTCCATGCGAATGAGGTAACCTTGTTTCCAGCCCGTACTTGGCATATCATGTGTCTATCGAGTATATGCACTTACTGTAGCTCGACTTGCATGCTGATTGGCGTCATATTCCCGTTATCTCTTATCGCACCTGTCCCAAGCCCTTTCGAACGACCTGCGAAAGCATTGAGCATAATTATACCGCAGACTGTGAAGCTGGCAATTGTCGAAATCGAGGCATCTCGAAGAAAACACGCCCTTTTCAGCTAAGTGCTTGCTATATCCAAAGAAGCTTGGCGATGCTACAGCGACGCATATGTTAGTAGGATGAGAGCCATCCTCCCAGGCAAGCCGAAATCTGGGCTCCAAGCTCTCGCGACAGGCTTGTGGGATGCTAGGTACTTCAGCGTGAGCATTGCTGACCCGTGATTCTCGAGAGCGTTCGATAATGTACTGATCACGACTTACGTTCAGGTCTACATCAGTGGAAATGCATTTACCATCCTCTCAGGACCCGAAACCATAGTCCAAACTGTTTACGATGACGATGAATGCGATTTGGAGGCCGTTGCTTTTGACGAGTCTTCAGGGAAAATAGCAACATGCACCGAGTCGAGTGTCCGCGTGTACAAGCCATTCGGCCAAAAAGAAGATGCATTAAAGGTTTTACAATTCCATCCAAGCTAAAGTCGAAGACAAGCCGTGTGCTGATGCTGTAGCGTGCAACCAGTGGGGACTGCAGGCGTCCTTCCAAATTCCTGCCTCCCAAGCTTTTGACGCCAGAGCATGTCTATCATGGGGTGGCTCTGAAGAGTTGCTCTTAGGCTCGTCATCTCTAAACCTGTACCTAACGGCCGAAGAACCCACGTGTTCGTGGATGAAGTCACTTCCAAACCCAGTCAAATTCGCACAGCTGTCATATGATTCGGCTTACATTGCCTCGGCTGGCCTACAGGACAGTCTGGTCAAGGTTTGGCGCCGTCTTACCTACGGCTCTGGCGAGGTCCGGTTTGACCTAGCCTACTTGCGGCATCCAAACATCATTACCCAAATCCAGTGGCGCAGGCCATACCATATTGAGCAGACGGTCGAAAATGTTCTGTATACCATCTGCGTAGACAATGTTCTCCGCATTTGGACAGGTTCGGACGCCCATGGTGGTCAGCAGTTACATCTGTGGGGGATGGTAGACTTCGCTGTCTCGATTCAGGATCAAGGCTTGAACCGGGTGCCGTCCACGAGCAGGCGGTGGGCTTTTATTATCGATGGCAGAGAAATCTCTGCCGCGACGGAACTGGCGATCCAAGCAAGGCGAGCTGATGTTGATAAAGACGATGCCGCGCTTGATCGCTTGATAACGATTGCCAATAAGACACCTGAAATTTGTATTGTATTCGATGGCTCGGGCCTCATGTCGGCTTGGGTGCTCGAGAACGTTGGTTGCAAGTCGCACAATTCAGCTGTTATCTCCAATGCGGCCTATATTAGTTCCAAAGACCTCAGCCTGCTAAACGACACATCTCTATCTCATGATGTCCCTCACGTCGAGATCCACAACTACTGCGATCGGAAGACCGGCAACCTCTATTTCCTCCTGCACCAGTTCGATGGCAAAATTCAAGTGTACGAAACGGATCTTGTGGATCTTCTTGACCCTGCCCCTAAAACCAACCGTTTGGCTCTGCGATGTACTTGGTCAGGCCATTCAGCTCCAATTAGGAAGATCGTACGGAACTTTAGTGGGCGTGCGGTCGTGTCAAGAACCGCCAAAGGCGAGACTATTGTGTGGAAACATGCTATCGAAAAAGGACTCTCAAATTTTTCGTGCCAGACCATCATCCCAGAAGAAAAACACATTCATCGGATGTGTGTTCTCAGAAAAGGTCGATTCCTAGTGTTTCTGAAGCATGACGCCTTGTCACTGTGGGATTGTCGCCAGAGCACTGCGTTGCTATTAGATAGCCGTCCCTATGCCATCTCCGGAAAACCATTATGTCTTCTCATTCTGCCTCGCCGGAGAGCTGAAGACTCCTCCGTTGCACACATTGCCACAATTACCTCCGAGCAGGAAGGCATTGTGTGGGAGGTTAACTTGCCACGCTATTCTCGAGAGGCCGCCGTTCATAATCGAAGAGAGGCTTCAGTTCGAGAGTTTTGCAAATTCCACTTGCAGGATGCTGCGGGTCTGGCATATGTACTACCGGTAGATCCTGCAGGGTCCGCGCCCCTGACTTCTGGATTTCTTGATGTCTTCGCCCGGGATGTTGCAATCTCGTACACGCACTCGGGACGCGTCGAGTTTTGGACTGCCCGAGTCGACCAAAGCAATAGCAGCGTGGGTTGGTTGTCAACCTCCTCCACGGAGACAGGGGTATCAGACCCTGCGCTTGTCAGCGGCAGCACCCTCAAGAAAGCGGCCCTTGTAGATTCTACTCGAGCTCAACTTTCAATCTGGGACGTCGGTGGTGCTCGATTGGAGTACGCCCAAACATATCAAACCGATACTGCGATCCAAGATCTTGACTGGACATCAACGCCAGACTCACAGTCTATCCTGGCGGTTGGATTTCAGCACAGAGTAATTCTTTTATCGCAGATGCGCTACGACTATCTGAATAAAGGCCCTGCGTGGGCTCCAATTCGCGAAATTAGTACCCGTGAACTCACACCACATCCGATTGGCGACTCTACGTGGCTGGGTGACGGACACTTGGTGATTGGAGCGGGAAACCAGATGTTCGTTCATGACAGAGATTTCGGCTTGTCTAGCTCCCTCGTCACCAGCCTGCGGTTGCCGCATAGAAGAGACGGTGCATGGGATCTCTTTGAAGTTGTGCAGAGGTTCAACGGGCCCTTGCCAGTCTTTCACCCACAGTTTCTTAGCCAGTGCATCCTCGCCGGAAAGAGTATGGTGGTCCGGCGTGTCTTGATGGCGCTGTCCAAGGCACTTAAGTACCATGTCGAGGGTGAGACCGTGGATGATTACCTGGGGCTGGACCTGGCCGAGTTCTACATAGCAAATGTGAGTCGCTCGCATCCCGTACATTGATGTCGCTAATAAATATCACAGGGACATGAAACGCGGGTTTCCGAGAACAAACTAGGATCATATTTTAGCCGCGGGCCATTGCTGGAAGAGAGTGATGAGTCCTTCAGCGAGGAAGTGGCAGTTACTATCAACGAGCGGCTTACCAAGGTCGGCCTTTCTCAACTATCGGGACACGAGCAGATCCAGTTGGCAGATATCATTGAATGCATAGGCTTGGTAGAGAAACAGCGTCGATCCATGGACGAGAACGGTGCACGGTTTATGCTCTTCTTTCGGCAGCATGCGCTTCGAAAAGGTCGCACTAACGAGATCCACATGTCTTGGAGAGAAATCAACTGGGCTTACCACTCCACGAGCCAAGATATCCTTGTAGATTTCGTATCTCGGCAGTATCACGGTACGCTACTATGGCAGAACGCGAGGGAGAGTGGCATGTTCATGTGGCTGAGTGATCACGTTTCTTTGGTGAGTTATATATCGGCTCCTGGCGCCGTTTGGAGTTTTAACAAGAATTGCAGAAAGCCCAATTCGAACAGATTGCGCGCAATGAGTATACCAAGAGTGAGATGAAGAATCCTGTCCACTGCAGTCTTTTTTACCTGGCTCTTCGAAAGAAAGCAGTCTTGCAAGGTCTCTGGCGAATGGCCAGCTGGAATCGCGAGCAAGGCGTCACGCAGAGGCTCCTGGCAAATAATTTCGACGACCCTAAGTGGCGGACAACGGCCCTCAAGAATGCTTATGCATTGCTCAGCAAGAGGCGATTCGGTAAGAACCTTCTCGGTACGATGGCGGCTGTTCCGGTTGCTGACCATGGACCTAGAATACGCGGCTGCTTTCTTTCTTTTGGCAGACCGGCTGCAAGATGCTGTGAATGTCTGTCTCAATCAACTAAAGGATCTTCAACTCGCCGTGGCCATCGCTCGGGTTTACGAGGGTGATCATGGGCCAGTCCTTCGAAGATTGTTAGAGGAAGAAGTCCTTGGAGTTGCGGCGAGGGAAGGGAATCGGTGGCTTGCTTCATGGGCATTTTGGATGCTAAACCGCAAGGACATGGCTGTCCGTGCCTTGATTGTAGGGCGAAGAAACCATATCTCCCTTTTGGTGGATGTGAATGCTGATACTGGTTCACTTAGACTCCGGTTTATACCTTACTGGAGACGCCTTGGTCTCCCGATATGCAATCGAAACTTTTTCTTACTGATGATCCAGCACTGGTCGTTTTGTACTCTCAGTTGCGGCAGACTACGCTTCAGACCCTCCGCGGAGCGTCCAAAGTCACCCCAAAAGTTGAGTGGGAATTCGTCCTCCACAGTGCCAAGCTGTATGATCGGATGGGGTGTGATCTTCTCGGTCTCGACCTAGGTTCGTTAATCGGCCTATGCCTGTCCATATGTACCAAGCTGAACATTATAGTGCGTAACTGGGAATTCCCTAGCCCGGGGGTGAAGTATGTCCCAGGCCTTGGAGGCGAAATCAACCCCTTGACGTTACTACGACGACGAAGTTCGCTCGTAGTAGCTGACCTTCCTATGTCAAGTCTCCACGTCGGCATGAGATCTGGCGGGCACGGAAAATCTGCTGCGCCGACAGTATTCCAGGAGCCCGACTCCAGCTCACTGCTTGATAACTTTGGGTTTTAAAGGGCTAGCCCTGACAATGGCCCGAGAATATGTACTGAATACCTATGTATTGATAGCAAGCCCCTATGGTCTTGTCACTGACGCTTTCTTTTTTTGCTGTTGGGAACAAACTCTCCAGTTTACATTGGCATTCCGCATGTATATATCGATGTTCAATTACTAATTAGATATGGTTTGCCGCTGGGGATCTGCATGGTGGAGGAGTTAAGATGCTGGCGATGGAGAGAACAATTAATTACTGCGAACTTTTGCACTGAGGTACCTAAGGTACCTACCTACCTTGGTTACGTACCTACCCTGTGTGGTGGGGTGATTTGGTCATTTAATCATAAGGTACTAGGTAAGTTACCTTAAGTAAGTACCCAGGCAGATTTTGGATTACCTAATATTGCTGGTGTGCACAAATGCGATCATTCCTTTAAACCACATGGGCACATGCCATTGATCCATCATCACCTCCATTTCCCTCAGTGATCAGCCTCGTCAACTACTTTAGAACGATGGCGCCCGACCGGGGAGCACTTACAACGTCCTCTGCCTCTCCGCTGCTGCAACATGAGGATGGAACTCGCCTTACCGTATCCCCCAGGAGTACGGATGTCAAGGCAACCCCATCAATATCCGGCCGCAGCTTTACCATCCGAGGCGTCCTTGTAGGATTGATGGTAGGCCTTGTTATCTGCTTCTCTAACATGTATTTCGGTCTTCAGACAGGCTGGGTAAGCACGATGACAATGCCAGCCAGCTTGATGGGCTTTGCATTTTTCAAGACTCTGTCACGTCACTTGCGACTCCCCTTTAGTCCGGTAGAGAATGTTTTAGTCCAGACAGTTGCTGGAAGCATGGCCATAATGCCACTAGGCTGTGGTTTTGTGGGCGTCGTAAGTCAAAGCATGCATACATAAATAAACATGAATGTCGGCTGTACAGAAAGAAAATATCACTAACAGGGACTAGGTCCCCGCGATGAACTACCTGTTGACCACCGAGGAGCAAGGCCCTATAAAACTGAGTCTGTGGAAACTCATTGTATGGTCTCTCGGTCTTTGCTACTTTGGCGTTATTTTCGCTGTTCCACTGTAAGCGGTTCTCAGTTACCGCGTGTTATCGCCATCTGCTTGAAACACACGGCGTGTCGACCAACTTTCCTGTGCACTAACTCATTCTCCAGCCGTCGGCAGGTCATTATCAGGGAGAGGTTGCGGTTTCCTAGCGGCTTCAGCACGGCCGTTCTGATTGGAGTGCTCCACGGTCAGACGCGTCAAGCCTCTGCAGGAGGCTCGGCCATAGAAGCCTCGGGCGGGTTTGCAAGCCTCGTTCCGGAGAACAATTCAACGTCAGTGGCGGATGAAGAGAGAAGTCACCCAGAGAGCCACCCGGATCCAGAACAGCACGGCCTGCTCGAGCCAGATGGCCAATTACAGCAAGATTGGGCGTCCAATATGAGACTACTAATGTCATGCTTCCTCGCTTCCGGACTCTATACTCTCTGTACCTACTTCTTCCCAGCGCTTCGAAATATTCCTATCTTCGGGAAGGTTGCAGGAAAGGCCTGGCTTTGGACTCTCAATCCCAGTCCTGCATACGTTGGCCAGGGTATAATCATGGGTCCTGAAACTACGCTCCATATGACTCTGGGTGCCGTGATCGGTTGGGGTATTCTCTCACCCCTTGCGAAGTATAACGGCTGGGCACCTGGCTCCATTGACGACTGGGAACATGGCAGCAAGGGATGGATTGTATGGGTCTCTTTGGCCATAATGCTCGCTGACGCGATTGTCAGTCTCGCCTACATTGCCCTACGCCCGCTTGGGGGGGTTGCCGGCGTTAGCATTCTACGAACAGCTCGGAGGCGACTGTTGTGGCTCGTTCCGGGCCGTCTCGCTAGCAGTTATCCACCTCCTGGATACTCTGCGGTTTATGCAGACGAGAGCGAGGACACTTCTCAGGGAATGGCGGCACGACCAACTCCTCGGTCGGACCCGAGTTCGTTGCAGCATTCACCCATCATCGATGACGACGATTCGGACTTCGAAGATGCCGACGCCCCCCCGGAGCAGCTAATTAGCAACAAAACAGTCTCGATTGGTTTGGTCGCATCGGTGGTATTATGTGTCGTAACAATCCGCATTGTGTTTGGTGCCTTGGTTCCTCTCTATGCGACAGTGATTGCCGTTCTTATGGCACTTCTTCTCAGCATTATGGGAGTAAGAGCCCTCGGCGAGACAGACCTCAACCCTGTTTCTGGGATAAGCAAACTCTCTCAGTTGTTCTTCGCCCTGATCATCCCCCAAACGCACAAATCAAGCGTCTTGATCAATCTCGTTGCAGGTGCCGTAGTAAGTCCACGCCTCTCAATCATGCAAAGCAGACGGAACAAGGACACCGCAGCTGACTCGTTGTATAGTCCGAAGCAGTATGTAGAACATAGCCTAGTGTCTCAGCTGCAGTAACTGACTTTCACCTCCAGGGTGCATTACAAGCTGGAGATCTTATGCAAGATCTGAAGACTGGCCATCTTCTTGGGGCAGCGCCAAACGCACAATTCTGGGGTCAGATCATCGGCGCCACTGCTGGAGCTATCACGAGTGCTTGTATTTACCAACTTTACACGGCGTAGGTTTTACCCTTGGCCAGTCTGCCATTGCTTGCTACAAAGCGCATCTTCCCCACATAGCCAGGCGGCGCAGGTGTTGTTTCTCCTCCGTTAAGGACACGAGCTGATTATACCATGTCACTCCAGTGTGTATCAAATACCCGGCGACTTATTTCAAGTCCCAACTGGATATGTCTGGATCTTCACAGCGAGACTTGTCACGGGCAAGGGCCTGCCGTACATGGCCAAAGAATGGGCCCTCGGGTTTGGTGTAATTTTCGCTGTCGTCACGATTATTAGAACAATATCAATTGGGAAGCCGTGGCGGAAGTTTGTTCCTGGTGGAATAGCAGTAGCTGTTGGTAAGATTTCAAATTGCCAACCACTTTATCTTACTCACAAAACAAGGAATGTATAATGTCCCCTCATTTACTCTCGCACGCACAGCTGGGGGTTTGCTCAGCTGGTACTGGCTATCAAGCAAGGGACGGTCAAGTACTCCGTTAATAGTACTGGCATCGGTGAGTGGTCCTGTGTCCCCGGTCGTGGTCACTGACACCACATCCTTGAATGTTGTGTGCCCAAACTGACGGGGCGCTGGCAGGGCTTCATTCTCGGCGAAGGATTTTTGAGCATTGTAAATTTGATTCTACAAAGTTTAGGTGTCCCACATTACTAAGAGCCCGGTTGTCTGGCATGCCACCAAGTCTTACCAACAGGATATAATGTGTGCAAACTTGCAACGTTGGACAAAATGACCATGCAGTGAGTCAGTGCCTTGGGGGCTTGCGTAACTGAACACCTATTCATGTATCGGTTCCTTTGGGAGATATTGTAGGCCTGCCCATGCCGGTCCCTGCCCAGTGGCTGTCGTCGATTCGCGCGAGAACCAACCCTATCGTAACTTCCATGACTGTGATCTTGACTGTTGGTTTGGCACTTCCCAAGAAGTTTGGATGGTCAATGCCCTAGGGTTGTTTTCAGGGGCTGTGAAGGATATGCTGCCGGATACCTTGCTTCCTAGTTTCAGCCCAACAGGTTTATCTTCCTGTTGGATTAGAAGCAGCCCCTGCTTCCAATGGGTTTCGGGCCCGAAAGGGCCTGTGGTGAAAGCAACCTTTCCATTCTCGCAGCTTGCCGGGTCCTCTGCCTTGGCGTTTGTCGATATGGTCTCCTCCCTGGACGTCGTGAAGAAAATGTCAAACCAGACCAAAAATCCGTCCAAGGCTTCAATATCCCTTGTTACTGTAGACTGCCAGTTCGTTTTGAAGTCAAGATCCTGTGCTTTCACCGTATGCAGGTCCATTTGCATGAATTGAGAGGCCGAGCCGCATATTGACTTTTCGGGCCATGTATGTATACGTGCCTCATCATACAGTCCTGCTTGCATGGCTTTCATGTCAAACCCGTATACGTCGGCCCAGAACAAAACGTTCTCAGCCACATACTCTGCATCGGAGGTTGGAGCGATCCATAAGGTGGAAACACTCGGAACCAGCAGACCATCTGGTTTGAGGTACTTGTCCCTGGCCCAGATGATGCTAGGGAGCATTGCTTCGTAGAGAAGACAATAGCCCATCCACTCGCTGATGATGATATCAACCTCACCGACAGGCAATGTGATCTCTTCAATTCTCCCTCGTATACAGGAGATCACGTCAGACAGCCCATTGTGAAAGACGTTCTCGCGTGCTTTCTCTATTATGTCGGATTTATCCACAGCGTAGACTTTCTTTGCGCCAGCTTTGGCACAGAACATGCTAAGTATGGCTGCGATTTCGTTAGTTTTGTGGACCAGCCATTCGCTGGGGGCAAAGTTGGGAACTTGCCGGTGCCACAGCCGATGTCAAGAACAACCTTGCCAGCGAAGAGGTGTTTGTTGTTGTAGACAAAGTCGCGATACGCATCCGTCCGTACGGCATCCTTCAGCATGGTTTCGTGGATATCTAAGGAAAGGATCAGCTACCAAGACTAACTAAATCGGCTACATCGCGATTACCATTGCCTGCATAGGACTCCCAGTAGTACTGAGACTCGTCCTTGAATCGCGGGCTCGTTTCCCCAGCCTTGGTTGCTCGGGAAGGGCTCGTGTCGTCCCCCCACCGTTGATCTAGGGTCTCCTGCACCGCTAGTCGATAATTTGCAAACTGGTCCTTAGTCCTCGCAACTTCCTCCTCAAGCTGGGAATTGCGGGCGAGAAGGGATTCCACTGAAAGCTGGTGGTCAGCTGGTGGAGATGCCAAATCTGATGCTGCTTCCTCCACCAGGTCATCAATGGACATTATCAAGGCATCGTCTTCTACCACTGGTTTCAAGAAGCGATCATCTTGAAAAGCATCGGTGACAATAAGGTCAGGTAGAGCGATGCCCTCATGAACATGGTGGCGGACTTCAGAGCCAGCCAGTTAGCTGCAGCATCAGATGTCTATAGCGACCAGGAAAGGACTTTACTGAAATTGATAAGCTTGACCGTTCCGTGAAAATCCAAGCCGAGTCGTTGTCGGTTGGCAAGGAAGTCAAACTGATACTTTTCCTTGCAGTGGTTGAGCATTGACGCGGCATCTGGGAATACAAGGTCATCTAGCAGGCTTATATATGCCAATGTTACTTCGTCTTCAGATCCAGCATCGAGCCAACCTGCCTCATCTGAGGCTTCTGACCCAGCTGGGTCAATTCCATGGACGGCGTCTACCATGACGACTCTGTTTTAAGAAGTGAAGTTGGTATGGCTGTCTGTTTACGGGGGACGGCCGGTGTTGGATGACATCGACAGTCAATTTTTGGATTGTAGATTTGTGGGTAGCCGTGCCAGTACATTTTTTTCTTTCTTTTTTTCTTTCCTCCAAATCTTGGGTTCCTTGAGGGGGGGGGGGGGGTTGTGGTGGGGAAGACGGGAGTGGTGCGGGGATGTTGCTCTGTCTAACTTTCTCTTCTTCTCTCAGGGAAGGCACCTAGTCTAGGTAGTTGGTTCGCTCTCTGAAGGATCTGGCTGCAGTGGCGCTCAAAGTCACACCTACCTACCTGCACAGACTCCCCCCATACGGGCACTTAGTAACATGCCCACCTAATTAGTAGATGCTGCTATTATAGTCGGATAGGAAATATGTATACTTGCGGAAACTAAACCATTCTATCTATGCATGGTATTACGACACGCGTTCCGTGCGTTATGGATGCTCTCAATTGTAACTAGTAGGCAAATCCCAGGATACAAAATCTGTCACCAAGCATTAGACCGTCCAAGCAAGCCCCTGAGACAGTGTGAATATTGTGATGGGCAAGCTTATGGCTATGTGCTCTCAAAGTAGCCAGGAATGGTTGTGCTTCACGCTAGACGGACCAGCTCTCCGAGCAGTGATGAAATGCAGGGCACTTGATTGATCGCATGCCATGGGAGCAACTAAATCGCCGTAGCTGCACCAAGTAATCTACCCCTAACTGACTTGATCGTCAGCATCGGCAGTTCGCAGGGGCATGATGATGTTGAACAAAAAGTCGACACGAAACATGCACCTGCGTGCGTCGTGGGCAAAGTGGGACCTGTGATGTTACGAGAGAAAAGACGAAGCTTCAGAGATAGGCAAAGTTGGTGGAAGCCGACCCCCCTAAAGCTATCCTGCAAGGCACCAGCGAAGGTGGGCAGGGATTCAATTCCATGGAGACCCGCGGTACGGGTGAGGCCCGAGTGACATCACCTGTGATCACCCTGCACCAAAATACTCGACATTGGCTTGCCTAGACAAAGTATTGTTAGGATAAAGGCGTACAAAACATCTGTCAGTTGACAGTTGTACCTTCAAGATTGTCTCGTGGTCGGGTCTCTTTGAACAATGCTTACAGACCATCTCAGCGTCCATTACATAGCTGGGTTGGTGAGGGACAGTCAATACTTGGTCTCCTCGGCTTAACCTAGTCGACTTCGCTGTCAACGTCCTCGTCCTCGTTCCCATCTTCACCATCGGAGACCCCTTCTCCAAACCCAACAAGCCGAGTCTGTTTAATTGTGCAAATTAGCCTACCACTCCCGCCGAATGTTCCTATGATGGGTTATCAAACCTTGTATCTGGCCACCTTTTCTTCCAGGTCGCCGAAAACCATTAGCAAGTCGTCAAGCTCGTTCTGAGTAGCCCTTTTTTCATCTTCGACCCGCTTCAGCGAGAGCGCTGCCTGATTGTATTCAATTAATACAATAGAACTGGAACCATAAGCCAGATAGATACTTTCAAGACTTACTTGTTCAGCCTGTACTGCTGCGTTATGTAGCTCCTTCTCCAGCAGTTTAATGCGATCCTCCGCTTTCTCAGCGAGAGATGACTGAGTTTTGAGCTTGCCGGAAAATTCCTCCCGCATGGTCAGAATCTCTTGTACCTTGCTCTTATTCGCCTGTAGTCAACGTCAGCCAGCCTTCAAGCTTTTCCAGGGCTCGTTGGGCGTTTCCATACCTTCATCAAATCCACTTCCAATCGACTGATCGTTGCTCTCAAATCAGCCATCCCAGCTTCCGCACGCCGATGGAATCTGTCGGCATCTGATTCGGCCAATTTCCTGGCTTGCTCTATCTGTTTTTGATGCTCCTCTTCCAATTGTGAAAGCCTGCTCTGTAATTTTCTATTATCGAGACTTAGTGTGTTGCGGTATTCGTCGCATAGGTATGCTTCACTCACTGGAGCTCTCCGTCGTGGTGTAGATGCAGTGCTTCGTTCAGACCTTTTATCCTTGACAGTTCAGCTGCGGCCGTCTCTCGAGTCCGCCTGTGATCTGCTTGTTCCTGGCCAACTTGCTGTTCTATGGCTGCCAGGTTGACTTGGGCTTCTTGCAGGGCTAAGTCCTTCTCCCCCAGCTGGCTTCGGAGTGAGTCTACTAGTTCTCGCGAAATACCCTTCTGGATCCCGTTGGTCAACACGGGAATCTCTATCCCGGGGTCTCGGTCCATTGCGCGGAGAATCCGACTGTAATTGTCTTTGAAAAAGTCCACAAATGTTGCATCGAAATACACGTCAGGCAGCTTCCCCTGTGCCGAAGTATCAAGCTTTTGCGGGAGGACTTCAAAGTCGCGCATCAAGGGGTGACTCCGGAGCTTGCTCATTTTGTCGGTATATCTTTCCCGACCCATGCGTGACATGAAAATAGAGTGGAGACTTGCTCTGGATATGGGGGAATCTTTCGTGGAGAACTCGTATATAATCCCAAGAAGCATGGCACATAGTCCCTGCACGATGTCACCAGCTGAAGACGCCTGGATGACTGCCTGAACTAGGCTTTGAATATTGCTACCCTCTCCAAGGAAGTCGTTAACCGCATCCAAGTCCTCAAACAGCCAGCCTATGAGTAGTATCAAGTACCCAACTATGACTCTGCTGTCATCTTCACGATTGAGGCCGGAGACCAAGTGGGCAGCAACGGTTTGAATGCTCGTAACCACCTCTTCACCACTCGACGCATCCCCTTCGGTCACAGCCATTGCGAGACTTTTTGCGACTGGGTTATCAAATATGAGGTGAAATGCGATCACAGCCGCGAACCAGCTCCGATACGGATTGCTGGAAGAAGTCGTCGCAGATGGTCTAAGCAGCACGGTGAGAACATTGGCTGTTTCATCAATACCCGACTGGTGACCCTCAATGGCCCTCTTCAAAAAATGTAGCCGAATGTCGGCATGGTTGGAGAAATAAGCCTTGAGACAATCGCAAGCGGCCATTCGAATATCAAATGCATCCACAGCGTGCACGCTGAGGGTCAGATCTAGGAGACCATCGATGACATATACCTTTGGGACAATATCGGTCTCATCCTTGTTGTTTTCAATGTTATGGTCTAGCGGAGACGGTACCTGGAGTTGTGCAAAGCTCTCCTGAAGGCCAGAGTTTCCTCTGATGATACCGGCACACATGACCAAGGCCTGCAAAAGCGGGTTTAATATTGTTTTACGGTTGTAAGAAGGGAGACAAACCTCTGCCTTAATGGGAGCCTGTGCAAATTGACTAAATGCGACTTGGAGAGCGTGATAGAGTAGGCCGTGCTGCCAGAAGGCCACTTGATTCTGCGGCGTTCCAACCGCGCCGGATACTAGGAACAAGCGTACGACGGCTAGGAGAGCATAAATGTTTCGGTTGCGCTGCGTCTGAGCCCAGGGGGAAACATCCCCCTCCTCTTGTTTTTCATTTCGCACGGTCTCAAGCAGTTTTGCCAACCGAAGAATGAATCCAGACTCGCGGAATAAAGACTGGTTCGATGTGTTGCATCGCAAGAGGTTGGCTAGGAGGATCAAGCAGTCCTCCACAATCCGTCCACCATCAGAGAGCGAGCCCTCGGAAGCTATGATAGCAAACAGTCGGTCAAACGCGCTTTCGAAGGCGATCAGTTTTTGTATATCGGTCGAGGTTGGCGTCAAATACGTCAGTAGAGTAATGGCCT
Organism: Reticulascus tulasneorum; assembly: GCA_001557505.1. Lineage (NCBI taxonomy): Eukaryota > Fungi > Ascomycota > Sordariomycetes > Glomerellales > Reticulascaceae > Reticulascus > Reticulascus tulasneorum. The sequence goes on along the minus strand of LSAX01000003.1, from coordinate 3,225,751 downwards.
CGTTCCTAATTGCTTCCCGCCGATCATCTAAAACTGCTACCAATCTTGATATACCTAAAGGTGCGGTAAAAACACATTCCTCAGTTCTCTCGGTACGTGCCGATAGAATAGCTGCGAGAAGCTGAAGGGAGTATAAGCGAGAGTAAAAGTCGTTGGTCTCAAGGAAGTCTAGGAGGAGCGTGATATTCTCCTGGCGTTGTGTAAACTCGTCAGCAAGCCATAGAGCAATCTCTTCTGATGCCTCTGGACTGTCTTCGTTGGGACTAAAGAGCATCAAGAGAGTCTCAAGGACCACTTTGACAGTATCCACGTCTTCTCCATCTTTGCTCAAGCTCCCAATCAGACTTCTGAGAGCGCCTGACGCAACAGATGCAGGAAAATCCTTGGCGAAGCTTCGCAACCCCAGAATAGCTGCGCGGCGGTCTTCGAGTAAGGTTGCTGAGCTGAGACGGCCGCTCAACACCGTGATAGTCTCGCTAACGGACTGTTTCGCTGGGACAGTAGAAATGGAAAACATCCTTGCTCTTCAAAGCCTGCCATGGAGTGCTGGAGCGACCAGGGCTGAGTAGAATTGCGTCGTTACTTCCGAGAAACACCTCGTGACCTGCAATGAATGTACATCATGGTATAAGAACGTCTGGGGGGGTGATATGTCATGTCGTTGTTGTTTGCTTTGCAAAACGTAACTACCAAAAAAAAAAGACGACCAACTACGGATACTTCCACCTTTGTTTCTCAGTCGACCTGTGATCAGGACACAGTATGCAATTAAACAGTCTTAAGTGGATCCTCATTCTGCTCGGAACTCTCTTCCTGCATACCTGATTACCGGGCTCTATGTACCTATAAATCGCCGTGCGCCGCTGTGGGGTGTTAAACGTGAAATTACGAAGGTTTACACATGACCTTTCTGGATCGTGACAGTGGAGTTAAAAATGTTGAAAAGGCCCTCAATTATGTGACTTGTATAATAACATTTGAATTTATTAGATATGTATGTTCGTAGGTAAAAGATAATACACATTGAAAGCCTACTGTCATGTTTGTTGTTGCACATGCGAGAGGGTCTCATTCACCAAGGTAGGCCTAATTAGCACAAAAGAAGTTAACTTACCCTTGGTTGGATTCAACTGCATGCAGCCCCGCTTGCGCTAATAAAGAAAGCTAGGGACCAGGCCATGTGCTTGTCGTTGTGTTTGGATGCACTGTGCATTCGCACTAATACCTAGTTAATAGCTTACTACCCTACTTTATTAGGTACCTAGTAGGCAACTACCTAAAGGTAGTTCATCTCACACCTCAGCCAGTAATTACTATACTACTTAGTTGCATCCAAACTTCAATCGGGCAGCTGCAAAGGGGGCGTGTGCTTACTGTCGAACATTTTTGTCTTCACCCCTCCAAATTGCTAGAGACGCGATTCTTAAATTTCAACAACCTTTATAAGTATGCACTCTTCACCACCAACTCGAACCTCACCACAGCTAGCCACCCGACAAGCAGAGCACCTTCTGATTCCATAATCTCCTACTCAAGCCTTGCTATAACAAAGTCATTCCATCTTCAAGCCTGCTAGACCTTGTACATCTCTCAAAGCCAAGCTGCAGAACTAGCAGATCAGGCATTCGAAACCTCCCCCCATGCACCAAAAACTTTTGTTAATTTCCTGCTTCTTAAATAGTGTGGCATTCCCTTTGCTATCCTGTCCGCTTGACAAGTTCTATACGGTCAATTATAGCCCCGGGTAGGCAATCTTCTCCAAGCTTCTAGCGACAAAGATGGGTATCCCCGCAGCTTTCCGATGGCTCTCCACCAAGTATCCGAAGATCATCTCACCGGTCACTGAGGATCAACCCTTGAGGATGGATGATGGGTCTCTCATTCCTGTCGACACCACACGCCCTAATCCGAACGGTGAGGAGTTTGACAATCTATACCTTGACATGAATGGTATTGTCCACCCCTGTTCTCACCCCGAGGATCGGCCTGCCCCAAAGGACGAAGTCGAGATGATGTTGGAAATCTTCAAATACACCGATCGCGTCGTGAACATGGTTCGGCCTCGCAAGGTACTGATGATTGCTGTCGGTAAGTTTGCTTCGCATGACCTTGTCTTTGTCGCATGTGCTAATCCGTTGCTCAGATGGTGTTGCTCCTCGAGCCAAGATGAATCAACAAAGATCCCGAAGGTTTCGATCCGCCCAGGAAGCGCAGGAGAAGGAGGAAGACAAACAAGAACTGCTGAAGCTTCTGAAGCAGCAAAACGGGGGCGTTTTACCTGCTGATAGCCTCGAAAGTGCCGCCAAACAAGCTTTCGACTCCAACTCTATCACACCAGGTACCCCCTTTATGGATATTCTAGCAACAAGCTTGAGGTATTGGTGTGCCTACAAGTTGAATACGGATCCTGCTTGGGGAAAGCTTAAGATTATCATATCTGATGCCACTGTTCCCGGCGAAGGCGAACACAAAATAATGGATTTTGTCCGTTCTCAAAGAAGTTGCCCGAACTATGACCCGAATACCCGGCATGTTATATACGGGCTTGATGCCGATCTGATTATGCTCGGACTTGCAACCCACGAACCTTACTTCCGTGTGTTGCGCGAGGATGTGTTCTTCCAAGAAGCGAAGGCCAAGATGTGCAAGCTCTGTGGTCAGAAGGGCCATGACGCTCGCTCATGCCGGGGTCAGACAAAGGACAAGGACGGAGAATTTGACGAAAAAGATAGTAGCCCTATACTCAAACCATTCATCTGGCTCCATGTTTCGGTACTGAGAGAGTATCTAGCCGTGGAGCTTGATGTCCCCGGCCTGCCTTTTCGATTCGATCTCGAAAGAGCCGTCGATGACTGGGTCTTTATGTGCTGTTTCGTTGGCAACGACTTTTTGCCCCACTTGCCAGCACTCGAGATTAGAGAAAACGGAATCGACACTCTAACGGCGATCTGGAAGGATAATCTTCCTTTCATGGGCGGCTATGTTACGAAAGATGGCCATGTCGACTTGGAAAGGGCTCAATTCATACTAAATGGTCTGGCGAAGCAAGAAGATGCCATCTTTAAGAGGAGAAAAGAGACAGAGGACCGTCGAGAGGCTAATGCGAAGCGGAGAAAGCTCCAGGATGAACGGAATGGTAGACAAGGTCATCGTGACTCAAACACCCGAGGAAGGAACCAAGTGATCGAAAGCGCCACCTCTGGACTGGCACTTTTTCCCGCAAGCGACTTCCCAAAGGGCATTCCCAAAGCTGTCACTCACGATATGGTAGTAAACCGGTCTTCGACTTCCACTGCCAACGTAGCGAACAAAAGCGCAGCAAGTGCCATACGAGATCAGATCCAAAGTCTCATGGCAAAGGACAAGCAAAGTTCTGCCACTCCGCTGAATGAGGCTTCCAATGGTGATGGGAATATCGCCGGCGAAGTCTCCCCCACGGCAAAGTCGGTCCTTGGTAAACGCAAGGCAGACAATTGGAGCGAAAACAGCTCCACGCCCGCGCCTACCGAAAGCCCGAAACCCCAATCCGCTGCAATCGATGAGCCCGCTGTTGACCATGTGCGGATGTGGGAGGACGGTTATGCCGACAGATACTACGAGCAAAAGTTTCATGTCAATCCGAAAGACCTTGGTTTCCGACACAAAGTTGCCCAAGCTTACGTGGAGGGCCTTTGTTGGGTTCTCTTGTACTACTTTCAAGGCTGCCCGTCCTGGGAATGGTATTACCCGTACCACTACGCACCGTTTGCAGCTGATTTTGTCGAGTTGGATAAAATGGAAGTCAAATTCGAAAAGGGACGCGTTTCGCGGCCATTCGAGCAGCTAATGAGTGTCCTCCCTGCGGCCTCCCGCCACGCGCTACCAGAAGTATTCCATGACCTGATGACCAACGAAGATAGTGAAGTGATCGACTTCTACCCGGAAAACTTTGAGATTGATTTAAATGGCAAAAAAATGGTGTGGCAGGGGGTCGCACTCCTACCATTCATCGATATGCCACGCCTATTAAAAGCGGTGGAGGCGAAGTACCCACTTCTGAGTCCCGAGGATGCCGCTCGCAACGGCGTAGGAAAAGATGTGCTGCTCCTGTCTGACGCACATCACGAACTATATGACGAGATCACGACCCATTTTTACTCTAAGAAACAAGACTCTCCCAAGTACAAGTTGGACGCTCGGACCAGTGATGGACTGGCCGGGATAGTCGAGAAAATCCCAGAATATTTGCCACATGGGTCTCTCATATATCCTTTGGAGCGGCGGGGTGGGATGGAGGATCTTGACTATGATCGCTCGGTAACGTATGTTGCCAGGTTTGGCCCCAACGCCGGACGGTAAAAGCTGACCATATTGCAGTGTACATTATTCATTTCCGAGCAGTTCTCACCCTCACAAGTCCATGCTCTTGCGTGGAGTGCAACACCCGACTCCAGCCCTTGATCGGTCTGATATTGAAACCATTAAAGGAAAGGCGAATCGATCTGGTCGAAGCCATGGCGGCGTACCACTCGGGCGAAATGGCTTCAATAACGGCAACAGGAGGGAGCAGTTCAACTACGCCCCAAACGGAGGAAACTCTCACCCCGACCGTCCGCCCTCTTATGCACAGACTGGCTATGGTCCCCAAAACTCATATGCCCCTTCTGTGCCGCCATCATGGCAACCACCGCCGCCTGGCCACCCAGGATTCGGGTTTGGATTCCCCCCTCCCCCGCCTCCTGCACATGTTGGTAACGGTCGTCCTCCGGGTGACAGTTATGGAGGACCTCATAACTATGGAGGCAACTACGGGGCGCCTCCGCCGCCCCCATACTCACATCGTGGACAAGGTGATCGTCCTTCTCGGGGACGTGGGAATCATCAAGGCTCTCGCGGATATGGAGATGGGCGGAACTATAGATGATGGGAACGCAGCTTTAATTCCAAGCCCGCGTCGATGGTAGAGTTGAGTTGCAGTGTACGAGTCCAGAAATATTAGTTTTAGCAAATCAGGCATCTCCATTTCCGGGCCATGTTTGTGGCCCAAGTCTCACCTTGTGTTCCTCGGTACTACGGCTCACCCCTTTAGTTAACATTCTGATGGCGCCCTGGTAATCATAATAACCGAGACTCCGGAGGTCATCGACTGCCCGACAGGTTTGGGATGTTGTCTCAAGTACTGGCCAAGGGTGTACAGGTCATTGACCAGTGCGTACAGATCGCCAGCCTTTCGATCCTTCCTATTTCTAGTAGCCCGTTAAACCTTTACTCGTCTATGCGCTTGTCCTTTACCTGGATTCTAGTCTTGTCATTTGTGAGTATGTATCAAGTGCATGCCGCATGGATCGTGATATGGGTTGATGGCAGCATGATATCACAACTAATCTCATGAAAATGACTAACTTTAGATGGTTCGCAAGTTAGATCACACAGTGTAAAAATCCGACCAGGCCAGGCATAGCAAGGGAGGTAGGAAGGTAGGTATTTTCAATGCCAAAAAGCGACACTTCTCCGACCCTTCTGGTGCACATATGCGCAAACCAATCATGGTGTTCGGCCCACATGGTACCTAGGGGGGTAGGACGGCTCGGGGCGGCCCACTGTGTAAATACCTTATTACTACGTACAAAGCTAGCTTGGTGTGTCCTTGGGTGCCCGTATGTAGGTTGAACACCAGGGCGAAGCTTCTTTTGGCCTGAGGCACTAACCCTCGCGGGGCTCGAGCATGCCCCCCAGCAAGCTCCCCCAGCGCGATGTTAATTTGACCGTATTGTGTGGCATGCTACCGCGGTGCATAAATATTAGCTAGACTAATCGTTCCTTGAAAATGCCTGAAACCGGACATTGTGCGATGAATAGTTTCTACTGACTATGAATGACGAGCCTCCCTAATCCTCCTGAGCTCCGTATGTCGCAATCATAAATTGGATTTCGTTCCACCAACCTCTCGCAAGGTCATGTAAAGGTCGTCCATATCACCACTGCATGCCGCGATGAATGGCGACGCTGGGCTTGTCGGGTGCCTGGTCGACAGGCTTGCTACAAGGGTAGGTCTTTGCCAGTCAATCGAAACCACATAATAGCTTTCATGCTGACCAAGTATGCTTCCATAGCTACCTCATCGAACGGGAACACATGGTCAAGAACTCAACCAGGACGACATCGTAGTAATTACCCGGGCTACATTGGTTAAGATTAGCGCAACTGGCATTGCTCTCGTTTTAGAGTCATTGGTAGCTCTTTTGGAAGACCTAACGCGAGGCTACAGAGGTGTAGCAACTCATCCACCTCACGTCGTTCTGTCGGAGCTATACGTATTGGCGCTGGCTGCAGACTGTTGCTCTTCACATTGGGACTCCGTTAAGGCCAATGGATTGCGTCAGCTGGCTGAAGAGGACGATTCTTGGAATGCCAACCATCATTTCGCCCCCAGTGCGCTCGACGATGCCCTCGTTGGACGAGTCTTCGATGTGTTCAAGTGGCTCCTGGAGCCAATTCCTGATGGTTTCATCCTACCTGCCCAGACCATCCTCGACGATACACCGGCCCGCACTACATCAGCCACCCGTCCTTCACAGGGCAGTAACTTCTTCTCGGCGCCTTTCGATGCTCCCGAGGATGGCGGTGCCGTAGGGCCACATGTGGCAGATATGGAGGCATGCGTAAAATCTATAGTGGAATTTGTGACTGCCTCCAGCTGGCCTAGTGCGTTCGAGTATCTTCGAAGCGTCATCTATAACATCCGCACCGCTGCAGTGTCACAGTCGGGGCCTGGACAGCCCGTCACGATCAATGATGAAGACAGAGCATCGCTCGTCGTCCTTCGATTGATGTCATTCTTCTGGATTGATGGTCAGAAACTAGGTCTATTAATCCAGGAGATCTGTTCAAGCTTCCTGCATTTCCGCAAGCCATTCCAGAACACGATCGCAGTCGTTACGCCCTTGCTCATTACAAGATGGCTAGATCGATATCCCCATGAATTTGTTCAGCAGCATACACTGCACAAACGTCTGGATGGTGGGGCGGATACGCTGTTTGACATGACCCAAACCATTGTGGACAATGGCAGACGGAAAGGAGTTCTCTACCCGCTCCAGACAACTCTTCTTTTTCTTCTTCCTGATGTTTTCGAGGTTGCTAGCAACCTTCGTGAAGCTAAAAGCAGCGGGATGGCGAAGAAGGTGGCGTTCCTAGATGGTTTAAGGAAGGCTTTGAGAAACAGGAATGAGCAGGCCGGGTACTGTCTTGTGTCTCTTTTACGAGCAGCCCGCCACTTTGATGTGGAAGACGACGCTGCGCTCGTAAGTTATGCATTGGATGTCCAGGACGAGGTCAGAGATGCTGTATTCCGTCGCTTTCCTAGCAGCATAGACACTGCCTATTTCGAACAGGATCTGATGACTGCCGCATTTGTGAGCTTGGCCCAGCTCAACCTAGACAGCTGCGTGGAATCTCTCACCCAGGCCTATCTCGCAAGCTCTGCACCCCAGAGTTTTAAAACTGCCGTTTTACAAGCCTGTTGCTTTTTCGCGCGACAGGGCGATTCCCACAAATACCAGCCCTTGTTCTCTATGGCGGGTCCGTTCATGCGTGGACAGCTGCAGGTAAGCTACATCCAGATCTTCTGACAGGATGGACAAAAACATTTACCAGATCAGACCATAGCAGATGTATCATCGGAAGCTCCAGCAGTCGACCTACTCGCACAGGCAAGTGCGCACGACGGCGAACACTCGACAAATATGGCGTGCGATGTTCTCAAGTTTCTTGACGCGTCGCCTCAGTCGCTCTTTGACCAAGATTCTTACCAGGAGTCGGACGAAGTCGACTCTGGAGACGGTGTTTTCGAGCCGTTCTTATACTGTGTCATTTCTGCAAACCCCACCGTGCGACGCCTTGCCACAAGCGTTGCAAAGCGACTTTTCGCGGATTCTGCAATGCTCGATATCCTTCGATCACGCGGGAGATTGAATTCGCCAACATTAAAAAAGGATTTCTGGAGGCGGAGGTATGAGCAACCTTGCAAGCTTTCAGTGATGGTTGACTAACATTTCAAAGCTGCTCTGTGTTACTTAGCATGTGCGAGAACATGGCATCAGATGAGAATGGCGATGAGGTCAGGTCAATTCACGAGTATCTTGAGGCCCGATTACTTCTGTTGACATCCATTCGCGTACGCACAGCCTATCAGCCTTTCATCGCATGTCTCTTGCTAATGGTCAGATTTATAGGAGCTTTCCGAACTCCCTGATGATGTTCCAGAGCTTCCAGCGGCATCCTCAAAACTCGAGACGACCCTCCTGGTCGCGCTCTGTTCTGCAGATGTTGAAATATGTCAAGTGGTGACGGCTTGCATCGGCGTTTTCCTTGACGAATGTACCATTGTAGACGCCAGCTCGGAAAGCGCCAAAGCATTTGCTACATTGCTTCGGAACGGGGAAGTTTTCAAGGAAATAGCTTCCCGAGCCTTTCGGTTCACAGGACTCGTTGCCTTCCAAAAGAGAGTTCGGGGCCTCCTTCGTCGCATGCAGTTCCCAACCGGCGGTATTCTCACAGCATGGGAATACGCTTTCGATAAGTGGATCCATCTTTCCAGAGAAGTCTCCGTCTCGCCGGTGGACACAGTCGAGGAGAAAACTTTAGCAGAATGGCGAAATTGCTCGGGGTTTCTGGCCGCCCTTGGCGGTATTTGTACCGCAGATCATGCAATCATTCTAGAAGAACCAGCTATCAGCGGTTTGAGGTGGATCGACAGGCTCCCATCTGAGAACCTCGAAGAGCCTCTTCTAAGCAGATATCTGAAGCTAAGCATCCAACTTCTCGGATGCGCAAATGTGAGAGTTAGAGAAGCGACTAGAGAAGTACTCTCCACGGAAATCTCTCCTACGCTTTTCCAGTCCCTATTCAAGGCCTTGGAGTCTGAGCTGGAAGTTCTGTTTACAGGTGCTCTTTCCCTTACAGAAAAGGGACAAGACGTCGAGATTGTGTTTGCCGAGCAGGCAATCTCTTTGCTTAAGGCCCTGGTCGAACGATTGGAAAGCCCGTCAGATTTGGGTGCAGCGTCGTCGGTCCATCTTGGCGCCTTGACGCTAAACTTTGCAAAATTCCTAGATGGCAGTAGCGAAAGCACAGACACTCTGCGAGTGAAAATCAAGGTTTGTCAGCTTTGTGAGGCTGTGACGAAGAGGAAAGAACATCTGAATCTGAGGGACGACGTGAGGATCAAAAACCAGCTTCTTGAGTATATTTTCGGCTGGATTGCGCGCCCTCGATCCCCCCGAATGGACACCACCGCGGGCCCAGGCGGCCGTCAGGATGAATCCCTTAGGATGCAGAAAGACCTTGACAAAGCGTGCTTAAGATCTTTAGCGGATCTCACTTTCCGCCTACCCTTACAACCTGGAGATGGCCAGACCGATGCCGGTACGAGCGAGCTGAAGTCACAGATGTTTCATACGTATTTTAATCGGTTCCTCTCATTACTTAACCATGATTCTCCGGAAACCGGCAGAGTCGAGCACATGTCTGGGATATCGGGCCGAGACGAAACCACATCACCGTCTGAGTTGGCAATTACTATTTTGTCGAATTTGCTCAGCGCGAACATCGATGTCGGCCTGAAGCATTCCTTGAACATAGGGTATCACGATAACGTTGAAATCAGGACGGCGTTTGTCAAAGTGCTATACAATATCTTAATTCAGGGGACCGAGTTTAGCAATCTGACGGATGCCGCAGTTAGCGAGAAGTATGACGAGCTTCTTGAGGTACGTGGGAGTGACAAGCTGCTGGGGCAGAGCTAACGTGCTTGTAGTTGTTGACAAAGGATATGACACTCGCAGCATCAATGAGCGCGATTTGCCCAAGTCATGAGGTGGACGAGTTGACTATCTCATTGCTCACTATATTCGAGCACCGGGGACTGAGTTTCGAACTGTTGGAAACTCTCATAAAACAGGAAATTGAGGAGACTGGTGTGTCATTATTACTTCAAGATCAACGTGTCAGCGCTGACAGTACTGATTAACAACCAGAAAACGAATCCGAAATACTCCGCCGGACATGCGTGGCAACGAAAATGCTGTCGGTATATGCGAAGTGGAAAGGCGCATCTTACCTGAAAGCCACTTTACAAAAGGTAATTGAGAGATTGATGCTAACTTCTAAAGACTTGGACCTTGAACTTGATCCGGCAAGAGTCGGCTCATCTGACGAGCTTCAGAAGAATGCGCTTCAGCTACGAATTGTCGCCAAGGTATTCATAGATGACATATGTGCATCGTCAACAAGTATACCGGCACCATTCCGCAAGATTTGCAGCATTGTAGGTCAAACATCAGCAGTCTATAGAAAAACCACTCACGTATCGGCAATAGATATCTAGTGCGGTTCTGCCAAGATTCCAGGAGGCCAAGTACACCGCGGTGGGGGCATTCATCTTCCTCCGCTTCTTCTGCCCTGCCATCGTTGCCCCGGAGGTTGAGGGTCTTGTCACCGCTGCGCCATCTAAGGAGATGCGCAGAGGGCTCCTTCTTATAGCGAAGGTTGTCCAGAATCTGGCAAACAACGTGCTTTTCGGTGCCAAAGAGCCATACATGTTCCCCCTGAATGATTTCCTGACCCAGAACATATACCGGGTCACCACTTTCTTGCGAGAAATTTCCGTACGGTTACGAAACATTTCCAGTTCGGCCGCCGTCTTTGCAGCTGACTTTAGTCACAGGTACCACCGGAAAGCCTGGATGCTCCGAGCGATGCCGAGTCTTTCGACTTCGGGTCATGCGTTGCGCTTCATCGCTTTCTCTACGACCACTGGGATCATGTCCGCCAGAGACTTGTCACACAGGAGAGGCGAGACTATGTTCGGTCACCAGCAGAGACGTCACGGGGTCGTTCACCAGTTTTAGAGCCGCTGCGCAACCTCATCACAAATCTTGGACCGCCACCACTTGCGGTAACCTGGAATCGACCACAGGTTTCAGCAAACAGTCCACCATCGTACTCTAGGTTTCAGAATTTCATGTTGCGAAATGCGTTTCGTAGCAGCGAGTCTTTTCTTACAGCCCGTGCTGTATACGATGGAGGTGAGAGTAAGGTACGTATTGGCATATTGCTCAAAGGCAAGGTACACTCCGCAGTGTTGATGATTCATCTTCTTAGGACTCCTTGTCAATCATCTGCATCATATTGCGCCATATCGATACAGAGAGTATTGACTATGATACCCTGCTTTACTGTTATCTGAAGGTATAAAGACACCCATAGCACGCCCATAGCGCACCCATGGTTGCTCGTCCCAGATATTGCCCTTGGGCGGAGCCGCAGGACTCCCTAGATCATGCTCAAAGACAATATGTAACGTTCCATCACTAAATTGAGGCAGATTGCAAGCCGTCTGTGGCACAAACCTTTTGGGCTTCTCATCGACGCAACCTGCTACAATGGACAGAACGAGCCACAAGACGAATTGTTCCGGAAGCTTGACATGCTCACGCCGACTGAGTTATCTCGAAATCTATCCAGGGTGTATGTGTATAACATGAACAGTGCTTTCAGGTACGTGCAACGCCATCAAGCCTGACCCCTTTATTCAAAGCTGACTGTCGTAGAAAATGCTTCCGCAGGCTCCTACGCGTATCTTCCAAAAGCGACAATAGCGTGTTCAACCCCAAGAATGTAGAGTACCAGCTAATAGGTAGTCTACATGACCTGCAGTCTCACTTTCATCTCAGCCAGCTTCACTTGCCTAAGGAGACGATTAGCGTGGTTACGGATACTCGTTACGTCTTCCAACCAATCACGAGGCTGTCAAAGACGAAAGGCAAGATTGAAGTCGTTATTAAAGTCGGGAGCCAATTCGTCCAAGTCACGACGACAAAGAAACAAGAAGTATTCCCAGGCTATAGGCTCAATACCACCGTCAACGACATCTTTCGTTTGGGAGAAGTGGATGAGGCACCCACGTCAATTCAAACAGAGGACGATTCAGCTTTCGGACTCCGCGCTGATAATGGCAAGATTGTGATGTATTTCACTAGCCCCAAAAAAAACGATGTACTTCAAACAATCCGAGGAGCGAAAACAAAGTATGGCAAAGACAGTAGGGCACACAAGGCCTATGAGCGACTGATTCGGCCTCAAGATGTGCCTGGGACGCTCCTCAATCTCGCCTTTACGAATCTGTCGAGTGCAGATCATGTTCTGAGACTTTCGTCCTACAATCTACTTGGAGCGCTATGCAAGGCGTTCAAATTCAGCGCGGCGACGAGGCTAATGTGCACCAAAGGCGAGTCCCTCCAAGCAACCAATACATTTAAGCCGGTAGACTAGACTCTAACCAATTTTCAGACGTATCTGTGCCCATGGATCCATCTCATTTCATCATCAACATGAGCAAGCAGCTGGCACTGTCAGAGCCACAGCTTACCTTCGATTTCTTGACTGAATTTTTTGTGGGATGGGAGAGTTTCACTGACGAGCAGAAACACCTGAGTCTCGCGTACATGGCTCCTTGGCTCCCGGGATTGCGAACGGCTGTTCTCGCGAATGAACCAGACGGTGAAAAGGGCAAGGAGAAAATATCGGCACTTTTTCGAAAACTTATAGACGTTGCCATATCAGACCATGCACTAGCTTATACCTTGGAGCAAGTCGTCTGGCCAGCCATATATCAGGACGAAGTCATCCTAGACATCTTTTTGGAGGAACTGATGAAGAGTGCGTTGGGATTCGGGTTCCTCGAGGAGCCTCTGGAGGCGTTATCGTCGATTGTTGCCGGCATCGGCACAATCACTCTGCGGGGCAGGGTGATCTCCCGTCTACGAAAGGCATTGAACCGGTCGTCTCTTCGGCCCACGAAATATCTCCCCGATAATGCAGTTTGGGCAGAAATTTGCGTGCTGCTTCAATTCTGTTTGTCACTGTCTTTCGACAATGGTGTTCAGTCCCAACTATACCTGCCGGAAATCTTTCACATAGTTACAATCCTCGCAAATACCGGGTCTGCCGAAGTTAGGCTTCTGGTACACAGACTGCTCGTCAACACAGTCCATGCAGTCTGCACCTCATTCACTCTCGACGACGTAAGATACAACAAGCTCAGGGGCAGCCTGGACTTCCTCTGTGAACCCAAAAGTGACATTTTCTCAACCCCGCAGATATTCAGTCGAGATGGGGCCTCAGTATCTACTACACAGGACTCGGGTCCAGCCCTCACAGCGACAGAGAACTTGGCTGCTTTGCTATTCGAAATATGTTCTGTCGCCGCACCATCAATCGATATCTCCAACGCATGGCGGTCACGGTGGATGAGTCTCGTAGCCAGCACAGCATTCCAGAATAATCCCGCCATTCAACCAAGGGCATTTGCCGTCATGGGATGTTTGGCGCGGGAAGAAGTTGATGACGACTTGCTGTACCAGGTTCTCGTTGCACTACGGAACAGCGTTGGTCGTTTTGGCGAAGACAATAACAGCGAGATGCTAGTTTCGATTGTGACATCTTTGTCGAAGATGATGGCAAAGCTCCCGTCGGCATCCCGTTATGGACTGCAACTCTTCTGGCTGGCCATGTCTCTGTTACGCCTCGTCCCTCCGAGTCTTTTTAACTGTACAGCACAATTCTTGGAGGCGGTACTGGCCAACATTAGTACCGTGGGAGACTTGAAAGGCGACAAGGTCGCACCGTTGCTTCTCCAAGGCCGAACGCAATTGGAAGACGCAGCTTTGCCCTTGGACGAGGCCTACGGGATTCATTTCAACCAGGAAAACTTCCATTTTGCAGTGTGCGCCTGCCTAGCTCGTGGCCTCGCCGATACTATCACCAAAGCTAATGCAATGAGGGTCTTGTCGGCCTTTCTTGAGATGGTAGCCAGTTCATCCACCGCAGTCGACAAGCTGCCCCATCATTTTGCCGGGTCCCCCTACATGGCTCTCATCCTTGCGCGTGCAGTTAGCCATCAGGAGTTGAAGGATAGTCTCTGGTTGGCTGGTATCAATCCTTCGGGTGTTGGTAGCCTTACTAGCATAAGAAGACTGCAAGATCTCGGGGAAATGAAAGACAAGGACCTCTTACTGAATACTGCTATTGAGCTGGTTGATTTCCAGTATTTAGAAGATGCCGTGCAAAACCGCACCCTACAGTGGCTGGCACAACTAGCTTCGGTCAGGCCTGCAGTTATAATGCATCTGTAAGTGGCCATGCCATTTGCAGTGGGTTGGATCGCTAACAATTGAACTAGCTGTGGGCCAATTATCACAATCCTAGATGATGTTCTTTTGCACTGTCAGAATTCTTCAACATTAGAGTCTGCACACGCTCTTCTCCAATCCTTGACTTCCAACCATAAGTTCAGCAGTGCACTGGAGTCTACTGCTGTCTTGAATGAAATTCTGGAGGACATGGGTTTCAGTGGCCTGTGGCGTTCTTGTTCATTTAATCACTTGCAAGAACCTGATAAGAAGTGCTTTAGCTTAACCGAAAAGCTCATAGAAGTATATCCACGACTCTTAAGCTGTAATACATACTAACTTCTCGATTAGCTTATTATCATTTAAAGGAACTTGCTTTAGTAATACAATGACAGAGGTTCGGAACCAGAGGTCAAGGCTGGATGAAGGACATGGATATTATGGCCCATCATGTCGTAGCTAGAGGCCAGTAGGAGTAAACCCATATGATCCAGGAGATCGAGGGGCAGGGAGAAGGACGAGCTAGGTTCATAAAGAGAATGCATGCACGCGAGCAGGAGCTGGTTGTGAACGTTACAGCGAAATGCGTGTCGAGGAGAACTTACAGGGGAGAGCAAAATGAAGATATTTACGTCAATATTTCTAGCAGTGGAGTCTGAGGCCGCCCACGTCAGGGCCAGGCGATCAAGGTGGGTTATAAAAAGGACCAGGATCAAAACAGTCCGCAGGCCCGTATGACTGTTGCCTTGGGGGCCACGAAGCTGAACCTGGGACAGCGCCCGAAGTCGCATTTTAGAATTGGGGGCCAGGCACGTGTGAAATCTAAATGGCCCAACACAATAACACAGAACACCTACGCTATATATGGTGGGTGGAGTCCTCCTCTTCCGGACAATCAGCCCTACGATTGTGCTAATTATGGTGGAACAGTTACTACTCTGCAATGAAGTGCGCCGCCCATGCCTCTAAATGTGGCAGAGTTATTGACGGGGCGGCCGCTGGGCGGGTTTCTGTTACATCGTTCTCGGTACCCGTTTCGGCCACTTGAAGATAAAGTCTTGAGACTAAACTCCCCTAATGTATATAAAAGAGTCGATAGACACCCAGAAGATGCTCATATTCACCCAGGCTTCACTTTGAAGATATTGAAAATGTGGTCTCTTCCCGTCCTGGCAGCGCTTCTGCTCTCTGTTGTGGCACACCCAACGGCCGATCCTGACCTGTCCAGCAAACATGTTGAAAAGCGAGCGACCGAGGGCGTCCATTTCGTCGACTGTGCTGGAGCTGGCCCTAACACCGATGTCACCAGTTCTTTCATATATGTGCGTGCACCCGAGATCGATGTTCTGCATTTGCCGGAAGACTAATAATGAAGACAGTATTATGAGGATGACACCAAGGCTACGGATGGTCCTGGTGGCCAGCCACCCACTGACTACGGCTGGACTAGCATCAGTCTTCTCGGCCGCGACCCGTGGCTATCTGTGCGAGTCTGGACCAAGTTTGAAGGTGACAAAACTGTTACCGGACTTGCCGAAATCAACGACACGGGGGTTTTTCAAGAAGTGGTTGGGTAAGTCTAACGCACGCTTCTAATGTTCTTGGGAGCCGAGCTCGTGCATGATCAATTGAGCTGATTTGATGTAACAGTGACTTTGAGAATCCATGGCGATCGTTCCTGTGCCGCGTGGACAATGGGCACCCCCTAGTTCCTCATGTTCCCGGCTGGGATAGTTGCAAGAGCTTGTACTACTGTCTTTGATACAAATCAACCAGAGGGGTGTCAGGTCGAGACTTTGCATATCAAAGTTACTCAAATAATAACTTGTCCATCAAGAAATGTCCTAGCTAGATAGGTGGTAGAGTACCACTGCCAGACCGAAATGATTCGTGATTCTACATGCCTGGTCGACTTGCATTTCCTTGTGAAAGTTGTTAGAACGTGTGCCCGATAATGAAGACTCAAACGGCGACGCGCTAGTACCATCGCCTGGCAATGTTATCTTATAGCAACGAGTTAAAAATAACTCCACGGACAGGCATGATAGAACTTGTAGAGAGGGGGGCGTTCTGGCGTCTCACAGCCACAGCTGGTTCTTCTTGCTGCGTCAACGCCTGCCAATCAGGCTTTGACTGAGAAAATTGCTTTGGAGGTTTCCGTGTAATCAATAACAACTGTTTCGTAAGATAAAAGCAATACCAACTTTTGGTATGAATTTAAAGAAGCCCGAGGCATTCTAGTCACAGAGGGGGCAACCAAGCTAATTGGTGTAGTAAAAGCCTTGAGGAGAGTAATGAAGTATAACAAGAAGCGTACCTTATCAGCCTAATAGGAAACAGTAACACTTACCGTGTTAATCGTATAATTAATGTATAACTTTATGTAACTCCGGGTGTGTGGTTGCAAACTGGATTGTTCTCCCTGCATCCAAGCCAGAAGACTTGGTGTATCTATGACGCTTACTTTTGTTCAAGATACGCGCCCGCCGACCACCTCTTCAGGGTCACAAACTCCAAGTATTTAGCAGCTGCCGGCGAAACTAGCAGGATCCGTCCAGGTCTGGTGTGAGAATTGCGAAGAATCATAATCCCTCGTGGATGTAATTGTAAGCCGCGTCGCGAATACTTTCTTAATAACTAGCAAAGGGATTAAGTAGCTAGGTGGCCAGGTAAGTAGGCAGGTTGCCAGCTTAAGGACTTAACAGCTAATAAAGAGGTTAAACAGCAACTAGCTAGCTAGGTAACTAAGGTGGGCAAGTCGTTAGCTAGGGATTTACCAACTGGCCAGCTCTGTGACTAGGCAGGTCGCTGGCTAGGGACTTAACAAGCTGCTAGCTCTGTGTTTCCTCCCAACCTCGAAGTTTCGTTTGGAAGATGCGTTGATACGTATATACACTCGTTGTGAAAACTACAGCAACCTTGACCTATGTGAGTTTGAAATGAAAAACTAATTGATGATACAATTATCATGTCTTCCAATGGATTGCCATGTATCACCCACACGCCGGCTTTCATGTCACCCGAGGGTCGAGCAGTGAATGGGGTGCACCGTGCCCTGCAGTCTCCCGGATTTCGGACGTCGGGGTTCCCACAAAGTGCGAACTACTGTATCCCGAAGGTCCCGACTTATCAACTCCGCAATCCGATCTGATGTGACTCCCTTTCTGACAGGAAGCAGGGCTTCGGACCTGTGAGAAGGCCGAGAGTAAAAGGCAGAAGGCTAAATTCGAATGGCTCAGATAAAGCAAAGTTATCGGTAGTCGTCAGACTGCTTCCACCATACTTTGAGCTTTTGAAGCATAGCACAATAGCAAACCCACAGGGACAAGGTAGTATCAGTATGGCATCGGCTCTTTCGGGAAAGAACATTATCGTCGCAGGGGCGGGCATGGCAGGACTCTCATTCGCCCGGGCTATTCAACAACTCTGGCGTCCCGGGATTACGCCACCACAAATAGCCATCTACGAACGCGACACCAAGGAGGCCAGCGCCGCACGGGCAAGCCATAGTCTATCACTAGGCGGTTTTGACAAGAGCACAGGCGGTCTCGTCGCCCTGCGAGACTTGAGTTTACTAGACAAGATCGTCCAGCACGCAACACTCGGCATGGACGGGACGGGATGGTTCTTTAAGATGTGGAATGCATCGTGGGCCGAGCTCTTGAGCGTGCGGTTCAGGCTCGTGGATGAATTGCCGATGGCGGGGCTTCGTATTTCGAAAGAGAATCTCCGGCAGGTTGTCACGAGCAGTCGGGACCCTAGGGGAAGAGGCGAGGTAATGAACCAGGGGGGCCCCTGCTACCTACCACTGAGAGGAACCACGAAGGTCAAAGCTATATAGAGCAGGAGGGCCCCGAGGTAGACCTAGGAGGTTCAGAGATAAAAACCGTCATCTACATACACCTACCTAGCAAGAGGCCTACAGTGACCAAGCCGCGTGCCCCTTCACTCTATACTACAACTCCTGTGGGCGCTGGCCCTGACACAGGTCCTAGTTGATGCTGTTGGTCCGGACGAGATCCGATGGGGCGTGGCATGTGACTCGGCGGAGAGACTCAGTAATGGGCGGGTGAGGGTCCAGCTTGCGGGGCATACCGCGCCAGGATGGACAGCAGAATGCGACCTACTAATCGTAGCTGACGGGGCAAATGTAAGATCAGGACCATTCTGCGGCCCGACGACGCACTGCGGTTCACGGGAGTGGTCCAGCTTGGCGGTAAATCAGTCTTCCCCCAGGGTATACCGAAGCCTATTGACCGTAACTGGGGGCTCCTCGTCTCGGGTGTGAGAGCTGGGTGCTTCATCTGGCCATCCGACGACAACACCGTGGTCTGGGCGCTAAGCACCATGACGCCAACAGTACCGCCGCCAGTGGACCACAAGGATCCATCCCAGGTCCAGTCGGTCATAATGGACGCTCTGAAAATAGGTAGCGCATTTGCCGAACCTTTCCAGACGATTGTCGAGGCTACGGACCGCACGACTGTATTCCGATATGGTGCCTGGGATGAAAAGCCATTCAACCACGATGAGTTCGGCGGCTCGGTGGTGTTCATTGGGGACAGCAACCACGCCGCAAGCTCATTTTCCGGGGTCGGGGCCAATTTGGTACTGAAGGACGGCTGGGACTTGGCCGAGCAGATTTGCAAGGCAGAGTTGGTCGAACAGGGACTCAAGGCCTACGACGCCATCAGCGTGCCCAGAGCAAACGGCGAGCTCGGTTGGTCACATTTGCGGATCAGTTTGGCTCATGCCACTGGGCTGAAGCATCTATACTTTAACTCTATAATGGGAATTAGAAGGATTATGCTATGGATGGGCATGAAATAAGTAACGATATGCTGCTTGGCTGCTATTCGATGAGTCTAGGGCTTCACCATTCCAGTGGCTCGCTTTGAGCAAGAAGTGGTTACTTAATACAATACAAGAATACCTACTATAGGGAAGCAATTCTCAAGCGAACGGAAGGTCGTGCAAATTTGAATTCTCAACGGCCATTCACCATGTCCCTTAAACCGTTAGACAGAACTAGCGGAAGAATTTTACTTTATGGTTCTATGTGTGTTGTTTAGAACTTTTTTTCTCGTCTCTGGTATTATATTTAAGGTTGTGATTTTAGTTGGATTGTTTAGTTGATAGTTTAATAAAAACTAGTTGTAGAAATTTCATAGCTAATTGATAATAAATTCCATAGTATAAACTTAAAGATACTAAACCAGAATTAGATAAAAAGCCTGTAAGAATTTAACTGCCGGGGAAGACACCCAAGATCACAAATCAAGTCGCAAAACTTGAACACTCTTACGCACTATTAAGGAGGACATCCTTCGACTGACGGAGTAGACTACACTAATATTCTTTCTCTTACTGAGTTTTCTTTTGAGCGAGAATATTTTAAACGCGCCGTAGAGCTGTTATAATTGACAGCGTGTTAGACCTTCGCTACTTTGAAATACCAGCGTATTGCTACTCTAAAAGCGCCGTATTTTGTTGTAGTGAATGCAATTGGCCATTATCTATGTAAAGTACCTTGGTGTAGTCTACCTTTTGACACGGCTTTCAAACCAAGCTATGACGCTGACCGAGAGCGGTCAGCTGTACACAAGTACGTACGACAAGCACGTACATAAGAACTTGCTACTTCCTCCGCCTATGCAGCCGCCATCCCCAACCGTCTTATCTTCCCCATTCTGCGCTCTAACGACATATAATGTTGCCGGCCACAGTCATATGCCATGAAGGCAGGTCTTGGCCACTCATGATATCGCATATTGGGCTGTATATCGAAACCGGTTGCGTTAGCCTCGGAAGCAAAGGTTGCATGTACTAAGCATCTAATCCGGCCCGTTAGGCCCGGTCCAACCTGGAAGTCAGTAGAATGTATACCTTGCCACCAACATAAGTCCAACGAAGGGTATTATCTACCGGCGAGAGATTGAGGATATCTACGAGGTTAATGTAAAGCTTTAGTCTGGAGTTGGACATGAAGGTCTGAAGATAGATCTTCGAATTCATGGAAAGTGTGAGATAAGAATAGAAGATAACAAAGTGATAGTTACTTAACAACCGTTATAAAGGATTGTTCACACATAATGATTCCATTCGTCAAAAATTCAGCCAAGATTTCAGTAATCGCGCCGGCCCCTACAAAACCCACACTCACCAACAACCAGGTAGCAGCTTTGCCCTCTAGCCTTGGATCCTTATGTTTGTTTGTCTAGTGCAGACATGCCTACACATACCAGCACAAGTCCTTCGACTGTCCCGGTGCAAAAACATTAGGCGGCGAGTCAGCCTTTCCCCAGTCACGAGCAGGAATATTTTCCCCCGAAGCAAGCCAGTCACCGGCATAGTACCACTTATCTATACCGGATGTAGTTTCCCTCAAGCCATGCCCATCGTGGTCGAACGTAATCACGGGATTTTCTGCATTCTTACGCCAAGTTCGGTCACTGCAAGTGACACAATTAGCTTTGCAAGTTAGATAGTAAGGGCTCTTACTTTGGGCTAACAGTGTTGGGATAGTTGGCCCAGGGGATTGAATGTTGCTTGCCGTGGGCCGAAAGAACAATCTCATGGCGAACAAAGTAGTTCCAGTCTTCCGACCATCGACGCCATTTCACAACAGCCCACTCCCAGTCGTTGTCGTGGCCGCCAAAAGTGTTAGTGCTCTAAAGCACAGGGGTTAATTTCCCCCCTAATAGAATAGACGTCTTTCGCTGTATAGAAGAACACGTACCCAAGGAAAGTAAACGTCATACAGAACATGATATTCGTCATGATCGCCGTAGTTGCAGTATTGCACGTAGAAGTACGTGGGAAATGGATGAGCTTGGCTCCCATCGGGCCAAGCATCACACCCCGCCAAGCCCGGTCTGTGTTGGGAGCCGTCGTCCTTAAAAGCTGCAGTAGGGTAACAATCTTCGCGAAGAGCAAAATGCCAGTCCCTATAGGATCCAGCGCTACCGCAAATACAAACATATTTACAAATCATCCAAGCAATCCAAGCAATTCAATCCAAATCCAAGATATCTTCAAACAAATCAACGTAATTCGAATAGCTTCAATATTTGGATGATTTGCCAAGCCGTATCATATGACTAGGCACGTGCTTAGGTACGTGCATTATCTTCCCCTTACTCTATTATAAGGCGAAACGCGGTCAAACTAACGTGTTTTCTAGGTCTGCTAGGCAATATCCGACTTTATATCGCTAGATATCCTTTATCTAAGCCTTCTTAAGAGCTTTTTTGAGAGCCTTCTCAAGAGCTTTCTCGAGAGCCTTATCTATATAATATCTAATTTTCTCTTCTTAATAACTTTTATAGAAAGCTCAAACGTGTTTATTAGACTTTATAAGATATATCTAAGTCTTCTTAAATAGTTTAAAAGATCTTATAATATAATATTACTTATTAATCTTAATATCTTTGACCTTCCGTCTATTATTTAGAAACAACGTTAGTTTATATTAGAAAAGTTAGTTTATTATAAAAAACTAAAATATTTATAAATATAAGATTATAAGCTTTTCATCATCAAGCTTAATTATAATAATAAGATGATAAAGGTATATTAATATTATAAGTTATATAATTTGAAAAGTTATCTAGAGCTCTTTAAAGTAATAATAATAAGCTTTTCTATAAGCTATCTTCTTAAATAAGTTATTTAATAAAATTATCTATAATTTATTAATAATCTATATTAAAAAATATCAAATTACCAAAATATCCCTTTTTATAAAATTAAAATCTTTTAAATCTCTTATTTTCTAATTATAAAAAGATATTATCTTAAAACGTCTTTAGATATACTTAACAATTATTTCTTTAATTATAATTTAATATGTTTAAGATCTAAACGTTATTTTTGTTATTAATATAAACTTATTTATCATGATTATATTAAGGCTAATTATAACATTAATCTTAACAACAACTATTAAGGTTTATATTATTAAGTAAATTAAATAATATTAATAAACAATATTATGAAAAAAACTTTAATTTAAACTTAATATTATAAGATATATTATATAAGATTAATAATCAAAGTTTAAAGCTTAATAAAGCTAAAAACTTAAATTAATTATTAAAATATAATTAAGAATTATCTAACTTATAAAAAAGATTATTTTTATATAAAAACATAAAATCTTTAGATTATAGTTTTCTTAGATCATTATAATCTTAGATTACTATAATTTTAGATTATTATAATCTTAGATTATTATAATTTTATTAACCTTTAATCTATCTTATTATACACTTATTTATAAATCTTATTTTTTTAGTAACCTTTAGCCGTTATCATCTTTTTGTTAATAACATAATATTATTAATAAAAGTCTATAAGTGTTTTTTATATATTAATATCTTATTTTTATTATAAATAAGTTAAACGTTATATTATATATTTATTTAATAATATTTAATATAATATATATATCTTTAATCTTAAATATTATTATATAAATATATTCTATTATTTATAACCACTTATTAAAAAAGTTATATATTATAACCATAATATTATATCCCTCTTTTAAGATCTTTATCTTAAAGGCCTTATTAATTATATAAATAAGTCATATCTCCGTGTTTCGTTTCTCGTTAAGTTCTATGTTTTTATTTATCTTCGTTATATATTAATAACATATTAAGTTATATTTCAAAAGTTTGTTCTTTATATAATCCTCTTATTTCAAAAGTCCTTAAACGTTAACAACTAACTAATCATATAGACCTTTTAGACGTTAACGTTAATATATCTTACTTAAATTATTTTAAATAAAACTTAATATACTATATAAACTTTAATTTGTTATATTATTTTAAATATATTTATTATAATTATATAAATTATAATAATATTTTCATGGCTTTTTCTTATAAATTTCTTTTATTTATTAAGTTTTCATTTTCTAATTCTATTTTTAATTATTCATTTTATCTAAATATAAAAGAAGTTGGAAAAAAAAGAAAAAAAAGTTAAAAAGGCCTTTTTTGTTTTTTAGACTTAGCTTTTTACTATTGTAAATCATCTAGCCTATCTTCATTATTAAAAATAAGTTATTACTAAGTAGAATAAAAACACTTTTCGTTGTAATCTTTAAGAATTAAATAACGAAGATAATATAACTTCCATTTCTACGTAAAAGTCTTATATAATAGATAATATTTAATCTCTCAAGGTTACTAAGGATATTAACTAAGTTTTTTTAGGTTTAGATAATAGTTTTACAGATCTAAGTTTTTTGGTTAATCTAGGTGTTATAAGTAAAACTATTATATTAAATCTTAGTAATTTTATAAATTCTTAAATAGTTTTTATATATTTTCTAAATATCTATAATTTTTCTATTTAATAAAATATTTAAAATACCTTCATCATTATATTATAAGTCTAAGATTTATTTTACTTTATAATCTTAATCGTTAATATTAATTATAATAATATTTTATAATTCCACATCATCTAATGCTAATTTTAATAATAATATATAAAATACTAAGTGTATTTTTATAATATTAAGTAATTTCAATTTATAATTAACTTCTAAAATTTTCTTTTTAATTTTGAATAATCTAATAAGTTTATAATCTAACTTATCGTTTAGTCTAGTGGTTTTAATATTCTATTATACAAAGTAGACATTATATCCCTCTTTAAAAGTTAGTCTTTTTAAACTTTTTAATATTAACATATTTTAATATCTTTATAATTATTAACTTTAGATCTTTCTAAAAAGATAATTATAATAATCATAATATTTCTATGTAAATAGTTATTTTAGATATTATAAAGCTTTCTTTTAATTCTTTATATATTATTAATTTAAAATTATAATTAACATAGAACAAAGAAACTTTAATTATTTTTATAATTATATTATTATAAACAAATTATATTAATAATAATAATTTAACTTAATTATCTTATCTATAATTAATATAATAACGTAGATATTATTTTAACATTTAGTTTATCTTTTCTATTTAACTATCTATCTAAAAGTAAAAACTTGTAAAAAGTTTATATCTCGCCCTTAATTATTTTATTAAAATTTATTAAAATTTAGATATAAAAAGCTTATCTTTATCTATTATTAATTTTATAAATAATCTATATTATATAAGGATAACCTTAATAAAAATATATATAAGTTCTTCTATATTACTTATTTCTTTATATAATTTGAAATATATATATTTAATAAGTTAATCGATTATTATTAATATATTATTATATTTTATATTTATAAATAGTTTTTTAGACTTTAATAACTTAACTATAAAGTTTATAGATATTAATTTTTATATTTTATTAGTTAGTTAGAATAATTATAATTCTTTATATAATTTATATTATAATATCTTATTTCTTATATAAGTTATATAGTTTTTAATTATTATTTAGACTTTGTCTTTAATTTTAATATAATTATAATATTGTTTAAGTTTTTAATAAGTCTTATTTACTTTTTAATATCTATAAATAAATATTTTATATATTTCTTTAATTAGTTATTTATTAGTTTAAGTTTCTTTTATTAATTATCATTTTAATATAACATTAAGGTTTTTCTTATTTAATATTAAGATATTATTTATATTTCGTTAGAGGATAACGTTTATATCTTTAAGAACATTTTCTTTATAATCGGTCTTTTAACTAAGAATATCTATTTGGCCGTTCTTAGATCTTTTTTTATATATAATTTCAAAATTAAATTTTTAAAAGAATTTTAATTATTAAATCTATTATTTATTTAGGTCTTTACTAATTATAAAATATATAAGGTTTTTATAATCTATATAAACCTTAATTTTATATTTAGTTCCTAAAAGATAATATTTCTATTTTTTAAATATTTTAATAATTTTTATTAATTTTTTATTATAGATTTAATAATTAAGTTCTAATCTACTTAGGTTTTTTAAGAAAAAAGTTATTAAATATAATACTTTATAATTATCTTTTTATAAAAGTTATCTTCTTAATATATAATTAAAATATCTATTTTAACTTTAAAAGGTTTCTCTAGGTTTAAGATCATTAAGATTAGTTTTTATACGATTTTCTTTTTTATATCTTAAAAAGCTTTCTCTATTTATAATATCTATTAAAATGTTTTATTGTTCTTAATAAGCTTTATTAATAAGAATATCTTCTAGTTATAAGATATAATAAACCTTTAATAAAGTTTATAAATCTTAAAAAACGTTATATATCTTATACGTTTTATAATATAAACCACTTAGCCACCGTTATAAATTTTTTTTTATTTATATTAATTTATCTTAACGTAATTATATAGCTTAAGAAGTTAACTTATTTAAAATAAAATATATTCTTTTTAAGCTTAATTAATAATTTAACATTTTAAATTTTCTAAAATATTTAATATATATATTTTTTATATTTATCTAACGTTTTAAAGAAGATTAAAATATCATCTAAGTAGATTATTATAAATTAGTTAAGGTATTCCTTTAAGACTTAGTTAATTATAATCTAGAACATAGCTAATATATTAATAAGTTTAAAAGGTATAATAAGGTATTTAAAATATCCTTATTTAGTCTAAAAGGTTATCTTTTATTTTTTACTTTCTTTTATTTAGATTAAGTTATATACTTTTTTAAGGTTAAATATTATAAAATACTTAACTCTAAAAAATAAATCTCTAAGTTTTAAGATTAAAGATAATAGATAATAGTTTTTAATTATAATCTTATTTAGTTATCTATAATTAATATATAATCATAATTTTCCGTTCTTCTTTAATATAAATAAGATAAGATATCTTATTAATAATATTAAAAGTCTAATATAATCTTTTTTTAGGTTCTTATCAAGGTAAACGTTTAATATTTCTTATTATATAAGATTTAATAAATATATTATGTAAAACTTTAATTATATATCTTCTTTTAATTTGATTTTATAGTTATAAGGTCTATATTTTAATAGCTTTATATTAAGTTTTTTACTAAATAGCTATTTATATTTATAATATTTAAATAGAATCTATTCTAACTGGTTAATTATAATTTAGTGTTCTATCTTATATAACGACCTAATAAATGTCTATTTTTAATATATTATTATTTTTATCCTAAATATCATATTAAGCTTACGTAATATTAAAAATCCTAATTATCTAAAGGTTAAACTATCTACCTATTAGATCATTTTAATAATCTAATTAATTTAAAAGTTATTTTCTTTTAACTAGGTAATATTTAAAATTACCTAATGCTTTTTAATATTTATAATGTTGAAAGTGATTATTTCTTCTTAATTATAGTTAAATATTATAAGTTATATAGTTTCTTTAATAATATAACTTTTATCATATATAAATAATTTTTTTTTTATAATAGTTAACTTATATAAGCTTTTCTTAAGTTTCTAAGATAAATTTATATTATTAACTAATATAAAAATAATATAATTCTTTTATATATTATTATTAATTATAGCTTATATAAATTAACTTTTTATTTTTATTAAGATTTTTATATATATATAATTAACGTTTTCGTTATAGATTATATTAAAGTTTTTTTCTTTATATCTTTATCATTATATTATTATTATTATGGTGGTTTTTATTATCTAAACTAAGTTATATATAATTTATTCTTTATAAATTATTTTTCTGCTTTTTTGTTGTAATATATTTTATAATATTTAATATAATATTTATTCTACTTAATTTTTCTAAATAAGTATTCTATTAAGAAGTTAGGATATAATATAAATATTATATATCTTAGTTTTATATATCTCTTTATTAAGACTTAATAAGGTAATTTAGTTATTAAATAAAGTTTATTAATTAGTTAACTTTTTCTTTATTAAGGATATTATTTATATTATTTTTTATCTAGTTTATATATAATATAATTATCTTATAAATAATCTACTTAATAAATCTCGTTATATTAAAAATGATCTTTTATTATTCGTTTTTTATCTTTAAATATTATTTTAATATTTTTAGTTTATATGTTAGGATTTAATTATATATTATATTAGTTTATCTTTATTAAGGTTATTTTGTTATAAATTCTTTTAGGTATTAATTTTAGTCTTTTATTAAGTATTTTGATAATATATATAAAAAGGTTTATTTTATTTTATTTTAGAAAAGACTTTTTTAGATTTAAAATATCTTTATTTTCTAATATCTTAGATATTTCTTTAATTTTAAGTTTTTAAGTTATTATTTAGACTTATTATTTAATAATTTCTATTATAAAACTTAGTTATTAACTTATTATAATGTAAAAGGTTATTAGATTTATTATTATCCATGTCTTTTCTCGATTATTATTAAGGTTTTTTCTTTCTTATTAATTATATAGAACTTTTCTAAGTTGGTTAACAAAGTTTATATTTTATATATCTTTTTACTAAGTTGGTGTTGTGGGAATAAGCCTTATAAACCAATTATACAAATACCTAATTCAGCAGATAGAAGAAATGGTAGATTCTTTTCACTTTACATACCACTCACCTGAAATGGCAGACATTACCTTAACAGTTGGTCTTTTTTCTTATATATTATAATAAAGAGAATCTCTTTGATCTTATATTATATAGCTAATTTAGTATTAATAAGTGTAATTTCTTATTATATTTCTTATGTTATTTCTTTAATTTTTTTAAAATATTATTTAATAGTAGGTTCTTAATGTTAGATTATTAATTATAAATCTTTTTCTTTAATATTAATTAATATTAATTTTTTAGTTTCTTTTTTAATAAGTTATATTAAAACGTTTATTTTTAAGTTTAAGTTATTATTATTATTATCTAAAAATAATTTAAAATAATTAATAAAGTTATTTAATAATATCTAAAAGTTTAATATTACTTATTCGATTAAAGTCTAATCTTTAACAATCTTTAAGGTCTATTTGTTATTATTTATTAATCACTTATTAATATAAAAGAATATATATTAGTTAATATTATAATATTTATAAACTAACTTTAAAAGTTATTTTAGGTTAATATATTAATATTATTTATAATATTTATATTTATTATTAAATTCTACGTTATTATTTCTAAGTCTTCTTATTATTATAAATTGCTTAATTTCTATAAATATAATATCTTATCTTTCGAAGATAAGTACCTTAATCAGGCTTAGAATGTTTATTTTATATTTTTTCAGGTTATATCATATATAAAGCCTAAGATAATATTTTATATTTTCCTTATCTAATTTATATATAAGGTAATTATTATTATAATATTTAGATTAATATATTAATAAGTGTTATATTATATCTATTATTCATTAATTAGCTTTATCTTATCTTAAGATGTTAATTTATCGTTTATTAATAAGTCTTTAATTGGTTTTTTTAAGATATTATTAGATTATATAATTAGATTATCTATATAAAAATACTTATTATTCTTAAGGTCTTTCTAATTACTTTTTTGTAAGGTTTTAATAAGCTAGGGGCCGCCGTCAAGCTCTAGACGAGCGCCTGGCGAAATAGTCAGACTAAACCTTTAGAAATAATGAGACTTGCCCTGACGAGACTTAGGGGGTAAATTAAAATTTTATAATAAGAATAACGTTTAATATAATGATCGTAAAAGGCCCGTCTTCTTCCCTGATTATAATCTTTAGTTAGTTCTTTTATAATTTTTTAACTTCTATTTCTTTAAAAAGATTAAGCTAGAAGATAACGTTACGACGGATTAAGTTAATTATAAATATATTAACTTCTAAGTTAATAAGGATTAAGTTAGCTCTAAACGAATAGTTGCTAATAATATATGATATTAATATAGGCTAGGTAATATTAGGCTTAGAAAACGAGCTTAGTATACTAACCTATATAAAAGACCTGTTTTAAAAAGATATCTTATAAGTAATATTATAAATTATATAGACCTAAAGAGAGATTTTTTAGATATTTACTAATTATATAACGTTAATAATATAAATGTTTTATATATATGAAAAACCTTTTATATATAACTATAAAACTTTAAAGTTTATAATTATAAACATATAAATCGAAGATTAGATATAAATAATAAAAGAAATATATAAGATATATAAAAATAACATATTAAGATAATAAGTATAATAGTTAATATTAATTATTATTAATAAATTATAAATTAATTAGCAAAATTATAAAGACCTTTTAAATTAAGAAATATAAGATAAAAGACTTATATATATTTTATAATAAGTTAATTATTTAAAGTTTGTTTAATAAAAATACGTTTTAAAAAAACTAAAAGATAAAAAGTTTTAAAAAGAACTTTAAAATTATAAATAAAAACCTAAAAAAAGATTTTTAATATTTTATTAAAAATAATTAAATATTTTTTAAGCGTTTAGTAAGAATATAGAATAAAAGGTATATACTTAAGATTATTAATATAAGCTAGAAAATTTATTTAGATAATATTTAAAAGAACTTAATATTTTTAAGATTATCTTTAAAGATCTAATTTATAAAATAAAAAATATCTAAATAAAGTTAAAAAGTATATATTTAGAAAGCCAAAAATAAATATATTTAAATATATTCTTCTAAGGTCTTAAAAACCTATAAAGAAGTTGTTTTTAATAAAAGATTATAGAATTATCATAAAATAATAAGTAGTTAGCAATGTCTTATTAAGAGCGTGGCTAGGGTAAAAGAAACTATTAAGGTAGTATAAGAAGAGGTTATTTTAACTTTATATTTTAAGATTAAAAAAGTTAATAAATAAGTTTTACTAAACTTATAAAGTAAAATGAAAAAGATATAACCTTTAAATATTATTAATATAAGAAGCTTGGTTATTTTATAATAAATTATTATAATAAGATAATTAATAAGCAAAAAGACTATAAAGATAAAGTAAAAATATAAAATATTATCTTAATAGAAAATAATAATTTTATAAGTATATAAAGTTTAAGAAATAAGTTAATATAAAGGAAATAATAAATATCTTTATATCTAAACTTAGAAATTTAGTTAAAATTAGTAAAATTATTTAAAAATATATATTTATAATCTAAAAAAACGTTAAGATTAAGTTAAAAGTTAAGATAGATATAAAAATAATAATAAATATTATTAATTAAAGCTTAATAAACTAGCTAAGATTAAAACTAATAAATATACTAACGTTTATATTTTATATGTTTAATAACTAACCAGCGAAATAATTAGGCTATTTCTAGTTAATATTCCACTTTTAAGATAACTAGAAAAAGATATATATATTTTAATGGTTATTTGTCGTTATAAATAGACTACCGGGAAGCTTATTATTATTATTATCTATAATTAATATAAAGGATAAAGGTATTATGATTAATATAAATAATCGTATATAATAATTTAGAAAGATCTTAGTCGTCGATGTATTAGACTTCGTTTATAAACTTATTGTTAAATAAAGCTACGTTTATATAATATATTTTATAATAATAACTTTAAACCTAGAAGAGTTATTAATCTTTATTATTAATAAACTAGATATTAAGGAGATTATAAAACTTTTATTAGAATTTTAAAGAGAAAAGCTAACTTTCGTTAAAGACTTAGTAAAAACTATCTTTATATTATCTAATATAAAATATTTAATTAATATATAAAACGGTAAAAAGTTATTATTTAGGCCGATCTACCTATTATTAAAACCTTAAAAGGTAAAACTATAATG
The DNA here is from genome assembly GCA_001557505.1 of Reticulascus tulasneorum. Classification (NCBI taxonomy): domain Eukaryota; kingdom Fungi; phylum Ascomycota; class Sordariomycetes; order Glomerellales; family Reticulascaceae; genus Reticulascus; species Reticulascus tulasneorum. Next base: position 3,194,867 of record LSAX01000003.1, on the reverse strand, counting down.
ATATTTTGCCGATATATTAATAAGTAAGTAGATTTAAAAATTAGTTAGCCTAGCTAGCTTACTTATCTTGTTTATATTTAAAAAAGATGGTATATTAAGGTTATATATAGATTATTAAGGATTAAATATTATTATGATAAAAAATAGATATTTATTATTATTAATTAGGGAATTATTAAACTGGTTAGTAAAAGAAAAATAGTTTAATAAGTTAGATTTATAAGATATTTATTATTAAGTTAGAATTAAAGAGAACGATTGTTAGAAAACTATTTTCTATATAAGATATAATTATTTTAAATATATAGTAATATTGTTCAGACTTATTAATACTTTAGCTACGTTCTAAACGTATATATATTAAGCGTTGGCTAATATTTTAGATGTTTATTATATTGTTTATTTAGATGATATCTTGATATTCTTATAAAGTAAAGAAGAATATACTTAATATCTAAAAGAAATATTAAGAAAGCTAAAGAAAGCTTAATTTTATATAAAGTTATTTAAATATATTTTTTATTAAGATTAAGTAGAATTCTTAAAGTTTATTATTAATAAAGAAGGTATTATTATAAACTTAAATAAAGTGTAAGCGGTTGCTAAATGGTAACTGCCGAAATCGTTTAGAGATATATAAATATTTTTAAGATTTATAAATTTTTATTAGAAGTTTATAAAAAGATATTCTTATATTATTTTTCTAATGTTAGCCTTATTAAAAAGAAATATAAAAGTTATAAAGAAAGAAGAATTTATATAGCTAAGAGAAGTATAAGAAATGTTTAATAAGATTAAACTTATATTCACTTTGGCTATTATTCTCTAATATTAAGATTTAAGATTACTAACTTAAATAAAAATAGATATTTTATTTAAAATAACCTTAAGAATATTATTATAGTTAATAAGAAGATAATAATGATTAATCGCTTATTAGTTATATAAGTTTATAGAAATAGATATTTTATTTAAAATAACCTTAAGAATATTATTATAGTTAATAAGAAGATAATAATAACTAATCACTTATTAGTTATATAAGTTTATAAAAATAGAAAAATGTTAAGTAATAAGCTAATAAGAATTATTTATTATTATAAAAAGTCTAGAACATTAAAGATATTACTTAGAAAAATTAGAAGACTATTTTATAATATTAATAGACTATTAAACGTTTAAAAAAGTTATCACCACTTTTATATAAAATCTTTATAGACAGCCAGGGTTGTGATTTTAGTCTTTAGTCTTTGGTCAAATTCAGTATTTTTTAGTCATTCTTAGTCAAATTCATAAGCCTGACTGACTTTTTAAAATTTTAGTCAGTCTTAGTCAATTGTTTGACTGACTAAAATTTAATTTGAATGACTAAGACTGACTAAATTGACTAAATTAGTCTTAATAAAAATATTTAATAAAATATTTAATAATATTAAGACATATTAATAAAGATATTTAATAAGAGATATAAATAAAAATAAAGTTTTATTATTAAAACATAATAATAAATAAGAATTTTTATTTAAATTAATATTATTAAGCATTAATAATCTAAAAAATCTACTAGAAATTACTAAAAAATAATTACTAATATAAAAAATCTTAAAAAATTTAATAGAAATTTAAGCTTTTATTATAAATATAAAGTCTTTTCTTTACTTTTTAGGTTTAATATTTAATTCTAACTAAGTTTTATATTATTATTATTTTTACCTTTATTATAAACTTTAAAACTTATTATTAAAATTTTATTTTTAAACTTTAAAAATGGATTCTTCTTTTATTACAAATCAAAATACCTTTATTTCAAACTCTTTAAATTCAGATATTAAAGAAGTTAATAATATTATTAATACTAATATTAGTAATTTTCAAAATTCTAAATATAATAAAGAAAGCTATGAATTAAAGCCAGACAATGAAACAAACGTTTATATCTTTGTTAATAATTTATTTAAATGGTCTTTGTTACTGATTAATTATAATAAAGATAGAGAAATGTTAATTTTTTGTACTACGTAAGTTATTATTTTAATTAATATATTAATTAATATACTAATATTAATTATAATTGTTCTTTTAAGAAAATAGAACGAATTATTAGATTTCAAGCATCAAACTATGCACGACATTATCGAATTAAACATTTTAATATTGCTTATAATAAAGATAGTGAAAAAACTAGACAAAAAAGTAAGTTTTTAAATTATTTAATTATTTAATTTTTTAATTAATATTAATTATTTTAGAATCTACTATACCACCTACTCAAGGGTTTTTTAATATGCCATTAGAAAGCCGAAAACGACCTCGAAATAATATAATAACGGATTTCGAAGAAGACGAAGCTTATAATAAGATTTTAAATTTTATTATTAAAAATAATTTATCGTTTAATATTTTAAACTCAAATTCATTTAAAGAATTATTAAATTATTATAATAAGTAAGCTATTTTATATAAAAACTTATAAAATTAATTTAATACTAATTTTAATATAGATTTTCACCAATTATTAATAGATGGAAAATTAAAAGTATTTTAGATAATATTTTTAATAGCTATTTATCAGTTTTAAATATTGATTTAGAAAATAACGTTCTAAATAACGGTTTATTTTCTTTAACTTTTAATATTTGGACTTCTATTACACAAACATCTTATATTAGTATTATATTAATATATATTAATTCGGCTTTTAAAATTAACTATAAGTTATACTGGTTTATATATCTATAATGAATTTATAGATATATTAACTAGTTATCCAAGTTTAAAATTATCTACTATTTATAGGTAAGTTTTATTTTATTATAATATTTATTATTAATATTTAACTAATTTTATTTTAGTATTACACAAGATAACGCAACAAATAATAATACATTTATTAATATTTTTAAAAAGAATTATTATAAATCTTTTAATAAAGAGTTTTTAAATGATATTAGATGTATTACGCATATTATAAATATAATAACACAAGATATTTTACGAAATTATATTTTAAATCAAAATACGGAAAATTAACTATTAGATTATATAAATAATCTAGATGAAAATATAAATATAGAAGAAGATATATCTAATATTAGTAAGTTTTCTTATATATTTTTTAAATTAAATTTTAGTTTACTAATTAAATTATAGATATAACTTCTAAATTACGAAAAATCGCTACTTTAATTAAAATATACATAAGAAAATCGAAAGTTATTATTAGAAGGTATCGATAAATATAAAAAAGAAGGAATTATAATACTAGATTATAATATTAAACAAATACCTCTTAGTAAGTTTATATTTTAATATTATATTTATCTATTTATTTATCTATTAATTAATTTAAATAGATAATATTACTCGCTAGAACTCAACTTATTATATGATTAATACCGTTCTCGAATTAAAATACGTTTTAATATATATCGCAAATAATATAACAAATCGAGAGTTTAAAAAGACTTTTTTAACAGATTTTGAATGGAATTCTTTAATAGACTTAAAGACTATATTTGAAATATTTGTTAAACCTTCTATTAAATTATAAAGAGAGTCTTATATTACTCTTAATAAGGGTTTATTATATATTTATCAAATATATAATAAATTAGAATCTCTTATTAATAAATATAAAGAGTCTAGTCGATGAAATCCTAATTTAGTAAGTTATTTTAATATTAATTTTAAGTTAATAAATACTAAATTTAAAATAGAAAGATTATTATAATAGCCTTATTATAGCTATTCAAACAGGTATTATTAAACTAGAGAAATATTTTCCTAGAAAATTAACTTCTAATTTAATAAACTATTATAAGCCTTATTTATTAGGACTTATATTAGACCTTAGATTTAAACTAAGTCATTTTAATGAGGGGGTTTATTATATTTTTATCCTAATATTATTAAAGATATAAATAATTTATTTAAGATTGAATATTTAAAATAAGTTATTAATTATTTTATTTAATTATTTAATTTTTTATTTATACTAATATTAATTAATAGGTTAAAAAACGAAATTAATCCTCAAGTTAATAATCCTTTTAACGAATCTTTTGATGAATTAAATAACGATAATTATAATTCTTAACAATCTTTAAATTCCGATTCTGAAGACGATATATATATAAGTCAAAGAAATATAGAAAAAGAATATACTATATATCTTAAAGAGAGTATAGTAAATAAAAAAGTAAGTTAAACTTTTAATTTATATATTTACTTATTATTATATATTAATATTAATATTATAAGTTAAGCTTTTAGAGTTTTAGAAAAACAATATTACTTAATTTCCTATATTAAGTATTTTAGTTAGAAGAATATTAGCTATTCTAGCTATTTCTGTTTCTATTGAACGTACTTTCTCTATAGGAAGTAATATTATTATTAAAAACCGAAATAAACTAAATCCAGATATAATTAAACAGCTTATATTATTAAAAAGCTGGAAAATTAAAGATATTAAAGAATTAGAATTACAATTAGAAGAATTAGATAATTAGTTATTTTTATATTTTATTAAATAAATACTTTTTTATTTATTTTACTAAGTTAATTATCTTATTAAGTTAATTATCTTATTAAGTTAATTATCTTATTAAGTTAATTATCTTATTAAGTTAATTATCTTATTAAGTTAATTATCTTATTAAGTTATTTATTTTATTAAATTATTTATTTTATTAAATTATTTATTTTGTTAAATTATTTATTTTATTAAGTTAATTAAATTTATTATATAATTAACATTATTATATTAGACTAATTTAGTCAATTTTAATCAGTCTTAATTAGTCTTAGTCAAGTTTAGTCAGTCACTATATTTTTTTTAGTCAGTCTTAATCACTTATAAGACTGACTAAATTAGTCTTAGTCACCTATATGATTAGACTGACTGACTAAAATCACAACCCTGATAATATGTGTAATATATCTAATATCATTTATAAATTCCTTATTAAAAGACTTATAATAATTCTTTTTAAAAATATTAATAAATATATTATTATTTAATACATTATCTTATATAATACTAAATATATAATTAGTAAAATTAATATATATATATATATATAACAAATTAAACTTACTTATTAATAATAGACAGGGTTGTGAATTAGTTTAGTTAGTTTAGTTAATAGTCTGAGTAAGACTAACTAATAAAAATATTTAACTAACTAAACTAACTAAGAAAATATTACTAATTAACTAAACTAATTACTAACTAACTAAACTAATTACTATATAACTAATAATAGTTAATAGTTAATTTAGTTAAACTAAATTAACTAAACTAACTAATATTAAAAATATTTTTAAACCTAATAAACTAAAATAATATAATTAAATAAATATATTAATAAAAAATAAAATAAATACAAATTAATTATTATCTTCGTCTTCTAAAACTTTATCTTCTAATTCTTTTATATCTTTAATTTTCCAGCTTTTTAATAATATTAATTGTTTAATAATATTAGAACTAAGTCTATTTCGAGACTTAGTTATAATATTATTATTAATAGAAAATATATTTTCTATAGAAGCAGAAGTAGCAGGTATAGCTAGATATCTTCGAGCTAAAATATTTAAAATTGGAAATTTATAAGTATTAACTTTCTAATAAGATAAAGGATTAATCTAATTTAATTAATTAGTTAAATATTAAAATTATATTATAAATAATAAATATATATACCTTTTGATGAATAGTAACTTCATCTAAATAAATAATATATTTAGCAATTTCGTTATTATTATTTATATATAAATCGTTATCTAAATCTGAGTTATTTGGTGATTGATGTGGAGTTATATTATATATATCGTTATTTAATTCGTCAAAAGACATATTAATATTATTAAAACCTTGTTTTTCGTCTTTTAATCTATTTATTATTAGTTATTATATTATTAAAGTTATTATTATAAAATAATTTACTTATTAAATTCAAATTTTAAAATATTAATAATATTATAAAAATATAATAAACCTTTCTCTTTAAAATGTATTAATTTAAACTTAAGGTCTAAAATAATATTTAAAATAAAAGGTTTATATAGTTTTATAATATTAGAAGTTAATTTTTGTGGAAAATATTTTTCTAATTTTATAATACTACTTTAAATAATAGTAATATATAAATTTAAATCCTTTTAATAAGTTAATATATAATAATAATATATTATTAAGAATAATAATATAAATAACTTACTAAACTTGGATTTTTTTGAATTTGAAATTTATAATTTTAAATTAAAGCTTCTAGTTTATTATATATTTGATATATATATAATAAACTTTTAGGTAAAATTATATAAACTTAGCTTTATAATTTAATAGACGGTTTAATAAAAATTTCAAATATATTCTTTAATTCTTTTAAAGAAAACTATTTAAAATCTATTAAAAAAACCGTTTAAAATCATTATTAATTATATTTTTCGATATATATGTTAAAAGGTTTTTTAATTCTAAAAAAACCTTTAACATATAATAAGTTAAATTCTATCAAATAGAATTATCTATAAAAGTATTAATATATTAATCAAAATAATAATATAAAAATAATAAAATATATTAATATACTTAAAAGAATATATTAAATATTATATTTTAAAAGTATAATATCTTCTTTTTTATATTTTTCTATTCCTTTTTTAATAATTTTTGATTTTCTTATATATATTTAAATAAAATTATAAGTTTTCTAATTTTAGTTATAATATCTATATTAAAATTAATTTATATTAATATTAAAATAAAATTAATTTAATAAATTATTAATAGTTTAAATATTAATATTATTTATATTTTCTGTTATAGAATTTAATAAATTTTCTGATTTTAAACTTAATATAAAATCTTTTAATATATCTTATATTATAATATTAATTATATACACAATACATTTAATATTATTTATAAAATCTCAATTTAGTTAATTTTTGTAAGTTTCTTTAAATCAAGTTATAAACGTATTATTATTTATAACATTATCTCGTATAATATTAAAACATATTAGTTAAATCTTTTAATTATAATATAATATTTAAAATTATTACTTTAAAATAATATTTAAAATAATATTAGGATATATATTTATTATATTTAAAAAAGTATTATAAATATATATTCTAATATAACTTTTAGTTAATTCTTTAAATCTTATTAAATATATTAATATTAATAAAAAATAATAAAATAATAAAACAAAGATAACTAACCAATTAATTTATAATTTAAATTATAATTAACATCAATAAAAATTAATATAATACCAATATAAGCTGTTTATATATTTAAAATCCAAATATCAAAAGTTAAAAAAAAACTACTTAAGCTTTTTATATTTTCATTTAATAAATTATTAAATAAAGATAAAGCTTCATTATAAATATTTTCTAAAACTATTTTAATTTTCCAGCGATTAATAACTAATATAGCCTTATATTTAATTAGTAAATTATAAATTATAAATTTAACATTTAAATTATTAACCTATTATAATAATTTAATAAATCTATAAAAGAATCTAAATTTAAATTATTAAAAGATAAATTATTTTTAATAATAAAGTTTAATATTTTATTATAAACTTCATTTTCGTTAAAATCGGTAATTATATTATTTCAAGTTCGTTTTTAATTAGAATTATTAAAAAAACTTAAGATATTATTATTATTAATAACTAATTTTATTAATTAGTTAGTTAGTTATATATATATTATTATAATATTAAATTAAATATTTAACTTACTTTTTTGACGTGTTTTTTCACTTTCTTTATTATAAGCTATATTTAAATGTTTATATTCATAATGTCGAGCAAAATTAGAAGCTCGAAAACCTTTAATTTTATCGATTTTTAAATAAGAACATCTAATAAATAAATTAATAATAGTTATATAATATTTATATAATTTAATAATAATATAAATTATATAAATATAAAAAACACTTACATAATATATTTAATAAGTATTTCTCGTTCTTTATTAAAATCAATATTTAATAAAGAACAAATAAATAAACCATTTTTAAATATATATATTTTAGAATCTTTATTGTTTTCTAATTTAAAAGACTTTTTATTATATAAAGAATCTTTATAAGTAATTAAAATAGATAAATTAACGTTATTTTGTTATGATGAAGTTAATTATGTTGAAAATAGGTTAGTTCTAGAATTAGATTCTAAATTAGAACTTAATTCATTATAAGAAGAATCCATCATTATAATATAAAAAAATATAAAATATAAAAATAAAATAAATAATAAATAATAAATAATATAATATTTAGATATTTAAAAATGTAAATTAAGTTTTTAAACAAAGATAATATCCTTTCTTATATATTAAATTAAGATTTAAATTCAAATATTCTAGAATTTTGATTAATAATTTATTAAGTTAATTTATAATCAGAAAATAATTATTAATCTTGATTTATAAGCAAATAAAACTTATATCCTTTAATTTATAATTAAATAAAAATTATAAATTTTGATTTATAAACAAATAAAAATTATAAATTTTGATTTATAAGCAAATATAAATTCTAAATTTGGATTTATAAATAAATAGAAATTACAAATTTTGTTTTATAAATAAATACAAATCACAAATTTTGATTTATAAATAAATACAAATTACAAATTTTGATTTATAAATAAATAAAATTAATTTATAATTTTTATAACATTAGTTTAGTTAATTTAGTTAACTAACTAACTAATTTATATTAGTTAGTTAATTTAATTAACTAACTCATTAATTTATATTAGTTAGTTAATTTAATTAACTAACTCATTAATTTATATTAGTTAGTTAATTTAATTAACTAACTCATTAATTTATATTAGTTAGTTAATTAACTAAACTATATTAGTTTAGTTAATAATCTGATTAAAACTATATTAGTTAATTAATAATTGATTAAAACTACATTAGTTAGTTAATAACTAACTAATAACTAATAACTACTAACTAATCTCATAACCCTGATAATAGATAATTTTAAACTTAGATAACTAGTTAATATATTTATAAATTCATTATAAATATATAAACTAATATGACTTTTGTTTAAATTTTTAAAGCTAATTAACTTATAATTAATTTAAAAGCCGAATTTATATATATTAATATAATACCGATATAAGATGTTTATATAATAGAAGTCCAAATATCGAAAGTTATAGAAAATAAACCGTTATTTAAAACGTTATTTTCTAAATTAATATTTAAAACTAATAAATGATTATTAAAAATATTATCTAAAATACTTTAAATTTTCCATCTATTAATAATAAATAAAAATCTAATATTATTATTAATATAAATTATTAAATAATTAAAGATAACTTATTTATTATAATAATTTAATAATTTTTTAAATGAATTTGAATTTAAAATATTAAACAATAAGTTATTTTTAATTATAAAGTTTAAAATCTTATTATAAACTTCATCTTTATTAAAATCGATAATTGTATTATTTCGAGGTCTTTTTCGGCTTTCTAAAGGCGTATTAAAAAATCTTTGAATAGGTAATATAATAGTAGATTTTATTTAATTAATATTAATATTATTCAAAATATAAAAATATAAAAATATAAAAATATAAAAATATAAAAATATAAAAATATAAAAATATAAAAATATAAAAATATAAAAATATAAAAATATAAAAATATAAAAATATAAATATATAAAAATATAAAAATATAAATATAACTTACTTTTTTGTTTTATTTTTTCTGTTTCTTTATTATAAACAATATTTATATGTTTATATTTATAATAACATTGAAGATTAAAAGTTTAAAAGCCTTTAATAATATTAGTTCGTTTATAAGAACACCTTATAAATAATTAGTTATAAATAATAATAATTTTAAAATAATAAAATTTACATAGTACAAGATATAAGCATTTCTCTTTCTTTATTATAATTAACAAATAATAAAGATCGAATAAATAAACCATTTATAAATATATATATATTAGTTTCTTTATCTGGTTTTAGTTCATAATCTTCTTTATTATATTTAGAATTTTCAAAATTAATAATATTAATATTATTATTAATATTATTAGTTTCTTTAGCTTTTAAAATAGAAGAATTAGAATTAGAAGTATTTTGATTTGTAATAAACGAAGTATCCATTTTAAGAAAATCTTAATAATAGATTATATTAAGGTTTATATAAAAATAAAGTTATAAAAGTTATAATAGATAATAGATAATATTTAAAAGTTAAAAGATAATAATTTTCTAAAATAATATATAATTTATATTTATAATTATAATTAATATTCTATTAGATTTTATATATTAATAATTAAGTTTTATTAGATTTTATATAGAAATAATTAAATTCTATTAGATTTTACATCTTAATTTAGTTAGTTTTAGTTTTAATTAGTTAGTTTTAGTTTTAATTAGTTAGTTTTTTTAATTTTATAATTTTAATTAGTTAGTTTTAGTTAATAAGTTTTTTTATTTAGTTAGTTTTAATTAGTTAGAAATTTATTTTAGTTAGTTTTAATCAGACCATTAACTAAACTAACTAACTAAAATCACAACCTTAAGTAGAGATAAAAGAATTATTAATTTATATAAAGTTTTTATCTAATAGGTTTGTTAATATCTTTTATAAGATTAATAACTTATCTTTAAATATATTATAAAAAGGTCTTTATAATAAGGCCTATTCTTGGCCGTACTGATCAGGTTTAATAAAGATCTTATAGTTTACTTTGAAATAATAAAATAATAGTTTACTTATTTTTATTATGTTGAACATTTTAATAAGGTTATAATATTATATTAAGAGCTAAGATTTTATATTAACTATTTCTTTTTTTCTTAATAGCTTAAAGAGGGCTTTATTAATATTATTTAGGTTTACTTTATAAAGCTTAATTGTTTTATCCTTTTAAAACCTCTTTACGTAGGTTATAAAGACTTTTCCTAAGATCTTAGTTAGTTTGCTTATTAAGAAGGTTTCTTTCTTTCTTCGTCGTTGTTTATAGATAACCATATTTATTATTTATATTTCTAAACGTTCTTCTTAATAATATTTAATAATATTTTAATATTTTATTTATATTTATCTTAATATAATAAGGTAAGCTTGATTAAGGATAATATAGAAAAATACTTAATATTATATATATTTTTCTATATTAATATATATATATATAATGGTTTTAATCTTCTATCTAATATTATTAGTTACTCTTTTAAAGGTCCTTAAAGATATTTTTATTTAAGGTAGTTTTATATGTTAAACGAGTTTCTTATTAATCATAATATAATATAGGTTTCTTAAGTTAACTAAGGTATTAATAAATTTAGTTTTATTAATATATAAGTTAATTAACATAAAGTCTATGTTTATTCTACTTTTCTAATATTCTTACTTTTTCTATGTTTACTTCTATATATGACTTTATATAGAAGTTATTTTTTTGATAAGCTATTTTCTAATATATTCGTTAATAAGTTCTCTTCTTCGTTTATAAGCTAATCAGGGTTAATATGTTTTTTCTTTTTCTTCTTTAAATTAATTTAGGTTATAAAGTAAATCGTTAATCTTTTCTTATATTATTATGTTATATAACTATTTTTATTATAATGGTAATAAAGCCTTTTTTCTTTTTATTATTCTAATTTTTTTTATTAACCTATTTAGCTTAATTAGCTTATGAATTTGACTAAGAATGACTAAAAAATACTAAATTTAACTAAAGACTAAAGATTAAAATCACAACCTTGGATATTATGTTTAAAAACGTTATAAAAAAGGTAGCTTAATATGTATAAGGGGTGGCTAGATATATAGCTTTATTTTATACCTAAATTAGTTTTAATATAAAAATATTAATATATTAAAATTATTAACTTAGTTAATATATTAAAATATAATAATTATTTTAAAGATAGATATTTAATCTTTATTATTAAATGTTTAATATCTTTTTATTTATTATATTATTAAGTCTAAAAAGATAATATTAGCTAAGCTATTTTCTAGATATATTATTTAAACTTTTTATATAATATTATCATTTTTTTTATTAAAATTAAAAGTTTATTAATAATTAATTAAAGTTTATTAATAATAATCAAAGTTGTAATTTTAGTTAATTAATCTTAATCTTTAATCTTTTTCTTTAGTCTTAATTAATCTTTATATTGATTAAGACTAACTAACTAAAGATTAACTAAGACTAATTAAAAATGATTAAGGTTTTTAATTAATATATTAATATTTAACTTATTAAAATTTTTAAATTTTTTTAATATTAAATTATATTTTTAATAAAAATTTTTTTAATATATGTTAACTTATCTATTAATATATTTATTATAAATAATTATAACTATTTAGTTTTTTTTCTTAATTAGTTTATACTTTGATTAAGACTAACTAAAGACCTACTTTAGTCTTTAAAATACAGACTAAGACTAACTAAGATTAAAGACTAACTAACTAACAAAAAAAAAACCAACTAAAATCACAACCTTGATAATAGTTGTTTAAAAAAGTAGCTTATTAAAATAATCAGGCTTTATTAATGGTTTATATTAATTATAATTATATAAAAAGAAAATATTATAATAAAATAAATATTAATATATAACCTTTTATATTTATAAATAAAAAGCTAATATATTTATAAATATAAAACTTAATATTCTAGATAAAAAATTCATATATATATAATATATTATAAATTAATAAATTAATTAACAACTAACAGACAATAGTAAAATTATAATATATATTAAGTATATTAATAAAAGAATTTTTAGTTAATAAAAAAATGTAAAAATATAATATCTTTAAGATTATAATGTCTTTATTAATTTGATATGATGTTTTTATTAATTATTAATTTTAAACTTAGATAATTAATTAAAAAAATTATAAATTTATTATAAATATATAAACTAATATAATTTTTATTTACCTTTATAAACTTAATTAATTTATAACTAATTTTAAACCTTAAATTAATAAATATTAATATAATATTAATATAATTATATAACTTAAAAAAGTTTATTTTAAAAAAACCTTTTTTTAAATTTAATAAATAATTTAATATTTTAAAGTTTTTAAAAACCTTAATATATATATTTTTATATTTATTAAATTTTTTAAAAAAAATCAAAATATTATTTAAATTAATTATTATAAATTAATTAAAATGTTTTTTAAAATTTAAATAATTATAATTTAAAATATAATATGATATTTAACATATTATTTTAATTTTTAAAATTTTATTTTTTTTTAAAAAAAAAAAAAAAAAAAATTTCTTTTAAACTTAAATATAATAAAATATTTAACTTTAAAAATTAAATTTTACATTTTTAAAAATAAAAATAAAAATATATGTTTTTTATTATAATCTTATTTAATTATTAATAATGAATATATAAATTTTTTTTAATATAAATAAGATTAAATATTTTATTAAAAATATTAAAAATCTAATATAATTTTTTTTAAATGAATAATTAATATTCTTTGTTATATAAGATTTAATAAATATATTATATAAAAATTTAATTATAAAAACTTTTTTAATTTGATTTTATAATTATAAAGTTTATATCTTAATATTTAAAAATAAATTTAATATTTAAAAATAAATTTATTATTTATAATAATAAATAAATTATTAAATATTTTTATTTTTATTTTTATAATTATATTAAGATTAATTATAATGTTAATCTTAATAAATATTATTAAAGTTGTTATTATTATAAAAAACTTTATTTTTAAATAAAAATATAAAATATTTAAATTATAATAATATTTTTAATTAATAACTTTTTATATTATATATTTTATTATTAAAATCTTTTTATTAATAATATAATATTATTAATAAAAGTTTATAAATAATATTTATATATTAACATATTATTTTTATTATAAATAAGTTAAATATTATATTATAAGTTTATTTAATAATACTAAGTATAAATGTATACCTCCCATCCTAGGTTCTATCACGTAAATATGTTTTACCGTTTATAACCACCTGCTGGAGGGGTTACGTATTATGGCCGTGACATTATGCCTCTTATACGATGGACATATTATAAACACAGCTCACACTAACGTGCATGTCTGATCAGAGGTCTCCTCTTCACCAACACAGATCCGGTATAAAAATTTCACATACTCCTCTGCTTGATTTACAAAGCCGGGTGCTACCAAACGCGGAAAGAAGCACTTAGGCAGTGGGGATTGATGATGAACTGCCTAGCCACCAACGGTGCGCGCGTGATGCGCGCCTGACTTCAATTCCCCCTTTAATGACATATCCCAAAGGTCCAGGGCTTTCAATCCCCAGTCAATGGCTTCAGTGGCTACACCTTGTCTAAACACAAACCCGCAAGAGCTAGCTGTGATCACCAACTTCGACCACCCCATAGAAAGCTCCAGCCACACGCTCTGCAAGGGACGCGCATGTATTTGCATATCAACCACGCCCTCCAAGGGTGGAACAAGGGGAGGCAGAGCGGGGACTAGAGGTGGGTTTGGCGGGATGCGGCTCCCACGCCTATCGCAGAAAAGAGAGAGTTGTCGGCAAGGCACCTATGTAGGTACTATGTACCCTATGTCCCAGGCGGGGGCACGCAGACTCAGGTCTGTCCCATAATTTCTAGGCTTGAGTGGGTACGAAGTACAGATTGCAGCGGAGTCGAGTATGTCGGCCGGGCACATGGCGGGCAGAACCCCCTCCTTCGTCCAGCGGCCTGCTGTTTGGAGAAAATCTACAAATTGATTATATAGCTAAGGCGTGGATCATTCAGTGATTACTACCTCCTCACTTTAGTCAAACTAAGAGTTTGATAAGTCGTTCTCTCTAATTAAGTTTCTGATGGGAGAAAGCCAGTATAAACTATGTAGCTTACCTTGCCGAAGACCCCTGTCCATTCATGGCCACTGCCGCTCTTTGAAGTCAAGAAACCCCCCCCCCTTGCAGGTCCAACTAACTTCAATTGGTTGTAGCCTCCGTAATAGCGGCAGACCTGCATTAACGTACAGACGGACCTTGTAGACGCTTTTGTGGGATGTGGGGCAACCCCCCCCCCCCCCCAAAAAAAAATCTGCGGCTGGCTTAAGATGACTCCTCCACAAAATTGCAGGGCGTGCGGTAACAGATTCTTTCTTAACCGTGGCCCATAGCAGCTCAGTAGGGTCGAATCTGAACGACGGACACCTCAAGCAGCTTCAATCAGAGTCTGAGCTGGCATCTTTCACTATGGGTCAACTCAATGGCCCAAATCCGACTCGGATACCCATACTGGGAAAGGATGGCATTGTTGTCGATCATGGCATTTGGCTCAACTTCGTGACTCACGACCTTCTGGAGAACCTGAAGTCTTCGACATATGTGCTGATCACCGACACGAATTTGTCTAGCACATACGTCCCGCCGTTTAAATCCGTTTTCGAGAAAGCAGCAAATCACGATAGTGCTCGCCTCCTTACCTATGCGATTCCACCTGGCGAAGCTTCTAAAAGTCGAGAGACAAAAGCAGAGATTGAAGACTGGATGCTGTCACAACAATGCACCCGAGATACTGTGATAATTGCGCTCGGGGGTGGTGTCATTGGAGACATGATAGGCTACGTCGCAGCAACCTTCATGAGAGGGGTCCGCTTCGTCCAAGTGCCAACCACTTTATTAGCCATGGTTGATTCTTCCATCGGAGGCAAGACGGCCATTGATACCCCGATGGGTAAGAATTTGATTGGTGCTTTTTGGCAGCCTTTCCGCACCTACATAGATCTCACATTCTTGGATACCTTGCCGGCTAGGGAATTCATAAACGGCATGGCTGAGGTCATCAAAACTGCCGCAATCTGGGATGAGGAAGAGTTTGCTGCTCTCGAAGCAAATGCACCGCTCATCCTTGCTTCTGTGAGATCCGACTCGGGATCTCAAGATAGGTTGGCCCCCATTCGCACGATACTCAAGCGCATCGTCCTAGGTTCAGCTCGCATCAAGGCGCACGTCGTATCCAGCGATGAACGAGAAGGTGGATTGCGAAACCTACTGAATTTTGGCCACTCCATTGGGCACGCAATAGAAGCCATTCTTACACCACAGCTACTTCACGGCGAGGCAGTTGCCATAGGAATGGTCAAGGAAGCGGAGTTGGCGCGCTTTCTTGGCATACTTCGGCCAGGAGCTGTAGCCCGGCTTGTTAAGTGCATCGCAAGTTATGACCTGCCAGTCACTCTACACGACAAACGAGTTTTGGAGTTGACGGCAGGCAAACACTGCCCAGTCGATACTCTGCTGGAGAAAATGGCCATTGATAAGAAGAACGACGGCAAAAGGAAGAAGATCGTACTCCTCTCTGCCATCGGGAAGACATTCGAACCTAGGGCAAGTGTCGTTGAAGATAGCGACATCAAGGTTATCCTGTCTGCATCCATTCGAGTGGCCCCTGGTGTGCCGAATCAAGATCGAGTGACAGTAACGCCACCAGGCTCCAAGAGCATATCCAATCGCGCATTGGTCCTGGCTGCGCTCGGAGAAGGAACATGCCGTATTAGAAATCTTCTCCACTCTGATGATACGGAATACATGCTGTCAGCCATTTCCCAGCTGGGAGGAGGAGCTTATGTATGGGAGCATGCCGGAGAAGTCCTTGCAGTCCAGGGCAGAGGTGGCAAACTTCACGCCACCAAAAAACCACTGTATCTAGGAAATGCCGGCACTGCCTCTCGATTTCTAACAACTGTTGTCGCTCTTTGTTCGCCTTCTGAGGTTGTATCGACTGTTTTGACAGGGAACTCTAGAATGAAGGTACGACCAATTGGCCCGCTAGTCGACGCTCTTAGAAACAACGGCGTCGATATCAAGTACTTGGAGCAGGAAAGGAGTCTCCCCATTCAAGTTAATGCGGCTGGCGGATTCGAAGGTGGCGTCATAGAGCTGGCTGCTACAATCTCATCTCAATATGTTTCCTCCATCCTCATGGCTGCCCCATATGCCAAAGAACCCGTCACTTTGCGACTGGTTGGCGGCAAACCCATTTCGCAACCTTATATCGATATGACAATAGCAATGATGCTCGCATTTGGGGTGGAAGTGGCGAGGTCAACGAAGGAACCCAACACTTATCATATCCCCAAGGGCACCTACAAGAACCCGGCAGAGTACATCGTTGAAAGCGATGCAAGCTCCGCAACATACCCCCTGGCTATCGCCGCCATCACCGGAGTGACATGCACCATACCTAATATAGGTTCTGAATCGTTACAAGGAGATGCGCGGTTCGCTATCGATGTTCTGAGACCTATGGGATGTGTTGTCGAGCAGACTGGCACCTCCACGACTGTTACGGGTCCCGCACTTGGCAGTCTCAAAGGGTTGGACCACATAGATATGGAGCCCATGACTGATGCGTTTCTCACAGCCTCTGCTCTGGCTGCCGTGGCGTCTGGGACAACTCGGATTACGGGGATTGCAAACCAACGGGTCAAAGAGTGCAACCGAATTGCCGCAATGAGGGAGCAGCTGGGGAAATTCGGGATTCAAACTGCCGAATCCGAAGATGGCATCGAGATTACTGGCCGAGCTGTCCATGACCTAGCTGAGCCTGCCACAGGAGTCTATTGCTATGACGACCATCGTGTTGCCATGAGCTTTAGTGTCCTTTCCACTGTGGCACCTAGCCCCGTTACTATTCTCGAAAGGGAGTGCGTCGGCAAGACTTGGCCAGGATGGTGGGATACGATGTCGCAATCGTTTGGAATTAGGCTGAGTGGTGGTGAACATCAGGGGCCAACCCTATCTGGGAGGTCGTCAGGCACGAGGAAGAACAGTTCGGTTTTCATCATTGGGATGAGGGGTGCGGGTAAAACAACAGCTGGCCGGTGGATGGCTGCTATTCTTCAGCGTCCCTTCGTTGATCTAGACGAGGAACTAGAGCGGCGGGCAGGCATGACCATACCCGAAATGATACGCGGCTCAAGAGGCTGGGAAGGGTTTAGGCAAGACGAGTTGGAGTTGTTGCGCGATGTCATGGAAAAACAGGCTTCTGGCTACATATTTTCCTGTGGCGGTGGAATTGTTGAGACTCCAGAAGCTCGAAAACTTCTTATATCCCACCGGAAGAGCAACGGCTGCGTTCTCCTGGTACACCGCGATACGAAGCAGGTGGTGGATTACCTTCTCCAGGATAAGTCGCGGCCAGCTTACAGGGAGGATATTGAAGATGTGTATTACCGCCGAAAGCCATACTTCGAAGATTGCAGCAACTTCCAATACTTTAGCCCACACCCGGCCGGTTCTGTTGCTCCCCAGGACGCCCCATTCGATTTCAAATGTTTTGTTAAGGCAATCTGTGGAGAGAACTCCGACCTTGATAAGGCGTTATCAAAGCATCAGAGCTTCTTCGTATCCCTGACTGTTCCGGATGTCTTCTCCGCAGCAGATTTCATCCCTCGTGTTGTGGTTGGATCGGATGCAGTTGAGTTGCGAGCAGATTTATTGGAAAACTACTCTCCCGATTTCATCGCTAATCAGATAGCAATCCTGAGGTCGATCGCAAAAATCCCCATTATTTTCACCTTACGCACTAAGTCACAGGGAGGGAAATTCCCGGACAACGACCACGACCAAGCACTTTGTTTATATCAGGTAGCCCTGCGCATGGGCGTAGAATTTATTGACGTCGAAATGACGCTCCCGGAGCATTTGATCCGACGTGTCTCCGAGGGCAAGAACTGCTCGCGTATCATAGCATCACATCATGATCCGCAAGGTAATTTGTCGTGGAAGAACGGCTCCTGGGTCCCTTTCTATAATAAGGCACTTCAATGGGGAGATATCATCAAGTTGGTCGGTACTGCACACAACATGGCAGATAATTACGACCTTGCAAGGTTCAAGTCCGGCATGCTGACGTCGCATGACACGCCAATCATTGCGCTCAATATGGGGACTGAAGGGAAGCTCAGTCGCGTGCTCAATGGGTTTCTTACCCCTGTTTCACACCCTGACTTGCCTTTCAAAGCTGCCCCTGGGCAGCTGTCGGCTGCCGAAATTCGACGCGCTTTAGCACTTCTGGGAGGCATCGAGCCTCGCTTATTTTATCTGTTCGGGAAGCCTATATCGGCTTCGAGATCACCGGCCCTCCACAACAGTCTCTTTGAGCTTGTGGGCCTTCCACACAGGTACTCGTTGATGGAAACAGATCAAGCAGGTGACATACAAGATGTTATTCGAGCCGCCAACTTCGGGGGAGCATCTGTAACCATACCCCTCAAACTGGACATCATGGCCCTGGTGGACGAGGTATCGGACTCTGCCCGTGTAATCGGCGCTGTTAACACAATAATACCAATTCCGATATCTGGCGAAATCAAGGCACGACTACTTGGCGATAACACCGACTGGATAGGTATGGTCCACTGCCTTCGGTCCGCACGAATTGCATCAGGCACTGCTTCTGGCTCTCAGACTGCTGCAATGGTCGTAGGCTCAGGAGGGACTACTAGGGCTGCCATATTTGCTCTGAAATCGTTGGGTTATGGTCCGATTCACGTCCTCGCGCGGAACCGTGGCACGCTCGAGACTCTAAAGTCATCGTTTCCCCCAGAGTATCGCATTCATTCGCTCACATCACCTGATGACCTCGGTAGCTCGTCGACTTTACCAAGTGTAATTATCAGCACCATCCCGGCCGATAAGCCAATAGACCCGTCACTCCGCGAAGTTCTTGTGGCCGCCTTGAAACAAACATCAGGTACAGGCGGAAATCGTGTTCTGCTCGAAATGGCATATCAACCCCGCCGTACACCGCTTATGCAGCTCGCGGAAGATGCCGGTTGGCAGACAATTCCAGGCTTTGAGGTTCTTGCGGCTCAGGGATGGTATCAGGTAATTTTGTGCCCAACTTTTAAGCCCGCTGCACTTGCATATACTAACTGTTAATTACCTTAGTTTCAAATCTGGACAGGAATCGTGCCCCTTTTCCGGGATGCCCGTACCGCGGTCCTGGGCGATCGTCCTTGATACATTGAAAATGTAACCCCGATACTTGACCTGCGAAGGTGGCTGAATTCACATGAGATACTTGCAATGCGGCGGCGGTTGTTGGATCCCTCCACATCTCTCATGACTTGCGATGTGCTACTTGAGCTTCAAGTGTTGCTCGTTAGCTGCGCGACCTTTTTAGCAGTGCAGTCAACTGGGCTGGCTTTCCTTGCTGAACGAAGTTAATAAAAACAACAGAATCTCACACAAAATAAAAATTACCACTAGGAGGGAAATAAGCGATAAGTAAAAATCAATCGACATAATTCAAAACTTGTGACGAGAAAGTGCTGGAACTCGTGGGCGTGACGAGAAAGTGCTGGAACTCGTGGGCGTTGCGACAGGCAGTATTGCGCATCTTTCAACGATGTGCAAGATCCTCAGGAAGCGACTGTACACAATATAATCACATTCTACCTGCCAAGTAATATTATCTATGATCCACCTTCGTCTCTATCGTTAATCATTCCGTCAAACCAATTCAAAGCAATTGAGGTCTGCTATGATCCCTTTTGTCTAGCCCATACCCAGCCGCTATAGCAGTAGCTTGTCACATAGCTACCTCCACGACTTGAAACATAATAAGAGATACTGTACAGATCGTAGATCCTGCAATTACAATAATATATCCAATGTTATCAAAGCAAATCCAACCACTATTTGCTACTGTAAAGACTTTGTGTTCGCAACAGCAAATGGTCGAAGCTTCGTGTTCCGTCCATATCTACCGATGACGCCAACTCACACACCCGCAAGCAAGGAAAAATCGTAGATCCAGGTCGATGACCGAACAAAGCTAACAAGTAGGTTCGAAGAAAAAAATGGTGGTTGCATCGACCCACTCGCCGAATACTGTTGGTACATGCCGAAAGAATCTGATTTCGTGGGCTGGCGTCCAGCAACAGCCGAGCATCAATTTTTTCTCAGATCGCAAATGATGTCGTTGATCGTAAAGTGTCTCGTCCGTAAGAGAAATTGCAGAGTCGAGCGGGGGGGAAAGAGGGGTGGCACCACGTTATGATGTCACTATGGAGTAATCCGATCGACAGGGTCGACTAGCGGCGGACACAATGATGTCAGTATGCACGACCCTTCTTGCAGATCGAGGACCCTGAAATCCATTCGATGCCCCGCCATCGGGGCTGCCCAACCAGCAGCGCCGAAATCCCGCCCCACCCCACACCAAATGTCGTATGAGCATGGGATGTGTAGCTTCACAACACCCCACCCCTCCCCCGCGGCACGCACACCCCATGAGGACCAGTGACGGAGCGTCTCGTCCCACGTCATGTCTCATGCGCAAACCAAGTGTGAGCGCTTGGCTTCTCCATTGAATCGAATTCCGGATCCATC
This sequence comes from Reticulascus tulasneorum, assembly GCA_001557505.1. Taxonomy (NCBI): domain Eukaryota; kingdom Fungi; phylum Ascomycota; class Sordariomycetes; order Glomerellales; family Reticulascaceae; genus Reticulascus; species Reticulascus tulasneorum. The sequence goes on along the minus strand of LSAX01000003.1, from coordinate 3,173,408 downwards.
CGATTTGCCGATGAGGAATTGCTGGCGGTTTTACCCTAACCATGGTATCGTGCCTTTCATCCACTGTGGCCTCGTCGTCGATGCTTGCCTGGAAATTCAACGTCCGGGTGGCAGACCCTGTAATGCCTGGTGAGCGCATCGGCCCTGCTGAAGGTTTTTTCTTCCGTGCACATGTTGCAGCGAACCTTTTGCTTGCGGGCGTTGTGAATTGTATCCTCATGTCTGGTCAAATCGTAAGGCCGTGAGAAGATCGTGTTACACGACTTTCCGGTGCTGGGGTTGATGCGGTCGCAGCGGTGTGGTCCAGCTTGACTGTTGAGTAGACTCGACGTCATGCCGCTATCGCTCCTGCGGGGAGAAGCCAACGCTTGAGCCTGCCTGTGCCCTTCACGCTTATGCTTCTGTAATAGCATCGGCGTTTCGAAACGTAAACTGCAACCATGATATGTGCATGTGTATGTACCTCCATCAGCTGCTGTTCCCCCTGGTTTTTGCAAGCTCATAGGCGTACCCGCCGAACTCGGAGTCGATTCTGCCGGGCTAAGCCGTGGCGGCGTGTCTTGGTGCCTGGAATGAGCGATGAAGGGGTATTGCTGCGGAATTTGAACACCCGTAGACAAGTGAGACGACAAGTAAGAGAAGGAACCGCCATCGTGAGCGTTGTGCGAGTCTGAGCGCTGATAAGAGCTGTTTTGATCGTGGGCCGACACAGCCTTGCTCAACTGGTCGACGTCAAAATCGATTGTGTCCTGCTGCGGGAAGAGAGGGAAGTTCGACTCGCCCTCTGGCTCCTGAAACTCGAGAATGGCATCCTTGGGTGATATAGTCTTTGGAGTCTCTGGTTCCGATTTCATAGACATCTTCTGCCTCATCAGCTGCGCATCCTGCTCAACCTTTTGCTCCCTCATTCGATGAGCCGAGTTGAAAGGTAATCGTGATGCGTTCAGTGGGTTGGTGAAGTCGTGAGACAATCCGGGTGCAAGCGGCGACCCCTGGCGGAAGGGCGACCTGTCCCTTGAAGTAGATGACACAGGCGAGTGCGCTGCCGCACTCAGATGTTGGTTGTTGGCGGCGTGAAGTCTCTGTGCAAATACATCATTGCTCGGAGACACAGCTGTGTGGTTCTGCGACGGCGAAGCCGAAGTGATAGTGAAGTTTGGGCTGTAGAGCTCGTCGCTGTATATGTCTGTCATGGTGCGGTCAAGTTTTGGAACACTGTGAAATGCTGCACCATTGAAAACAGATAAGCTTGGGCTTAAGAATACGTCAGGGTACACGAAGTCCTTACCAGCTTTTCGCCTCCTGTCATCTTCAGGCTCCCCAAGCGATGGCGTGGCAGGTGAGTCACCAGCGATCGAGCTCGCCACCGAGGCGGGGTGTGATCTAGTTGGGCCCATGGAGAAATCCGGTGCCGGCAGTAAGCCCCGGTCGGCCCTGTGCCTTTGAGCTGATATCGCTGACGGATAGCTCATCTCTGAATGCTCCATGTTGCTGAAGTTATTGTAGCTGGAGTACAAGTTGTCGTGAGATGCCGGCATGGACTTGGCTAGCTGGTAATATGAGTTGCTGTCGTGTGCATGCATGTCGTTGAAGCCATCGCTTGCTGAATCCGTCACCGCGATGTGCGGGTTCGACGTGGAGTGGCTGAAGGGCGACGCAGGTCCAGCCGACCCCAAGGACGACAGCGAGGATTCTCGGTGGTGAGAAAATCTACCAACCGACTTTGGCGTGAATTGGTTTCCCAGCACCCACGAGTCTGACTGCATCAGTTCTGGCGGTTGGCTCAAGCTCAAGGAGCCGTCGTCAAAGGAGTTCGAGGAGGTGGACTGCGGGAAGTCGAGGGACAGCGGCGTGTGCGGTGCGAGTGAGTACTGCGTCAACAGAGACTGTGTCGAGAGCGGCGATGGCGAGATGCCCACTGACTGGTGGTCGTGCGTAGAATCGTCGAAGCTATTGTCAAAGTTGGTTTCGATTGAATGCGGATAGTATTGCTGCGAGCGTTGTTGCTGATGTTGGAAAGTTCTTGGTTGGGTCAACAACATGATGTGATGTTTTGCGGTATGGGGGCGTAGGTGTTCAAGTGGTAATGTAGGTGAAGGGGAGGTGGCGAACAATGGAGGGAAGCCGACTTATAAATAAGAATGATTGCAAAAAGGGCGGAGGGGCCGGCTAGTGGTCCCGAGGAACCCTGCGAGTACGAAGGGTGTGGTACTAAGACGTAGTCACCCACGTAGGTCGGGTAACTAATCAAGCAGGACCACCCACGTTATGGAATAGAATGCCGGGGAACTCCCAAGACCCCAACCGGTTTTTGTTGGACTCGCTGTGTCCTGCCACGGTGGTGAGTGTATCCGCGGCCGCCCGTTGTACCTTGTACCTTTGGGCGTGGATCCGTGCAGACCGTCCGACGGTTATTTTTCAGTGCGTTAATGCAACTGTCGTCGAAAAATTGACGTCGGTGCAGTCCCGCAGGGAGACGGCTGGTGGAATGTGGGCTTGTTGTGGCGGCGGGGGAGCGCCGTGTCGTTGGAGGCCGGCGCCTTGATGATGTGGTCCAGTGCTGTTCGGAGTTATTCTCGAACCCTCCGTCGGCTTCTCGTATGCTGATGACTGAGGATGGAGTCCCGTAAAAAGGAAGCTCGTAGTTGGGGATGCCTGAAAATGTTTAATTATAATTCCGCACGCGCAAGCGAGATTTGCGAATGAAAAGTCGAGAGAATTGTACAGTGGTCCCAAACACCACCATCCGGCGCTGCTTCTTCGCTGCTGCTGGGTGGGTGGGTGGTGGGTGGTGGGTGCGCATGAAAAAGATTCACTGCATTCGGGGTGTGGGCAGATGATCGATCTGGACTCGCGCGCGTGGAATGACGTATGAATTTGGGCGCATCACAGTGGATGGATTGGCACGTAGTGCTGCAAGTACCTACGTACATGGATGGGTACAACAAATACGTACTTATTACCTACTTTGGGTCGCAAATCCCTGTCGGGCTGGTAGCCCCGTTGCTGCACAGCCACATATTCTGCTGCTTCCAGACCCAATCTCGTCGAAGCCGAAGCAAGCCACTGCAGGTACCGGATGACTGCTGGGGCTGCCACACTGTGATGAATGGCTTTCTCTTCTTCCTGTTATGCACTTTGTGCTCGTGTCCCTGGATTCCCGATCAACTGACCCACTTGCAGTCACCCTCTTTGTCTCCCTCCTCCGCAAACGCTGGCTGGACCGATGCGAAAATTTTCCTCCGACATGACTCTCAGCACATCCAAGCCGTTCCCAGATCTTGGCGCTAGTTTTGAAGTCAAGCCACCGCTTCCCATTTTCGGCAATTGATAATCCATCCGTTGTGGCTCCTACACTGAATGGCTGAAGACGCTGTCTTCCTGTGAATGGCGCCCATGCATCCATCCATCCCGTCCCGTCTTCACTGCCATGGATCTTCATTGTGCTGTGGTGGCCAGCTAGCCCTCAAGTAGATACCAGCCACAACCGGCTTGCGTCTGCTCGGGAATAAGACCGTGTGGCTCAGCACTGCCCAGGATTCTTGCGAACCCAGCGAGGCAGCGGCGTCTGGGCTCGCCCGATCGCGCCAAAGCCGATGACTCTTGAGGTTGCGCTGGTCAGGCATCGCAAACAGTCACATGATGACTGTATTTCAGATTAGTAGCGCCATAATATCTCATCGCCATCTCTTGTTCGCAGACCCATCCGAGTGTTACGTATCTCACCTATGCCCGGCATGTTACATTGCGCGATAGTGACAAATCGCACGATTTATTCGACCAACAAATTACAAGCAGTCGGGTTTCCATGTATGACCCCTAACGCCGACCTTCGCATCGTGCGGCGTTTAGGACAAGAGGCCTCGTGGTGCCGAAGTCACGGCTGGAAGTGCTTGACCTGCATTGCTAGCTTGGTGCCTCTGGGTTCGGATGCCGAGCTAAACCCGTCTCGCGGGACGCACACCCCCTGTAGAAAGCGAGGTTCGCTTTGGCCGACCCGACCATAATTGCAGAGATCTACAGGCATTGGGGATTTCATCGTGCAGCTCAGCCGAGGTACGGACTACTGCTGTAGCACCTTTCGCTACCTAGCAGCAAAGTAGGGCTATGGCGCTCGAATTTCGTCTTCGTCCCCTTCAGTAAAAACGTCTGTAGTAATGGTCGCAGGGCCTGGGTCCTGGGAGCGAAAGAATTTCCAAATATGATCTAGGTAAATGCACCAAGCACAGGATTGAGCGACAGAGAAAGCCTTCGTGGTTGATGACGGGCTCAAGGGCTGAATACCCTTTGGATGGGCACGAAGTAACTCCGTACTGAAAGCCCTAGGAAGGAAAATTGCCTAGTCGAGTATGAAGCTGCAACACTCAGAGAGCTGCGGCTCAGCAGGAAACACCATATACGGTTTCCTCGACAGTTCCCGAATCCTTTCCAAGGTTCTTGGACTTACATTTGCTGCGATACGGCCTAGACGCTGCATTGCATTTTTGGCCAGGCCTCCTTAGCGCTGCATGCTCTAGGTGCCTGGTAAAAATGGTCGCCTCGGCGGGTCCGTGGAAGCGACACACTCACTCACTGCCTCCGGTTTCTTCCCGACTCTTCGAGAAAATCCTTTCTCCGGGAAATCGCATTTCCCCGTCGCTTGGTAATTAATTTGTAGCGTGTGTTCAGCGTAAACGAGTTAAAAGCCCGAAGCTGAATGACCAAATCTAGGGCTTCGGTAAAACAGTAAGTTGGTGTAATGCTTGCAAGACAATTGATCAGCGCTTTTCCTTTGGCAGCTGCCATGAGTAATTGATTCCATATGCCGAAGAGGCTGTACAATGCTTTTTCAAAGCCCCCTGTTTACAAATGCGGCTTTTTCTGAAAGCATGCAGGTCGGTGCGTTGGGAGACTGGAAACTTTCAAACCCTCCCAATTTCGGAAGTATTTCCCATCGTCAACTTGCCCATGACAGCGCCGCTAGAATGTATGATGGCTACTGGGCATCTCCCTCCGCAGAAAATTGCGCCATGCGTATAGCATTCTTACACTTCCAGAATATCTCCAGATATTCAGCCTTGACAACGTTGTGCTATTGGTATTCGCCGATGTCACTTGCAATGACGCCCGCTTTGTCCCTGGTGGCTGACTATTATGTACATTAATACAGATACGTAGATGCATTTGCTTGTGCTGGATAACAAATCAAGATGAATCCACAACATGAATCTATTTCTCCACAGTGTGGTCCCGACGGGTTGGGACACAGTACCCATCTTGCCGTTCCAGTTGCCGATGCTAAATTTAGGAGTGGAGACCTAATTATGTGGTATTTTGCAGAAGGTAGCATGGTTGGGTGGGCTTACCACGGACACATAACAGCACATGTACTAGGAACCCCGCTGTTGATGGACCTTCTGCACTGTAATCAAGTTTACTCTACATGCATTTTATGGTGTGTACCACATCAAGCAAAGATCTAGAAGCTGGCGTTCGGACTTCCCTCGCGTGACCGGCGCCTTCCGAGGTTTAGCGAAGAACGACCGGGCATGTCGTTAATCCAAACAAACTCCGTGATTCATACCTTCGAGATGCATAAGCGGCCAGCGATATTTATTTTGGTCTCCACTTGCCGGGCTCGAACAATTTTCACAATCCTTAATCCTTACTTGCTGCGGTAGATGCGCACGGAGGGCGGTTGATTGAGTTAACGGCCGAGCCTCGTGGCTGTCGTTTTCTGGAGAGTCGTATACGTCTCACAATGCTCTGTCTAAAGCTGCGCCGGGTTTATCTATTTGTGTCAAATTGAAGTCACGAATTCTATACCATCAAAACAGTCGAAGCTGCAAACGTGACTCGTCGGTGGTCATCAGTAGGGTTCTTCATGGCAAGCTCACGTATAGCTCAAATAAAGGCCAGGGGCTTCTTGGATTGTGGTCACGATCACTTTCGGTCATACTATAGCACTATCGAGTAATTGACCATGATGATGAGCCATCTCCGGGCTGCTTGCTCCTGATTGAGCAGACTCACGGGGCAACATGTCGATTGTCCGTGCAAGACTTTGCCGTTTCGCCTAACTGTCACTATCTGGATGACCCCGTACTCTATATCTAACTAGTCAAGAGCGGCAACCGTTGCACTTCAGGTGCTTGAGCTGCACTTCTTTCTCTAGTTGAAATGGCAGGGTTGTTACGGCACACCATGTAATAGCTCGCTGTGGTTTGTAATTCCACGGTGTAGTTACCTCTTCAGCCGATGCGGCCTAAGCCCATGTGTTGATGCTTGCTATGTAAGTTAACCCGTGTGCAACTCGAGCTGCCTGTGTATCGTTGTCTCGCATCCTCTATGCCGAGGAACGTACCATAATTGTCGGACAACGTCGCATAGTCCTGCTAGCAGTGCCGTTTGGGTGCGGCTCAGATGCATGTACAAATGCGTGCCGCCAGACCCAAATCTTTTGACTTCAGTGGTGGCCTCCAGGCTGCCTTGGACTGCACCTAATCGGGTTGTAAATAACACGAATTGTGGGGTGAGAACTGGGTAAGGTCAGGGAATCCTGTGACAGACACGAGTCTATCGACAATATCATATATGCGGCTGGCCAGTAGCTCCCTAGTACGGCTGTGCCTGGCGTCTTTAGCTTGCCTTGGATCAAACATTGTTGCTGAGAGGTCATGATTCTTTTCTATCTTAGGCCAAGGAAGTCGTCACTCGCGGTCACCTGCAGCATGCCACCGAGCTCGTCACAGATTGGCTCATTTATCTAGACCCTCTTGTCCCTTCGCAAAAGTGGTGCTGAATTAACCAATTAAAACACACATATCCATGTTCATATATAAGGGTGAGCACTGGAGTCAAGCTTCCTGCTTGCTGATGACAGTTATTGACTTATCCAGGTACATGATGTATGTAAGCTTTCGTACTGGTGGTGTGTTGCCCGAAGGGCTTCGGGCTTTGTTCTCAGAAGACACTTGCGCGGCCCAAGGCTAGTCGTCTAAAGACGTATTGCGTGTACTACGTGTGAAATCTACACCGGCAAGACATTTTGATGGTATCTGACAAGCAAGTGGCCAATGCTTACCAGCGCCAACAGCTGGGGACAAATCATCACGAATTGGCCAGATGGAAACCTATAGGCTGAGAGGACCGTGTCACGGGCTATCATATCAATCATTCGGCGGTGGAAGTAAAAAAGAGGTTCAAATGCCGCGGCTGTTTGTTTTGTACCGACATAAACGCGGGAACATGTCGACCGCGACTAACTCTTGAGCAATCTGAATTATTTAGACTGTTCTCACTCTGCCCTCGTCGCTGCAACGCTTCGTTTGCTATCAACTTACTGTAGAGCGTGTAGTAATAACAATGATCCTACGACTAGCATACGAGACCTATCTTGCGACCGAAAGACGTACCCGATCGACCTTCGTCTCCAGCACAGTCCACACTAAGACAATAAGACACACAACGCCATGGAATCTGAAGGCAGTTTATGACGCCACAGTGTTCGTGTCCTGGATCGCCTACAGTTCCCCAAACGGAACACCAATGGGCATTTCGTATAGGCTTAGCAGCGCAGATAGCCGCACACAGGTACTGGAAGGGGAAATACACACTCCCTGACAAGTCATAAATGGCGAGGAACTACGCGAATCCTCGACAAGGGTCGATGGAAGAGCTCAATGGCTACAGTTGAGATACTGGCGTCGAGGACGAGTGGTTCTCGTAAGACCAGAAGGAGGAGGATGTCGATAATACCCTGCGAGTGAGGGTGTCCCTGCAACTCCGCCCATGTCGGCCCATGGCAGTGCCAGTATCAAGATAGTTACTATTCGGAGAAGTGTAAACCTAACTCGAACATTTCACAGTTCTCGGGGCAGTCTAATAACATGGGCGACTAGTCCAGCAGTGTGCCCCTGCTGGCGCGAGCAATTCATTATTTCATGTTAATATACAAATTCGTATTGAATGGAAGGGGACCACACGTATACCAAGACTAGAACGGCACAACTACAAATGAATTTCGACTATACGAATCAAGACCGCCTTCCAGTATGTTCAAGTTCTCTTTGCGAATACCATGCGTCAAGCAATCCACCAATGAGAAACTGAGCTGCCCAAGTAACTCCAGTACCGACTTATGGTCTAGCTGAGGAATGAAAGTCGACCATATCATCGGTCGCGCCAGAACCTTTGAGGCACCGAACGGACATGACCAGCGTCCGAGAGCAGCACTAACAAGCAAAGACAAAGAGTGCTACAGAAGTTGTCGACCAAGAACAACCAAACAAATCGACGAGGGGATCGATGGACATGAATGCGACCACTGGTTCCGAGGATGCACATGCAAGTCCAAATACCGGTAGGTGTGCTGCAAGGCCGCTCATAGCTCTCCAGCAAATCATCAGATGGTGATGTGCAACTGCAGTATCTAGGATTTGCCAGATTGATACTGGCGGAAGGCCGACTTGGGGTATACTACAAAGCGGCGCACTGATGGGTGCTACACTCAGCATTGTTCGTACAACTTGGGACCAGAGTGATAAATGTACGTCAAGGCAGCCAATCACCAGCATTTCGCATAGTAACACGCGAGATGGCACAAGAGCGATGGATTAGGTTGGATTAGGTGAGATGAAGCCTCGTCAACGACATCAAGATCCTGTATAAATGGTGCTCGCATGGTAAGAATGACAGTCTACCGTTCGCAGCGAATTTTATTGCTGAATAGTTGGGAGCATGGATGCTGTCCCATAACCCACCCACTCGAAAAACATGACGCCTGGAAACTACGAGGCCGACGGGTACTATTTACCACTCTGTTCTACGCCAAGGGGATGCAAGCGAACGCCTGCTGTCCCATACAGCCAGATTAACAGAGGGCTGACACAAACGCAGAGGGACGAGCATCATACCGCGAGCCCACTGACGCGCTCCAAAAATACGACTGGCTATCCATGGAGACAGTGACACGACTACGAATGGGAGACGCGAATTGTTCAAAACAAGTACCTCTATGAGGGATTGATTATATTTCAAGCCAATCCATCCATGTGGAACCCCCCAATATTTGCCCTTATGGTACAGTAAACACCCAAAAATCAACCGGTCCCATAGTCATCATGACAAAGCACTCCACACCCAAAGTCCGTTGATGCCACCGCGACAGGTGGATCGCGTCATGGCCCAAGAAAGATTCGTAACAGACATGCAACGACAAGACCACATCTAACCACCGAAACCGTACAAGGTGCGGCCTTGTCGCTTCAGCGCATACACAACGTCTAGAGATGTGACGGTCTTGCGCTTGGCGTGCTCGGTGTAGGTGACGGCATCACGAATGACACCCTCGAGGAAGGACTTGAGGACACCTCGGGTCTCTTCGTAGATCACTGTGGAGCGTTAGTAAGGCGCCAGGGAGGGGCATCAAGGCAAGATGGATTTCTTACTGGCAGAGATACGCTTGACACCACCACGACGGGCGAGACGTCGGATAGCTGGCTTAGTGATACCCTGGATGTTGTCTCGCAAGATCTTTCGGTGGCGCTTAGCACCGCCCTTGCCGAGACCCTTGCCACCTTTGCCGCCTGAAGAGAAGAAAGTCAGTACGATGCAAAATGACGCGTATTGTACTAGAGGTATACTCACGTCCAGTCATGTTGATAGAGGGTTGGTTAAAAGTTTTGTGTGTTGGTGGGGAGCTTGAAGTGAGATTGAGGCTCAAGATGGTTGGTGCAAGTACGTGGGGTTTGGAAAAAGATGAGACGCGGGCAGCTTGGGGAGCTTTATATCGCGGAGGTGCAGGCCCAGTCAGATTCAAGATCAGCCAGAAAATCGGGTACGTACCTTGCAGCTCTGACGCGAGGGGGGGAAAATCAAAACAAACCAAAATTTATTTTCCAAGTTGGGACTGGCGGGCACAGACCATTGTGGATATTCAAGCCAACCCCAGACAAAAGGTATTTTGAACACCCGCAGACGTTTAGATGAGTACGTACCTGTTTTCCTTTCGGCGCGCACCAATGAGAGAGAAAGAGCTTGCCGTTTAATTATTGCAAGGGCCACTGATATTGACGCCTGCCTCATCAACTCCCGCCCAACTCCCACTCACTTGTGATGCAAAGATATCCACAAAGACGGCATAGGTACACTAGGGACACAAGGTAGGTACGCACTCAGTCTATAGGTTCTTGGACGAATGTCCTGGCGGCTTATGTACTTTAAACTTGATCTACCCACTTGCCTGGCATGCATACTGAACCCCCATTGGTTTCCTTTGCCTTGTCAGGCCAGTTCAGAGCGAGCAGCAAAGCACCATCTACAGTGACTCTGCTGTTGATGATGATGCATATCCTCCTATGTCGCTCGTCGTACCGCTTGCCAGCATGGGCAGTTGCTATCTGTAGAAGCGATGAGCTTGCTGCTGGGAACATTGCAGGATATCCAGAGGGCTGACCATCTTCGCAGATTGCCGCACTAGAACAGAAAAGACAACATGCATACGTAGTCCGAGTCTGCCTGGGCAGGCGCAATTATTATTCCTGCTAATACAGAGAAATCTTCCGAATGTGTCTGCCGCAATGCCATAGTCTGACTACTAGAGCTCACTTTCTTGTTGGCTTGGCGTTCCATCGGCCTGTGCACTAACTATCTTTCGGTAACCAAGCTACTTCCTCAAATCTAGATACGTACATAGGATCTCCCTCGCTCCAAGACACGGTTGGTTTGCGACGTCTGCGTATGTTTGACACAGAGTCTTCGAAATATCCCATGCTACATAAGAATAAACCACTAGTATTAAAAAAGGAAAATGAAAATAAGCCTAATCGGGCAGATGGAGGTGGGGTGGGTGCAATGTACTCCCGTACCACGTCATGCACGATCTCCTTGCTCAGAAATGGGTAGTTATCGGCCAATCAAAATTAGGCATTTAAAGCGACAACAACAAAGCCCCAAATCCCGTCAGCTGCGGCTTTATTTTTTTGAGCCTGATAGTCCCCAAAATCAACGGGGGGGTTTCCCAGAAAAGCGCACAGGCCACTCGCTTGGTGTCCTCAATCACTCGCCCTTGCCGCCTATTCGCCTTCCTATTTATTTCCCACCCGCCCACCACCTCTACAACCTTTTCTTCTCTTACACATCACCCACTTCAGCCACTCCAACATCGCACACCCAACAACACAAGCACTAAAATTCATCAAACACCATCCAAATCCATCATCCACAATGGCCCGCACCAAGCAGAGTAAGTCTCATCGCGTCGCGACATCTTTAATCAATTGTTTCCGAGTCTAACCTTTCCACAGCCGCCCGTAAGTCCACTGGTGGCAAGGCTCCCCGCAAGCAACTTGCCTCCAAGGCCGCTCGCAAGAGTGCACCATCAACCGGAGGTGTCAAGAAGCCCCACCGATATAAGCCTGGTACCGTCGCTCTCCGAGAGATCCGTCGCTACCAGAAGTCGACTGAGCTCCTGATCCGAAAGCTGCCCTTCCAGCGATTGGTAAGTCGCGCTCCATCATCGCGCCCCGTATGCACTAGCTAACGCGTCACACCAGGTTCGTGAGATTGCACAGGACTTCAAGTCTGATCTCAGATTCCAGTCTTCCGCCATCGGTGCTCTTCAGGAGTCCGTCGAGTCTTATCTCGTCTCTCTCTTCGAGGATACCAACCTCTGCGCCATCCACGCCAAGCGTGTCACCATCCAGTCCAAGGACATCCAGCTCGCCCGCCGCCTCCGCGGTGAGCGCAACTAAGATGCTTGTGTCTTTGGTCTTTCTCTTGGGTGGTTCATGACTCCGTTTGGGAATGCTTGACGAAGGGACCGTCTTATGGCTAGGGGTAATTAGGCGTTATCGATGCGTGCTTTACACATTAGGGTTGTACATTACGGCAGCACATGGAAGCTGCGAGAAATGCTAAACAAGTTCATGATCTACATCGCTTTCTGTGTCGTGATTTCCCCAGTGATTTGCTCTCCGCACTAGTGATTGGCCCTTTTCTTTTTCTTCCTCTTTCGTTTTGTTATGATCGCGCTCTCGCCACGCATCCGCGTGCAGCCTGGTAAAGCGTCGCCCCACCGCGTGGAATGCCCCCCGGAACAAGTTGATCGGCGTCGACTGTGCTGCCTGCTCACCGTCTTGCTGTCATGGTATCGCATTGATGGTGAGGACGCGCCCGCTACACACCCGCTATACTAGTCCCAATTACCGTGTACAATGGCCTACTAGGGGTTGTAATCTCTTCCCATTAAGGTGACTAACATGGGGAAACGATCCAATCGAACTTGTGGAAGCTTAAGAGTTTTGCTTGAATTTGCCTGCTTAGTGATTACGGCAAGATACTGGGTCCATGTTCTCAACGACATCATGTGCTAGGCGACGGCGCACGCAGCCACCCCAGAGCGTTCACATCTTAATGCGTAGCCGGACTGCACAGTGGAAAGAGTCAGCTACAACTTCTGCAAGCCTTTCATGGTCCGGCAACACTTTCTATTTGCCAGTGTGGTACATTGGATTCATTGGTTTATGTATGGTTGGCTCAGTGCTCATGGTAGGATAAATCTGGACTTTACCTACGAACGGTTTCTGGTCGCTGTTGAGATCTCGGAAAGCATACAATTCCCGTGATGGTAAGGGAGGGAGGACATGATGTAACTGAGGATATGTTCAATTGACGGACAAACCAAAGTGCTCCAAAACGCCTCATTCGATGCCACACCGATCCACTGGCTTGTCCGACTGAGTCATTGGTGGCACACTTCTTTTCTTGTTGAGATATAATGGCTCCAAGGCAGCACTTGAACATCTGACCAATCCGTCAATGATAAATCCATCGCTAAGGCTCTGCACCGTTGAGGTCGAATGCGTGCCTTGTTTCCAAAACCGAGCTACCTAGGTAAGGTACCTTAGCATACAATCACATTCAAGGAACTCGCTCGAGAATGGATTATGGCTTAAACGCAGTGAGGGACAGATCGGGAGCCACATCCAAGTCACTCACTTTCCTTGGATTTTTGCAAGTAAATAGCCAAATCCACATTTAATAGTGCAGAAACGCCCATGATTGTGGCCACGCTGTTTGCAAGCCTCTACGATCCAATCCTGTCTGCATTCTTGCCTGTGTTCCATTATTAATGTCTTTGGAGACATTGAAAGAAAAGTACCCCAGCAATATTTGTAGCCTCAGGACTACCTTCCTAACTAAAGCGAACAAGGCAACACGCAGTCGCCTATGGGAAACCCCACTTCTGCCACAGGCACCGTATCTGTGTACAGGTATGAGGCTAGCACGATATCCAGTGCAGTAGATGAAATCACGAGGTCGGACAAGCAAGGCATATTGGGGGAATTGGGAGGAGTGAGAGGTTGCCATGTTTTCCAGGGCATAATTTGGGCGACCTATGTAACACGAGAGGCACTTCACCAGAGCTGCAAAGAGTGGTCCAATAGAGAGTCCACAGGGGCATTGTTAAAGTTCAAGAATGGCAGCTGGTTTTATTGGGATGTCACCTACAATGCAGCAGAACAGTAACTTGGGCTTCATTCGATAAGGTAGATGGGCGAGAACAAGTCGACGTTGTACGAATATACACACCTACATGGCTGGAATACATCTTACAAGCCTTTGGCAAGTGACCAAAAGTTGTCCATCTTAGCCCGGGCCAGGATATCTCTGGCTTCGGCATCCGATTCACAAACCTTGCTACCCCATTTCCGGAAGGCCCTTGCCTTCTCCTCGCCCTCAAAGATCAGCTTGCATTCGTTCATCGACATGTCCTTTAGTTCTCCTTTCTCGTTCTCGGCAGAAAGCCACTCCCGAACGGCCTGATGCTCAGCGCTTTTCTCCCTCGAGGGACTATTTACTGTCCAATCTATGCCTAATCGAGATATTTAGTTAGTAGCTGTCTTTTCAAGAAGGGGTGTGAGTTGGCTGGAAGCAAAGTGCAGTCTCGGTGACAATCGACTCGAAAAGTTACTTACGGTTCAACATTAGTTTCTTGTATTGCCGGATACTATGCTCCCCCCCTTCGACAATGACCAGATTAAGCTTCGGGTGCATTATGCATACCCCAGTGAGGGACTGCTGCTCGGCATTCTTTCCAATCTTGAATCGATTCTGGCCGTTTGCTAGGCTTCCAATCTTAAACACCATCATGTGAATACCTTTGGCAGCATCCTTCTCCTGGTTTGTTGCGACCTTCTCATGCTTTTGTTCCTTGGTCAGTTTCCGTTCTTCGTTGTCTTGGAGATGCTTCTGGTGTCGCTCGGCTATCTGTCGGTTGACCAAGTTCTCTACAGCAGTAGGATCCTTTACTGCCGAATCCGCGTATACTCGCATCATATTGCTCTTCCGCACCTTCGGCTGCGGTGTTGGCACTAAGCCAAGTCTGATTTTGGCTTGCATTTCTTTCAACTCTGCCATTCTCCTCTAAAATCGAGTCAGCATCAATTCGTCCAAAGAGGATTCAACGTGGTATTACCTGTCTGCGAAGCTTTGCCCTCTCTGTAGAAGTCAGATACATCGGTTTGGGAGCTGGATTATTCCGATCCTGTGGGGGTTCGAGGGCTACCGGATGCTGGATGTATTCGGTAATAATGCTGTCTGGAGTCGTAATTTTGAGACGAGATGGATCGTCCACGCTGTCATAGTTGCCATCAACGAAGCCTTCGTCAAACCATTCCACGTCTGGCGGGGCCTCCACAACAAAATTTTTCTCCATATCCATTTCCTCATCAATGCCAACCTTTCTTGTTTGCGCGGCGATCCGTCTCTTCATGGCTTCTAAAGCAGCTTGCCGCCTGAGCGCATTGGCTTGCTGTATGTATTTGCCCTTTTGGTTGAAAACCAACTGCCGGGATTGGCGTTGCTTCCCAGATGTTGGTTGGCTTGCTAAGCTCTCATCGAAATATGGATTGCTTCGTAGTACTTGTTCGCTCAGCGAAGACGAGTCATGCCTTCTGCCATGAGCAGCTGGAGGCTTTATCGAGCTGGCATGTGCTTGTTGCGCACCTGGTCTTGAGTCGTTTGGTTTGCCCGGGGGCTTCCATTGTCCAAGATCCTCCAAAGCAGGATGGAGACCGACATTTAGACCTCCCTTGGCCTTGCTGCTTCCAATAGCAGCGGACACCCTCGCCTTGAGCGCGGCCATCTTTTCGGCGGCAGACTCCGGCTTCTGAATTCGGGAGGAAGCATCGTAACGAGGACCAAGCCCCGGAGACTGCTGGCGTCGATCCATTTGCAGTTGAACAATCCTGTGTTGTTCGCGCTGTCACATGCACGGCGATCCGACAGAGGCTCAAAAGGATCCAGTCGCACAGGCCTAGGATGTGCGGAGCGTGCTGATGATGAAATGGAAGGATCGAAAGCAATAGCGACTACTGAATCGGTCGAGATAGTCTGCACTATTTCGCAGCTGAGCAAAGAGGCGCTAGAACAGGTCGTAGACACGAAGCAAAGGCGAATCTGGTTGGCTCCAGGAATATGATGATCCGCGAGTTGGTGACGGCTTCGGGTGACTTTCATGTGTTGGTGCCTTAATATCCACGATTTTTTTTTGTCGCGACTCACTTCCATGCACTGAAGCATGGTGGTCCATACCTAGATACCTACCTAGGTATCTTAGGTAAGTACGCATGGGGGGGGGCTGGCCCCACACTTGGTGCAGGCCCACTCTTCTGCATTCTGCCGTCAAACACCGCCGGAAAAAAAAGTTCCCCTCCAACAATCTACCAAACTCTCATGAGGATTTCCGAACGAAATATCCATATGTATATCCGCACCTGGCATCGCATAGAAATGGTGTTAGATAATGCGATAACACCATGAACATCTCCCAGCCCATCTCGTCGTCAGTGGAGACGGTTGAATTCACCTTCCTCTCTGAAGCCGAGATTAGGGCCATATCAGTGAAGCGAATTGAGAATGACAACACCTTTGACAACCTTTTAAATCCTGTGCCCGGCGGTCTTTATGATCCTGCGCTTGGATCTTGGGGGGATTCTATGTACGTTTAGCAAGCTGACCAACTTTCTATTATGCGACTGACGAGACGGAGTAGTTGTTCAACTTGTAATTTGAATCAATCATCATGTCCTGGTCATGCCGGACATATCGAGCTACCTGTGCCCGTCTACCATCCCATCTTTTTGGATCAGGCTTTGCGGCTACTCAGGTCACAGTGTGTCTACTGTAAAGGCTTTCGCATGCGACACAGAGATCTAAACAAGTACTCTTGCAAGCTCCGACTATTACAATACGGTCTTTTGCACGCGGCCCATCTCATAGATGCAATTGGCGAGGATTTTCACGGCCTTGCCTTGCCCGAAGTCCCTTTGGACTATGAAAGTGAGGCTGAAGAAGAGGGCAACATAGCAGTCGATAACATCGTTGCTGCACGGGAGGCCTTCGTCGGACGAACACTTCAGGGATACAAACTGAACATGGGTGATGTGAGGAAGGGTAAGCATGAAGGGGCAAGTGAGATGCGAAGAGAAATCGTCAAAGACTTTCTCGCTCAGATCACAAAATCAAAGAAATGCGACAACTGTGGGGGGGTGTCACCAACATATAGGAAGGATCGTTTCGTTAAAATCTTCGAAAAGTCTCTGTCGGACAAGGATATGGCTAAGATGGCGCAAAAACATCTGAAGATGAGGGATGCCATGGCTTCTGCTGCTCGCTTGTTGAAGGAGAAAAGAGCTGGGTACGACTCCGACGAAGGAATTGCCGATATCGACTTACCGTCAACCGAGGACGAGGACGTAGAGATGGGTTCAGGTTCTGATGGTGAAGTGGATACGCCACCTATGGAGACAGAAAAGTCTGTAGGCGTGGTGCCATCACAACAACGCTACATCAGCGCAATGGAGGTTCGCGCTCGTTTGCGAGAGCTGTTTGAGAAGGAGCAGGACCTCATATCTCTAATCTACAACTCGAAGCCGCCAACGAAGAAGTCAGGACCTGTCTCTGCAGACATGTTCTTCCTAAGAACGATTCTTGTTCCTCCAAACCGATATCGCCCGGAGGCTCGAACTGGCGACGCCCAGATCGCCGAGGCGCAGCAGAACTCTCTATACAAGCAGATTCTGCGTAATTGCGGAAGAATCGCACATGCCCACAAGAATATGGGTGGCTCGAGCAAACCAGGCACGGATACCATGGATGTCGATAGGGACATCAGCCACTTACATCAGGTATGGACGGAGCTGCAGGATTCCGTCAACTCGTTGATTGACAAAAACAAAAACCCCGTCCAAGGAGCTGCGGCGAAGAGGAATGAGGACGGGATCAAGCAAAAGCTGGAAAAGAAAGAAGGGCTATTCCGAAAGAACATGATGGGTAAGCGAGTCAATTTCGCTGCTCGAAGCGTCATTTCGCCTGACCCTAATATTGAGACCAACGAGATTGGCGTCCCCCCGGTCTTTGCGAAGAAGCTGACTTACCCCGAACCTGTTACGAGCCATAATTTCAGGGACATGCAGCATGCCGTGATAAACGGTGTTGATAAGTGGCCCGGGGCAGCAGCCATCGAGTACGAGAATGGCCAGGTCACGAACCTCCGTGGGAAGTCCGCCGATGATCGTGTGGCTCTCGCTAACCAACTTCTTACGCCGACAAACAACAACTTCAGCGGTATGAAGAACAAGAAGGTGTACCGACATCTCACGAATGGTGATGTTGTTCTCATGAATCGCCAGCCCACGCTGCATAAACCATCGATAATGGGACATCGGGTTCGTGTGCTCCCAGGGGAGAAAACCATTCGAATGCATTACGCGAATTGCAATACGTACAATGCAGACTTCGATGGAGACGAGATGAACATGCATTTTCCGCAGAATGAAGTTGCTCGGGCGGAAGCTCTCCAGATTGCGGATACCGATCATCAGTACTTGTCCGGCACCCAAGGCAAACCATTGCGAGGTCTTATACAGGACCATCTGTCGATCTCGGTGGCTCTCTGTAATAAAGATACGTTCTTTGACCGTGGCTCTTATCAACAGCTGATCTACGCCGCCCTTCGACCCGAGAGTGGCCACATCCTTGGAGAGCGCATTGAGCTCATTCCACCAGCTATCATCAAACCTCTGCCAAGATGGACTGGGAAACAAGTGATCACGACCATCCTTAAAAACATGAAACCTCCAAATTGCGATGGCCTCTGGATGAGTGGCAAGACCCAGGTTGCAGCTGAACGATGGGGTTCGGGTTCGGAGGAGGGACACGTCCTGTTTCAAGATGGACATTTTGTGTCTGGTATATTGGACAAGTCTCAGCTGGGACCAAGCTCTGGCGGCCTGATCCATTCCGTGCACGAGGTTTATGGCCCTGCTGTAGCTGGCAAGCTGCTTAGTAGTCTCGGGAGGCTACTTACGAGGTTCCTAAACATGCGCGCCTTCACTTGTGGTATTGATGATCTGCGGCTAACGGCAGATGGCGAGCGCATCCGCAAACAGACGTTGGAGGCTGCTAAAGATATAGGGTTGGAAGTTGCCGCCAAGTACGTATCGCTGGATGATAGAAATCCGAGCAAGAACGACTCCGTACTCCTGGAACGGTTGCAAGAGGTAGCGAGGGATGACAGCAAACAAGAAGGACTCGATTTGTTAATGAATACAAGATCCGCGACAGTCTCCAGCGAGGTGACCAAAGCCTGCCTCCCCGCCGGATTGGTTAAGCAGTTCCCCAAAAACCAGATGCAGTCGATGACTATTTCAGGTGCCAAAGGTGGGCCAGTGAACGCAAACCTCATCTCTTGCAATCTTGGACAGCAGATTTTGGAGGGTAGAAGGGTTCCATTGATGGTCAGTGGCAAATCGTTACCATGCTTTGATGCTTTCGAAACCGATGTAAGGGCAGGCGGCTACATCGTTAATAGATTTCTTACCGGCATCCGCCCACAAGAATACTACTTCCATCACATGGCTGGGCGCGAAGGACTGATTGACACGGCGGTGAAGACTTCTCGCTCCGGATACCTACAGAGATGTATTATCAAAGGAATGGAAGGGTTGACTGTTACTTATGACTCAACGGTTCGCGACTCGGATGGAACTCTCGTCCAATTTCTATACGGCGAGGATGGGATTGATGTTACGAAACAGAAATATCTGACTGACTTCGGTTTCATACTGCGAAATGTTGGGTCGGAGATAGCACGACTCAGTTTCGACGCCAACTCAAAAAAGAGATTTGCCGACGGAAGAGATGTGATCGTCAAACACATGCGAAGCGCAATCAAGCTGGCCAAGTTGAAACATCCTGAGGGAATGGACCCAATAATCTCCAAAGTGAATCCGGCGAAGGTTCCATTTGCCACGTCGGAAAAGTTCTTTGACCGGATGTCTCAGTATATCAAAGAGAACAAAGACGGACTTATTATTCGAGACAAAGGGGAAGAAAAGCCCCGGCTAGCTCAAAGTCCCGGCGTCGCGAGAAAGACGGCTGAATTAGTACTCGCTGCTAAGTATATGCGGTCTTTGGTAGAGGCTGGTGAAGCGGTCGGCATCGTGGCTGGCCAGAGTGTGGGAGAGCCATCTACGCAGATGACGCTGAACACTTTCCATTTGGCTGGGCATTCGGCGAAGAACGTCACGTTGGGAATCCCCCGACTACGAGAGATTTTGATGACTGCGGCAAAGACTATATCTACGCCTTCGATGACACTCTATTTGAACGAGGAGCTGTCGATCAGTGATGGGGAGACATTTGCGAAATCGATCAGCATTTTGCCTCTAGCTCATGTCCTGGACGTGGCAAGTGTTCACGAGCGCGTTGCTAAGGGGAATGATGGCGGATTGGCCAAGGTATACGATATTAAACTTGGGTTCTTTCCCTCTGCTGAGTATACCAAAACATATGCTATTGAGAAGTCCGACGTACTCGACACGATAGAAAGGAAGTTCCTCGACCATCTCCTAAAACTCGTATCGAGAGAGATCAGAAAGAGACGGAAAGAAGGGGGTGCAGCTACCCCGAGCATCGGGACGAAAGTCGGGGTTGTGGAAATGGCATCCGCCAACACACAAGCATCCACCCGGCACGATGACGATGGCGATGATGAGGATGATGGCGATGATGATGCAACAAATGCCAAGCAGAGGGCCAACCGCTCTGAGGCTGTCTCGTATGGGCCGAACGACGACGATGACGACGTTATTCAGATGCAGATGGAACGAGAATCGTCCCTGGTTGAGGATGACGACGAAGGATTTGGCGGTAGCCCGCCTCCAGAACTGGACGACGGTGAGCGGAAGGAAGAAGATGAAGAACAGGAATCCATGGACGCTGGTCGCGCCGAAAGGGTCAAAGAGCGGTACAGCCAGGTTACGCGATTCCGAAGTGACGAGGACTCGGGCGAATGGTGCGAATTTACGCTCGAGTTCGATGCCAATACCCCGAAAGTATTGATGCTCAATATTGTGCAGGAAGCCGTGAAGAAGTCAGTCATCCAACAGATTCCGGGCATTGGTTCATGCACTTTTGTCTCAGACCAAAAGGCTGTGGATATTGTGACAGGAAAGGATGTCCAGGTCTCGGCTATTCACACTGCTGGCGCAAATCTTGGAGCGATGCAAAAGTATGGTGACTTTATCGACCCCAACAAGATTGCCACGAATGACATCGCCGCGGTTCTCGCAGTCTACGGGGTTGAAGCATGTCGCAATAACATCGTCCTTGAATTGAATAATGTATTCGAGTCGCATGGCATCGCCGTCGACAACAGGCACCTGAATCTCATCGCTGATTACATGACGCGAAATGGAGGCTTCACCCCGTTCAATCGAAATGGCCTCAAGGGAAATGTCAGTCCGTTCACCAAGATGAGTTTCGAGACCACGCTCGCATTTCTGAAAGATGCGGTGCTTGATGGAGACTGGGATGATCTCACGACACCAAGTAGTCGCATTGTTATGGGGAAGATGGGGAAAATTGGAACCGGGGCGTTTGGCATCTTGACCCAGCTTCCTACCCGCCTGCTGACCTCTGACGAAGAATGAGCTTCGGTTGTCTTTACTAGAAACTAGATAGAGTAAGATACCAAATTTTGGCCACGTTGGCGCAACTGTGTGTCTGATATAGGGTCCTGGAAGCCGGCCAAGTGTCGTCAGGTCCAAGTTGGACCTGTTGCTGACTTCGAACTGTGGGTTGGCAATGTCGAGAAAGAATGAAGTATTACGAATGAGAGATCATAACACGACCAGCCTCAAAGTTCAGTTATCCTAGGTCCAAGTTGAGATGTACAAGTGGTCGTTGATTCTAGTAACATGACCCAGAGCCCCAAACTGCAACCGCCGCATCCGAGTGGAGCTATCACCGGTGCCGATCATCTTCTCCAGGCATTGGGAGCACGTCTTCCGGGGCAGCGGCGGCGCATCAGACCCCTCCACTGCTATGCCGGACTGAAAACCCCCGCTGCTTTGAGGCGTGGCGTTTTGAAACGTAAAGACTTGATCACAATCCTGTGTCGAAGGGTTTGCTTGCTTACATGCCTGGATCCAGTGTGTAGGGCTCGACGGTGTAAAAATATCTCAAGGTACGCATTGCATTGAGCAGTACGGGACGCACGGTTTGGCTCACTGCTGCAGAGCTTTCTCGCCTGAATCTGTCTGGGATGGCAGGGGGATGTTTCTTTCTACAGTACTCGTGAGGTACAAGCCAGTACCTCCAAGTACGATCTCCATGGATCGAGCAAAGTGCATGCCCTTGAGGTTAAGATTCAAGTCTGACATCGGGGGCTGGATGATGACAAAGTTTCGACTTCTCTGGGCAGGCGGCCACCAGCCTGCAAGCCCTTCAACCCTCGCAGTCACCGTCAGTAGCAGAAACGGCACGAAGAAGTGCGTCGGGTGACGGTGGCTTGCGCACAGTCTACGAATTTGATACCGCAATGATTGATTGTGCGGTTCAGGATATTGGCTGCAAAATCCTTCGATATGCCCACCCGAATCTTCCTAGGCCCCGTTCCCGGGATAGCGGGCGCCTCATGGGCTCCAAAAGGGCCGATTCCCAGGGGGAGCCTAGCAATGGGGGCGCAAAAGCAAACGAGTGCGAGATGCAATAGAAGCCCCTGCTGACCGGCAGAAAAGATCTAGAAACCTTCCATGGCCCGGGGGGCGGTGCCCGCGGGATGATCATTATGGGGACCTGTGTCAGGCAACCAGGTACGAGTGAAGCGGGATAAGATTATCATTCCTACGTAGCAATGTGTTGCCAAAACCAACGAGAAACTGAAAATCCTTTCAAACCATTCCAACCGTGTGAGCGGAGGGTAAGGTCTGCGACGACTGACCTCGGGACTCAGGCCTTCTTTCTCAGTTAGGGGTGTTCTAGGCGTCGACGAAAACTTTGTTCATTGCCATATAAAACAGCCAAAATTTTGGGTCTGCACCACATATTGGTGCTGCCACGAGGTATACCCGCCCTAGTCAATAGCCATCCGCGACAATAGCACTTGCTTGATCTGGGTAACTTACCAGTCGAAGCTTGAAAGTGGCAGTATGCCTTGGTTAATGTGCAGCCGCACAGATGATCGCCAAGGGCTATGCAGCCTGGCCATGAGCAGTGGCTATTCGTAGTTGGTCGGGCCTGCCCCCCTTTGATTCTGGCAACGGCCAAATGAACCAACCAATGATCACCAACCGGCATGCTTGGAGTCTAAGTACGAAAGGCGGTTGTGCTCCCCACTATGCAGTCCCAACCCATAAGTACACCAGACCAGTGGTTGGCAAGGGGTCCTCGTGGCAGTTGACATGCGTCAGATCTTAATATCTGGTGTTCGCTAAGTTTCAGGCGAGCCTCCCGGTCGTCTTCGAGAAGAGATCCTGCGTAGTAAACATCGAACCAATAGATGCAGCCAGGCAGGAAGGGCAGGAGGGGTGTGCATGGCATGCTTCAACGAGAAATGAGATCAGGTTCATGCTCAAAGATGGCAGGCTACGAGGGTTAGTCATGTTCCCAGACAGTCATACCGCCCTCACACAGGCGGGCGCACGAGAACACCTGAATGTCTGCTGTGCATAGAGTTACTTCATCCGTTGCCGAAGCCTGCCGCGACAGTCTACTGGCCAAAAACAGGCATTGCATTCCAGCTGTCAACTGGGAATGTATTTCCCCATACTCACTCGTTAGGGCTTCTCAAACGTTTGCGGAGGTTACTGCTTGCATGCACCTGGGACGGGGAGATGAAATCATGGGCAATATCAACAAGTGCGCCGCCTGCAGAAATGCGAACGGCTGCATTTATTGGGTGCAACGCCGGCCATTCAAGCCGGATGGCGTTTCTTGTCCAACAGACGAGCAACCAAACACTGGGGGTAAGCCGACGCCTTGGAGACTTACGCCCACCCCCCACAACAACAGCCTTTTCCCGGACTGTCGCGCAGTGAGCCGGTTGTCAAGTACGTGGGAGCTGAGTGCCGTCGGACTCGATCATTACGTACAGCGCGGCGATCGGAATGGGTGAGGTTCTGCTGCATGCCGGAGAAATATTTGTGTGGTAGAGATTCGTAACGAATCCTTTCCATCACGCCGCGTTCACTTGACTGGTTTCGGATGAGGCGTCTCACCAGTGGCACAACGGATCATCTCATCCCACAGAAGCAATGGTTCCCGTCCCGAGTTCCCCGATCCCCAGCGTGCTAGTTGGCACGTGGCCAGTCATGGCACAGGGAGATCTGCCAGGATCTGGACTTATCTTAGGGCCGCGAAGCCGCAGCCACGGCAGATCGTCGTCGTGGGGATTGAGTCTTGTCATTGGAGAGACGAAAATCTCGGTGTGCGTAGAGTTGCACTAAGGGGGAATGTGGTGTCAAGTTCGTGTTTTGTTTCCCTATCCCGAGACTGTGCAGTCGAGTCGAGTCCGCTGCATGTGTGGTAATCTTCATGTCCGGAAGTAGTGATGGGCAATTAATTCCACTGGAAACATCCTTCAGCTATGTACAAGCGAGCGAGTTGCTCACTCTCGGGCTAGCCCAAATGAATGTCCCCGTTTTGCCAAATCCAGACCACAACTTGGGGCCGCAGTGGCTAGTCTGGCCTATCGACAGCCTGGCCCACTGCCAAATCTTTTAAGTTTATAACTTGGTAAGTGGCACTGCACCCCCGTGATTCTGTCAAAGCCAGACGCGACAGATGGGATATTGCACCCGGGGCGGTGGCTGGGGGTTGTATCAGCGAAATGCAGAGGTTGCTTGCCGCTAAAAAACGGCTCAGCTTTCCTGCATCCCATTTTGAGAACACGAGCACATGGCTTCAGGGTTCCATCAACCACACCTCCAGCCCTATGTGTCCTCCCGCTCCAGACCCGACGCAGGACCGGGGGCGCGGTCTCTTCACCTCCCTGTTCCGTGGCTGAGCACTATCGTACCTGATAGGAAGCAAGCTCTGGGCTGACCATTGGTTTTTGGGGGTTTTTTTCTTCTTCAGGCGAGGACAAGCCACGCACCGCCGTCTCCAAGGGAGGTCGTCCCAGGTTGGCATTTTGTGACATAATCAGCTTACAAGGACGTGTACGTCCGTACTGTCACTCAGTGCCTATGTAATCACGTCCACGCTGCAAATAGCAT
Organism: Reticulascus tulasneorum; assembly: GCA_001557505.1. NCBI lineage: Eukaryota > Fungi > Ascomycota > Sordariomycetes > Glomerellales > Reticulascaceae > Reticulascus > Reticulascus tulasneorum. The sequence continues at coordinate 3,148,863 of LSAX01000003.1, read as the reverse complement.
CTTAGTCAACGTGGGAGAGGTCAATGCAACATGCTCCAACTGTCCCACCGGGGGTAGAAAAGCGCAATGAGATGTCATGGTATTACTGCCCGCATTATCGTGCGCGCGCGCAGCCGTTTAAATAAAGAATAGCGTGAGCAGACTAGTATGAATCGCCGCTCCATCGACCACACACACATGGCGCGTTTGGGGGCTATGGACTGGCGGGTAAAAAAAAACTTGTCGCGCGTTACTATGAACGTATCAATGTTACACGAGCGGGAACGGCGGCATCTGTGGGAAACACGGGGGTTTAGATGAGGCGATGGGTCGGCGGGCCACTGGGACTGCTGCGTTTGGTCTGTGTGCGCCCTGGCCAAATAAAGCCACAGTCGTCGCCGAGATGTGCCCGAAGACGAGAACGACGGCTGAGAAGTCGACAAGAGAGACGAACGTCACGGCGGCAACCAAGAAAGGCATGTGGTGATTTCCCCCCCGGGAGCTGGTGAAACGAGAGGTGCCGAATTTCGACAACATTAGCCTAAAGTGGGCAGGCCAACACGAACACAGGACGACGTTGAAGTTCGCATGCATGGATCAACCAGCAAAGCTAATCGAGAGAGAAGAAACGAAACGGACGAGATGAGATGTGCCCCTCGTCATCGTTTTTGACACAGCAGCAGGCCCTTTTCTTTCCATATGTGCCCCCCGCCCCTGGAGATGAGCAGCACCATGGTCTTCTTCCATTGGGCGGAGTGGCGAAGTCCCGCCCAGAGTTAGTCAAGTCACCTCCGGGGCGGGCGTGTGAATGTATGTGTGCGTGCGTGGGTGCGTGCATGCGCGCATGCATGCGCATAGTGCATATCGACGTTGAGTCTGTAGTTACATAGTGCCTCTCCACGAACCTGGGTGTATTTTGCTAGTGGCCGCGAGAGGTTTCATTTGGCGTTTACCACGTTGGTCCTCCTGTCACCTCATCTTTCTTCTTTGTCCTTCTGGGAGGTGGGCGAAGGCGGGGTGGGGTGTCGACCGATCATCATGCTGGTGCAGCTTATTACTTACCCAGGCGTGTCCATGGGGGGGGGGAGGCTGAGCCATGTCGTTCATCTTCATGGTCAATCCACAAGGATCTACACAGGGATGAGGGTTAGGGAAGTGGACCCGAAGGAGAGACAAGCAACACCCGGTTGGCCTACATCCACAGAAGCCAGCGGAGGCGTAATTGGGTTTTTTTTTTAATTCCATGTATGTACATCATTCGGAAAAGATGGCTATCGCTAACAAGTTGGGCCACCGGCCAACAACCAAGAATGTTTGGTTTCGTGGGAAAGGTCCCGGAGTCGGAGGTCGTATTTCCATCAGAAAGAGGAAGTCAATCGATGCTGGTGGCCAATCGTAGTCATCCCTTTCGCCAGCCGCTCCTCCAACTGGCTGTTGGCCTTATGAGACGGGAAGATATTAAACACCCTCCCTTGCACTCTCTGGGTGGTGGCTTGGGTACTAGGCTACCTTTCAATGCAAACATCCTGTGCGTCGTCCGACACTTGCCCACAGAGATTGGCGCCGTTGATCCCAGGCTCTGCATGTTACTCCCCCCCCCCCCCCGGGGGGCCTGGGCACTAGCCCCTCGGCGGGCGGAGGGTCGGTATTGTGCTCGTACGTAGCTATCAGCTAGATTCCCCATGGACGACATTCCTGATTAAGCTGTCGTGGGGCTCTCTGACTGTTCCATTGACTTGAATCATTTCGACGTGACGGGCGGCATGTTCGTATCGTCCCCTGTTTAGAGCACACCAACTGCGACACTGTTCAGGTGCAGTGGTTCTTGGGACCGGATGGCTGGGTGTATGCAGCCATCTCGACCTCAATGATATCCTCGTACGTGGGTTCTTCTAGATTGCGAAGTCTCCTTGGGAACCTGCCATGCTTTTCGTATGCAAAGAGCGGCATCTCATGTAGACAACTGACTCGATTCAAAGTCCTTCTGCTCCCAGGTTGTTCGAATGATCTGTACGTTGTATGTCTATCCTGATATGGGCTCTCTGTGCTGCCAGGTGTCAGCGTATGCGTGCCTATTGGATACGACGCTAGAGCTCCGCGTGTCGACGGTAGTTGTTGTGCTCAAATCAGGGCTAACACAGATAAGACGGTACTTGGTGGCGAGTGACGCAAGGAGCGGGCTTTACTACCAGATCAATGAATCTCTTGTTGTTCCTCTGCAAGAGAATCGATCTAGCTTGACTCTATGTTCTTGAATCCGGACTGTAGGAAGCTCTTTTTCTTTCGTAATGGCATGGTGCATCATCAAATAACTCCTTCACCCTCCTCCCAGGGGACCCTGGAATTACTACCTACTACGTAGTATGACAGGCTCTTCCTGCCAAGGAAAATACAAGGGGATAAAAAAGACTTCCTGGTTGGGTTGTTTTGCCATTGCTAATGATCTGCTGTCACCCGTCCCGCGTAGTGTTACCTACGTAGTACTGGGCGCATGCACCTACGGGGATTGCTTTGAAACATCTTCAAGGATGCAAAACAGACAAACGAAGATTTGATATCAGTACTTCTCCGCGTATGCTTTGTTATCCGCGTCGTGCCGCCATGCTCACTATTCTATGATGGCCAGACTCCCAATGTCTAATATGTAACGCTGTCAAATATATGCAATGCGGCCAGGGCTTTGCCCATGTACACCATCACCAGTTTGACGAGAACACTCAGAGCAGGCGCCTAATACTCTAGAGTATAATGATAGTGCCTACATGTCGTAGGCCCTACCCAATGGTGTATCATAGATCGTAGGTATATGTCTAAACTTTCGAAAATCCTATTCGCAGCCCCTTTTCGGCCATTCCACCCAGGCTGATCCTCTCTAGTAAGCACCCTTAGAAACGCCTGTGCCTGAGTCCAGTGTTTGCCCATCTTGTATACCCAACTCCCGCTTAAAATTTCGTCTCTTTCAATTGTTACAGTTCATTGTACATGGATAGGCCCGCTGCCACTGACCCGAACATTTCGCAAGCCGGAGGCTCTCAACACCCAAGGTCACCTATATCGCATGGCACGAAAGTGCACACTCATCGCGGCCAGTGATGAACGTGGCCAGACTGGCCCGGGCCCCCAATGACGCCCCTATTCCTCATCGCTGGACTAGTAGCCGCAAGAAACCCATTATTCCCACTTGCTGGCATTGATAACGGCGGTAGGGACCCTGCCGGGTGCATCATGTGACTCATGGTTCCGGTCGCTGCAGAGCGGCTCACCGGCATCGCAGTCTCGTAGCCTTCTGCTCGCAGATCCAAAGTCCCTATGTCAAACCGCTTGGAGCACCCATCTTCCATATGCCTATACGACAGTCAGCGTCATGTCCGAGACCTAGATTTCCATCATGCATGCTCACCTTCGAAGCGTGTCTTTTCGGGCAAATAAGCGCCCGCAGTAGTCGCATTTATGGTTGCGCTCCTTCATGTGAACGCTTTGGTGGTGTCTCTGTAGATCTGTCTTGCGGACGAACTTCTTGTTGCAATCGCCGATTGAGCATGGAAATGGATATTCTCGTTTCTCGTCGTGAGTCTCCATATGGGCTTTGAAGTTATAGCTGCGGCTGAACAGCTTGCCGCAACCCTTCACGTCGCACTGGAAGTTGGCTTCCTCCCGCGTAGTCAACCGGCGAGGGGCTCGTCGCGGCCGCGCTAGCCTAAATTGCCGCCTGCTGTCGTGAGCATATGCAGATGTCTGGCTCGCAGAACTATGATAGAACTGATCGACCTCGAATTCAGGCTTGGGCCATCCTTGAGCATGGCTGCCGTCTCCCAGATATGTTGCAGGAGTATTTGAATATGAACCGGAATCCGCTCCGTAAGGCGCCTGCAGGGAGCGAGGCGATGGGTAATGGGAGACTTCAACACCAGGACTATATTCACCGGTGCTCTCCATCTTCACCCGCGGCGCGAGTGGATTTGGGATGTGTCCGCCATGAGCGAAGGATACTGAGTTCCGAGAAGACGGGGGCGCTGTAGATCGGCCAGTAATATCTGTACCTGTATGTGACGAGTTTATGACAACGGACCCATGCAATGGCGGCGGAGGATAGGCTTCGTGGCCGTACGAGGTCGGCAGAGATGACTCATAATTCGCAAAAGGATCATAATCCGGTGACAGTATGTTAGGCACAGCCGACGAAGAGGATATGGGTGCCATTCCGGTAGGGGAAGTCCAGTCGGCCGGGGTCATCGAGTCCAATGGCGGGAGGGAGGTTTCCGAGTCTAGCCCTTGTGCCATGGAACAAGACTGACCGGCACCGTACAGTGAAGAGATCTTGTAATGCTGGTCAATCAGTATCGGGGACTGATAGTCTACAGAGGAGGTCTCCGATGGGCAATATGTGTTTGGTGGGGAAGCCGGCGATCTTGTAAGTGACGGTGGTGTAAGGTCCATGACGGGTATGGTCCTTTGACCTCTTTCCAGGGTCGTTAGCGAGAGGTCGCTTATATCCTGACGAGTGGTTGGAGGGAAGACGCAACGATCAGGAGAGTGTGGTGCTGGAGTAGCTGGCGACTTTAGAGAACCAAGTGGTCTACTGTGGTTGATGTGAGGGTTGGCTGCCAAGTCTCATCGGTGTCTCCAAGCATCAAGTCTGAACAACAGAGTGGATGGGGGACAAAGCCAGATATAAAAGACGGCGTCCAGATTTGGGGAAGGGGGACTAGATCAGTCGTGGCATGGGGTATGCTTGCGCGCTGCAGAGGTGTGGGTAACTGACAGAATCGTACTGGGTGGTGAAATGCATCGAGGACACCGTTCTTCACCTGCCAGATTAATTAAGCACACATAGCGAGGCAGATTTTGGGGGTGAACACCAGAGACGGTTCATCGAGGCAGATTCCAGGAAATTTCTACGATTTGTATAGAACCATGTTTCTGCCTGGCAAAATTTGGGAATGTGGTACCATAATAGAGATGGGCATATATGAAAGGAAGGGGATGGGAAGGGCGGGGGGGGAGGGGTGCAACGTAGTTCCTCGCGCACACTACCTAGTAGTACAAGGGTGGTGTATTTATCAGAAGGGACCAATGTGCAAAGGCGGCAATGACCCATTGATAGAAACGGGCAGAGTGGGTTGGTACGGTGAAGGATTGCATGCTTGCTGGGGGCCACGGAGAAGCAGAGACGAGAGACGAGTGAGGGTGGTGGAGGTATGTGGTGTGTGGTACGGACTGGTTATGGTATCAACATGCGAACCGCACCAAAACCCGAGAGCATGAAACGGTGACTAGCCAACGACGCGAAACTAATGAAAATTGCGATTGAAAAAGGACGTGAGCAGAGAGGAACAATACGCTTGGAGCGTACTGGCTGATAGGATTGCTCTTCTTACCTCACGACCAACATAGTAGCCGGTATGCTCACGATACTTTGACGGCAGCGCGCTGGGGGATCCTGAACGAGAGGTTTAGGGGAAGCAGGCGGGTTGCAAGTCATCCTTCGAACCTCTCAGGTACCGGCTTGTACTGCTCCTCGTACTCCAGCCCAGCAATGGCCAGGAGCAGAGCTGTGGGTTCCAGGCCGATGATTTGAGATGGAATGTGATGCATGGGCGGTACATTGTACATCTAATTGCTTGGCAGGGCTCCCAAAGGGGTGGCGGCCGTTGCAAGTGCATCGGGAGATTCTGAGTCCTCGGGTGGGCAAATGGCACAAGCTTAGTGACAATATCCAGGAGACGTGCTTAAAGTAAGAACTGCAAGGCTGGTCTCTGAGGTGGGCAGGGGGGGTACAATAGTATGTCTCCCCCCCCCCCCCGCGCAAGACGGGATGGCGGAAAGAGACGAGAGTGGCCAGCCCGGCACCACCATTTCCCTGGCTGGGAGATCATACCACGCACCACTGGCAGATCGACAAGCCAACGGCCCAGCAGATGCAACAGTTCTGTTGGTACGGACCGAGCCCATTGCGAATTGCAGGACCCTGAGCTGTACCACTATGTATGATAGTAGTTTGGGGGGTTGATTGCGGGTCACAAGTCTTAGTCGTACGTGATAATTAGTCTGGACGTGAGGAAAAGCCAAACGTGTGTGTACGTACGTACTACGGGGCTCTGTATTCGCAGGTCCGGCAAGCTCATCAAGGACGGACGGATGGCCACGAAAACGAAAGGAGCGACATTCGACCATTGAAATGCCGATTGCTGAAAGGTTGTCTTGGCCTTTTGCCAGGGAACAAGGGCACGATGGTCAGCAGTCCTACCTCCGTGGGTGAGCTGGCCACCAGCCAAGAAGGACTGGCTGGGAAGACCTGGAACTGAACGGTGTGCTCGTGGTTGATGTTGAAGCAGCAGGGGTCACCAAACGAAGATCGTTTAACAGCGCCTCTTCCAGATCTCCAACGCTCAAAGTCCGAGCCAACGGTGCCTTTCGTTCGGAAGATCGAGCCAGGTCTGTTATGGCGCGAAGCAGCGGGCTCGACCAGGGGTGGGGAGGATCGGAGCCTTCCAGGTGGAGTGGTCGGTCAGGACATCCGCTTGGCTGGTGTGAGAGTTCAACTGCCAATGGCAAGCCTTGTTGTGCGAGGAGCGGAATGAAGGTGCGTCGAGGATCATTGGAGGAGTTTACGGAAACCATGGTATGGGAAAGAGGTGGCCCCCTCAACGGGCTCCCAAGGCGAGATGGGCCATGAAGGAGGGGCCACTAGCAAGGCTTCTAGAGGAACTTTTTGTTAGCTCAATGCACACAGTCTGTAAAATCCCAAGAGCACTGTGGATGCCCGATCTATCAGCAGCCGTGACAAGCGAAGGTGACCCCTTTGAGATCCGTATGAAATGACAGTGTGCGATGGATCGCGCTGTCAGACATGATTTCAGCCCTGAAAGTGCCACAGCCCGCACAATCATCAGAGGGTCGACTGGGAGGGGGGGGGGGGGGGGCCACGGACCCTGCCAACTTGTGGTCCTACCTATGTAAGGTAAGGTAATTAGGTAGCAAAGCTGCTTGCCTGTGCAGGAGAGCGCGTACCGTACCTGTTGCATGCAACTGTACCTGCCTCCACTAGTTACGTATCTCCCACGATTTTGGTTAGTGGTAATCATCACCCATGTTTTGTTGAGCAGGTTGTACGTAGTACATCTCCGACCAAGACGGAGATGCCAACGTTTCTTGAATGCCGTCGATCGCGGCGAGGAAGGGTTGAAGAAGCCCGCATTTCGTGGATAATCCCCGTCTTTCCAGCCTTTGGACCAGTTGGTCTCGTCATCCCGGCTGTTGCCGCGAAACTTCGCGCCTCCCGGTCTGGAATCCCCTCCACTCTCGCCTAGGCCAGTGTTGGTCGCTATCGTGTTGTTCTTCGGTCTCGGAGGCGAGGAATTTGTCAAGCTACTGCTATTGCGCTTAATAAACCTGGGAAAGTGAGTCTGTGATGTGCGGATAGGGCCAGATGGGCCAGATTTTGCACAATCCCATGCAGCCGCCTGCATTTGTCTTCGCCCGTCTTGCTTGCTTGGCAAAGCCGTCTATCAAGGCTGGCAGGCTGTTTGTCATTTTGCTACTGGTACATTGAGCACAAGCGTACGCTGTCTGAGCTAGAGATACAATGATCAAGTACATAACTCGCAAGCCGCGTTTGTTGAGAGCGATGAGCTGTGCGTGCGCTATTCAATCAGAGGACCTGGAGCCGAGTCCGCCCATGGCGCCATTGATTGCACTCACAATACTACGCAATTAGATGCTTGATAATACCCCGTTCGTGTCGATGGCATGTTTGTAGGTAGGCATGTAGGGGATTAACTACCGCCGGGACGCAGACGAGAAACGGGCGCAAGGCGCCCGCGCTCGTAAATGCGCTTCTCCTATTCCACAAGTATTCGATGTCAATGTCACCCTTGATACGTGGTATGTAGGGATGGCGGCGGCCGGGGGATACAAACTCGTCTTCTGGCAATCTGCCACATTCGACGCCGCTGACAATTACATGGCCGACGGTATAATAGATCTTCCTTTGTTCATGCAAAGGCTGGAGCCTGGAGCCTAGAGCTTGGAGCACTCGGCCGGCGGTAGGATTGTGTCTCGAAAACGTCCAAGGTCGGGCCCGAACACATCGAAGAGCAGCGTGGACTTGTTTGGGAGGGCACGGGATGCTTATTTGGAAGCACAAGTCACGCTCCTAATCCGTCACATGTAATCTCACGGCGCCTAAATTTCCAGGATTGTCGCGACGTGTGTGGAGAGGTTAATAAAGCACCATGTACGCAGGTAGTTAGTTGTTGTATGTACATAAGGTAGATACTGTACCTACACTAGGTACCTACGCAGGACGAATAAGTTTAACAGAGCGCCCTCGAGGGAGGTACTGTACCCGCTTGACACTAATAATTACCTTACTACCTACGTAGGACTTTAGCTAAACACTCCACTGCGTGCGAAGCCTCCTGGGTGGAATAGTAGTAAGGCTAGGGAGCTTACCCCAGCCCGCCAGGCCGTGCATGACTAACAAGTTCTTGCACAGACTCCATCATCAAAGGTACCTCATCCCACTTATTAGCTAGCATGTATGTGGTGCAGTAGGGGTATCAAGGGCATGGAAATGTTTTACCATGATCACTTGTCGACAGGTAGGCATCTATGTTTCGTAAGCGGTATGTACGGACGTATTAAGGTAGTACCCGCCCCCGACAGTGGCAGACAAGCCCCTCCCCCGCCAGCGCCTTGACATGGATGCTTCCCGCAGGTCTCCGCGCCCGCACCGCACCACTTTTCACTATGTATGTATGTACTACGCCACGAACTTAGAAGGCTCGCGCGTCAGATCTACCTACCTAGCATTCATCGGCAAGTAAGAGCCGCTGTGCTTTTGATTTTCTCCTCCGGCGAGGGTGCAGGACACGTACCCTGCACTTACAAACACACGCGCACAAGTCGTAGTGACGAAACGTAGCGAGGGATTGGATGGCAGTGTATCCTATCATTTGAGTGAGATGCTTGGAATAGCCAAGCTGTGCGACCCAACGCTACACCCAGGTGATTGGGCGACTCGCTCTCGCCAGTGATGCCTAAAGTAGGTATGGCGGCGGCTGCAACTCGAGCACCCCATGGATTAATATCACTTTCGTTGCCATCGCCTCAATTGCGTCCGACATATGTTCCATGGATATCAAATGCTTCTTACGGAGTCGGCCTGCATGCCCTACGGCCGGGGTACCTGCTGTGAAATGCGCATTCGTCTATTACGTAGGGAGTAGAGTGAACTACCTGGCTAGCTAGTACGGTCTATCTAAAGCGGCCCTTAGGAAAATGCTTACATCTTACATAGATCCACGTCGCTTCTTAATAACGAGGCGACCCCCAATGGCTCTATTTTTGTTTCGGTCCCGCAGCGGCAAACCGTCCATGGAACCGAATCGGGGCATTTGTCGTCATCGCTGGCGGTAGAGGTCTAGGAAGGATTCGATCCAAGCCACATTCGCGGCTTTTGTCAGTCTGGGGGTTGAAAACAGTGACACGAGTATTGCAACAACAGCACAGCTCTAGGCGCCCATCATCGCAATATCACTGCCGCAGCTAAAACCTCACTTTCTGCGTCCCCTCCGACCTCCAGCGACTCGTGCCCATATCAAACGCGGAGGGAGCTACGGTACTATGCAGGTGACCAGATGCTATGTACGAGCCTGCCATCATATGTGCTCCAACCCGTTGCCTCTGCGTCTCGTCATGGAACATCCCTATATCCCTGCAAGCCCAGCAAACCCAAGTGGTGGTTCAAGGTTGTTAGCTCGTCCCCACCTCAGTGCTGGCCAGGAGTGGCCCTTGGCCGGGGGCCATCCACGTAGTAAACCACCAAAGAGCCTTACACGGCAAGGCAGACCGGTAGAATTGGTCGGTCACAGCATAATGCTACCCTACCCGCATCAAAAATGGTTGCTAGATCAGAGCCCCGGAACCAGGACAGAACCTGGAATGCATGCTAGTGAAGTCTTTAGATTGTGCAACGGACACCTGATTGACCACTTATTATTACTCATCCCGGCATGGGGACAGCAATTGGGAATCACCGGTTTCGGGCCCGAGTCTCTTTCGGCCATCAAGCACGGCTTCCGATAAGTTGCCCAAGTTGGCCACTTCGTCCCCTTTACGGAATGAATACCGTGGGGCTTAGATGGTTGGCTATCTCCAAATGCACATGAATAGCAGCAGAATGGTGAGTTCTCATTCCTCTGGCTCGTCGTTCAAGGGCTATCTCAAACCAGTCTGCTCGAGGACTCAGCCGAATTCTTCTGCGAAGCATAAAATGGATTACGATCAGCCTTTCTCGGAACGAGGCATGGGTCACAGCAATGTAACTAGCTGTGGCTTTCCATTTGTCATTTGGAATTGATTCCAAAATCACTGTGAGTCCAATGTCCCGCGTACATGTAATGCGAACGTCGGACCCTGGAGTATGTAGTATGAGTCCATCGGGCTTGCATGGAGGGTAATTCAAATCACGCGAACCGGACATGTTTGAATTCCTCACTTCGCCTTGCCTTGGGTTTGGCATGAATCATACCTTGACCTCCGTGACTCCATGCTCCTTGCGCCAAGAGGCATGATTGATGGCAGCGTCTGCAGTGTTCCAGGAGCCCAGGTTCTTTGTGACTACTGCCATCCAGAGACCAGCAGAGTAAATCTTAACTCGGCTCGGGCAGTTCCTCTCGCAGGTGTGCGGGCGTCTCGTGTGACTAGTCTGCCAAACGTTCCAGAATCGATCTCCTGAATTACCGATGCATATGTCCCAGTCCCACTCCCACTCCCCAGTCCTAGGCGCAAACGGGAGCCAACGAAATCCCTCCGGAGGTGACAGATATCCGCATATCCCAGAGATAGCGGCATATGGTCGTTCGCGGACGTGCAAGTACGGGCTACCGACAGCCCCCCCTGTGAGTTTTATCACGAAATACCTCAAAATGACCCTTGACAGGGGATCTCCCACAGGCATGGAGTAACTGCCTATAGCCCGCGGAGAGGGGTACATGTGTTGCGTCAAACAGACTGTCCAAAGTCGGTGATGTTGTCGCCAAAGTTTGCGCCTCTTCCCTTCAAACTCGGTTGATTTGACGATATCATTTATCAGTCTAGCCAAGGGACATCGCAGCAAGCATGCCGCTGGTGAGGGGGGTCGGCCATGACTAATGAGGACCGTAGAATATACTCCTATTGGTGGTCCTACGAATAATTGTTAATGAGTGCTAGCACTCATGGTAAGGAATTTGCTCTTTCGTTGGAAATGAGGTGTGTGAATACAAGTACGCAGCAAGTACGAGTACCTAGACACAGTATAACTGCCAGGAGGTAAGCAATCAATGTTGGTTTGTGTAGTGCGGCCAGCTGTGGGATTCGAATTGAAACCTAATGTGGTCTCTTTTAACATTCGGTTAATACATGAAAACTTGTAAGGATATCTATCTATCCTCATTTCCGGTATGGTAAGTTGCGCCTACATGACATTAGGAAGGCGACTACCACCTATCTATCGCGTAAAGGCAGCAAGGTCGTGTTCGCTTGTGTGTGGTGGTAGTAAACAGGCGAATCCGAATCATAAAGCGGATCATATGAGACAAGGTAGTGATGAGGAGGACGGAAGTCCTCGTTGCCAATCGACAATCACTGGTTGGTCGAACGACACACTTCGCACTGGAGGCTTTTGCTTCGTTCTCTCCGAGCGGCCTCGTACAGCTAGATCAATACTGTTTTCTAGTCGAGGGACCGGATGTCTGCACGTCTGGATAACCTTTGAATATGAAATTTTTACCTGGAGCATCCTAAGTCGCACGAATTGGTGATACGGTGTGGCTGCCGGGGAGGATGTCTCGATGATGTTTTTGACCCTTTCGAGAATGCCATTTCGTCCTTGCGAAGATCCGTATCAGCTGCTGCAAGGTTCTAGCCCTAAGTAAAGCAAGCCATGGCTAAAGAACACCAGCTGCTTCGACATGTCAGAGTCGATTGGTTGGATGTCTGCATGCGGTTATGTCGTTAGACAGGTCATTTCCTGCCAAATCGCTCAAGACTGGCTTTGCGACCAGTTCGGGCACCGGACTCATCAAGACTTCAGCGCTGATACCATTCGTAGGCAACGAATGAGACTTTGTACAGTCCGAAAAAGCTGAAAGTAATAGACTTGTAATGAGGCGATCCTGCGTCCCTAGCTCGGGGTTTGAAAACTGGCCTAGATATTCCAACAGCAATGTGTGGAAAGTAAGACAGGCTCTAACCTAAAACAACGTAGAAATCCCGCAGGAGGCTGGTCGCTCTTGTCGCTTTTGTTTGTCAACTTTGCGGCCTTCATGGAGTTAGACATGCAAACGCTAAGAAGATGTGCCAATATACTCAGCAGATTGAAGCTTTGTGGATACTCACGATTCCTGTCAGGTCGGTAGATGATTTCAACTTCGTCGGTAGAAGCTTAACTTCTCATACGGCCAACTCGATTCTACATCCGTTATCTCGAGCTGCCGGCGGACTCTCATTCTTGTGTCTCATTATTGTGTCTCATTATTGTGTCGATCCTGGAATTCGAAATAAGGAAAGTCGTTGACCAAGAACGCCCCCACAGATGCCTCCATTGCGGTCTCGCTCGATTGAGAATGCTTCGTACTGAAGGTACGGGGGCAATCGAGAGTTTCACCGGAAGAACCATCTGCGGCCGAACTTTGAGTTTGCATGCACTTCCCAGAGAAGGTTCATCGCAATCAGAATCTAGACACCTGGCATGATATAACAGCTCGGAGAAGGAAAAGGCTCACGACAATAGGAATAAGTGTGGGACGGGGAGGTTTGAAGGAACGAAGGGCCTATTTCCAGGAGTCAAGAGTCGGGAGTCGGAGGTACGAAAGCTTTATCAAACATCAGAGAATTTGCAGATGAATGGTCCTATACTGGAAGATGTCGAGCCTGGTGTCGAGGAGCTAGGAAAGAGATTGCGAAACCCAAGGACTTTATTGGGGGACAAAACCGACAATATCAAGTCAGGCTCAGACACGCAGGGGCATGACAGCTCAACACAGACACCAACGATACACAAATACAATCTTGATGAAAACGCAACATAAAGCTTTGTTTTGCTTTGGTACCAACTTCTGATAATTCCGGAGTTCAGGTTCAGCCTTGGATGGTCAAGATTGAGGTTCTACCGAGACGAGACCCGCGAACATGTCCAGGCAGGCAGGAGTAGTGGATGTTCAAGACGCACGAAATGCTTCGAAAGCAAGTAGCCCCGGAGATTATAGCAACGAAGGCACCTCTGTCCCAGAGTAGGTGCGAATGCTGCCCCAAGAAGAACTTGCTAGCTGGTGAATAAATACATACTTCAATTCAGACAGTATAATCATGACAAATGTGATATTGAAATGAGCTGGGCAGTGTCACGTGACCACGCGGTCTTCTGGTTCCTGGACCGTCAGGAAGTCTTCGCATCACATCACGTCGACCCCCCCCCCTCCCCCCCAAAAAAAAGGAACCTTTCCAATTAACACTCCAGTAACCATAGAGAGCAGCATCAAAAATTGATACCTGTAGCCAATACTGGCCAAGCCAAAAGTCTACACAATAAGTACTGCAGACTCTACGAGCTGAATCCTGCAAGCCAAAGCAATAACCAGCCCGCTGCTCAGCTGGTTTTCACCAGTCACCAAGCACCTGCGTGCACCCATTACATGACGCCGCTAGGCATGACTTCCTAGCATCTGCTGCTCGAATGAATCTGCGTCGAATATTGAGAACCGCGCCTCTTCATCCATTTGATATCATCTTGAGAAGCAGTGTCGACATAGGCCACCCATCACGAGCTTGATTAGCCTCGACAGTCATTTCTCGTCTCATCATGAGGTTCTTTATTGAGTATGGCTGAACGCAAACTATGCCTCGCCTCGAAACGCAGGAGCGGTGCTGATCCGTCATATATCTAGTGAACTGCCGGTGCTCTTTCCGTACCCCAGGATATATCCAGAACAATATGCGTGAGTAATTGAAACCGGGACTTCTTCACAGACTTACTGACTCAGACGCGCATAAGTTATATGTGTGATCTGAAAAGTATAGACAGGAGTTGCCCCTTGGATGACATGCGTCCTCGGCTTACACTTCTTCAGAAACTCTGGATGCAGGCGGCCACTGTGTCTTAGAGATGCCGTCAGGCACCGGCAAAACGGTATCTCTTCTCTCGTTGATTGTGGCTTACCAGCAACATAACCCGGAGCATCGGAAGCTGATCTACTGCTCTCGTACGTAGCCCCTTGCCCCTCAGCACGTGCTTTATGAACTGAACACGTCCGACTAGGTACCATGTCCGAGATCGAGAAGGCCCTCGCAGAATTGAAAGCACTTATGAAGTACCGAACAGAACAACTTGGAAAGGAGGAAGAGTTCCGGGGACTCGGGCTGACGAGTCGAAAGAATCTGTGCCTTCACCCGTCGGTAAAGAGAGAAAAGAGTGGCGCCATCGTCGATTCAAGATGCCGAAGTCTCACTGCAGGATTCGTCAAGGAAAAGAAAGACAGGGGAGAGAATGTTGATGTGTGCATATATCATGATGTGAGCTTGCACGGGGTTGGGCACGTACCGCGAACATTATGCTAATATCCTCAGAATCTTGACCTTCTCGAGCCGCATAATCTAATTCCGAATGGTGTTTGGACCCTTGATGGCCTCTTACGGTACGGCGAACAGCACAAGCAGTGCCCGTATTTCACGTCCAGGCGGATGGTAGGTTGCCAAGCACATTGCATCTCGAGAAATGCGCTCATATCTCACAGATGCAATTTTGCAACGTCATAATATATTCTTACCATTATCTTCTGGATCCCAAGATTGCAGAACGAGTGTCGAAGGAACTTTCAAAAGACTGCATTGTGGTTTTCGACGAGGCACATAATATTGACAATGTTTGCATTGAGTCTCTCAGCACGGACATTACGGAGGATTCGCTTCGTAAGGCCACCAGAGGCGCCTTGAATTTAGAGAGGAAGATTGCAGAAATGCGCGAAACAGACCAAGAACAGCTGCAGAACGAGTATCAAAAGCTAGTTGAAGGCCTCAGGGACGCCGACGAAGCCCGTCAAGAGGATGCTTTTATGGCAAATCCAGGCAAGTGAGGTTCAAATTTCATACCATACTCTGTCTAACTTACTTAAAGCCTTACCTGCCGATTTGCTCAAGGAGGCGGTTCCGGGAAACATCAGAAGAGCTGAGCATTTTGTTGCCTTCTTGAAGCGTTTCATTGAATACCTCAAGGTAAAAATCCCCCGCAGCACTCGTATGAAGCTCCGTCCCTCACTGACAGCCTTAGACTCGTATGAAAGTGCGGCACACAATCTCAGAAACACCTCCATCTTTCCTGGCTCATTTGAAAGAGTACACGTTCATTGAGAAGAAACCACTTCGGTTTTGTGCTGAGCGCCTAACATCGTTGGTGAGAACCCTTGAGTTAACAAACATTGAGGACTACCAGCCACTGCAAGAAGTCGCCACATTTGCAACCTTGGTTGCGA
Organism: Reticulascus tulasneorum; assembly: GCA_001557505.1. NCBI lineage: Eukaryota > Fungi > Ascomycota > Sordariomycetes > Glomerellales > Reticulascaceae > Reticulascus > Reticulascus tulasneorum. Next base: position 3,133,372 of record LSAX01000003.1, on the reverse strand, counting down.
CATATGAGAAAGGATTTCTCCTAATTCTGGAACCATTCGAATCCGAATCGGCAGACGTTCCTAACCCTGTCCTTCATTTCACCTGTCTCGACGCGGCCATTGCAATCCAACCTGTCTTCGACAGGTTCAGCTCCGTTATCATCACGTCGGGGACAATTTCCCCCTTAGAGATGTACCCCAAGATGTTGGGCTTCACAACCGTTGTCCAGGAGTCGTATAGCATGACATTGGCAAGGCGATCGTTCTTACCTATGATTGTTACTCGAGGAAGCGACCAAGCCTCGATCTCAAGCAGTTTCCAAGTGAGAAACGAACCTAGTGTAGTTCGCAACTACGGAAATCTCCTCACGGAGTTCGCCAAGATCACTCCCGATGGCATGGTTGTCTTCTTCCCCTCCTATCTTTACATGGAGTCAATCATTAGCATGTGGCAAGGGATGGGCATCCTGGATGAGGTCTGGAAATACAAACTCATTCTCGTCGAAACTCCCGACGCCCAAGAGACGTCCCTGGCGCTCGAAACATATCGGACTGCCTGTTGCAATGGTAGGGGCGCAGTTCTTCTTTGTGTCGCCAGAGGTAAAGTCTCGGAAGGGATCGATTTCGACCACCAGTATGGCAGAACTGTGCTATGCATTGGCGTGCCATTCCAGTACACCGAATCGCGAATTCTCAAGGCCAGGCTGGAATTTCTGCGGGAGACATATCGCATTCGGGAAAATGATTTCCTGTCATTCGACGCGATGCGTCATGCAGCGCAATGCTTGGGCCGCGTGCTTCGAGGAAAGGACGACTATGGGATCATGGTGTTGGCAGACCGTAGATTTCAGAAAAAGCGACCTCAGCTGCCCAAGTGGATCAATCAGGGCCTGCTTGACGCCGACACGAATCTGAGCACCGACATGGCTGTGAGCAGTGCCCGGCGGTTTCTCAGGCAGATGGCACAACCCTTCCTGGCTAGGGATCAGGACGGCGTAAGCACGTGGAGCTACGAGGACCTGATGAAGCACAAAGAAAAGATGGATTTGGAAAGGATCCGAGAACTTGAGAACACGGATAACAATGAAGCGCAGACGCTGACAGCCGGTCGGGATGAAGACTATGGTATGGATGACGAGGAGCTTGAAAACGATATGATGGAGATAGATGGGTTTTAGCCTCCCCCTTAGTAAATACTACGCCAAAACCGATGGCATGAGCAAGAAAGAGAACGCCAGGCCTAAAAGCCGTGCTGCCGTGAAGTGGGTATCAACTATTACTCTACTCTGTTATGGGAAATCTATCCTCTTCAACTCTCGGGCTACAAAACAATCTCTCGCGTCAACAAGTGCGTAGCTAGTCTTGGAAGTTTGCGACGGGCCTAAGCAAAACAAGTGGTTGCTGGGCGAAGCACGTTATGCCCCGTCACCGTCGAGCCTCATCTCGTCGGTGTCATTCGCTTGGCAGCTTTCTGGGCTCTCATGGCAGGGAGAGTATGTGCGCGCCCGGGCTTTCTCCCAATCTCCATGCAAAGCATACGAATGAAGTCCTGGCTTGTCCAGTAACTGGTATGGGCGCTCAGCATGTTGAGATACTGGATCTCGAGCGGCCCGCCACCGGAGCGCAGGTAATAGTCAAGCTGGCCGTTATCATTCAAGAGGTATGCCTTCCTCTCCACAATCTCCTCCCGGGAGAAGTCATGGACCTCCAACTCCAGCTGCGAGGGAAGACGGACTGTTGGGGGCTTCGGTGTCTTCTGATCTTCTTGGGTTGGGGGTGGCGCGCCAGGAACCAGGCTTCTCATCGCGTCGCCCACGAACTTGAAAATAGAAACCGCAGTACTGGGCACATACGCAACCTTCAAACTGGCGGAATAAACAGGGTCAATGGTTCCGTTCAGGAGGTATGCGATGGGGTCTTCCTTGGCCAATACATTGTAGATGTTGTCTACGGCTACACAGCCAAATGTGCCAGCCTCTCCAGTGACGTCCCGTGCAACGACATCAGCTGGGTCGGCACCCGGTTTCATTCGACCCCTCCGAGGGATCAGCATGCCCCTCTCAAGCAAGAGGAAGAAGGCAGCAGGGCTTCCCACGAGGAATAGATTCTTGGTGTCAAACTCGAAGTATTTGGCCTGAGGCTGCTCCTCCGTGAGGTCCAGAGGTGGAAGTTTCGTTGGTTGTTTTGAGAGAATTTCGATGGCCATGGCACTGCCTAAGGAATGGCCAATCATATGCACACGGCCATTCTCGGCGAATCCTGGATTGTTTCGACACCAGAGACGGTACACTCGGTTTGCTTCTGATGTGAGACCCTCAATCATCTTGCTCTTATGATGGGACATGTAAAACGGAATATCAAACATGACGTCCGATATCATACTTCGAACTGCCGGGATACTGCTTGGTTCGATGTCCTTCAAGCTAAAGCCCTCGGGCGTGTACGTTGCCTTGTCCTCCTCTTTCATTGGCCCCCCATCCTCTAAAGAGAGCGTGTGACGCCAGTTCACAGGGAGCACCATGATGCCATTCTGACTGTCTCGAAGAACACCCTTGACAGCTGGGTTGCCAAGTTCCAAGTTGACTTCCCTTCGAAATGCGTTGATTGCGTGGGTAAAATGGAAGCTCTCGACTCTTTCCGCAAACTTTTGGCCAATACCATGAGCCACCAAAACCAAGTCCGTTACTTGGCCACGCTCTTTCTCTGCTTTGCAGGCCGTGCAGACCCCCTGGCCAGTACTCTCATAAGAGTTACTAGCAGCAGACGCTGCTTGTTGCTCCTTTTCTGGGGCTGTTTTCTTGTTATGTACTCGTTCCCAGGCCGTCCTGTCGAATCCGCGGACAACAGGAATACCAATGGTAATCCCCTTCATAATCTTCGCAACCGGCCGTCTCCCGTAATACGCAGATGGCTTAAGACTCGGCTTCAGCAGAAATGCGCTCGACTTGTTTTGGTATATGACGTGGTAGCTGCTAAAGCTTCTATGCTGCAGGCTAGACGATGAGCCAGAACCTGCATCTATCGAACCTTCAGCCGAAGCTTCACCGCGGAAGCAGCGTGCTGCACAGAATGGGTCGGCAGATATGTGAGGGTCTGCAGTGCCCTCCTTATCCTGATGGGCCGGTCCCGGATCTTCCGGCCATAAACGGTGAGAAACTTTTTCTTCGCCAAGAGGGCCAACGTCAATGGCACACCGGAGCTCATCATTCCATGTTTCAGTGTAAGGCCGAAGCTCCCTGTAGCCTGCTTCTAGCTGATTTGCAACTGCTGGAGGAATGGGAATCATGGTGTCCCTTGAGTGAATGCTCCTGTCAGCCTATGGATTTTCAATGAAGGCGGCCAGACACGTACCTATAGAACCACGTAGCTCGTAGAACCACTGCGATATCGTTTACCGGAGACCAGTAGATTGGTTTCATCTGCAGCGCTGGAAGAGAGACCATATGCAATCGAGATATGCCAACAGCCACATCCACGCCGTCCCTCCTGTACTTCTCATTATTCGTTGTGTCGTCTGCCCCAGTTTCTTCCAAAAGACCGATAGCATCGCTACTTGTATCGACGGCTCGCAAGCGGCTAACTGGTTCGGCTTTCATCCTGAACCCATCAACTTGCGGCAAGGACGTCGACGCCGCCGCTTCCGGGGTCATTTCCGGAGCCCCGACTCGGACAAAAGGCTTCCCGGAAATGCCATCATCCAAGGCAAATGGGCGTGATGGAGTCGGGGTAACGCTTGTGGGAGTTCCAGGACGAGAGGAACGGTTTGTTACTTGGGATGTGGACCGCAGACGAGCTCTCTTGTCGCCCTCGGTCTCTCGGTGCACATTCTTTAGTCTCGACTGCAAACTGAGTTCCTCTGAATCCGAGACTGACAGGGACTCCTTAGCTGACCCTTGAATCAAGGCACGACCAGAGTCTGCTCGTGGGCGGGACAGTGAACCAAGATCAGAAGGACCTGTTGCCGCGCTGGAGGATGCCTTTGATTCAGGCCGAAGCCGCTTCATTTCCATCATAACCGCTTGCACCACATTCTCTTGGCCCAAAGAATACTGGCGCTTCCTGGCAAGTGCGCAAAACGTGTTTTGTAGCTCCGTGGAAACGTCAAAGAAGAGCTCCGGGCAGCACACTGGGACTGGGGTCCCAGACATGTCGTCAGGACCAATCTCAGGTGAGTTCAGCGTCTGAACATCAGCGCCATGCTTAGCTTTGTGTTTTGCAGCCAGATACCGTACTAGGCGAGACAATTTCTCTGCAGTTGCTCTTGTGGTAGAAGGCTGAATGGTTCGATTTCGTGACGCATCTTGGTGGGCTTGGGCATCCTCGTCGGATGGGAAGCCCAGCCAAGCCTTCTCGAGAGCATTGTTGTCGCCAAGCGAGAAGGGTCGGAGCTGGCCTCTTGTCGACCGCGCATCGGAAGCACCTGCAATTGCGCCGGGAGCTAATGGGTCGTCGATCGGTACGATGGATGAGTAAAAATATTGGGCGGTGATAGGAGGGATACCATCGCCTGAGCTGGCTGCGAGTGGATGGGACACTGGTGCAAGACGGCATTTGGGACCGTAAGTGTGGGTCTGTCCGGCCGACATCTCGAAACCCCTAACGGCAGCTTCTGTTTATATTCAAGTACAGCGGGAAGGCGGCATGAGGTATGGCTTGTCGATGCGGTAGATGGCGGAGATGGATATTCGCGACTTCCTGAGCAGTTTGGACTTGCCAAGTGCCGAGGTAGGTTCGTAGACTGACGTCGATAGCTGCAACGAAGACTCCCACTGTAAAAACCTAGCTGGCGTCTTCCACGAAAACCGTCTTCATCCTGTCCGTCGTTGACACACGACAGGAGATTTCCACTCCCTTCTGCCTCTCCGGGGCGACTGGAGTACAAGGTTTAGGTTCTTGCGTCACCAGTCTTTTGCAGCTTGGTGGATGCCTTGTAACGTACGTAAGTTATCTGTCCTTAGGTAATCTCAAAGCCTGCTGGCGTGGCATGGCGTGGCGCCGACCGACCGGACCCACCCTGCGGCTTGGTGCTTAATTACCTACACACCTGCCTTACCTTAGATAAGGAACCTCAAGATACAGTGTCTGGTAAATTCTTGGGGCTCTTCTTCTTACGCAAAGTGCCCGACTGCAATTTCAAATATGGGTAGCAGTATCGATCATGGCTTCGAGGTTAAGACCCAGATGGGTGCACTGGCTCTAGGCGTTTCTTAGGACTATCTAACGTAAGGTACCTAGTTAGTGCCTGCAAACTATACACCCGGGTTCATCTAGGCACAGAGTAGGTAGTTGCTAGCCTGAACAGAACACATGAGGAGGAATCTATACAGCCATAGCTTCAAGTTGTCTAGTTTTATGTGTAGGCTATTGCTAGCCATGCCCGAGTCTACCCAATATCAATCCAAAACATGCCCATCTACATTGCCGTACTAATCAGCCGTCATCCAACTTCCGACCGGTGGAAAGCTCAGTCACTACAAACGCGATGTACAAGCATATCGATCCAAAACCAACCCACCTATTAGCACCTGTCACTACAATAGTACTTATGAGTGCTGCAGAACCCCACACGACCAATGCCTCAAACGCCGTAAACCCTTCCTGGATCTGTTTGAGATCGCCGCCAAGAAACAAAACCCCCCCGCATAAAGTCATGAGGAAGATGTTAGAGCCGACTGTGTTGGCGATCATGATCCCCGGTTGCCTCTTCAGGCCGCCAACGACTGCCACGAACTTTTCGGGCAATGTCGTTGCGAACGAGAGGACCGTAGTTCCCACCACAGTACTAGACAGGGAGATTTCGCTGCCAATTGTCGCGGCACTGTGTGCGATAACATAACTAGACAAAAGAAGAGCAACCATCCCCAGCAGAAGCTGCAAGACATGATATCGCAGCGACCTGGGCTGCTTCCGTGGGCGATACGGTCGCTTCTTCGGGGCCTTGGGTCCGGATCTTGCAACTAGGCCACTCCCGTTCGCAATTGAGCTTGCGCGACGTCTATACTTCTCGTTCTCGCCATCCGAATCACTGGTGTCGTCGCTGCTATCCCCATCACTGTCGTCCGAATCACTCTCTGGTGCAGTCATGGTTCCTCGATAGATCAATGTAGCGACAGATGCAACGTAGACGGAGAAGGCACCGATGAGCATAATCCCGCCCAGCCATTGTAAGAAGCCGTTGAGGAGGCAAAGAAGCAGGAGAAAGACCGAAGTCAGCACCATAAGCAGGGCGGTGTAGATCTTGGAACTCCGGTCGAAGGTGAGCGGTCGCGAAATCAGCAGGCCGAGGGCGAAGGAGGCAAGGATGTTCGCAATAGCCGAGCCCATCAAATTCCCCAGAGCCAAGGCGGATTGATCCTGGCTCAAGCAGGTGATTATGACAACCAGCTAGATTAGAGAAGAAACCGTCAGCTCAGTTGCGGTGCGTGTAGTAAACCTCTGGGCTGCAGTACCTCTTCCCACTCGGCGCCACAAGTCAATAAGCCTATCAAAGTCGGGGAGACCCTCAATCGCTTTGCGACGACGGCGGTGTGATCTATGAACTTGTCTGCTCCATATTCCAGGAGGAAAAGCCCGGAAGCAAAGGCGGCCACATTGAAAAGAAGACTGTCGACGGTGCCCATCATGGAATGGAGGGAAGACGTACGCGCGTAGAGGCGAGGACCCCGGGTCGCAGAGCGTCGAGCAGGTTGGACCGAAAAGGGTCAAGAATAGAAGAGACTTTCGAAGATCGAAGAGACAGGTCAAATATGAGCTTCCCGTCACCTCGAAGGTAAGTGGAAGTTCATTGCAAAGCTGACGCCAGGACCGACAAAATGCGTTATTGGAAAGGAGGCCGGCTTCGGATACGAGTGTCGATTGGGCGGATTGATAATGGACCTAGTAGTCAGGGACACATGGGAAGTCCAGCAAATATTACGTAGGTAGCACGCTTCCTGAAGGGGCTACAAACCCACTAACCAATTATTCCACTTGCGCTAGTCCCACCAGCGCTTTCAGCCTCACCTCTTCTGAGCATGCATGTCCCACGCATTGCCCAAAAGCAAAAACGCGTCAGATAACTGATGAGTCTAACTAGGCATTGCCGGCAGCCATTATTGGCTCTTGCTCTCGGCTCTTGGGTCCACCCCTAGAAAACTACTGAAATCGTACGTAGCGAGTAATAATGTCGCGGTGGAACAATTCTTTTAGGAGCAGCCGAGCTGAATGAACGCAATGCATACGGCACGGGGTGCCGCTTGCAGAAACCCATAACCCGGGGTTCGAACAAATGTGTCCACCATCATTGGGTTGGGTAACCGATGCCACGGCGGCAGAATAGGAGGGCCATTGGCCCGCGGCGATGCTACCAATACACTGGGGGATTGTAGTTTGTAGTTGAAGTAAAGTCTTCGAGGAGACTTGGCGAAGCCAGCTACATATGCGACATATTCCTGTCTACCGGGTACGTGTTGGCAAGGCACCCTTGATTATAAAATTGAACAAAAAAAGCAGCCCTTTCCGCCGGACGACCTGCTTATCTGAACATACCTAGATAGATACCTAGGCATACGGAGTAAAACAAATTAGACTTGTGGATAGCTCAGAAGCTTTTAGCGACCTTACACATACAAAACGAAAGCCCCTGCCGCTTGCTTCGTGATTACATTTGCATGATGCCTCTCTTCTGCTCTCTTCGTATTGCTCAACATGGCGATATGAACCTCGGGATTCTGGCAAGCGAAACCCTACCTTGGTCGTAGCACTAACTTAAGTCGCACGGATGCCTGCCGCGTTGGGAGCTACCCACTCAAGATCCCTGCGCAAATTCTTCAATACGTGCGAAACCAGCGGTTCCCGAATCGTCCTAGACTATCAGTCTGAAAGAGCTGAAAATTGTCCGCTATTAAGTTGAGATGTCTGGGCAACTTGGCAGTTTGGGGAATTGAAGTCTGGCCCACAACTTGTTTCAATAACCCGTTCCTTGGCACTAATGGCCCATCCAAGATCGGACGACTGTTCCTGATCTAATCTGATGGGAAAGAGAGAGAGAGGCGACCTATTAACAGGTCAGCCGTGATCGGGCCATGCCGGGATGTCGCAGGTGCATGGCATGCGCGGCTTCAACACTACCTTAGTAGTATCCAGGACTATTAAAGCTCTGGCTCTCGTGGCTCGCTCCACCCGGTTGCTCGCTAAACTAGGCGCTATTTACTGCTTGCCCGCCATGATGAGGCTATTGATATGAAATGTTGAAAGGGCAGTTCGAACCACCAAATTAACAGGTACAAATCCCCCCTCAGTTATCGCGGCACACCGTGGCGGCAACTCACGCTGTAGACAAACTAAACCATCGCCCCGACTCTGTACCTCTTTGGACCTTGAGAACTCATTACCGGATCTGGTTTGTAAACTGTCCCTTCGCTGCATGTCTTAGGGCATGCTGGTGTTACCACACCTCTTCAGCGCCGCCTCCCCTCTCTGCTGCTCCACATATCACGGTCTCTCGCTTTTGCAGGGGCCGAGGTTGGCAGAGCGTGCAAACAAGCCATCATGGTTTTTTGCTCTGGGAGCTTAAATTTAGTCGGTCCGGAGCAACGCGCGAACTTTTCAGCAACTCGCGCCCTACCCACAATAGCGGCCACCGTACGGACAAGAGCTACAGTACACCACGACAGGATCCGATCCATATCCGCGCTGTATGCCAGCCAAGTCCTTCCACTTGGCCTAGACCACCCAAAACTTGCATTAGCTCGGCGGCCCCCCTGGCCGCAAGACAAAACCCCCACCTGAAGAGCCATGTCGACTCTCTCAATAGTTTAGAAAGCTCCGGATGAAGGTGCCGCTTGCCTCAGCCCATACCCGGTTAGACGTTACATAGAGTTTACCGCATCTTATCGATCTCCCAGCTTTCTTACATAGTATACATACGAGCCATGTCTCCGTCCTCGTGGTTTATGGACCGTCCTGCAACTTCGAACCTTCCTCGACCCGCTTGCCCTCCAACCCCCGCCCCTCGTCCCCAGACACAAGACGAGCTGCATATCTTGCCGGGATACCAGTGTGGCAAACGTCGAGACCCGATCGAGAGAAGAGATGGCGAAGATCGAGACAGAAACACCAGTTTCGCAAACTATTGCGCAGGATACAATTCACCAGAATGCGCAACAAGAAGAGCCATCAACGGCACGCGAGTCCGAGAAGGGCTTCAAAGGCGGCTTGGTCACGGTGAAAAGTAAGCTGAGCACAGCGTTCCGAACCCATTCGACAGCCGAGACCGATCAACATGGTGCGTCCCAGACTCAATCTTGGGGGCAACGCCTCTGGGGGGCTTCTACGAAATTCGCTCGCTTTCTGGGACCCGGAGCCATTGTCAGCGTGGCCTACATTGACCCAGACAATTACCAAACTGCCATCTCGTCCGGCGCCTCGTTTCAGTACAAACTCCTGTTCATGATTCTAGTGTCGAACATCATAGCAATATTTCTTCAGGTACCGTGCTACCTCCCGTGCCGACCATTGGCCGACCACGAACTAACTCCCGGCTTCATTAGTCACTGGCAGTCAAACTTGGCACCGTAACGGGCATGGACCTGGCTCAGATGAACCGCCGCCACTTACCTCGTTGGCTAAACCTTAGCATTTACGTCGTTGCTGAGGCGTGCATTGTCTGTACAGATATCGGCCAAGTCATTGGAACTGCCATCGCCCTGAACATTCTCATCCCGAAGCTGCCACTCCCTGCCGGCTGCGTAATCTCCGTTGTTGAGACCCTTCTGATTCTGTTCTTCTACTCACCAACTGGAAAGCTCCGCAACATCAGATACTTCGAGATATTCATGGGATTACTTGTGGCCGCCGTCTTCATCACCATTTGCATTGCGCTCTCCATGGTCTCTGAACCGGCGGCTCAGGTGTTCCGAGGATATCTACCCTCCCGTGAAATCTTCGAGGGCAGCGGCTTGTATGAGTGCTGCGCTATTCTGGGCGGAACCCTTATGCCTCATGCAATCTACGTGGGCACAGCGCTCTCCCAGCCGCGTCTTCATGACTTTGACATGAAGAATAACCTGGTGGATGAAGTTGCTGCAGGCCAGAGCACCGACTCGTTCTATCGGCCGTCCTTGAGAGCCATCAAATCCTGTCTCAAATACTCCATCGTTGAGCTCGCCATTACCCTGTTCGTGGTTGCCGTTTTCGTCAACTCCGCTCTGATTATTATTTCCGGCGCCTCGTTTTATGGCGGAGACGATGAGATAGAGGAAGATCTGTACAGTCTTTACGATCTCTTCTCGGAGGAGATATCTCCAGTAGCCGGCATGCTATTCATCCTGTCCTTGCTCTTCTCTGGCATCAGCTGCGGGGTGGTTGCAACCATGGCTGGGCAGGTAGTCATGGAAGGCGCTATCCAGATCAGATTATCGCCGTTTCTCCGAAGGTTGATAACCCGCTGCGTGGCTATCATCCCCGCCATGATCGTCGCCATTGCTGTCGGAAGAGAAGGTCTCGCCCGGGCATTGGTGGCCTGCAACTACATTCTCGCCGTGGGCCTCATTCCGATCTGCTTCCCCTTGATCTGGTATACTTGCCAAGCCAAGTATATGCGTGTTCCGTCAGACGATGGCACTGAGATGGTCAGTATGAAGAACAGCATTGTGACGACGGTCGTCGGGTGGCTCATATATACCCTTGTCGTTTTCATGGATGTCGCCACTCTTGTTCTCATCGGGATGGGCCTGACCGAGGCAGGCTAGATGGGGGTTGGGACCGTACACTCTCGGTCCACCTTGGCCAGACATGGTTTCAAGGGTCCGTATGGATCCAAGAACTGGTCGGGCATCCAGGTGCACTTTTGGTTTTGTTGCATTTCCACAACTCCTTGGACGCTTATTCTGGGAAATAAACTCGGGGAACATGACTGGAGGGGGCATTGCTAGCATTTTGTAATTCAACAATACCTACATATCTGATCTAAGGTGAATACAGATACCTCGCCTAAGCCGCATAGTTCACATACTCCTTACTTGTCTAACTGTCTAGCCTCGAACATCCTACCTCACATCCAATCGACTAGGTCATGTTTCCGTAATTTCGTCCCGAGAACTACTGTCCTGTCTCTCAGCTTGTCAACGTGTCGCTTTTGACTCGTTTGATCCTGCTTGATACGAGCGATGCTAGCAAAGCAAAATCATAAAGGACGGATGCCGCAGGTAGATAGAGACCACAGAAACCAGATATTAGCAGCTATTAGCCTCTTCAACACCACATAGGTAGCCATTTGGTGCAAGCTCCAAAAGGGCATCGATGATGATCTGGGCTGCTCGCATAGAAGACTCTAATAAATGTAAGTGCTATGTGCCCAGGATTGATATAAGAGGCCAACACGCGGTTCGATTGCTGCCTCACCTGCAACTCCTGGTGGACAGACTTGTGTGAACTGAGTACACGGCCGCCGAGCGAAACGAGCCTGGAGAAGTCCCGGCTTGGGAGGCCAAGGCTGGCGAAAGGCAACCTGTTTTCCTAGACTGGATCAAGAGTCAGGGTCTATTTGCTGATCTGATCACTGCCAGTCGAGTGGTGACGCCTATTTCACACATCGACGATGGGCCGACAATTATTCTCTGCTCCGGCCAGGTCGGCGGTTATTTTTGGTTCGAGCTTCTGCCCGCCAAGGGCAGTCCGGCATATGACAGTGGTGCAAAGCGTGGGCACATGCACCCCAACTCAAAATCCCAGCACTTGGAAATCCTGGCGGAAAACATACATCGTGGATTTGCCACTGGAGCAAAAGATGGTGTGGGGCACGCAATAAGCGCTGGGATCCATACCGCTGGACCCCGGTTAGTGTCGAGCAGATCATATTCTTGGATTCGTTCACGATATGGCGCCAGCGGGGGAGTTGTGGTGATGCTCTTTACGAAGTATCATGATCATGCTGTAGTGGGATGAGACGCTTGCCGTTTCCGGCCCGCGACAAGTGTACTAGTATGAAATAATGGCAGCGCAGATTGGACCGGATAACGAAGCAGAGAACGTATGTAGTTTGGGATTGCTGAGGCTAATCACCGGGGTTCTGTTTGGCCCGGCCATGGCGTCTCGTTTCTTTGATGTGGTGTGAGTCCTTAAAGGTATGTATGCACCTATGTGCAAACAAATGATGTTTCATGCTCTGCTCACCTGTCGTTGTGCCGGCCGGTCCAGCGAGGCGAACTGCAAGTGCGACGAAGATGGCGATTGATAGCGCCTTTTTGGGGGGAATACATAGACCCACGGCGGCAAATGCACATACATAGCAGGCGTTAATTAATAAATGATAAAGCTCCTCATTGCTGGATGAGTGCAATGCATGCGGGCGTACATAGAGGCAGGCAAATAGGGACAGGGAGGAGGTGGGGTGGTGAGGTTTTAGTGGATTAGTGGGATAGTGGAGGGCCTTGGCAGCCGAAAGATGGCAGGCCAGGGGCCACTTCCAAGGTTGGCGCTAATGCGGGCTGGGGCGCACCCAAACCGCGGTTATCCAATGGGGATGGGGGATGGCTTCGACAATGACCCCCCGGATACAGTGCCTGGATTACATGATACGTACGGTAGATATCTCTGTAAATCCCCATATCAGAGGATAGCGTATCTACCTCCCAGAATCAGAAAACCTGGACCTCCTGGCGAGAGTTTCCCCGTAACAGAGTTCCACACACGGTGAGTATGGTGCCCAGGATGATGATGATGTATCCCTTCAAGGTCAGAGTTTGCAAAAGCCACAGATATAATTCTGCGAGAATCAAGCGGCCGGTGAAAAGGGAGCAGCAGCTGGTTCTACTACATAATTATGGTAGTATGTACAGTCAGTACATATCATAACTACCGTACCTTACCTAGCACAAGCATTCAGGGATCTCAATCAACCCCGCCTGGACCGTGCGCGGCTATCTTTGTGACTGTGATGGTATGGCAAAGTACCTATGTACCTTATGTATGGGCATGGATAGGGCATATGGGCATGGACGAGGATAGGAAGCGTGGTGGTGGGTGTGAGATCCCCCCAAAACCAAAACCCTTTGTTCCACATCTCTCACCTTCAATTGGGGAACTGGGGAGGGGGGAGGGGGGGTTGATTAGGTGTTTCTCGTTATCTGCTGTGCACCGTGTATGTACAGTAAGTTATCATCTGGGTGAGATATGTATGGACGTGCTGGCTGCTCTCCATCTGGTGTTCCTCACATCTCTTTGTACCACCACTTCTCTCCTCCTCCTTTGCCATTTGTTCCTGAACTTGCGTGTGCATCAGCAGTGTCTTTTGGCTCCTGCCCCGCCCCCCATTCTGGTGATTCGGAATCTTCATCCTACCTCACTTCTTGCCTCTCAGTTTCCATTGGGGTAACGTACGACTGCATTTCATTCCTCAGCCAGACCTAGCCCCTTAGTGCCAACCCCATACTACCTTACCTTACCTTACTTATCTCTCGGACCCACGCACGCCTACGGGAACTTGTGTCGCGTCATAAGGCCTTGGACCGTGCTTCAATTCGACCCCTCTTGTTGAACTCCCTGGACGACCTTTGTACTTCCATCTTTTGCTTCTGCGCACTTTCTAGTTGGATTCAACTCCTCTGGCTGCGCAATCCAATCCATCATATCATCCCTTTTGAACTTTCGAGATTGCTCCATTCGCCTGCTGCCAAATCCCCCATTGTTGATAGCCAGTCGCCGCTCCAATTGTGTGGTGATCACAACCCTTTGCAGTTGGGCATGTGTGATAAAGACCAGCAGCCCCGTACGTGCCCTATATATACAGATATATGATTCTTCTCTCCCAGTTCCGATACTCCTGCCTCTTTTACCACCATTACTCTCATCGGGCTCTCCTAACCGACTTGTTAGTCTCTACAGGCTCCTGTGGCTGTACACCAGTCATTGCTATCGAGCCACTGCTTGTTGCTCCTCGGTCCTTCGTTCCGACGCAGCAGCTCCCGCCGCCGGCTGTCTGATAAGCAGTTCAACTGTCTGAAACCCGATCCACCTGACTTGACGAACCCAAGGGGGAATGTTAGTGATGGCCACCATTGCGCTGCCTCGCCCCATCCCTCCCCATCGTCCCACGTCGACTCTCAACCCAATCACGACAATATCATTGGAGTCTCTTAGCGCTGCACAGGTCGCAGTGCCCAACAAACATCTTCCCGTATGTCCTCCCGGCCCGGTTCCTGCTGAGGAGCCGAACACTCCTCCTCCATCTCCCCCCAGCGACGACGACGCCCAGCAGGCTTCCATACTCTACCCCCCTGATAAGTTTGTTCGACTCGACTCTGGTCCCTTGTCTCTCTTCAAGATCGATGCCGGCGATGTTACGGCCGCCGTTGATTACATATCTCGTCAACCGTTGCCGGATCCCGGGCAGGTTTTCCCCTGGTTTCACGGCCTCCACCCCCATAATCACATTCAACAAGCCTTCTTCATAGCACGCCGGCGGGCTTTGCGGAAAACCCCATCCTGTGTGCGCGGCATCGTCTTGGTGAAGGCAGATGGCGACTTGACGGTCCAACGGCTGAAGGGAGCAATCGCTCCTCAAGAGTTCATGCAACCCGGCGCGGCAGCCGAGTTTCTTGATATCGACCCCAGGGATGGCTTCTGCGTGAGAAACTTCCAGATACAGGCGGCGAAAACTGCCATGATCTCAGACATCATCGTGTATGGCGACGATCATGTGCTCGTTCGGAAACTAGGCTGGGACATAGCTGCAGCCCAGCTTCGATGGCGGGAAAGACACGAGATCCAGGGTCATTCTGTGCCCGAATACAACACTTTTGTGTGCCTGAGCCCTTTCGGCGAGTTTGAAGAGAAGCATGGTGAGATTGTGGCTGTAAACTCTGCTGGGCACTTGACCGGAACGGTGGTCGACTTCTTCCATCAGGAACGCAAGGAGATGTACACCATGACGAAGGCCAGCGAGATAACCCACAATGTGTGGTTAGGCCCAACGCCCGATCCAGCAACGGACGAAGAGCACAAGTACGACGTATTGATCGAGTGCAGCGATCTTGGTAGGCTGAACCCTTCTGCCCTGCAGGCAATAGTCGAGAGCCAAGACGACACACTGCGGCATCCCTACCTAGATTTCCCTTCCTCTGGCAGTATTCTACCACCCACTTGGTCGCAGGCGGAGGCTGATGGGATCCTGGACTCGTGCAAGTGGATCTACCACCTCGCACATGGAACTTACCCAGTAGCAGATTACTCAGGAGTCGACAACGACGGAGACGTCTCCATGCCAGACCAAGGGCATTCTGCCACGCGCAAGGGTCGGCCGAGAAAGATCCTGATTCACTGTGCCGATGGCTATACCGAGTCAACGCTGCTTGGCATTGCCTATTTCAGCTACAGTACTGGGCGTGCAGTTCCTGATGCCTGGCTCAACCTGCATACGGCTATGCAACGCAACTTTTTTGCTTATCCAACTGACGTGGCTCTGCTCACAGCTATCGCTCCACGGTTGCTGCATGAGTCGCCCGTCTGTGCCGACAAGAGCCTCTCTGAATTAACAACATTGATAAAGGACGAGCCCAAGTGGCTACCTAGTTTTGACGGCTCGTTTCCGAGCAGGGTGCTCGATTACATGTACCTTGGCAACTTGGGCCACGCGAACAATCCTGATCTCCTCAAGGCGCTCGGGATTGGCCAAATTCTCAGCGTAGGAGAAACTTCCATGTGGAGAGAGGGCGAGCTCGAGGAGTGGGGACAGGAAAATGTGTGTGTGGTACAAGGAGTTCAAGACAACGGGATCGACCCGTTGACTGATGAATTCGACAGATGCCTGGACTTCATTGGTACGTTTTACTGAATAGTGTGGCTGCTGACCAGGCCCCTTATAAGGAGATAATTGCTCACGTTACAACCTGGATAGATCGCGGCCGACGGAATGGGACAGCTACACTTGTTCATTGCCGAGTCGGGGTTTCGCGGAGTGCGACGATCTGCATTGCCGAGGTCATGCGGTCCTTGAAGCTATCATTCCCTCGGGCTTACTGCTTTGTGCGAGCCCGCAGGTTAAACGTGATCATCCAACCTCACCTCCGATTTGCCTACGAATTACTGAAATGGGAGGAGTTGCTCCAGAAGAGGAAGAGCGGCGCATCTGGGCTCAAGAGAGAACTCGAGTGGGGTGAAATAGCCAGAGAAATTGCGCTGATGAACCGCCCATATGCCAGATGAGGATGAAACCCTCCGATATGCGCCGGCAATGGTCCAATTCTTTTGGGGATATGCTGCCGGAAGCGACCAAAAGGGGCATTTTACGATGGATTGCTTGGTGCGTGGTGTGAATCTGCCGTCGATTTAAGCAAACAAATTGTTACTTGTGGGAAGATCTCCAGGCTGGGGGATTCATGATATACACGGGATCTATATGCTTGGCTCTTTTATGGACTGGCTTCGGGGTTAGGTGCATGCCAGGCGCTGATGGAAGATGTGCGCACCTTGCCCAGGATGGGGCCAGGATGAGCATATTGTCTCATGCTTGAGGCATCATGACAAGAACTGTGTTGGATGTACCAAGCGCCCATGAATTGTTTTGGTGCTTTTACATGTTTCCGAATGGTTTTAGTGAGAAAGCACGCGGGATTGATGGATGGATGGCTCGATGGACCGGCGTCAAATGGGCCTCATGTCCTTTTTATCACCTTGTTACCGACACAGCAACGCGGGTTACGACTTGTTTTTGACGAATGATGAGAATACCAGGATATTGCCCCTTTTGTTTTCAAATTCTTTTTTCATTCTCGGAACTGGGGTTGGGTTGACAAAAACATTTGTAAATAACTTAGTACGCTCTATGCGTGTGGAAACTTGCCCGATGCTCTCTGGTGGATATAGATCCGAGATGTTGCGTCGGCAATTATTACCATGAATTTCTGGGCTTCGTTGAATCAGATGCACTTCATCCACCCATGAGAATTTGACTTGGAAATGGCTCATCGTACGAACGACGGCTGTAACCAACCCCTCGACAAGAAACAAATCTGAGCTCGAACGGCTAGTATGGTGTTGTGAGTATATTACGTTTAGTAAATTTGAACGCCGCTCCCCCAGGAAGAACGCCTCCGTGATGCAAACCTCAGATCCCCATACCGGTAGCGGTATCAAGCTAATAATGAACAACACAAAACAAACCACCTCTCCCCTCGTTTGTTGAAGACAGAAATATGATGCTCACGTCCCATACGATGATGCATCCAGCTTGTCGTCACCATCGAGAACACTATATGGTTGAGCTGTTAGCGACATTTCTGGGGTTCAGAGCACAACAAATAGCTTACGAGAACTGTTTGACCAGATAACCCTCGCCCCCTTGTTCCATATCTATGTTGAACACATAGAAACCGCCGTCACTGGTGACGACCATCACCTGTGGACTGCTGCTGCTCATCGCTACCACGCTGCGCAAGGGACCGCCAGGGAATTGCGAACCTCCAACACTGTTTCCTCCGCGGGCTGGTGACGATGCCGTCCCAGAAGCCGAGGACTTGGGGATCTTGATATACGCAAAGTCTCGCAACGGCTCCCACATCTCCGTGACCGTCTGCGGCAGGTACGACCCCACGACACCGGCCACGCTGCGACCCATAATCTGCGAGGAACGTCTCAGCATACTGCTGAATGAGCCGCTCTGCCTCCTGTGTGCAGGGCTGTTGTTGCTCCCGTTACTCGGCCCTGCCAGCTCCGCAACCTCACTCCGCGGCGAACCTGTCGCACTACCGGCAGGTGACTCGTTTGCACTGTCGTAGCTTCGTGACCGAGACCAGCGATCGGCTCTTGGAGAACCTGGGGGTTCGGTCGCGACGGCAGTCGAAGGGATGTTCGCGGCGGATGGAGCGCCCAGGCGAAAAATGTGGACAGTGTCGGAGGTGGAGGATACGCAGAGGAGGGTGGAACTGAGGTTGAAAGACATGCTGTAGATGGTAGAAGGGTATGTGCCTCGGCGGAACTGGTAAAGCTTCTGGCCACGCGGCACCGAGAAGACGCGGATTATGGTCCCTGTTTCACTGGCCGTGGCCAGCAAAGTTCCTTCACTATTCAAGGATATGCAGCACAACGGCGAACGGTGCGCTTCGATGACATTCACAGCTTTCAGCGTAACCGTATCGAAGACCAGGACCTCGCCCGAGGTAGGCGCCACGTATGTAGAGAGCGGCGGCGCATGCGAAGGTCTCTTATCGCCCGGGTCTTCGCGCGGTTTTGGTAGCGGATAAGCTATGAAGCAGTTCTCGGAAGACGGCGAAAGGGCGCATATTGCCCCAGGGTTGGGAGACGTAGGGATGGTATAGAGCAGACTCATGTTAGAGATGTCATAGAGGTAGATTTCGGACTCCAGGACGACAGCCAGTCGTTTTCGGTTTAATCGAACAGCCAGCACGGCGGAGGGGAAGGTGAGCTCGCATATGACCGAAGCTCTCTGATTAGCACGGTCAGCATATCGATCGAGACGGGAGGGGGAATTAGATCTGGGGGAGTCAGACTTTGGTGTTCTGGATGATCAAGTGTCGCGGGGAGAGGATCAGGGCGACGAGAGACGTCGAGAAGAGCATCTCAATAATGGCAATATTGCCATCATCGCTGCTGAAGATTTTGGAGAAGGGATCGGTGTGATAGATCCGAAAACCCTTGGATGTGCCTGCGGTCAGGTTTGGTTGGTTATCATGCGCAATCAACGGGACGTGTATCGAAGGGGAAACTCACCAACAGCAAGACAGCTATGGTCTTGGTTGAAGGTGATGAAGTTGAGAGCGGCATTCGCCATCTTTGCTCGGCGGCAGGCAGCAGGGTTGGACAACTGCAATCGAGGGATTTGTGGAGTGTATTCGTGAACTGTCTGGAAAAGAGAAAATGCCGAGTATTGGTCACAGAATGCCACGGGGGTGGTGCAGCGCAGCAGTCTGGACCAGACGTGGCTATGTGGGGAGAAGGTTGACGGATGGGATACAGATGATATCAATGGGGAAGCTCTCTTAGTCGGGATTGGATTGGCAGGTGACGTGCCCACCAGGCGGGGGAGCTCTCGCCCAGGGCAATTCGCACGTCAGGCAGGGGGAGGGGGGGGGGACCCTACTTTGCTTACTGGCCCACCTTAGCTCATGCAGCGATGCCAGGGAGCTTGATGCCTCTGGAGACTGAACGGGTAGGTCAGGCTGTCAAGAGTTTTTTTTGAGGCAGCGGTACAGCCTGGAGTTCTGGGTAGGGCAGTGGTTGGCAGTGGTTTAGCAGTGAGCCTTGTGATCATTAGTATCAATACGTAGGACCTGGTGGCTTGGAAAAAATAAGCTAACTTGGAAAAAGCATGTGCCTCCATCGCCAAATCCTATCTACCTACCTTACCTTACCTTAGGTAACCTACCTACCTGCGTTAACCACCTAATTACCTACCTATCTAGGTACCTATGCCTACCTTAGGTAAGGTACGTAGTATACTCCTCCAGCTACCTTTCCCTGGACCTTTGGTGAGGCGAGGGCAAGCCTGCCTGTAATTACCACACACAACCTCAGGTATTGTCGTAAAGCTTGGAGGCACCGAGCCTCCTCACATCAACATGCCTCTGGCTTGGATAGGTACCTGCTACATATTACTGATAACTAGCGGGCCCCTCGCGCCCTGGCTACAGTACCTAACGTACTTTAACTAGCTGTCCGTCCTATCTACAAGTATCCAACGGCTCTGCATGAGCATCGTGTTCTTCTACGTGGTGTACGCCTGGGAGCGGCTGGGGGGTGCGTGCCTGGAGCATTAGCACAGCGAATCCATGCGCACACATACATATCATCAAAAACTCCAACATTCATCAGCTCTGTACTACCTCTCCTATGTGACAATTCAACATTCCTTTACCTACCTAGGTAATCGGGGCATTTCACCTTCCGTCCCTGGGGCTACCCGCTTATTAAGTGAAATCCCAAACATAGCATTGGACCTTGCCCTATTGGCCTTCTTCAGCCCTGTATCACTACATCAATTTTTTTATGCTCATCCACAACGGTGACAGCATCTATACCCGTCAAAGTGTATGAAGACAACCACCACGCGCTCAATACTACTGCCCTGGTATGAGGCAACACTTGGTTTATACACAGGCCATACGAGAATAATCCAGCTTCAACGGGCAGCGGCTTGGCTTTTGTGCCCCGTTCATCAACACCCCAGAAATGGCGCCTAAGCCTCCAAAATCTGGCGGTGCTGCCAAAGCTGTCAAACAGCATGCTCTTGACGACTTGATTATGGCCGTTGGTTCCCTCTGCCTCTATTGTAGCAAATGGGCGTGGCCTAACAGATTCCGGTCAGACAAACAGTAGTTCCATCGTCTCAAAGCGCAGCGTAGAACGACTCTACTACCCGGATGAGCCGCACTTCTTCCGCTTTTTTGTGAAGAAATTCCAGAGGAGAGCTCCTCTCATAAATCGCGGCTATCTTCTCAGACTCAAGGTCATAGATACCGTGGTGCGCAACTTCCTAGAGAAGCCGTCACCCTTGAAGAAGGTGGTCGTCAATCTTGGATGTGGGAGGTGAGCCTGGCTCACCGCACGTTTCTTTGTGATCGGATAATGACTGGCTTTGCAATAGTGATGTTCTGCCTTGGCAGTGTGAGGTTCGCTATCCCAAGGCTTGTGAGGGCGTGACATTTGTCGATGTCGACTACCCAGATCTGATGGCCAAGAAGTGTCAACTTGTTCTTGACACCAAGGAGCTGCGGCAGATACTAGGGACATGGAAATCCGATGATATCTCCGGAGTTCTTCTGCAGAGTGAAAGATACTGCCAAGTGGGATGCGACCTGACCCAACTCTCCGATCTCGAGCGCAGCCTCGCAGCTCTACTTGACTTGCCTGCGTGCACCATTCTGTTTGTTGCGGAGGTCTCAATCACTTATATGGAGACAGTCGCAGCGGACGCTTTGATAAAGTGGGCAGGCAGCATTAGCAATGGTGAGTCGATTGCTCTCCTGTCGACCAGGTATCCTGACCATGATCTAGCGGAGTTCTGTCTTCTGGAACAGATCCTACCTGACGGCCCAAGTCATCCATTTGCCCAGACAATGCTGAAGCACTTTGATAAATTAAATGCCCCCCCGAAGTCGGTCCATCGATATCCCCGCCTGGATGACCAGCGGCTCCGCTTTCAAAGTCGTGGCTGGCCAACAGTCCATACTTGGACATTATGGGAGGCTTGGGCAGATGACATGTTTATATCGTCTTTGGAGCGTTCAGGTTTGGACCATGTCGAGGCGTTTGACGAGTGGGAGGAGCTCGCGCTCTTTGCCAGTCATTACTTCATCTTACACGCATCCAACGCCGTAGCTACGGTGGCTCAGCCATCTCGTCTCAAAGCATGGCATGGTAGTCATATTCCCCGTAGCCCGATACCTATGTCCTTCTCAGAACTTCCCCCTGGTCGCGGCCAGCGCCGCTTTGGTGCTGGTATGGTCACCGAGGACCTTGTAGGGCGGCCCTTGATTTCTCACATAATGGGACAAGGCACGACTGGTCGGCTCAAATCCTGTGATGTCTACGCAGTATTGGACCACCCTTCAGGCTTGGCATCAAGTCAACAAGGGCAACATGGCCCTGCTGGCAGAACATGCCACACACTGACAGATTTGGGTGATGCAGGCGTTCTCTTGGTTGGTGGGCGATCCTCTCCCTCGAACGCATTTAAGGACTGCTGGATCTTCAGAAAATCCCTGAGCAGTTGGGAGCGAGCCGCTGATCTCCCAGTGTCCCTCTTCAGACATTCGGTAATTAGGCTGGGGACCTCGTCTCTAGCACTGCTAGCCGGTGGGAAGACTGATCAATGCAGTATATACCCGGACTATCTTCTTTATAACCCCAAGAGAGGGTGGGTAAAATGTGAAGTATCAGGAGCAAAGCCGGAAGCTGTACTTGGTCCCGTTCTGGTTGAGTGTGTCGAGGCTGGAAAAGGCACATTCCGTGGTCTCTTGGCCGGAGGCCTATGCCAAGATGGTGTTATTAACCAGAAGACTTTCTGGTGGGTGTTGGAGGTGGCCGAATCTCGAGTAAGTCCCAAACGCGGACTCAACTTTCGGGATGCTTGCTGACAGGTTAGGCTCTCCTTATGTTTGAGGATCGCACAAATGAAATGCACATATCGAGTGGACATGCGGGGCTATGGCATCGGCTTGGTGCTACATCTCTTGTATGTGGGCCATACGTGTTGTTGGTCGGCGGCGTAACTGCAGACATCTTGCTCCCACAAGAGCTTGACATGCTGCTAGTTAAGATCACTCCACTTACATGCACTATATGCGTCGCAGTTGTTGGAAGCTCCGTCGAGTCTCATGAAAGTCACCGCCCGCTTCTCATTGGGTCGTCCATTATTTCCTATGCGAAAGATCAGTTTGTTATAGTAGGCGGCGGAGCAACGTGCTTCTCGATGGGGACGTTCTGGAACAAAGGAATCTATGGATTTGGACTTGATATTGAATCGCTCTCAAATCCTAAAATTCCACTTGGAGATTTAGAGCCCATATCAATCGTCTACTCCGAGACAGTAGAGATCATTCCTTCGGACGCCCCTGGATCCCATGCGGACGGAATAATATCCAGATCGCAGTCAACTACGTCGGTTGTCCCACGAGTCATACCTGGGTCTAAAGAAGCATTTCGCGAGATAATGGCTTCGGCGCAGCCCGTTATCATGGAGGCATTAGACATAGGCTCTTGCGTGGATCTATGGAGCCCAGAATACCTCATCAACAGCGTGGGCAGGGACAGGGAGGTAAACACCGCGTGTCATTTGTCTCAATCAGTTCAGTAGAGTGTTGCTGACCAAGACCAGGTGGTGGTGCACGAGTGTAGCACCGAGAAGATGGATTTCAATACCAAGAACTTCCGCTATGTCACCAAGAACTTCGAAACGTTCCTGAAGGAGGTCCAGTCGCAGGGCAGACTCTATTTGCGGGCCCTTTCAAGAGCAGAGCCAACAACCCAGCCTGCTAGTCTCTCAAGAGACTACCCATCCCTAGTGGCAGATTTCCGGCTCCCACCAGAGCTCGATTATGTCACGAAGAACATGTTCAGTTCCGTGCTACGGATTTCTGGGTGTGTGAACATGTGGTTGCACTACGACGTACAAGGCCTTGATATATTCCGCTTCTTAAACCTACAAACAAGCTGACCAGTCCGTCTACAGGTCATGGCGAACGTGTACGTACAAGTCAATGGATCCAAACGGCTCATGCTATTTCCTCCTGCAGACGTTACGCATCTATCATTTGCGCCAGGCGCGTCGAGTTCAAGCATTGATGTCTTTTCATCCCTCGATGCGGGATCTCTTCTGGGCGTCCATCCCCACGAAGCTGTTGTCCGGCCTGGTGATATTCTGTTCATCCCGCCGCTATGGCTACACACAGCAACCCCAACGACAGACATGAGCATCGCTGTGAACGTATTCTTCCGCAACCTAGACACGGGCTACTCGATCGGAAGAGACGTCTATGGGAATCGAGACCTAGCTGCATACGAAAAGGGACGACTGGAAGTAGCGCGCATTGCCCATAACTTCGAGAAACATACACAGGATGTTAAGGAATTCTACCTTCGACGATTAGCAGATGAGCTTGTACAGACACTCTCTGATTAGACTGTAACGGGTGCGGCGGTCTGCAGAATTCCCAAATAAGAATTACACTTGCCGCCATAGTGTCCAAGCCCCTTACGAGGATTTGCCGATTCTCTCCTTCAGCCAGCTGTACGATTTTCGAAGCTCGTTTCCGGGCGCCTCTTTGGTCTCCCGTGCCCTTTCCAGTCCGCCTCGTTGCATTCCCCCGGGAAGGCAGAACCAGAGAAGCATGCTGAGGAGGAGAATTGCGAGAATCACTGGCTGTAGGACCCACACACCCTTGCTCTGTGCGATGGCGCCGACCGCAAAGGGCACGATGGCGGCACCACCTCCCCCGAACGCGGCGGCGAACCCAATGGCACTGACGTGGTAGTCACTTGGTAATAGCTTCGTGGCTGCAACAATGGCGGCCGGGAAGAGTGGGCCGAGAAAGAATCCGAGAAATACCACGAAGATAATGGAAGCGACAAAGCTCGGAACAAGCCAGTATAGTAGCTCGAGAACGATGGTGAGGAGCAAGTAGATGGTGATTGCAAGTTTCTCGCCGATTCTCCCTGTGACAAAACCGAGAATCACTCGGCCAATAGTGAGACCAAGCCAGAAGAGAGTTACCGTGATACCGGCAAGGAACGCCTCGGTGTGTCTGACTCGAAGCATGAAGGTAACAATCCAGCCGCCCAAGCTGACCTCGGCGCCGACATAACCAAGCAGGAAGAAGGCAACAAGCCAGGTGATAGGTTCCTTCAACACCGTTCGTGTGGTTGTGCGCTTACCCCCCGTTGCCGACCTGTGGGTTTCGCGGTGGACGGCGCCCGTAGCCTTCCTGAAGGCGGACGTGGTCAGGCAAAACTCGACGACAGTGAGGCCAATCATGACATAGTAGAATGTGTACCACTCCAGGTTACCCTTCACAACCATGGAGGAGGCGATGAGTGGGCCAATGGTTGCTCCCAGGCCGTAGGCCCCGTGCAGTAAGCCAAGCAGCTCGTTCGCGTTCTGCATGTTGCCAATCCAGGCGTTCCAGGCGCTATCCTCCAGGCCATTTCCGAATCCCGCAAACAACAAGACAACGGGGAGAGCTGCGTACGGTGGGTGGAGTGCGAGGGGGATATAGCCAATCAGCCGACTGAGTGGACCGAGAACTGCGATCCCCAGCTGGCCAAACTTGTGGTGGATGATGTTATTGAGCAGAGCGGCCAAGAGGTAGCCCACGAAAGGCGCCAGGAAGAGCAAGGCCACAACGGTGTAGGTTATGTCATAGTATGTCTCGATCTAATGGCGACAGAGTTAGCTCGGCGTGCATTAAACTAGTGGCAACGGTTCCGTACATATGGGATCAGAGCCTAGTAGAGAGGGAGTTAGTCATGGTCCAGGCAAACCGAGTATTGGTATATATTGGCTTGACTTACACCAATTGCAGCATCATTCATGCCCATGATGATGAAGCAAAACAGGGTGACAAAGAAGCGATAGGCGTTGACTCTGGACTCATTCCACCTCTGCAAGGTGCTCTCGTGAGTCTGGATACCTTGCACTTCTACAGCCACATCTTCAGTTCCCGCTACCCGAATAGACTTCTCAGATAGACCGAGCTCGTCCGCTGAGAGACGTGGTCGTTCTTCCTGAGAGGGTCGCGCCTCGCCGGTGGCTGAGAATGGAGGTACGGCGGACATGGTGTGCCTTTCACTTCGGCTGCTTCGTGTGGTACCTGGTGCTAGCTATTTCTACCGGAAAAGTTGATATCTAGAATAAAGGCCGGGCAGAGAACTTGTCCATCCAACGGATAGGATGTCGTTTGGAGCAAGTAATTTGCGAGGCAAATTTGCTGCGGGCTCTAGGTTGCAAGTTGGCTGAGCCTGCCAAATGGGACACCCGGGTTATAAGCAACCTCGTGTCTGTGAGCATGACCTACCGGGACAAAACAGAGGGCGTCGACGGTGAGGACGTCGACACATATATGGTGGCACCCTTGTTGGACCGGCAGTGGCACTAATGCCGGGGACGGCATGGTGATGAAGAACCCGTGGCTGCGGTGGTGGGGACAGCTCGAGCCAGCGCACGGGGAGCGGTAAACTGGATTGGATGGACAGCGCCGCTGCATGATGATAGCCGACGTTCAGCCACTCCGGCTCGCGATGCCGATGCGGAGTCAGTCGTTGGATGTCGTGTTCGGTGGAGTCCGAAGCAGAGCTGTCTCCTATTTTGATGATCTGCCACACAACGTATCTCGCGTGACCTACAAGAATTATATGTGCAGCGTCTCACCGACGGCATCGGAACAATAAGCCAGGCATTACCAGGTCAAGGAAGCCAGCTTTGGCCTGTGGAAGTGTTCTCGTTTGATATCGGTCGCATCTCGTGTCAATGGCCAAGGCCGACAGAGTCCCGATCATCCAAATCCATCCCGTATGGGACCCTTGCACCCGACTATCCCATTTCTGTCTCGGCCATCATTTACGAGAGACCTCGGTTATGGACATCGACATCGGACACGGCATCCAGAACGTAGTGGAGAGAAAGCAGGTAAGGCGGAGAAATTCTCACCCCGTCTCATCGCTTCCGGGGCTCGAAACCGACAACCAGCTGCAGCTGCCCATAACCCGGCCTGTAAAGAAGAGGATATCGAATACACTTGTACCCGTAACGGAGTCACCGGTGAAACCACGTCCCTTATTCAGCGCCTCTAGAATCCGGACACTGCCATTCGCTCGGGGGAGCGTATGGAATCTAGTCTCAGTATCTGTGAAGCGACAAATGGTGCGGCTGCCCGAGAACTCGGCGGCCGAATCGGAGTTTCTGCACGGATTTACAGCGGATATAGTATCCTGGTGTAGAGGTAGTTTACCGTGATTAGCAAAGCTCGGTACCGGAGACCTTGCAACTTGACAATAATTTGGGGAAAAGGAAAGGGTCAAGTAGAGAACATGTATGGACAACACGGATTAGGGGTGTTCGATGTTGGTGCCAGGTAGTAATAGGGCTGCGCTGTGCCACACCAGAGGGGATGAGAAGAGAACGGAACCGACTCAACAAAAGAAACGCTAGTTACGATGCCTACATCGCCAAGGTAGGGACCGAACGCTCCCGAGTTGAAGAGTCGCCCAGTTATTATTTGGGCGACAACACTCGGTGAGGTGCAGTAGAGACGAGGGATATGAAGATAGGTTTGCTATGTAGGTTACGCTCTTACAGACAAGTAAGTACAGCGGGCTGCTGTAGATAGCTGCTCCCTGTAATCAAAGTTTACCTAGGCAGTTAAATTAGTGGTTGGAGATCTTAGTAAGGTAGGTAAAGGGCCTGGCCCGGGAGTTAAAAGTCGGTGCAGTGCCTCGCGGAAAGCCCAACGACCACTAAACTGCTGCCTGAGACTGAGAAGAAGCCTGCCGGGGGGGGGGGGGCGGTGGGTTCTGCCCGTCACACACACATCCAACCGCCATGATATGATGTTCGAACGCTGGGCATCCAATGACTGCGGTTTCGCAGGGGTTCACCCCGCCAAAAGGAAACCTTGCTCAACTTATTACCTATTAAAGGCCTTCTGGAGCTGGGGCTGCCCTAAGAGACCTGTCACCCGGGCCTTCTACAGCCAACTAGGTAGTTAATGAGTTTAAACTAGTTAGGCTCCCGAATAAATTTACTGCAGTCTCACTTGGTGCATGTGGCCGGGCTGCACAAAGCGGGCTTTTGATTGATTCGAGCTAAACCAAAACGTTGGGATCCAAAACCCTTACCATGGGCGAGCCGGGCTGCCTCCGCCACACTCAAGTATCCCTCATGAACCTCGAGAGAGGATGAGGCTCAAAGCGAGTCCGGTTTCCTGGGCCAAGACCCTATCAAACCCTGCGGCCGGCAGCATGACCACCCCATCGACAGGCAACCCTTTACACGTAAATACGGCTGAGGAGTGACATCATCGTGACTTGTTCCCCCGCCATGCTGGCCCCACCAAAATCTCACTGTCGCTCGCTCGCTCGCTTCGCTTCCCAATCTCTTGCACTCCTCCTCCGGCACTCTGCGCAGGTGCGTGTGTGTGTGACCACATTTGCCGGCCAGCCCGTGGGCAAAGAGGCAGCCTTACTATGTATTCGCTAGACAATGAGCAGCTAAGCTAGCTCTGCCCCTCACCTCACCTACCTCCTTCACCACTCCAGCCTCTCCTCTCCAGTTCATGAATGCGGCGGCGCTACTCGAAAGCCGATGCATAGCGTTGTTCCCTCTTAGTCTTTCTTCCTCACCGAGCCGCAGACCTTATTATTTGTTGCATGATTAACAAGCACCACTCGCCCGATACCGAGTTTCCAGCCTTGCGGTACCGGCCCAACCTGCCAGCTCATATAAGGCATCCAACAATTCCGCACTTGAGTTGAGAAACCCTAGCTTTTGCAAGATATCCCTGTAGCCTTCTCACAGGCCATCTGATCAGAAGGAAGAGTTGCGAATACTATTGCGACAAAAGTCTTGTATGTGACGCGGTGCGATGGGATCCCCCCCACCCCCCTCCTCTTCTGAATGCCCACTAACAATCTAATTGTAGCAGACGGGTCAAGCCCCTTCCACTACAACCATGACCAGATACTACGAGGTGGAGGAGAATATCACCCGGAGCCGTAGCCAACGGCGCCGGGACCCCTCTCCTCTTCCCCGGGATCATTCACCAGAATATTACTCGGGCGGAGGCGTCCCACGTGTCCACGAGCCAGGCCCGTTTGCTTCCGGTGCCATCTCTCCATACGACGCCGAAGGCCGTTTCCCTCCCGAGTCGCAAAGACCCCTATCTCCCCGAGATAACATGATGAGTCTTCAAGTTCCAAGTTCCCGTTATCGGCCTAGATCCCTCCCTCCGCCAAATAACGCTGCCGTCGTCCGTCGGCGTTCTCGTTCCCGCTCCCGTTCGCGGTCTTCATCGCGCTCGTCTTCTGAGAACGATAACAAGCGGCCTCGCACCCCGTTAGGCAAAGCACAGCACGCCTTGAAGGACACGTTTTCTCCCACTCCCTCGGGTCTGGGTGTCGGACTGCTCGGTGCCGTCGTCGGTGGCTTGGCAGCCCGCGAGGCCACCGAAGCAACTGTCCGCGCTCGCAACAGTCGGGAACACGCAAATGGCACCTATCACCCGCGGCCAGAGAAATCCAAGGAGCATGAAAAATCCCGTCTCATCTCCACCGTCGTTGGCGCGCTTGTTGGTGGGCTGGGCGCCAACGCCATCGAGAAACGCTTCGAGCATGCTCGCGAACGAGACAAGGAAAGGCAAGACGCCTGGGAGAAGAAGTGGGGAAAGGAGGGCGGCTCGTCGCACTACGACACCGGAAACTCCAAAGAGAGGGATCACGGACGCGGCCGACCCCGTGGTCGCCGGGATGATGACTGGGACGAAGATGACTATGTCTATGAAGATCGTCAGCCTAGGAGAATGAGGAGCGAAGACCCGCATCGATATCGTAACTGATTCGATTCTTGTCGCCTGGCCAATCTTGGGAATCGTGGGGGATGCGAGCTCTTCTGAGTAGCCAGCACGAGATTGAGGGTTATATAAGGGGTCACACGAATGAATGATTTACGATATGTATGAGCGGGACATGGAAAGGTGCGGGCCACACTGTTTTTTTTCTATACGTACTCGAGTACTTCGGCGCTCGCTCCTAGAGCTGCCACCACCAGCGACAGTTCTTTTTATTTCTCTTCACTTCAATGATGACTGTTATTATCTCACTTGGCTGCATGCCCAGTCATTTCGCCACACTTTTTGCATCTTGCGGTGTCTTATTACATACAAAAACTGTCCTACACTAAGCTAGCTAGCCATCGAGGTGCCTTGCCGCCCAATTCTGGGCAAAGAGAACATTGGCAGTGACAGTCGAGGAGTCCGCAATGCCACCGAGAGTATAACCTCAGCAAAGTATTATTATTGCAGAGCTTAAGGAGAAGGAGTTCTCTCGTTTCAGCAAGCCTAACACGAGTCCATGCTCCCATCTCCGACCCTCGTCTCCGAACAATGCGCGCTACTATAACACTTCCCGGCAGTGGCCGCTCTGTGAATCGGTGATCCGAGTTAGACTGCATTCGTCTGAAGTTTCTTTGCTACGAGGAAACCTGTCGACACCGTACTCTAGTTCGTTCCACAACTCGCGTTCTAGCCAGGATTCGAAGCCAGGATCCGTGCAAGCTAATCAGAATCGCCTAGTTTGTATATCTCAAAGTTTCGGAATCCACATCGTAGCCATCGGGAATCAGCTGAAGTCCGCCGTATGGGTCAGCGCCTTCAGGAAGTCGAAACTGCGGCTCCCATTGGCGATCGCCCTGGCCATATGGCAGAGACTTGATATGATCGCGTTCCAGCTGCTCCCGGTATACTTGTTCTCTCTCCACAATAACCTTGAAGAACTGGGCCACCCGAGCGAGGGAAATTTGCTGAGACTCCGAGCAACCTATAAGATTGAACAGCGACTGGGAGTCGACGAGCTGCTTCGCAATGACCGAATCAGGCTGGCAAAAGGTGCGAATTCGCATAGCGCGGGCGTTGACCTTCATCGAGTGGAGAAGACCTATCATCTCGGGCGGATTGCCCTGGCGACGACCGAAGAAGCGAAACACGTCGAGATGGAGGTGTATCAACTCAAGCTGTGTCTCGAGATCGTAGCGGAAGCCAACAACTCTTGGCCGACCCTGGTGATTCCATCCATCCACGATCTTTTTGAGTTTGTCGGCATCCAGTCGCCCATGTTGCAGCTCGTTAGTAATATATCCATTGAGAGCGTTACTGACATGGAACTCAAGCTCGCAAAAAAGCAAGCTCTGCTCGCGTGGATCTAGCGAGATCGTGATGCGAGGGATAGCGCGCTCTTTATCCTTGTCTGAGTCTCGAGGGCGCCTAGTAGTTTTGTTCTCCGTCTATAATAACCATGAGCTTAAATATTTAACATTCATTGGGTCATGCAAACTAACCATCTCCTTTGCCATTTTCTTGAGGCTATCGAGAAGGCTGCCTTTCTTTGGCGAGCCTTCCTTCTTCTTTCGCTCGGGGGTTTTATTGGTTCGCTCTAGCCAGCCGTGCTCGCCAATGAGAGTCTTTCCTCCTATCTTCTGAACGGGTAAGTCTTTGTGGGCAAAGTAGGGGGTAAGCGGAGAGTAGAGAGAATCCTCCTCTAGCCCTGACTGCTTGATGGCCTCCGCTTCACTTTTGGTCCGTTTGTGGCCGTGTAGACTCTTCTCACGCTTTGGGCTTTCATTGGTAAGTGCTGACACGTTTGAATCCCTCCAGTCGCGGTAGGAGTGCAGCACATCGGTCGTGTGGTGCGACATAGTACCCTTCTTTATTTGTAAGGGGCTGACATGTGGATTGGGGTGCTCGTCATCCTGGGAGTAAATCGAAGATGCGCGGTCGTCATCAACACTGGCTCTGATGAGACGCTCCGGGGTAACAGGAATTGTAGTGGAAGCGACGGCTTGGCTGCGTTGAGCAAAACTTCGAGGCTGTCTGTAGTCTTCGAAGTTACTCGACATAGAAACAGCTTGTATTCGGTGGTCCGCCTGTTTAGAGGCATATGCTGAACGACTCATGTGTTCGGATGAAGTAGTCGAGTTGATGCCGCGTCTTTGATGCCCAGTGCCTTCAACTGCAGAGTAGTCTTCAACCTTCCTGGCGAACTCGGGAGTGGCGTGGAGCACTTGTTTTCGAGATCGAGATGGCGAGCTGCTATTTTGGCTCTGTCGAGGAGCCTTGGCTACGTCTGTTATGGCCGTGTCTTGCCGTGCGGCGGTGTTCATGTGATTCGAGAACCTGGGGACAGGTTAATTTTCAGGTACACGAAAATTACACTCCCGGCGCTCCCGTTGGGCATTCATGTAAACAGGCGCCATAAGTGCAGACTTGGGAAACATACGCATACGTTATCTTGTCCATCTGCGACTCCGTGAGATTCACCTTTATCCGAACAGGTTGTTTTGGTAGGCGCTTGCGTGGCGAGAGGGATCGAGCTCGGTCTGCAGGAGTAGCGATAGGGGAGACTGGTAATAAAGTGTCTCTCTGGTGAGAAACTGCGCCAGTATTATCGAGGCTTCGACCTTTCCTCTGATGCTTCCCCTCTTGAGGCTTCATAGGAAGTTTGGTTTGATGCAATGAGCTATTACCTAGGGGAGTATTGCTGCGGTCAGGCTCTGTTTTGCGATTTTTCCAACCAAATTTTCTATTCAAGCATCGAAGTGGTGTACCTGTGACCTGAGTTTGTAGTGAGGGAGCGAAACTAGGTCGTTTGCTTTGGTATGACACGTTGGATATAGGGTTAGGCGACCACTCAGGAAAGGGTCCAGCGAGATCTGGATCCTGGAAGAGACTAGACTGGAGAGAGGTAATCCAAAGTTCTACTCGAGAAATCGCGGACGTAGGACCTTGAAAAATATCAGTGTCAGTGAGTGATATGTGAAAGAATATTAAGGCAGCGTGTGATGGCGAGCAGGGAAGAAAATTCAAGAGCACCACTGCCTAGAGCCTGGCCCAGCACAAGTTCCAGATTCACAACAATATCCTGCAGGAAGACCTTAGAGAATTCTACAGACACTCCATGTCATATTACAGAGTTCCTACTTTTTGCTGTCACACACTTCGGCTGTTATTTTGGCCATATGGGGGTTGTTAATTCACCTTTGCCTTGCTGACAGGACAGACCGTGGATAAGACCACATCGACCGTCCTTCTTCTAAATCTGTAAATAGTTACATATCTCAGAGCTTTCCTTGGATTGACATGTTCCTTGGTGCGGTGGGTTCATATCACGTTGTAGTCCATTCGCACACGTATTACTAACCTTTGAATCCATACTTTGACTCATTATAGTCCAGTTCTTGTTCTATTGCTTTTTGCGTACCGTTCTGGCATTCCCCAGGTCTTAAAGGGGTTGGCTGTAGTTCGATGCCGCCACATCCAACTGGATTCAACATCAGCTGCCGTTTAGTAAATCTATTCATCACTGACCATTACGCTGTTTTTCTTCCGTGAACACTGCGCCATAGGATTCAGTTGGAAATGCCTGTATGGCTTCGTTACTCTCATCCCCCGGCCGTGTCTCGAGCGCTACAGTGTTGAGGACGACGCCATCTCTGTGTGGCGTCTGCAAGCGAAGAGCGGAGTCGAGTTCTCGGTGTGTAACTTGCGAAGCAGCCCGAACGAAGGAATTCTGTTGATGCGGGAGGCCATAGTATCCCGAATCAGACGACCAAGGTGCTAGGAAAGTTGTAAGCCGCTTTGTTCCTGTGGAGAACAGGGTCGGTGATGAGGGCACCATACATGGGCTATTTAAGTGGCGATTTGAATGGATTTTGGGTTGAGAACCCTCGTCAAGAGGGCTTGAACGGCGAAAATCTCTACTCGAGGGCATCCGCGGAAGTTGGCCGAGGCTCTCCACACTGCGCAAAACCGGATAACGTTTTGTCACGGTTGCTCGACGAGCTTGTGTAAATACGGAATCTTGGTGCATGATAGTCAGCATGCTCCCATCGACATCTTCCCAAGAACTCGAAGATTTTGAACTGAAAATTTCGTGACATTGAGCCAAACTGCGAAGATTATCGATGAATGGGGCGTATCGGAGCTGGTGGATATTGTCCTCACGGTGGGCAGGGACTATCCTTGGAAGAGTCCCCGATGCGAACCGATTACCAGAAATCCGGCCGCGGTGCTCATCGTTGTCGATAAACCGACTGGGATGCGAGCAGTGTTGGAGTCTCGGGACTTTTGCATCGCTTAGAAGAAAATCTTGGCCTTTCTGGATCCCTTCGTCGTCGTCATCGACGGCCCCGTCGAGTCCGAACCAATTGTGGCTCGGCCGAGGCCGTTGGCTTTGAATTTTCTTAGTCCCTTTACCAAGGCCGATGGCAGGCCGTGTTTCCATCCATCTTCCTGCAATTTCATGTGTAGGCTGGGTTTGTTTTGAATCAAGTCCAAACCAGTTCTGACTCGGCGATGCTTTTGGGTTATGCTCGCGACTGGCCCGATCATTGTGCCTGGCAGGATGGTATTGTTCACTGTTGGCCCGGTGCCTCCGTGGGACTTTTCTTGTCCCTGAAGATGCAACACTGGCAGAATCCCAAAGATAGTCCAAGCCTCCGTCAAATCCCAGCTGCGGCGTGAACGGGCCACGAAACTGCCACGAAGTCTGTAGTAGCCCTGAAACAGCAGCTTCCTGTACCAGATCCGCGGCTTTGCTCTCAGCCGTTGGCATAGCTTGGGTAGACATGGACAGCGGCAGGCGTTGACTATCTGCCACCAACCCAAACTTTCTAGCGAACATGGGGTGTGGTACGGAGCAACTGTTTGGCAGAGGAATGGGTCGGGGGTCCAGAGAATCGCGAAATGACAGAACGGTGTCAAAGCCAAAGAAATTTGAAATCCAACTGTGGCGCTTGCGTTCAGAGACAAGACCCCTTGGTCGATCCATCCTGGGCAACTTGCGTATGCAATTGAGGTGCAGAATATGTATACGCCGTGATGTTGGATGCAGCAAAGGAATTGCCTTGTCGGGCTTGTCTGCGTCGCTGTCGAAAGAAGACGAAGTCATGGGAACTATTTCTTTCTCCTCGATAAATCGGCCTGCGCGGTTATATCCAATGTTCCATTGCTTTTCGTGGAACTCCTTGGGGCTGGGGCTTCGGAACGCCCGTGTGCCACCCTCGCGAGAAGAAACATACATGGTATGCTCTATCATCCAAGTTTTGCGGGTTCGAATGCAGCTGGGCTCTGCTGATTTTCGGTGAGTCGAAGAAGAGTAATCCGACAGTTTGATCGGGTATCTCTGGGCATGTCCTTCTCGCCACCGAATCAATTCTGGAGTTGGTCTGATAGCTGCAGTGATAGTTGTCATGTGTGGTATATGAGGGAGTTCAAAATCCGTCTAGATGAACATCTGTCAGAGTTAGGTTGAGCCGTCTTGATGTGAGACCTACATGTCGCCTCATATGGTGATGCCGCCAGCGCTGGAAGGCAGCCCCTGGATCATGGGAATGTTCGCAGTCAATTTCAATCAGCTCATAAAGCACGCCGCCGGCGAGATCAAGATTTTCATCTCCTAGATGCTCTCGGAGTACCAAAAAGACCTGATTGAGCAGTTGTCAGAAAGAACTTTTCATTGGAACCTGTGACGCGACGTCTTGTGCTCCCTAACCTGTTGGACACCATCCTTATATTGGTAGTTCCTGGGGATGTGAGCACAATATCGGACGAGAACATTGCGGCATTCTAGGAATTATCAGCAGCGGCATCCTCTCGAGATCTGAAAAGCATCGACTTGCTCTTTTCATCGAAGCTATTTCGAGATGAACTGTGTGCTACAGAGAGTTTCGGAGAGCGCACCGAAACGGGAGAGGCGATATAGTTCTCAGGCAGAACCAGCTGCCCATGCATATCGTCCAGCTCCCAGGCGAGCTCTGAGGTATCCATTCAATCTTGGAGACTGACACGACTGCGCATACCTGTCACCAGGCAAAGGCTATGAACGATGGCGTGCAAACAGGATTGGTCACGTAAAAGCGGTTTGAGTGGCCAAGCTAACGTTGGTGGATAGCCCTGGATGCGAGACTCTTTGTTGAACAAGATAAAACATTGGATGTTGAGTTTGAGTGACACAGAATATCTAGTCGTAAAGTACCTATATGGAGGAAGGCATGCCCTGACGATGAAGCATGACTAAGTATTGCTTTCCTGCCCAGGCAATTACCTGCACTACCTAAATACCTACGAGCCTGTAGATAGGGACCTTAATTACCTTAGGCAAATTAGCAAAGGAAGTCTCGGAGATGGTTAGTAGTTGCTCTCAGTGATGGCTTATAAGCTTCAAGTACACTGTGACCGTACTTAGCAGGCGAATCGACGATCCAAAGATCATACATTCTACTTACAACTACCTCGAGTTGCCCAGAAACGCGAGTTCGTTGGAGGCTGTTCGTCCCCCAAGACCTTTCAATAAGGTACTATCATGTTTGTTTGAGTTGATAATGACGGATCAGATTGAAGACCCTGAATGTGCCAATCTCCATTCTGTTTACGTCTCGCCTGCCACGCAATGCAAATTCCTCAATCGAAAATGACAACTTGGGTGACCAACTCTGTTCTTTGCAATCCGATAGATTTTCCTGCAATACCAGATATTCCAAGTCGTGTGACTCGTAGGCATAATTTGTTCTGGCGCCTGGCGCCGAGAAGTGAACATCTCGCCCCTAATATCACTCCTTTGCCTCAAAGGCAGGTTTGAGAAGACTCATTTAGTTACGGCGGCGCCGAGGCGAAAGCCAAGATCTTTGTCACCTTATCCGCGCTAGAATCTAGACTTACGACAAACGCAGCTAGCTACGGGAATGACTTGCCGTGCGAGGCTCTTGTTTTTCCGTGGATCCGTGAGGACGAGAGGAAGCGCATCGCAACACTTCCTTTAGCTTGCCGTCGACCAGGTAGGCTTCTATATCGGTGGTCGCCGACGAGGGTGAACCGGGGCATTCATGTGTTTGGAGTCACCGGAATCCCTTTGATGCTGATGGTGTTCATGAAACGTTGGCTTGAGAACTACTCTCCATCTGATTTCAATATCTTAACCTTCAAGCGCTGTTTGATTGGATGGGCAATAATTGATATGATGACTTCCGAAATTCCGTGACCGTCCTATTTCCAGCAGGCGATCCACCGCCCAGCTACATACAGGAAGTACGGAGTTCTAACCTGCCCTTGGTTGGTGTGAATGGAGAGAGGTAGTTGTAGCATCCAATCAGCAGGAGCTGCATGGTATTGCAACCTGATCCACGGCGTACTCCCTTGGACGAGATCACAAATCCCGATAGCTTGAGCCGTGCCCTCCTCCATCCTATGCCATGTGCCTTGGTACGCATGGCATACCTTACGCAGCAAAGGTGGCGCGATTCCGCCCCACCCCTCACTACCGCGTCGACTTCCCGTGTGTGGATCATTTGATGCTCCACGCACCCCAGAGTCCTAACTCTCTCCTCTTTCAGCAACGTCAGATCCCACAGCCCCACACTCAGTACTCAAAATGTTCCGTATTGGGTGCTGGGGCAGATGCCTCTTCCCCAATGCTCTGCTGAAGAGGTGTATTGCTTGGAAGACATAAGCTGGATGAGACGAATTAGAAGGCCCCCCAGTCCTCCTTTGTCATAAACCCCCTACCAAAGTTTCCCTCCTATCGTCTGTCATGCCCTTGAAGAATTGAGGTGGGGGGAAACCTCTCCCCGTCCTTTAGCCTTCCCCTCTCCTCATCTGGGACAACAGGTGTGCTACATAAGGTGGAACAGCTCTAGTCCTGAGCGACTCTTGTTCTTTCCCGAATTTTGTGCCGGCCCTTAATTATTTCAGTCGCAAGTTTGTTAGCTACCTTAGTCTCACTACCCGGTTTCCTCGTTAGTTCCGAGGTGACAAGCTTCGATTCATGCCGGCCTCTCATGTGTATATAAGGTCCTCTTCAGAATCAACATTGTTTCTGTTGTTCTTCGACTCTCTTTGTCGTTTGCGTCAAGATACCCCCGATCTGCTACCTTGCTAAGTTTTGTCTTTATAAACACTTCTGTGGGCTTATTTGTCAAGCCGTTACTTTGTCCCCGACCTTTGTCTTGTGTTTAATTTGTTTAACTCTTGAACTCGATATGGAGTCGCAACCAGACCGCAAGGCCAAGTCTCAGAACTATGATATTGGTACTTTCTTGCCTCCGAGCATCTCTAAAGCGTCATGTCTTGTTAACCCGAAATCGCAGTAATTGTTGGAGCTGGTCCGGTGGGCCTGATGTTGTCCACCTGCTTGGCAAGATGGGGCTACAGAATCAAGCATATTGATAACAGAGCAGAGCCCACACCTACAGGCCGAGCTGACGGCATCCAACCGCGATCCCTGGATCTGCTGCGGAACATGGGACTCAAATCTGCCATCATGGTCCATAAGCCTGCGAAGGTTTTTGAGGTGGCTTTCTGGGATCCTTTGAAGAACGGGAAGGGAATCGCTAGGACCGGCACTTGGGCTAGCTGCCCAAGCATTATTGACGCCAGGTACCCATTTACAACCCTACTGCATCAAGGGCATATCGAGAGAGTGTTCATTGCAGACATGGACAAAAATGGGGTTCAGGTCCAGCGGCCATGGACTATCAAATGGTTTGCTTCGGACGAACAGGAGAATCCCGAGTATCCAGTTGAAGTCGAACTGGAGCATCTGGATGGGACTTCTCAGGAGACCATACGGGCTAAATACTTGTTTGGCGGTGAAGGCGCACGATCTTTCATTAGAGAGCAGCTGGGAATCGGTATTCAGCACAAGGATCCCATCGCATACGTGTGGGGAGTCATGGATGGTGTTGTCAAGACCGACTTTCCGGATATCAAGGTACGAACTCCCCAAACCCGCTATTTCCGGGCAGATGCCGATGACGAGTTAGATGAAATGCACCATCCACAGTGAGCATGGGTCAATCATGGTAATCCCCCGCGAAGATGATATGGTCCGCTTGTACATCCAGATCGCATCCTCGACAGACTCGGATTGGAACCCGCGGAAGACTGCAACAGAGCAGGAGGTGCAAGCCTCCGCAAAGCGGATTCTTCGTCCATACAGCATCGAGTGGGAGCGGGTGGAGTGGTTCTCTGTATATCCAATTGGTCAAGGAATCGCAGACCACTACACATTGGACCACCGCGTGTTTCTTGGCGGTGATGCATGCCACACTCACAGTGTCAGTTATAACTCCCGCTATATCATTGCGAAATTCTAATGTTTGGATGTAGCCGAAAGCCGGGCAGGGCATGAACACGGCCTTCCTGGATGCGCTAAACCTGGCTTGGAAGATCCATGCGGTCGAACGAGGATTTGCAGATCGCAGTCTCTTGAAGACGTACGAACCGGAGCGAAAAGATGTGGCTGAGACGCTGCTGGACTTCGATAATAAGTATGCGAAACTCTTCTCCCAACGTCCCCCAGATGCCATCGAAGTCGACGCAGCTTCAGACATTCCCGAGATGCAGGCTCAGCAAGACAACGACTTCATGAAGACATTCAAAGAATCTTGTGAGTTTACGAGCGGATACGGTGTAGCATACAAGCCAAATGCCATCAACTGGTCGGAAGAACATCCAGCCAAGTCGCCGCTCATGCATCCAAAGGGAACAAAACTTCGCACCGGACGCCTTTTGATCAACGCAGATGTGACACGAGTTATTGATGCAAATGTGGTGCACTTGGAGCAAGAAGTGCCTCTCAATGGATCGTTCCGCATTTTTGTTTTCGCAGGGCAGCCGTCCATAACTCGAACAGCCCTTCAAGATTTCGCCTCCCAACTCAAGAATAAACGATCTTTCTACGCGATGTATACGAGGCCGGATATAGACAGCGTATCGCATCATGAGAGACACAATCCTCATAGCCTGTTCTTCACGATATGCACCATCTTCGCGAGTACACGGGGCAACATCGAGATCAGCCGCGACGTCCCGGACATCCTTGCGCGGTACCGAGAACATGTTTATGCGGACGATAAATGGGATCGCCGAGTACCAGATGCCAAAGCAGCAGCGCATGCAAAGATGGGGCTTGATGAGAAGAGAGGCGGCGTCGTCGTTGTCCGGCCTGATGGGTACGTTGGAATGGTCTCCAGCCTAGTGGAAGGCAGTGGTACGGTGGATGCCTTGAATGAATACTTCGGTGCGTTATGTACCAAGAAACTGGGACGGTTGCTTCCTCAACTCTGATCATCGCGGTCATCCCAGCAGTCTCCAAGTTGGGCTTCTGGTGTGCGAAACATTGTCAGGAAGACCTTGTCGCTGCTCAGATAACTTGCGATCCATTAATCATCATATACCACTGTAGCGCATTATGTAATGGCAGGAGAGGATACAAAGTCGCATGCTCCTATTTGATATCGGGCCTTCAAGAGAGTCCCGTCGCCAGTGGATGGCTTCACGTAAGAGCCCGGAGACAAGCTTTTGGGCATGA
This sequence comes from Reticulascus tulasneorum, assembly GCA_001557505.1. NCBI lineage: Eukaryota > Fungi > Ascomycota > Sordariomycetes > Glomerellales > Reticulascaceae > Reticulascus > Reticulascus tulasneorum. The sequence continues at coordinate 3,093,832 of LSAX01000003.1, read as the reverse complement.
GGTAACAAGGCTAGAAGTTAACTGTAGGTCAGGACACTACTCAACGTGAGAAACATTGTCGCCAACCAAGTTTGAGACTTGCTGAAACCAAACTTAAAGATGGCACCCCACGGAGGAAAGCTCTTTTCATCCCATCTTAAATACCTGTTCGTGCCTGTGTCACGTACCTCTAAGACTGTGGCACAGTGGTTCTGGAAGGTGCGGGGTGCCAGATGGGCGTACAGGGGACAAGGCCTACAAAGTCAGTTATATGCCTAAGGACCTAAGGACCCTTAGGAATGGAGGTAGCTAGCGCAGGGACCACCGGTTTGCCCGCTAAGCCACTTGCGGAGAGTTTGTTGCAATTGGATCCAGTGGACTTCAAAGATACCCATTAACACCTGAGGCATATGTACATTCAAGAGTGGCGTACAGGGGAGCGGAGGAGAAAAGTACGTACCTTACCCAGTAAGTTTGGCCAAACCTCCAGATGTGTAAAGTTCTTGGTTCTACCAATAACTTATTGGTAGGGTTCAGTGCCCCAGGTCCAGCTAACCTCAAGGGCGGAACAAGGTTCCGCCGAGCCTGTTCTGCGTTCTGTGAACGCTCCTCTCAGCAGGTTGTAGGGCGTTCAGTAAGGCTGAAAGCCCCTCAACGTTTACGGAGGAACTTGATATGATAAAATATTTTGCTACAGCCCTAAGCCCACTTGATTTTCGGGCCTCGTGGTTGAGTGACGTGATCTGAGGGTAAATATGGGGCCTTATGTAGGTCTAGAAGGAGCTGATTGGTTGTTTGTCGAAAGAGAAGCTACACCTCCACCAAAAGTTTGTTCTGGCGCATATATTTTTGTAACAAACTTTTCAAGAGCGTGACTGCAAATTTTTAATTTTTTAAGACCGAAAAGGTATATCTTCCTCTACCTATGGTGGGAAGAGTCCTATTCATCCACTTGCGTATTCAAATATTGTAAGAAAACTCACCACCACCCAATATTTCGCTTGCCTCTTCCACCATACAGCCAACAACAACGACATTGACCATGTCTGCCGACAAACGAGTCTGCCTGTAAGACGATTCAAGAATTGAGACCAGACCGAGCTAACAACCTTTACATAGTGCCTACTCTGGCGGTGCGTTCTCCCTCTGATGGCTGGCCAACGAACACCTCCGGCCCCCGCTATGGCAACCTTCGATTGCTGACGTCGCACAGGTCTTGACACTTCGACAATCCTTAAATGGCTTATTCTTGAGGTAGGAGGCTATTTTAGACCTTACATGGCGTCAATTGAAATGCTAATGTAATCGTTTCTACAGGGCTACACTGTCGTGGTGAGTCTCTTTGCGTCCATCTCGAATTAAGGCCCAACGCTGACCCAGATCGCTTCCAGGCTTTTCTTGCCGATGTCGGTCAAAACGAGGACTTCGCTGAGGTGGAGAAGAAGGCTCTAGCTCTCGGTGCTGAGCGCATGATCATCGAAAATCTACAGCAGGAGTTTGTCGATGAGCTCATCTTTCGGGCCATCCAATGTATGTCTCGGTTCTGCTTGTATCAGCACATACTTGTGCATGGGCGGTATAGGAGAAAAGACTGACACAAATGAACCAGGCAATGCGATTTACGAGGACCGGTGAGTTCGATCACAACTCCTTCACAAACCCCCGACCCCGTTGATTTTGAGCAATCCAGAAACTTCATGGCATTTGCACACTCCTTTCTCTAGTTTCCTAGCTGATGGCCCTGTCAGATACCTCCTTGGAACAAGCCTGGCTCGTCCTGTTATTGCTCGCGCTCAAGTCCGGACTGCCCATAAATATAACTGCAAGCTTCTCAGCCACGGCTGCACTGGCAAGGGCGTACGTAAATCTTACATCTTTCCTTTGTTGTCGGTCCTTGCTAATAACAGGTAGAATGAGTACGTTTTCTCGGCGTGCTGTCGGGCAACTGCCACAGAAACTGACGGATGACAGTCAAGTGAGGTTCGAACTTGCCTGGAAGGCGTGTGACCCTGTATGTACCTGTTGCTCGCTCAAGCTTGCGCAGCAAGATATCTAACGAAGACTTAGAGCCTCTCCGTTATCGCCCCGTGGAGGATTCCCGCATTCTTTAACCGTTTTCAGTAAGCTTGGGTCACGACTACCAAAATAATGAGTTCTAACGTGATGCTAGGGGCCGACAAGATCTCCTGAAGTTTGCCGCGGAGAATGGCATCCCTGTCTCATCCACCCCCAAGGCACCGTGGTCTCAGGACGGTGCGTATAGAGATATGTACCTATGCTAAGTAAACTTCTAACTCTCCATCAGATAACCTAGCTCACTGCAGCTACGAAAGTGGTATCCTTGAGAAGCCGCACGTGCCTGCACCCAAGACTGTCTGGACTCGAACTGTTGGTACGTTCCTTTAGAGCTATCCTTTAGTACCTACCTTTCGTTGTAGTATCAGCTAATCATCGTGAATTCCAGATCCGCTCGACGCCCCCGATATCCCCACCAAATTCTCCGTCACCTTCCGAGGTGGAATACCTGTCAAACTTCAGGTTGACGGTGGTGAGACAGTGACCGGCTCTCTTGAGCTCTTCAAAGCCCTCAACGACATCGCTGGCCGTAACGGCGTTGGAAGGATAGACATTGTTGAATCACGCTTTATTGGGCTCAAGAGCCGTGGAGCGTACGACTCTCCTGCATTGACTGTGCTAAGGCTTGCACATATCGATATTGAGGGGATGACGGTCGACTCCAAGGTCAAGCAAATAATGTCCTGGATTGGGAACGAGTGGTCACAGTGCCTCTACAATGGTATTGTTTCCCTTCTTCTGCCCTGTGAAAGTGTTGGAACTGACATGGACAGGCATGTACTTCTCCCCTGAACGTGAACTGCTCGGTAAGTTTGTACTCTAGCTACAACATGAGCAAGGCTTTGCTAATTACGACTGCCAGATAACTCCATCCTGTTCAGCCAGAAGCATGTTCACGGTACAGTGGACATGATGGTCTACAAGGGAGCAGCTCACGTCCTTGCCAGGTCCGCGCCTGAGAGCAACTTGTACAGCGAGGAACAGGCCAGCATGGACACCCTTGAAGGCTTCAGCCCGGAGGATACCACTGGATTTATTGCCATTCAAGCTATTCGATTGGAGAAGTACGGTGCTGCCAAGATCAAGCATGGCGAACCGTTGACCCGAGGCCTATAGAGGTCTAATTCCGACGACAAGGTGAAGCCCGAATGCAGGTCTGCCGCCTCATCTCATCTAGCTCGTCAATCAAAAGTCTAAATTCATTTGTAATTATACATTTAAGATTATCTGCTACAGTCTAACGTGTAGAAGAGGAACTCTAATTCACTATCTCTCTGACATAGTCGTGATGAACTGGAAACGCTCAGCATCCGCCTCTAAGATTTGAACGTATCTTTCAAACTCGTCAACCTCTGGGTTGAGCTGAGATGTCGGAAGCTTTGTTTGTACTTGGTTTTTACGTTTGCAGTGGTTGGTGCATCCGGGTAGATGGGCGCGCGTCATTATTCTTGACTTGGAGACCCTTCCAGGCAGAACCCCAGGCCTTAGATTTCTTGCGTGCCATGGTTGCTTGGTCGAAGAAAGACCACTCGTAACATATTCTCAACGCGGTTGTGGATACGAAGAGTGGTGATGTACGGTTTGAGTTCTGATGATGAATTTCTTGGAGGTACCTCACACTTTGTTAGTAAAGTATTTACTGCCTAAGGCAGGAATATAAAATCCGCATACACATGCTCATTGCGTACTTGCCTACGATTCTATGTCGCTCCTTCCTACTCTTTTGTTCGCTTCCACCCCCGATCAACTATCGCATCCACGCGCCTCGCGCACTTGATTCGCGCCCATGAAGTCCCGACCGAACCTCCTCCTCCTCCTCCTCGACTGCAAGTTGATTCATCATCGATCCCAGCACTTTCCAGCGCTGCGCATTCTTGCAACCTCATTCCGACCCTGACCACACACACAAGTAAAGCTCCTGCTCTTCATAATTCTTCCGGGCTTCTATCTTTCTCAGAGAGCATCGTACCGCGCCGCGCTTGACTTCAATCTTGCCTCAGCCGGATTGCTTTGTGACTGCTGCTTCGCTTCTATTGGCGACTCTTCCGTCACAGAGCTCCCATGCTACTTCCCTTTTTCTTCTCTCTTTTCCGGCGCATTTAAGCTAACAGCAATGGAGCCTTCAGCGAATGCCAGATCGCGCTACATCGGCGGACCGAATCGAACAATCAACTACATATCTGGATGGCCATGGTCTGGTCCTGGTCTTAATCTCAACAACCCTCCCAACCGCCCTGACCGGAAATACTCCCACACACGCTACGACTCTGCCAAAATCCCCTACGAGACGTCTTGCTTCGACAGACGAGCTGGATTTCGTCATTCCTTCCACCCCTGGGTGCCGTACGATTTGAACCTCTACTACAATACCGGTGACGATCCACGGGATCCCCTCACCAGCTGCGTCATTCCACACTGGAGATATCCGCATTTCCAAACTCGCTACGAACTAAAAAACTCTACACAGTCGACGTTGGACCCACGGGGCTATCTATCTGGGAATCCGAATTTCTTCAAGCCGAGAACTGTGTTTGCGTCTGCCGTCATCTCAACCGCCACCACCTCGGACGCGTCTGACAGCCGCGGGTCCAGACCCAGCGATCTCCTTTCGGCACCAAGTTCGGTTGACCATACTCATAGGATATTGTTGAGTCAGCGATCTGCCCCAACACTGCGCACTTTTCTTCATTGCTTGAGCTGCCCCATCCCGACAAATCCTGTCAACAACGCATCTCGAAAACGGCCAGCTGAGGATTCTGAACTTGGTCTCATTGTTTCTACTGCAGGAGACCCGCCAAACGCCGATGTGGTAGAGATTGTACGGCATCAGGTATCTGCCTTAGACCGAGATTTTGTCATCGTCAATGCCGGCGCCGACGTTCAGGCACCGCAGTTGGATTACCAAAGTGTACGCTCCCCATGTTTCCAATCTCTTGGGTAACCGCTAACACTACGCAAAAAGGGACTGGAATCAGCGCTGGAGAACGTCCGCATGCTCCGGCTCTTCTATATCATGACATCAGTCGCCGGCGCGGTCTCGAACTTTGGAGTCAAATTCTCTAACCATATTGCGGGTTTAGGTAAGTTGCACTGTGAAATAATAAGATTTCTTTTTGCTAACTCACCACAGTCTACCGTAGGCAATGGGATGTTGTCGAGCGACGCCGCGTTGATGAACGAACCGGACACCCCGTCACTAAGCGCATCAAGGTATCTCGCGACGAGGACTCTTCCAACGATGGTTACGACGACGAGAGCCCCGATGTTCCCGCCAAGGAGCCAGCACCGCCAAAGGGGGCCGACTCCCCAACCTCTGTGTCCACACTAGCCATCCCTGGCAGCTTTCCTGAGTTGGCATCTACATCTAATGCAGACACTGCTGAAGAGCAGAACACGGAAGTACACAGCCAAACCGATGACTCCCCTTTGCGGAAGACGTGGGCGAGGAAGGCGTTCGAGGACATTGTCAAAGAAATGTCTGGCTTGAAGCGGAAGCCAAAGATCTTACCTGGAGCTCCCGGAAGGCACCTACCACGAAAGAATCCCCTCTCATCGATTCTCAGGGTCAACAATTCACCACGTATTGTGAAGAGACTCCAAAAGTCTCGTGCCTTGAAAACTGTACGATTCACCGATTCATCGGTCCAGCACACTCCATCGCCCTCTCACCCTCTTTATATCGAAACGGACACGCTGAGTAGAGCGATACCCGGAACTGATCATGACATCTTTCCTGGTGTGACCAACGATGAAAATGCGTACAAACTTTCCTTTTCGCAAAGCCAGCCACATCCGCAAGAAGACTGGCAAAACCAAGGCCATCCAATAGCTTCTCTCCATAAACATGGAAATGCCCATTTGATCCGAGCTCGACTTGAGCGGCGCAGAGTTGAAGAGCAGCGACTTTTCGGGAAGGAGGCACTTGCAATACAGCAACTGGAGCGGCAGCAATTGCGTCAGTCTCGCGTGAACGAACCGGCAAGGATTACCGGTGATGCACTTGAAGTCAAGGACAATGACGAAGAGGATTTGTTGAAGCGGCATCCAAACATCACAAGGCGTTTTAATGAGACACTGGATATGCTCAAGTCCAAAGGTCATTTTGCACATAATCAGCCGCTTGTGCGGCCGGCATCACCGCCAAGCGAACCCCTTCTCCGCCTTCATATCAGCGACGACAAAGAAGAGGAGTTGGATGATCTTGGCGCCACGATTCAACTGAAAATTGACGCCAAAGAGGCTCATCGGAGAGCAGAGGAAGCAGAGAAAGCGCGACTCGTGGAGGAAGAGAAATTGCGCTTGACTGGGGGACTGCGCACCCCTCGTAGACTGATGGTCGCGCCGCTGACGCCAGACTGGACACAGAAGGCCACGGCAACGCTCCACGCTCCGGCCAACCAGATTCTGGCAAAGACGACTGAGGCAGAACTGAGACGACATGACTTTTTGAGGCTTGTCCCGGAAACCGAGTGGCTCAATGACGAGATTGTCAATGGCTCATTACTTTGGCTTGATCGATATGTCAATGCAGCAGCAGGCATTACGGATGTTCGGTCTGCTGGACGAAAATGCCTGGCCTTGTCTTCGTTCTTCTACAAGCGAATGCAGGATCATGGGGTCGACAAGACTGAACGTGCGCTCCGCCGAATGGGAGTTACAAAAGCCAATTTTCTCTCGATCAACACAATTCTCCTTCCCATCTGCGAGAACAACCACTGGACATTGCTCGTCCTTCGGCCAAATAAGAGAACGATATCTCACATGGATTCACTGAATCCGGCAGGATCGCCACATCATGTACGACGGGCGAGAGAATGGGTCAAGGCAATCCTGAAGGATGATTTCAAAGAAGACGGGTGGGAAACGGTCCGCCATGCGGCCCCCCCGCAAACGAATGGATATGACTGCGGTGTTCACACCATCACCAACGGAATGTGCCTTGCCCTCGGACTCAACCCCATCGACACTTATACTTCGCACGAGATGCCCCTACAGCGCTTAAGAATTGCAGCCATGCTGTTGAATGGTGGATTTACGGAGGACTTTGACCTCGCTACTTTGTGATTTGAGTGCAATCCTTGCGAGTGCCGCACTCGTCATATACTGGCGATTTGACTTTTGCGGATGGTTGGCGCAAAGCACCTATTTAGTTGGTTCGTTGTCTACTTGGAGGCCGGTTGCCAAAAAAGGACAATATTGGAACTGGTCGTTCTTTGGACATTGTCAAACGATTGTTGTGTACATAATTGTCTATGGGTTGAGGAAAGATAGGAATTGGCGTCGGGAGTTTGGGATACCAAAGGGAAAATGGGATGGCATTTCGCTTTTGCGAACTCTTACACACTTGTGTAGACCATGGAGGAAGATTTGCGTGTACGACTACTTCCAGTCACTGGAGTGCTAAGAGGCAGGCCTTGGTATCTTCAATACACGAGTCCAAGAGCCCCAGTAGGCTAGATGATCACAATAAAGTGATGTACAATTGCGTCCTTTCCCGTTCGACATGTTTAACATGCCGCTATTTTGCAAAATAATATGATACTCACGGCTCACAGGAGGTTGATTACGCAGCGAGCTTCTAACACATCATGGTGTCCCTTTGACGCAGAGGCCACATGGTTTCAACGTCCCTCTCAGCTGTTGTCGCATCGTCGTCTATCAGGTAGATAGCGACAGACACTTACTGGGTGCTCGGTGCTTACTGGCAACATCACACTACTCATTCACTAGCCAGGCTGTATCATGGCCGTGTCGCTGAGGCTTATTGGCTATGGATATTCGTGGTTCGATTGCAGCAAACGCCCCGCGAGAAAAGGGATGCAAGTGTCACTGGGAGGACGGAATAGGCAAGTCGATGACTGAGGCGCTGTGATCTTTCACACCACGCCATTTATGGACGGTTCGATAAGCACACGCAGGGAGGACAGAAGTTGAGGGCGTGCTTTGCCCGCGGGCACGCTTATCTGTGCAAGAAAGCAGACAGGCCGACTATCTCACTGAAGATACATGGCTCAGCTGGTTGGCAGGTGCATTCGCTTGCGTGGCCTTGGCGATAGAACCTTCGCGCTCACGGGATGATCTTGCTGCCTGCTGATATCTGTCATGAATGGTATTTTATATCTTGAACCTGCCAGATGTGCGTCGCATCCATGGGGCAGACATGAAGCACAAGCCATCTGCATACCACCATCCACGACTCTGAACCTCCCTCCAGCGGAACCATAAAGCTCAGTTGGCAGGCGACTGGGGAGACGGCCCTCATTCAGCCTCCATCGATATCTGGCCGAAAGAGGCATTTGAATGCTCCCGGCACGAGCGCCTCGACCAGCACCCCAGCCCATCATCATCTCAACCAGCACCTCAACCCATCGATCTCTCCCCACCTCCACCACGCATTTGCATGTCTTCCTTTGAACCTGCGGCCGGGCCCGAGTCCCTGCTGTCCTTCGCTTTGACGTGGCAAGCTAGTCACCTGGGCCATGGGCCCCGGCGTTGACCAAGTGCTCCACATCCCCTTCGTCCCCTTTCCTCTAGCATCATTGTTTCCAGCAGCCGGCAGGACCGTGGGAGCGACCATCATGGTACGTCAAAAGCTAACTGCGGAAACAAGAATGGTGTAACGGTCTTGGCGAATCCACTGCCCCAAGGGATGCTCTACCACGTAGTACAACCCATCTTTTGTGGCGGGCGCAAGGTTCACGAGAAAGGGAAATGCGGTGGAAGCCTTCTAGAAGCTGTGCCGAAGCGGCCGAATTAGAGTAGTCTTACCGTTGCATGCATGCGGCAAATTGCGTTTGTCTGCTGTCTCTTTGTCTCGGACCTTCAGTCTCAGGGGTAAAGAGAAAATCTTGAAGTGTCATTCGCGAAGTTTTTTTGTGACAGGTTGCGGAACTCCTCGCCAACGGCCAGCTGCGGATGGAGATGGGACCGCGGCGTGCTCACGCATCACGAAGTGGAAGAGATTTCAGGTGCCCGAAGCAAAAAGACGTATACGAGACATATGTGTGTGCGTGCGCACGTACAATTCCCCAAACAGCCAGGTCGCAATTTGTTTCTCTTTGGAACATGCCGGGAAACTGGATTGGCGTTATGTAAAAGGATCCATATTGAACCGCGACTTTCGGGCATCTCCTATAGGATTTCAACAACATCACATCTTCGGGAAGCGAGAAAAACGGCTCAAGGCGAGAGGGTGATGCCCGCGTGTGGCCCTTCAATTGGCTGCGATGCATTTCGATGGTGCGTCTCACAAGAAACGTGGTTGGCTTTTTCTAAGATTGTTTTAGAATAGCGTCCTCGCCGTTTCTAGAGCAGGCTTCCCCTTCAGGAACAGTTTAAGAAAAGAAAAAACCACCAAAAAACCAAACACCAGACATCATCAAAGCATCGTGACTATCCCCATCAGACTAATAATGGGCTGCGAAATGAATGACCTCAAACGTCTACAAATGTTCAAAGCTAGCTAGCTAGGTAGTTCGTTCTAACCCCTTTGGTATGTCAAGCCTACCTATCACCCTATGTAGACACCGGTTCCGCCTCCGCTGTATCCTCTCTTCCTATTTATGGCCTGCGAACCGGATATCGGCCATCTAGATCTTACATTCACACTTGCGGTGTAACATTGCCTGGCGGACCATACCGGCATCGTAATGTTACGGGGCGAATTCGATTATGTAAAGATCCACGGGGGCCAGCGAGAATTGCCGATTCGATCATCAGTGCTTCTGCATTTGCGGCTCTGACCTTGTACGATGACCGTCTCGTTGAACAAAGGCATCATCAGATAGTTGGTGTTGTTGCGATCAGAGCCGGACAAGACAACTGCTATGATAAACACAGACGGTGTCAGACCGGCACGAATAAGCTCGTGCGTGGATGAATTGCGACTCGGGATTGAGGCTCAGGGCTGGATTTCAAAGCGGCGAGTCTCTTCACCAGTGCTTGCTCCCTTAATTCACGGAAGTCCTGATATTCGTGAGATGGCGGTACGGTTGTGGTTGGTCGATCCACCCACCACCATCCTCCCCTCTCCACCCCTTTCCCATCAAAGTCCGGGCACCCGGCGAAGCCGTGATGGCTAGCGGGCTGGAAGCAGCGCCATTCCCGAAATGGAAAGTTTCTAGAAATTGCCACAGTGGATTCTACCACCTTACCATATTGAGATGGTGGTGGTCGGATGGCAAAGATTGGCGCCGAAGCGGGCGGCCAGGGGGGGGGGATAGAGGAGTGTGCGTCGCCATCCATCGCAATCATCTTCAAACATGGAGTAGCAGCGAAGCGCCCGCAAGGTCTGAGTAGAGGAAACGCCTTTCGAGGCGTGGTAGGACCGCGAAGTCCACTTGGTCAGGTTCACTTCAGATCGCTCCGTGTTCAACCAGTCCCGTCAATCAGCCAGGCCACCAGGCCGCCAGTCCGACTCCTCATCTCATTCGAAGACAATCCACGTGTAAGAATGTGTGGTAAGGTCCGGCAGGGGTTTGCGCGGATCTACCTCAATGTGCACCAGGTCATTTACATTACACGTACGAGGTAGGCAGTAATCACGACGTTATTAGTTCCGTCGTGCAAGGGTTCAAACGCCCCCCCCCCCCCCCCCCCCCCTCCCCCGTGGAAGACGGTGAGAATGGAATGTTCTTTGCACATTCCTATTTCGACGATGACGAACCAAGTTCCGCCCCCGTTTTCCTCGCTTCCGCCGCCCTCGAACAATATCCCCCTCCCACTCTTTCCCGACTTGGTGCGTTAGTCGTACTAACTGCTGGTGCAAATAATGGCCTTGTCCGCCTGGGCTGATGCGGGCGGTCGGATGGGAGCCAACCGTTCTGGCGCAATTTACCTCAACAAACGTCTGGACCCGACCAGACATGTGAGGCACGCGAGGCTGTAGCGCTGCGTCGGACTTCAGGTCCGTTTTGCAGATGAAGAGCCCTCCCGATTTCAGCTGCGATCTAGCAACTACCGCAGTCCCCCATTTCAGCTTGCCAACTGCGGATAACATCATGCATCATCCGCCCGTCGTGCTATTGAAGCAGGTCAAGCTACCGGCATGTTCCCCGTGATGACTATCACCGGCTTTCCTGCCAACCTACCTCGTCTACTACTCTGGCCTCCCTGTCCGGGGCATGTACCTGCCCGCTTAAGGTGTTCACAAACTTTCGCGCATGTGTGTAAGTGTGTACAAACTGCGTGACTGCGTACGAGGTGGCGAATACCATCCGCAGATCGTCGTGGACGCACCAAAAGGACAAACCACGTGGAAACGCGACAAACCCACACACATCCTCAGCTCCTCCCTGTTAGTCGTGTTTGGCGAATAAAGGTAGAACAGCACGTAAAAGCGGCAAGGATTCCCATCACCTCAGTCACAGACGGCCTGACGAGACAATAGCTGCTACACCACACCACCACCACCACTAATAAGTGGTTAGGGTTCTGACTGCCAATAAGTCAGGCTGCCCGCAAACGGCAGTGAGTCGCTCGTTGTTGGGGTTTACAGTGCTTGATCGGCACGCCCTTCGCCTGTTTCGCATTTGGACGGATGCGACCTTACTCAAAACGCCTAACGACTTGCAGATTCTTGCAGGAATCTAGCCATTCACTGGAGGGCTGTGATTTGTAGTAGGGCATTTCATCACAAGACCAATTGATGACGATCCAGCGAAGATGGACAGGAGCTAACGAGGAAATCTGTATTATGAGATGGAGGCGTGGAGATTGTGAAATTCCCCGACTGGGCTATGATCGCCATGGCGGAGTGTCCCGTTGTTTTGACAGCGTGGCTTCGTGCTCTCTTGGAGCCTGACTTGGGGATTCCAGCAATCTTCTGGAGTACATTCCTAATGCCGGTTAGGGCTGATGTTTATAGGAGGATCATCCCATCAGAATTCACACGACCCCGATGTAATCGACTGGTTCCTTTCGCAGTGGCTCTCCTGAGCACTGGCTCGGATATTTACATGCCGCTTGTGCATACTCCGGTCCACTTGCCAGCGCCCATCATTGCAATGCTATGTAGATTGGTCACAGAATGATAGCAGTAGAGTAGCATCGAACTACGAAAAGCAAAGTCATGCGGTTCAAGGAGAGCAGATAAGGCGCGCCCTTTTTATTGTCAGTTCCCGACCGTGGCTTGAAGGGATTCGCGCGATTCGTCCAGCCATCCCGTACGATCGTACGAACACAGAGCCATGGCTCACTCAAGGGCAAATGTCTGGCTGTGATGACACGATTTAGGGCGTCTAATGGTGCCGGCGTCCGCGTTGGCTTTGCCGTTTGGCTTCTTACCGTATACTTCGTATGCATCAAAGGCTGTGCAGCTTGTAGTCTTACTTCAAATGGCCAGCTTGCCCTACCAGCAGCATCAACGCTCCGGGGCCAGGCGGACATTCAGCCGCTTCCATTGGTGTTGGGTGAGATCGGTTATGCCCTTTCAGATCCTGCCAAACTACCTACCTCTCTAGGTAGGTTGGTCAGACGTAGCATGGGAGAAGCGAGGTCTTGGCTTGCACCGATTCAAGATTGGCTTCTCTGGACTCTCTAAACCGCATCATCAACCGTGGCGTCGAAGGGAACAGAATGTGTGCAACAAGAGCTGAATCAATCGCCAAATATTGAGGCTTCCGGCCAACCGTGACATGTGGTTGCGGCGGTACCCACTGACTCGGATGGTGGTATTGAAAGAGAGCTGACAGGAAGCAAGGTGGGAGGAACTGCAACATTCACACCGACAACTGCCGGGTTACTTCTTGAGATGGCTGCACATGCTGCAGCATGGTGATTGGAATTCCCCATTGAAACCCGCCTCAATCTCGGCCGAGTTGTAATTTAGATCGGGAATTGTGAACCCTTTGCAGCTGGTGATTGATGGGGCATCGGCAGACGGAAGATGCAAATGTGGCAGGAAAATGGGCTTCCATGGATCCTGGAGCCAGGGGTCGAGGTGCCGCATGCATTGAAGGGGCAGCTTGCTACTTGCTCTTTTGGGAAAGCTGCGAGATGGGGATACCGCCAGCCAGTATCCTTCAAGAGGATCTCTGTGGATCTGGAGAACAGATCTCGCAACCCTCCCCTCGTCGGCTACTTGGCCAGGTTTGGCGAACTGCGGGCTGCCGAGGCTTTGGGGTTGGGGCTATCTTCCCCCATCCTGGCAATTGATAATGGAATCTCTCAAGCACCCTTGCATTCGCTCTCCGGGACAAGACAAGATTGTCAAGAGAAGACTACCAGGATGGGGATTAAGTGCCTTGCAATTGCAAAAGAAAGGCCGGCTCACTGGCGGGGCGCGCGGGACGACCATACGGAGAAAGGTTCCAAGTAGGTAGGTAGAAGGTAGCAGTCTGGTTGGACGACTACGTCTTATGCGCGAGCAGGCAATTTAAAGGGGATGAATACAGATTACCATAAGTATGCATCCCAGAGGTGATGGGTCGTGGGTCGCAGAAATCGGCCAAGGAGCGGCAACCTGGATAAACTGACAAGCGGCATTAACGAATAGCGCAAGGAAGATAGATGAAAGAAACGGATGCCCGTCGGAAATAATAAACGTTTCCCCAATCATATCAGATAGATTGTTATACAGTACTCCGTAGCAAGGCACCCAGTTCAAATGGCGACGGGTTGACCAAGGCCAACGGGCGCCAGTCGATCGATTGTCGAGAGGGGGAGTATGTACTGGTGGAACAGGAGGGAGTGTCTGGCAGAAACGCCGCCAAGTGTTCCACAGGCTCTCCAATGGAAAGGGACGACTGACGATAGGTGTTCTGTAGCGCCCTCCCATGCAGCCCCCGAGTGCCAGAGTCCTGCACTCATACCTGGCCAGGCCCGTTGAGTAGTTATGTATGATGATCTTGGAGGAGTCGAGAATGCAAAACCAGGCGACGGCGGCGACGGCAAGCGGGAGAGGGACGATTGGAAGCGGCAGGTTGCAGGGCATGATACCCGCTAACAATAACATGGGTGTTAATAGCCAGGACCTGGCCAAGAGCCATGACCGGCGTACTACATAGTACTTGACTATGTACGTACTTTCGTATGTATTGGGCCCTGGGGGAATCCACCGTAAATCCACCCATTCAGTCATCACTCATTCCATCCTTTCTTCTCGAAGTGGAGGTATGTGGTTCCTTATTAAGGTAGTCTCACCTCTTGGATCGTCGCTTTTGAGCCGGGGGTAGTAGGGCTCATGGGGGGAGTGATGACTGGGGGAAGAGAGCGTGAGAGAGGAAGGGGCTTGGCTTGATGAGTGAGACGACGGCGGACCCATTCAGCAACCTGCTAACTACCTCTCGTCAAACAAAAGCAGATGAAAGCGGACAGCAGCGAGGCGCCAGGCAGTGGAGAAGTGCCCCGTACATAATTACTAGTATGTAAGAAACAGCAAACGAAAACATGTAAGACACCGAACAAGACAAGGGTGGATTCAGCGGCGGATGGGGTGCGAGTAAGCTCTGGGGGGGGAAGCATGATTGATGAGCGAATCGACAACCTTTAACAGATGTAGATCGAACAGAATCCGTAGAGGTATCGATCGTGTTGAAGAAGAAGCCCTTGGCCGAGCTGCAGCGCATCGCTGATGGAGAAGCTTCCCTTCCCCAAGCCCCGGGGGACAGGACGCACACGCATACAGTGACATTAGGGCGTGCGCTAGCTACACGCATAATGTGGACCACGGAAGACGTTATCTATCTGCGTTATGTGCGACCTACGGTACCTCCAGGCAGGTAGATCTAAAATGAAAATCATCATTGGGGGGGAGGGATGGAATGATGGATGACGGATCACAGCGGCGGGTGGGAACACATTTGGGCAAACCCCACCGCGCACCCGGCTGCTACTCCTCCGCCATAGCCAGGCGGGGCCTTACAATGTTGCAACCTAATTACATAAGTACCTGCTCGTTCGTTGGCGTCCGGAACGCGCCAGAGTACGTACTACACAATAGGTAGGTAGGTTGCGAGCTCGGTAAGGAGCAAGGCAGGACATGGAGGTTCAGAGATACAGCGGATACACGGCCACCTGTACGGGCCCTCGTGGATGAGCTGGATCTCCTGGAATAGCGGGCTGCTTACGCGTTCGAACTAAGGGCAAAGCATTCCGATGGGTTGTATGAGTGAACCAGAAGTAAACACATCAACTTGCAGAGCCCACAGGGTACGTGGGACGACGAATGCAAGGTAATAATAAATATCGTACTTACCTAGCCTTAGGTCAGCAGGTCCGATACGTACATCCAGGTAGGTAAGGTAGGTATGTAGCCAACAAGAGCAACTAACTGGAAAGGCAGTGGGCAGGCACGGCAGAACCTGCAGCCGCATCTGTTTATTTTCTTTGTTTGCCCGATTGCCTTTTCTCGCTCGCTCCCTCTGCCGCTGCTCCCACAAGCCGAAGAAAGGCTTGATTGACCCGCGGTTTCTATTTTGTTCTAGGTAGTGATGGGGACGATGGATGGTTCCAAAAGTGGACATGAGCACCAGAATGGGCGTTGGCGGCGTCGATTCCAATCGCGTTGCGGCAGGGGCACAAGCTTTAGAAGGGGGGGGGGGGGGAGTGGTCAGGGTCAGTCACATGGTGGCTTTTTCCCTCGCCTTCTAGCCTTTTTCCACGGCTTCCATTTTCCCTCGCCGCTTTTCATGCCCCAATCCGCGCCATTCCCGAAAGGGCAAGCTTTATTGCTCATCAATCCAACCGAGGCCATGATAGGCCCGTCCTTGTCCTTCCAACTCTTCTAGCGCCCTTCTAGCGTTGCGCCATTCCCTTAACTTCTTCCCTTTTGTTGCGTTCAGCCTGCAAGGGGGGGTGCCACACCCTCCCTTTTTTCCCTTGGCCAGGAAGATTTGGATGGGGATGGTTGGTTGGGAACGGGTACGGGGTGAGATGTGTTTGCTTTAGCAGCCAGGCCCATCCATTGCGTGCTACAGTCGCCGGAGAAGCACATCGTTTCTGTTAGTTGCAGCCCGCCAACCAGGGTACTCGACACCTATCCGACCCCTGGTCTCCTCCTTGTTCCCTCATCATGCTTCCTTGTCCGAACAGTCAAGGGAGGGGGCCCCCCTCCCCTACCCCAGTCATAGGCATTTCCGTGTAGGATTGGCACGCGACAGGATGGGGTGGAAACTCCCCAGATGGAGGAGAGAGAGAGAAGAGAGAGAGAAGAGACACAGAGAGAGAGGGTACAGCCTGCGAGTAGTACCCGGTGCACTTGGTTTTGCTGGCATGGATACCTAATTACCCATGATAGGTGTATGTACATTCTGCTGTACATGACTTGCTTTGCCATCCAGTCGACTACCTACCTACCTAACCTCCTAAAGGTAAGGTGGTCATAGTCAGAACAGTAGGTAGTAGGTAGGGTACAAAGGCAGGTTAGGTTACGTGCCTACTTTGGACAAGTTCTAAATAGTCGTGTACCTAGCACTGGCCCCGGGCACCCCTGCTAGCCACCGTAATGCCCGCCCCCGTTCCCCCCATTCGCCTCCCTCCAAGTACCTACCCTTTCTTTGCGGAGTCCGTACCTAGGTACCTACTTTGCGGTTTCCTTCCCAAAAGGCGCCTAAGAACGTCCGCTGTGCCCGTCATCTCTCCTGCTATTGCTGCTTGTTGCTACTTCAAACTTCCTCTCTTCCCTCCCTTTCCCTTCCTCAAACACATCCGAGCCACCATCATATATCCGTTTTCTTTTTCCTTTCTTCATTCTTCTCTCTTTCCACAATTCTCCGCCACATCGCAACAAAAACAACATCTTCTCGTGATACCCAGGCTCCTGCCACCCCCCGCCTCTAATATTCATTCGTGCTTCCTCCCACGTCTTTGTCGCCCGCCCGGTCTTGCAACAAACAGCATACTTCATTCAGTCATCGACTTAAAGCCTTGGGGGAATTCTTCGACTCATTCGCAAGCCTCGACCCCGTATTTCTCAGTACTTGGGACGGAAAAAGTAGAGTTGGTAGCCTGCAGAGACGCTCATCACGCCTTCTTTTGTCTCACTCTTGTCTGAACGGAAGCATTCTTGTCTCTCGGGGGAATTTAGGGTTCGTCATTCTGCGACTTCCTACAACATCTTGGCGGCGAGACATATCGATCTTCAGTTATTGATTGCGACGAGTCACTCGCATTCCTTTGCCAGCCGCCCAATTACGCGGCGAGTCGTTGGACTGTTTTCCTGTCAAGCCCCGCGGGATATCTTTGGCTCTGGTCCCGTTAAACTCGTTCGTTTGTGAGAGAGTCTGCTTTCTCTCATCCACAGCGAAGACATCACAAGCGGATATCCACAGCGCACGGTTGGACCTTGTCACCTGTCTCTGACATCTGACACTCCGACCCTCTGTTCATAACCTGCCAGTTCCCGTCAAGTATTTTTGGGGATTGCGTACCCAGCATCAAACTAGCCGAAGCTGGTGCCTGGCCTGACTTCAAAGGCTGCCTGCAGCATATGAGAACCGGACGACGGCGCGCGTAACCACGAGAGGGGAAGTTACGACACAGCGAAGGTAGAGGACGATCTTTGACCGGCTCCAACTTGGCCTTCTCCCTGTCACATGAGGGTCTAAGCAGGACAAGAAGACTGCGACCAATCTTCTTCCGCAGCCCCCTTGCCGACAGGCACAACCCGCCTATTTATTTCTCTTTTGGGGCCTTGAGTGGAAATGAGAAAGTCCAGGATAAGAAGGAATTCTCCCGTCTACTTGAGTCCATCACCATCTCCCGAACGGGAACTATCACCACCAAACCCGGCTTCAGTCCTCCCGGACTGGGAAGCCGATACCATCATGTCCAACTCCAGGCCATCCAGCTTGGGCATGTTCCCGCCATCTACCTCTTTACCACCAACACCACCAACCCTCTCCGAAATCCTTTCCAACTCATCATCACCGCCGTGGACACTGGCAGCCTTCATGGCTTACCTATCCCAGAACCATTGCCTCGAGACTCTGGAGTTCACCATGGACGCCGAACGATATCGAAACGCCTATAGCCAGATTATCACCGAGCAGGCAACCTGGATCCAAGACGGGAACGACCATGTCTGCTCCCTATGGGAAAAGCTGATGCAAGCTTACATTATTCCCTACGCCCCGCGTGAAGTCAATCTTCCTTCGCCCGTGCGAGATCATCTCCTCAAGCTGAACTGTACTCCTACCCCGCCCAGTCCGTCCGAGCTGAATGAGGCAGTCCGCATTGTTTACGAACTGATGAATGATTCCGTCCTTCGACCATTTATTGAGTCGGTCCACCCCCCTCAGCCCGAGTACATGATGGAGGATGAGTTGCATGACTCTCGGCAAGGAAGGACGCGCCTGCGAATACCGAAGGATATCGAACTCAAGTCGGACGAGAGCAGTCGGTCGCCCAAGTTTCTACCTCAGTTGGCGGTTGGCCGGGGCGGGACCGGCAGCCGATCTACCTCATCTTCTGCCGAAGCTGCGGACCGCGACGGACTGACGGACGATAGCGGAAGCGCCGCCTCTCCACCTGGCATGGAACCCATGACACCGCCAACGACCCCTCCCACGTCAGACTGGGCTTTCAGCACGTCACCGGGAGGATTGCAGAGGGCTTTGACAGCCCACAACAAGGGCTGGAAGAAAGTCGGCGCTAAACTGGGCTTTAACAGGAAATCTCGAACGAGCGGAAGCCGATCGATCCCGCCATCCTCCACTCCAGCAGATGGAGACGTTCCAATGAGCGATGCCGGCCACAGCCACACATAGGAAGCACAGGTCATGTCACCACCTACATCCGCTACAACAGCCGTCTTCAACCCAGATGGGCCGCTTGATGCCAGCGACAATGTCAGCTTGAGCATAAACCCATGGGAGGAGCCTCACCCGGGCAAACGGCTGTCTTACCACGAGACAGGCCATAGCTTGGTTGAGAGAGCTGCTGGCGCTGGTAGTTACCACGTCAATAACGGATACAGGGGGGGCATGGCCGCAAAAGGACTTGGTCCAATTCATCATAGTCGACCGTGGCTGGTCCGACGAAATGTGCGTGTCAGAGCCAGGATACATACGCCAACACCACTCAAGATTCCGACTCAAGTTACCGATGAGCAGGGAATGAAGACTGCACCGCTTCCATCGACGATATCTCCGGCCGCGACTCGTATCACCGAGGACATCGAACTGAAGTCTGCACCGCTACCGACGCTGCCGAACCTGAGCATGATGTCACCGGTGGAGCCATACCAGATTGGAATACCTTCCACGGCTGGTGCAACGGATGCTCTCGACTCGGACACCGAAATGGATATAAGCTTGGCCGCGCAATTCGAGGATCTTGATGGCGAGACGCCTCCGCCGATCTGTGCACAGGTCCCATTCGTCCTGAACGACTTCTCCAATCTCCTAGGAATCAGGATGGACACAGACGGCGAGGAGGACGCCATCACGGTCGTCAATCCAGAGGCTTGTTGCGTCACGGCATCGGACGAAGACTTGTATGGTTGGGAAGCCGAGCTGGATCGAAAGCTCACTCTTGACATTTCCAAGACGGACTCGGTTGCTTCGTTTTCTTCCGGTCAGGACTTTCACTATCAGAGGGCCGGTGGGGCCAAGCGTGGCCTGTTGCAGCGTGTCTTCAGCATGGGGGGCACCCCGAGTGGTATCACCGTCGAGGTTCGACGAGCAAGCACGGCGAGCTGAACGAGACACGAAGAAGGCATACGAAACAAAGAAAAAACAAAAGACAAACTGCCGCAAGGACTTGATACCACATCTCCCCACATATGTCAGTGTTGTATACACGCTGTCCAATATGGGGCCTTCGACTTTCATTGGGATAACTACACATCATTGGCGAGAGGGATATCATCATTGCATTACAGAGGAATACGGAAACATAGACTGGCTGGGCTTTTTTTGCGAGGAGTTTTGGTGTCTCACATATCTGGGAAGGAAAATTCATTCATGATGCATTGCAAGGTGCCTGGCGGTTGTTTGTTGTGGATGTGGAAAAACATCGATTTTGAGCACATCCAAAGAGCTCATCATCTGTCTGGTTATGGTTCTTGGACTTTGTGCATGAAATGTAGCCTTGGGAATGAGCTCATGATTCTTGTACATGTGTCTAGTGCGCGCTGCCCTTGACCCTCGAAGAGGGAGCAGGACATTAATGTCTAACTGTTTCATCATCACCTTGCCAGTCCTGTGAATAAAGACACGATGTGCTATGTAGGTGCCCATCGCGGCTATGAATTCCATCTAGATGTGTTGGTGTGTATGGCTGACCTACCAGTTCTCACTTCATTCATATGCCTGTGGGTACTTCCCAAAGAACGGGGTATAACAATTCACGTCTTATTTTGCCGATGGTATCTCGTTTGTATATATGCCTTCTATAATAAATGGGTACAATCAATGCACAAAAATTACGAATATCAGCGTTGGAGCTTCTTTCCATCTCGCGAGGCTCGGTCCCTCCATCCCGAGATGAGCCGTCTGCCCAACTACCTAACGGCAGGAATGAAAGAGGCATTTTGTCCGACGAGGCCATAATGCTACTCGGTCAACTAATCATCCCCTCTGCAAACCATACGTATCTGTTATGTGTCGTGTGTATTTAAGAATACCGACATCCTACTCATTCTTCTGCAGCCCGATCATGCCTAGAGTACATCTTATACTCTAGGGAGCTGGCAAAGTCGAGCTTGCCCTGCTCAACCTGCTTTCTCGTCGCCGACAACATTGGTTGCGGCAAGCCCATAGACTCCAGAAAAGCAACAGCTAAGACACAGTCAGTCATCGAAGTCCACCGCGAAGCAGATATGCGTTTGAGGCTACTTACTCTCTTTCCATTCCAGGTCCTGGCGTTTCCTATCCCACTTCAGTTCCTGGCTCATGATATCGATGATCTTGGGAAGAGCTTCGAGAGTAGCTTGTGCGTTTAGGAACGCAAGCCTTGTTCGCCTGGCCAACACATCCACCGCCGTCTGCGCGTACTCGTAGCGGATAGCATAACGAACCTCGCCGTCTACGAAAGGGTACAGTTGCGATATGCGTTCGCCACGGGCAGGGAACCGCTGGTCTGTTGGCCGGCACAGGGCCGCGACAGCCCAAGCACGATCGCCGTAGCTCTCAGTGAGGTGCCTCGCCACCTCGGTCTCCACGCCGAAATGCTGGATGATGTTGATGAAGAGGGTCTTGCTGAAGCCATGAGCCCCGATGAGACGAACGTTATGGGTCTGGCAGCTGCCGTCCAGAATCGCCCCATCGTCGACCACGTCGGTGCCGCTGACACGGGGCGCATCGACAAATGCTTTCGTCTGGAGACCGAACTCCTTTACAGCTGCATCTACACATTCTTCGGCCATCTGGCGATACGTCGTCCATTTTCCTCCAGCGCAAGTAAGGAGGCCGGACGACGAGATATCCACAAGGTGGTTACGGACAAGCGACTGGGTATTCTTTGCCTTGGGATCCTTAACTAGCGGGCGGATGCCCGACCAAGCGGCCAGAACATCTCCTCGGCGAACGCTAATGTCTGGTGAGAGATAGTGACTGATCTCATTGAGGATCCACTGTATTGACTGCTCATCGGGAAGGGGATTTGCGGATATCGAGGACGGCTCGTCTGTCGTGCCGGCGATTGTGTTTCCTTGCCACGGGAGGAAGAAGATTACACGCCCATCCGAGGTGGACGGGTCAATGAGGCCCATTTTCGCTGGGCTATAATAGCCAGGGAGGATAACGTGGACGCCAGACGAAGGGGCAACGATATCCTTACATTCGGGATCATCCATTTTTCTAATGGAATCGGTAAACGGGCCGGTGCAGTTGATGATGCACTTGGCTCTCACGGTAATATCGGCGACTTTCTCCCCGTTCTTGCCCCCAACTAGGTCCTTGACTTTTGCGCCACAGAGCTGTCCATTCGAGTCCTTCATGAGGCTCGTCACTTCCATATGATTGACGACGGTGGCGCCATATAGCGCGGCAGTCATGGCAATCGACACGTTCATACGCGAGTCATTGTGCGCGCCGTCATAGTAGACAAGGGCGCCGACTAGATCCGTCCTCTTTAACATGGGGAATGCTTCGAGGGCCTTGCTTTTGGTCAGAAAGTACGAGCTCTCGATACCCTCGCTTCCGGCCAGCAGGTCGTAAACCTTGGTGCCGGCCCAGTAGTACGGCGCCTTCCACCACTTATCTATCGGCAACATGATGGGCAGCCACATGCTCAGGTGAGGTGCTGTCTGCAGGAAGTACTTGCGTTCCTTCAGTGCCTCTCTCACCAGCTGGTACTGAGCATAGTCCAGATTCCAAACGGCCTTCTCGAGATATCTCACGCCGCCGTGGACGAGCTTCGTGCTTTTGCTGCTCGTCCCACTGCTAAAGTCGTCTCTCTCAACCATGGCAACCTTGAGACCGCGTGTAACGGCGTCGAGAGCGACGCCAGCGCCGGTGGCGCCTCCTCCGATAATCAGCATATCGTATTCGCCATCCTCGCTAGAGGCACTCTCCTTCAACGCAGTGATCTGGTCGTGTCGGGGCTTGACACGAGGAAAGCGAGGCAGCTTGAATGTGCCATCGGCACCGTACAGCGGCGGCGGCACCACTGGGGGCTCGAAGCCGGGGATGTTTCGTGGGCGATAGGTATAATAGACGACGGCGCCCCCAACAGCAACGGCACCAGCGAGTGGCACCAGTCGCCTCAGGAACGCGCGAGCTCGTGGCATGGGGGCCATATTTGCCCAGTTTGTAGCCCAAATATCAATGGAAAGGAGGAGTGTGATTCGTAAGTGGCCGAAAAATGAAACACCTGGACGCTTGAAGCTGGATTATATTGGGAAAAGCGAGAGTACAGGCCGGTGAGGCGCAGGGGGGGTGGATTTGCTTGTGTCGCTCAGTTTCGAGAAATGACGGATGATTCGAGAGCTGGAGGCTTTTGTTAGATACATGTATGGACAGGGACTTGCAGGGTCCAGCATCCGCGGCGGGATGTAAGTGCGCCACGAATTATGTGGGAAGAAGTCCTCAGAGTTGATACCCGAATAACTTACAAACTTTATTCAGAATACGGTTCTCAAGCAGGGCGTACGACATATCCGCGCCTGTCTTCGTCTACCTGGTTTAGAGCAATGAGGAAGAGCCCGAGAACGAGAGATTTGACATGGCAGCCGATTATATTTAGACCGAGACATTGTTGGGTCTCCGGTCCAACGAGATTGGTGAGACCTGAACGGAAGTCGTTCGAAAATGGCTCTCTCGCTCCCTCTCCCCACGCGCGAACCCAGCTTCCCGCTCAACCGCGCAATTATCCCCATGCCCGCTTGTACCGAATCCGGTAAAATTGTCGAAGGGAGTCGGCCTATTGATCCAAGGACGGGTTTACAAAATCTCCACCAATGGCAGGGGAGGATGTGCAGGGGGGTTAATCCGAGCCAACGCATCCTGGGCACACTCCGGAGCCCAGGCGGGCCTGGTCTGCCGCGAGGGTGATCAGTATGTCGGAGCGATGAACTAGTGGAACAGGTGGTGGGACCACTCGCGCCTTGGATCATGTGGAAGAGATTGGGATATCGGTGATGGGAATTGAGGACGTCGCAACACGCTTCCAAGTGGGAGAATTCGCTCAAAACATCAGCTCATGGCCCCAACAGGCTCTGTTTTTTTGCGGCCCCAGGAGCCAGCAAGCACCATATCATTGTTTCGGGCACATTGCTAGCCAGACAAATGCATTAAGAAGGAAATATCCAATCTATGGGTGTGTGAATATACAGTGGCATCTGCTTTTCCTTCAGATTCACCATTAGAAATCCATCTTGGCCCCTTCATTCCTTATCACCGTGGTATCGTTGTTCCCATATCCTTCCGCAGCCTGCCCTTATGATACAGCCCTTAAGTATCCATCATATCATATCATACAACTTTCAAGGAGATCACCGACTGTCAATGCAGATCGTGAATAGTTCATCGACAAAGGTAACGACAGCATTCGCCCTCTCGGCTTCGACGTTCGAGGTCTGGGTTCCTCGACCGGAATGGATGTTGCCTCCCACATCAGCCAGGTTTCTCATCTCTATAGCAGCCGTACCAGAGGCATTGGTGCGCCTGTTTTCAGCCGTGGTGGCAGTGTGTCCCATGTTATCATCCGTGTCGCCTCTGCTGGCTTGCACCACTCTCTGGGCAAGGATAGTTGGCGTTCGACGGTGGGAGCCGAGAGAAGTGGGCGAGTTCGGCATATCAACCGCGTCGTGAATCTCGACTCTGATTTCCTCCGAGACCATGATTCCGCCAAACGTTGTGGTCTGATGATGATCACCGTCGGACACAACGCTGCTCGGCGAGTTGGGCCCGCTGCTACGACGACCATGCCAGAGCTTCAGAGTCGAGCTTGACTGGTTGGAGGTCGTTGGCGATGATGAACGCCCAAGGACAGTCGGGATTGGATTCCCGTCCACGTCAACTGGGTACGAAGTCCGTGAGCGACCCAGATTTCGAAGGCGAGACGGTATGCGAGATCTGCGAAGCGAATTGCGTCGACGATGCTGCGCGGTTGGCTTTGGCTTCTCGAGCGGTACGGATTGGATGAGGGGGGCGAGCTCTCGATGAACTGACTGCGCGAAGGCCATGTTCTGCGATGCGCCTTGGCCGACAAGCTGGTGTACCTTGAAGAATCCGAGAGGGATGAACTCGCATGTTCGGCTGGAAACATGGACATGAATTGGGATCACGAGACGGAAGGCGATAAGGGTGCGTGCCTCGTCCCTTACACCATTGTCATCTGCAGAGTCGCGAGCCGGGATCGTGACAATCTTGGATGTCAGGATCGCATCATCGAAGACGGGATCGTCAATCCAAGATCGGAGTGCCTCGAGAGTGTCGAACAGCTGGGACGCGAACACCATCTCCCGCGCGGTCAGTTTCTTCAGGGAGTCCAGCTTCCGCGACATGGACGCCACAGTCATGCGATCCAGTTGCCGGAGGAGGTCCATGTGCCACGACTCCAAGCGAGCAATGGGCATCTGCAGACTCGGGAGCAGGTTCCTGGCACCTTGCCGGACGAGAACGTCAAACCCGAAGCTCCCGACGCGTGCCCGGATGCCGAAGAATCCCAAATGGACTCCGGGCTCTAGCTGTCCTCTGTCGTCGGCATAGGCCGCCATGTTTCTCAGCTTCGATTCAAAGTCCCGGGCCTTGATCTGCATGCTGGAGCCGATGATGCCGCTGACTTGACGCAGTTCCGCAAAGCGATATCCAGCAGCCTCGAGTCTCGCGACCTCACGGTCGTTCTCCACCTTGCGAACCAAGAACATAAGAGAGCCGCGCCCGTACTCATGGTGCCTTCGGGGCTGGATCCCTTTCTCCGCCAAGTCGTCAGATTGGATGAAGGGGTCGGCTTTCCGCCCATTGACATCGGCGTGAAGGATGCTGTCGACTTCGCGTTGCCTCTTTCTTATCTCAGCTCCTGGCCTCTCGCCTCCTGCTCCGGTTGGCAGGATTTCATCCCACAGCATGCCAACTGATGTCAGGTGCTCCTTCATCTTTTCGGCCAGACCGACCGCCGCAACGCAAAATAGCTCCCGGATGATGACATCGTAGTTTTCCACCATCTCTCCATGCTCCGATATGAGCTGGACAGCGTCCCTGTTATCTCGATCTCTGCCAGTCCGAGGAAGATGGGAGACGTGATTTGCCATTCCGCCGACGAGTGTCGATATGCCAGCCCAATTCCTTGAGGCTTGAAACATCCAATGGAAAAGAGGGTGTGCCACGCTGAAGTTGTCGTTGCTGTTCTTCTCGAAGAAGGTGTCCGTGATCTTTTCCGAAGGGACCAGGCCATCGGGACTCACGAGGATGCGGCCATGCTTATCGAATACAGCTGCTGCAAGGACCACCTGTTGAGCCTTGCTGGCATAGCGCCGCATGATCCGGGCACTGTACATGGCTGTTCCGGCCATGAGGAAGCAAGCTCCCACGGACTATGGTAGTCAGTATCAGGGGGCTCATGATTGGGAATTTGACAACTTACCAGGCAAATAACCACAATCACCGTGGTGTTTCTCGACAACTCGTTGGTGCCGTTGTTGAGGCGTACAAGCTGATACTCTGTGCCCTTTGCAGCGCACCAATGCATGCCCGAGACTGCTCCGGCGAGGACGATGGCACACACGCTTCGCTTCCACCAGGCGTTCGTCCAGGCGGCTCTGAAGACGAAAAATAGAGCCAGGGCCACTATACTGGCTGCGACTGCGATCAAGGCCGCGCCCACAACGTTGACCGGGTTGTATATGCAGACGTAGTTTTCGATCGAGTTGTTTCCGAGATAGTGCATTCCGCAGATGGCGGCTCCTGCCAGCACGCCACCAATGGTGACTCTCCACCACGAGACGGTGTTATTCGTACCGACGGCGACGAAGGCGGCGAGAAGCACTATGATGGGAACAAAGAATGAGAGCGCGGTGAAGCCGCTGGAATAAGCAATTTGCATTTCGAATTCGCCATCCGCCAGGTCGATTGCTCGGTTTCCGATGAAATGCTACACACGTCGATTAGGAGGCGTGCTCGATGCTGGATCATCAGACTTACCATGCACCAGATGGCAATACCGCCCATTGTGACGGCGGATGTGACCAGGAGCAAACTGCAACGTGTTAGTGTCTTTCCCGCCCAGGGTAAGCATGCAGAATGAAGTCGCCATACTGGTTGAAGATGCCTTTCGGCGATGTCCTCCGGTTCAGCACCTCAAGGGTTGAGGCCGCTCCGATAAGACTGACGACATAACTGAGCGTGATGAAGCCGGCATTGAACGACTGGGGGACAATGTGGCCCTGGTAACGCTGCAACAGCTCCTCAGTGGTTGAGGCAGACATCTTGACGGTTGAAGTCAGCCGGGCGATGTAGACGTTTGCCAGTTGTGATATCCTGTCTTTTTACACCTCTAGTTCCTCGATACGTGATCGAGTTTCCGGCTCGTGATACAAGCTGCTGGTTCAAAAAGACACACACTTTGTGTGAGGGTGAGACAGCATGGAGAAGGTTGAACTCATATCGAGAGTGGGCTCAAGTAAGACGGAGTGGCCACGATCAAGGGGAACGAAGAACATGCACGCGCTTGGACATGAAGCTTGAGATCTCGAAGGCAACTCCACCAGCGAGGTAAGCTCGTGATGGTGACGGTTAGTCGGGGAACTCTTTGTCCAGTCGCGGCGACGCCCTAGTCCACAAGTCCAATCCCCCAGAGATCGAGGCCCCCTAGACCGATACGCTACCAGTGTCCTAGGACCTGCTTGCGTACGAGTTGGGAGACAAGAAGAGGTGTGGTTCGTCGGTATGAACCTGCTGCTGTACCCAGGTGCTCCGCTCTGCTAGTTAGTGGTGGAGTACGGAGTTTCCGCACAGAGCCCTGACTCTTCTTTTGCTCCCTCCCCAAGACAAATGCAAGTGGCTAGAGAAGCGAATGTGTAAATGCAGAACAAGGTTTCTTGACGAAAGTTCCCTGGCTGACGAAAGCGGTCAACTTGGACAGGAAGCTCAACATGAGAGAGGAAAATAGAGAATGAGAGAGAGAACTCTAATGGCGCGTGGTTGGTCTGGCGAGTAGATGTGTATCTGGACTACAATACACAGGGGCAAGTAGGGGGAACGGCAGCCTCTCTTGGCCGATCAATCTCCTAGCTGGGAGATCGAATCTGCCCCCCCCCTCCCCGACCAGAGAGCTTTTCCCTACCTAAACTCGTCGACATCGCCCCTGGTCGGTGATCGGGTGGACCTGGTTTATTCCTGTGGGTAGCACGGCCCAGCATCCGTACGATCCAATGAACAGACGAAGAGGCGAAAATGTCTTAGACTCGAGGGAGGGATGCGAACAGCACGGGCGGGCTGTTTCGATGATGGCTTTTGTCTAGGGCTGCGACTAAGGCGCTAGCCCAGCGCCATGACCCAGCCGTGCTTTGGGGGGGGAAGGTTTGGCACCTATGTCGACTACTGCTCGAAACGAGTCATGAAGGCCGGCCCCCCGCACAAGCGCGCAGGCAGGAGGCAAAGGGAGATCATCATGGGCAATTTGGCCGGGGGGTTGTGGGCGTGTGCGCGTGAGCAAGTGAATGAGAGATACATACATAGAGCACTATGTCCGGGTGCGGAACGAGATGAGATAGCTATGGATACCATGGCGTTCGTCATCCATCATACTACCCCCAATGAGGTGACGGCG
This sequence comes from Reticulascus tulasneorum, assembly GCA_001557505.1. NCBI lineage: Eukaryota > Fungi > Ascomycota > Sordariomycetes > Glomerellales > Reticulascaceae > Reticulascus > Reticulascus tulasneorum. Next base: position 3,065,626 of record LSAX01000003.1, on the reverse strand, counting down.
AGAGGTCTGTAGTGCAATCCGAGCAGGGATGGGGCAGCGGAAGTTGCACGGTTTGCACCCAGCCCCGATCTCTGGGTATGCCTGCTTGGCCAAAGTGCCAGGGTACTCGATAACCTACTTTTCACCACTCCTCCCGAGCCGAGATGGGGTTGCTCAAACGTACAGAGTAGCCAGAGGTATCGCCTCCTCGGTCACCGTCTCCGTTGTGTTGCTCCGTTGTGTTGCACCGTAGTATTCCATGGAATGCGTCCACATACTAGTCCCGAGCATGACGTTATCGAACACCACCGGGTGGATCTCGCACAATGAGAAAGAGAGCAACCTGGGAATTATCCTTATTTCAGTTCCTACACTAACATATGTACCATACGCACAGTAGCCCAAGAGATTTCCAGGCGCCAAAGATAAAACCCTTTCCCGATCCTCCTCTGTACAGGTGACAGCTAACCTTTACTCGGCAGCTGGCTGGCATGGGGGGGAATTAAGATCACTCTCCGGCCAAACGTAGGCGCTAAGAAACGCCACAGATGCTGAAAGCTGCGTTGACATTGACATCGTAGACTTATTACTTGCTGATATGCAGGTTTTTCTCCGCTACAAGCCGCACACCACATCGCCGAGTCGTCGCTCGCTCGCTGCCACAAAGTGCGATGGACCCACGGATGGTCAATGCAGAGAGCCGGACACCCGTATCGCTACCTACCCAAGGACAGTGAATCCCGGATTATTGGGTCTATCGAGATCAAGGGGGATAATCATTACATCCCTGCTGTCAATCTTCTGGGTAGGGGTGTCCCATGTCGAAAGGGGTCTCTCCATCCCACCCGGTATTCGTACAGCCTCTTCGTCGCTCAGCTCGGCTTTTCACAGTCCTTTTGGACATCGTACTCCGTCCTGGCTTTGATTGGCTTCCTTCACCAAGCATGATGCGGGAAATGAATTTTTTTGGCTAGCTTGGAAAGATGTCGGCCAACCAGCGCCGCCCAGCACACCAACAAATAAAGTCGTGATCTGCAACTCCCGCAGATGAAATCTCATCTGCTGCTCGGCTAATGCAGCTACCATCACACGAATACGCCGAGGTTCGAGGATACCTTATGTGCTTGCTGGGAACTATTGGTTCTGATTGTGTGAGTGAGCAAGTAAATACTAGCGTAGCGTTCACAAATGTGGACGTTATCACCGGCTCTTGGTTTACGTGTGCTAAATTCTCAACCGCCCGAATGTTTGTTTCGTGCTGGCAGCGTTTCATTTTGGCTAACCCATTCCTTGTCTAAACCTCCGTCTTCGCGACACTGGGGAATCGCGGCTTCTGCCACCATTCCCAAGTTCCCTTGGAGTCCTCTGGCCAAGCGACGTCCTTTTCCCTTCTTCCAAGTCCCACCTACGCGGCGTTTTCGTCATGCTGAACAGCTGAAACGAGAACACGTCGATTGCACAGACCACCCACATGCTGATTCTTATGTGCATTCAAGCTGAGTCGGAAAATCCAAAGATTGGTTGTGTACGGAGTAGAGCAACGACATCCTGAAAGGTCAATGCCAACCGACTAATGCTGGACTATCGCCGTTTCGGCGACCACCCCCAACTCTCAGCCTCTACGAAATTTCTCCGTCCATTCTACCAAACGGCTAACGCAGGAACAGGATTCAACCCCCATTTTCCCTGCCATGACAGGAAACCGGAGCACTGTCCGCCTCTCCCCGAGGCTAGCAACGGTGGACACACTAGTGATGACAGGTCTATCGAGTGACTGAGATTCCTTTGCCTCTGGCTAGTCTGGCAAGCTACGCAGACGCTCAGCTGGGGCGAGGTAAAAGGTGGGTATTCGGACAAGGCCTGTCGTTGTTGGCTCGCAAGCCAGACCAGTGGCCCGGTTCTGCCGGGTTGTATGTAGCCTCAGACTATTCAAAGAAAGAAGAAAGGAAAGGAGGCAAAAGGAAGGAAAAAAAGAACAACACCCAGGCTTGGGTTTCACTTCAAGGCTTGCTCCCACATCTACATATACAGCAGCCTGCCGCCTCTTAAATATGCATGATTCAATTTCGGCTGCAACACGTTGGCGGTGCCTCGTGAGTTCGAGCTTTCCGTGTGGCTCTCTGTTCCAAGACAGCGCTTGACATTGCTCGTGATATTCATGTGCCATCTTAGAGATTGCCGAGCTGTTCCCCATGGCTTTGACGGTTCATTTTCAGGGGTTCATCTTTCCCACCGCTTGGCAAGCTAAAAGGATGCTAATCTCAATGGCTTGTGTCGTACATATTCAGGATCGATATCTCAGCAGGTACCTATGCCGAACCCATCCGAGGCTCGTGTGCTCCGCCCTAATCTGTGGTGTTCAAATGGAGAACTAGTTTCTGCCTTGGCAATATTGAGGTCTGGCCCATCTACCCCGTCTCCAAGTTTGGGATCCCCAGGGTCCTCACTTACTCAAGACCCCTCGTTCGCGGACGCCCATATTTGCAGAGGAGTCCAGACCAAGATCCGTAGCACAACGATAATTCTAAATGACCCACGATATACATATATTGTATGTCCACTATCTAATGGGTGGAACAGGTCACTTGGGCTACGCTCTGAGTTGCGCCAAGTTCTTGATTTCCGGGAACATCGCTAACGGACCTCGTATCCTTCTAATTATCATGAATATGAACATGAATGCCGTAAGACGCAGGTTGGGATGAACTGGCTGTGAGGGTTGAAGACTCACAACACGGCAGTTGCTAAACACCACCTACCATCTGGATGACACTCACTACTGTCGCGAATTATGGGCTATGTATTCCTGTTGAATGACTTGCAGCATGATCTTTAGATGAAGTGCAGTTAAGGTTGGCAGTCTGTGAATCCTTTTCCGAATAGGTGCGGCCGCAGGGCAGGGTTACAGTGGACTGCAGCATCCATCTCCCCCATGTAATTATGCATAACACAGAACTTGAATCCGCGGAAAAAGGATTTGGCCGGGACGCCGCTGTATTCAAGCGAGCTACAGGGGGGTATTATGGCGGGGTTTATCGTTCTGATACCAGCTTGAAGATATGAGCGAAGTGGCAACGAAATCTTGTAGTGGGGGTTTTAGTAAATATCACATCACCTCATACCTTTTTTTTTCAGACTTCGCCGAACTTCGGCACCAAAGGTTATCATCCCCCGTCACCGACAGAACCTTCCGGTTGATTCACTTCCAATTAATCCTTAGCCCGGCTTGTACGGCAATCATCTCTTCCCCCGCCGGCAGACACCCCGCCAAAATGCCATCCGTTCGAGTTGCTCCGGAAGTCAAAGTCTCACCTCTCACCCCACTGACCCCAGATCTGTATGAGCGAGCTTGGTGCTCAATACCGCACCCAACCCTGCCATTGATTGCGACGGCCCATGCCAAATCAGTCACCATCTTCTCCCTCTCCACCCTCACCTCCCACAGCAAGCTCACCGGCGGCCACAGCCGATCTGTGCGCTCAGTCGCCTGGAAGCCGAACCTCCCACCCCACCAGCTCTGTCTCGTGACAGGCAGCTTCGACTCAACCGCCGGCCTCTGGCGCTGGGACGGCGACGTACCTTTCCAAGACCCCTCTGCTCCGACCCCCGTTCTCGAGACCGAGATTACCGCCCGGCAAGAATCGCGGCGCCGGCATGACTCTGACAGCGAGAGCGACCCTGACTGGGAGTTCACCCTTGTCCTTGAGGGCCACGACTCCGAACTCAAAGGCGCCGCCTTCGCACCATCCGGCGCCTACCTCGCCACCTGCTCGCGCGACCAGACCATCTGGATCTGGGAGGACATAGGCAACACCGAGGGCGATGACGAGTGGGACACGGTCGCGGTGCTCAACGAGCACAACGGCGATATGAAAGCAGTGGCCTGGTGTCCCGACGTGCCCGGTCGCAACTCCCGACGGCGCTATAGCTCAGACGTGCTCGCCAGCGCAAGCTACGATAACACTGTGCGGATATGGCGCGAGGACGGCGACGGCGAGTGGGTCTGCGTCGCGGTGCTGGAGGGCCATGAACAGACGGTGTGGGGTGTACAGTGGGAGGCTCGGCCGCGGGACAACAACCGTTTCCCTAGGCTCCTTACACACTCGGCGGACCAGACCATTCGGGTATGGGAGCTTACGGAGGAGATTGACGACGATGACGGTGCGCCAGGCTCGGGCTTCAGGAGTGGTGGACTGGGCGGTATTCCGAACACGATGCGGCGGTCGCTGAGGGAAGACTGGGTTTGCACAGCGGTGCTGCCTAAGGCGCATACGAGGGACATATACTCGGCAACTTGGAGTGCCACCACTGGTCTGATAGCCAGCACCGGCAGTGACGGCATCATCGCCGTGTATGGCGAGGTCGGTACCGAACCCAGTGATCCTTCCACGGACGATTCGGCACAGGAGGCGAAGCCGAATGGGACACATACTGAGGAGAATGGCATAGAGGACACTGCCGACCAGCAGCCAGTTACAAATGGACACAGCGCGGCATCTGGCGAAGCGCAGCCTAGCGCGCCAACGGCCGACACATGGCGGCTGCTAACATCGGTGCCAAACGCCCACGGTCCGTACGAGATAAACCACATAACCTGGTGTCGGAGGTTTGATGCCGGATCAGACAGAAGGGGGGTGGAAGAAATGCTCGTCACGACGGGCGACGAGGGCTTGGTCCGGCCCTGGCAGGTTGTAGTAACAGCAGAGCACAGACAGGGAGGGGGCGTGCTAGCCTGAGCGAGCCCCTTTATGGGCTGCGGGCATACTCTGTGGGTGAACGACATATTGGAGATGCCCGGAAATGTTGAGGACTATACTGGCACAATATTAAGACGATGATGTCCAATGAAATAATGCATAATCATTCGCCAAAGCTACTTAAATGCCCAGTGCTGGCCCCATCCCAACCCCGTCATTTCTACTCACACAGGTGCTCCCCCGCGTGGAGGGATATGTTACTTGGGAGTCGGTAATACAAATGTACAAGGAGAGATACACTCCGCGCCCACCATCTAATTCTTATTGTTTTCCAAGACCCCAGCTTGTACTAGGACATTACTCGCCCTTCAGCTTGTCCTGCTTGACAGTGAAGGCAACTCTCAGCAGCTCCTGCTCCTCCTTCGTATGCAGGCCCTTGTTACCAGCAGCGACAGACGCGCTGGGATTGCGGCCAGCATACATGACGTGCTTGCGATCGTGGTGCTGGGTCTGGTTGAGTAGGGTCTCAATGCGGGGTTGGGTGAAACTCCAAGCACCAGCATTCAGTGGCTCCTCCTGGGCCCAAACGATGGTCTTGGCATTAGGGTACATGTCAAGATTCTCCTTCAGTTGTTGCCAAGGGAAGGGGTTGAGCTGCTCGATACGGGTGAGGACGACGTTGTCAATCTTGTTGTCGGCTCTGTACTTGTGGAGAGCCGCCCAGACCTGACCGGTGCAGAGGATCACACGGTCGATTTCCTCGTGTGACTTAATCGTTCCCTTCTCGTGTTCAGGATCCGGAATAATCCACTTGAAGTGAGACTCGCCGGTGAAATCTTCAATATCAGAGCGAGCAAGAGGATGGCGGAGCAGAGCCTTAGAGAAGAAGATGATGAGAGCTAGGACATATTAGCGATTCGTTCATTCAAAGATAGGTGGGGGCAAGGGAAGAAGCTTACGCTTTCGGAACTGTCGGTGCATCTGTCGGCGAAGGACGTGGAACAAGTTGGCAGGAGTTGTCATGTATGCAATCTGCATGTTGCAGTCCTGATGCTGGCGATCCAACTTCTCCTCCGAAGGGAAGATACGAGGATCCTCGTTGCAAAGCTGCAGATAACGTTCAAGACGACCAGAGGAGTGTTCGGGGCCTTGACCGTCGTATCCGTGGGGGAGCGACATAACGAGGCCGGTTCTCTGCATCCATTTGGCTTCGCCGGAGGCGATGAACTGATCAATGATACATTGGGCATTGTTGGCGAAATCACCAAACTGAGCCTCCCACATGACTAGGGCATTAGGAGACGACAAGGAGTAGCCATACTCGAACCCGAGAGCTCCAAACTCGCTCAAGGAGGAGTTGGAGATAACGAATTTGCCCTGGTCCTTGCTGATATGCTGAAGCGGAGTGTATGTGTCCTCTGATTCCTGGTCGTGGAAGACGGAGTGACGCTGGGAAAAGGTACCACGCTCGACATCCTGGCCAGAAACACGGACGTGGTGACCTTCAGTAACAAGGGATCCAAAAGCCAGAGCTTCAGCGGTTGGGAAGTCAATGTTGTTTCCTTCGACAACGGACTTGGCTCTGCTGCTAAGAATACGCTTAAGGTTCCTGTGGACATTGAAGCCCTCTGGAGCGGAGCCGATAGTCTCGCCAATGTGGGTCAGCGTCTTCTGGTCGACACTGGTATCGTTGTGTGGCAAGACCTCAGTGGCCAATTCCTTTGGTGACTTGAAGCCATTCCATGCGGACGTGGTCCACTCTTTGGAGGTCGGCTGGTAGTCCTTGGACTTGGCGAAGCTCTCTTCCAACATGCCCCAAACCCATTGCTTGTGCTCCTCGACATCTTCCTTTGTGAACGTGCCCTCCTTGATCAGCTTCTCAACGTAGATGGCGATCTGTGACTCGTGAGACTGGATTCTCTTGTACATCAACGGCTGTGTGAAGGATGGCTGATCAGTCTCATTGTGTCCGTATTTTCGATAGCACACCAGGTCGATAATGACATCTTGCTGGAACTCGGCACGCCAATCGGCCGCCATCTGACAGACAAAGTTAACCGCCTCTGCATCATCGGCATTGACGTGGAAAACCGGTGCATCGATGGCCTTTGCGATATCCGTGCAGTAGGCAGTGGATCGTGCAAATCGAGGATCTGTGGTGAAACCAATCTGGTTGTTGACGACCAAGTGGATGGTACCACCAGTGGAGAAGGCGGGGAGGGAGTGGAAGCCGAGACACTCATAGACCACACCTTGGGCAGCAAAGGCGGCATCGCCGTGGAGGAGCACGCCCATGGCAGTTCGGTGTGTCTGCTCATCGTTGTTGTAGTGCTGAATAGCGCGGGTCTTTCCGAGGACAACCGGGTCCTCAGCCTCAAGATGGGAGGGGTTGGCGACCAGCGACAACTGCACGCGCTTACCAGAAGGTGTGGGCCTCTCGAAGTTCATGCCCAGATGGTACTTGACATCTCCTGAGCCCTCATCCTCTGCGCCAGCGGTTCCGGCGAACTCGCTGAAAATTGACTCATTCGGTTTTCGGACGACGTTGCTCAGAACGTTCAGACGGCCACGATGGGGCATTCCGATGACAATATCCTTTACACCGTAGTCGACGCTGCGATCGATGAGGGCCTTCATTCCCGGTACCAATGTCTCACAACCTTCAAGGCCGAATCGCTTGTCGTTCGGGTATTTCGTGGCCAAGAAGGACTCGAAGCTTGAGCTCCAAATCAATCGGTCGAGGATTCGTCGCTTCTCATCGATGGAGTACTTGAACGGCTGTGGTACCTCGATTCGCTCCCTCAACCAATCGCACTTTTCTCTGTCGGGGATGTGGATGAACTCGATACCGTAGGAACCGCAGTAGATCTTCTCGCACGCTGCGATGATGTCTCGAAGGGTCATCTTCTCCCGGCCTTCCTTTATGAATCGAGGTAAGATACCAGGGCCCAGTGAGTATTCAGAGTCGAGATCCTTCTCGGTGAAGTCGTAGTGCTCGAGGGTCAACTCCTTGGGCTTGATGTTACCGAATCCCTTGGACTCGTTGCGAATGCCGAGCGGATCGATGTCCGCCTTGTTGTGACCTCGAGCCTGGTACGCGCGCACGAGCAATTGAACCTTCAAATGGTTGGTAACCTCGGAGCCCTCGCCGATGGCCATGCCGCCCAGACCACCGGTAAGCCTCGAGACGCCAGTGGCACTCGGTACTAAGGACGGGGGAGGAATGAAAGCTTGGGAGATTGGCATGTCGCCGCTCTCGATGTTCTTGAAATACACCTGCCACGACACGTGCACACTCTTGGGATCCTCTTTCCATTGCATGTACATCTCATCTATGTAGTTGGCTGTGTTGCCGGAGAGGAAGTTGTCATTCGGGTCGGGGGAGGACTCGATGGCACTCGTGTAGCTCCTTTGGCTGGTGAGAGCCAAGGGCCGGCGGCAGGAGGCGAGCTTCCATGCTGTTTTTCGGGAGGAGGTGAGAGTCGAGAAGCATGATGACGAGGCGGACGAATTGACGCCGCCTCTCAGCACTCGAGTGCCGGCCTTACACAAGGAGCTTCGCAGCATTGTGTGTGGATTTGTGGTGGAGAGCAGAAAAAAGAGGTTCGACCAAGTCGAGCAAGGGGAAAGAAATAATTAGGATTGAAGGAAACAATCGGAGACGGCCTGTCTCTTGTCTTCCCGCTGCCTCAATCAAAGATGATTAAAGGAATGGCGGAGTAAGTCTAGCTCGTAGGGGGTGATGGAATGAAGCTTGAGAGAACGAGAGGAGAACCTGCAAGCTGGTGTAATGCATCCCCATGCAAAAATTCAAGGTGGCAATCAAAGAATGACTGGACCGTCGGGTCTTGCCGTAAGAACTTCGGCTATTCAGCTGCGACTTGGGACAAGTGATTCGGGTGTCAGGGTGGTGGTGGTGGTGACCACGGGACAGCGGAATGAGCCAGTCACAGGGGCGTTAGCTTGACACGGGGAATAATGCGGTAACGATTGTGGATGGACCCAGGTCTGACTAAGACCGTGCGAAATGAGGCTATTCCCACGTTCGTCCAGTAAACCAAAACACTGTAGCTAACTACCGAACCTCTGCCACACCTAGTAAACGTACCCGTAACTCACTCCTACCTAAGGGGAACGGACTGATCGACTGTCTTGGATTGATACGTAATTATTCATGTGCAGTAGCAACCACGTTGGGCTGGAATAGACTGGCTGCCATTGAAGATACCAGCGGAAAACTTTGCAACACAAGCACACGGGCTACCAAGAAGAATAATGATAATAATAATAAAATACGCCTGGTCCTGACACTGGGTGATTTCAGGTTGAGGCAAGTCATGACACTAAACCAGTTTCCGTCTTCATCTCGCACGGCCTGAATGTTTCAAGGCCAGTAAATTTAGCGATTTCGCTTACTCCACTGTAACTTTACAAGGTCCAGGTCTCCTGAATTCTTTCCAGACATACCCAATACGTACCGGCTAGGTTAAAAGTTAACAAGTTGGTGCGCCACAGCTAGGCAAGCTGTGTGGCTGACCGAATACCTATTCTCTGTGGCACTCCATCAGAGCACCAAAAGAAAGTATGAGGACGTCAGTGTGAATTCACACATTGCTTTATAGGCTCGTCTCAACACCCCATTTCCAAGTCTGGCACGTGCCAAAACATTAGGGCTCCTTGCCGTATGATCAGCTTCATGAGCAGGTAGTATCAACGAAGATACCTTCCATAGCCCAGACACTTTTCGTCGTCGAGGAGCGGAGGGCTCAGTTCGACGAGCACGGAATGAGAGTGAGGTCATGAATGGTCGCCAAAGACAACTTTCACGTTCATCTAATATCATACGTTCAGGATGGCTGTGCCGTCGGGGCGAGCAGCCTTCAAGAAGAAGGATGGTATCTTGACAATATCTGGTGATCAGAAGTCGGTTATCTGGACTCCATGGCCTGGAACTGGCCCGCCTACGGTCTCTTTGGCACTCGCGAACGTTGCCAGTAGGCACACCCTCTAATGCTGTACCTCGAAAGATAAGACAGGCTAATGCTGTATTGCAGATCTCCAGCAAACACCAGACACTGCACCTAAGGTGATGTTGAGAATCATCGAGAAGCCGCCGAATGCCACAGAGCAGGTTGCCTACTCATTCCATTTCACCTCTCCGGAGGCGCGACCAGAAGCGAATGCCGTAAAGGATGCGCTTTCGAAGCTTCTCGTAGACATTCGGTCTGGCGACCCAGGTTTGCCCAAGCCGGCAGCCGTGTCCACGCCCAACACCAATGGTGCAAGCGGGTCTGGGTCCATGACCTTTGCAAGCTCAGTCAATTCCAAACCCGCTTCCGCTCGGTGGTTCGACGACACCCAGCTGAGAGGCGATATCGAGCTCCAGCAGTCGCTGATGAAGAAGGACCGCAACCTGCACCAAACTTACATGGATGCCCGAGCAACCAAGCCGGACTCCATATCGGATTCAGCCTTTAATTCCCAGTTCTGGTCGACACGCACCAATCTTTTACGAGCACACGCTATCGAGATGAACCAGAAAAAGGGCGCGTACAATGTTCTGTCGACAATTAAGCCCCGGACCGAGGGCGAGGAACTCAAACTGAACATCAGCGTGGAGCAAGTGCAGCTCATATTTAGCCAGCACCCCTTGGTCAAGAGGCTCTACAATGAGAACGTTCCCAAGGTATCGGAATCAGAGTTCTGGTCTCGGTTCTTTCTCAGCAAACTGTCTAGGACTCTGAGGGGAGATAAGATCCAGGATGAGAGAAAGGAAGGCATTGTAAGAGATGCTATCTTCGACGAGCACGACGAAACGGAAAACACGATTGGCTTTCAAAGCAAAATCATGGCACAAAGCGTGCCTCATATCATTGATTTGGAGGCGAATGAAGAGAATCAAGGAGGATTCAGGAGTGGAAACAAGAAAGATGTGGAGATGCGGCCGAGGAAAAACTTGCTGATCGTCAAGACCCTCAACAGCCTAAGCGAGAAGATTATGGCCAATGTTGCCCCCTCTGACCCAGATAGAGAGAATCCCGAAGGGTCTGATGACCCGACATATGACCAACTGACCTTGCGGGACTTGCAAGCAGACACCCGAGAAAACAAGATCATTCTCAACGTCAAGGAGCAAAGCCGCTTCTTCTCCAAGCAAGAGGATGTGCAGTCGACCAACGCCGTAATATTTGCCAAGCAGGTGCCATCTGATGTGCTGTTCGACATCCAAGCTGACCTTGAGACGTTGGAAGGCGATGGAGCTGGCGGAATCGATCTCCATGCCGGCATTGGAATCGACGACGACAGCGACAGCGACGAGGAAGTAGACAAGCGGCCCCATGTGGGCTCCAGATCGGCAAGACAGGCAGCCCAAGAAGATATCATGGTGGGCATCAAGCAGCGGCGCGCGGAGAAGTTTAGCAGCCACTCGGAATCGGAGTCGCCCATGGGTCTGCCACCAGAGATTGTCGAGCGCTGCAGCCTGACGCATGCCACGACCATTGAGTTTCTGCACCAGTTCTGGACCGCCTTTCTATCGGGAGACCCCGACCGGGCAGCCGAGCTACAATACCTGGTAGAGTCGTTGGAGCGCTCCGCGGATCGCATCAACGCGGTTGCCGATAGTGCCGACGAGGCACGAAACGAGATCATCCGTCTAAAGAAGAAGGAAATTATGGATTACTATCACAAGACGGGCAAGAAGATTAGGAGTTGGCGACCGGAGTCTGTCAAGGGAGGTCGTACTGCTGTCATCAAGATGATGCAGCCGACGTTGGACGCGCTGAAGAAGGCTCGATCAGACTATCAAAGAGCTCTGGCTGCTGAAGGTTTACAGGCAACCACGGAAACTTAAAACCCCCCAGAAGACGATACGATGAATGCGGCTATTGCGAATAAGATTGATCTAGCCAATAATGACGTCTGCTGAGGGTGCTCAGGAGGTGCTAAAGGGGAATGCCCTCCTTGCATTTAGTGTACAGATAGAATCAGAAAATGTACGGTCTTGGCCGTGCTGGCTAATATGAGCCCATACTCTGTCGATCCTTTTGAACCAGGTGCCATGATGCAGTCAAACGATACTAGCCAGTGCGGCAAGCACAAACTTTGCGAGAGCTGCAGCAAAGGCAAGCGTGATCTTGATCGCGATGAATTCAAAAACGTTTGGACATTACTGTTACAGTCTAACTTCTATCACGCAGCAACTTTCCTTACGCGTGCCTCCTGCGCGTCCACCACGCCAGGGATAACCCCGAAACCCATCGACTTCCGCTTCTTACTCCTGGATGCCGGATTCCCGTATTTCTCGTCAAACGATCGGATGGCCTTCAGGCTCTCCATGTCTTCACTAATACTGGCGGCGATTTCCTTCAACGCCCTGTTGAAGTGGTCCTGACGCAGAGTGCGCTTCAGCGGGTAGACATAAGGGTCAGGTCCGGTGTGGCGGTTGGCCGCCTCCTGCTCTTCCTGGACGGCGGCCATCGCGGCCGCGACACAGAGATTCTTGAGGTCAGATCCGGAGTAGAGGATCGTTTTCCGCGACAACAGATCGATAGAGACTGAGCTGTCCAAAGTCTCGTCCTTGAGGAGGATGGCGAGGATTGCTGCCCGATCCTGCTGCAGGGGAAGATCCACGAGAAGTTTGCGTGGCAGGCGGCGCAGAACTGCCTCATCGAGGTCGTAAGGTCGATTGGTAGCGACCATAATGAAAGCTTTAGTATCGCTAATACCGTCCCATTCGCGGAGAAACTGATTAATGGTTTCGCGGTGGGCACTCCTACTCCTCGCGCCACGGGCTGCCAGTAATGCATCTGCTTCGTCAATGAAAATGACACACGGCGAAAGCTTCTTCGCCAGCGAGAACAATGCTCGGACATTCTTCTCGCTCTGCCCGACATACATGTCGTTTATGCTTGCGCCGCTGACCTCTAGCATGTTTGCGCCGCTCTCCTTAGCGACTGCCTTCGCTAGGAGTGTCTTGCCGGTGCCAGGCGGCCCATAAAGTAGACAACCCGGAATCCTGTCAGTGGCCAGAACGCCATACGAAAACGCTTCTGGCCTGATCAGAGATAGCGATGTCAGGAGCTTTAAGGCCGAGATCGTTTCGATTGGTGCATGAACATCTGCAAATGTGGTCCTAATCTCGTTACTATTCACCAAACCAGTCAAGAGCTTCTTCTCCTGATCATTGTAGTTTCCTCCTGCATGCAGCCGTTCAGGCAGCTCAGGGTTTCGGGCAACGGTAGACGCTGTCTTTAGGGTGTAAGCCTTTTCTTGAGGTGAATCTGTTTCCACCGAGTTTCCGCTCGATTCAATAACATCTACTAAGACCTTCCAAGCTTCATCTGGTTTGGTAGACCCTTGATAGCCAGAGAACAATCGCGCGATGTGATAAACCTCAGAAAGAGGTATAACTGAGCTAGTCAAGACTCGAGGTAGCGTCGATAGCTTAACCAGTGTCCATTGAGATCTGTTCAGATTGCTCCAGAGCCACTCTGAAGAGTTCGAGGACTCGGGGACTCCAAAAATACGGAGGTTGTAGTTAGCAACTGACTTGCCGGATATTGTCGTCAGCATGTTGTGGACATTTCTCAAATTCTCCGCAAGGTAGTCATTTTCTTCGTTGAACCTCTTCACCTGATCAGGGGTGGAACTGGATTCGGCAACAGAAGAAGCAAAGTCAAGCGGCGCTTGAATGAGACATTCCTCAGCAGCGAGATCTCGCAGTGTTGATGAGTACTGTGCTGATGGATCGTCGTTCGCGGATGTCCCAACAATAACGACCTTCTTCCCTTCCCGCCACATGCCGTCGACGATGTTGCGCAGTCTTCCTAGTAAGAGGGCTCCTTCAAGAGTCATGTTGAGCTCCACAAAGTCGTCAACATGAATGATAAGTCTCCTGCCTTTTGATTGCGGAGAGTTCTGGTGTCCAGCCTTTGATATTTCTTCCAGAACTGCATTGATCTTCAAGTTTTCCCACCGATCGACGGAAGGGAGCACATAGTCTTTGGAACCATCTCTGATTTTTTGTAGCTCTTCTTCCATGGAGCCTTTGTGTAAGCCTCCCATAGCTTGTTGTCGAATGTTGACCCAAGTGGCCTCGATTCCGCCGGGGAAATCATCGTCGTCGACCTGCATGGAGGATCCTTCTGCCGAGGGCGGTTTTGCCAAACGACCGTTCATCTCCGCCGTCCTGAAGCCAAGCACGGACAGGGACCCTCTAGAATACGCAAGATCTTGTCCAAGGTATTCTCCAACAATCACCGCCAACCCCTGTGCGTCAATGCGAACCAAGTCGGCTTCGATACGAGACGCGACATGCTGCATAATTGTTCGAGAGAAGTGTTTACCGTTGTAGTTTGGGATGTTAACCACAGTCAGCGGTCGCTTGATTTCCTTCGAGCCCGGGCTGTCCTCCGGTTCTAGAGCAAGTTCTGCGCGCACGGCCATAGTGATCTCTCCCCGAAGCCGCGGACTCAGTTCTGGTATTCTATCAAGCTCGCGGCGCGGAAACCCTTCACGAATACCCTTCTCAACCGCGTCCCTCAATTCTGCCCTGTCATCCTCAACGTCTGTCCGCCGATCTTGAGCGTTCGCCTCGCTAGTCAGGGACTGCGACAGTAGTACCGGCAAGCTTGGTTCGTCCCTCATGGATCGTAGTAGTCGCGCTGGCGTGGGGTTTAAGTGATAACGAGTAAGATCCGCAATGTCCGTAGCTGCAAAAGCCACATGCTGGCGCTGTGTACCTTGCGTTTTCTCAACAACGAGGCCCACTAGGAAGAGGCTGCTTTGCTCCAAAATGGAAGATCGCCTCAAGACTGAATCCATATTGCCACTCCTCATGTCTAGCAGCGCACTTTCTATGCTCTGCTTGCTCCACGAGGCTTGGTCAAACACCGCCTCAACGTCTCTTAGAAGGATGTCAAGCCAATCCGTACCCATGTATCTAGAGTGCCATGCATCCTCCCTCATGTCCTCCCTCATACTACGGACTATTTCCGAAGAATTGTGTATGTAGACATTGTTTTGCAGGAAGTGTTGAGGAAGCTTCACGACCGGCAGGTCATCTGCGACTCGGGTTCGAGCGAGGCGCGCTCTCGAAGAATTGAAGAACGGGCTCCTCGTGCGCCGTGTATAAGGCTCGGCTGTCGCGTCATTCTCGATGTTCTCCGAGATGCTGCCAGAACTATCAATGCCGGCGCCGCTTTCCTTTTCCTCCGCAGGCTTGTCGGACGACTTTCCATCCTCCGCTGGCCCATCCGCTGAGCCTTTGCTCAACACATGTGATCGGTGGAAGCTTCGAATGCCATGGCGTGGTGCTGGAGCGCAGATTTTAGAGTATATTGAGGCCACTGGTACTTGACAAAGGGCACGAAGCCCTGTACCATGCATTCGGAAGGACCTGAACGGCTTGCGTCATCAATTGAAGGTGTCAAAAGCAGAAGTGTCAATGCAACATTTTGAGAGCTTGTAATGTTTACGGTGAAAGCTCGGCAGAACTCGGTCACCGAGCCATCCCGGGAGCACACCGAATTCTCGGCCAGTGTCTCTCTATGCACTGTGCAATATGATAGTACTGTAGCATAAGATTGCGAAAGAGTATTTCCGAACCCTTATCTAATTCCCTTTGTAATGCTTTCGCTATGCATTCTAGGACACTGGGAGTCTTGCGCCTCCTAACGGTGTCATTTAAACTAACGATTCCTGCGCACCGTCTATAATATGAAGTCGCTATCAAAATTGGTAGTATCTCTACCAGAATGACGACACCCCACAATCTTAGACCACCAAAGGTTCCATGATCGAGTTTGATTTAACAAGCTCTCCACAAGCTCGTACATGTCCCACTGTGTTTTCTTTGCTCCCTGCACAACCTGATTTAAAGCTAGGTTGCGCCCCTTCGCCGGGGCCTGAACTGTAATTGTGTCGTCTGTAACGACCCAGTTTCTCTGAATGTCGCTGACAATGTTGTCGGCGAAGCTGGATGCTTGCGAATCCTGTGCCTGCATAATCGGACTAGAGGCAGTGATGCCTCGGAAAAGAGCAGAAGGGACTAATGTTGGGTCTCCATAGATGTCTAGGGCATCTTCAAGACAGGCCTCTGTATCCTGCATCAACACGCTGAAGGCTTGTAGGAGCTCCATGGTACCAGTCCAGTGAGTTGACACAGAGGAAGAGGTTGAAAATGCAGCAAATGAAGGCCGCAACGTGTTGAGAATTGATATCATCTGGCGGAAGATGTGAGTTTGCTCCGCAGATAGTGGTGAGCTGCCCGCCGCTCGAACCTCCTTTACCCAATGCAGGATGCTCCCTATAAGAGGATAAATCTGTGTAAAGTTGTGTTCGTCCATCTGATGTGCGACAGCTGGCTCCGTGAGTAGGAGTCTGAACGCATGGGAGTAGACATCCAAAACCGCATAGGCCTCGCTCCTGAATAAGGTAGCCTGTAAGATTGCGGGTAGCATTTTACCCATGCAGAAGGACAACATGGCGGTGTTCCTCATCCCTTTCCGCAACATTGAGGCTTCGTACCCTAGCTTGTTGTGAAGTAAGGCTTGTTTGAAGTTGTTGTAGAGGTAGAAGAATAGCTGCGGCGCAACTCTCGCATCGCCCTCTCCCAGTCTCAACGCATACGACTTTATCCCGGCTGCTTGGAGCTGCGGGTCCTGTAAAGATGGAGAATATTCCCTGCTAACATCGTAGAAGAAGGTCTGTATTGCACATATCTCTGTGCCATGGGATCTGATCAAAGAGATAATGCGTTGAACGAAAGTGACGTAGCTGCCATGCTCAGATGGCTCTGACACAACAATCCCAAGATCAGCTTTCATCTGATCCATAACAGCTTGTAGAGTGTGAGAAAACTCAGAGAGGAGTTGCTTTCTGGCAACTGAAGCCGTTGATTGTAGGCATTGCCTCATCCAGGATACCGCGACTATATCAGAGATTAGTCCATTGTAGCATAAATCAAATCATATGGCCGACTTACACTCAAATAAATCCCGATGTGAGTTGTAGTCAGGATGAATCGTAAGGCCAACAACGGCTTCCGGTACGAAGGCACATGAATATCGTTTGAGTTCCTGCGCAAATTGGTTCTCATAGGCTAAATATTGCCTAGGCTTGACAATAGACAGCAACCAGAACTCAAGGAGATTGGAGCCCAAGTCCTACCAAAGTTAGCCTCACTGTCACTCTTCAAGGGCAAATTGCCACTCACGTTCAGGTTGGTCGTATTCCGTTTCAAAAGAGTTGACAAAAACAGAGGTAGATACTTCCTTTGACTAACGGCAAGTTTTTGCGGTACGCCGTCAAAAAGACAGTATTTTCCACGCTTGTACAACGCTGAGAGGTTCTTTGACTGTTAGCAATGGCTAAGCCTGATCCACGAGCGGCTTACAATGATTCTAGAACGAGTAAAAGCTGCTGCGATTTTGCCAGACGCGATGATAGACTGCTCGATGCACGCTGCCCTGTCTATGATGGAGATGGCAGAAGCGTCTTCGTAGGTTTCACTGGCCATTATGCTGCGCGCCATGGAGAAAAAACTGCTGACCAGGTCTCGGTCTAATGTCTAATTAGGAGTATTAGATTCTGTTTCTAAGCCTGGATCTGGTGGCTTACCAAAATTGCATCGTCTACTTGCGCCGTTTCCAAGACCTGGCTATCGTCGCCTTGATTCTGCTCATCGATAGTTCGCTCAAGTTTTCCCAGATAATGTTGAAGAGTCGACAAGGCTGCATGTAAAACTGCCCAGTGAAATGCCGGCGGAGAGAGCGAGAAGTGCTGAAACACCTGTTGTAATTGGCCTGCGAACGTCAGGAATAGCACATCGATTCACGAATAATGGAACCCACCTGTATTTAAAGCAAGCCTTGCCATATCAAGAGACCGAGAATGCCCCACGACATCCAGTGAGGCCTTCACTGAAAAGTGTAAGACGTCCATTGTTGCAGACCTGTTGCTCGCTATGATCACATTCATATATTCCTGGGTAATCTCCTTACTGGCATCTTCCGGAAGTGCCAAGAATTGTTGTTGAATATCCGATGCAGCTGAATCGAATTGGTCCATGAGCTGCTGGAATACATTCGTCTGCCAGCTTGAAAAGGCCTTGAATGAGCTGGGATCCTCGTTAGAAGCGACAAAACGCGCAAGTTGATTCCAGGCCCGTAGGTTGATGAGGCATGCCTCTTTGTGTGAGTTAGCAGGCATCACCAACTTCTCTATCTGGTGAGCTCCGGGCCGAATGTCAGCAGGAGCGGCCCAAAATAGAGTGCAGAGAAGGTCATGATGATTTCGTAGTGCAGCCAAGTCATTTTGGAAGACATTCTGCTCTTTCAGATATTGTCTGTTGTGGTTTGGCAAGGTGCGTGCAACAAGATTTCGAATGCCGTTGGTCATTCCCTGCTGTCTCAGCCGCTGGATGGTTAGGGCGACCAGCTTGAGAAAGATGTGGAAGCACCGGTCTCCTCTCTGGATACTTAAAGATGGATTAAGGTGTAGCATGTCGAGGAAGTTGGCTGATTTATACACTTCCTCGTTGTGAAGGTGAGAAAGATCCTGCGCTCCGAAGAAGTCGAATATAGTACCAATGATACCACTACACTTGTGCCATCCCCACTGGTCAACCAAGTAATGGCAGCGACTAAGCATCGCTCGACAGTAGTCATTAAAGCCGGCCGCTTGACGACGTTCCTTGGTATAGGCCTCGAACACACGCTTCAGAATTTGTTGAGGTAATGCCCAGCCGTCCATCGAAACACTGTGCCTTAGTCCTGGCACAATCACCCCCGAGTTATCAAACTCACATAGAGGAAGCAGAACAAACATGTTCTGCCAAAGCCGCTCGAAAGCTTGAGTATCCAACTCTGCAACCAATTGCGGCTTGATCATGACTGAGTATGTCACATCCCAAAAACAAGCCTTTGGAATGCGAGCACTCTCAAGAACTCGCATTAAAACAACCCAGGAGTGGGTTGCAATTCTCTCAGATCGGATACCTCGCTCTCGAAACAACTGTCTCTGGAGGTCGTCATATAGCATGGTTACATGCTCGAGACCAACTTCAAGGAGAATCCTAACACATATCTTTGCAAGTTTCTGCAGCAAGTCTTCCATTGCCAGTGACTCTGAGAGCAAGGAAGGAGACTGTTGGCAAAGCTTGACTGTGACGAGAACTACAACAAGGAACTTCGCGAGAATGCTGACAAGTTGCAGTCTATCGTCAGACCCAATGAGGAGAAGGTGATTGTCCAAGCGGCCCAAAAAGCTTTGGAAAACATCCCGAATTCTGGAGACGAAAGCCTTTGCGCAAACCATATCAGAAAAGCTCATGGAGTTCTGCACATAATTCAGGATGAACATGGCAGCGCCGTTACTCTCAACATGAGAATCCTCTCCTGTCTGATTGAGAATCTGGTCCAGTATCCCGTCTGCCAAAATGCCAAGTTCCGATGAGACTTGTTCATCCCAGGTACCCCACCGCAGTGTTTGCTCTCCAAGATTGAAAGTTATTCGTTGACGGGTCAGCCAGAGTTTGTTGAAAAGTTGTGTATCCATCGCAGTTTCGAGACAGCCACCCCCTATCAGTGTTGATTCATGGAAAAACACCCCCTGGAGAAGAGGGAATATTTCGAAATGTTGTGTATAGTGCGTACCGAACGGCCCGAGTCCTAGTAACTTGTGATTCCCAGGAGAGCTCTCTTCCTGTTGCAAGGGAGCCGCTATGTCTAAAGGCAAGGGATCATTGGCGTGCTTGTATTGCGGCGCATTGATATCAATATGGCTCGGTTTGGCAGACTTTTTGTGCCGCTGTTTTCGTTTTGAATAGTCACAGTTTGGCTGTTTCAATGTTTCGACTGGTGCTATTATGCTGACATCCAGAGGGCTACTGGATACAGAAGAGGTCTCATCCACCGGCTGATTCAATCCAAAAGTTGGAGATGATAGCCTGGTACGAGTCCGCCTGTATAGTATATCAAGGGCTCGTTTTCTGGCATGAAAACCGACAATGCCTTGCTGCTCCAGTATATCAGTCTCGAACTGTGCCGGTCTTGCATCGCCATTTACTCCTCGCACCATTCTCGTGCTCTCCTTAGGAGTGACTGGACCAGAGAGAGGCATCGGCAATGCAGAGCCATCATGACATTCGTAATCGACAACACCTCCAAATTTTGATTGCTTAATAATCTTTCGAGGATTCATAAATCGAGCGACAGGAGCCCGGGAGAGATTGTTAGTTGATATTGAAGAGAGTGGCTGGCGAGAGGTTGCTTTGGGCTGCGTCGGGGGAACCCTAGGCGGAATATGACGAGGTTGAATTTTCCCTCGTTTCCAATCCTGCAGGACTGATCCGACGTCCATATTGTCCCTCCGTGTACCCAGGCTGATAAGCTTGTCGGAAAGCCTCGATTTGCCCAAGTCTCTTCTAGTCTTAACGGTTCGTGCAGCTATCCTCACAAATCGTGGCGCATTCTGTTCCATTACGTCCAGGACACTGAGCCGAGGGATTGCTTCGAGCGTTTCTCCAAGCTTAGACCTTTTCTGGGTCCGAGTTGTTCGTGGTCGTGATGGTTTCATTTGATGAACTCGCCCCTTAGTAGAGGAGGAGGAGCCTATTTGTTTTTGTCCGCCGAAATGAGCGGTAATTCTTGGCTGCTTTCTAACTTGATTGGTTTGATCAGGCGGCGGTCGGTTGTTTGGTTTGGCTTTTTTGACAGGACCGCGGTGAGAGTCTGAAATTTTGAGTTGTCGTTTCTTTGTTGGGAGCATGCGATCGATTTGTTCTTCGTCCCGCAGACCGCTGAGGGCGTCTTCATCGTCTTGGGCTGCATTGTGATCTTCTTCGAGTACGAGCAACGTTTGAGCGTAGTTCTTGTCACTTGATTTGCTATAGAGTGGCGTTCCCTCGTCTTCAGAGTCCTCAAATATAAATGCGGGCAATGCGGTTGCGCCAGATGTTCCAAGTCTTCGTACAGCGACTCCTCTTCTCTGATTTTGATGATCCGGCGACTGCTCAAAATGGTGGCTGTGGAAAATCTGACCAGATTTGGGCCGGTTTGTTTGCTGGTCTAATCTGAGCCACGACGCGGGTAAGACACCCCGAATCCTTCGCCCAACATGCTTGACAATTTCAGAACCACTTTCTGCGTCGCTTGTCAAGTCCTCATCCGACCGCTGAGCTTCAGAAGGTTCTTCATTGCTCAGTTCTCTGTCCTCGGGCAAAGTCAAGTCAATGACAAGAGGCAATGCCGACTCATTGCTTAGCCTCGACTCCTGAACCACTCGGGGCGAACGGGTTTGGTCAGCTGGAGGACAGTCTGGGGCTTCCTGATAAGACTCCAGTAGACCAGGAGGTGTAGCTCCAGATCCGAGAAGAGATTTGCGTGCAGGGGGTGGAGAAGGAGATATATCATAAAAGTTAAACCGAGTAGAAGTGGGAGATGGGCCATCACTGTCTAGCACATTCCGCCTCGATCTCTTCCGTCTGGCTGAACTTCGTGGCGAGCTTTTGCGCTTGTGTATCTTGAGTTGCATAGAAGTGGGTCGACGACGGAGAAGTTCGTCGAGTGAGGGAAGATCCTCGTCATCCGAAAGACTCGTATTGTCAGTGTCTGCCTCGAGGCTTGGTTGGCTGCTCGGACCGCCACGGATTTTTGGCGACGATGTTCTTAGAGCCGACGATGATGGGTGGGAAAAGGGATCTGCTCGAGCTTGAGTATCCGACTCGTCTACCAGCTGGCTCTCGTCAGTGATTTCCGGTGCTTCATTCCCGACATTCTGCTGGCTATCATCCTCGAAGTCTTTCTCCTGTGAATCCTCTTCCACCAGAGGCCGTTTCAAAGACCCTGCCTCCACTGCCATTTTGACGGGTCTAACCCCATGTGACTTCAAAGTTTTGCTATATTGCGCATTTTCGATCAGGTATGGGTGCTCCTGGATTGGTTTTCTCGGTCGCAATGATCGCTCGTAGCGGAACACGGTTTGCCTTGCATTCTGCCCTATCTCGTCCGATACAGTACCACGATGACTGGGTAAATCGCCTCCTTTTTGTCTTGGTAGTACCGCAGAGGTAGGGAGCTCGTCGGCATGGTTGCCAAACGGAAAATCCGGCAATGGAGCCGTGATATTCACATAGCTTCGTGATATATCATCTGCCTCGAATAGAGTAAGGGGGATTCCGTGGCGAGAATTGGGGGTGATGGTCGGGTTACCAGTTGATTGTCTGTTGCTTGTGTTGTCTTGAACATGTAGTTCAGATATGTCGTTGCTACCTGGGTCAGATGACAATGGCGAGGAGCTCGGCGAAGATATATGCCTAGCTGTCGGTTCGTTTCCTAAGTTATGAGTTTCGTTTTCTGGAAGAGAAGCTTGGCTGTATCCTTGAGACGAATTTGGTACATCCCAGATACTGCCTTCCTTCAAATTCGTCGGCTGTGCGATTGCTCTGTGTTCGTCTGCCTCCAGCTGCACTTCGGCTGGGAAGAGCCCGGAGTCTTGACTATCGAAGCCAGCATCGTCGTCCGAGTCTGGAACTTCTCCTAGTTCCTTCCAGTTTGCCATTGATCGAAAAGATCATTATTATCGAGAGCTGACCAAAAGAGCTCCTGGAGAGACGTTGCGTTGGCGATTTGTACGTTGACAGTTTTGAGTGCGATCTTGAATGACTAAAGTGGGGTTGAGAGAAACGCGCCTCAGGGTGTTGGACGCGACTGAGCAAGTCGCGCAGGCACGGGACCACCTGAAAGCATGCGCTGTACCAATCGCGGCACCCGTGACATTTCCCACTGCTAACCTCCTAACTACCTTACCCTTAGTCCATCTAATTGGCTTAAAACAACGAGAACGAGAATCCTGACCTCATCGACTACCTACCTGCCTATATTACCAGTGCGATAAAACACTTCGTCAGGTCCATGATTCTCGATTGTCCTGGCCTTTTGAACTCAACAGCCCCCTCAAACGACTGTTCGCACGAATCACTAGCTATAGAATGAGTGGCCGCAACTTAATCGCTCCTGCACTGGCTATAGCTGTCGGAGTCTTTGGTGGTATGTTTTTTTTACACTGATTTCCATTCTTGAATTATAGTAACCCATAAGAACAGGTTACTATACCTTTCAGCCTCTGCTCGCCAATCAACAAATCCAACAGGCATCGATTCATAATTCACAAGTAAAGATGGAAGCAGGTGAGACAGTTGACCGGAACGGGACCACCAAGGATGCTTTCAACACACAATCCGGGCAATCAAGCCATACGAAAGCGCCTTGAGGGGACGACCTGAGAACGAGTGCACTCTGAACCCTTCGATTTCATTAGTCGCCGCCTCACAGAAAATGGTGGCCACAACAGCTCAAATGCTCAGAAATAGCTTGCCATTCCCCTTCGACACAGTCATCGAACACAACATGGCATATCGGCTGTACGGGCTTAACTGAATGCATGCTTACCGACGTATATTGTCAAGGTATAATGGTGGTGGCAACTGGACGGAGAGCCGACCTTGTGGTAGCATCTATAGCCTCGGTATCACCACAGCGCATGGTTCGCATCAGCGCATGTCGCGAGTTCGAGGTGGGCCGTTCCGTTGAACGGAATTGACTTGTGCCGTAGACATACAGTATAGCATTCGCAAAGTTGTAGATATGACGGCGTGAACTGGGACAAGCTACTCCTGATACTGATGGAAATATCGAACCATGCAGCAGCGATGACCAATTCGCAGCACTATAAGTCAAACTCCGAGTTTCCAATAGGATATTGGGGAGTCAGCTTGCTGAGGTCCTATTGTTGTATGAAATGAATAGAACTCCATGTACTACCTTATTAGTCGCTGTGCCATCAGGGCTGCGCTGGACAATTGTAATAACGTCGATGCAGCATCACTGGCGATGCAGCATCACTGGCCGTTGCTATTCATTCTGTAGAGACCAAGTTGCCAAAATACCCCCATGCCTTTAAGTTTTAAGTCCAACTTATTGGTTTCAACTAAATGTCGTCCTAGCTATTATTCTCGTTATGCTACATCGAGGAAGACAATCGACTGTAAAAGAGCTGTAAGAGAAGACCAGGCCGAGCCAGTTGTTGTTGGTCACGTGATGCACCACCCTTAGTCACCACCACGAACAATTTTCGGGCCAGTGGCATGAGCTAGATTACTACGAGAGGACCCATACCCGGGAGGTAGCATCATACGACTGACTGCTTGAATTCCAAGCCCAAAAAAAGCCTCTTCTGCGGACTGTTCAATCTCGAGGTCGCACAACCGACCCTTAACGACTCACAAACCCTTCAATTGGACCCATCTCCCCTCCACCAATTCATAATCCGAAGGCCACGATGCTGCGCACCCCGGCCTCGTCCCTGCTTCGCAGCAGTCTGGTGCGCGGCAGCCCCCGAGCAACCGTGATCCGACGTGCTGCGACCACCCACGCAATCTCCAACCCGACGCTCGCGAACATCGAGAAGAGATGGGAAGGCATGCCGTTGCAGGAGCAGGCCGAGCTCTGGATGGCATTGAGGGATCGCATGAAGGGCCCCTGGCAGGAGTTGACTATCCAGGAGAAGAAAGCCGGTGCGTTGACAGAGTTTCCTCCCTTAGCGTTGCGAATAGCTACCAGCTCCGTGAGCAGGTACTATCCAACTCCCTGCAATCGTCCACAAACACAGTGACAGCCTCGCTTGTATCCAGAAATTGCCATGCCATTATCAATCTCTCAATTTCAGATACATCTACCGTCTTCATTGATGCGGCTGGATTCCACATCTATTCCTCCTATATCAATCATGTCACAAGAAACTAACTCGACTTACCTCGACAGCATACTGGATCGCTTTCGGACCTCACGGACCCCGCGCGCAAGATCCTCCAGGTGAAGCCTCGAGGGTGTTTTTCGGAACTATTATTGGTCTCGGTGTCAGCTTGGCTGTCTTCGGCACGGTTCGCTTGTTCGCCAAACCTCCACCACCGACCATGACGAAGGAGTGGCAAGAGGCATCCAACGAATACCTCATCGTATGAATCTCTACACCGCTCAGTCTCTTCAGAGTATACATGCTAACAACTCACCTACTACCAGAAACAAAAAGCCGACCCGCTTACGGGTATTGCTTCAGAAGGGTACAAGGGCAAGGGACAAGTCCAGTCCGCTCCGAAGGGTCACTAATCACCTCCATTTCCTATGTCTTAGAAGCAATTTCAATCATGGCGTCTTGCCCATGTATAAAATGACCATTAGAGCATGGATAGGTCTTATGGGTTACGAGGAGACTCGGAAACAAGAACTAGCTTGGTGTAAATATTGTACTAAAAGAGCCCAATTCCAAGCCATTATTCCATCTGTTCAAATTAAAAAGACCATCTTGTCAAACTTGCACTGGATGTTTCACTGGCCATTCTGTCAAAGGTGCCCAGATTGGCTCAAATCACAAGATCCGAGTCCTGTGTACTCGAGCGTTAGGCATTCTTGCATTTACCTTACTGACTTGTGATAAAAAGAGTTGAACCATAATGTATCATGGAGTATCATCCCTATACGGAGATAAGACATTGCACATGCTCGATCTCAATTATCACGATCACGATAAAAGTCATGTTCTTGCCAGTAATGCTGTGAGGTGACAACAAAAATAAATTCATACTACCGCTTTTGATTTCATTAACTGAATAGACAAACTCATGACAGACACTTGAATAACCACCAACCCTCTATCCCATGATGACCCATGAAACCTCTATTAGCTCAAACTCGACTTAAGATAGTTGGGATACCGTAGATTCCAATGCAAGGATCTAGACAAGTGTAAGTTCGTGCCCACAATGAGATTCGTAGAGGTCAGGGAGAGAACTTACCATAGCGGTGCGGCATGGGATGTAAACATGGGTCCAGTTCTTCCGACCATTCCATTCCATGGCAGTAGTAAAGAAGCGAGTGCCTTCGTCAATGCGGTTGAATCCGCCAACTTCGGCAGAGTCTGTGCTCAGCACAATTTTGTAGGTACCCGGCACCTCGATACCGATGCGGTAGTCACTAAAGCTTTCGCTTGGGTGGAAGTTGAAGATGAACACAAGGCCGCCTCTCTCAAAGACAATCACCTTGTCTGTTTCGTTCTTGAGGGAGATGTAAGCCTGCGAACTATGCAGCCAGCCGAACTTCGCTTCAGTGGTATTCATGAGGCGATCAAAGTTGTTGAGGAAATGGTATCGGAGGAGAGGGTCTTCGGTAAGATTGAGCTGGCGTCTCGCATACCAGAATGAGTTCTGATTTCCCTCTCGGGGAAAATCAAGCCATTCGGGGTGTCCGAATTCGTTGCCTTCGAAGTTGAGGTAACCCTCGCCGCCAAGGGCGTGAGTAAGTAGACGAATCAGTTTGTGTAGTGCCATGCCGCGGTCAATCACTGCTGTCAGGGGAGTCAAGGTTGACATGTTAGTGTACAACTCTGCATCGCAAAGATGCATCATCAGTGTCTTGTCTCCCACCAGACTGATCTCTTGTTAGCTAACTCTCAGTGAGACAGAATATGGTGAATTTAACATACGCTTGATCGTGACTTTCGCAATATGCAATGGTCTTCTCGCCATGCCTTCGGTTGGTCAAGGTGAAGCAGATGTTGCCAATATCCCAATCCTCGTCCTTGGTCTCCTTTATGATCTTGATCCACATGTCGGGGATGGCCATAGCAAGTCGGTAATCAAAGCCAACACCACCGAGCGACAAAGGCAAGCACAGGGCGGGCATGCCTGATACGTCCTCTGCAATCGTGATACACTCGGGATACAACTCATGCAACAGCTCGTTCGCCACCATCAGGTAAACGACCGAATCTACATCAACGTCGGGACCGAAATACTCGTGGTATCCTCCAGAGAATCCCCTATATTTGTCAGCATATCTGGTCTTCTAGTTCATCTGAAGACAACTTACGTTCCGATGCCGTGATGGAGATATAACATGCTCGTCACACCGTCAAAACGAAATCCATCGAAATGATACTCGTCCATCCAGAATCTCAAGTTGCTGAGCAAGAATCTCATAACCTCGTGATGACCGTAATTGAACAGCCTACTGTCCCACAATTCATGTCGACCCTTTGGCCCATCGTGGAAGTACTGGTGGTCTGTGCCATCGAACTCGTTCAGGCCGTCGAGCACGTTCTTTGATGCGTGACTGTGGACAACATCGAGAAGAACGACGAGGCCCAGGCTATGAGCAGTGTCGACGAGCTCTTTCAGGTCCTCTGGGGTGCCATAACGACTGCTGGCAGCGAAGAAGTTATTGATTTGGTAACCAAAACTGGCGTAATATGCATGCTCCATAACAGCCATCAGCTGGATCACATCATATCCGAGGCTTTTGATCCTTGGCAGCATGTTCTTCGTGAACTCCTTATAGGTGGCGACTCGTAACTCGGGCGAGGAAATTCCCACATGTGCTTCGTAGACTCGAGCGCTTGCAGGCTTCTTGGGCCTTGGATGTTTGAACTGGTATTTCTCGGATTGCGGAGGGTTCCAGAAGCGCGCGTCGTAGGCTGGCGAAATAGAGAGGTCTTGTGTCACATATTTGATCCACGCCGGTAAGCGGTCTACACGCTCTCCGCTGGGCAACTGTAGGGATATCTGCACCATCATTAGCATCTCCATCATGACGAATTCTACGCGACGTCGCTCACCTTGAGCTTGGAGTTATGTGGTATGGCGGGTTGTCCGCCGTTTGCAGGCAGAATGATTTCGAACACCCCAAAGTTGTCCTTCTTCATGGAGTGGGAGTCTCTATTCCAATCATCTGTTTCCGCGTATTAGCAAGTGATCGAATCAGCCCCCCAAGTTTATCAACTCACTGAAATCCCCCGTCAAAAAGGCTTGCGTTGCATTTGGGGCCCACTCCCGGTATATGATGTTGTTCTCCTTGTCTACATTGAACCCGAACTTTTCGGTCCCCTGTATGGTTTGTGCGTCAATAAAAGACGCTCAAGACAAAGGATCAAGACTTGACTTACTCTAGAGAACTTCTCCAGACCTCCTTCGGTGTCGTTCAGAGTTTTGATCCAATCCTGGGCCTTGGAGTACCGCTTCTTCAGAGCATCTTTAAATGGCGACAGCCAAGGATCGAGACTGATAACTCCTATAGAGGGTCAAGTCAGCCGTGCTCTGTCGCGCGCCTCGTATGTACCATAGCTTACCTGTGCCATCGTTCGCTATGCCATTAGCCGCACCATTGCCATTCGCCAATGAATTGGTGGAGTTGTTGGCAACAGCGTCCATGATCGAGAAAATGCCCTATTCGTATGTTGTGGGAAGTGGTCGGATTGCGACTGTAGAGAAGGATGAGCCAGGTCGGAGGATATCTCGGTTCTGGGGGGATTGTTGAGCTCCGGAGCTGTTCAAAGCTGGAATTGGCAGTGACAGAAGGTATTAGTAGGGGAACAACAGGTCAAATCCTAATGAGAAGATCACAGAATTGATCTACTCAAGAACAAAGTCACGTCTGGAAAGTGCGAAAAGGTAGTATCCTTGATTTTCTATCTTCCCCGCTTAAGTGAGGATGGATTATCGCACCTCGATCAGAGGGGTGAGCTGAAGCTTTGAAAATGTTCTTATGACGTCGAGGGCACCAACCCGATAAATTCAACGAGAATTATCGCCCTAGTGCAGCACCCTGTAAGTACCTCACCCGAGAACTCCCCTTGCTGGAAGATATCTGGTGTCTCAACGGAATCTATTGGACAGAAATTTTGTTGCCACCACAACTGTTGGCATTATCAGCTGCACGTACCGGGATGCTCTCAAATGTCATCCGTTATTTTGTGAAGGTTATCAAGACTATGAGGAATGAAGGGGCTGTGGACATGGCATGACACGAGAGAGAGGAGCCTCGCAAGGTACCCATTCCAATGATAGCGCATGCTGTATAAGATCGCCCTGTTTGTTTGCTACCTAGGTACCCACGCTATCTACCTTAGGTACCTAGGTAGGGTAGTATGTAGTGTGGTACTTGTTCCGCTGACCACCCACACAAACAACCCAGAGGCAGCATACCTTAGGCACATGGGGTACGCCTGCCAAGCGGATCCTAGAAAACAATGCATTGAAGTATGAATTTAGCTATTCACAGACATATGACAATTATGAAGATATTCAAGTAGCTATTAACGGAAGTATCAAAGTGAATATGGGGTAAATTAATAGAGTATTCGCTAAGGTAGCTTCTTACATTCTCATTCACAACTTTCCAAAGGAAAAAGGTGCCTGTAACTTCCACCAGTGAATAATTAAGCGGCGCTTTTTTTTCAACGATCCAATACCTACCTTAGGTACTAGGTAGACACGGTAGAGTAGTAAGTTGCTTGCTCTCCGCAGAAAATGACGGAGTCTCCCGCATCGTATCTTCCGTTGTCGGTTCATCGACTGCTGAACTGGCTCGCAGGGTTCCGCCTCGACCGACCTCTCTGGAGTTGACCACAAACCACGCTAGCCTACCTGGTAGGCTAGTTGGCCAACTCGCCTGCACCCCTCCAGCTTCCACTTCCTGATATCTAGGTAGTCGAGACGTGTTTGTTGGCATCCTCGGCAATACCAATTATTTGCCGCTTCCTCACTCGATAGGCATATCCAAGCATGGTACACGATGCCTGCTTTTGCGAGGCGACTCTCAGGGTCCTCTCCCCTCCTTAGACCTCACCCCTCACGACGCCTTTCTATTTCGGCAGCTAGTAGGACGGCGCCGCGAAGAACCAACGACTTCAATTCCGGGTTTACTAGCAGCTATGACCCGACTCTCGACTCAGGGCGAGGCCCTATGTTCAAGAAGGCAAACTTTGGCGTCCCCAAGTTCTATCCACGAGACCTAAAGAAACGAGTAGACGACTATGTGGTCGGTCAAGATCGGGCGAAGAAGACAATATGCTCTACCATATTCAATCATTATCAGAACTTGCGGAGAAGGCGTCACCAAGATGACGAAGAGAGGAATATGAGGGAGAAGATACAAAGGCAAAGGTATGCGAGGGACAGAGAATCGCACGAAAGGCACCGGGATGTTCACCCCGTTGAAGGTCAGCGCTCCAATGACTCAGTCTTCCAGCGCTACCACGCTGATTACCGCCCTGAAGATGAATACCCCGGCCACACAGAATCCATTCAACAGATGAACATGGCTGGAAGCTATAATGCCTCCAATCCGCTTGTTGACGATTTCTACATACCTGATGATCCATCCAATCAACCAATGGTCAAGATTGATAAGAGCAACCTGCTACTTATCGGACCAACTGGTGTAGGGAAGACTTATATTCTCGAGTAAGTTTCTGCCTTCTGAACGTACATCAGAAGTCCATTCCACCAGCGTATCTAAGGTGCAATGGATACATCATAAGCTGAATCCAAGGTCTGACTGACAGTTTATAGAACTCTAAGCAAGAAGCTGAACGTACCCTTCACGATATCCGATTGCAACTCCTTCACCCAGGCAGGCTATATTGGGCAAGATGTTGAGACTTGCATCGAGAGGCTTCTCATGGAGGCGAACTATGATATCAAAGCCGCTGAAAGTGGGATCGTGGTACTGGATGAGTTTGACAAGATTGCGAAAAGAGAAACTATGAACGGTCGAGACGTGGGTGGTGAGGGTGTCCAGCAAGCTCTGCTGAAACTAGTTGAGGGAACGAAAGTCACCATAAATGTCAAGGACAACCGATCCTCGCGGTCGGCTTCTCCAATAACGACCAACTATACTTCGTCCAGCTCCACGTCATCTCCCCAGTCGACTCCTCCACAGGGGAAGGTGGAACAATATATAATCGATACAACGAACATCCTGTTTGTCTTCTGCGGTGCCTTTGTTGGCCTTGATAAGGCCGTCTTGCGCAGGGTATCGAAACCTTCAATGGGCTTCGGCGGCGAGTTACGCGGTGGGCAAAACT
Source organism: Reticulascus tulasneorum (assembly GCA_001557505.1). Classification (NCBI taxonomy): domain Eukaryota; kingdom Fungi; phylum Ascomycota; class Sordariomycetes; order Glomerellales; family Reticulascaceae; genus Reticulascus; species Reticulascus tulasneorum. Next base: position 3,035,030 of record LSAX01000003.1, on the reverse strand, counting down.
TGTCCGGCAGCAAGCAAGCATTACCCTTAGAGATGTACACACATCTACCACATAACCAACCACTCTCGAAGTCGATCTTCACACCACTTGACCTGACCACGCCAGCAGATCTCCAAGCATTTGGCTTCATTCCTGAGCTAATTGGCCGGGTACACAATATCTGTGCTCTCAGCCCATTGTCACTAGATGACCTGTTTAGGATATTGACAGAGCCACGAAACAGTCTAGTAGCACAGTACACCGCATTATTCGAGACCTATCCATCTCGGATCGCTTTCACCAGGAAAGCGCTATATGCCATTGCCGACCGGGCAGCGAAAGCAGAGACTGGCGCTCGCGGACTGAAGATGGAGATGGAGCGTGTTTTGGCAGAGCCGATATTCGATGCCCCAACTCCGAACGTCTTGATCACCGAAGGATGCGTCCGAGGTACAGAAAAGGCTGGGTATTGGGGCAAGGATGGCCGCATGGAATTAGAAAGGCGGCTGCATGAAGAGGATGCTGACGAAAAGTCACAAGCACTCGAAGAAACTTCTTTCGAACAACTTCGAGAAGCCGGGCAGAGCGGCGGATGATCGGGTTGTACAAAGATTGGAGGTGCATATGTACATAGAAGACTGCCTCGCTGTCTCATCCGTTAAATACCATCCCAACGGAGGTGCCTTCTGTACTGGGCCCGGCCTGTGAGCTCCTCTGAGGGCGCAAACACAGAGCATCCAAATAAACAAAGATCACTGCCCAAATTCCATCCGTAAATACAGCCCATTACTTGCTGGATCTCAATGTGTAGACCCAAACCCGCAATCAGGTGGAGATGGGCCATATTCAACCCGGCATTTTCCCGGCAAAGCTGAGAGCACCCGAACAATTCCGGTCTAGCGCAAACCAAATTTTTGCCTGGAATTGAGATGAGGCAGTCACGTGACTCTGAGGAAAGCTCTAACCGATGAAGCGTGGTTTCCGAGCAAAACTGCTCACTTCCTCAATAGTCCTCCTTCAATTTCAACCATCACCTCTCCACTCCCATCTGCAATCGCTCTCTGTCATCTGTCAAGATGTTCAAGAGGTTAGTAGCTATCCATTGAACTATGTTTCGACGGGTCTCGCCGTCAATCGATGCCAATTGAGCTAACTCACGATCGTAGCGGCATTTCCTCCTTCGCCCGAGCAGCTCGCCCTTCCTTTGCGGCGGCCGCATCTCACCGAGCCATCAGACCTGCCACCCTCAGATTCCCAGCTGGCAGCAGATTTGCTAGCACTTCAGGTGTTGGTGATGGCAAGATTTACCAGGTGAGTGATGCTCCTCCGTACGCCCGGAGAGGAGAGCGGGAACTGACCACAACAAACTCTTAGGTGATTGGTGCCGTCGTCGATGGTCAGTAACCACATCGAGATTTCATGCTCCGAACTCACGGAGACTCTTCCGACGGTATACTAACATACAACTACAGTCAAGTTCGACACTGCTAAGCTGCCTCCAATCCTGAACGCCTTGGTAACGCAGAACAATGGCCAAAAGCTAGTTCTGGAGGTGTCGGTACGTATCCATGGAGCACTTAGTATGGACGGTCTTGAACTTACATACCATCCAGCAACATCTCGGCCAGAATGTCGTTCGTTGCATTGCCATGGACGGTAAGTTATCGCACGTCTCGTTATCATTTAGTCCTAAAATCTAACGCCGCCAGGTACTGAGGGTCTCGTCCGAGGTGCCAAGGCCAGCGACACTGGCGCCCCCATCACCATTCCCGTTGGCCCTGAGACGCTTGGTCGTATCATGAACGTCACTGGTGACCCCATTGATGAGCGTGGTCCCATCAACTCCAAGAAGACGCTTCCCATCCACGCCGAAGCCCCCGAGTTCGTCGACCAGTCTACCACTGCCGAGATTCTTGTCACGGGTATCAAGGTTGTCGATCTCCTCGCTCCTTACGCTCGTGGTGGAAAGATTGGTCTCTTCGGCGGTGCCGGTGTCGGCAAGACCGTCTTTATTCAAGAGTTGATCAACAACATCGCCAAGGCCCACGGTGGTTACTCCGTCTTCACCGGTGTCGGCGAGCGAACTCGTGAGGGTAACGATTTGTACCATGAAATGCAGGAGACATCCGTTATTCAGCTTGATGGCGAGTCCAAGGTCGCGTTGGTGTTCGGTCAGATGAACGAGCCCCCAGGTGCCCGCGCCCGTGTTGCTCTTACCGGTCTTACCGTTGCTGAGTACTTCCGTGACGAGGAGGGTCAAGATGGTGCGTTACATTCTGTGGAAGATCTCCGGCTGTTTATGTTGCTGACAATTTCTAGTGCTTCTCTTCATTGACAACATCTTCCGATTCACCCAAGCCGGTTCTGAGGTGTCTGCTCTTCTCGGTCGTATCCCATCTGCCGTCGGTTACCAACCAACCCTCGCCGTCGACATGGGTATGATGCAGGAACGAATTACCACCACCAAGAAGGGTTCCATTACCTCTGTCCAGGCCGTCTACGTCCCTGCTGATGATTTGACTGATCCTGCCCCCGCTACCACCTTCGCCCATTTGGACGCCACCACTGTGTTGTCTCGTGGCATTTCCGAGTTGGGTATCTACCCTGCCGTCGACCCTCTCGACTCTAAGTCTCGTATGTTGGATCCTCGTATCGTCGGTCAAGATCACTACGACACCGCCACTCGCGTCCAGCAGATCCTCCAGGAGTACAAGTCGCTGCAAGACATCATTGCCATTCTTGGTATGGATGAGTTGTCGGAAGCTGATAAGCTTACCGTCGAACGTGCCCGAAAGATCCAGCGTTTCTTGAGCCAGCCTTTCACTGTCGCTCAGGTTTTCACCGGTATTGAGGGCAGACTGGTCGACCTCAAGGACACCATCACCTCGTTCAAGGCCATCCTAAGCGGAGAGGGTGACAACCTGCCAGAAGGTGCTTTCTATATGGTTGGTGACTTTGCGTCGGCCCGAGAAAAGGGAGAGAAGATCTTGGCGGATTTGGAGAAGAACTAGACAACCCATGCATTAAATACCTAGTTAGATGCGACGGGGAAGCTGGTGGTTCTGGCCTGTGTATAGAGTGAGGAACGCTGGACCGGGGAGGTTTCTTCTTAGCTCAATTAAGTCTCTTTTGTGAGCTGTGTACCAAGAAATCAACATAATTCCTCCTGTAGTTCCCGATCTTTTGCTCTGCAATGGTGATGCCCTTCATCCAGGCTGACTTGAATTTCTCATTACGATACATTAGGTCCGTGAGAAGTCGATGAGAGGCTCGTCTTCGTTGCCGCCAGAGCCCCATTCGATCGGCTCGCACGGCAAGACTTGATTCGGAGAGCTATTCCTTCCGGTCTTCAAGGCCAGTTCCCATCTTACCATGCAAAGTTCAATGTCTTCCGTCTAAATAGCGTGGCCATTAGGCACTTGTGGTCTGCTGAAGGTCTGTTTAGCCGCGACGACTCCCGAAAGGTCAAGTGACGCCCATGTTCCATTTTCTTTAATTGCGACCTGGGGTCATTATTACATATTGGTCCCGTATGTGCGGGGGAAAGCTTGATCTTCCTCAGGTCAGCACAGTTCCCACCTACCTAGGTTGAGATGGCCTATATAATAGTTCATAGCTGCTTCGAGGCGGTGCCAAGAGGTTTGCTTTCGTGCCACCAAGCTTCTTCATCCGATATTAGTTGAATTCATCGTTAGTGTTTGATTTGGTATAGATGATCTTCAGCATGTTGCTTTTTAGTATTGTCGGGGCCTTCATGGCCACGGCTACAATGGCAGCTCAGCTTCAGCAGGTCCAGTATCCCAACAACGCAACGGCCAAGGTTCAAATGTAAGGTCACTGCTCATCTTTTCAAAAGCAAGTTTGCTGACCAAACCCGTGTAGGTACATCTATGTCCCAGACAACGTCAAGCCGAATCCGGCCATAGTTGTTGTCATCCATTCGTGCCAGTCCACGGCACAGTCGTATTTCCAGAACAACAAAATCCCATGGAAGCAGGGCTCTGACAAGAAGGGCTACGTCACTATCTGGCCGAGCAGGTAGCTAGCTCTCTCCTATTCTCAATGGACGTTGGTCTAAAGTTTCTGTCTGCAGTCCGAACAGCGGGACTTGCTGGGACGTGTCCAGCAAGAGATCCCTGAGTCATCTCGGCGGTGGTGATTCCCAAGCCATCGCCAATATGATCGTGTACGCCATGGATAAGTACAAGGTCGACTCAAGCAAGGTCTTCGTCACCGGCGGCAGCTCCGGGGGTATGTCGTTCCGCACCGGATTAACGGCCATGTATACTAATGTTCTAATAGCAATGATGTCCAACGTCCTGGCAGCAACCTACCCTGAGCTCATCTCCGCCGTCTCTCTTTATAGCGGAGTCGCAGCGGGCTGCTTCGTCTCCTCCTCCGGCGGCGTCGACCAGTGGAACAATACCTGCTCCGGCGGCCAGTCGCGCGCGACGCCCGAGGCATGGGGCAACGTTGTGCGCAACATGTATCCCGGATATACGGGCAGGCGTCCGAGGATGCAGATTTGGCACGGCAGCGCCGACGGCACCATCAATTCGAACAACTACATGGAAACGATCAAGCAGTGGACCAATGTGTTCAATGTCAGCCAGACGCCAACCAGCTCGCTCACAAACTCCCCGGAAAGGAACTACAAGACTGACAACTATGGGGAGAACGTCCAAGGGATTTATGGGACAGGCGTGGGCCACTCTGTGCCGTCTAATTTGACGGCGAGCGAAATCTGGTTTGGGCTTTAGACAAGACCGTCAAGCAAGAATATGGTCCGCGTGGGAAGTTATCATGTCCATCCCCGAGTGAGGTGCAAAAGGTTTATTGTACATAGCCTAAGTCTCGGTTGTACACAGTACCAACAACAGGATAAGGTCCGTCGAGATTTGAAAACGATAAATTCATGCGGGTATGTGACCAACGCCGTACAGAAGCCCCATGTGCCCCCCCCGAGCCTGATGCTGCCCAAATTGACAAGCGTAGCCCAGCCCTTGGACTACCAATATATCCCAAACAAGTAGTTACTCAAAGGTAACATTCTCAAGCCCCAGGCCTATAGGTTCCAAGTCAAGTTCGTTATAAGCCCCTACCCTCGGATCCATATCTTGCTGCGGGGGGAAGTTGCTGCCGCTGAATTCCGTGAGCCCGGAAGCTGGATTTGTGTTTCCCCCCTTTTTCCCCGGGGCAAGGAGATTCACCACGTTCAGTTTCTTTCCTGAGTTATCAACCCATGTAAGTGACTTGGCGCGCGGATCCCGGGAATCGCCCTCGAACGGGTCCGCATTATCAGGGGGCGTCCATTCCGGGTCGTCCAGAAGCAGTCTGGCGACCTCCACAATATTGGGAGCATCAAGAGCCAGAAGGGGCCTACTTAAATGAGACCGCCATCTTTCGCCGAGATAGTTATCGATTCCACGGATTTGCCGGTTTCCTATACCTCGAACCCACCATAGCTTTTCGATGAGTTTCATGAACATCAAATAGTGAGCCAGGATAATCAAGGCGCGTGGCCGTCTTTGGCGGGAGAACTCGACAAACTCGTTGGGTAGAAAGGTGAACCAGGTGATAATACGAAGGCTCATTATGGGGCCAAAACCGTCCATAAGCTCCGAGTACAGAGAGCCGAGATATTTGAGCGTGTCATAGTACGTCTGCACATCTGCATATTCGGGGTCTGTGATCGAGATGGACGAGACCATAAACAAAAGATTGTTGGGGATATGAAGGGAGGCTCTGTTCAGGTCAATCTTCGGCCTGAAGAATAGCTCGGCCATGCCCGACTCCCAAAGTTTCTGAGGACTGATGAGATCTATGATAAGACCGATGCCCCTCCATACAATCATCCAGTCCACGATGTAAAGTTCCTTGGTGTCTTCTTCACGGAACATCTGTGCCGACAGGGCCGTGAGCATTAGAGAGCAGGCAATGAGAGCCGCATAGGAGTCGGGTTTGGCCTCTTCGATGGCTTTACGATAGCCCTCAAAAGCCTGGGCCCGGTATCGCATGACCCGCGAGGGATCAATGTCCTGATTAAGAGACTGGAGGTGCAGAGCAGAAAGCCCAAAGAGGCAGTTCATCAGAAACGGATTCGCGAATGCTGCCTGAGGAATTTTGACCCTGAGGATGTCATCGGTCCGGGACTCCCTCCCGGCCTGGGTTGCGAACGACGTGAAAGAAGTGGTGGTATAAAACCACAGCAATCTCAGGTCGGTCGAATCAATGTCACTCGACGGACTGAAGAGCGGTTCTGTTACGAGAACGTTGAAATCGCCACTATCAGTGCTGAACGCCGGCGAGTGCCCCCTTGACACCACTGGAGAATGAGAAGGTTGTGACGGTGATGATTCGGATTGATCATGTTGATCTTGAGCGGAACTCGGGGGAGGATAGATGCAGTCCGCTTTCCGCAGCACGCAGTTGCGGCAAGCCGGGTGGGCTTCGTCGCATTTGACCTTTCTGGTCTTGCAGTTTTTACATCCAGATCTTGACTTCTTATGAGGTCGTTTTGAATGATAAGCCCGTTCCGATGGCGGACTGAGTTCTCGGGGCGTTAACATGTTTAGAGATTATGTCATTCTGAGGCCCCAAGTCGTATGCCAGCCAGCCAACCAAGCTTTGTAATGGGAAGTCAGGGTATGTATGTAGTACTGATAAGGCTGAGCAGGCTGTGCCCCGGGGCGTTCCGTCGTGTGGACTGGCAACAAGGGCAAGGGGAGCCTTAATCTTGAATGTATGAAAATTGAACTATCGGGAAGTAGATGTCGAGATGCTGAATATGGGGCGCGAGCGACACGTTGCGAAAGTGTGTGGTTTGGGCACGTATATGGTATGTATACGCTTTGTTTGTGTGAAATGCAAGCAGTTTTGACTCAGCAGATCAATGATGAGTCCAAATGTCTGATCAAGACCCCGCTGCACTAAAAAGCAGCCTAGGCCAACCCTTCCAACGCGTTTTATTAACTGGTAAATGCCGTCCAGCGGAGCTCAGCCACATAAATCAGTCCCTTTTGGGTAACATGTTGCGCGTCCACGAAGTTCTGACAAGGGGACCCGTATCCAAGAAAGTGATATCGACGCAACGCGGGACTAGGGCTGCGGCATACGTAGATGGCTTCTTTCCAGAGATGTCTGGTTCAGCTTTGGAAGGATTACGTACCACTGCGACGAGTTCTGTAATTTCCTAATTGCTTGGACAAGAAACAAATCAGACCTTAGGCAACTATCGGGGCTTCCTACACTGCGTATGCAACTGGTGATTACATAATATGCAGTCACTTGACTTCGCGTTTCCACTGGACGGCCTGCCGCGTGCGATATTCTGGAAAAGCAGTTTACATAATAACTACCTAGTGGTTGACTACCTACCTTAACCCGGTAGCTACTTAACGTGAGGAGGTTGCTACCCTGCAAGCCTGAACCGATATTTTGGGAATTGATTGATCGTTACCTTATGTTGGCTACCTTGCAAGCCAGAAGCAGCATATGGTCGCCATGGGGTCATTCTTCCAGCTCCCAGAGGAAGTGATTCTGTCCCCTCTCCTCCAGACATTCCCTTGCCGAGATCTCCAAGTACGCTCCTTAGCGACTCTCCTTCATGTAGGCGGCCTATCATATCGAGTCCAGACGAAGGGTCTCTGACTACTCTATAGCCGAATGCAGCACATTGCCAAAACTTAGTAGTCTACGGGACAGAAGCGACCGGAAAGTCCAGCGTCACCGCCGCCTTGCTGCAGACCCTGACCGAATCGACACGTGACGACGGTGACGATGGAAACAGGCTGAGTTACGCCATTGTGAACTCAGTACAATGTGTGACGGGAAGGCATTTGTTCGAACGAACAGTTGCGGCTGTAGCAGACGCGCTTCAGTGGGATGCAGCCACGAGGAAATGCGAGACCTTGTCCCAATTGACGGTGGAGCTCTCCAAGATGCTCAAGTATACACAGCGGCCAGATGGTTGGAGCTTTGTTCTTGTCTTCGACTCGATTGATCGGCAAAAAGATGCCCCCCCAACCTTGCTTCCTGCTCTGGCAAGATTGCCCGAAATTGTGAGTAGCCCCTTTCCATGCCCTGCTTCCGTCTCCTCTAATACCATCTAGATTCCTTGCTTGACCTGCGTTTTCATAGCCACTCTCCCCCAAGCTGGCTTCCTCCGAACATCCTACGTGCCACATGTCCAATTCACCAACTACGACAAGTCCGAATTCGTCAAGATCCTCTCAATTACCCCGCCTGCTCCAGTTCCGACCACAACCGAGCAGGAAACGAAAGATCTATGGGTACGCTTCTGCGGAGCGGTCTGCGATACCCTCACCAAATCCGCCTCGCGAACACTACCTTCCTTCCAACACAGCTGCGATGCGCTCTGGCCACGCTTTACAGCGCCAATTCTTGCCGGCACGCATGGTCCCCGAGATTTCTCCAAGCTGTTGATTGCTTCGCGCGTCCACTTCCAGGACGAAGGGTTGCTGAACCCCAGCATCATCGCCCAGAAGGTCAACACGGTTGCCAACGGGCATGGGCCAACAGCACCTGCGAAACAGCCAGCCCAAGGGGCTGCGGACTTGTCAACCCTTCTGCCCACGACCGCCCGGTTGCTTCTCCTAGCAGCCTATCTGGCCTCCCATAACGCTGCGCGCCACGACCTGACTTTGTTCTCAACATATCACCTTGGGCGACGGAAGCGTGGAGGCGCAACGGTTTTAAAGAGGGGCCCGCGTAGTAAGCACCGCAAGATTGCGCGAAAATTGCTCGGCGCCCATGCTTTTGTGTTAGAGCGCATGATGGCTATATTCGCTGCAGTGCGGACAGAGTGGGTTGGTAGCGGCGGCATCGGAGCCGGCGGACTGGACGGGGACATTGGCATGGCTATCTCCACCCTGGCTAGTCTTCGGTTGCTTGTGAGAGCTGGCACCGGTGGCGATATGACAGACAGGGGAGGGAAGTGGAGGATCAACGTCGGCTGGGAGGTCATTCGTGGCGTGGGAAGGAGTATAGGAGTCGAGGTCGAGGAGTGGCTTATTGACTAATGCCGCAGAACGATACCCAAGTCAAGTTATAAAATATCCCGGAAACATGTCTATTGCGCGAAAAAAGTATATGCGCGCTGTCTATGGCCCGATGAGTTTCCTATAGTCCATCCAATGCATGGTCAGAAGCCCGTCTGAGCTCTCCAAAACTTCTGCACCTAAAACGCCTTTCCCGTCTATGTCCATGCCAACATAAAATCCTGAGCTAATGTAGTGATTCGCAGATCACCTCTGCGTTCGGAGCAGCCCGATCGATGTCTGACCAAACTGTGTGTGTAACATGGGCACATACCACCGAATGCCTCGTACAAACATCATGACTACCATTCCTATTCGAACACACAATGTTACATGACCGCCTGCCTGTCCCCGAAACGCCAGGTGTCTTCCTGTTTCGTGCCCGGGGCGAGCCAAGCGGCACTACTAGTCCCACGAGCTCGGCCAGTCGTCGCATCATCCGTCTTTTTACGATCGTCGCCATTAGGCATAGCATAGCCGTTCATGTATGGTGGAAAGGAGCCCGACGAAACCAAGGGACTTTCGAAGACGGGAGCCGATTGGCTCGCAGCCAATGCATCTTTGGTGTTGAGCGGTAGAAGTGGCTCTTCCTTGATCTCCATCATACGAGCCTTGCGATCCGCCTTGCTGTTTTCGTGTGTTCGGTCGTACAGGTACAGACCAAGAAATGTCAAGGCAATGCCGACGGCTTGCAGCGAGGTTGTGGGGTTCTGGAACCATATGATTGCAATGACAATGACGAAGACTCGCTTGATGAGACTTGCGACTGAGTAGCTCACTGGAGAGACCAGTGACAGGAGAATGAAGGCCAGTATGTTCTGGCCAAAGTGAAAAGTGCCGTTGAAGATGAATTCCATAGTCAGTCTGCCGTGGTCAAATGCTCCAGCACCGCTGTTGAGATCCACCGAGTAGTCGTGATAAAAATCTTTTATAATCCCTATGCCCTCGCTCCAAAACCAAATGGGGACCGTGAGAACAAAAGCCATCCCCGAGGAATAGCAGAGCAAGTTCAACTTGTCGAGCTTCTGCGACCGGGCTGACATTCCTTCGGCTTCCGCCTTGGCTGCTTCATTGAAGAGTCGTTTCGAGAAGATGTTCTGGGTTACGAAAACGATCGTAGCAAGCAGGGCATATATGACTCCCAACATTTCTCCGCCGAACTTGTGCTTTCCCGAACACGCCAGCATCACCCCAAGAGTTAGCGGTATCAAGGAGAGATACGTGTTTCTCGGGTACCGAATGTTGAAGATCAGTCTGTATGCTAGCACAGTGAACAGCGGCGAGAGCCCCTTGATTGTGTGTACAAGCGAAACTGGTATCTTTGAAGTAGCTGTCGAGCTCAGAAGATGGCCGAAGATCTGGAACGCGGCCAGAGGCAGAGTTGTCACAATCACGTCTCGGGAAGGATATCGAATCGAGTGTTTTAGGGCGGGCACCGTCGTCTTCAGGCTGGGGAATACGGAGGCGAGCCAGGAGAAGAACAGACAGAACGATGCCACAAAGGCGAATTGTACAAGCGTAAGGGTGGCCGGCATGTCGAAAGCCGTCAAGATCGATTTCGATGAGGTGTTCGTCAGAGCGGATGATGCGTACCACATCACACAAAGCATCTAACATTGCATGGTTAGCATAATGCGTTGCTCCCAGGTTGCGAGTCAGGCGCCTTACAATCAGCTTTGGAGAGACAGGAGCCTTCAGCGCATCGGCTATCTCCTGAGCGTTCTGACTGACACTACCCTGTCGAGTTCGTATCGTTCGAAGGGCGTCGCCGAGGCTCTTTTGTCTGCCATGACCATATGTGGTGGTCGGCTGCCCTGCAGGACCCCATCTCACCGCTCGAGTCTGACTACTCTCTCTCCTAGGGGCCCAGCGCTCGCCCGAAGTTGCGCCTCCTCCATTCAAATATCCGTTCGCCGGTTTCCCGGGACTTGCAGATCTCGCGCCATTCGTGAAGTGAGAATCGATGTGATCCGGAAACTTCTCCATGCCGTGACTCGATTCCTCGCCTGTGTCCCCGTTGAGCTTCGAGTGCGACGTCTTGCGATTTTGAGAGGATGAGCGCATCGAAGGGCCAGAGGTAGTGGAGTGAGGCATGCCGCGGATGTCGTCGATTTAAGACAGGGGCGAGGTGGGGGATTAAACGAGCGACGAACGCAGCAAAGAATGCGCCAGATGGTTTAATTCAAGTACCTGGACATTGTCTCCTGTGCTATGAGTAGGAAGGATTCAAATCGTGACAGAATCGCATTGGCATAGACAGAGCGAACTGTAGATGCGACGTCTGTAAGACTCAGTATTCGTGTTACTGCAGGTGCAGACGCAGTTCTGTTTGAATTGTAATGAAAGATTTAAAAGTAAAACGAACTTGGCAGATCCGAACGCCACGGTGTTGCATCAGCGCGTGGGACTGGCCTGTTTAACTTGGCCAACCCACTGTAAAGCCCAGGGGCTAGGGGGTGCCTCGTACTGGTGCAGGCCACTAACTACTTCTGTAAGATAAGGTACTTCGGTACCCATACTGCCTGCGACTTCTTTTCCATCAGCTGGTCCGAGGATCACTAAGGTAGGTACTTATCATATGGGTCCCGGCCAACCGGCGCAGTAGTGTGCATATGGATCAACTCTTTCGCCGCCTTCCGAATTTTGCGACCTTCACTCAATCTCCAAAAGTTTCCGCGAGGCTGTCGTGACCCCAGGACACCCAGGCAACTTTCGAGTCTCTTGGTTTGCAGACGACTCGTCTTCACATCTGTCTCCATCCTTTTCGTTTCTCTTTCCGTGTACCGCTTGACGGACATTTCGTCACGCGAATGCAGCCAGACCCTAAACGGGTGATCTTTGCTGGACTCTTTTTCTACACCATAATCCAAGTCCTGACACCGAAGAACCCTTACACGTCGCGATTCAACAATCCATCACAATGGCGGCCCCAAAAATGACGAAGAATCAGATGCGGCGGGCAAAGAAGAAGGAGCAGAAGAAACCTCAGGCAGATGTGGGTTCTTCAAGGCAGAGCGTATCATTCATTATGACTGACCACGCGCAGACTACTCCAGTTCCCGAAAGTGCTGATGAACAGCCGAAGGAGGCAAAAGCCGAAGAGGCAGATGGCGCGGATCTCGAGGTGAAGAAAGTTTCCGATGCTACGGACAACATCCGGACTGATGGGCCAAGCCTTGAGAACTCCGACAACCCGGATGACCCTGACGACGAGGCGTTTGCTATGTACAAAAGTATCTTCGAAAAGTTTGGTTCCCTGGAGGAAGATGAGATTGCCAAAGAAGCCAACGCTGGTAATCAGGGAGAGGTTTTCTTCGGCGACGACGACGATCTACCCGACGAAGATCAAGAGGCGGGACAACCCAGACTATCAAAGAAAAAGAGAAAGCAACTCAACAAGCTCTCCATAGCGGAGCTTAAGGCATTGGTAAAGATACCGGAGGTTGTAGAGTGGCAAGATGTGTCATCTTCGGATCCGCGATTACTGGTTCAGATAAAGGCTCAGCGCAATGTTGTGCCGGTTCCGCCGCACTGGTCGCTCAAAAGAGAATATCTTTCGTCCAAGAGAGGTATCGAGAAGGCTCCTTTCAGGTTACCCAAGTTCATTGCGGAAACCGGAATCACGGAGATGCGAGACGCTGTGCTGGAGAAGCAGGAAGCCCAGACCCTGAAGCAAAAGCAGCGGGAGCGAGTGGCGCCGAAGATGGGGAAACTGGATATCGACTATCAGAGACTTTATGATGCCTTCTTCCGCTTCCAGACAAAGCCTGAGCTCACAAGGTTTGGCGAAGTGTATTATGAGGGCAAGGAGAGTGAGGTTGACTTCCAACACTTCCGACCTGGTGACCTGAGTGAAGGCACCAAAGACGCGCTAGGAATGCCACCCGGCGCCCCGCCGCCATGGCTCATCAACCAGCAGCGATTTGGACCGCCACCCTCTTACCCTACCCTCAAGATTCCCGGACTCAATGCCCCACCTCCACCAGGAGGCTCGTGGGGTTTCCACCCAGGAGGTTGGGGCAAGCCACCTGTGGATGAGTTCAACAGGCCCTTGTACGGCGGAGATGTTTTTGGACTGACCGGTCAAAACGGTATGCCAATTCAGCCTCAGGGAACCACGGCAGCGCAATTACCCTCCGGCGAGCCTGTCGAGAAGACTCTTTGGGGAGAGCTGCAACCGCGGGATGAGGAGTCAGAGGAAGAAGAGTCTGAAGAGGAATCCGAAGACGAGGACGAGGAAGACGCCCCTGGCGGCCTCGAAACCCCCAGCGGTCTCGAGACTCCGGGCGGCGTTATCAGTTCAGTACCAACTGATTATCCTGGCCACGGAGTCGAGACGTCGGTGGCCGGTGAGATGGATCTACGCAAACAGAGACGCGGATTTGACACGGAAGAAAGCACGCACCCTCGAGCAGCGTACACCGTCATCCAAGAGCGCCAGCAACGCGCAGAAGGCTTCTTCGGCAGTGACAAGGTATACGACCTCAAAGACAGTCAGAGAGCAAACGTGCCTGTCCTCGGCCAAGAAGATGAGAACAGGAAGCGAAAGAAGCCTGGCGATATTGATGTGGCTCTGGATCCCGACTCTCTGCAAAACAATGATGGTATTAGCAAAGAGGATTTGCGGCGGAAGTTCGAAGACGGGAAGCGCGAAGAGGGACTGGGCGCCAAGTGGTCGTATGATGAAGACCTGTCGGAGATGATTGCGCAAGAGTCAAGGAAGAGGCAGAAGGTCGACGGCGAGAAGAAGGATAAGAAGAAGGAGAGCAAGTATAGATTCTAGCACAGGCAGCTAAATAAGTGGTCCAGGACGGGACTGTGTTTCCATCAAGAGGCGTTTTGGATGTTGGGCATGAAAACCGGCTGTGTCTTTGTTAATTCTCTCGGGTTGGAGAGACTCGGTCTGTCCAATATTTTGTAATAAACAGGGAAGATCAAGCAATTTGCTACAACATTCGCCTGGCGAGGCCGTATCTTAAACCTGGGCTTTTATAAGTCCCCTATCGCCCAAGACCAAGTTTCCGGACCATATCTTTGTCCCTAGGCCCTTATCATATGGGTAATACCAAAGGATGAAACATAGTGAGTCCCAAAAGAAAGTGAGGATGATATGTATATACGGAATTCCCAGTAGGCATGCACCACCGGCCACAATCGACTGCCATCAAATGACGTGCTTAAGCTAAGTAGCTAGTTATATAAAGTAAAGCATCTAAAACTTATTTAGGTCTACATTACAAAAATAAGGGTTTATGCATTCTTATACAAGGCTGGACCATGGCCAATAAGCTTATAACATGGTGTAACAAAGAACTTAAGATACTACCTTATCTATGTTACACAAATAAGAAGAATTCGGCCCCCGCTCATGCAGACCTGCCCCCTCAAGCCACCACCAGTAGAATACAACCCGTCCCATGAATGATTTGATTCAGCTGGAGAGGGGGCGAGGTGGCGCGTGAGGTGATATCGAGGCACAGAGAGCCTAGGCAGAAGAAATTGAATAAGGGGGCGACCGAAGCCGTCTCTTAGTTACGCAGTAGCTTTTTTTTGTATTTCTTGCTGTTTCGGTCTTGTCGAGAGACAAAAGTTCGGCAGAAAAGAAATGCACACTACATGGTGTCGTGCGTGGGCATGGCTCCTGACGATTTTGTCCATCTCCGGATCATGTACTGCTGTTCAATTTATAAATCTTTCCTTCGATGTCCAGCCAGGCAGCCCTTTTACTCTAGCATGGGCAGAGAATGTCGGCAGCGTGACCCTGACGCTCCTGAGGGGCGGGCCAGCGTCCACCACGACCGTGGCGGTTCTTGCATGTAGGAGATTCAAGAATATCAAATTCCGAAAAGCAATGGAGATTCTGACAGTGGGAACCCGGCAGCGGACATTCCCGGCAACTCGTTCACGTGGACGCCGCCTGACGGATTGGTGTCTGATTTCTACTCGTTCCAGATTGTAGACCAAACTGGCATCCCCAACTATTCTATAGAGTGGCAGTTTATCGCCGCTACGGTGAGTCATCGTCTGCTGAGGCGACGCGCTGGTGTGAAAGTCGAATGCTTTCGCTCCAGATCTGACGGGATTTATCGAGAGTTACTGAATATCCGTAGTCATCATCGTCGATCTCCTCCCCGTCCGGTACAACGACATCCACAGCCTCTTCGTCCGGTACAACGACATCCACAGCCTCCCCACCAAGTTCTGGACTGAGCACCGGCGCAAAAGCTGGAATTGGTGTGGCCGTTACAATCGTAGTCCTTTCGCTACTCGGGGCTTGCGCCATCTTCTTCTACCGTAGGGGTAAAGCCGGGGCGCGTAGCAACGATGTGCCTCATGTCGCGGACCCGTGGCTGAAACCTGAGCTGGAGGGCAAAGGTCTGGTTGAGATGAGCACGGAATCAGAGACACCTGAACTGGGAGGCAAAGGTTTGGTTGAGATGAGCACGGAATCAGAGACACCTGAGCTGGGAGGCAAAGGCCTGGTTGAGATGAGCACGGGATTAGAAGCACATGAGATTGGCGTCGGGAATACCTATCCACGGGCAGCGGAGCTGAGCTCTGAGCCTGTGGGAGGAGCGAAAGTGCCCGTATCTCCAGTGGAGAAGGGTTAGTTTGGGAAATTGGGATTCTACTAGGGGCTTGGGTCTCATGAGCTTGACATGGATGGAGATGTTGTACTGATTCCGTAAGATCTGGAAGCCTTTTTGCGGTCTGGGTTAAAAGTGAAGAATAAGCACCAAGTTCTAGTTTCGCCAGCCTATCCCTTCACTTTCAGGCCCCGACGATCTTTGTTTCTAAACCCCTCAGCTATGTACACGAACAAATTACATAGGTATTTATGACACGCCCACCAAAAGGTATGCAGTTCAGCGCGGGCAAAATCTCTAGAGACACATATCAGCGTTCATGCTCTTCACGGTCTTCTTCCTCCGGCCTCTCCTGGCCTTGACGCGATGAACTCCCTAAGTCCGTAGCGCCACAGGTATGTCGACACAGTCGTTGCAGGTCCAATCTGGCTCCTCGACGCTCATTTTTGCATTCTCGCTGATGCAGTCCGAGTGGTAAAGCCGTTTCCCGCAGTCCTGTACTTTGTCAGCGCCCGACTCGATAATGTAATCCCCGATTAATGCTTACCGGATTGGCACATATGAGCAGTCTTGGCCCCATTACGGGTCGCCCACACGCCTGGCATCCACCAGCGCTCTTGCGAGCTTGGCTCCCCTTGGGCGACTGCTTGTGCGTAGAGTCTTGGCCATTTTGCCTCTCTTGGTTCATCTTTTCCCTCGCGTCAGCAATATACCTGAATGCTTTCTCGACGGTCTTATCGTCCAGCGCATTCCGAGCTAGCAAGTATGACAAGTGTTTCCCAAACTCCATCATTCGAGTCTGTGAGGCGACGAGCCAAGATGCTTTCTCCTTGGCGAAACTTGCCCATGCCGGCGGGAGATACACATCTGACGAGATACGCTTCGTCAGCATGAACGCATCCCACTCCTGTATGAACTCTCTCTCCTCTGGAGGAATGTCGGTAAAATCCGCAATGGCATCGCGGTGCCACTGGATGAGCCACGCGTCATTGGCCTTGTGCTTGTGATATTCGGTACCTGGTTCCAGCTGAGCCTTGCTCACAGGATCGTAGAGGGGTTGCTTGATATCAGGAACCAGCAGCCTCTCGCGCTTCTTGGACTTCTATGTACTTGGTCAGTAACTGCTTATTGAGTCTGGAGGGAAACACCCAGTGCTCACTTGTATCACTTTGGCTGGAGGCGACTTAAAGGTAGATCTATTGTAATTCTTATTGGTGATTTTGTTTTCTGGACCGTAGCGTGAATTGATCCAGGAAATGTCGCCGCTTGCAAAGGCATCCAGATCAAAGGCCTTGATTGGTCGGCCAAGTTGGTACGTCTCGCCGGCAAATGAGTAGGAGTCGTAGCGGTGTGAGACGTGGAATTGAGGGCCACGATTAGTGTTCCGCAGCGCGAAGTCATACTCCGAGTGGTGACATATGAGATGGGCTTGCAATTGAACCAGGGACTGGTGTGCGTTGCCGCACGTCACGCAGCGGTAGGCGTCCAGGCCGACGTGTTCGGCTGGCAGGTAGTAGGAGACGTGGCCCTCTTCGATCGCAGACAGAGGGTCTCGCTTTCTCCGCTTCTTTTCCTTTCCCTGAGCTTTGTCGCTGAGAAGTTTCAGGTTGTACACCTTGCTTTCTCGGGTTCTGAGTGACCGATTTGGCGTGGTCTCTTCCTCTGCCTCATCGTCTTCGTCTTGATCGGCAGCATCGCCATTGATATGGCTATCGATTAGGCCATTGGGCAGAATCTCGGAATGAGTGGCCGCTCCATAGCCATTGACGTGATCATCGAGCGGCCGCCCTGTAGCGACTAGAGGGCCAGAGACAGTGATGGACGGCAAAACTCCTTTCTCTAGAGGCCGGATCGCTCCAGCCTCAAATCCGGTGGTCCACCTCGCGTCAATGTCTATCGAAAAATCAGTCGCCACTGTTTTCTTTGGCGACTTCTTTACTTCAAGAGCAGCGTGAGATCGAGTCCTGCCGAAGATACCGCTCAAGCTGGCTGTCAAGACCCACCGACTGGGAGGCGCGTTTCGTGCAGAGAATATCTCCGAGTCGTCCAATGACACGACGTCTAGCGGCGGCCAGCTACCGTCACCCGCAGCTTCCAGCTCGACAGAGATGGTGTAAGCATCAGCAAGATCGAACGCGATTTCGTCATCCCGATTGATCTTGATGCTGTCCTCCGGGATATGAAACGGGCGGGGGAGATAGATGCGTGCCAGACGCAACGGGCCGGAGGCTCCCTTGAACGTCTTGATAGTGCAGAGTTGGCTCTGGCAATGCAAAATGTTCTCGCTGCCTTGGCTAGTGTGCGTGAGCATGATCTTGCATCGAGCCTTGGTTTCCGAGATGTCTCGCGTGACCGTATTGCCAGTGCCGTTGAAGACATCACCGAGTTTAACCCGGACCGAATCCTTGTGAATGATTTTCAGAATCTCAACGCGCAGGGTCCTCTGCACCTCGCCGACTTCATGAGCGAGAAATAGTTGGTCAACCAGGCTGGGATCCTTTGGGGGCGATTCCGTGGCCTGCTGCTCAAGTCGGCGGCGCTTCTGGGGCCGGGCGTCTTCGTCTTCTGGGCTGTCCTCAGTCTTCTCTCCGGGAAGGGCGGTACCATTTGGGGTTGACTGAGCGTTCCCCATTGCTTGCCAGAACCCAATTCCGCGGGACCAGCTTCTCTGAAGAAAGGGAAGCTTGCGCTTACGGCCATTTATAACCGTCATAGCTGAAAGGGAGCAAATACATGGGACTTTTTAAAGTTTGATCAGTGCTTGGACCAAATGCTAAGTCAAGGGCAGTGGCGTTCAATAGAAGCTCGACCTCGGTCTCCCAATGAAGTTCTCCTCCGTAGTCAGGCTGGGTGATGTGGGTGAATGGACGAAAGTCATTGAAAGATGTGTCTGAGCGATCTCATTGACGTTGCGCCAAAGGGGTTCTTTGCCCAAAGTTGGCTTTGGCAGTCAATGCTTGCCTGTGATGGGGATCAAGGAATCAGAACAAGGAATGTGAGCTGCGAAAAGGTAGAGCTTTGATGAGTCGCAGGTGGAGGATGATTGGGGTGGATGCGGGACGGGGATGGACGCGAATTCCGAAAGTAAAGAAAGAAAGGAAAAAAAAAACCATCCCAATCAGTTTGTCGGATGACACGCGAGCTCCTGGAGATGCAGAGATGCGATTTGTACAATGTGAGCAGGGGAAGTGGAGTGGGCATGCAAGAAGGAAGGCTGAGAGTTGCGAATAGTAACTTGACTCCAAAAACGCGTCCTCGCATCAGGGGACCAGCATCTGTGATGGCTGCTGGTTGGTTGGTCGTGGATGTAAAGAAACAACAGGGGCCCGGGGTAATTACCCAGGTATGCACGTTGTAACAATGCGAGAAAGAGGCCACTGAGGCGCGTTTATTGGGGGGGGCCCAGGGTTTCCGGCTTAGCGCATTCCAGAAGGCTACGCTGATTGGGCAGCCTGGGGCAGCCTGGGGCAGCAGAGCTTATCGATTATCACCGAGAAGAGAGCATGTTACTGAGATACCGTAATATCCTTCCAACTTAACTGCCTTGTGTGCCTGAGGGTAGGGTAGGAGACAAAGAAAGCACCGGAAGCAGAGGTCCCATTCAAGAGATGCCTCCCTCGCTTGCTTCTCCACTCCAAATCCCCGAAACGGAGAGGGTGTGCTTGGGAGTGACAAGCTCTCCTAACTCTAACATGGCTTAAATACTACTACTTACTGGTGGAGTATCCATGGCAGAAACTGGTGACATGCCATGTTACGATCTTATATAATATCGACTCCCATCTGACGGAAGTGAGCATGAATAAACCCAAGCTACACGAGGCAGAGCAAAGTTCATGCACATAATCTGGGACGGCCAAGTATGTACGTGACAAATGGTGATGGGTTACCGGGGAATATCTCCAGCAGCTCAGCAACATTATTACTCAAGATCCGTAACAAAACATAGATGGCTAGCCGCCTAATACATACCTGACCTGATTCAGGCCTATATCCCTCGGTGCAATGACTCAAACAAGATTCTCGAGGTTCTTCCCTTGTTGGCTCATGAACAATGGGCGCTCGCGCCATTGGGGAGGCAAAAACGACGAACGCAACGAGTTGCTTGTCCCAAGTGCTGTGTATACTTGTAGGCAGCATTGGCAACTCAACCGAATCGGAACCGGTATTTACACACCAAATAAGAGCACGAGTTTTAAAAGAACGCCGATATCTACCAAGCAGGTCAGGCAATTTAGATAGTAAACATATGTTTCCTGCGTACCTATATACTCATCAGTGAATGATCGGAGATCAGTCGGGCAGCCGTGAGCCCCAGAAGGACCTTGAAGAACGCACAGACCAACTGCTTACAGGGGTCCTGGTGACGCATGTCGCTAGCGCAAGGCTGACAAATTTCTGCCCCTCCAAAGTTCAACATCCCACTGGACCTTCCCTCTGTCTACAGACAACACTACCATCTCGCAACTCTTCGCGCCAGAGCCCACCCAAACCAGCTGTCGAAACCGCGCTTCCCATTTTCTTCACCGCAAAGGATTATAGAACATGCCCATGGGTTAAGTATGTTCCCCCATAGTCGTGCAGGGTCTCCTGGCGCATTCCCACCTCTGCAAACGTCATCGCACCGAGCCATTCCATCCTGCCGAACCGAGGGTGTTTCGCCGTTTCCTCTTCATCTCCGCATGCTCTCTGTCCTTCTTGCATTCGCTTCTACTGCACCTTCCATAGAATGTGCTAACGCGTGAACCACTTTCAGTCTGTTCCTCGCCAGCCACAATGGCAGCTCAACGAAATACAGCCCCAAAGGCGACGAACCGACGCAGCTCTCGACGCCGACATGCCGCCCCCCGGCGGAATCCATACCGTCTAGCTAAACTAGCTCCCGATGAGGTTGGCAGCCGTATTTTATCACAGGTGAAAAAACTGAAGTCGCAGTACGAAGACGGTGATATTGCTCAAGAGACCTTGTCCGAGCACCCCGACATGTACCGCAAAACTCGATCGCAAACACGCACACTCTCTCGTTCGAATACCAGAAGTCAAGCCAAAGAAGCCAGCGAATCGAACAGACCACTCCGCTCTATCCCTTCCTATCTTGAAGAAGATGACACTGGCAGCAAGAGGAAGCGTAATGACGTACGGTATTATGAAGACGAGACGGACGAGGAGGATGACTTCGACGGCCACTATACTCAGTATGCGCAAGATAACGATAATGATGGTGGCAACGATGATGATGATCAGAATGAGGATGATGTGGAAGTGGTTCAACAGCCAGCCTCTCCAGACGTGCGATTCAAGCGTACTCCTCAGAAGTCGAAACCGCGAAACGTTCCCAAGACTGTTAAGGCCGCCAAGCGTGCGCAACCCGTCAAGAAAGCCAGTGTTCAAGAGGAGAGACTAGTCAAAGTCGTAACAGGGCCAAAGCCAGTGGCGCAAGATTGGACAGACCCACGCATCGAGCACTCGATATGGGTCCAGATACTGCGGTACGCTGCTGGCGACAGTGATAATGGCACTCTGGATACCAACTGGCTTCTGCGCACCGCAAGAACCTGCAAGACCCTAGCAGATCCTGCGATTACGGTTCTTTACAGGTGTCCTCCACTGTCCGACGAAACAAAAGCCAACACTTTGGTGGCGCTTCTTGCTCGATCACCAAACGAGACAGCCTTCAATTATCGACCGAAGATTGAGTCACTGCATATTGATGTCACGCTCATCAAACTCTCAAGTAGCCGCTGCGTGTCACTACTTGGCCTGATTCAGAACCTCCCTCGCCTGAGTGAGCTCGTGTTTTTCCACCCCGACGACGCAGCGCCCTATCGTCGGCTGGATAGAACCATTAGGTGGGAATATCCTCAGGATATTTTTCGCGCTCTTGAGGTTTCGCCCACGGCTATCGAGGCCGCGGGTGACAAGACGTCTGTAACTGTGTTACGGAGTTGGCAATGGAGCTCGAGGTTGCTTGGATCGGGAATTAGCTTGGATCGCATCCGGGAACTTCACCAGACATCCATTTTCGCCAACCTTGGCAAAGTTCGCTTCGTCAATTTCCAGCTACCGTCTTTGCGAAGCAAGAACGCAGACGACCCTGCTATTATAGCTGAAGATCAGAATTACCGACGTCTGATGGTAGGCTGCATAACCCCGTTAGAGAAGCTGGAGCATCTTGCCTTCGAGTCCTCGACTGTGGTCAACAGCTACCTACTGCCACTGTTGCCCAAGAAGTTGAAGCACCTCGAATTAATCAGCTGTTGGGACATCCAGGCTGAAGACTTCAGCGATTTTTTGTTGTCACACGGATATCAGCTCGAACATCTCACTCTACACCACAACCAGTCGCTCAATCTTGCCTTCCTACCAGTACTGGGTATCGCCTGCCCGAATCTGAAAGAGCTTCGGATGAATTTCTTGTGTTTCGCACACCATGACGGATACAACGATTCACGTCCCAATTACGACTTTATTCTTCTCGCTGATCAAGTTCCTAGATGGCCAGCATCTCTGCAGTTGGTTGACCTGGAGAATATTCGACAATGGAGCACCGAGGCAGCGGAGATGTTCTTGCGATCATTCATCGACAGTGCTCCTAATCTTCTTGACCTCAGAAGCTTGTCAATTAAGGCGATGCTTGACATTCCTTGGCGATTGCGTAGTGAATTCCGCAAATCTTGGCAAGAAAGGCTTGAAGCTGTTTTTCTTCGACCTTTCGTTCCTCCCCAGCCTCGCTGGACGCTTCAGACAAAAGAAGTGGCGAAAGTCGTCTCATCGCCGAACAAGAAGCGGAAGACTGAAAAGCTGACTGAGCCATCTCGTCGGAGCGGCCGAATTGCGATCCAACCATCAGGGCCGTCTTCACCAGCTAGCAGCACGTCGAGGGACGTTCGAGTGGTTGGCTCTCAGCGGCGATCATACAGGGAACCAGATACGGATGATGAAGAGTTTGGCTCGGATGGGGACGTCGGAAATGAGAATCTCGCGAACAACATTTTCGATTCTCGTAAAGGTGATACCATTCCACCTCTGGCAAAGCAGGCGTTCGTTCAAGGTCTCTGCAACGTAGTGAACATTGTCATCGACAACTCGAAACCCGCGGAACGGCAATACGTTATGGAAGATTTCCTGGACTCTGACATTGGCGAGGAGACGGATGGTGAGTGGCATGGTGACATCGACGACTGAATAGGACTGTTAGTTCCCAACAGACGGGATGATGGTTCTGTTCGACTTGTTACATGCCAGAGAGCCAGCACAACACTGGTTGTTCTATATCTCTGCCTTGGCGGACTGTATTACTGTATGTGTTTCTACCTTTCTTTAACAAACCTTGATGGATTAGGAGTCCATGTCTCTGTGTGTGGCACACAGATAGGCAGGGCAAGAGGATCGGACTACTGGACAAAGGTAGGGACACGCATGGCTGATGAGCTCCGTGGTTTCGTCTCCACGATTAGGGAGATAGGGAGAGCGTGAGATACATAGACGGTCGGCTACTCAGGTACCTCATAGCAAAGTAATGCTAGGGATACCGGGTACTACATGCCATACTTATACCCAAGAATTTGAAGAACATAATCCAGTTTAGAATGCCTTATCTCTCTACAGCGGCATGCAGCTAATCTACCTGAGGAAATTTATCCTGAGTAGTGGGTGTCCCTGCCGGTGTTCATCTGTCTGATACATATACATTTTGGTCCTTTACCGTCGGGAACACCAAATGGACTGACATCCACGACATGTGGTGAGTGTGGCTCTTCGTACATAACCGAAAAGAAACCCGGGTTCAGAACAAAACCAGCAACGCGAGTAAGAAGAGCACAAAAGCCAGACCACTCCGGCCCGCGACATCCAGCTTCGGGCCTATGTTGGGTAGTGTGATGATCTGACTCGGCTGCCGGGGCATCACGTAGGTTGATGTAGTGGTCTGCTCCCGAGATCCGGTTGCCTGCGACTGCGAAGGCGCACTCTTAGAGCAGCCCAAGCCCCCCGAGCCATGGGGCTTGGTGCTGGTGGGATGCCAACCATTTGTTCCCACCGACGACGAACTTGTATTCGTGGTACTTGGCAGTGGTGGGCTTGTCGAGGAAGATGGCTTGACGTCGGAAGCGCTCCCTGCTGTTAAAGTCTCGCCCGGGACGGAAGATTCAGACGATGAACTTGTAACTGTAGTGCTTGATAGTGGCGGACTTGTCGAGGAAGATGGCTTCACATCGGAAGCGCTCCATGTCGTTGCCATCTCGGCCGGGACAGAGGACTTAGACGA
Source organism: Reticulascus tulasneorum (assembly GCA_001557505.1). Classification (NCBI taxonomy): domain Eukaryota; kingdom Fungi; phylum Ascomycota; class Sordariomycetes; order Glomerellales; family Reticulascaceae; genus Reticulascus; species Reticulascus tulasneorum. Next base: position 3,011,139 of record LSAX01000003.1, on the reverse strand, counting down.
TGAACTTGCAGCTGTGGTACTGGAGAGTGGCGGGCTTGTTGAAGAAGATGGGTTGGTATCAGAAGCGCCCCACTCGCCCATGACTGAAGATGTAGACGAGATCGTCATTGTGGCGGTGGACACAGACGTGATGGTAACAGTGGAGGAGGTTGTGGTCGTCAACGTCGTCGTTTCATCTGCCAGCACCGACGTGGTCTCAGCAGGCGGCGCGAAAGTCGAGACGATCGGCGTCCCCAGCGACGTGAACTCCTGGCCGTCTGTCATTGTCGGCGTTTGCTTCTCGTCATGCCGTTTCCACAGCGTGCTGGGAGAGTCACTCGTCGCGTGGGGGACGGACGACGACTCGCTTGACGTGGTGGCTGTCACTGTGATCTTCGTCGTGTACTGTGTCGGGCAGTTGATGATATGTGCCCGGCAGGATGTGACGACCGTGGTGGTTGTGTTGAGGTAGTCCGGCTGAACAGGGATTGCGCGACGAGCTACGGGGGCAGATGTGGTTGCTTCTGTTGTCTTGCCCCGTGCCTCTGAGGTTACCGTCGTCTTTTGCAAACTTGGGGTCGTGGTTGCGTCCTCGGTACTAGTCGTGGCTGTACTGCTGTCTGGCGTAGTAGTCCAGGCGTGCGAGGCTTCAGACGTGGTGGTCATCTTTTGCTCGGCTACCGAAGTAGTCTTGGGAACAGCGCAATCAGGGGCATACGTGCCCGAGTAGAAGATGGTCGACTCCGTCGGTACGACAACCTGGCTTTCTCCTTGGCTCTCCGCGGCATACGCCCCGGCATTGATGTACCATTCTTCGCTTGGGGGGCACGTATCCGAGTCGCCACTCAGGTCTGAGGTGAACTCGACCAGATTGATGTAGGCCCCGGCGACGGTCCTGCTCTTCCCAGCACCGTCATCTTTGTGCTTCCAAATCTCACTGTGAACGCGGACGCGCAGGTCGGCTGTGAATACTGCGCTCCCCGAGTTGACCATGATTGGAATGCTCTGGTGCATGGTGCCTTTCTTACTGCTCGGTAATTAGCATTGATATTGGCACCGTGTTGGCGAGAAGTGGAATACGTACAAGTCGACATCTTGGATCTGCTCGTCGTTCAAGTCGATGGTGAGAGAGGACTGGTCAGCAATCGACAGATGGAACCCGCCCTCAAAGTCAATGGCGTCCGTGACTCTGAAAATGAGGTCGACGTATACCCAAAACTTGGCACCGTGGCCTTTGTTCTGCTGTTTTTAGTCAGTACACCTTCGAATGTCCAGCTTTGCAAATACTGACTGATCTGTATATTGGTTGAGTAGGCAGCAATTGAATTGCCTGCGTAGCAAGCGTAGACGATTTGAGAGAAAAGTCGAAGTAGGCACCCACGCCGTTAAACTCCACCTCGACCAGAGGGTTCCTCGAGTCCTGGTTCTTGAACGACGGTCTAACGGTACCCCATGTCTGGCATTTCTTGCAATTCACCTCGAAGCTGGAGTCACCCGCGGAGGAGTTTGTCCTGTGATTGGTAAGTACAGATCCACGATAACTGGAAATGAACGGACAAAAAGAGGACATACAAGCTGATCAGCGGTTGGCCTTGAAGCTCCCAATTAATGTTATGCGGCAGGCTGCCAGAGTTCCCGCATCCGTATGGCCTGTCTCGGTTTGCTGGGCAGGCTACGCCAGCTGCGAAGGGAGAGAGCAGACTCGCTACAAAGCAGGAGAGCAGGGCTCTTTGGCGAACCATCCTAAAGAATGTGGGCGTTGTATAGTTTATACTCGCAGGAGACGATGAATAGGATAGCTGGAGCGGGAGTGCGAACCTTTGGAGATGATTGACGGGGAACACACACACTCTTATACACGGCAATGATAATTATATCTCGCCGCGGGCAGCTAACTATCCTCGCCATCAAGTCAACTCAGCCATTTTCTACGTTGGTCTCGCCAACCTCACTTGCAAAAATCCAGGCTGCCTGTAGACGTGATCCGTACCCATCCCATAAGCCTTGCCGCAGTGAGTGTATCTGGCCGATAGCCGTGAGCATGCCCACCATGTTGGCAGGCGTGCAAAACATGAAACACAGGCATGATTCTCTAGTTCGAAGGTGAATCTGCATCTTCGAAGAATCCTGAGCCACTGTTGGGCGATGCTTCGTGGTTCGTTGGATGGCTGGCGCATGCCATTGTCGACGTTGGGGCCAAGTCTGGCATATCAATGAAACATGAGGACTAACAAACGTCTTTATAATCCATAGCAACAGGAACAACACGGTTGGTTGTCTAAACGTTGGGGCTTTTCATGGCACTCTGGGGCCAAATAGCACCAACACATGTGGCCCCCAATTTGGAGTACCTATGATTGGGGGGATTGAGCAAGTCAGCTGCTGTAGAGCCTCCTGCATGATGCTTAGGTATGCATGGGTAGATCTTCCCGTCTCGCAACTGCAGGAACTAACGGGATCTGCCGGCCGACGAATGATGCAACCTCACATAGATGTCATTGTTGGCTGGCCTGGACTGGGGCTGGGACTGGGCCAACTTGTTGCGGCCAACAGGCGGCTGCGTTTTGGTTGTGATAACAGAGCCCACCGTCACCTCTACAAGACGGAATCTTCATTTTCCCAATTTCAGTCAGTCTATTATACTTTCCAAAGGGTATCGTAAATGACCATACAAGCCACTGAATACCTAGTGGTACATGGGCTTAACCCTCGCTGTTCATACACATTAACGCTGACAATCCTCCATGGCTCCGGCCCGCACTGCTGGTAAGAGACTCTGAAAAGCTCTATACGGTGTCGTTGAGAAACGAGAGTCTTCAAAAAGCAGCACCGCCCAGGCCTTCACCCGCCAAACTTTTCATCGACGCTTCACTAAGATCAACCCTTGTCTTCCAAGCCTTGGACTCCAGCTCCAGCTTGTTCCACGTAGCAAGACTTTGGCGAAGCTTCTCATGCTTCACCTCAAGCTCTACCCGTAGCTTCTCTTCCTCCGTCTTCAACTTCTTGTAGTGCGGTTCAATTTCCCTTGTAACCCCTGTAGTTGTTGGCAGAAGTCCAGGATCAAGTTTCCCACCAGGGATAAGGGGTGGGAGAGTCGCCAGCATGCTCTGAGCAAGGGTAGGTCTGGGGCCGCCACCATGGGCTGCAGGGCCAGTTGGGGGATTAAATGATTTTGGCGTTGCCGAGGGAGTCGTTGGTACGGAGTTAGAGATGCTACCACGCGGACCAGTAGGAATGCTGCTGGAAGGCGGTCCCGTCGCCAAAGGTGAAGGTGATGGCATGGGGATATGTCGGGGAGGGACGGAACCCCATCCTCCACGACCACCGCGTGCACTGTATCCACCGCCTCGCGCTGGAGGCACGTAACCTCTTGGACCCGCAGGTGGAATTGTTGGGCTGGTCATGACGACATCTGCACGCGGGGGCGGTGCGCTCGGGGTTTGCGGGTGTCTATGTGGCTGAACAGCTGGTGAGCCGGCAGGAGCAGTGAAGTTTCGGGACACGGCAGGTCCAGTTGGAGGAGCACGTAATGCGGCTGGCCCACGAGGTGGTGTTTTAGCCACGGACGGGGCCGGCTCTTGCGGGGCAGCCTTTGGTGCTTCGCGAATCGTGAAGGATGCAGAAGCACCAGAGTGTATGGGAGTGTGCTCCCGTGACTGCGGCCGCGAACGTGCTCCTGAAACATTTGGATGTGGTGACGACTTGCCTGAAGCTGACCGAGATGTGATGGCCGACGAAATACCAGACTCTCGAGGCGGAGTTCCCCGTCTGTATGCCGATCCAACGTATCTTTCACCACCACGGCGACTCGCACTGCGAGATCGTGGCCGGTAGCCTCCCCGAGGTCCGGGTGGCGGCGACCTTCTTGGCGGACTTCTATCGCGATGTCCTCTGTCTCGGCCATATGGTGATCGTGAACGCCTTCTATGTAGAAATTAGCATAATGCAACGGTGTGGCGCAGTCTTCATACCTTTCATCTCTTCTGTCAAGGTCTCTATCTCTATCACGACGAGGTGACCTGGCTCGGTCGCTTCTTTCATCCCTTGGGGCCGGGGAGCGGGCAGGAGGACTTCGTCGCCGGGACAGACTACGTCTTGGCGAGGGCCGTCTTACTGGGCTCCTAGTTCTGTCTCGTCTCCTCCAGGTATCTCTGTCTCGCGACCTCTCTCGTCGATATCGGTCTGCACTTCTCGATCGGCGACGTGGAGATCTGCCAGGCACATAGCTATCGGATGCAGGCGGCGGGCTTCTGGGTCTTTCCCGTTCCCGTTCTCGATCGCGGTCACGATCTCGCGGCGGGCTTCTAGCTCGCCGAGGGGACCGATCTCTAGGGAAAGGTCTCCAAGACTCGCCAGCGCCATATCTAGTGACCTCGCCGTCGTCATACCTATGTTTCCTAGTTAGCATGCTGCTTTGCCCTCCGACTGATGGTTGGGCGCGTGGCAGTATCCGAATGGCTGGGTTCAACGTCCAATCGCTCTGCGGTTTTGTTCCTGGTGTCCTTTTCTCCATACCCAACAAGGCTAGCAGGTTACGGTGAGTCGATTTGAGAACCAGACTCGCCGGGCATCTGAATAGCCTTTTCCTTCCCTTTGGAAATTCGAGATAAGCTTGCCCTTGAACAGGCTTGGACTTCTAGCGTTGGCTGCAAGGTACAGGGGCTTCCTTCTTGATCTGGTGGAGGGAACGAGACCCTCCAAAGGGAAGACACTGGGGGCGCGTCTCTGCGGGTTCCGAGACAGTATACGTCGCGTTCGACCTTCTTCTCTTGATCTCGCCTTGTTCGACTTGTGAAAACTTCCTGCGCAAAGTTTGGTCGTGGGCGCGTCCGGACGAGCTGTCTGTTTCTCCACTCAGATGCTGGGTGATGACGTGGAGGTATTTGGCTGATGGGAATAGTGCGCCTCCATTCTGCGATTTCGGAACGAAGCCTGGCTCTTTGATTCTTGCTCTAGGAGTCAGATGGGCCGAATTGTCCTGAAGATAGGGGAGCAAGTTCTTCTTCGTTGTGCGATTCTTGCGAACTTTGGCTTCGTGTTCTGGCAGAGGTGGATTCGAGGTAAGAGGGAGAGATGATTCGTAGAGGTGGCATAACGGGAGACGGCAATGTTGCAAGTATCGCCTGAGCGTCCTCAATCTCCTCAATCTCCTCAATCTCTTCGATCTCGATGTATGATTCTGAGAAGTCAAACGAAGGGGAACGTTCGAGCGCTGGGAGCATCGGAGGTGTGCAATGGGTGGGTTGCGGCAGGGCCGGCTGTTGATCACTCCTTCTTTCTCCGGTCTCGTCGTGTAATTGCGAGGGCGTTTGATCGAGTATGGGCGCGCGACCGGGACGTCTGAAAGGCGGAGGATCGAATCCAAGTAGAGACCGATAGTGCCGTCTGAAGACCGAATCGCCAGACCGCTGAGAGCGCAGACGCCTCTGCTCATGCTCGTGCTGTTGCGCTCCATCGCCAAAAGAAGACGTCTTCGAGGTATTGTTGCCCATAATCCAGCAGACGAATTGCAGGCCGCTCCAGCAGCGATTTGCGACCCAGTCACCCAGTCCAAGAAGCTGGGCAGCATATGATGATAACCGGATAACCAAACCAAGTGGATAGGGGGGTGATCCCACGCGGAATGAACGGGGACTTGGGGGCCTTGTGAGAGAATGAGAAAAGTACTGACCTGCTCCTACGATTATCGCGATCCATTTTGTGCGGTGTTGAAGTGCGTGCTCCTTGATTGAGGGAAGGAAGAGCTGGCGAACTCAGAACGAAGCTGGCTTTTCGTGCCGGTTGATGGTTAGAGAAGGTCCAAATCGCGGTGCCCCATGCATGCAGTCCCCGTCGAGTGGAAAGTTCTACGTACAAGATTAAATTTGTCGGCATTCCGGGAAGTTCCTTTCCGGGATAAGATAAGGGAGACAGCACCGTGCTAAAAAACAACGGTTTGTATGGCAATTGTACTGTACTGTACTCTACCATACGCCTCTGTGCTTTACAACTCTGGTATGGCCTCAAGCATGCTGCTGTTTGATTTCTCCTCATACGTGGCACTAAGGCAGGTATAGTAGCAATAAATAGGCTAGGCAAGCTATAAACGAGTTTGTCCAGTAAAACTAAATGACACCTAGACACAAGTGAGCCTTTAAAAGTCGTTCAACCAAGAAGCCCAGAACTCCTGTGACTCTATTGCACAAGAACCAGCTCCTGATCCCTGGCGCAACTGGTGTGATATCTGCATGCAGCTCCTCGCCAGACAAAGTCCCACTCAGGTCATCTTATCCTCCTCAGTGGTGTCACCATGTGATACGCTGTCCATCATCCACTGCTGGGCCTCCTGCGCATGATATCTCATCATCTTATTGAGACCCACCATGTCGCTGCGCACAACAGTGCCGAAGCGTCTCTTCTGCACCTTGCGGGTAAGCTCGGGGCTTTGCCAGCAGGCATGGTCGCTCGCGATGTAAACGCGCGAGTGTTCCTTGTACCACGCGGAGAGGTCTGTGTCGACGTCGGACTTGACAGGCCGTAGTGTGCCGGTTACGAAGTTCACCACGGCGGAAATCCTCAACTTGCAATCTGGGCCGTGTTAGAACATATTCAAGATTGCAGATGGATTGAGGATGGACTCGCCTCTGTTCATGAGCAAGATCTTGACACCAAGATACGCATTTCCGACACCCATCAAGACTATCTCGTCCACGCCATCGTATAGCTGGATATAGTTATCCCAGAGGTAGCAAATCAGGTCCTGCAGCTGAAGATGGAGCGCTTTCTCGTCCATTCGAGGAATAAAGGAATCCGCGTCCTAGGTCGAAAATGTTAGCTTGGGCTTCCTTTCCAGAGCATGGACAGATCACTTGCTTCTTCTTGAGTGACATATGTCGGAACATTGATATCCATCACCCCAAACTTGTGACGAGTAGCCCAGTCGATGTATTCAGTCACGCCGTCAACCTGAGCAAGTTAGCTTCAGCAATCTGCTGGTAAACAAGACAAGACCCACTATCCAGGCGTTATGTGATTCGAGGGTACTCTCAATGGCGTCTGGTTGGGCAAGCAATTGCGGCCTGTTTTGATCAATGACTCTGCTACTGTTGTGATTGTTGGGCTTGATAGACTTACGGATCATGAATAATGATAAGCATCCTGCGGGCTTGGTGAATGTTTGGCGTTACGAGTACCTGGTTCTCAAACGACCTGAAGAGCACGTCTCGTTGTATGTACAGTGGAATCATCTGGTGTTTCGTCTGAAGTTCCTGGCGTTGTCCAAGTCGGATGTAATCATGTAGGCGAGTGGCATTGAGACCTTGTATGTCCGGGACATTGACAATACCAGGCCGCATGCACTCCCAGTATGGCGCTTGATAGGCCTGCACCTTGGCGAGGGTCCTGGCAGCATCCTTGTTGATCTTTGGTATCTCCATCTTCGGGGGAGGTTCACCCATAAGCGTTCGAGCGACAGCTACGGCGGAGGTGGAGATGGCATGTAAATTATAACCACCTTCCAGGCATACCGCCAGCTTTCCTTCTGCCAGAGACATGAGCATATGCGTCATGTGGGCGTAGCAGGTCGGGGTGACGAAGCAACCACCGAGCTCGTCCCCATCGGCGGCATCGAAGCCTGCCGAGATAACCACCAAATCCGGGTTGAACTCCTTGGCAATAGGCATGATGATTTTCTGGAAAGCAGCCATGTATTCACCATCGCCCATGCCTTGATCAGTCCAACCAATGTTGATGTTCTTGCCCAGCCCAGGTCCACTACCGCAGTGCTCTAGACCGCCATCAGGCATCTGGGGATTATCAGGCTTGCCAGGATAGAAATGGCCGTTTTGGTAGACGTGAACAGATATGTAGAGAACATTGGGGTCTTGATAGAATATGTTCTGAATGCCGTTGCCATGGTGGACGTCCCAGTCTAGAATCAGCACTTTGCGGCATTCGGTAGGATAATCGAGTTGACAAATCTTCACGGCCACAGGGACATTGTTGAAGAAGCAGAAGCCCAGAGGGGCGTCATACTCTGCGTGATGACCCGGCGGCCGGATGACAGCAAAAGCGTTCTTCACATTACCCTCTACCACTTGTTTGCAGGTGTCGATGGCACCGCCCGCCGATAGTAGAGCAGCCATGTAGGTCATGCTTCCGACATACAGCGAGGCGCGGCCTTGATCCATTTCCCGACTCGTGAGCCGCAGCTCGGCGTAGTCCATTTTTGACAGCGCCTCGACCCAGCGATAGTGATCCGGCGTATGGGTTGTGAGGATTTCCTCCTTGGTAGCTTCCCTGGCGCCGATCCTCCACATGTACTTGGTTGGTGTCTCCCGTATGATTTTGGCGACGTTTGCTTCTGGGCCTGTATAGAGCAGGCCTGCTCTCTTAAATGCTTTTACTATTTCCTCGATTCTCTGAGGATCTTCTGGGTGGTGAGGAAATGAGCCGAAGTCGGCATTCACATGAAGCTTCATCCGGTCATCGTAGCAACACCCAGTTGGGAGCAATCCCCGTCGGCGGAGTTGGATAACAACCTGTTGACCCTCGGCGTCGGCGTCGTAATCATCTTCGTACTCATCCTCATCTTCTTCATCAGATGCGGTCTCGTTGTCGTTGAGGCCCTTGAGGTTGGCAAAACCGTTGGGAGTGGGGGCTTCATCCATGAGCCGGTCCTCGCCGTCCATGACCACGTCCTTGTCGACTTCATCCATCCTCTAGAGAGCAGGAAAAGAAGTAAAAAAATGCTGGGATGGAGTGCAGTTACTATGCTACCTCTAGGGATCGTATGTGCGGCTGGTCAAAATGGTGCGGCTCATATGCGCACTTGTCCATTCATGAGCACGGTCTTTGGTGACGATCTGTGTTAGGTCAGTCCATGTTTAGGTAACAAATATAACGCTGCGTTGAAAGAAGTAAAACGAGATGTTTCGGAACCCAAAGTTCATGTATCTAACAGCAGAAAACAAGTGCTGCGACAACAAGGGAATCTGTGGCCTGGGACCAGCTATAACGCAACTCCGCGGCAGCCAACAAAGGAATCAATTCCCCTACAGATAGAGGAGGGTCGGTCTGGCTACGATGGGGCGGATGCGTCGAACTTGATCATGGCCTGCTAGGTCACTAGACCTCAAAGCGCTGGCGGTTGCATTAAAATCCAAGAAATAAGACGGATTCACTGACCTCGGAAGGCTGATAATGAGTGCGTGCCGCACCTAGCTAGGAACGGGCTGCTCTCAGGTCTTTCGCAATGAGACGGTGGACGCTTCGTCGAACCTAGAAGGAGTGTGGATCGCTATGATCGTCGAAAGATACTCGTCAATACCGTCGGGAAAAAGTCATAGGATTCATTCCAGTAAATAACCATTCAATGGTAGGCGCGTAGTACACATGCGCCCACAGCAAGTAAGTATCGTGAAAAGCCGTGGTGTGAGTGGTATTAAATTTCAGGTGCAGCATAATTTGACTGGACGAGAAATCGCCAGCGCCTGGGCCTTGCCTGTGGCTAAGTTGAGATGGAACATGGGGCGACCCGCCACCATATAAATAAGCATATCGCAGCCTTCTCCATCTCTCGGTCAGGGGCTTGGGGTTCGCCTACAGTCCACCACCGACACTCAGAATAACACAATGATAATATCAGTAGTGGTCAAGTCACGCCAGCAGGTGGGAATAAAAATAATAGGCGCCCGTAATCATATCATTGCAAACCGAATTAATCGAAATAACATTAAACCTGTTGTAGAAGGAAAATAAAGATCTTGAAAACAAGCCCCCCACAGATAGACAAGTACGAGCTATACAGGTATCATGATTCTATATCCAACATGGTTGCATCTCCCAATATCAACTCTATAATCTGCCTTGTCACCGAACAATCCAAGGTCGGTTTTATATTTGCCCTACCAAAAGCGAACTGAAATCAAAGCGGCAACCACACAGTAAGTAGTACAACTTCCACCTCAGCAAAACACCCTACCGAGAGCATGTCAACGATGACTTGGGGAGGAATTGGGTCCTTCTGCAAGGCTGCGCCCATCATCTCCAGGCGGAGAATAATCAAATCGTGGGCGAGCGAACACTCCCGGTCGGGGAATTGACCCATCAAGACTGGCATCAAGATTGAAAATCTCGTTTTGGCCCATGCGGCATTCATCCAAGTCCACAATACTACCAACAGTAGTATCAAGCCACGGACGCTCATCCATGGCGGACCTGACGGAGGCTTGCAGAGACTCCTGGTCCCGGGAAAATGTAGGATGCCGAAAGTTCACATCATTGACAAGGCGCATGCGAGGGTAGCTGTACAGCCTCTCGAAATAGAACATCAGTTCCTTAGGAGTGAGCTTGGCATATGTGTTTACAATGCGGTCACGACGGCTTCGATCAAGCAGGCCCATGGGCGAATTGGACTGTGAGGCCTTCCAAACCAAGTTAGCATACGATTTCAACATATGAGATCCTCGGAATCAACGTACGAGCGACAGGTTTTGTTCCAGGTTTGGGTAAACATAATGCTGGATAAGGTTCTTGACTGAACTGAAGAGATCCAACAGTTCCAGGAGTTCATTGGTGGAATACATCCGCATCTGGTTGGTGCGAATATCATTGACAAAAGACTCGGGCAAGCCAGGCCGAGGGCGAGCGAAGTCGCCATGGAAGTAATAGGCATGTAGCCACCAACGATAGAGGGCGCGTCGAAGTCTCTCTTTCTCCTGTTTTTCCAGCTGTCGACAGTTCGCTGGTTCTGCAATCCATTGGAGTTGTGGAAACAAACGTTCCCACTTTCGCACAACGAGACAGTATTCAAGGATTGAGTCAATGTCGCGATCTATGAGCGCAACAGCCCGTGGCGGTGGGAATGTGATCGCATTGACGGGCTTCCCGCCTCTGAGAACCTTGGTAAAGGAAACTTTCTGATTCGTTGAATCGGAACCAGAGGAGAAGCCGCCACGGCACAGGGTAATGCCCGACATGTCGCCTGGATAGCGTCTGAAGATGATACGGCGGGGTTGATAGGTGCCACCCTGCCCGTTCAAGTCTTGCTCTGAAGCAGTATAGACTTGGAGCAGCTCGGGAAACGGGCTAAACTCTCTTTGCAGTACAGGCAACATGATGGATGCCCTGTTCCTTTTCAAGAGCCCGTGGAACAATGTGTTTACTTGATTCAAAGCAAAAATGCTTTCGACATCCAAGTGCTGATAGATATCCAGCAGAATCTCAACCGGAAGTCTCTCCAGGCCATCCAATTTCCCCGACACCTCCATTGTGTCTTTGATTGGGATAACTGGAAGGACTCGCAAGAGAGAAGAATATGCGAGGTGTCGTTGTGCCATTGTGCAGGTAGCTTAGAATATCAGAAGGCTGTGTTTGGTGTTGGTGTCAGGTGATGTGCAGTTTGCAGATCCTTGATAGTTCAGAATTGTTGAGAGGGATCGAAGATTTAGGGGAAGTTGTTGATCTAATGAGGAGGGAACGCGACTATGAGATTTGGAACGTGCTACTTGAAGCTCGCGGCAAAAATACGCAATACCTAAAGGAAACCCTTTCTCAGGTTCTGCTAGGCTTCGATCTTAACAAAGACTCAAAGAGACAATCTGATATGGTCGTTGATAAGAGTTGATATACTTGTTTCTGTGGCCATTGTTAAAACAATCACTTTCATGCATCAGTGAAAGCTCTTACTGAATAGTTGAGACATGTTGTCGTTTTTCCAGGTCCTTCCTTGATGGACCCTTTGAGATGAGGATACTCCTGTACCTCGATTTGTCTGCTGACAATATAAAGTGACTCTCACACAAGCAAGTCGATATGATATCGACTTGAACGTTGGTAAGAAACCTTTTAGCTACGCTTTTGGCAAATGCCAAAATCCGATTTCCCTGTTGGGATAGAAATAAGAGCACGATAGCTCCTTCTGGACCTCCCGGTGATACCACCAGCGAGGTTTCTGGCCGAGTGGCTTATTTTTCGACCACCCCTACGTTGGGGCTATCAAAGTTGCAAATGACGCAAAGAGGCATCGTCTTTTGGGGGTTTGTGGTCGCCATTGAGACGTGATCCGTATCCTGTCGCCTAGCCATGATTTGCTGGACAAGATAGAGGCACAATTGAAGGGCTTGGAAGGGAGAAGAGAGGCGGAGTGCTGATGACTGTGAAACCGTGAATCATCTCTCCGGACGCGACTCACATCTGACGTATCAAACTAATGTCGGCGAATGGATTTAGTATTTTTGCTGCAAGACATGATTGGCCTGCTAGGCTGTGGCCGGCCTGGTCTGGGACCCACTTTGCCGTAGTACCAATGTACCTACAAAGCCGGAGGATTTGACTTCTTTCGAACATCCAAACTTCATCACAATTAATTTCGAATTAAATGTCAGACTACTCTGTTTCGAAAATTTCGAAAGACTCTAAACACCGGGGTACTGGATCTTGGATTACAAAAAGTTGCTTAAGGGGTGGCCCAAGTTGGGTTCCTCTGACTTTCTAGATCTAAGAACCGTGTTAGAAATATTTACACCAAATATCATGAATAGGCTCTACGTGATGAGCGGTGTTCCAATCATTCTCATATCTTTGATTGCTTACCTGGTCTTGCTCTAATGCTCATGCACATTTGCTACTATCTGGTAAAAGAAAGTGTCGACGATGTATTTAGATAGTTTCAAAGGACTGATAAAAACGCTTCGGCTATCTTGTTTTGAAATTGAAGTTGATCGATGACAGGATTACCAAGACATCAACAAGTGAGCTCGATTTGGACATGTATTTCAGGAGCTACTTAGAGGCATCTTCATTCCGAAACTTTTTGTCGTTGCCTGAAACCACCGGACACAATACTGACAAGATCACCTCCTAATAGCTGCCAGACCACCTAGTAAATGAGTATTGGTGTCTCCGGCTTCAGTGGCCAGAACGACTTTCTGATAGGTCTGGGTCAATTTGAAAAACAAGGTATCACTTTTTATGCGAAAAGCTCTCTGGTATCTAACTCATCCCTCCTCACTTTACCTCCCTTACTCCTAAGCCCAAGCTCACTCTTCTTCGACCTCCTGTCCACAATTTGTTCTGCCCTTGCGTTATGCCTGACGGCCTTCTTCTTCCTCAGGTCCGAACGCACTTGGTTCGGGGACACAAACTCCTTATTCTGAAAGATTATCGGCCCACCGAACGATCCTTCCTGTATGACAATTGGCGTCATGACGAAACGCGGCCCGATCTCGACGAGACTGACGTCTGTCTCCTTCTTTCCTGCCTTTGACTTCTTGTCCGTCTCCTCAGCGGCCGGGTTAATCGCTTCAACCTCTTTGACTTCATAGTTGCGGATCCAGATCTTGCCATCTGCGACTGTGAATCCCATGACGTGGTCTACGAAAGGCTTGGCTTTGCGAGCCCCTTGAGGGACGCCGAAGACGTGGAAGAGGAGCTCTTTGATTAATTTCAGATGCGGTTCCTTTTCGAATGCGAGGTCGAAGGAGAGGATTGGTCTGGAGCCCTTGAGGCAGTTTCCCGAGAAGTGCAACTCTTCCATCGTGTGGACTTGGTCCCGTCAGCACATGACCCTTCGTAATATGGTCCTAAACTCACGATTCTCAAGATGGAACTTTACACAAGGTCCGTTAGGAACCTTGGACATATACGCATATAGATCCTTCCCTTTCCGTGCCTCGAAGAACAGGACATTGTTGCAGTTGTAGAGCTCCGCTAGAAGGGGAAAACCAGTCAGATTGGCGTCGCTTTTGACCACGAGGGAAAAATTTAGGAACGCAACGTACCCAACTCGTTCAATTGATATAGATTCTTCTTGGAGTCGAACTTCACGTCTTTTCTCCCGTGTGGTAGCATGGATGCTAAGTCGCCGAGAAGGTGTCGCTGTCTATATAGAATCTTCAGTCAGTACTGAAAGTTCACAATTCAATGAGCTGGTCTGTGTTTTGCCTACCTGTACGTGACGCCTCTGCTGGAGGTGATCAAGACTCGCTGTTTGTTCTTGCGCACGCCATTGGCAGGCGCTTCGGCCTTTTGGCCATTCGTCCGAGAGAGAGACTTATAGACTGTAGCCATATTGTTGGTAGCAGAGCAGAGCAGGCAGTGGTCTGTCGCTATGAGTTTGGCGTACTGGAGGGCAGCTGCGGACGGATCGAAAAAGTAAATGTCCAAAATTTTGTCGGAACCCAAATTTTCCCGCTGATAAGAAGAGCTTATCGGGCGGTGGGGTGAAACACAGGGAGCTCCACATTTGGTGGGATGGACAAACCCGCAGTCAAAGCCACGAAAGCTACGCCATCAATCAAATAAGCGTGACCTTGCGAACTTGGAGCAGTGAAACACCAGTCCATTCGTCCCTGGGGAGATACTCGTGTTGTTACTAGACTATGGTTCGGTATGGAACGTCATAATAGGTTCGGGTCATATTCGACACGCCTCAGCCAGCGGTGAAACATGGATGTAATTCTGCACAACGAGCGATGTAGTCCTCCAAGTCACACTACCAATTACTGTTGCCTGACACTCTCGTATCGTCACCACCCACGGTTAGCCGGCATGGGAGTAGGTGAGTACATATTAAGTGGATTCATTCAACTACGTAAGCCATGCCAAAGCGACCGTCGGATGTATCAATATCCCCAGATAACTCGCACGGAGGAACAAAGAGAACAAAGGAAACCCCCCGAGGACTCGGGCCCTGACCTCTCGGAAATCGCAAATACGACATGTTGATTCCTAGTGATCCCTCGATGCAGCCTTCCTTCACTAAGTGACATACAAGTTCCGGGACGTATATGAGACGCCTTGATATCAACCCAGCCCACCGTATGTGACCTCGAAACAGTCTGCCAGAAGAACTTAGCAACACTTGCTATCCTTTGACCCGCCGTCATCTGCCGCCTTGCTGAGGGAGATGTTCGTGCCGGCTCCAATGGTAGCCTGGGCGCCATCGCCGGAGTCGAGTGCCTTGCTTGACACGATTCGGTAGATTTCTATAGAGACACGTTAGTCAGCGCGTGCACGCTACTTGCTGCGTCAAGAGCCTACCGGTCAGGATGTTCTGGAAGGCAAGCTCGACATTGCTGGCGTCGAGGGCGGACGTCTCAATGAAGGACAGGTGATTCTCGCCTGGCATCGAGTTAGCATTGTGGTGACATGGGCTAGCGGCCGTCACCGCAACATACTCGCAAAGGATTTGGCCTCCTCTGTGGGCACAGCCCGCAGATGCCGCAAATCGCTCTTGTTTCCCACCAGCATAATGACGATGTTGGCATCAGCGTGGTCCCTCAGCTCCTTCAACCATCTCGTGACGTTCTCGTAAGTCTGGTGCTTGCTGATATCGTAGACGAGGAGCGCACCGACAGCCCCTCTGTAGTAGGCCGAGGTGATGGCGCGGTATCGTTCCTGGCCAGCGGTATCCCAAATCTGTGCCTTTATTGTCTTGGAGTCGACCTGGATGGACCTGGTGGCGAACTCGACGCCAATCGTCGACTTGGAATCCAAGTTGAACTCATTGCGGGTGAATCGACTGAGAAGATTGGACTTTCCGACGCCCGAGTCTCCAATCAGCACCACTATAATCGTGTATGGTTAGCCTTTGAATTGCGACAAGCTACAGCATCACAGCAGGACGGCGCACCTTTGAAGAGAAACTGCAAGCGGCCATTTTGTTAGCGCAGGCGACGGCGGCGGCGGTGGAGGGGGGGAAGGAAGGGGATGGATAGCCGGCGGCGCAAACTCACGTCATATTCGTCGTTGGCCATGTTGGCGATGTATTTAGATGAGGTCGAGAATGTTGTCGGTGTATTGGGAATGATGAATGGTCTAGGGGAACAGCCAAGTGTGCGCGGCTCTCAGATAAAAGCAATGGACTGCCTTAGTTAGTTACCTTAAGGCACGGGCACAAAGAGACTCGCTTCGGGGTACAAGAAGAGGATGGATGGTGGACGAGTGGAGGGGCCGCTAAAAAGGCAGCCCCCCTACCTAATGACTACCTACCTTAGGTAGCCGGCGGACTAACTAATTACCTACCCAGTCTAAACTTCAAGGCAGCGGGTTTTTAGGGATATGGTTAGGCGTGCATCCTAGGCTGGGGAGAGCTTTAAGAATTAACAATCTGAGCTGGAAAGACCAAGAGTAATTTGGAGTGTGTGCATGCGATATTGGAAGTTGTTTGAAGCAATCAAAGTATCTTCCTACAAGTCGTGGTTGAGGCGCGGTGGTCCAAAGGTCAATAGATACTAGGTCATAGTGACCTTAACTTACTTGCCGTCAGGTTATGGCCACGGCGTGCTTCCAGGGTGCTGTTGGGCACGGCGGCCGTCCCCCTAGGCCCTCGCAGAAGGGGGGGACCCCTGGCGGCCACAAATGTTTCACCTCATCAGTGCCACCAACTCCGAGTAGATACCTAGATAAATTAATAACAGGTGCAAGTAAGTGAGTACGTACCTTAGGCATTAATTAATCCACATGATTAGTTATCACGTGCTTCCGTCTTATTCAAGCCCGGCACGTACTTATTTTCTGGGGTCGCGTTAAAGCTCCTATTTTAGTGGTTGGGAGTACCTTTATCTTCCCTGTCAAGGCTGCTTGTTGGTTGGCTGGAGCTACTTACACGCTCTCCCGACAATAAACAACCCCCAGCAGCTGCGTTTGACTCTCCCTCGTATCCAACACAGTACCTTGGGTTGAGACTCTCACCGGCACGAAGCCTCAAAGACAATTTGTATAGCAAACACATTACGAACGCTGCCACGGCCAGGCATTTACTTAGTACTATAGGTGCTTTTCTATCGTCTTCTCTGCCAGCTCTTCCACACTGTTTTCCTAATCCCCAGCTACCAAGCCGACCTTCACCTACGTGCATAGTTCTTACCACTAGTAGAGCTGCGTATCCAGTCGACAGCGGGAGGTGGGGCTATGATTCTTGATACTGGTCTGTTCTTTCGATCCTGATCGACGACAGGACGCTTTATTGCTCCCGCCGTTCCCTGTACCTCTTCGCTGTATAGGTACCTACGAGTGGGTGGTGCATCGTTGATGCCCCAGGCGAGGTCCTCGACTTCTCCAAAACATGTCCATACAATGACTATGCCTGCTTCAGTTGAGCCCTCCCGTGTGCATGGGACTGCGGAAGACAATGACTCAGACTCTATATCCCTTACATCAACCCTAGACACTCAACATGACTCAGAAGAAGAATGGAATGTCGAAGGAATCCTTGCTGAGAGGTTCAATGAGCAAAGGCAGTACCGGGAGTTCCTGATCGAGTGGACAGGCTATCCCATGCGGGAATGGACCTGGGAACCGGAACACGGTATCTCTCTTGAGCTCGATGCCGCGTGGCAAAAGTCTAGGAAAAGACAGGAGGATGGTCTAGAGCCCCCATTCGATTTGGCTGAATACGACAGAGCCGTGGCCGACTTTGAGCAGGATAAGCTCGATCGTCATCGGAGGCGTAACTTCAAGCGAGCGAAGCTGGGTCAAGATATCCACCTTCGCGAGGACGAACGCGAATCCGACTACTATGATTCGACCGATGGAAATAGCGAAGAGGATGAGAGCAATGATGTCTTGCCATCACCTAAACCAGTAGACACGGGTGTATCTACTGATCCGCCGCGGCCTAAGGCCGCAACAAAGGATAACGCCGCGAAGTCGAAACAAGCAACCATCAACCTCCCTAAGTTGCAAACCAAGAAAAAACAGCCGCCCGCTGCGCCCCCTCATCCACCGTCTCGTCCCCAAGGTCAACCACAGATCCCTCCAATATCCACATCCGGATATCAAGGGACTGCAAGGAAGCCATCGCTTCAAAGTCCAACCAAGACACTTCAAGGCCACTCCGTGCCCCAACCAGCTAGCACAGGTTCAAGCAAGCCGACATTTACGGCTAAGAAGAAGAGCACGGCTACGAAAGCTACTGTCACTTCGAAGTCAAGCAACATCTTTATCGCGGGAAAGAAGAGAAAGAAAAGAGCCAGCCTTGGCGAGTCAATGGTTGATGTGACCAAAGACCCTAAACTCTTCAATAAGCGTCGAACTTTGAGACAAGCAGAGTTAAGCAGCCGAGAAAAGGCGGACATGGTTCCGCCTGATCCCTCTCGAATTCAGCTTTTCAACATCAGCAACGGTCCTACCGCCATATTTAGCGGAGCCTCTCACGCAACAGAGAAAGCTGATGAGCGGTCGCCGTTGGACAGACGACCGTCACTTGACTCCGAAAATAGGTCGTACTCCATGCGCTCTGCGGATTCGGTCGATTCGGGACAGGAGCAAGTAAAACGGTCGAAAAAGAAGAAAAAGGTTGTTCAATTCGCGGCTACCCCCATGGTTGAAGAACCCATGGAGATAGATGAGGGTACTGCGATAACTGAATGCTCAACGACCGTACAGGATCCTACTCACCCCCCCTTAACTCGAATCTCAGCGGTGGCCGCGGCTGACAACCCGCATTCTGATGTGTCTGGGATTTCTTCATCAAGCAATCGCACGGCGATGGCCTCTGGTGCGCTTCGTCGCCTTTCATTGGCAGACTACCAATCTCGATCTGTTGGTCAAAGCATCGATAAAACCATCGTGTTGGGCCCTCGTGACTCGAAGCAAGTACAGGTGACGTTCGATGGCATAAGTCGAGATCCTGAACCGTGGCAATCTCTATTTCTCAGCCAAGAATCCTTGATTTTTGACCATGTCTGCATTGCTCAAACCTTCGAGAACCAGGCCAATAATATTAAGGGCCCAACGCTTTCACACGGCAGTATAACGTCAAAAAGTGACGAGCCAGCTCTGGAAAGAGTTGCCGAGCAGCTCAGAATGGGACCCTTTGGGTTATTCTTCTCCAGTGAGGAATACTGCATCTTGATCTACCCAACGAAGTGCGAAGACTGGAAGCAGAAGTTGACTGAAGCGGAGCCTGCTAGTCCAGCTGATGTCGCCTTGAGACACGTAATCTTTAGAGCTAATCCTGCGGCTCGCCCTCTGGCAATCCCGGATCCTTCGTCCATGAACCCTTCGGAGGTTACTGCTACTGCCCAGACAGTTGTTTTGGAGCGGCTGCTAGGGCTGGATTATACACATTTGCTTCCCACTCGACTGCGAGGCCTCGGAAATAAGCACCACAGCTTTTTTCTCGCATTCCCTTCATCGAAGTTGCGTATCTTTAATTTGGTGGCTAAGTGGCTGCGGGAACGTAGTCCCGAATGCACAATCTACACCAGTCAGGGCTCTGGGGATTGGTTGGCATTCACAAAATCTGTCGAGTCCGGCACCGTCATAATTCACGAAGATGTCACCTGGAGCATTCGACGATTTCCCGGTATCCTCAAACTACTTCTAGCAAGAAACACGTCGTTCGCTTTCTGGAGCTTCGGTGAATCTCTGCAGGCCCACCCTATGCTGCCGTCAATACAATCCCTTCATCACGTTGCAGATCCTGGTAGTATCGAGTTGACTAGGCTCTTCCCCCACGGGAATGCCATTCTCGTAACCCCGAGCTTTCTCGTCTCTCAACCGCGCCGAGCAAGAGAATTTTTAGGCTGGTTTAAAAGGAATTTCCACCTCCCAAGTTCATTTCTGAAAGTCGCTGCGTGCCATGGTTTGGAAGACTACTTGCTGGAGATTGCAAACAAGAAAGCAAGTGAACGTCAAAGTTTAATGGTTAGACGAGGGCACTGGCTCCCGTCTGAGTTGGAAGACGAAGCTACTGCACTGGGATTGGGCAAAGAGGACTGCGCGGCACGATTTGACAGCTGGATGTTGGTCAAGGACCTGGTTTGCATGAATAACCTTTGGGATTCTTCAGGCGCGGATGAGGACCAACAGCACATGGTCTTCGCAAGCGAGTGCATCGACGCGAACGACGAACAAAGTCTGGTCAACTGGTTCGGCTGGTGGTCAACTACTAAGCTCGATTGTTTTCGGAAGTTTCATGTTCTAGGGTCGCATGAAAACGATTCCAGAAAGGCAAGCTTAAAAGTCCCTATCCCCGTCTTTTCAAAAGAAACTGTCAATGATCCCGAAGTCGCATTGGAAGAACTTGACCGGGAAATCGAGGCTCAGGATGCCGCTCAGTTAGCCAGAGTGGGTGTTGGCAAAGAGGACAGCTCAAAGCAAGCATCCCTCGTCGCACAATCTAAGAGCGAGATCCTTAGGCAGGATCGCCCAACTGCTGAGGTATTTAGAACTTACCTATGGAGCCTTGCGAAAAACAAGGGAATAATGGGGAAGTTTCTTCATCTCTATGGGATACCAGTATCATACTTTCTTGATGCTATTAAGATGGCTGAGAATTTTGGGGATCTACGCTTTGGATTCGAAACCGTCAAGTCTTGGTTCGCTCATCCGTATGCGTTCTCCTCAGGCAAATTCAACACATATATCGGCGTCTTCTACACAATAGACGGCGTCTGGGACCCCGAAGTAAGCACCCAAAAGAGGCAGCCACTTCGGCATCCATGGCTCGCAATATATCGGCCAGTCAACCCTCATATTCTCCCTTTTAGGGCCACCGAATTGATCATCTGGGACATTGAAGCCAGGAATAGATTTCCCAACAACAAGCAGCCCTATGTGAGAGACCTGATCCATGCTCAACGCCACGTCATAGAGTATGTGCAAGAACACGGTTCCGTCAAAAACCCGCGGCTTCCTCTGAAACAAGTCTGGCTTGGAGGCTTTCAGCCGCCTCCGACAGAATACACTTCTCCTCTGGACCAAACCTTGGTTGCGTTGGAGGAAATGCTGGGCAATACAAGACAGTGGCTTCCTGCTGGGGACATCATGATGCCAGCGAGGGGATTCAGACTGGTAAATCTCAGCAGCTCGGGAAACCAGTCAGAGCGGTCAGAGACTACGGACCCAATGAGCATAGACTCGCCTGATAACAGTGAAGCCGTGCCGGGAGAAGACGACGTCAAGATCTTATTCCACCCGCCGCGCGGCACCGGTCGTGCTACTCGGCACAGCAAGTGCAAAAACCGTTTCTACGAAGAGGCGGTAAAGTTGCGTGCCATGGACAAGAAGCGGAGCGAGTTTGTGTACGACTTCGAACCAACACTGGAGTGGTATATTCGTCAAAAGGCCGAGGGCCGGGCATTCGAGCATATCAATGTTGATACATGGGAGCCCATTTTCAAGATTCTCAACATTAATCTTGGCGCAAACAATCCTTGATGGATTTGGATTTCGATGTACGGATTTGAGAAAACGCGTGTGGGGGAAATTGATGGAAAGGGATGCTTGATGGTAGGAACAGGAAAAGATGTTGATATACCCCTTTTGTAACTTTCACGCCAGAATACTAGGCATAATGATTCACCCTTATACGCCTCACGCAGGCGACACATCCACCTTCTTTTGCGTGATAACAATGGTCTGCATCTCGACGTATTCGCTACCTGGGTCAGCGGCCGTCTCGACCTCCCTACCCTCGATAACAGCTGGTCGAGTTGCCGGCGTCCATTTCCTAGCCTTCATCCCCAACGTTTGCAACCCCCTATTGAGATATTGACTGCCCCCAAGTATCGAGAAAAAGACCAAGACTAGTGACACTGACGTGACAGCAAACACCCAGAACCTGTCCCCCCAGGGTTGGTAGCGCTCCGCCATGCTAAATATTCCAGCCATGCACGCTACCGGGAGGAAAGCACCGCCCATGTAGCTCAGGACCGTGACAGATCTTGCCTCGCGCAGGCTCTGCCTGTTCCCGACGATCTGGGCAAGCCCGGTGGAGGCACTGCTCAGCCGTTCCGCGCGGTGCCTCTGCTCGCGCAGCCGCATGTAGATGTACTGGAAATCGACACCGGAATCCGTCCAGTTCATGTCGCGACTGGTGTCCGGGTTCACGAGAGGAATGCGCATCTGAAGCATGTTGATCTCCATGTTGCGGCACAACTGTCCAAGCCGCCGCTCCCACGTCTGCATGTCGTCCCATTGAGACTCTACAATCCCTTCGTGGAAGTTGTCTAAGCTCTGCTGGCGTGTGAGCTCAGACTGGGTGAAGGCGAACAGGCGCTGGCAGTGGCAGGCCACAATCTTCTTCACGAATACTTCTGGTGCTCTGACTGCGTTGTCTCCAAGCAAATGGGCGTGCTTCTCGAGATAGAAGCACAAGTCATCCAGGAACGAAGTCCGCGGGCGGCTTTTAGCAGCTTTCATTTGCTCCTCAAGAGGGATAAAGTCTAGGTAGTAAAAGCGCTGTGGCAGGGGGAGGACGTCGAAAATCCTCCCGCTGGATTCGCTGCAGACCTTCTTGATGGGCGGGTCGCAGAAGACAATATCTAATGTCTGAATCAGCCGATGTTGGCAACGTTTTTAAGGCTTTCATAGCAGCTCTATCGTACAGTCTGTGCCAGGTTCCCAAGTGCGTCGACGTGACCAAATCGTGCAGCACCGGCGTGCGACTCCGATGGGCGAGGAGTTGCCCCTAATTCGTGTGACTGCGACGTCTCTCCCAGTACGTATACACGACAAGTCGGATTCTAAATCGCCGCCCACATTGGCTTCCTCTTTGAGCTGCACCAACTCGTCGAATTTCAAGGTGTCGAAAGATCTCGTCGCCCAACTCGATGCCAAAGGAGAGCATTCTTGATCCTCGACAGTCATCGATGTGCAAACATCGGAAACTTGGGATTGTTCCAGGAAGATGGCAGGATTTAGGTTGAAGTGAGGACCGATGACTGAAATAAAATCAGGGCTCAGACCTTCGATGATGTAAACCAGACATGGAGATGATCTGGTCACATCCTGCTGTAGATACGCCTTGAACTCCGATGCTGTCGTGTACTCGACTGGCTTGGAGAAGTTGCCGTCTTTATTAAGTCGAAGCACCGCAGCTTTCGGGCTCCAGTTGTCCGTGCTTTTACGGTTCGGGAGCCGTGCTTTGTCGTAGAGTCGGGGATCAGAGGCGTGGAGTTGTTTCGCTACCCGTTGATAATCTTCGTCAGGACCAAGCCAAGCATACCCGGAGACTGCCATTGCTACCCAGCGGAGGACCGTATTATATCGCGTAGAGCATCGGCGTTAGTAAAAGTCGAAGTAAAACCAGCTCCCCCCTCGGCGGCTAGACGTGCGGAATATGTACACGAAGTTTCCAGAGCCTCGCCAGGTAAGAACAGATGGCGGTGGCTGAGTTTGAAGCCACCAAACCAACTGCCCTCAACAAAATGCTGCGTGATTGATGTTTCTGCAAATCAATATTTCCTGTGGCGCTTTCGGTTTCCATATTGGTCTTTTGCATGTCAGCCAGTGTCTGACGACAGAAGTGGTTCGAATTGCAAATATCGACGGGTCGCTATGGGGCAGTTTCTCATGGCCGATGCCATGGTCAGACGCTACGAGTATTGAGACAAAATTCGCGAAATGCCTCTAGCTCTTCACAGATAATTTGAGAGTGCGCAAAGCTGTGGACTGGTTATGGTATATGGGTATCTTCCATGGCCCTCAACCGTATAGCACTTTGCTACTGGTGTCTAGCCATCAAACATCTACCTTGTTGATGCGGGAAAATTTCTTGTACTCAAAAGTACTCCCTTCACTCGTCTAATGTTGTCCTTTGCTTTCTTGATCTCGTCTTCTGGCTCATTCTTCCGGGAGTTTCCATAGAGAGAGTAACTCCCCACGAAGTCCTGAGGGGCCGGGTATGTCAACTGATCCAAGTCATCCTTGAAGAGATCGATGACAGTCTTGGCATCTGCCAGTTCCTCACTCTGTAAGATGAATGCGTCCTTGATGGATTTCATAGACGCGACGAGTTCGGACAGCTGCCTGGCCTGCTGCGTCGATGGGGTTTCAGTCGACGTAGTATCTGTCCCTACCGCTGGACTTGCTGGTGCCGACGTCTGCGTCCCAATATCGCGATGGAACAGCTCTGCTGGGTCTTCGATATCGCTGGCATCATCGAACTGGGGTTCGGCCTTCTTAGCTGGCAGCTCAGACACGCTGCTCTCCAGCTTCTCGATGAGCTTGGCGAGGTGCTGCGCTGTCGTGTCTTGGAGTTCATGCCGCGCTTCAGTCAGAGCATCAACCATCGGCTCAACCACGTATTTGCTTGTGCCATAGAGGAGCGTAGATACTCCGGCAAAAGCGTAGATGGTACCGAGGATGCCGTTGGCAGTGAATAAAGGTGGCGGTCGAGATGATTTGGTCAGGAATTCAGGATATGTTATTACAGGGGGATGATCGCTGTGCGATTTGTCGGAGGAAGTGTCTCGTGACATCGTGGTTTGGGCGCTGTCTGGCGGCTGGTCTTTCGTCTGTCTCGACTAACAAAGGCTGTCAGCAGAGCTTCTGGAAAGGATAGGATGAGCACGCACATCTTCTGACGTCTGTGAGATCGAATCTCCCAATAGCAGGTCGATTTCCTGGTCTTGGATGCCCTTTGACTTTAAGAACTCCACCTTGCGTTCTCTACTGGCATTCTTGACTTCGTCGTCTTCCAGAAAGCGACGGGCGAGGTCGAGCTTGTTTTCCTCTGGAGCTTCGGCTGCTGGTAGGTCTCGCTGCCACTCCGGTATGCCCGGCGCATTTGAGGTTTCGTCCGAGTCTCCCATTGTACCTTGGTGGGCCTTGAACGGCGCTTCAGGCAAAATCTTGTGAGTGGGATATGGAAGTGGAAGGTTGAAATCTCAAGGGAAGATGGCAAGCTCAAAGACAGATGAAGGTGGACGGGTAAGGTCCGGCATTTCCACATGCCTCGGCAGTCTTACGGGCATTACCTTTTTACGATCAGTGCGTCATCACGCTCTTGACACTGTGCTTCGCATGCAATGGCAACCAATCCGAGAAATAATTAAGAGCCTGGCAGCGCAGCGCAAGCATCAAAGACACCCAATTCTTGAGGTCTCTGGACTAAGGTATCAGAATCCTCCTGAAATTGTGTCAATACGCATATTTAGGTTGTGGTAGCTGCACATGAATGACGATATCGGACCGACGGACAGAATGATTCGGAGTACGGACTACTAACAAGCTATTTTATTTTCCAAGCTCAGGGCAGGTCGTTAGCGGTCAGTTCGCAGGCGGTGGAGCACGGTCGACTTCTTTGTGGTCAAAACCTGGCACCTTAGGTACCTTACTTTACCGCCGTTCAGCTGGGACTGAAACAACAAATCTATGATGAACTTTCACTTTGTCGTCTCCAGGGAGCATCCTACATCTAGCAGAATATGAGGCCATTTCTCTTACATCGTGATGTAGCATTGGATCTCTGACTCTTTACTATTGTTATTTCAAACCATCACACCGCCACTTGCTCGCCTTTGGATCTGCAACGAGGCGTCTTCACGGTTTCTGAGCATCACTCTCCTCTCCCAGCTTAAGCTGTCCCAACTCGATCCGATCGGATATCTTCATAAAAAGAAGTATGTATCAATTGGCACTGGGCAGAGGCCTGGTAAGAGAATAACAAGCTAATGATACCTTGCCAGCTTTTGCCTAGGATACCTACCTAAATAGTAGGTTGGTAGCAGTCATCTTTCCAGGGTCGTACCACCAGCCATCAATCTCGCCGTTACCACAGGTGCGTTCGCGAAATAGGTAGAGGCCCAGAGACAACGAGATCCAATCGCCGACAGGGCCTTGCAGCCTTGGCTTGATCAACCCACAGCCACCTGTACATCCGAACCTGTAGAGTACATCTGTATTCGCCTATCCATCTCCAATCCCATCTCGTCAGAGTCTGGTATCAAATCAGTAAGTGCATCACTCGCAGACCCAACCTGCCCATCACCATTTGCTTTGTACCTATCCTTCACAGTTATGCGATTCGTTTGTTTGCTTGCTTCTTCGCTCGTCCTGTCCCCTCCCGTCTCATCTTCATTCCCGTGATTGCATCGCCACCGCCTCGCAAAAGTCGAGCGACACAAAGCGCAAGCGAATCGGTACTACATCACTTTTACCCAAAAAGAACAAGAAGAAAAAAAAATACTGCCAGGAGGGAGAAATCCGTCTGACAGTCCAAACACCCCCGTCGCATTGCACTGCCTGGAAGCTCGCGGGAAGCCGATGCCCAGTATCCCTCCTTACCCAAAGTACTAAGGGCGTTGCCAATGTACAAATTCCTAGAAGGGCCACCCAATCGCATCCACAACCTTTGAAGCGTCTTTACAAGCCTGAACCTGCCCAGCTTCATCTACGGATCCGGGCTTGAGCAGTGCCGCCTCTCTCCCCTTGCCTGCCCAGTCTTACGCACCAAGCTTATTTCAACCTCTCCCCATTAACTCATCTTTCTACTACCCCACCACATCAATCCCCCTGGACCTCCATTAAAACACTTCCGTATCTCACTTGAAATAATTCCCTCCCCCTACTCTTGCAATACCATACCCTCCCCGGAAAGGCCAGGTCCGATCGGGCGCAGCGAGCTGCTAGACCGCCAGCATGGCATCCCGACCGCGTCGTTCGGCTGCCCAAAGGGCGAATGAGGCAATCACTGACATGGCTGATAGCGAGAGAACAAGCAGCATGTCTACTCGATCTCGCCGCTCCGAGGGTCGAACCTCGGGAGCATCCATCTCGCGAGGCCCGCCGTCTTCGCCGGGTAATGATCATCTTAACTTGACTGTCAAGCTCCCTGCGAGCAAGCTGCGCGAGGCCACCACCGGACGCAGAACCTATGCCTCGGGCAACCAGATCGCGGTGAACAGTCGCGAGAATTTTGTAGGCGGCGAGATAATTGCCGGCAAGCGGAATCGCGGTACCAAGAAGAGCTACGTCGTAGAGTCTGATAGCGATGAAGAGGACGAGCCTGAAGCCGAGGACGACGACGACATGGAGGAGCCGGGCGAAGAAGACGCCGAAGGGGAAGAAGACGACATGGATGTGGACGCTGAAGGCGAAGACGACGACCTCGGGGAGGAAGATGCTGATGGCGACATCGACATGGATGCCGCGCCAGCACCGCTACCCACTATTAAAATCCAGCTGCCCAAGGCCAAGAAGCCGTCCCAGCCATACAGTGCCCCACGCCGGCCGATCGCATCAAGGATCATCGACGATGATGACGATGATGAAGAAGAACTCAGCGAGATTGAGAGTGACATCGATGATGTTGGAGAAATGAGCATCGATGTTGGTGGTGCCGGCATCGCCGATGCCGAAGGCGAAGAGGAAGAGGAGATTGAGGTTGCCGATGAGGATGAAGAAGAAGAAGAGGAGGAGGAGGAGGATGAACCAGAGCTGGAACAAGAGCCCGACGCGGAAGCAGATGAGGAAGACGATGGTGATAGCGACGACGAGAGTCCTGATGCTGGCAGCCGGGCTGAGACCCCCGACATGACCAAGATGACAAAACGACAGCGAGCTCGATTCGAGGACGAGCCGCAGGAGTACATGAAGTTATCTGATGGTAAGGATGCGCCACCCGCGAGCCCTCCGCGATTCACTATTTGATCATGGTGCTAACGCACGTACAGAGGTTCAAGTCAAGAAGGTCTTCACCGCCGAGGAACTGTCGATGAGAAGAGCAGAAATGGCTCGACGACGACGCAACTTGAGTGACAAACGCAACGAAGAAGTCAAGGTAAGATTCCCAGCCAACGTTGATTCGGAGGAATCATGCACTGACATGCTACGCCTAGATGGAAACTATCAACAAGCTCCTAAAAAAGCAAGCCCCGAAAGGCAAAGGTCGAGGCGGTGCTGGCAGCGATGAATACCCCGGTGGCGAGTCGCAGAACCCGAACTCCGTCTTTGTTCGTTGGGTCAGCACGAAGCAAGGTAGTCGAGTGGGCGTGCCAGAAGATATGCTCAGGGGCCCAGCCGGCAAGGTATTTACTGGCAACGGAGCCCTGCGGTCATCCGGTAAGATGGTAGAGGAGGTTGCTTAAGCTACCTTATTTCTCGGGTCATTGGTATGCCAGAAGCCTGGTTTGAGATGGGAGGGAGCCGTTTACAATTCTCCTTGGGAATCGATATCGGCTTGCAATATACTGGCGTTTGGTCTCCTGGACTATACAAAAAGCTCAGCAGGAATTCCTTTTTTAGTCATAAAAATACACTACAGTGGTTCTCCAAATCGTGAACATTACTCACTGAACAATCTAACGGGTCGAACAGCTCACCATTCCGTGCTCAGACTGCCCAGTGGTGGTGGATGCTCGGTGCAACCCTGGGACTACTGTTCTAACGACATGGCCAAACAAAACTCACTCCTTGATTATCTGTGTTGTTAATTGCTGGAAGAATGTCGAAGCCACGGCCTCATGAAGAACTAGAACCCCTGGGGCTACTCAACGTTGATAGCAGGATATCAATACAATCCCAGAAGACACTTTTTGTCGCGGATGTAACAATTCTAGAGTGGCCACAGCTTGTGAGGGACTGCACTTAGATATGCAGTAGCAGGAGCATGGCCCGAACAATTATTGGACTATGAAGAGGATGACATGAAAGGGACCAGACATGAGCGCGGAAGCAGCCATGACGGCCTGATCATCAGGTTTAGCCCAATCTCATCTCAGCCATGATCTCTTCGCTTCGCCCTCAAAGCGGGAAATGCCTGAGCAAAGATGATGAGGTCCGACATGTTTTTCTGTGTAGGTTCTCTGTAGCCTATCGAGCACATGGTCGGCGCAGGAACACCTACTCGTTCTGGGATGGAGGCAGGAAGGCAAAGGAATGAAGCAAGCCGGTGAGACTATGGATCAAACTACGTGGAAATCTTGTCATCGTCAGATGTGTCTGATATTCTTGCGTTTCCCGGCTTTGCCTCTGTCCTCGGGTCTTGGTATACGCTCGCATTGCTACGCCCTCATCCTTTTCTTCACCCCAGCCACTCTCCTCATCTTCTCTCCAGGTTGTAGCTATATAAGACGCCGGACAATTTTGTCAAGCTGCTAGCATGCTCAGCAGCAACACGTCTTGGGATACATTGCGTAAGTCGTCAAGCCAGTCAGTGTACCTGGGAGGGTTCCCCCGACAATCTGGCAGTAATCTCGCTCGTGTGAGAGTTTGAGTTTATCCAGCGAAGCAAGATGCTGGTCAAATCTCATGTAGTCAGGCTGTTCACGTCCGTTGGTTGGTTGGCTAGTTACCTTCGAGCAGGAAAGGGAGAGCAGAAGGCGGTCGTTTATGTAATGTAATTCAGAAGCTTCGCTATATCACGGCTTAGTGCCAAGAGATTCGATGATGTCTTACGTGGGACAAGTGCGTTTATCGAACATCGATCACGGATGTACGGCACGTCCTCAGAAGCCACTCCGTACGGTGTCCTCCTCGATCTCGAGTCGAGAAGGCCGAGGAGATGCTGATCACGAGCAAAATGAGGTCGGCCGGTGTGGTGGTGCCTGCCCGGAATGGCCTGATTTGGCAGGGCAAGCGAGCCAATGCCAACCGCCCACAAAGCCGCTAGAAAATGTCACGGTGCTGCTGTGCAGGGCGTCATGTGAGAGC
This sequence comes from Reticulascus tulasneorum, assembly GCA_001557505.1. Taxonomy (NCBI): domain Eukaryota; kingdom Fungi; phylum Ascomycota; class Sordariomycetes; order Glomerellales; family Reticulascaceae; genus Reticulascus; species Reticulascus tulasneorum. The sequence goes on along the minus strand of LSAX01000003.1, from coordinate 2,981,796 downwards.
ACTTGGACTCGCACCCTGGTCTGGTCTGAGCTGCCAAGGAAAAATCAAGATGCTCTGATTGTTCCTTTTTTCGCGGGGGGGCCAACATTTCTCCGCATTATCGAGGGGGAAGGAATGCGGTGCTAGGTGCTAGAAGAGGCTGGGTGTGGGTTTGCGAGATCAGGAGATTTTTGACGCGGCGATGGGGAGAGGAGTGGATCGTTTCGAGATGTGTGGTGTGAGTGTGAGCGTGTGAGTGTGTGTCGGGACGGACGAGATGCATTATTATTATGGGTACGCAGGAATCCAGTCACCCAGTATAAGCCAGTGGCTTAATTGATCCCACAGGACTTGGCCGGTCGATCCCTTAATATATGTCGCTGGGTCTTAAGTTACTTTAGAGAGTGGCTTGACATAGTAACTACCGCCCAGTAATTGGATTGGGGCTGCCTATGTAGGCAAGTAGTCGTCGGGTAGTGGAGTGATAGGATATGTGTACATACGATATGCAAACGGCTCATCCCTCCATCTATCAATGACCCAAAGATAGATCTCTCTCTGTCCCTCGGTGTGTGTGTCTGTCTCCTCTCGCGCGCCTTTCTCGCGTTGTCTGTGTGTGTGTGTGTGTGTGTGTGTCTCCATCCGCAAACGGAGCTGTCCGCGCGCACCTTTCATCCAAGTCCTCCTTCTTTGGATCCCATGGGAAAAGTTAGCAGGGACAGATTACGCATATTACAAATCCGGCCAGGTCTTCCATCTGCTCGCTGGTAACGCCCTAGACTACCAAGGTCGTAACTAAGTGGCGAAACGTCGTACGGACGTTGCAGGCGGTCGCAGCATCCAATTGGTGCTCTGCTCGCCCTGTTCAATCGGTCCACTACGCAACTGATGCTCTGTTCATTATGTCCGAACAATCGACATTCGTACAGCTGGGCCAAACCCCGAACCCCGAACTTTGGGCCAGAGGTGGGAATAATAAAAAGAAGAACAAGAAGAAAAAGCCTCTTTCTTTCATTGCCACTGGCCTTGGCTCGACTGCCATCAGCTGTTTCTTGTATGAATATACCTACCTACTCTACATACCATCCCACCCACCCCCCCCTACCTGCACGCAGCCGAATATGCAAAGCACCCTGCAGCTCGCCGCCCAGTCAACTTTGACTCACGATCCCGTCCCCCCAACCTTAGCTCAATTCACCAAACTACTTACAGCAAGCAACTAAGCTCGCATGCCAGGCCTGCACCACCAGCCTTTCCAGCCAGCCAGCCAGCCAGCCAGCCAGAGCTCCGGGGGAGGGTCTTTCTCCCCCTTCGACTGAGACTCGTCACACGACAGACCTCTCATCCCCCGCATTTTGCGGTGTGCGCCCGAGTACCATCATCTCTCCCAAACACTTGCAGAACGGGAGGGGGAAAGGCAAACCACCAGGTCATGTCAAGGGCCGCTTCTCCTCTCGAACTCTCTGCCACCTTGACGTCCCATATATCGACATGTCCCCAGCCACATCCCCGTCAGCGTCAATTGCGCCTGGCAGAGACGCTAACCCTGCCGCGGCCGCCGCTGCATCCAGTCAAGCTTTCGACGGAAGCGCTCAGTCAGCGGAATCCGCGACTCACTCGGAAGGTAAGAAAAAAGGCAAATCAGCTCCCTGAACTAGTCCTGCTCCTCCTCCTGCTCCCTCACCATCCATACATACGCCCAGTCCCTCCGCAGCCCAGAGCCCACTTTCCAAGCAAGCACTTCCGTGCCTTAAATTGGAACACCTATCAAGTCAATGCATGAACCAGCCCAGCCCTTAGAACATACCTCCCCATCCCGAGCATGAGACGACTGACATTGACACGGACATTCCAGCCAACCCCTCTCCAGCCGTCAGGCCACCCGCACCCGCAGACAGGCATCTCACCCCGCATTCAACGGCGGCGGGAGCTCAAGCTCATATAAAGCAGCTGCAGCCGCCCTCACACGACGCACCGTCTGCCTCCGCTGCCGCTGCTGCTCCTGCTGCTGTTGTTGCTGCCGCGGCGACTACCAAGCAGACGTCCATGTCATCCAAGATGTTGTTCTCAGATATCTACAAGTCTCCCAAATCACCCTTGTCGAAACTCCGACACACTATACCCCAGCCGCCGGTGGCTGTACCTATAGTCGACTATGGCGCCGACCTCTTGAGCAAGGATAAAGCTAGGCAGAAGGAGGCCGTCAAGAACTATCTGGCCGACAAGGTGCGGATCGACTGGCAGTTCTCCTGGCCGCCAGTTGTAGCCCCGCCCGAGAACGGCGAGGTCGTGGTCGCTGCTCCCACCGATGTCGTGGAGACTGCATTACAAGCGCAGGCAGAGGTGGTCGTCGCCGCCACCGAACCCGAGGAGCGACCGGCCGACACAATGGACGAGGTGGACGGAGACACGGATGATGATGCCGAGTCGGTGTACAGCACCGTCTCGGAGGATTACGCGCACTTCAAGCCCCGCATGGAATGGATATCAGACCTCTCCGACGAGGATCCGCCCATGTCTCTTTCCCCATTCCGGTTCGACAGTCCCGAGGCCATCGGAGCTGCTGTGAAAGCGTCGGTAGCCGAAAAGAGGACTCAGCGGAGGCGAGCCTTGCGCGAGGAAATGCAATGGAATGACGGTCTCGCTTGCTTCGAGGCCCGACGCAATGCATGGACGGGCGCGAGAACAGTCCGCGTCCGCACGAAACCCGTATCCCCCACAACCTCGTTCGCCTCCCTGTCTCCCCGCCGTCTCTTCTTCCGTTCCTCAATATCCTCGGCACCGGCCGCAATACCGCCGCCTTCCCACCAATCGCCACCGCAGCGACAGAGCAATGAAGCCTCCGCCGCAGTCTCGGACAGCTCAGAGCCATCGAAGGATGGCTCAAAGGACTTAACGGCGCAAAGGTCGAAAGACTCGTCACGCTCAACAGCCTCGCCTTCATCAGTCACCTACCCTGTGGAGACTCTCTTACCCATCCCAGCGCCGCTCCTCCCTCCCGCAAACCCTATGCGCGCATCCATCACTCCCGCGGTCTACATCTCCCTCTACGAAAAGGTGATCGTCCACGCCCTCACACCATCCTGCCCAGTCAACCTGTCAGACATGATCCGCGCCTGCGTGGCTGGTTGGAAGCGCGACGGTGAATGGCCGCCGAAATCCTCAGTCCAAGACCCGTCGGGTCTCATCATTGTGCGTAGGAAGAAGAAGGCGGCCACCGAGGGACCCGCCATGGTGCGGCGGATGAGCCTCGGCTTTCTGGGGCGGGGAGACAGGGGTGAGAAGGCCGAGAAGGAAGATGAAGGAGGCGCAGGAAAGGGCATCAGGAGGAGTTTGCAAAGGGTCTTGGGTATCGGCCATCATGCGCCTGTCACGAATGGGAATGTTAATGGTAATCCAGCTGGGAACGGAACTGCAAAGGGGAGGCAGAATGCCGTTGGGGCTTGAGGGGGCCGCCCAGTTATGCTACGGCTAAGCATCATTACTTTGGCGTATCGGGGCTATTGAAGGAACAGGGCTGCTGTGTCTTTTTGTTTTGAAAGATGGAGCGAGCATGCCACATATATACCCAAGTTGAGAAGAATTTGCAATATCGTTAAACGCTACACTGCCTTGCTGAAGGGACGATGAGTGGTATGTAAGAAGCAGGACAATCTCGGGTTACTTTTTGTACCCACAAGTTAGCGTGCCATCAAGTCAAAGGATGTTTTCTCAGTAATGCTAGAATTGGGAAGCGGCCTATGGGTTGTACCAGCTCTTGGAGACTTCATGGGATGCGTCCAGGTCATGTCAATGTGAGCATACAGTTGGCAAAAGGAATGCATATGATGAGCTTAGCAAGTTGGCCAACATGTGGAAAGAACAAACTGTCTGACTACCCACTTAAGCTAGCAAGGCATGGAAACCACGAATCAGCTATGAAATTATATAACTACGGTCCAATCAATACTCTAGCTAAACGAATGTGTTCCTCTGCAATCTTCGAACCCGCCGTTGCGGTAGAACCCAATGAACGATCGAGAATCGTTGAGGTGATCTGTGGAAAGGAAATCATAAGCGTGTCTGTGGCAAGACAAACAGGTAAAAGAAAGACGCGGAAACATCGTGTCCTAATATCCTCGTCGTCTGTGGGTCGCATCCAATTCATTGGCTGACTTGCCACTCCGTTTCAAATTTCTTTCTGAAAAATGCGAGTAATTCTTCTCTTATTACGTGTGTCTCGACAACATGTTCCCCAATCCTCGAAGCGGGAATTTCTCGATTGCATTCGGGGTAACGGCACTCAATCGTCATATCTCGAGTTTGCGGTACATGAACCGCCTCTTCGGGGTGCTTGTCGTTGCGATGCTTCATAAGATCCTTCTCCCTCACATAACCCTTTGCGCCAGTCCTGTCACATCCCATAGCATTGCAGGGAAATGGAGTATGGTTATGGACCTCCTTCATATGTATGGTGTAATCTGATTGCTTTGCAAACGGCTTGGATTTGTCCTGTTCCTCGGGATGAAGGCTCTTAAAACTCTTATCACGATGTTCTGAGCACCCCTGATGAGGACAGACCGGGGGCAACCGATGCTTCCCGGGACGGGAAGGCAGAAGATCTGCTATCTTCTCCTCGGCATCGAACTTGTGATAACCTCTGATATGTTGTAGTAAATGATCTCGTCGCCGAAACCCGTTCTTTCCACGATGGTTTTTGCACCAAGGGCAAGGGTGTTTCGGGGGGGCAGTCCCGAGTGAATCTAGGTGACGATGCAGGACATCTAGACGCGCGAACCTCTTGCCGCAGATACAAGCAAATGGACTGTGCTGGCTTTCATTTCCATGCAGCTGTAACTGAGATCTGGTTTTAAATTGCTTGTCGCATTCCACACAAGCGAAAGGATGCGGTTGCTCCAGTTGCCCATGGTTCGGGTGGTGAGGTCGACGCTGGTGGGCGTCTCGTTCAGCCACGGTTATAAATAGCTTGCCGCAACTGACAATATCGCAAGGGAAATTCGTGTGATTGTTCTTCTTCGAGTGATATTCGAGAAAGTATTCATTACGCTTCCCACCCCAGCGCTCGAAAGACTTGCCACATTGTCGGCATCGAAGCGTGCCGTCAGCATCTTCACCCGGTTCCAGATCTTGTGCTGATGAGTCCATAACAACAGACTCCAATAGTTGGAGACCTTGGGGTTGTGTTTGGATTAACTCGGTAACCCCATTTTGCTCGATGAAGGGATCACCAGTGAGCATATGCATTGGCCTATGCTATTTGAGCTTGCTGCATATCTAGTGATGTGTGATTGAACCGGAGACTTACTGCTGCTGGCTGGGCACCGTAGACAGGTTTGAGGCAGGTGGACAAGTTACATACCTGACACCCTTTTTGTTAGCAACTAGTAAAAAAAAAAGTCTCACGAGGCGGCGGCATCTGCAGGAGCAGACCACCCTACGTCAGCAACGTCGAAGCCTGGACCAATGGAATCAAGTAGATCCCAAAAGCCCATGTCGTAGGTGTTGTACTCGACGCCAATGTTGGCTAGGAAGTCGACATTGTCTACATTATCAGACATGATGGGCAGGGGTGATGTCGTTGAGGCGGCGTGAGAAAATCAGGCTGTGGTGATGTTGGGTGAGTTTGGTGGTGCGTCCAAGGTGTGCTTGATGGTGTGTGATGGCGAGATGAACGTAGGAGCAGCATCAGTGCTTATCTGTTGGTCTGATCGGCATCAAAGGTGTTTGTCGCTGCTTTAGGATGAGGGTCGGGAGAGGTCTGGGCTGCATAGGGTGGAAGAAGTGAATCATGAAGTCGGTGAGTAGCTGGAGACTTGATAGGTCCAGCTGCAAGCCACCCTGCCACCCTATTTCTGTGATCATATTGATGCTTCCGCCAACGTGCTGTCTGAGAGCAGCCAAGAACCATTCCGAATGGTGGTTTGAGGAGAATGCTTTCGCAAGCCTTACCTCCGTGGCTCCCAACTTCAGATCGGTGGAGAGTTCTTGTTGCGCATGAGGTACTTCGGTATCCGTACTGTACAAGAAATTGAAAGTTTGTGTAACAATCATCCCTACATCGCCAACTTACCTACCCAGCACGTGTGTAGTTGAGTGCTGCCAGATACGGCGCCTTCGAAATCAGTTGTGTAACAAGCTTTCGATGAGAATGGCAATCAGAAGCGGCATTGAACGACGGGCAAGGGTAGAAAAGGGGGAAGGGGGGAAAAGAGAGAGATTGAATCTATACTAGTATTACTGGTAGCAACCCATTAATTGGAGAGTACAGAGTACACCCCGTGTGCCTTGCTTTCCCGCTCTAATCGGTCATCATGTCATAAAAGTACAAGATTAAGAACTGGCAGATGCGTCCGAAGCAAACAGCACGGCTCCTGGCTGCTGAACAAGGAACTCCAAAGCCTCTCCCAAATCCTCAAGCAGGTCCTTAGCAAATCCCCCCCACGACTGGAAGGTGACAATTTCTAGCGTCAGCTTGTCGCCCTCCGGGAACGCCTGAATCTTCCATTCCCTCAGCGGCTCAGCGTGCGGGTAGATTGTCTCCATGCGACCGCTGGCGGACGAGAAGTCGAGACTCTGCACGTGCTCGACGTCTTGATGTACCACAGAGTCGAACCAGTCGGTGGCGGATGGCCAGTCTGTGCAGTTCTTGACGATTTCCTTCAGACCCATGCCTTCAAAGGCGGAGCTAGCGATGTGCTGGTTCTGCACAAGGTTGAGCAGGTCGAGAACTGTCCAGTCAGGCTCGAACTTGACTCGGACTGGGACATACTGCCAACAGGGGCCCATTACGACATCGGCATTGGGGAAATCAATGTTTCGACCGCTGACTACTTCGCCGAATGTGACATCCCTGACAGCTAATCGACGAGCCAGGCATAAAGCCCATGCAGCTGTCGGCAGAGTAGCGATAGTCACGTCCTTCGAGCGAGCCGAGATATCGAATGTCTTCTGGATGGCGAAGTGATCTCTAATATCTATAGCTGTTTCTGGGCGCAAAACAGAAAGCGAAGAGCCTTGGAGCATCTCCCGCCAATACTCGATACTCTGTGGGATGTTTTGCTTGACGACGTGGCCTACAAAGGACGAGAAAGGCAGTGCGCTCGGCACAGGTTTGCCTTCATGCAGCGCAGATAGTTGTCGCAGGCAGAGTGGGAGGCAGATCTCGTCATACTGCGCATGGGAGATGCGGAAGATCAAGGCGGATTTTCCGCTGCTGCTTTGCACGAAGAACCACTTGATGAAAGCCGAGCCAAGCGGCATCCTCGTCTGAATGTCGAGGTTGCAGAGCTGCTTTGTGAAGCTTTCAACGTCTCCATCGATCTCGTACTCGACAATCGTTGTCTTCAGGTCTTCAAGAACGACATTGAAGCAATCGCCACCGTGCTCAACAAAGACTGTCCGCAAGATTTCGTTGCGGGACACCAGTTCCTGACAGCTCTGGAAGAGTCGGTCACGGTTAACATCCTCCTCAAAGTACATCGCTTCATAACGCGCCGAGTATCTTGGTAGCTGAGTGGTTCCCCTGACGGCGATCTCTTGTAGTGGTCTTGTTGGGAAGACATCGACGATCTTCCACGTGGAGTCAGCCAGTTGTGGACGAACAGATTCGGCGACAAAGTTGTCGGCATTCACTACGTCCAACAGCTCGAGCGGCGCAATTGCTTTGGTCTGTGACTCGGGGGTTTGAGTTGGTTCCGCATCTTGTAGAATGTTGGCCATATCGTAGAGCGTCCGGTTCTGGAAGACCTGAGTCACAGTCAACCGTAGGCCGCCGAGTCGTGCTTCGGACACCAGTTTCATAGCAGAAATGGAATCGCCACCGAGTCGGAAGAAATTGTCATTGAGTCCGATGTCAGTATCAGGTAGTCGTAACACATGACTCCAGAGCTCTCGTAATCGTCTCTGCTTCGAAGATGTGGCCGATATTCTTTTCGCTGAAGGTAGCCGTTTATTCTGTGGCAGCGCTTTATCACTCGTGAGGCTGGCGTATATTACAGTGCCCTCTTCACTGAGCTTCGCAAGCCGACCGGTCTTGTAAAACTTCGGCGCAGATGGGGGCAATGGCTGGCCATCTTCTGACTCCAGCCACGAGGGCTCGTCGATCGTAGGCAGAGGCAGGTCTCCAGCACTCACAACCACCAGTTCTCCTACTGCGCCAGGAGGCACCAAGCGCCCACTGCCATTGGAATCAACTATCCACACTGCTGCAGTACCCGGATAGTTCCCGCCAACGCTCTGCGGATCTGCTGTGCTCAAGCGCCAGAGGTCCACCTGGTCATCTAACGTCAAATACTGAACATCTCCTAGCGGTGTCTCTGTCATTTCGCAAAGCTGCTGAGACACCTGTGCGAACTGAGCTAGGGCTCTCTCCATCATTGGCCTCTCGACAGTCTTCGAGTCGAAGCTTGCCATTACTAAGAACCCGGTGGTATCCAAAGAACAGACAAGCATAAGACCGTAAGTGTTGAACTTCAAGGCTTCCTGGGAAGCCTCCGCGTCGCCAGCGGGCACTAGTCGGTTTGCAGGTAGATCCGCCCCGCTTGCCTTGTCATCCTCAGCACTTGGATGAAGAACAAGGCCAGCTCGCAGCTCGCAAGCTTCCAGGGCATCAGGACTGACCCGCCGGATGTGCTGTAGACCCGTGTGCTCATATGGTATCTGTAGCACAGTCTGATCATGAATACCCTGTAGATAGTCTGCCACGCTAGCCTCGGCCTCGATTTGGATTCGAAGTGGGACTGTCGTGATCATTGGTCCTTCAATCTCCTCAGCGCCACTGATTGGAGCATTCCGACCCGTCAAGGTTTCTCCAAAGACGACGTCGGTAGATGCAGTATACTGTGCCGCGACGTATGCCCAAGCTCCCCTAATGACGGTGGCAACAGTCGTATTCGAAGCGGGGCGGCCGGACAGTGGAACGTAGACTTCGAGAAGCGAGTCTGCTTGGGTTTGATAACCTGGCCATGGCAAAGGTGGGAATTGGGGACCCGTGGCTCCCTGCAATTGTTCCTGCCAGTATGCGTCGGCGGCCTCGCGATCCATTCCCTTCAGATACTTGATAAAATCCTTGAATTCGGCTGGGCGTTCCATCTTCTGGCCGTCGAATGCGCTATTGACACGCTCCACAACCAAAGGCATGGACCATCCATCATAAAGAGCATGGTGCATCGTCAACACGAAGTTGACTTTGCTGGCCTCTTTCTCGGTAATAAGTGCGTACCGAACAAGAGGTTTGCCCAGATCCATTGACTCATCACGATCTTTCGCCAAGTATTCTTGAAGATTGTCTCCGAGAAACCAAGGAATGTCCTCCTTCACAACAACCTGTAGCAACCCCTGAGAAGGCACTTGTACGATTCTGGTGCGCAGAATTGGACTGTCAGCCGCTGCGATATCGAAGGCAGCCCGTAGCTTCTCCGCTATTGCGCTGTCTTCCAAGTCCACAACTCGCTGCGCGATATATGCCTCCTTGACTTTGGCGGAGAGGGCCATCAAGCCTTCCTGCAATGGTGTGCAGGGGTAGATGTCCTCAATGATGGACTCTTCAATTCCGCAAAGCTTTGCTGTTTCTGCACGGGCAGACTCGGAACTCCAACCGTCTTCAAGAAGCGAGAAGGCCGGGATAACCTCTCGGTCGTCCTTGGAAACCGAAGTGGCGTTCACGGCCATGTCTTTGAGCGTGGGGAAGTTGAAGATGCTTGCCACGGTCAAGGCAATGCCTTGACCTCTCGCTGCTGCTACAAGCCTCATAGCTCTGAGCGAGTCGCCTCCGAGTGCGAAGAAGCTGTCGTAGAGCCCGAATTCCGATTGGCAGCCCAAGACGCTTGACCATATCTTGTGCAACGCCTTTTCCATCTCAGATTCCGGTTCTCCCTTCTCGGCAGTATTTACCCTAAGCCGGGCTACTTGTTCTCTCGACATGGCAGATCCCATTTCTCGCAACCGTTTTCGGTCTGTCTTGCCAGATACGAGGGACGGCATCTTCTCCAAGGGGATATATGCTGACGGAACCATGTACCTGGGAACCTCGGCTCCTAGTGAAATGTCAATTCCGGCGATAGCTTGGCTGAACTCCTGAGAGAATGTGATGATGTCGTTGTCGGTGCCGGTGGTATCAGCCACGGTTTCCTCCACAACGAACGCCACGAGTGTTGGCTCTCCTCCGCCGGGCTTGATAACCTCAGCCACAACTTTCACGCCCGAAGGCATTACCCCACGAAGATGATGCTCGACTTCGGCGAGCTCAACTCGCTGACCACGAAGTTTCACTTGCTGGTCTTTCCTGCCCACGAAAACTATTGCGCCAGATCCATCCGGGTCGTATCTGACCAGATCCCCAGTCTTATACAGTCGGCCATGTCGACCTCGTGCTGGCCCACCTCCCGCGAGAAGCCAGGCTGGGTCTTCGATAAACACTTGGGCAGTCTTCTCTGGCTCGTTTAGGTATCCCAAGCCAACGACTGGCCCCTCGACGAGGAGTTCTCCAACAGCACCGACAGGCATTAGTCTATCGTGGTCATCTGGGTCGACAATCCACGTCAGACCTCCAGTACCCTTGCCGATGTTTGTTGAAATCCTAGCATTTCCATTAATGGTACATCCGACAGTACATTCGGATGGACCGTAAGCTATGATGACTTTCGTGGTCCGGCTCCAGTCCGAGGCATCTCCGGCCGATACAGCTTCGCCTCCCAGACCGAGGACTTCGAGGGAAGGAATGATATCCGGGTCCAGAACACGCGCCACTGATGGGGTCATATGAGCCATATTAACTTTGCTATTCCTGATAGCGCCGCTGAGGTCGTTCATACGTTCCTCGTCGGTGGGGGTGCACAAACAGCCGCCGTTGGCCAGTGTGCAGAGCATGCAGTCGATGCTGACATCGAAAGCGTACGAAGCAAAATCGAAAACTCTAGAGTGCGATCTATATCCTACAAGATCTGCCCGGGGTATCGCGCCACTGGTGTAATTTTCGTGTGAGCACACCACACCTTTTGGCTTTCCTGTGCTGCCTGAAGTAAAAATGATATACAGAGGAGAGGACAGGGGGACGGTCGGCAGGGTTGTCGTCGAGTGTATGGCTTCCTCATGTTCGAAGAACCCATCGGACACAACGACAACCGTTGCTTGTGGCGCGATTCGACGAGCTAGATCACTTTGTGATTGGGATGATATGATGAGTGTCGCTCCTATTTGCTCTGTAATCGTCCGTAATCGTGCCTCCGGCTGGCTTGGGTCGGTGAGTGCGAATGCAGCACCAGCCTTCATTACGGCCAGGACAGCTACAGCGGTCCATTTTGACTTCTCGAAGCACAGTGGTATTGCTGTTCCAACCTGCACACCGAGATCCAGAAGGTCAAAAGCAAGTCTAGTGGATAAGTCGTCTATACGGCGGTACGTGAGGTCCCCGTCCCAGGATTGTATTGCTAGCGTATCTGGGCTGAGAGCAGCCTGCTCAGCAATGATGTCGTGCATACAACGATCTATGTTCGGCGGCAGTACGGCGTTCCACGTCCATAGCTGCTCCAGGTCTTTGGGGGTGGGACCTATGGCATCTGATATGGGGCGGCAAGGTTGGTCCAGAATAATGGTCAGAATGTCCACGAAGGAATCGAGCTGAGCGATGGCAAGACGGTACGATATGGCCGTTCTGTCCCACTGGGATTTGATTATCATCTGTTTTTCAAGGACCGTGACTTCGATCTGATACGTGAACTACGGCAAGGAGTCAGCGCGGAACAGTTTGAGGTAGTGGCAAGGCCGCATACTTCGCGGGGCTGTATGCCCGAGAGCTTCTCATGACTCCTTTGAGTCGCCAAACCTCCCTGGTTGAAGTAGACTACCGGGCCGGGCAGATCCTCTACTTGAGTCGAAGATGCGGCTTCCAATTCACTGACAACCTCCAGTGCTTTGGATATCGAATCGCTGTTTGTGAACGGCACTAAGCCCAGTTCCAGTGTACGGTCGGCTACCGATGAACAGGAACGGCTCTCCCGGGACCGATATCCCCAGTTGACGCGGCTCAGCCCGTCATCGTTATTGCGGTAGAGAAGCAGCAGCCAGGCCAGCAGCAACTGGTTTCGTGGAACAGACACCCCTCCATCTGGTGTGAGGCGGGATGGAGCGGGAATGCTTCGTGTAGAAGATGGATCGAGGGAACCGCTGTGTATGCAAGGTGCATCAACAGTGCAGTTCGACCGAACAGCAGTGCCAGAGCCACCACCGTCAAGATCCCGCAATTGCATGTTACTGCCGAGTTGAGCTTGAGCCCGGGTAGTTTCTATGTACGGCAAAAGAAAGAAGACATGCAGCAGTCAAGTTTCCCAGCTTTCCTCTACCTGAAGTGGAGAGATATCAAGGTGTTAATCAACGGGATTTATGTCTCTCTAAATTACCCGGTCCAACACACGCCACTAATAAATCAACTACCAGTATATTACGGTACTGTGATCCCTTTTTTTAATCTCTCTCACTTCCACTACACTAGCACCGTCGTCCCCTACCCGATCCATGACACTGTTGAAAGCTTGTGAGTGCCGACGACGTGAGCCACGACGGGCAACACTGCTAGTTTGGGTTAAATAATCGGGCTTGACCAACAACTCTGGCGAGGGCCGTTCTAGCCGTCACATTTCAAAAGCCACATGTGCCAATTGGGCAAGCGCTTCGTGTGGTCGCCTGGTTCAGCACGAGTCGTTTGTTAAGTCGGAGCGCAGGGGGCCGCCATGATACTACCTTGGAGGCAACATTGGTACACACGTAGTAGCCGGCACAAGCAAATGCTCCTCGGCTCTGATTATAACCCTGGTCTAGCTTTCCGAGCGATGTGGCCAAGGATGTACTTTAGTACGTATGTAGTACCATTAAATCAAGGACTGTGGGCCTAGCAACTCTACCAGGATTAGCAAGTGCCCTTAGCGGCAAAAGCTCCCATCACTCCGATGAATATCCCGGCTCGTGAAGCGAGCACGGCACGCGAACCAGATTCCAGGTTCAGGACGTCGTTCGAGACGCTGGTCCCACGCGAAGTCGACGTCGTCTCGCTGACACACTGTGCCGCGGATCGTTACCGTGTCGGAGATCTTGGGACCAGGTTCGGCACTTGGGTTGTAAAACATGGAGGAAATAGTGATAAGAAATCACAAGAACCTGGCAACTTGTAGGAGGGTTGCACTCGCAAACTAGGGTGTCTTGGATTGCATGGCCTAATGCTTCTCGAACTTTTAATGCCAGACACGTACATAGGATGCAACATCTCAGATCTAGCCGAAGCACACCACATCGCAATGAGTTTAGTAGTGCTGTCGGCGTGGTACCCGATATAGAAAAACAGGTGATGCGAGTCTGCAGCCTCCGAAGGGGATGTAATATCTAGCGTTATGTTCCTGGGGAGGTTAACAAGGGTCGATTCGAGAAGGTCACTCGTCACACACCCTCAATGACTGGTATACGAGTGGCGTGCAATATGTGCTTCCCCCTGTGCCGACTCCGACCGGCGGGAGATTGTGGGCATGGCACTCTGGGATGTATAGTATATCTCGAGGCACGGATGAAGATGGCACGAAAGTGCCATTGCGGGCTTGGCCAGAGGGAATAAGAAAAGCCGACCTTGGGAGCTGCTTAATCTGTTGCGTGCAATATCAAAAAGGTTGGGGGTGGACGGAAATACGGGTGCAAGAGGAATCCGCCATCCCATGACCATATTGTTTCTTTGCTGACTTTGGATTGTCGCATTTCGCATCGTCTGGAAACCGAGGCTGTAGAGTTGGCACTATTGATAAAATGGTATATGGGAAGTTGCGGTGGTGGCTGGCCTCGTGACTGGGCTCCCAGTGTACCTGGAATCATCACGAGCTGCAAGCCGTCTGTACCGGATTCTAGACTTTGCATGAAACTATAGTTCATAGACCCGAACTCGTCGACGAGGCTGCAGACGCTATGGCGCCTTGGACGATGAAAAGCTGTCCGGTGCCGATGGTCTCATCCTCCGGAAATGGGCAGCAAAACGGTACGCGTAGTAGTGTCTCGTACGAGGGGCATGAGGAGCGATGCCTCAAGTAGACAGGTCGGCCGAAACATCCATGCCACAGATCACATCGAAGGACCACCTCCCTTGTTCCGATGTCATGCAGCTCAGCAAGCGACATGTTTTTCCTTCCGTTCTTGGAGGGAGGGGTGCATCGGGCGACGGGCATCTTCCATGTAGCCTTGGAAGCTTGGTCAAAACGGTAGCGGGGTTGGTATCCGATGATGTTTGTCTGCCGCACTTCCAGAGAGGTGCCTGAAGTGAACCCTTTGAAGATCCCTGTCGTCATTGTGGATGTACCTCTACTTGCTCCCGCCCTCGATGCAACCTCAGGGTACACGAAACGCCTATTCGATGATAGTGCGTGGTTGGCATTAGGTTGAGAGGTGGACCGATTTCGGCACGAGCTAGTGCTCCTGGCGAAAAAAAATTTGCCAGATAATCTTATCAGATCATCAGATTAGATCAAGTCCCCGAGCCTATCCGAAGCGTGGAACAGGGGATCGCCGTGAGTTGAAATGATTGTCGGATTGTCGCCAGCCCCGAACACGACTATGGCGTCGGTGGCCCAGCATGACGCGAGTGGCTAGTGCGGCCAGCGCGCAAGATGACTTTCCACTTCAATCCAAGCTTTGCGCGGTATGCCGTCACTCAGCGCCCCTGTGGGCGGGATATCCCATCATTATTTTCTCAATCTGTCGGGCACATTTGCTGCCCTGACGAGCGCTGTGCTGTTCGAAGACCCCTAGTGACGCAGGACAAATGTTCTCGTATTTTAGTCGAGGCCGAAATCAATAATTGACCGATGCTACCCTGACGGACGCACCCAACCTACCAAAACTGGTAAAGACCTCACTATATCGCTTGTCGTTTGATATTCAAACATGGCCGTCGAACCGGCCAAAGCGCCGGCTGCTGACACTTTCGTGCCGACTCAGAAGTTATCGCTTCTCAATGGGCCTGTCGAGCCTCCTCTCGTCGATTTGAGTCTCGGCGAGCTCCTCGAGCTGCAAACGTTCCAACATGGCACTAAGGAATGCCTCGTTATCCCGTGGACTGGAACGAGATGGACGTACAACGAGCTCAACCAGCAGAGCTTGTTGCTGGCCCAGGCGTTGTTGAACATGGGCATCGGTGTGGGTGATCGGGTTGCCATCATGGCGGGCAATTGCGAGCAGTATGCGGCGGTCTTCTTTGCAGTGACGAGGATAGGCGCCATTTTAGTCATATTGAACAATACCTACACTCCGACGGAGGCAATGTACGCGTTGAAGTTTTCTGGTGAGATTGAGTTCCGCAGTGATCCATCGTAGACCTCCGACGCTGACAATCGATAGACTCCAAGGTGCTATTCACCACTCGAAAAATTGGCAGGATCGATAATCGACGACTGTTGTCGGAGCTGGAAAATCAAGTTCAAGGGCCTAGAGTCGTCATACTGCGAGGGGAGTCTGGCTCGTACCAGACGTATAAGGATCTGATCAAATCCAGCTGTCGACAAAGCCCGGAAAACGTGCATTTGGCGATGAGCAAAGTTCTCCCGCATCAAGTATGCAATCTCCAGTTCACGAGTGGAACCACAGGACTGCCGAAGGCGGCCATGCTCACTCATCAGTAAGTTCTTGGACTTTGATCCGATATCTGGATGTCGTCTGGCTAACATCCTCGGCAGCAATCTGGTAAACAATGCTCGCTTCATCGGTGATCGTATGCGCCTCAGCCCCGCTGATGTTCTCTGTTGTCCTCCGCCGCTGTTCCATTGCTTCGGCTTGGTGCTTGGCCTCCTGGCCGTCGTTACCCATGGCGCGACAGTCGTGTATCCGGCAGAAGTATTTGATGTCTCGGCCACGCTGCAAGCCATAATGGAGGAAAGTTGTACAGCACTTCATGGCGTCCCCGCAATGTTCGATTCTCTTTTCCAGGCGGCGCCTGCTGACTTCAAGACCACGGGGATCCGCACCGGTATTGTTGCAGGGGCGCCGGTGCCTCGCTACTTGATGGACATGATGGTGGAACGACTGGGCATGACCGAGTTCACCAGCAGTTACGGTCTCACAGAGGCGTCGCCTACTTGCTTCAACGCCTTCACGGATGATGCGTTGGGCAAGAGGCTGACGACGGTTGGCACGCTCATGCCGCATGCGCAGGCAAAGATCGTGGACCGGGACGGCAACACTGTCCCTGTCGGCGCGCGGGGCGAGCTGTGCATGGCGGGATACCAGCTCCAGGCCGGTTACTGGAACAACTCGGAGAAAACAAACGAGTCAATGGTCCGCGATGCAGCTGGTGTGCTCTGGTTGCACACCGGCGACGAGGCTGTATTTGACGAAGATGGGTATTGCACCATAACAGGTCGATTTAAGGATATTATAATACGAGGTAAGAAAGGCTATCTGCTTACAATCAGATACAAGCCTGAGGCTACGAACCCTCTCAACGAACTAAATCTCTTGGCTCGTAAGCTGACTTACCCAACCCGATCTAGGCGGAGAGAACATCTACCCATTAGAAATTGAAGAGCGGCTAATGGCTCACCCGGCCATCTCCCAGGCCATCGTCGTCGGTCTAAAAGATGCACACTACGGCGAAGTCGTGGGGGCTTTCGTCAGGAAGGCTGACGACGGCGCCCGGCCAACGGATGCGGAGATGCGGAACTGGGTGCGAAAGCAACTGGGGGGGCACAAGTCCCCAACGCATCTCTTCTGGCTCGGCCAAGACGGCATCCCACCGACAGTGCCGCTGACTGGAAGCGGGAAGGTCCGCAAGTTCGAGATGGCCCGCCTGGGCGATGAGATCCTCCAAAGGATCAAGGCGGTGCCGTCGAAATTGTAGTCATATCATAGATGCCGGCCTGCCGAGTTCCCGCGGATGGAAGAAGCCGGCGGCCACACCAAAAAGTGCCTCGTGTCGAAAAGCATACCCAATTGATCGAAATATCTCGCGATAAATCCTGCTTGCATTACTTTCCAGCTATGACTCTGCAGTGACTCGAAGCGCTAGTTATGGAAGGTGAAGCCCAATTGCCGTGTGGAAATCTGACAGGAGCGTCGAAATTTGCCAAATCGGGTTAACAGTCAGATGACTCACCCGTCTAAGGCGCATTTTCTGCGCACTGCCCGAGGCACAGTATTGAATGCTACAACGACGACAGTCTTAGTAATGAGAGGAGATAGGGGAAGAAATTGAAGGTTCGAGATACCATAAAACGGCGAGTGTCGAACGAATTGAGTGAGGTTTGAAAGTCAAGCGACTACATTCAATCCAATCCGACCCTCACACTATCTCATCCATCTCCAAATATTCCCCAGCTTTCATACTCTACAATGGAACAAATAATGGACGCCCTCTGCGCCTGCTACATCCACTCTCCCAACCAGCGCAAGCCAGTCTTGGAGCCGCAATTCGCGCACCGCATCAACCTTTGCAAAGTCTGGTCCATCCAGCCCGGCAACTCAGTGCTCGATGTCGGCTGCGGCCAGGGGGACTCGGCCTTAGTGCTTGCCCACACCGTCGGGCCCACCGGCCATGTCACGGGCATTGATCCCGCGCCACTAGACTATGGCTCGCCGTATACACTGGGCCAAGCCCAGGCCTACATGAAGGCATCTGTGATCGGGGACAGGGTGGAGTTTCGGAGAGCCGATGCTCCCACCTTCCTAGCTGGGGCGGGGAAGGACGAGAAATTCGATGCGGCGACCTTGTGCCATTCTCTCTGGTACTTCTCCGCTAGGGAGAGCGTGCTCGAGCTATTCAAGTCCTTGGCGAACGGGAATGTCAAAAAAGTGTGTCTGGCCGAGTACACGGCCCACGCCTCGAAGCCGGAGCAGGTTCCCCACGAGCTTGCGGCCCGGGTTCAGAAACTGTTCCACGCTCTCAGAAAGCCGGATGAAGATGCTCTGCAGGCGCCCAATGTTCGAGAGGCTCTAGAGCCTAATGAGCTGATTGAGATCGCTGAGCAGGCCGGGTGGAAGGTGAAGCAGCAAGGCGTCATCGATGCCGCGCCGGGGATGCTGGATGGGCATTGGGAGACTCAGGCGGCCACTGACCCGTCCTTCCGCGAGTCCGTCCTCAAGGAAGGTCTGCTGAAAGAGAAGGAGGAGGAGTTGTTGGCGTACATCCCCAAGATCCAGGAAGGGGTTGACGAGTTGAAGAGCCTGGGGAAGAAAGTGGTTACGATGGACGTTGCATGGGTTGTCTTGGAGCTAGCTTAATCTTTCTTTATCTCATTGGTACATCGTCTATAACACCATATTTTAAATCTGCCTCCAAACTCCCAGCGAATTTCAATGCACTTCCAATTAATCATTCACAGCTTCGGCACCAACCCAATCCTCATGCCGCCCACCACCTTCTCATTATCCCCCAACGGGCAAAGCTGGAAGAACCTCTCCCTGGAGCACCTCACAAACGCGCTCCGCTTGTGCGGCAAGTCCACAAACTTGTCCAGCCCGAAGCCGTGCATAAAATCGTACATGAGCACCGTATCGTTCGTTTTCTTGGGCTCGCCGACGACGAAGGTCGTCCGCGGGTCGTCGAGGAAGAGATAGTGCATCAGTGAAGACCACCATGCGCTTACACGGTGCGGGCCCCGGAAGCGGATGTCGCCCACGAGGGAGTGGCGGCCGCGATCCCAGTCCATGGCGTCGTAGTAGCCACCGAGTTTGTCTTCCTGATTGGATATTAGCAGTGATACATGGTGACGGAGAGAGAGTGGGCTACCTTTGCCCAGTATACTTCAAAGTATGCGAAGAAGGTGTCGTCCCAAGCTGCTAGAATTGCAACCTGGTGCGGGTCCTCATCCATTTTACGAAGGTACTCCCGATGCTGGTCCAGAGTGCCCGTCTCATTCCAACCCTGCGACACGCGCGGGTCATTCTGCCACTCGTGGAACAGGCGGAGGTGCTCGGCGTTGCGATAATCCAGCGCGACCATGGAGAACGTTTCTCGCAAATGCGGGATCCATCGGCTGTACACAGTTGCTCCAGGTGCTGGCTTTGCGGGCCGGATTGGATGCCACGACTGCTGGTAGAGGTTCGGCCTTGCTGGATCCGCAGACGGTGTCAGCGTCATGGTATGATGCTGCGGTGTAAGTGGATATGAGGAGAGCGGCCGCGTCGCCGGCAGAGCAGAAGGTGATTCGGAGGGGAGCCAGACGGGGCGAGGTCCGAAGGGAGAACCGGCGCCTTGCCAGAAGGCGCTGCGAAGGAGGACGACGGTGGCTCTCTCGGAAGTTGCTTCTGGCTTCTGCTGCTCGGTCTGGACAGGATGCTCTATCGCCAACAAGACATCTTTCAATTGCTGCGTCAGCGTGGAAGCGTCCTTTCCTCGAAGCTCCAGTCGAAACAGCTCAGTGCCGGGCCGAATCACGAACAGTGCATAGACGAGAAGCCATGCCTGCGCCAGCGTCGGTTGGTGCTGCGCATCCCATGACAAGATGCAGCTCGGTGACTGCCGAGCTCTGGCCCAGGCGCTGTTATTCGAATCCGGCGGCAACTCGCTGGATTTCAGGTCGGCCGGCTCGGTGAAGTATAAATCGGGATTGTGCAGAGCTTCGGGGAGCTGTTTGGAAGCTTGCCGTGACTGGCGTGGAGCAAGCTGGTAGAAGTGGAGACCCCCGTCTGAAGTCTTGCCGGAGAACTCATCGTGGTTGAAGGCCCGCTGGACAGTATACTCGGTCAGGAAAGGGTGCGGGAGCTTGAGGACCGTCTCGTCGGGCGAGAGGCTCGACAGCGCGATTGGTGTGGACATGGTTCACAGCACACCGGGGAGGATCAATTGACCAGGTATTGGGGGGAGGAAGTGTTTTTTTCCCCCTTACGTTTGGAGGTGCACGACGAATATGGAAATGATAGCTCGAATGAAGCAGCAGACTGCGGGCACAAAGCACAAAGCACAAAGCACCCCAGGGACCCAAGCAGCTCAGGTGGCGCGCAGAGCGCATGGTCGCTTAGTTGGATTGTAGGTCTGCTCTCTTCATCGTGTGTTGCACGCATACACCCCCCAGTCGCACACTTGCTCAAGGCCTAGCCTCATCACGCAGCGCCATGCTCGTTTCTTATTAGAGCACTTAATTAAGCAGCAGGCAAGGTAAGGTATGGTGCAGACCATGTCCCGTCACATCGGCCACGAACATCTGCCCAGAATGTAACCGTTCCGCAACCCCGGCATACGTATCCCTGGTGACGGCCCTGGGTAAGCCAAGGCATTTTTGTCACAAGACCAAAAGAATATGAACCCAAACGATACTGGCCCGGAGTCTAGTAAGTATAGGGTCTCTGGTGATTGTATTGGGTAGACAGCTCGCGATGGACCCAAAACAGGCCGCTCCCGCAGCTCCGTCGCAACCCGAACAAACACATGTAATCGCGCCAAGCGCCAGGGTCTCAATGGCGACATTTATTTTCTCGACAGGGAACGTGAACTACCTAGGTAGATGGCACCATTACTATTCAATTCCTGGAGAACCGGAATTGTCCGTGTGATATTACGGGGACGGACGAGCGCCACCGCCCAGGAAAGATCACCATCCTGCTCAGTGGGACCTTCGGCCCCCTGGGTAATTTGGGTTGTGCAAAGCTTTCCCTGGAGGTCGCACAGGGAGCGGATCTGATAAGCTTATTGAACCGAAGCCCCACAGTGTGGCCGTCAAAGGCTCCGGGCCTCGGAGATTCAGAATCAACGGATCTGATAAGAATTTTCTCGTTTCGACAGGCCTATTGGACGAGAAAATCTTTCACCCCCGTGGGTGGGGGGGGGGGGGGGGGGTCACTCTCACTAATTAGGTATTATGCCTGGGGTTTGGATGGCGGGCCACAGCGCTCTTACGTACGTGTTTAGTGGGTGAGTGCAATTACGCCCGTGAGAATGATATTTACACGACGGGATGTGCGGTCCATGAACACAAAGTGCAGTAAATGCGGCACTGGCTGAAGCTGGCCAAGAATCTTCAAGACTCGAGTACACTCACTGTAGATTCGAATCATGACACTGCTAACTGCACGAAACGCACATCCAGTACTGTACTTATCTGCTTGTCACCTCGCAACCCACATACCCGTTGCGTGGGACATTACTTTCTACATACCCTTGGCCTGGATGACTACGTAGTCGTAATAGTTTGTAACTTACCTAGTCCTGATATGGTATTGATCCCCCATGTGGTGAACATGATGGTGATCTCGGCTTCTGCACCCACCACCACCACCACCCACATCACGGCAGCTGTAATTACTGCTATGCACACCGCATACCCTGGCACCCTGATTATAGCACTTGTCTACGTAGTATCCCTGCTGAATGATTACGACAGAGACGACGCCCTGCTGCACGACCCCGCAGTAGCCCGTAGGTTGCTCGAGATCGCCCTTCCTCGCTGTGTCCAAATGTATTCGTGCCTCTAACTGGCATGAAGTGGTACTACTGCCCATGTACACACACGCCCGATTGAAGAAACGCCACATAGATCTTATAACGTCACAGCTCGAACAGCCTCTAGTTCGAGCACAACCTCAGTTCTTTTGCATTCAGGCCCACGAAATCAAGCATCACGGCTTCTACTACTAAGCCATCTACTCATTCTCGATCCATCAGGCAATGAAGGGCGGTGCTGTGTGAGTTGTCGACGAGCCCCCACATTCATCCAATTGATGTCCTCGGCCACTCTCTGAGCCGGAGCGCCGACACATGGTAGGTACATGGTGAAAGACGTCAAGTTGATCTCCGAGATCCATCATATCATTTCATATTTTGGCGGGCTCTTTTCGCACTTAGCGCCGGCCATCAGTGAGAACTCTGTCTGTGGGGATCGTGGCCAACAGAATAAAAAGATCATCATCCGTACCCGGGGACCTCGACCTCCTCCCACTTGTAGCGTAGCTTCTCTGACTCTTTGCATTCGAAGGGTGGAACCTTGACGGAGGAAGTGACATACATGTCTATGGATAGATACCTATATATGGATCTCCACAGGAAGGCCCGACCGACAACAACAAGTAACACGCCGGCAGAAAAACTTTGATAGCTCCCCTTACCCACTCCTATGTGCCAACCTACCTTCGGTGTGGGATTCGGATAGCCATCGATAGACGACGGCGAGAGGAGCTCGTTCCCTTCAGTATCACACTTTCCCTGACCAGATGAAATTACTACTATAATGATATTGTGCTTGTAAATCATCAGTCTCTCCAACTCATCAGTAACACAGACCACTTCTGCGCCTCCCCCCCCCCCCGCAGACTCGGACATATTCACTGCTCTTCCCGCGGCCGCATACTCCACAGTTCCGGCCACTTGGGACCAGCAGGAGAAGACCGCTATCTGGGTTCGACTACATACACACATCCCTATCGCCACCAGGGTGAGATTACAAAGGAGTTCGGGGACAATCCGGTGCCACACTACCATTTGCGTACGTGCCGCTCAACAACCGTTCTGCTGACACCCTCGGAAAAGTATTCCTGATACGGAACTCCATCCTTGACTCGTGAGATTTGTCGGCAAAGCACCGCCAAGGTCCCGGGTTGCTGTCGACTTAAATTTTTCTCCCTCTCGCACAATGATTTCCTAGGGACTCCACTGGAGGAGAGGCTACATGAAGTGTGCTTATATCCAGTCCTCCATTCCCCTAGATTTTCTGCTGTAAGCAGAGAAACGGGTTGCTTCGTCCTCCATACTTCTTCATCTCCTTCTCTTATCTTCTCCTGCCGGTATATAACCCCCCCTGTGGTGTAACAGTCCAACCCTCCGGCCTGGGTTACGCTGCACGATCCTATTCCCATTCATCTTTGGATCGTGGAAAATCCCCGGAACAGATCGCTAGTTACATCGCTCCCGCCGCCATGTTGCCGGAGAAGGAGTCTGCCTCCCTCGGGGACGAGAAAGTGATCCACACCAAGCACCCGGTCGACCACGCCGGGAGTGACTCCGAAGATGCCATCTCCGCGACTGCCCAGCCAGGCGTTCAGAAGATCGAGGCAACCACCAAGGTCTGGTCCAAGAAGATGCTCATCACCGCATACCTCATGATATGGTGCATCTACTTCATCGACACCATGCAGCAGGGCACCACAGGCCAGTTGACTCCCTATGTGACGAGCAGCTTCCGCCAGCACTCGCTGACGGCCACAACGGGCATTATGAGCCAGCTGATAGGCGGTCTGATCAAGCTGCCTCTGGCCAAGCTCCTCGATATCTGGGGCCGGCCTCAAGGCTATGCCCTGAGCGTGTTCATCCTGACTATGGGACTTATCATGATGGCTGCCTGCAAGAATGTCGAGACGTATGCTGCCGCGCAGGTCTTGTACTGGGTTGGGTAAGTCCACAAGCCCCATGCATGTGATGCCGCTCCCTGGTGCTCTCTGCCCGGTTCTGTGGCTCCACATCATGTGTATCATGGCATTTGATACAAGCGCACCTTCACTGACACAAAGTACAGCTACAACGGTCTCAATTACACCATGACCATCTTCATCGCCGATACTTCGGCCCTGAAGAACCGAGCCTTGATGTTCGCTTTCTCCATGTCGCCATACATCATCACCACCTGGCTCGGCGGCCCAATCGCAACCTCGATCCTTGGGGGCATCGGCTTCCGTTGGGGCTTCGGCGTGTTCGCCATCGTCACGCCCATCATAACCATGCCGCTGTTCGGGTTGTTCTTGTGGAACTACGAGAAAGCCAAGAAGCAGGGGCTGGTCCCCGTTCGAAACAGTGGCCGCACCATCCCCCAGTCGATCAAGCACTATCTTATTGAGTTTGATGTCGTCGGCCTTTTGCTCATTATAGCCGGCCTGGCGCTGTTCTTGTTGCCGTTCAGTCTGTACACAAGACAGCCGGAGCAGTGGAAATCGCCCATGATCATCGCCATGATCGTGATCGGCGGTCTACTAATAATCGCCTTCGGCTTGTGGGAGAAGTTCTTCGCCCCCGTCAAGTTCATGCCCTGGGAGCTTCTCACCGACCGCACCGTGCTTGGCGCCTGCGTCCTATCAGCGTCGCTGTTTGTTAGTTTCTACATTTGGGACGCCTACTTCCTCTCCTTCCTGCAGGTTGTAAACAACTTGACCGTCACGCAAGCCAGCTACGTCGGGCAAATTTACAGCATCGGCTCCTGCTTCTGGGCCATCATCGTTGGCGTGCTCATCCGCTGGACTGGCCGCTTCAAGTGGCTTGCACTCTACTTCGGCGTGCCCCTGACCATGCTCGGCGTCGGCCTCATGCTCAAGTTCCGACAGCCCGACGTCAACATCGGCTACATCATCATGTGCCAGCTCTTCATCGCCTTCGCCGGCGGCACTCTCGTCATCTGCGAGCAGATGGCCGCCATGGCCGCCGTGCCGCATCAATACGTCGCTGTCGTCATTGCCATCGAATCCATGTGCGCTAACGTCGGCGGTGCCATCGGCCTCACCGTCGCCTCGGCCGTGTGGCAAGGCGTCTTCCCCGTGAAGCTGATGGAATACCTTCCACAAGAGTCGATGGCCAACTTCACAGACATCTACGGCAGCATCGTCGTTCAGAAAGCGTTCCCCGTCGGGTCGCTGACGCGAGATGCCATCAACCAAGCATACGGCGATGCGCAGAAGAACATGTTGATCGGAGGCACCGCCATCTTGGTTGTTTCCTTCTTCTCCGTTCTCGTGTGGCGTGACATCAAAGTCAAGGACTTTAAGCAGGTCAAGGGAAATGTTGTTTAAAAAGTGGACTGAATTGGGTGGGACTTCGGGACATGGGGCTAGAGGAGCCGTGCTCCGGAAACACAAAGAGATACCTTTTGGGGCTGATGGTTGCTGGCCGTACCAAAAGCAGAAAAAAAGTAGCATTTTAATCCTGTAGAAAGTTTCACAGTAGTATTGAACTAGTGCTAAATCTATAATTCTCTCAAATCACTAGTACAAATCCTAACCCAAACGATGTGACGCTGCCATTATATGAGAACCCATTATCATGCGCCTTGCAGAACCTTCGATTCGTGTTTATGCCTTCCTGGAGAGTAAAGCAGTTCTCAGGCGATAAAGTGCGCTTAGGGAATCTGTTGATTGAGCTGTGCCTTCACCTCGGCGTCCTCCCCTTTCGAAAGCTGCATATAGTCCCAGCAAACTACCATCTCAGTTAGCACACGCGCTTGGTCCCGTCCCTTCTCTCAGGGAACCATCTCCAAGTACGAAAGGGCAAAAAGAAAAGACTCACTACCGAAGCCCAAATCATCCCTAAAATACGCCTGCATCACATCCTCGCCCGCTACCGTGCCCTCCGGCCCACACGCGACCGCCTTCTTGCCGACAGCCAGCCCAATCATGGGCGGCACATGGCCCAGCTCCGAAAACTTGGGCGTGTGCGACTGGGACGTGAGCTTGGCCAGCATGAGCTGGTGGGTGTTGATGGCGGCGAGCTGGCCCATGTGCATGGCGGCGCCGCAGCGTTTGATGCCGGACCAGAGCGCAATGTCGCCGACGGCGAGGTGGGCTGCCGCATTGGGGATGTCGCTGGCGAAGATGAGGTTGGCGGTGACTTTGACGTAGCCCTCGTGGTCGAGCGAGTCGGCGGGGAGGTAGGATGTGGAGGGGATGCTTTTGGAGAGGGCCATGATCACCTGGCTCGCGACCATCTTGGTGCCGTTGGTGAATTCGACCTCGTATTTGGGCTTCCCGTCCGCGTTCTCGAGCTTCTTCGTCTCGGCGACCCGGTGGTTGAGCAGCACCTCCACGTTGGCCTCCTTCGTTAGCTCCAGAGCCTTATCTTTGCACTCATCCGAGAGATCCTCGGATGACAGTAGCTTGTCCCTCGAATGCACCAGCGTCACTTTTACGTTCGGTTGGACTAGCTTCAACTCAGCAGCCATCTCAATGCCCACGGCACCACCACCGACAATGACCACTCCATCCGTGGCGTTGGATACGGAATGGATGTGTCCCTGCGCCTCGAGGAGGTATTGTTTCTTGGTCAGGGATTGGGGTACGACAGGCCAGACTCGGCGCAGGCCGGTTGCCGCTATGAGATAGTCGTAGTACTGGGTCCGTCGGAGCTTCGTCACATGGTCGATTATCGTGGCTGACTTGGCCGCCGAGTCGACCTTGTCGACGCTGCCTTGGATGAACTTCACATTGGGACGTTGCAAGGCTTTAATGTCGGGGAACTTGACCCATGCCTTTGCTGCATATTCGGCGGAAGCAAGGGCCAGAGGCGAGCCGATTAAGTGATCTGCAGCTTCCGTGAGCACGTCTCCCCGCGACAATGAGGTCCAGATAGCCTGGCATGAAGTGGGCGCCTACAGTAGCCATCCCTTTCGTCTACGATAGAAATCTCGACCGGGATGTGGTTTAGCCCTGGGTAATGCTCATACGGCACCGACGCCGTGCGAGGCGACAAGCCATTGCTGAGGTCCAGCAAGTTGACGGCCGCAGACACGCCAGCATACGAGCATCCGACGATGAGGACCCTGAAGGGTGGAATGGCAGGCGGAAGAGAGCCCATGTCTTGTGGCGCTGGGGAGGTCTTAAAAGAAGGGCCTAGACAAATGCAGCAAGACAGGAAAATAGGGAGGCTATAGCAGCACGCGTCCGTAAAGTTGCCAAGCTGCATGCATTCGGAGGCTACTCCAGGGTCGAGAGGGTGTAACGATGGACTTGCAGGTGGGAGGACAGGGTGGAAATGGAAGTCGGCGCACCACCAACACGAGCTTCTAGAAGTTTGGAGTAATAAAGGCCGAGGAGTTGCATGAATCTTCGTTGATATTACAGCTAGATAAGTTCAAGTCACCGGAAATTCCTGCTCGAAGCTCCGAGCGGGAAATGGAGTTGTTCGGCCGAGCATTGGCGGTGGATCACGCCTTGTGCACGGCGAGACTCGCGAATCCATGGGACTGTAAAGACCCGACTTCGGCTGAAATGAATCATGGCAGCTACTCGGCTTCAAGCTGAACGAGGATCGAAACCCATGCAAGAGCGGGGACGGTTGGGCAGGCGGTGAACGTGCAAAGTATGCCTCGTACGTATACAGACGGGGCATGCTAAGTACGTGGTGAATTCGGATGAGAAAGTCAGACCTTCGCTCTACCATGTGTGAGTGACATTCGAAGGTAGAATGGCGGGTGGCAATGGTCCACGATTCCGTCACGGTTGACCTCACCAACTTTCAGTGCTGCCCTGGTTTGGGTTTGGGAAGTTATTAGTTTGACTGGACAGCTCAGCAAATTCGCTAGTATGTAATAGTAGGCCAACGCCACCGTTGTGGAGTTTAAGTTATCAGATCCGTCTCTCCATGCAAGCCAAGCCTGGCTGACTGGGGCAGGAAATTTGCAGAGTGGAGTTCCCTGTCACGCCAGTTCATCTCGGCTTTTCCTCACCCCCCCTTGGCCCTTCTCGTGGCGTAATTCTGCGCGCGGTTGAGGTAAGGTCAGTGTGATTGACCTAATCGAAACCTAGCGTGACCTACCATCCGAATAGCATCACCTCCCCGGTGACTAAGAAAATACGGGCAGCGTAACATGAGGGTGGGGAACAGCTTGGAGTGCGCCATTTTCCTACCCGGTCAATCCATGGGTCCTTTTGCCTATGTACCTGTACAGATGCGCCAAGACAATTTATCTGATCTGATAATCCCTGTCAACCGCCATCTCCATCAGGACCCGGCATCGGCCTCCATCAAAGTCAGTGGCCCAACGTGACACTGCTTGGGTTGTGCAGTGACAGGGGGTTTTATGAACGAGAAGGAAAAGGGAAAATTGACCATTGGGAGCCACTCGTCCGTCTTTCTTGGCAGCTTTGGGTCCAGGGACCGCGGCACCGCAGTTACTACTCCGCTGTATGGCCACCATCGGCACTCAGGGTTCGATGGAGCTGCGAACAGCAGCTCGTCCGCGGTGCCACCCGGGGTCATCGTGCAGATGGAAAATGCAGGTACTTAGACGACTATCACCACAAGAAAACAATGTCCCTATCTGGCGCGTCTCACACACAACGCGGAAACATAATGGCTGAAAAGCCTTCCGAAGAGAGAGGCGCTGAAGGTGCTCCCAAAGAGGGCAGCACTGAGCCAGCAGCCATCTCAGAACTACCGAAAGAAGAGGCAGCACCGCCCAAGGTGAGAAGTCATTCTGGCTCGGGTTGGAACTTGCACGATTAACGAGAACCTTCAGGCTTCCGAAGCTCTCTCCAGCTACTTCCGACTGTTTTTTTATGCTGGCCCAACATGGCTGGACATTACCCTCATCGTCGTGGGCACCGTGGCCGCCGTGGCCGCTGGTGTGCCTTTCCCATTGATGGGTATCATTTTCGGCCAACTGGTCGACGACATGAATGGAGCCACTTGCGCTGAGGCGATCGTTGGAAATGCCCAGTCGTTCCAGGATGGGGTCAACGACAAGGTTCTCCTGCTGGTGTACATTAGCATTGGCAGTTTTTTCTTGATATACACCTACACTCTGTCGTGGAGTTTGATCAGCCAGAGGCTAGCACAGCGCTTGCGCGAAAGATACTTCCAGAGTTTGCTAAAGCAGGAGGCGTGCTTCTTCGACAATCGACAGGCGGGCGAGGTGTCATCCCGACTCAATGCCGACATCCAAGCTATTCAGTCCGGGACGTCTGAGAAGGTGGGCATCTTTATTGCCAGCATCTCCTTTTTCATCACCGCCTACATTGTCGGTTTCATCAAAGACGCCAAGCTGGCCGGAATGCTTGTATCCCTTGTGCCCGCGTTCCTCCTCATGGCTATCTTCTGCGGTGGCTTTATTCAAAAGTTCACTGGCAGAATGTCTGATGGAATTGCTGCGGCCTCGTCCATTGCTTCCGAGGCTCTGAATCACGTGGCTGTCGTGCAAGCCTTCGGAGCCGGCCCGCGCCTCGAGTCCAAGTTCGCCGCAAATATGCTGAACGCTCAGAAGGAGGGCATGAAGAAGGCTTTCTGGGTCGCTATGCAGGCGGGTCTTCTGTTCTTCATTGCGTTCTCCGCGAATGCTCTTGCATTCTGGCAAGGAAGCAGGCGGATATCCGAAACGGTCGCTGGACGTGGAGACGGTACTACTGTTGGCGAAATCTATACGGTAGTCTTTCTCATTGTCGATGGTGAGTAACATCCAGTACTGTCAAGCACAGCTGCTAACCTCTCATAGCATGCGTGATTCTTGGCTCAGTTGCGCCACTTTTACCCCTTTTCGGATCAGCTGCTGCGGCGTTTATGAAGTTGCGAGAGGATATTGACCAATATTCAAGCATTGATGCTACTGGAGACGGCGGTGAGAAGCTCCCGCTTAGCATTTCCGGAGCTGTCGAGTTTCAGGGGGTCACATTCTCCTACCCATCCCGACCAGACCAAGATGTGCTCAAAAACATATCATTTACCTGCCCCGGTGGGAAGTATACAGCTATCGTAGGACTGTCGGGTAGTGGCAAGTCTACCATTGCTGGATTGACTGCAAGGCTTTACGACCCAAAGGAGGGCACTGTCTTTCTTGACGGCCATGATGTTCGCGGTTTGAACGTGAAAAACTTGAGAAGCTTCATAAGCTTGGTTCAACAAGAGCCATCGCTACTTGATCGGTCAATCCTAGAGAACATTGCTCTTGGACTGGTCAACTCTCCTAAGGAAGACCACCAAAAGCTGAAGAGCGCTCTTCTTGGTCCTAAGCTCGCCCAATTGGCCGCCGATGTCAAGAGTGGCGCGGAACTCACAGCGGCCGCCCAACCATACGGCCAAGACGTGGTTGAGATTGTGCGGCTTGTGGAGCATGCAGCTGACCTTTCCGATGCATCCACTTTCATCAGTCGTCTCGAGCAAGGCTACGGAACTCTCGTCGGCACCGGGGGAAAGCTGGTGAGCGGAGGGCAGAGACAGCGGATTGCACTCGCCAGAGCACTGGTCCGAGACCCCAGGATACTCGTTCTTGACGAGGCCACAGCATCGCTAGACTCTGAAAGCGAGAAACGAATCCAAGACGCTGTCGAGGGCATTTCACAAGGCAGAACTGTGATATCAATCGCACATCGGCTCTCAACCATCAGAAATGCCGACAACATCATTGTGATGAACGCTGGAGAGATCGTGGAGCAAGGGACGCACCACGAGCTCATCGAGAAACACGGAGCGTACGCGAATTTAGTGAACCTGCAGAACCTCCACACAGCGGATGAAGAAGATATTCCGTCTAGGTCCAGCATCAATAAAGACTCACTGGATATCATTGCATCCAAGAAGTCAGGTTTTGATCCAGTAGACATCGCCAAAGCGGCCTTGATGGCAGTTGATGGGACCGAGTCGAAGGCGAAGGAGACTGCCAAAGATATTGAGACTGCCGGCCTAGATGAAAAGAAACCGACTCGGGCAATCGCGAAGAGCGTCGGAAGAATGATCAGACCAGATCTTTTATGGATCGTCGTTGCTCTCTTAGCAGCGTTTATCGTTGGCTGCACTTATGCAGCATCCGGAACCATATTTGGCAACGCTGTTGGCGCCGCGAGCCCTTGTAATACCCCAGAGTATATACTGCAGAAGGGATTGTTGTTTGCCGGCCTGTTCTTCATGCTTGCTGTTGTTGAGTTCCTAGCAAATCTCATCAGCTGGTCCGCTTTCGGTTACATAGCTGAAAAGCTGGTTTACAAAGTGCGCGTTTTATCTTTCCGGTCCCTATTTCAACAAGAGCTCGAATGGCATCAGTCTGCAAACCGCAACCCAACAACGTTACTATCAGTCATCACAAAAGACGCCGCTGCAATAGGAGGCTTTAGCGGCTCCATCATAGGAACGATGTTTTCTGTCGTTGTTAACCTACTCGTGGCCATTGTCTTGTCCCATATTATTGCATGGAAGATTGCAGTTGTGTGTTTAGTGACCGTTCCGATCCTACTTGGGTCGGGCATCATGCAACTACGAGTTCTGACACGATTTGAGGAGAAGCACGCAGCTGCATATGCCACCGCTATTGGCATCACTGTCGAAGCTGTGAACTCGATAAAAACCGTGGCCACCCTGTCTCTGGAACAGGAAGTGCTCGGAACATATAGACGAGCACTGCAAGGTCCAAGAAAGGAGATGGTTGCTGCCAGCACATTTGCCAATGTATGGCTTGCTATTGCCAACAGCACTGGCCACATCATCTACGCGTTCGCGTATTGGTGGGGGTCGAAACTGATAGTAAATGGAGAATACACCCAAACCCAATTCCTTATCATCTTGGTCGCCATGCTCGTCGGGGCTCAGCTGTGGGGTCAGATGTTTAGTCTTGCACCAGAGGTCACGAAGGCCCGTTCGGCAGCGTCAAGAATTTTCAGTCTGCTTGAACTTGAACCGACGAACAAAACTGATCTTGGAGACATGAGTACGACAGCGTCGGCCATCAACAACGAGAAGGACGTCGAAGCTCTTGCTGATGTAAAGCCAAAACCAAGCCATGGAATGGGTGGCGTGAGCGTTACTTTCCGTGGCGTTTCCTTTGCCTATCCCGCCAGAACCGACGCCCCGGTCTTGCAAAACATGTCCTTCACAGTCCCGGCAGGCCAGTTCTGTGGACTCGTTGGGCCATCAGGTGCTGGCAAATCGACAATCATGGCAATCGTCCAGCGCATGTACACACCAGGTACCGGCGTTGTTGAGATTGACGGAGTCGATATTTCTCAGTTCAATAGCACAGAATTTCGAGACGACATCGCTGTTGTTCCTCAAGATAGCGCACTCTTCGATGGAACCGTCAAGTTCAACGTTGGTCTCGGTGCTCGCCCTAGCCAGGAAGCGACGGACGAAGAAATTGAAGAAGCATGCCGTTTGGCAAACATTCACGAGACCATAATTGCACTTCCGCAAGGCTATGACACTGAGTGCGGACCAAATGGGTCCCAACTCTCTGGCGGCCAGCGCCAACGGCTAGCCATTGCAAGAGCACTGGTGAGAAAGCCAAGGCTGCTGCTCCTGGATGAGAGCTCGAGTGCGCTGGATGCCGAAAGCGAAAAGGCTCTTCAAGAAGGCTTGGAACGTGCAGCCAAAGGCATCACAGTTATTGCAATCGCCCATAGATTGCATACTGTTAGGAAGGCCGATATCATCTTCGTCGTCGAAGGAGGGAGTGTTGTTGCTCGGGGCAAGCACGAGGAGCTGATGGAGAAGAGCGAGAGCTATAGGATTAATGCGATGCAGCAAATGCTTGGTAACTAGGTAGGAAAGGCCCTTTATAATTAGCATATGGGCGAGTGAAAGTAAATATCATACCATTTACTCCCAGAATTGAAATATATCGTTGTGAGTAAGATGAGCGAGCTTTGGCGACCTACACCAGACATGAGCGCCCCTTCAATCAGTGTCAAACACAGTGTGGATTCGAAACCACAGTGCACTGCTTTACAGGATTTGCCGAGCTTTAGGCGACCCTTCCCTCTGCCCCCATTTCCTCAAATACCTTACCTAATTAAGATGGGATTGGCGTTCGAAACCCCAAATCAATCCCACGTGCTAAGTGCAGCCAGTGATCACAAGGTATGATGCCTTGTCTGGAGAACTAGGTCATTACCAAAATCCCTCTTTCTTTCTTTTGCGATAAGTCGCAATATTCACGATACCGTCCCAGGAGAGACTTCAGCATCCCTCCTCTATCCGCGATCGAGGTCCTGCTCCACTACTGCATTACGTCAACTCAACCACGTCGACAGGCCTTCAGGAACGGGGAGGGAGTTCAGCGAACAGTGCGTCCTTGCTGGGCGACGAGTACGAACTTGTCGACTATAATCAATTACAACCGCAGCAATCCCAAGAGAGCCGAGACCTCCGCCAAGCAGAGAAACGGGAACAGAAAAAGAGGTGGCTTGACGAGCAAGACGACATGAAGTTCTCTCATAGCATTCAGTTCAATGCTGTCCCGGATTGGAGTAGTCACTACATCGCCTACAGCAATCTCAAGAAGCTGTTAGTCAAACCGTCTTACGGAATGCTATTTGATGACTGATTCTAGAATTGCAGCATATACCAGCTCGAGAAAACTGTCCACCAGTCCACTTCGGGCGATGCCGAATCACGACCACTGATCGGGAATGAAGAGCCAGAGGAGGTGTTCGGTAGAGCTCTAGGTGTTGAGCTGGAGAAAATATCATCTTTCTATGTGGCAAAAGAAGGGGAGCTTGTCGATGAGGTGAACCAGCTTCTGTCTGACGTGGGCAATGCCGATGGCGAAGAAGGAGATGGCGCCCGTTTTGCGGATGGGCCACCTCAAGCTCGACCGTCTAGCTCGCATCGCCGAGATTCAATCGACGATGGGATTGAAGACAGTGAGGACGACGACGACGAGACCACTGGTCTGACGAAGAGCAGAGCGAGCTTTGGGAGGCGAAAAACGGCACCAAATCTCATGCATGGCTCCACCGACATGACGGCCTCTACCGAGCTGACCAGATCTCTCCGTCGGCAAAGCACTACGATGGACGACTATGCAGAACAATCTTTCATGTACTCGTCCGACATTATGCTCAAGAAGCGCATAATCAGCCTCTATGTCCAGCTGTGCGAACTGAAATCCTATGTGCAATTGAACAAGACCGGTTTCAGAAAGGTGCTGAAGAAATTCGACAAGATATTGGACAAGGAACTCCGACCTAAGTATATGGAGGTCCATGTCGATCCGGCCTACCCCTTCAAGCCAGAGAACATGAGGCTCATTGAAGAAAATATCTCCAAAATGGAGCACGCATACGCCAATATTGTCACTCAGGGCGACGAAGAACTCGCGAAACGAGATCTTCGGTCCCACCTACGCGAGCATGTTGTGTGGGAACGCAACACCGTGTGGAGAGACATGATAGGCATGGAGCGTAGGGCGGAAGCGGCAAGCCTAGGAAGAACAATCCTTGGAGCAGATGCCATGACTGGATCGAGACGCCTTCAAGGTGACGATGAGGTTGCTCCTGTAACAAAGGAGCTTACTACTCCAATCGGCCGTTTCACCGTCCCAGCTTGGCTAGCAAGCTCAGCATTGTTGACTCTTATCGTTGCCCTTGCCATCTTCTTTCTCATACTCTTCATTCCGATTATGGAGAAGCCAGAGCAACAGAACTGCCTAGCAATGCTTGTGTTGGTCAGTTTGCTTTGGGCCACTGAGGTACGTGCTATACAGTTCATGCATAGATTGATACTGACGATTCAGGCTATCCCATTATTTGTCACCTCGCTTACCATACCTTTCCTTTGCGTTCTTCTTAATGTCGTTCGTGCCGACGAAAAGCCTAATGCTAGACTCGGCTCGAAGGCGGCAACTGCTTATGTGTTCTCTGCCATGTGGACGCCCGTCATCATGCTGTTGCTGGGAGGCTTCACTCTGGCTGCGGCGTTGTCGAAATGCAAGATCGACAAACGTCTTGCTACATTCATATTGAGCAAGGCGGGCACTACACCACGGACTGTTCTCATTGCTAATATGTTCGTCGCGGCATTTGCGAGTATGCTGATCAGCAATGTTGCTGCTCCAGTGCTGTGCTTTTCCATCATTGAGGTTCGTTTACCACCCCTCTTCCCCCCTTTCTGTGATGTGGTGCTAAGATTTCTTAGCCTATGCTTCGGACTCTACCTCCTGGTTCAAACATGTCCAAGGCTGTGATCATGGGAATCGCACTGGCATCCAATATCGGAGGCATGCTTTCTCCCATTGCTTCTCCGCAGAATGTAGTAGCGATTGGCATTATGAAGCCTGCCCCAACATGGATCCAATGGTTCTTTATTGTGATACCAGTCGGACTCGTATCCATTGTCCTAATATGGATCCTACTTCTTGTCACCTTTCGGCCTGGCAAAGGGACATCTATTGCCCCAATTCGGTCTGTCAAAGAGCGATTCACAGGTATACAATGGTTTGTCTCCATTGTTACTCTCATCACTATTGGGCTGTGGTGTGCAAGCCATCAATTGGAGCCGGTCTTCGGCGACATGGGAGTGATTGCCATCATTCCCATTGTCTTGTTCTTCGGCATTGGTATCCTAACAAAGGAGGATTTTAACAACTTCCCGTGGACGATAATCATCCTGGCTGCAGGCGGTTTATCTCTTGGGAAAGCCGTCAGGTCCTCTGGTTTGCTGCATACCGTGGCCGATATCGTCACTGAGAAAGTGGAGGGAATGAGCCTCTACGGCGTTCTCGTCGTCTTTTCTAGTCTCACCCTCGTCATCGCAACCTTCATCAGCCACACGGTTGCAGCGTTGATTATCCTGCCTCTTGTCTTTGATGTCGGAATCGGCATGGATGAGCCACATCCAAACCTCTTGGTCATGGGAGCTGTGCTAATGTGTAGTGCTGCCATGGGTTTGCCGACAAGTGGCTTCCCGAATATGAGTAAGAGTCTCTCGTTGGTTGCTTGACTTACAATTGCTAACAAATGCGTAGCTGCTATCATGAAGGAAGACCCTGCAGGTCAGAGATATCTAGGAGTGAAACATTTCATTAGCAGAGGTGTTCCTAGCAGTCTCATTACTCTAGCCGTTGTGCTATCACTTGGCTATGGCGCTATGAGACTGGCTGGGATCGATTAGACGGTAGAAGGCGTGTAGCATATGCATACTATATATCGGCGCGGGCGTTTTATACTAGCCAGAACGATGGCTGTCCACCAATGCCAGTATTTCTGTTAACCGCAATAATTTACGTTGTTCGTAGACGCAAGTTGCTTGTAGAGTGTGGAAGGGGGGTGGAGGTGGGTTTGAAACATAGTGTATTGTGCCATTTAACACTGTACGAACCCCTGTCATAGCTCCAGCCTGCGACCGTTGACGTCGTTGGGTCATGCACGTATCTGGGTTCACTCACAAACCGTAGTCCAGCAACTCCATCTCTGTGCGCCGCCATGATTATTTTCTGATCATTCGCATGGTTTTCTCTGCCTTGGAACTCTATGCTCTGATGAGGAGATTTGACACATAAGCTCAGGCACTCGCGAGCTGCCAGTCGCTATGCTCTCCGCATTCACTGCCCGTCCCATTATAGAGTTCAAGCAGCGGGACAAGTCCAAGATCGAGACGATCCTAGCTCATGGTACTCCGTTGGAAGCCTTCAAACAAATTCACAGCTAATTGCTTTGTGCAGGCGACCGCGTTCTCGTTGGCCTCAACAGCGGGGCTCTCCGCGTCTACCGTTTGAACGAACTACCACCCCCTTCGGAAACAAATGGCTCCTCTCAACTGCCAGTTGCTGCCGCTGCCAGCCCACCGAATACAACCGAAACCGTGCCTCCGTCCCAACCGACGCCGAAACCGACTGATTTGCTGCGCGAAGTAGACAAGTTCTCAACGCGAGCGATTGAGCAGCTAGCTATCATCAAGGAAGCGAACACCTTGGTATCGTTGTCAAATTACTACATCACGCTGCACGACTTGCAAACATACGAACCACTAGAAACTCTTTCGAGAACCAAAAACGCTTCCTGTTTTGCGGTCACCTCAAATATTGTCAAGGATTCGGCGACGGGTATTCCTGAGATCATCAGTCGCCTGGCTGTTGCAGTGCGGCGACGTCTGCTACTATGGAGCTGGCATGATGGCGAACTCGGTGCGGATGTTGGAGAAATCACCCTGGCTGAGGCGGTTCGGACGGTCACATGGGCGAGCGCAACGAAAATTGTGTGCGGCATGAATGCCGGATACGTGATGGTCGATGTGCTTAGCCAGGCCGTAGAAGACATCGTTAGCCCGGGCTCCCTGGGTGGCGCATCAGGCACACAAGGCAGTCGTTTTGGTGCTGTTAGCAGTGCAGGAATGGGCTACATGGGCCTCGGAGGATATATGCCGAAACCTTTGGCAGCAAAACTTGCGGATGGCCAGCTACTGCTGGCCAAAGACATCAATACACTTTTTATCACGGATGAAGGGAAACCGATAGAGAAAAGGCAGATCCCATGGCAAGCGGCGCCAGACTCGATCGGATATTCCTACCCGTACATACTCGCGCTACAGCCGCCAGCAAAGGGCTCGTTGGAAGTGAGGAATCCCGAGACGCTTTCGCTACTCCAGACAATGTCTCTCCCTGGAGCTGCGCAATTGCACTTTCCGCCGCCAAACGTCAGTCTCGCCCACGCCGCCAAGGGATTTCATATTTCCAGTGAAAGATGCGTTTGGAAAATGGGGGCTACGGAGTACGACTCTCAGATTGACGAGTTGGTCGAGAATGAGAAGTTTGACGAGGCCATTAGCATTCTCGATATGCTCGAAGACGCATTGTTGAGGAACAAGACAGAAACACTGCGAGAAGTCAAGATGCTGAAGGCCGAGATGCTTTTCAAGCAGAAGAAATACCGGGAATCTATGGACTTGTTCAATGAGGACGGAGTCCACGCTCCTCCGGAAAGAGTCTTGAAACTGTACCCGCCGTCAATATCAGGAGAGCTGTCTGGCTGGGCCCATGCACAAGATGATGGGACGGAAACGGAGGGAGAGGACACCGAAGAGAAGACCAATGGCGAGAAGTCTACGAAGGCAGATACTACTCTAGACCCTTCATCGCCATCGAAGGGTGTAGGATTTGCTAAGCTATTCCTTGGCCATCGAAAAGCACAATCCGAAACAGCATCCATCGTGTCAAAGAAAGATGTGGCCGATGTGGAGGAAGCCCCAAGTATCAAGGGAAAATCTACAGATAGCCAGCTTCTTGAAGGCAAGGATCTAAAGAAAGCTGTTGACGAATTGAGGAGTTACTTAGTCGGGGCCAGGACACGGTTCCAGCGAGTGATAGATCCAGTTACGGGGAGACTCAAACGAAGCGGCACCAATGGCTCTACAGAAGAAGTCATCAAGAGCCTGATGTCGACAACGCATGACGAGAAGGATGATCAGCTAGAGGGAGAGCTTCAGCGCACCTTCAGGCTAGTTGATACAGCCCTTTTCCGAGCCTATATGTTCTCGAGCCCTTCTTTAGCTGGCTCCCTGTTCCGCATTCCCAACTTCTGCGACCCAGATGTTGTGAATGAGAAGCTCCTGGAGCACAACCGGTACAATGAGTTAGTAGACTTCTTCTATGGCAAGAAGCTACATTCTCAGGCGTTGGAGCTCCTCAAGAGATTCGGAACTGCTGAGAAGTCAGACGAGGCAGCGCCGACGTTGCACGGTCCTCAACGAACGGTTGCGTACCTACAAAACCTCCCACCTTCGGAGATTGATCTTATATTCTTGCACTCGGAATGGACTCTAAAAGCCGATCCGACAATGGCAATGGAGGTTTTCATTGCGGACTCCGAAAATGCAGAGACCCTCCCCCGGGATCGTGTGATCAAATTTCTCGGTGCCATTGATGCCGGTCTCGAAGTTCAATACCTAGAGCACATCATCAATGAGCTGAACGATATGACTCCCGATTTTCACAATCGATTGGCGGAACTCTTCATCAAATACTTAAAGGACAAGAAGCGAGGGAATGACTGGGACGGCGTCCTAGAGCGATTTGTGAATTTTTTGCGTGAAAGTCGCCAGTATAGTCTTAGCAGAGCGTTTGGACTGATTCCCAGAGATGGTAAGCTCTAGCTGTCTGGTTGCCGAGGATGTGATGATACTAACAAGCCATAGATCCTTCATTTTTCGAGGCGCAAGCAGTGGTGCTAAGTAACATGGGACAGCATAAGCAAGCACTGGAGATTTACGTCTTCAAGATGCAGGATTACGTCAAAGCTGAAGAGTGTGTTCTGATAACAGCCCGGTCTAGTTCTTCTTCTAACGTTTTTAGATACTGCAACTACGTCCATAAAACGCAGGATCCGATAGCTGCATCACCGACACAGTCACCAGGAGGTTCTGCGGATGATATCGAGGAAACAGCACCATCCATATACAACACTCTCCTGTCGTTGTACCTCACACCGCCGCCTCCGCACAGGCCAGCCCTCGAGCCAGCTCTAGAGCTGCTTTCGAAGCATGGATCCCGACTTCCTGCGGCCTCTACGCTCTCGTTGATCCCTGACAGCCTCCCCGTCCGCGATCTGGAGTCATACTTTCGCGGAAGGATCCGATCGGCTAACAGCATTGTCAATGAATCCCGCATTGTGGCTGGGCTCCGAGCTACGGAGTATATTGCGAGCCAAGCAGTGCTACTTCTTGGCGATAGTCGTCCTGGCGGCGACGGGGGACGTAACAGGAGAGTTGTAATAATGGACGAGCGTCTTTGTGGGGTCTGCCACAAGAGACTCGGAGGGAGCGTTGTATCTGTTATGCCAGACAACACGGTGGTGCATTACGGCTGTTTAAATAGAGCAACAGGGAATAGACCGGAAAGCTCTCGGGTGACTAGCTGGGGTCGAGGATATTAAGAGGTTCTGATTCTCTGTCTTCAGTTTTCGTTCGCACATATTGGCATTTGCATAGCTTGGGTTGGTGCTAGTGGGAGCATGATATAGCAATACCCCGTATTTAGTCGGCAGAATGAATGTATGATGGCGAACCAGAGAGTGGCGCGAAGCGTACTCAATCTTCCTCTTCTACCACTTCCTCGCCGTAATTTTCTTCCTCCTTTGCTTCATCCGCAGCAGCCGGAGGCTCCGTGCCATTCTTCGAGGCCAGATCTCTTGCTTTGTCTTCTTCCATTCGGGCCGTCAACTCCTTATTAATTTGCTCTTGTGTGGCTGTTATGGACTTTCGGAGGGCATTGAGGTAGTTGGTTTTATCGGTGACACTTCCTGAGAGGATGCCAGGTATAGACTCTGTGACGGCAAATGGCTCGCTCAACGGCGAATTGTACGTTGCCGAAAGAACCGGGCTCTTGGAGTCGGAAAGGCCTGACTCTGCCATCTTGCCTGCCTACCTTCGTTGAGATTACTTCGTTTTTTGTACGTCGTTGATTACACGGTGTAAAATGCGACGTCGCAATCCAGAAAATGGAGGTTTGAGGCTGAGCCTGTTTCGCTGAAGAAGGGGCCACTGCGGGGTTGATTCACTGCATCGACAAGGGGGGTCCTTCATGTCAGCACTCAAACGCCACATTTGCCAGTCTACGCCGCCGCAGCTGAGGAACAAGCATAACTTCTCCAGCTCAACTCGTCTTCCCGTCCCTACCAACGTTTAACCTTCATCTCATTCCGGCTGATCATCCTCCAGTATCAACATCGCGAGTCGAGTGTCTCCCACGATACCCTAATCGGCCAGAAATCACTCTCAATCGTCATATTCGAGATCCATAATCTCCCCAAACCCAGTCGATCCCCGTACTTGGCCAAGATGTAACAGACCCCTAACAATTCTACGACATGCAACAAGCACGACCCCAACCCCGAGCACCAGGGAGCTTCAGTCCCCTGCCAGGCTCAAGCTCCTCCCCAAACATCCTCTCTCAACGGCCACGCCCTCCCGCACGAGTCGAGTCCTCCTCCAGCGAAGACAGCCTATCCCTCAATTTCGTCAAACCTCGCAGTCACGCCTCAAGCGCTGCCACTGGGACACCCATATATGCGCAGTTCGCAAACTCTAGCCAGACGAGTCTACAGAACTTCTCGCGGCCCAGCGTCGGGGCTTCGCAGCGAACGTCAAACGATGTAGGGAGGACTGCTTCCCCCCTGATCAAAGGCCATTCGAGGAAACATAGCCAGACGCAGGGTTTGTTCGAACCGACCTTGCCATCGACGAGCACATCGAACCTGTCACAGGTTGGCATGGCGCAGCCTGCCACGACTACTCCGAGCCCGGCGCTTACGGCGAGTCAAATCGCTGCCCAGGCCGCCGTTCTGCAGCATCAAAGCAGCGCACATGCGAGACAACGATCGCAGACTGTCCCAGCGCCTGGAGCCTTGGATAACATCGATAGCACAAGGCGAGGGAGCGGAAATAAAGGACCACTGAGTCCGCCGATGCTGAGCTTGACCGAGGCAAGTGGTCCACGGGAGAGCGGGTTTGGTAATCAGGGTTACCACAACGGCCTTCTGGGCAGTCATTCTGCCGCAGCCACGGCGGCCGCGAATGTGGCATTCCCACGATCAGGACAGTCTTCACCGAGTCTACCGCAGCAGGTCGCACATCAACCCCCACCAGTAATCATCCCAGAGAGGCCGCTCAAGCCCGAGAAGTCTAAAGTCAAGCTATTCTCCCGACCAGGAAAGATTGGAACAAAAGGCGAATCGAAGGATAAGCCGTTGCCGAGCCCCAGCAAGATCGGAAACGCTCTCGCATCATTGCAGCGCGGGAATTTTAGCACGAGCAGCTTGGTTGACTCCAGCTCTCAATCCATGTACAGCTTGAACAATTCCTCTTCCGCTACCATCCGACCCGCCGATACTCCGATCGAGAAGGAGGGTAAGGAAAAGGAGAAAAGGCACCATTTCCTGTCACGTCAGAAGAATAAGCTCAAGGAAGACTTTCATCTGCCGCTATCCTCAGCCAACAGCAACTCCAAACCCACGGATCCGAACGCACCATCCAGTCTCTACAGTTTCAACCTACCCCCAAGTCCGGGTCCGAACTCCACATCGTTCTCCAAAGTCAGAAGGGACAAGAAAACCGAGCGATCTGACAGTCGACTGGAGAACGAGTCGAGCTTCAACATACCGGGTGAATGGCCAGGTCCCAGCAGTCTGACCAGCTTGTCGAACCAATCGTCGATGTACCTTCTTGAACCGATGGAATCTGGAAAATATGGACTTAACAACATGTCGCTTGACGATGCCTGGCCGTATCTGAAGGCCAAGATGCTGGTGATTTTCGAGGGTGAAGATCTTAGGCAACCAGTAGAGGATTTTAACAGGCTTGTCACGCTCCACGTTCAATACTGCATCCAACGAAGGTCACCTAACATCATCCTCGAGGACATGCGAGAACTCCTTGCCACCGGCTTCGCCTCTCTGGACGGTAGCTTGAGGAGGACGCAAGAGGATAAGGTTATCCCTGCGCTCGTTGAGATGTGGCTAGTCACGTTTACGTCTATCCTACCCTTCATGCAAGCTGTTTTCCTGCCTCTCGATCTCGAGTTCTCGGGTTGCGGAGTGCTCATGACACCGGAACAAGCACGAGATTTCTGGGGCGGTGTGAAGGCAAGCTCCCCGAACGATAACGTCCCGCACGTCAGCCCTGCTGCCGCAGTCCTCGACGTGCGTCGCCTGGTTCTCACTGCCTACAGAGACATTGTCATTCTACCTCGTTATGATTCCCTGAAGACGATCTTCTCGCGTCTTTCTCTCGAGTTCCTCCCGTCTACGTTCGCCTCCATTGCCCTTGCTTCCCCTCTTCCCGACCCTGCCCTTTCCAGCAGTCCCTCCGACTCTTTCAGCATGGTCCGGCCGGGCACGGCTATGAGCCTCGATCCGTCCGTGGCCAGCTACAACTCCAATTCAACAACGCTTTTCGGTGACGGTAGCGTCGGCAGTCGTAGCCGCGCAATAAGCAACGTCAGCTATGCCAGCGGTGGCAGCGACGGGCAACTGCGGCCGTTCACGCCGAGCAGTGTGCAGGTGCTGGGGAGTCTGCGGGAGCAGAACGTCGAGGACTCGAAGCAGGTTACCGAGATGGTTGGCCGCATGCTACAGTGCATGAGCGTGCTGGCCAGCGTCGGCGTTGCAGGCGGCGGAGAGGACGATGCGAACAAGAAGATGCAAGAGCTGTGTCGGTTGCTGAAGCTGAATTGGTTGGGACGAGGACGGACGGGGAGAAATCGCCGAGGTATTGTTGGCGGAAGGGTGAGGCGGGATGCTCCAGAGCAGGTTCGGGAGGTCAGGGAAGAGGTCAGTGTTATTTAAGACCGAGGGAGGCGTTCTATGAGGATTGTATATTGCTGTATCACTGCTGCTGTGGGAAGCGAGGCAGGCTACGGCCGGGATAGAAATCAATTTACCCTGGATGGTTGGGCCTAGGCTACGGTGGTTGGCCGGTTAGTTGGCTGGCGTTGGGAGATACAATGACAGAACTTTGAATAAAGCATCGTTCAATCATTCATCACAAATGGAGATGGGACAGTTCACCTTGAGTGATTTGCAACTCAGAAAGATGATATTATTGTGCACTGTCACTAGACATAAATGACGGGCTTTCCCATATCGAGAACAATATTGTTAGACTCCCAAATGCTAGATCAGAAGAACTAGCGAGTAACTTGAGGAAGAGCTACATGATATCGTAGAATCTCCGCTGCGAAAGCACAGCACAGTGTGGCAAGAAGCACAATAGGGACCGGACTGCTATATCTGGAGATACCAGCACAGCCGGTTATCAATCATAAGCAACAACACT
The DNA here is from genome assembly GCA_001557505.1 of Reticulascus tulasneorum. Lineage (NCBI taxonomy): Eukaryota > Fungi > Ascomycota > Sordariomycetes > Glomerellales > Reticulascaceae > Reticulascus > Reticulascus tulasneorum. The sequence continues at coordinate 2,938,649 of LSAX01000003.1, read as the reverse complement.
CTTCTTGGCAGTGTTCATACTAGGATCTAATCGGGTCAGCTTGAATGGCCATGTGAAAGTACTCAAGTGACAAGAATGGAGGGTATGATGGTCAGACAAGATATACTGGCAAGTAACAGATTCTTTCGAGGGAATCCGAACAGACTAGGCTTCTTTCATGGTCGATTCAGTTGGGAAAAGAAGACTTTTTATGATAGTGTCATCATTGGAAGGGCTGCTATGCAGGAGAAAGGAGATCTCGAGATGAAGAAGGAAAAAAAAAACTCACACAATCGCGGCTGGAATCAGGCCATTTCTCTGCTGCTGAGTTGCGCACTGTTAGAAAAAGGGACAGCATATGGCCATGAATGGCTGGAGAGAGTAGCCGAAGCTATGCATAATGTAAACCGTAATAGTGAGGCTGGATAGCCTTTTTTCATCTCAGAAGAAAAGTATTGTAACGGAAGATGAAAGGCAGGAAAGCAAAAATTTGTGGTTGAGGCTCATGAAGGAAAAATTTGGGTGGAGCACAGTCCAGCAGCCCCATACATTTGCACTTTTCGGCACGGTACGAGTAACGTGACTTGGGAACTGGCAGGGACGCTTCCGGGTTTGAGATCATGCGACGAAGTCACGTGATACGGAGACTTGAGACCGCGGGGCGCGGGTACCAAAAATAGGTTCGAGGGTCATCTTCAAACAGTCATCAGGCAGGAGAAGGAAAATCGAGGAGGCGTAGAACACAAATCAGGGCCCATTGTGGTGCGGAAGCCGGTGGAATCAGAGGCAGGAGATGATGGGGCGACGGGATCGCAGGCTGCGATTTGGAAAATGTGTCATCTCGAACAAACCAGCGAAATCGCTCTGTCGGGGAGGTGGTTTGTGTTTTCTTTTGGGTACTATGGCGCTTTTGGGGGCAAGGGGGGGCAGGGGGGGAGGGGGGAAATAAATTAGGTTAATACATATTTCCTCTCTAATACAGAGGCGTCTAGTCCAGTTCGAGTATCTCCATGCTATTTGCATAATTACCGATGCGGTTTAATTGCATCGCCTGCCGTCAGTTGGTGCCACCGACGCATCTCGGATGGAGCCGACATTTCCTAGCCACCCCCAATATACGAATATATCTCTGTATCCAGCCACCTCCCCCGTCCACCTGTCTCGCCCACGTTCCCCATCAATACTCTCCCTCTCCGCCCCCCCAGCGAATTCCGTCTCTTGTCCAGGCTCTGCGTGCGTGCTGCGACCTTTCTGATCGGCCTCGCTGTCCCAGGGTTTTGGCCGCAACTTCAACGCCCTCACCGTCCTGCCAAATCCTTTCCGGAAAACACCCCCATATCACAATCCCCCTCCCCTCCTCCCCTGGGCCACAAATTTATTATAATCCGGGTCTCCGATCATCAGCTCAAGTCTCCACATCCAGATAACCGCGTTTTATTTTGTTCCGTCTTCTATTTCTTGCTGGGGCGCCGGTTTTCTCAGAAGGCACGGACGCTGTCCTGTTCGACTTGGTTGCATAAAATTCGGGCTTCTTGGCTCTTGCGGATAACGACAAATCGATTGATCCCCCCCCCCCCAAGTCCCCGTTTCGCTCGCTTTTCGCTGCCCACCATCAACCACCACGCCAACCTCCCACGACACGTCCGTCAAGTCGTTGCGATAATACCAGTGTCTCCATTCCGTTCTTTAGTTCGCAGCGCATATCCCACTCCGATTACTCCGTCTCGTCGCACCCGTCTTCGCGAGTCTTTTTGGTGTCGCAATCCGACTACCCAGGATACTTTCCGTCGTCTGCTCGTAGATCATCGATGCCTTCTCGACCCATTTTAGCCTGCTGACCCGCCTTCGATAAACACCTGTCACGGTCGACATTCCTCAAGACGCCCTACTGCTCTCGAGAGAACGTCGTTCTCCGCGACCCGGGCCGTATTGTTCGCGTCGCGCTTCAGTCCCTTTCGCCCACAAAGGTACGGCCGGCCTGTGCCGATATCGCCGAACCGACACATACTTGTGAACAAGCGCATGAGATAGCGCGGAGGAGTCGACGTCGATATCCACGCCGTGGATAATCGACCAGAATCAGCAATGATGACGAGTATGGGACCACAGTTCACCGGCCATCCTGGCGGTATGCAACAACACCCAGGTGTTCCCGGCCACCCCATGGCTCAGGGCATGCAACAACACCCGAGCCAGCAGGGCGCGCCGAACGGTGGCATGCAACATCAAATGGGAGGACACATGGCTGTGTCGGGGCCTGGTGGCCAGATCAATCCGGCAGCCATGATGGCCGGGATGCCACCAGGCGCTGGCGGCCCGAATGCTCACGCTCTGCAACACTTGAACCCGGGACAGAATCCCATGTTTCAGCAAACCCAGTTTACGACCTGTACGTTCCTGCCTCGTCTCTCCTAATCTGGATCTCCCTCTTCGAGTACTGACTTGGACTCTAGTTAACAACCCCGCAGCCATGGCCCACGCCCAATTACAGCAACAGCGACTCCTTCAACAGCAGCAACAAGCAAGACAGGCCCTCATGGCTCAGCAGGCTTTCCAGGCCAACATGCATGTGGGACCAAACGGCTTGCCGATGGGGATGCCTGTGGGCCAGATGAACGCAGCTCAAATAGCGGCCATGCGGCAGGCGCAGGCCGGGATGCGGCAGGTAAGCTTATTGGTCCACGCCGTGAGATGCGCCAATCGCTAATGAATTCAAGCAGCAGGGGCACAATCCTCAGGCACAGGTAAGAATGGAAAACGTATCTCTAGAATACTAGGACCGTCCAGCTAACCCTCAATTCTTTCCTCCAGGCAATGTTGGCCCAACAAATCGCTCTCCAGCAACAGGCTGTAGCGCAAAACCAGCAGATGCAGCAAGGGAACAACCCCGGCCAGCAGGTTCAGATGAATCCACAACATATGCAGAGTCTCCAACAAGCTCAGATGGCCTCGTTGCAAGCCCAGGCTCAGGCTCAGGCTCAAGCCCAGGCACAAGCTCAGGCCCAGGCCCAGGCACAGGCTCAGGCTCAGGCTCAAGCCCAGGCTCAGGCACAGGCACAGGCACAGCAAGGCCAGCAGCAACAACCTCAGCAGCAGCAGCAGCAGCAGCAGCAGCAACAGCAGCAGCAGCAGCAGCAACAACAACAGCAGCAACAGCAGCAACAGCAGCAACAACAGCAGCAGCAGCAGCAGCAGCAGCAGCAGCAGCAGCAGCAGGGACAGCCGGGAGGCCCGCAACCCCAGCATACACCACAGCAGCAACCCTCCCAGCCAGCTGGCCCTCAGTCCGCTGGCCACCCAACGCCTTCACAAACACCTAACCCTGCCCCAAACCAACAACCACAGCCTCCTCAGCCACAAAATCAACAGCAAGGGCCTCAACAAGGCGGTCAGCAACCTCAGCAACAACAGATGAACCAGGCGCAACAAGCTGCTGCACAAGCGGCACTCTCAAACAGTATGGCGTTGGCGCAGCAGCAGAGGCGAGAAGGCATGAAGGGGCACTGCTTGTTAAAGCTCATGCAATTTGGCGAGCATTTGAGTGGCTTTCCAGTAAGTGATTTGAGATACAGGAGACTTCGGGGCCGTCACTGACGATCATAGGGTGTGAGGGAAAAGGACGACCTCGGCTACTGGAACAAGTTTGTCCAGGAGTTCTTCTCCACGAAAGGAGTCTTCAGGCACTCTGTTCATATTACCGATGTTGAAGATCAGACGGATAAGCAGTATGAGATCACATATCCAGCTTTGGCGAGATATTTCCATACCCACTTCGACAGCGGGGTCAAAAACATGCAGTTGATCATGGAGAAGGGGACGACAGACAGACCACTCCCAGGGGACGGTCACTGGATTGAAAACACCAAGTCAAGCCTCATATATTGGTTTGAAGGTGGCTCGCATGTAAGTACCTTGAATCACCAACTATGGACCATCTCTAACTCGCTTTCAGCTTGTCGCCACTGGTACTGTTCGAGCACACTTTGACGCAGAACAGAAGATTGAGCTCTTTGAGTTTCTAACCAGCGGCCATGAGGAGTACATATCCCGGAAGTCTGTGATTGACGCCGCGAAGCCCGCACACAACTGGGTTAAGGACTGGCACAGGGTCAATACTCAAGACAACAAGACTTCGCCGGAGATGAGTAAAAAGGGTAAGGCCCGGGTTATGAAATCTCCGCAAAATCCACCTCCAGATGCCTTGGTGGATCTGCCGGATTCGATCATTAAGAAGAGTATGGGCATCACTGAGGCGGTATTCCAATTTCTTGAGGTACGGAAATTCCCAGACCTGCAGGCCGCTCCTCGGCGCTAATTCACACATGCAGATTGTCGAGGTGATGGGCCAAATGAACCCTCTATTCGGTTTCTACCACACCCATCCTGGTCTAGGACCTTATGCCGCTCTCGAGCAGTACGTCTCTCATATCAACAATTCGCAGCAAAATATGAATGGTCAACCTATGCCTCAAGGCCCTCGAACACCTGGGTTCGGCCAATTCCCGGTGGGTGCCAGCCCGGCGGCTCCACATATGCAGCTACCTGGGTCGCCTCATGTGATGGGTAGCCCGGTTCCCGGCCACATGCAGGCACCCGGCATGCAGCTGCAACAAAGCCAACAAGGCACGAGCTCGAGTGGACCGAGCGCAAACACCTCGCCTGCATCAAACAAGAGAAGGCGACCGTCCGGCGTTAAGACCGAGGAAGATGGATCGTCAGCCCCGACGCCGGCAGCCAGCGGACCAGCTGGCCCTCAGGTCAATGGCATCCAGGGCAAAGGAAAGCCGCAGACACCGAGAATGCAGAAGAGGGCCAAGGGTAATCCAGCATAACGATGGCTACACATGAGTGTCTCGATACTGCTCTAATATTTACCCTGGCTCCCGGTATGCCTTTATGTTATCATTATGTAGCATGGCGGCGTCTTTTGCTTTGATTTTCGGACTTTGGTTTTCGACGGAGTGTTCATATTGCGGGATTAGGACAAGGCATTAAGCTGGTTGGTGCTGGCTAGCGATCATATCCTCCCCAAGTATCCGTCCATGTCTTCTTTTCTTGCGTCTTTATCGACCCTTCGGCGCAATGATGGTGGTCGTATCCTCGCGCTCTTGTAGCTCCCTGGGAGCAAGCAAGGATGTTTGGAAGTTCTTCTACCCCATGACTTGAACCTTGCAATGCATCACTCTCTTCTCCCAACAGACTTGTTGGAGAGATGGAGTATGTAGCAGAGTACAGGGGCATGCATGTCGCTGGCAGAGCACAAGCAAGTCGTAGGCTTGCTCTACCTTAAGAAGGCATAGGCGGAGTTAATGAGGGGAAATTGTGTACGATATCAACGCTTGATTATGCCTCTTTCGGGCTTATTGTTTTCTTGTTTGCTGCAAATGTTATTTATCTTGGCGAGCACCGTTGGGGGAAATTGGTCAAAAAGAACGTACGTGATCTGGTGAAAGTTGGGGTTTCTCGGCGCGACTGCTACTTTATCTCCTTACTACTTAGTAGAGGACCCGCATACCCAATTATATGGAATTGTTAACAAGTTGTCAAGTCATGTTCCTCCCCAGTCATGAGTGAATCAGAGTGTGTGCAAGAAAGGTCGTACCGACTGCGATATTAATCCTTTATCAAACAACGGACGAGTGGGTTTCAGGACAAGGAACCGGCTCCGTAAGATAGGTTCGCCATATCCATTCTTGAGACATCATACTTTGTCCGTCAGCTATTCGAATCTATCAAGCTATCAAGGGGCAAATCCAACTAACCGTCATCTAACCAGCCAATCTACTCATTTGAGTCGGCCATGGAGTCAGATGACGACTTCTTGGCTCCTGGGCTCAAATCCGGGGCCGCAGGTGGCTGTTTCGCAAAGCTTCCCTCCGCATCAACGATGGCACTAAGCTTCAGAATCCGGCCCCATTCGAGATGCCCCTGAAATGCCTGCTCGGCAATGGCGGTCAAGTACGCCGTCGCAACACCACCCACCACCTCCAACACTGTTGGGCCCGTTTCTCTCGGCGTCACGCTCACGACTCCCGTGTTGCTGATTGCAGTTCCGATGCTGGAAATGGTGAATGGTCCCGCCGCCGGCATAATGTGGCCCGTTCCCTGCAACGGGTAGATATAGTTGACGCCGCCGACATAGGTTGCTACCAAAGGGGGATACCATGGCGCAGGGGATGTGTGTCCTAAAGGAGTTGTTATAAGCTGGGCTGGACGAGCTACTATGCCAGTTGCAGAGGTCACCACGGGGTTCACGACGACGACATTGTTCACGCCCACATCTACCCCTCCAGGAGACGCGTTAAGACGCACCTCCCCTTCCTGCTGCATCCAGTACAATGTAACTTGATGCTCGAGAATCGGATTGGCGATCCCGCCCTCTACAGCGGCAGAGCGAATGGCCTCGAGGAAGGCCGCTTTGGTGGTTGTGGGTTCGAGAGACGTGAGCTGCTGGGTGGACCGCAGGGCAGCAGGTGTGGTGGTCGAGTTCTGGCCGAAGAAACAGATGTTGATAGAGATTGGGCCGTCAGGGACGTCGTTACTATGTGGGAGTCGGAGAGCCATGTCGATAAGAGGCGTGGCTGTTGTTAATAACAGTTGTTTTCGACGAGGAAAAAGTTGATGGAAAGAGGAACAATGCCATAAGAAAGAGGAGAGAGCGCATGCCCCTATTTATTGTTCTCGGAAAGTTTGCTATCGATGCAGAAATTGGCCTCTGATACACTTCCGTTCCCAGTCTGTCAGTGGACTGGTTACACGTGGAGAAAGGGACGAGAAGACTAGGACAGCAGCACATTTGAAGACAACCTCGACTCGATTTATACACCACGACAGATATCTAGATGCTTATCTCAAGCTTGTTATATATAGACATGTCTCGACGTGCGAGCCCGTTCATTTAGCTGCATCCGCAAGGATAATCTCCGACGCCTTCTGGCTGAGCATGAACGTCGCCACCACGGGAAACACGCCAGGGATCCTGGGGAACGCGCTCGCGTCCACAACTCGAAGCCCCTCGACGCCGCGGACGCGGAGGTGGGAATCCAGCACGGCGTTCTTGTTGCCATCTGCGCCGATGGCGCAAGTGCTGGTAGGATGGTGGCCGAAGGTCTGCGCCTCGATCCAGTCCTCGTCGATTTCGACGTCGGTGCAGTAGCCCTCCGAACTCAAGCTGGCGGCTGGACAGGGCGGTTCCCTCGGGTTGATGGGGCCCGACGGGGCTGCGACCTTGGAGTAGATGGAGCGCACCCATGCGATGCTGTCCTTCATGGCTCCCATGTCTGTTTCCCGCCCCTCTTTGAAGAGGTTGAAGTTGATCTCGGGCGTGTCCTGCGGGTCGGCGGAGAGCAGCTTCACTGTGCCGGCCTTGTTCTGTGGGTGCTGCTTCACCATCGAGACGCTGTAGATGCCGGCTGGATCCGTGGGAAGAGCCCTATTGGTCTGGTTGCTCGGCCAAAAGCCACGGAAGGCGTAAGGGCCCTGCATCAGGAACATATCGCGCTCGTCGTATGGCGCATGCTTAGTCTTATACATGACGCAGCCGGAGGCGCCACCGCCCGGGGATGTTCCCTTCAGCTGGCCCACGATGGGCATCTCCTGGTTGTCCTGCATATTTGTGCCAACGCCAGGAGAATCCACGAGGACAGGAATGCCGAACTTCTTCAGCTCGTCCGCTGGGCCAATGCCACTGAGCTTGAGAAGCTGGGGGGAGTTGAAGCAGCCGCCGGACACGATGACTTCGCGCTTGGCGATGGCGGTCCTCTTCTCACCTTTCGGCCCGTTGGGACTGTATCGCGCATCGGCCTTGTATAGGGACTTCCCGACCAGGTATTCGACTCCAATGGCGCGTGGCTTGCCGCCGGAGGTGGTGCTGTTGGCGAAGAGAATCTTGGTAGCGAGCGAGTTCTGTGAGAGGGTAAGGGGAGCCTCCTTGGCGTTGACAGTCTCGACGATGTAGTCCCGCGAGCTGTATCGTTGGCCATTGGACCGGGTGTGTTGCGCCAGCCCAGTGATGCCCACGAAATTGTCGCGGTTGGGGTCGAGGACATTGGGATCGGTGCTCACGTATTCGGCGACTTTGCTAGGGTCTTGGCCGAGATTGGAAGCCATTGCCTGAAGGACATCACCGGTAGAGCCCGTGACACTTGTGGTTTTCGCCATGTTGGTCTGGAAGAAGCCGCTAAAGCCATGGCCGGGGGTACCAGCCGGTAGGTAGTTGTTCTTCTCGATCCGCTCGAAAACCTTGCGCATCTCGTCGGCGCTAAGGACTTGTCAGCTTGTTTCGTCTTGTGCATATGGCTAGAGCGTTACTTACTTCCAAGCAGTGTCATTTGTTAGGTCGGCTATGTAGTTCCAGTCGCTCTTGGTAGGCAAGAAGGTAGCCATGGCGTTGATCATCGAGGATCCTCCAACCGTAGCACCGCGCGGGTAGTAAATTCCAAGAAGCGACGCATCAGAGGGCACGTTTTGGTTGCCGACCCAGTAGGATCCATCCTTTGCCCGCCAGGTGACGTGACTGTTCTTCTTGTCCCGCTCGGGATCGTCGTAGTGCTTGACGAAGAAGTCCCAGGTGATGGATGACGGATACTGGCCTCCGCCTGTCGCCAAGCTGGTGTCTCCTGCCTCGATGATGAGAACGGAATGGCCAGCTTTTGCAAGATTCACAGCCGTTACTCCGCCTCCGGGGCCGCTTCCAATGACAATGTAGTCATACTCGTCTGCCGCAGCTTGACTTGGAGCAGAGAGGATTGGGCTGGCCAGCAAGAGAACGAAGAGAAGCACTTGATACAGTCTACCAAGTGCTCCTGTCTTCTGAGACTGTGCATCCATTTTGGTTTGTCCAACAGGCTTCTCCTTCGAAAGACGGTAGTCGAGGGAGACTGGTGCCACTCACCATCGGTAAGGGGGCGATCCATTATGAATGAAGGATCCCAAGCCCAACTCTACCGCCACTCTATGGTGACTGGCCGGCACGAGCATATTTTTCATAAAGTTTACTTAAAATCCCCTGCCAAGGTATATAGAGGTAAGCTTGTATATAGGCAAATTTGCCGTAGTCGTGGTGGAGGTCAATCTATTCTATAGAAGTCGGGAATATTGTTTCGGCCGCTAAGGCCCCGGGACGCTTCCGACTCCGCACCCTCTAAAATGGGGTTAAGTTGTGGGATCATCTCTGCATCTCCTCACACTTCTAGAATTCATGCGCCGGGCTTGGCTGGCTCTGCGGAGTAGTCTGCATCTATCTGTCAAAAGCAGAGTGCGGGGATCGACCGGCAATACACAGCATGTCAAGTAGCGTGCGGCGTTGCCCTCCAGCATGCACTTGGTCTTGAACATAATGAGTTTGAGTAGACTTCTCGTCTTTGGTTCAGGCCTTCGAGATCAAGAGTAGCCAGTCCTTTACTCTGTCCTCTAGCCGTCATGAGTATATGTATCATGAAATACGGGTTAGACTAGGGTAAGCAGATATCGCAACAGCTTAGAAACTGGCAAAGATAGAAAGAGTGCATTGCAGGGATTTAGTGAACTTCAGGAACGCTCTCACATGAGCTGAGATAGTTCCATAGATTCACAAACTTGACGTAGCTGAGTCACAGATTTTTATTGTGGGAGCCACAGCCGTGTGGAAATGCTTATCTGTTGAGAAGAAACATTACATCCTAAGCAGCGAATAAGCTCAAGTGTATTCTGATAGTTTTGGTGACTGGTGGGATAAGACCAGACATTCGCTTAGTCATCCACGTGACTTGTCGTCGCAAGGCGAGGTTGACCCAGCAACGAGCCATAAACATCGAACGGAAACCGTTCAACCCACCTCGATAGCATTTCGACGCGCAACCACATCGCAAACCTATTTCGCCCTGCCCAATTTCGCCCTGCCCAATTTGAAATTCAGCCAATCCAACAGGTTTAATAATGGCGTCTGTATTCGAACCATCTATGTCGGCGAGCCTCAATCGCCCCCAGGCGATGGCAGGTCCGTCCGTCGCGGACACGCTGCCCAACATCAACTTCGGGTTCGACGAGCTGCGCGATCGTATGGCCAAGTTCACCGCGAAGTTCGACGCCTTCATCGAGCAGGGCCGCAAACGTGTGCTGGAGGAGAGGAACCAGTTCCGCATGAATGTCGCCGAGCTGCATGGTAAGTAGCGGGCTGTGATACCAGCGCATCCGATTCCAGACGATCAAATGCTAAGCCAATCGCACAGAGGACCAGCGCATGAAGAAGAAAGACATCGAGATCCTCCAGCTCAAGACGAGCACGCATCAGCAAACCATTTCCAAGGAAACGGCCGAGACGCGGGAGATGCAATCGGCCATCGCGCAGCTCAGCGCTCAGCGCGACAAGCAGCTTGCCACCCGCGACGCACTCAAGAAACAAATCGCCGACACGCAGGCGGAGATCGACGTGCGGCTCGCAGCGCAGCGCAACCACGCACAGCAGCTGGAGTCGCAGTCGCGGTTCAACGTGCCGGAGCTCGAATTCTGGATCGCGAACCTGTGTCTAAAGATCGAGGGCGCGGGCCAGGACGACCGGCTCAAGTTCACGTACACGCATATTGACGAGAAGAACTGGGACCGGGAGGCATGGTTCGAGCTGAGCACAGCGAGCAGGGACTACGAGATATTCCATTACCGACCGAAGTTGGAGAGGGAGAAGGTTGACAGGGTGCTGGAGAAGGTGAACGAGACCAGGGAGCTCGTTGTCTTACTGAAGGGGATGAGGGAGCTGTTTGTTGAGGCCATGAAGTCGTGAGATGGGCTGGCGGTAGTTTGTTCGAGTGTTGTGTCTATACCTATGTTGTTATGAAGAAATATGTCACTGGATGTGGTTGGGTTCGTTCCTGGACCAAGCAAGCATGGTAATAATGATACGTCAGTTAGAATGAACTGTGCTGCGAGACGCTGTCTTACTCTGTCATGTGCCAGCATTGGAATGGGTGTAAGAAAGCAACTCAAACAGCCCATGTGAAAAGAAGACACACTCTCCATACATGTTTGCCGACCTAATCCGGGCTACAAGAAACAATGCAAGCCATACACGTTAGCGATCCTGTCCAGGCAAAGGAAGCGATGATCTGATTTAAAGTGCTGGCCATATCAGGTAAACGGCCAGCATGGAACAAAGACTTCAGTCACAAGCCCGAATCAAATCAGTGTCTTCGGTTTGGTCAAGACACGCGGATGTTCCGCATCCAGTTCACGCAGCATTCGAGCGACAATGGGCACAGTGAAACAAAAGGCCGCATCCGTGCAAGCCCCAAAAACGTGAGGAGATGCGCCATGAATCCAATTGATTTACTGTGTACGGATGGATGGACGTATACATACGTGCGTACGTACGAAACGAACGTCGAGCCGAGTCACCACCCCATGTAATCAAGGTATGTAGCTAGCTAGCTGAAGTCCGACTTTCCTGCGACCATCGCCGAGTTAAATCCTCCTCAACCCCCCCCCCCCCCTCCTCCTCCTCGCGACCTTCAATTCTCATCCTCGATAATCCATGTTTCCGCCCGCGTCATTCATGACTCGGTGATTCCGCCCTCTCCCGCCTCCCACAACATCCAGATGAATCATAGCCTCCAACCCTATAGGTTCCTCCATCACTCTCTCTCCACACTCAACCCCCCAGTCAATCTCTTCCTGGCCCTTCGCCCCCCCCCCCCCCCGCGACCCAACCCTTGCCCGCGCTTTTATCCCTCTTCGCCAGTGTGTCGTGCCGCCCGCGCGCCCCCCCCAGCTAGAACGGACGGGTGCGAATGCAAGCTTGTCTCGCGTAGGTTCGGTAAGGGGGCTGACAAGCAGATGCAGACAAGATTGATATCCACAAAATTTTCTTGGGTGACAGGGCCTGGCCGGTTGATGAGGAATCCCGCTCGCTCCAGATGGCGCAGTCCGATGTCGCGAGCCAATCCAGCCCCGACGGCTCCGTCGACTCGTCCGTGAACAACGCCGCTGGTGGAGATCTCGCAGGAGACGCCGCTGCTGGAGGAGGAGGCGAGCAGGGACGAGGACGGACCGGGCACAAGCGGAGTGCGCCCCCGGATATCGATGATCATGCCGCACGGGAGGGGAGCGGTAGCCAGCAGCCGCCGCTGCACGACCAGGCCGACGCCGCGAAGAAACGGCGTACAGGACCCGGGTCGCGCGGTGTGGCCAATTTAACCCCCGAGCAGCTGGCTAAGAAGCGTGCGAATGGTGAGTTGCCAATCCATTTTTGCCAATTCTCTCTTCCTTTTGCCGATTCCCTACCACTACCTACCTATCATACCACACACACGCCATGTCCATCCTTGCTCCAATCGTATAAGGGATAACCCACCCAACCCCCTTCTCTGCCACCCAATTGGACCATATGGCTGACCGCTGGGCCGATCTCATTCCGGCATGAACAGATCGCGAAGCACAACGAGCCATCCGCGAGCGGACCAAGAACCAGATCGAGAACCTGGAGCGCCGCATCCGCGAGCTGACCTCCCAGCAGCCGTACCAGGAGCTGCAGAGCGTGCTGCGGGCCAAGGAGGCCGTGGAGGCTGAGAACGCGGACATCAAGCGGCGGCTGGCCTCTATCGTATCCCTGATCCAACCCATTGTCAACTCTCCAACTGGTCAAGGTGAGTAGCACTTTCCTGCCGGAACGCTCTCACATGTAGCTAATCAGCACATCAGCACCGGAACAAAGCTACGCATCACCAGGTGCAAGCTACCTCCAAACCCAATCCACCACAACCGTCCCGGTCAACAATGCGTCGACGCCAACCAGCATCGCATCCCCCTCCTCGCTGGACCCTCAGTACGGGCAATCGGAACACTCTCCGCAGAACCAGCTCTACGCCCAGAAGCAGCTTAACCAGCAACGGCACGAGCTCCGCCATTCCCTGGACCTCGGACCCGAGCGGCTGGGGCTGGACTTCCTTCTCACCCCGACCCAGCGGATCATCAAGATCCAGAACGGCGTCAACGGAGCCCAGGACACGCCCCAGTTCCAGCACGTGCCGATGAAGCACGACTGGACAGGCGTCCACGCTGCGCGCAACGCGGCAGCGGGCGGCGCCAACTCTACAGGCCAGCAGCGGCTCGAATACCACGTCGAGTCCGACCAGGTCACCCCGCAAGACTCCCTAGTCGGCCCGTCAGCTCCCATCAAGAACAGCCCGCCGACCTGTCCCCTGGACTTCCTCCTCCTCGACTTCCTCCACGAGCGCCGCCAACGCGCAGCAGAAGGCCACTCTCCCCAAGAGATTATCGGGCCGCGCTACCCCTCCGTCTCCTCCCTCCTCAACCCCGCCAACAGCGTCTATTCGCACCCGCTCTCCAAAGTCTTCACCGACATCCTCTCCACCTTTCCGGACCTGTCCGCCCTCCCTGAGCGCGTCGCGGTGCTGTACATCATGTTCCTCATGATGCGCTGGCAAATCTCCCCCACGCAGGAGAACTACGACCGCCTGCCCGAGTGGGCGGCCCCCCAGCCCTCCCAGCTCTTCATCGCCCACCCGGCTTGGATCGACAGCGTGCCCTTCCCGCGCATGCGCGACAAGCTCGTCCGGGAGTACAACGCGGCCGAGTACTTGTTCGACAACTTCTTCGTGCCCTTCACCAACACCCTGTGTCTGAACTGGCCGTACGAGGACACCGACACTCTGCTCCAGGCGCCCGACTCGGAGGAGGTGATGATCAACCCCGTCTTCGAGCGCCATCTGCGCAGGATCGAGAACTGGACGCTGGGGGATGCGTTCGCCAAGACCTTCCCCGGGCTGAAGAACACTTATAATCACAAACCCGACGCCGTCAAGGAACGGCGGCAATAATGGTTCGGTAATTTTTAGGCTACATGATGGTTTCGTTTTTTTTCTTGGTGTAATTTGGGTTTTGGTCCGGATTGTGCAGCTCCTGAGGTCTGGGGGGATTGCATTCGGCGTTGTAATTGGGTCTGTATGGGTTGGGCTATCCCAAAAGGGAAAAAGCCTTCAAAATGGCACGGCATGGATCGGTATCATTGGAACCAAGACGGGGTCACGGAAGGGGGAAACTATAAAAGGGACGAGGCTCAATATCACAGTGCCTCGGAACAGCAGAATACCAGAATATCAGGTCTGATTCGTGTAGTGTCTTCATTCAAAAATACAGTCTATACAGCTTTCATCCCCAGCGCCGATGAACAGTCCCGATTATGGGGGTTCCATGCAAAAATGCCTCCCAATATTCTGAGAATAAGGGGGTTTCTAATAGGAGCGTTCCTCTAAAGGTCCGCCCATCTCAAACCTCAGCACTCGTCAGCCTCCTCCAAAGTTCCGAACGAATACTTCTCCAATGTCGGACCTATGCCGACAAACAGGCTCGGGTGGCGATTCCTAGGCATGGTTTGGAACATCAGACTCTTCACCGGATTGCGCGTCGATATCTTATCCACGGCCGGCGCGCGAAGCCTCTTGCCGGAGCGAAGCGAGTACAACGCCACCTTGCCGTCATCATGGGCGGCGGCGACGACACCGCGCGTGGTGTCCACGTCCCATCCGATATGGATGTGCGCCAGATTCCGGTACTCGGGAAACGTCAGGACGGGCTCGACGCCGTTGGGCAGCTTCCGTCGATAGCGGATGTCGTAGATGCACATGCTGTGCTCGGGGCCCGACGCTAGGACCTGGTGGCGGTTGACGGACCTGAGGTGCCCGATGGTGCTTTTGTGTTGGATCCACTCCCAGGATGAGAGCGGCGTCCGCAGGTCGATCATCCATAGGTGACCCTGTCTGCCGCCGGCGAAGAGAATGTTGCGGTCGTTTACGAGGAAGTCCTGGTCGAAGATGTCCGTTGGGGTTGGCCCGTCCCATTGCGTATCCTTGGGCGTAACCCAATCAATGCTCTCATCTCCCTGGAGCTGCAAAATCCCAGAGTTGGTGCCGATCGTACATATGAGGTCCGACGAAGCCGGTGCAGGGGTGGACTGGTTGACGATCCACTCATACCGAAAGTTGTTCCTGATGGAGACGCGCTGGTAGTGATCGGCTATCAGAGTTAGTCAACAAAATGAGGGGGTCGGTTCGCAGCGGGATAACAAACTCTCGCCAATAAGCCAAAGGGGCCGCTCGTCCTCAGGGGTACTCTGCGGCGGGGAGAAAAAGTAGACGCCACACGTGCTGTCGGGCTCTCGGGATGTGAGGAGGACGCGGTGCGACGGTGGATGGTATTTTATAGACGACATTTGCGGACAGCGTATCATCTCATGGCGGTGAGATAGCCTTCGTTCAGGGCGGCCATGGCTGTTGGTGATGAAGTGTATCCTTGCCGTCGTCAGCATTAGCCAAATTACGATACTTGGCCCGAACCATACCTGTCGTTCTCATCCGTAGGTATGTAAGAGCCTATCAGAGACTCTTCATCCAAGGCTGCCCAAAGTCAGCGCCAACCCCCTATTCTGCACCCAGAAAGGCGGAAGTGTAAACTCACTCGCATAGGCAACCCCTAAACCAGTCTTCTCGTCATCCCCGCCCACATAAAAGCACGGCATGTTGGGGAACCTCTGCCTCGCGAAGCTGGGCACGAAAGGAATCTTGCCCTTGTCGACCAAGCCTGCCGTCCAGGCGGCGGCCGGCACATCGGCCGTCTCGTTGGGTGAGATTCCCAGAGAGCGGTTGAGAAAGCCGCCCATCAGGGGCTCGCGGAGGACCCGGGAGCGCTTGATGTGAGCCTTGGTCAGCTCCTGGCGGCGGCGGACCTCCTTCTCCTCGCGAGACTGGATTTTCCGTCGCTTGACATTTTCTGCAGACCATGCCGCTTGGGCGGGTGCGGTGTTGCTCTTCTCTATCTTGAAGTACTTCTTCTTCTCTTCGTCTAGTCATGGGGTTAGCTGGGATCTCTGGTCCTCTAGTCTGTCCACCGCCACCGGGAATGCCATGCGACGGGGAATGAGACATACCATAGTAATAGCCAGGTATTGGGCGATTCATCTTGGCCAAAATCCCCGAACCTCCTTTTCGTTTCAGTGCCTTGCATTCGGCTCCGATGCCGCGGAATAAAGATCAAAACGGAGCCCCGTCCTGGCGCAAAAGGTCTGCCAAGCAAATGTGGGGCACAAAAGTCTGCCACAGTTTATGGATCTGGTTGCACTGTACAGATGTACTTACTTCGGGGTCGAAGTCACAACTCACATGCAGGCGCGCACACACGTGGGTGTCGAACCGTGAGAGGAGGGAAAGAAGCGTAAGTGGCGTTGATATGTGCAGATGTGAGGCCAATTCGATTCGACCTGTGTGGGGGGGTGCGACGGTGTGCGGGGTCCCACCATCTCACCACTATTAATTACTACCATTCACCACCACCTTT
Source organism: Reticulascus tulasneorum (assembly GCA_001557505.1). Classification (NCBI taxonomy): domain Eukaryota; kingdom Fungi; phylum Ascomycota; class Sordariomycetes; order Glomerellales; family Reticulascaceae; genus Reticulascus; species Reticulascus tulasneorum. The sequence continues at coordinate 2,922,350 of LSAX01000003.1, read as the reverse complement.
CCGTCCCGCTGGCTAGCTAGATGTGACCAAAGTCTACATTGCAAAGCTGCTACGTAATTGATAGAGCTTGGGCTGATCCTGCCGTCCCATCGTTCCGCTGGAATTGTCGCTCTAAAGCCATTCGGAGCCTTGGATCAGCCTTCACATAGTAGGCCAGTAGGTGGCAGCAGAGCTCCCCGATCCTTGTCTAGAGACATAACAGATGCAGTAGTGCGGGCTGGTGGGGTCGTAGTGCAAAGCGCCACTTTGATAGCGTCAGAAGCTCCGGAAGCTCTCTCTCACCACCTTTTGCAGCTCGTGTTTGGTCGACGGGGGAAATTGAACCTCGAAAGCTCTCTCTCTCTCCGTGTTGCTTACAATTACCAGTTGCTCTGATTACCTAGTAGTGCTGGGACTAGAGGCATCTCAAATCAATAGCGGCTACGACAAGAGCAGGTGTGGTTGGTAGATGATAGCTCCCGACTTTCTTTGCGAGGTTACTTAGCTCCAAGTGAGGAAGCACCATGATGGTGGACGGTATGAGTCCGGTACCTGGATGCTCATGGCGTACACAGAGCATGCCAAGTAGTTTCATCTACTAGGAAGTTATTGCCGAACCCATCACATAGCACACGGGCTGCTAGCAAAGCTTGACGCTGATCAGAACTCAGTTTAATCCCCTCATCCAAACCCCACATTACCGAGTCCGTACCTCACTCAATTGGCTCTACTAACAAATCGGATCGAAACCAAGGGCCAAATGCCCAACAACACGTCCTCCCGCCTTGCCTCATCACAACATACTTCGTAGTACAGTAGCAAGTCCTACCTAGGTAGTAGTCGTGCCCAGGACTTTGCCAGCATTCGCCCATTGACATCTACACCCGGCAAGCTCTCTCCATCGAGCACCCCCCCCAATCTCCCCCACCAACCGCCATTCATCCCGCTCATCAACCAGGTCAGCACTCGACAATGGTCTACACAATCACCGTCCATCTGCACGCCAACGACGCCCCCGGCTCCGTCGAGAAGATCAAGGCGAAGCTCACCGAAGCCTCCCGCGTCTACAGCAACGACAAGGAAACCATCCATTGGTTCGTCATGCAGGACGTCAACGATCCACGGTCCTTCACCATCGTCGAGCGCTATGAGAACGAGGGTGTAAGTCGACTTGGCCCGGCCCTCTCCTCTCCATACACAGAACTCTATGACTTCTTCCATGACAGTTGCGAAATCCATTCCCCAACTACTAACAGCAACCAAACAGAGTCAGAAGTACCACTTGGAGAATCCCTACTGGAAGACATTTGACCCTTACGTCAAGCCGTTGCTTGATCGGCCCATGGATCTCAGAAGATTCGAAGAACTAGATACAAGCAAGGATGTCGTGGTACCACAGTAGCAGCACCCCCCATTTCATATACTTCAGATAATCGGGGCAGGCGAGCAAAGGGCGGCTCTACAGGTTAAGTGAGCACATGCGCGAAGATCCACCGCGTATCCATAGTCTAGCTTGTCATCAGATATTTCACCGCACTCAATCATGGCACCGCGTGTGATTTTGATATTTTTGTATTAGGTTTTGTCTAACGACACCTCTTCCTGTAGGGTATGGACTATCCCACTCTCTCTCTCTCCCTCTTCCTCACCCACTCTCAATAATTACCTGATGAGGTAAACACATCACACAATTTGAACAAAGAAAAAAAGAAGTGAATTCGTGACCATCTCCAAAGCTCAAATCATCCCATCATGCTCGTCACACGGGGGTAAACCCGACATGTATATTTACTGCGACTTCTCGTGTTGGGTGGAGACACGCTGGAGGGAGACGACGAAATCTTCCAGAGATCGTTGCTTCTGGCTGCCCTTGGGGGACTTGCCGTGCATGAGGTTGTCGAAGCCCGCGCTGTCCTGGAGCATATAGTACACACCGGCGCAGACGCAGAAGACACCGAAGGAGAAGATCCAGATACGGACAACGGCCACAATGTTGGTCTGGTCGCCGCCGAGGAAGAAACCCCAGATACAGAAGCAGGTGGCGAGAATGTCGACAACGAGAATGGCACCGCTGAGCTGCCACGATGGGATGGAGGACCAGAAAGGACCGTTGGCACGGGTGACGAAAATGAGCCAGTTCTCGGTCAGGGAGATCTCCAAGAAGAGAACCTCATCGACTAGATAACAAAGTCAGTATGTGTAAGAGCGAGACATCATAACCCAAGGTACGTACCATTTCCCTTGTTCTGCACAATACCGCCATTGGGTCCGTGTGCGTACATGGTGGTAACGGTGATCCAGGTTCCGACGGCGAGGACAATACCGAGGAGAACGGACATTCCCCAGAGCTTGGGTAGGTTCCACTTGACAGCTGTTTACCATCCCGAGTCAGCAATTGTCACATTTCCAGATATTCAACACACGAGGGTATACATACGAGTCTTGGAGAAGGGAGCGTTGTCGTAGGCGATTGCGAGGGTGGCGATATCGGCGAAGATAGCGATGAAGACGACAAGTTCGATGTTGAGCGAACGGTTAAGGATTGCAATCCAGAGTCCCAAGAAGATCTCAAGATGGATGGACAGGGCAATACGGTAGACGACGTAGGCGTACATGCGGTGGAAAATTTGTCGGGAGGTCTTCAAGGCGTCGATGATGGCGCCAAGTCCGGGAGCGAGGAAAACAATATCGGCGGCGGATCGGGCAGCATCGGATGCACCCTCGACGGCAATACCAGTATCAGCCTTCTTCAAGCTGGGCGCGTCATTGACACCATCACCAGTCATGGCCACGAGGTAGCCACGCTGTTGGAGAATCTCGACGACATTGTACTTGTGCTGGGGGAAGACCTCGGCGAAACCATCGGCAGCCTCAACGAAATCGTAAACCTCTGAGCCGGGCATATCACCACCGCCACCAAGACCGAGTCGCTCAGCGTTGTAGACGTTGGTACCGAGACCAAGTTGTCGCGATGTCTCTCGGGCAATGCCGACGGCATCACCAGTAAGCATCTTGATGGAGAGACCCAGACCCTTGGCTTCGTTGATCGTTCGTGCGGTATCGTGGCGACTAAAATAGATATTAGCACAGGACAACTGATGAGTGATTGTTTTGAGTAAACGTACGGAGGATCGCTGCAAGGCATGATTCCAAGAATTTCCCATGAGCCTTCACCTCGCTTGCGAGCAACACCAAGAGATCGGAAACCTCGGGTAGCGCTAAAACATCAAAGTCAGTGATCGCAATTCAACAATATCTCATGAGATGAACGGTAGTGAGGTGTAAGTGCGCACGGGCCACACAGAGGGTGCTGCGTAGTGGGTGGCCCGTGGCAAGGAGCAACTGTTTCAAGAGCCGCTTGGGTGCGATGGTTTACTCACAATTCAGCGACTTTGTTCTTGTAGGCTTGGTCAACTGTAACATTTGGAATTAGCAACCGTTTGGATCACAGCGGAATCTTGGACTGTTAAGTATTGCTTACCTTCTTCAGAGATGGGGTGGTCCTCCTCGACAGTCTTCAGGACGAAAAGTGGGGCACCCTTGACGCAGGTAATGCGTTCACCTTGGGGAGATTCGACGACGGCAACAACCTTCTTGGAGACGGGATCGAATGGGAAGAAGTCAATGACCTTGTACTTGGACAAAACACCCTTGGCGCGGGGATAGAATCGAAGCGCCTTCAGGAAAGCCTTGTCGATGGCATCCATACCCTTCTTCTTGCGGGAAGCGGCCAGGCAGGCAGTAAGCATGAGATCTTCGGGTTCGACGCCAGCAACAGTGTAGGGCTCGGCAAGCGACAGCTTGTTCTTGGTGAGAGTTCCGGTCTTGTCAGAGCACAGAATTTCGACACCGGCCAATGACTCAATGGCGGACAGCTTCTGGACGATGGCCTTCTTCTTGGCGAGGTAGGCGGCGCCGACTGCCATGGTGGTGGTCACGACAGCGGGGAGACCGACTGGGACACCGATGATAGTGATGGCGAGAGTGAATCGCAGAATGTCGACGATTGGGTTGGATCGGTAGAACGAAGAGACCCAGACGATGAGGAGGGTGAACACGACGAGGACGAGCAAAATTGTTCCGATACCGTTGAGAACCTCAGTGAAATGACCGGAACCAGCGGAAGCTTGGTTGACCAAAGCAGCGGCTCTTCCGACGAAGGTGTTGTCTCCGGTGGCGCTGACGACGATAAAAGCCTCACCACGCTTGATTGCGGAGGACGCGTAGCAGGAGTCGCCTCGGTGCTTGTCGACAGCGAGAGACTCACCGGTGATGGCAGATTGATCGACCTGGAGGAAAGCGTCGTCGGTGACGATGCGGCCATCGGCAGGAATGATGGTTCCTTCTTCGACCTGGAGGATATCACCGGGAACGACTTCAGGAGCCTCGATTTCCTTGAGGGTACCGTCACGAAGAACAACGGCCTTCAGGGCCAATGTCTTCTTCAGCTCGTCGACGATGGAACCAGCTTGGTATTCCTGGATGAAACCGACACCGGCGTTGAGCAGGAGCAGGGCGCAGATGACACCGAAATCAATCCAATCCTCAAGACCGGCAGCCAAGACGGCGGCAGCCTCCATGACGAACCTAGGGAAGATTAGCGAAACGGCCATTGGAAACGGTTTGAGCGTGGCAGGAGAGCTATCAGGGCCGCGAGAACGAGCCGAAGCTCGTTCATCCCGGCACCCAATACCGTCCCTGAAGCCGGCAGAGCTCGCGATTGAGACTTACTGGATAGGACCAACGAAGTACATGAGGAACTTCAGGATAAGGTTCTCCTTCTCCTCCTTCATCTGATTGAGACCATACTTGCGACGGCGGGCGGTAACCTCTTGTTCGGTGAGACCAACGCGAGTGTCGGTTTGAAGCATGTCTTCGGGAACGACTCTGCCGGTCATAGGAGTCTCCTCTGTAAAGCTTGGTGTCAGCATTGGCCATTACACGACTTCGCAGGTTCCACAAGCCCCCCAAGACGCGGCCGGACGAGTCTCAGCGGTGCAAGGCTCGGCGCAGACGCGTCTCGGAAGGGTTACAGTGGGGTTAGGTGGCTCGACGTACCCTCATCTTCCTCGTCCAGATGGCCATCCTGGGACTCCAAGTCCTCAATGAGAGCATCGATATCCTCATCTTCTTCCTCCTCCTCGACCTTGGCCTTGGTGGTAGGGGCAGACTCAACAGGTCGCTCCTTCTCATCAAACTTGTGGGACTCGATCGGGGTGTTTAGCGCCGGCGCGGCGGCGGAGTTGGATTCAGCCATAGCGGCGTTAGGTAGTCAGACGAGCTCTGCTCAAGCTGCCACGGGAAAACGAAGAAAAATAGGTTGGGCGATTCTTGGGCGAATCAGAAGCGAATTGGGGTCTGCAAGAGCTCTAGGGACTCGCGGGAATCTACAATCTCTGGATTTCGGGATTGGCGCGGCACTCCGTCGTAAACAACACGACCGAAAAGGTATGTTGAAATTGACGTGACAAAGGTTATGTTCTTAGGGTGAGGGGAGACCTAAGCAATATAGCACATAGGTTGTGTTGTATAGGAGATAGCGACAAAGACGCGTAGGAACCAGAAGAGAGGGGAGTGGAGAGTGGGAGGAGAGTGAGCACACCACGAATTGTGAAGGGCAAACTTTAATGGGAAGCCTTCGTGGGTGATGGGGGAAAGGGAAGAAAGAGAAGGGAAAGCTCTGGGTCGGAATTGGGTGGAAGCTACTCTACTTAAGAGAGAAGAAGTGGGCGAGCGAGCGAGCGAGACCGAGAGAGGAGCAGACGAGCCAGGACTACCGAGAGACTACGTACTGAGGTAAGGGTAGGGTAGGTACCTGGGTAGCAGGTAAGGTAGGGTAGGCATGTGTGTGTGTGTGTGTGTGTGTGTGTATGTCAGGTAGGTCGATGAGGTACATAATTACTGCTGGACCTACATAAGATGGGTACATAAAAGATTAGTGTAGAGGGAAAAAAAGCTGCGCGAGCTATCCGGCCAAAATGGAAAGCCAATCCACCGCATGCGACTTTATTATGACCGGCCCCAGCCCGGACAAGGTACGATACGGGTACAGAGGTACCTTTTTTTCCTTCGCCCTCTCTCTCTCTCTCTGCACGCGTTTCTCTCACCCCCGCGCGCCCCATGGGAAGAGATTGGTACTTGTGGTACAGCTCCATGTCTAGACTAGGTAATCCCGTGCTATTCCTCCTCGTCTTCTTCTCGTCCACCTCGTACCGTTATAGCAAGAGATAACTTAACCTTTAGCACAAGACAGCCAAGACAAGCAGAGGGCAGATCGGTTCGCGGTACTTACACACACACACGCACACAGTATCAGTATCTGGGCCGACTAATAAGGTCGATAGCTTATGTAGCTCTGCATCCTTGCTGGGGTAAGGCAAAATGGTACCTTGGCGCGCCACAGTGGGGATTGGAATGTTTCTCCAACAGTGCAGCGACAGAGATGTGGATGTGCGTACAGTACGTACTGAAAACGCGGACTGCCCGCAGCGCATTTGGAACGAAAGAACACGGAAAGAAAGAGCGAGAAAAAAGTCTCTTATCCACCTACGTACCTCGCCTACTTTACAGTACAGCACAGAAACGCAGACGCGGGACATAATGTCCTACGTGTCGCGACTTTTCACGTGCAGTACCGTACCTATCTAGGACGTACGCAGAGAGAGAGAGACACGCCCCCCCCCCCCAGAGAGAATGACACAGAGAGTGCCTTTTGCCGCCCCGTACTATGTAAGCCCTCCCCCTCCCAAAGTCCGTATCATTACATCACCAACCTCGAACCCTGTCAGTGGTCGGGACTGGGGGATAAGAGGCACGGGATGGGAGCATTTGCGGCTTGTGTTGTACCATCACTCAGACCCCCCCAAAGATACCCAAGAGCCAGATGGCCTGGTCACAGTGCGCAGATGACTGTTCACCCCCCAGTGCCAGAAGGGAAGAGAGAGAAAAAAAAAACGACACTTTCCCGAATGTGTAATCTCGCCAGTAAACAAACCACATTGCCCCACATGGGTCATTATTCCAACGGAGGTGACAAGATGGGCCGGCCGGTCGTGGGTGGCATGGAAGCTGTAAGAGGAGCCAAAGAGCCAAGCCAGGGCCAAGGATCTGGTGGAGGAGGACCCCAATCAATCCTCATTTTTGGTCATATCGGTGCCCCAGTGGCCAAGCTTCGGTGGTACCTCGCTCTTCTTTCTGTTAGTTGCCAGAAATGGTTCAGCGCTATTGCTCTGTACTTTTTCTTTTCTGTTTTACCCTCCCCCTCGCACGCCCTCGTAAAGAAAGGGATCCCGCAAGGTAGATTTCGTCGGGGCGGAAAAAAACAAGCAGAAAATAACCGCGTACCGTCTGTGAAAACCCGCCCTGGCACTGTGTTCTCCACTCCTTCCTCTTCCCTCCCTCACACTGTAGCTCAATCTCCCCCCGATAATAGAAACCCCAGAAGGGGGATATTCCCATTTTGCCCTGCGAACTAGGTTCCGCTGCGCGATTTTTGTTCCCTAGCATCGTCCAAATGACGACAGAGCCTAAAATCGACCGAGTAACGGGGTTTCTGGCGGTCAGCAATCGCCATCGCCGCCTTCTCGATATGGCTGATTTGCTCCATAAACTACCCAATTGCTTTCCGGCGACGCCAATTGACCCCATTGAAAGCTCTTACCGAGCTCCGGAAGCGTGTATCGACGACGAGCTTCCCTCGTTGCCTCGCCTGGCGTAGCTCGAGCTCGACCTAATCCCCCGACCAACGGGGCTAGCTAGGTACATACGAAGTATCGCCCTGCAGACAGATTGGTGATTTAGTGTGCATCCACTCTCTCTGGTAGTCTGCTCGGCACCAGTATCACCAGTCAAGCTCAGCACGGCCGCTTGGGCTTAGGCTTGAGCGTGGGCCCTGGGGGGTTGGGGTGATGGGCGGCAGCATCCAGCACAGCAAGCAGCGAGCACATCCACCACCATCAACAACAAGCTTTTTCGTTGCCCAAATTTCGCTGCCAGTCATGGGCGTTGACGAGGATCTCCCATGCAGCCATGCCGATGCTTTGACTGGTCCGGGGTTGGGCAACCTTGCTTGGCTGCCAATCACCTTATCGCAGAAGAGGAAAACGGCTAGTCCCACGTTTAACACCGTGCGCGCACCGTCTCCATCCATTCGCTGGTCGTCGCATTCGAATTCGCCGGCCGGTAGCAAATGTCTCTCCTCTCGGGCGCCTTCGCCATCTGTTTCAACCACTTTGCCAGAAGTCACTCACCAAGCAAATACTCGAGTCACTCGAATGTGACGGGGCGGCGCGGGCTCCCTGTCCGTCGTCCACCGATCTGCCTGCAGTAGCCACTGCGTAGTGACAAGCCCATCTTGCGCTAGCTGACAACCGACCATTCTACATCCAACATATCCCTCTCCAAGTAATCTGCAGTGTCTAACATGCATGTACAGGACTGATCGGTCTTTGCTCCATCGTGGTGAAGCGAAGGCTTCTGCCGCTGCAGAAACCCACGCTAACTGCTACAACTTGCGTGCATAGAGTCGCGGGGACCATTGTGCGCTGCATTGTGTCAAGCAAAAGCTTCCGGTAGTGGAGCCCATTCGACGAACACGGAGACGTGAGATACATAGCACTGTCTAACCTGGCCTTGTCAGACTGACTTGGCAAGGAAGAACTGATTTACAGATGTTCGTACATACTGTAGATGCCTCGACCTTTGTGAATGCCCCCCAAATTGCCTCGTGCGAGATAAATGGCCCATGCAATTGTTCTTGATCTCTTGTCCCCATAATTGCTGCTTCGAGCGGCACCTAAGAACGGAATTAATCAGAATCGTTAACCTCCGTGTATTTATCTTGGCGATACTATCCGTCTGGAATATTCTGGACGCTATACAGCTATACAGCTGTACTACCTGATAGTACGTACATAACACATACTTAGAATACTCTAGATGAAGATTTTCCAAATGGTGCCGAGCCGGGTGCGCGCTGCGAGGCTCTATCGCCGTCTCATCCTTCAACCCTTCTCGATGCCACCTATACAGTGGACCATTGAAGATGATTTACGTCATGACCGCACACACGAGGCACATTACCTCTATGAGGCAAGACTAATTGCTCAGTCATTCCCCTGCGTGGCCAGCAAATCGGCCGACGAAGACTTACCGGCTGATCCGCCGCCCCAGTACCTACGCCGAGGCTGCTCCGGATCGCAAAGTCATCAATCCTAATTTTCAAGCTTTTGCGCAACCATGGGGGTTGCACACGGTATCGAGAAAAAACTAGAGTAGCTATCGGGCTTCCGAGTTCCATTCGTCGGCTTCGCCGTGGGGCGGATCAGAAATCTTTTTCCTGGCGCCAAACAGCTCTACTTTTACTCATCCCTTTACCGAACGAACCCTGGGGAGGGGGGGGGGGGCGACAGGCTGCAGCACTAGGCCGAGATCCGGTGGACTGCATCGAAACGGACATTGCCACGGATACAAGCGCACAAACCAAAAAAAGGCGAGGCCCCAAAGCTCGACTACTTGGTGGTTCTTCTAAGAGCAATGGGTGACACATGCAGGACCTCTCGGGAAGGGGTCGTGAAAAAGCCTCGCAACGTTCTCGTGTGGGAGCAGTAGTCGAGACGAGGTGCTGCGTGCTAGGGATTGCCCAGCCGTGGGGCCCTTGTTGGACCCTTTCTTTCACCGACTGTTCTGTACAGTATGCGACGGCGAGTCTGTATTTTGCAGCGGAGATTTACGGATCTGTATAACTTATTCAATGAGCCATTTGAAAACGCGAGCACCGGATTGGACGGATGGCTGGGGGGGATTGCTCCATCTGAGCTCTTCCCCCATGGGCTGGGCTCCCTTCCTGCTTCTCGCATGCCCACGCACGTATTAGTAAAGTACCCACACGCGATCAATCCGGATGTTGCTCGCGTTGCGCCAGCCGCCAGTGGGTAGGTAGTAGATACGTTCTGTACGGACTATGTACTGCAGTTCGAGATTCCCACGACACGGCGGACCATCCAATCGGCGGGGGGGGCCAGAAGACATCTCGCCCTGAGCTCGCATATTCTATACGTCCCACGTCCCATTGTACGGACGTTTTACATCTGCACTGTGCCATGTGTGCTCCATTCCCGCGCATGCTGGCCGATGCTGGCGATTGCGGGGATTCGACGGCCCTGATTCTCCCGCATTGCAGTCCTTAGGAACAACTTTCTCTCTCTCTCTCTCTCTCTCTTAGTCGGAAGGTCGGGTATGCATGCCAAACCGAGTCATTCTCTCACGGGTTCCAGCTTTCCGTCTCGCGGCCGGGCATGGGACCTCGTTTTTTGCCCACAATTGCCATGATTCCTTCGCATTCTCTCCATCCCTCAAGAGGTGACCCCCCCTCCCAACCTACACCTATCTCTATGAGCCTTTTTTCTGTTCCAGAGTCCCAAGACAATGCGGCTAGATGATCTCTCTTGGCTCTCCCCAAGCCCGCAAAGTTCCGTTGCGCCGTGGGACATTAGCCAGCGAAAGGAACTCCCTCATGAGTCCAGATTGCACTTGGCAAGTCTTGGGAGACCCTCTTGACCTTCTCGAAGAGGCCAGTCGGTAGTTTTCAGGCTCCGACTATTTGCTTGAGGTCTCATGTGCATGTTTAAGAATAATCTACAAGGTGGATTGCAGACCGTAAATGCGAGGGTTAGTCACCCCAGTGCAGAGCAACACTCAGGACACCTTTTTCATGCGACTGGTTGGCCACACATGCCTTGTACTACCACCGACTAGCCTGACAGCTCGTCGTCGGCCGTTTCTTGCCGCGATCCAAGCACGGCATTCAGAATTGAATGCCCGCATTTAGCACGCAAACCTTGGCAACTTATTGGGGCTCAATCCTAGTGCGTATCTGACCTTGGACTAAGTTAGACTCGGAAACGCACCCTGGCTTCCAATTGATAGACAGATGCTTGTACCCATCCCATGAAAGCCATGGGATGAGATGAGAGAGGCGCGAGGACGGGGACAGTGCTGAGGAGACCCTGGAGCACAGTCTTCGAGGACCACTTGTTGATCCTGCAAAAAGACTGGCCCTTCCATCGGGGATCTTCCCCTCCCCCTCCCCTACCCTACCAGCCGCAACGGCTTGTGGGAGACCTATCTCCCGCTGTGAGATGAGGGCAAGAAAGTCGTACGGGTGCGTGGACCCTGTTGTAATCACCAAGGTGGGCACGGTAGCATGTTTCCTCATTTGCCCTAGTCCCTAGCCAGTAGGGCGTGCACGCCTGGGCCACCCGAAGCCATCCTCATCTTGAAGTCCCGGGGACCTGGCATTTCTCGGACATTAACCTCGATGGGTTCGCGTTTGTTTACATTCCAGTAGGGACGCGACTTCTGAGAATTGCCCTTTTAGGGTTTTGAAGCTTTTGCTAGATCTGTCCAACCTCAAAGAGAGAGAGCCAAGAGTTACATCGTCGGTAGCCTTGACAATTTACCTTTTTCGCATTCCCGCGCCCTGTAATCTGTATGGTCGGTCTCTTCATTCCGGCAGGGCGATCGGGGCTTCTCCAAAAAAAAAAAAAACCTGCGGCTAATATGTGACCCCAAAGGCCAAGGCCAATGCCCTTCGAAAAAAGCTCCGGTCTAAAAAGCTTGCAGCCAGCCGTGTGTGTCTGCTCCGCACGGTTCGAGCTCGAATTGCTTTGCGCAAAGAGAGGCTGAAATGAAATGGGTTTGCCGGCTGCTGCAGGGCGACATCGGGTGGCAGAAGACCTGAAACAAACCCCCCAATGAAAATGAAACATCGAGGTCCGCGCCCCTTCCAAGCCTATCTCTCGGGGGCCGTTATTTTTGGGTGAAAGCCGACAAAACTGGTGGCTTCCAATGTCACACTCGAGATAAGACAGCCTGTTGCAGTCTTGTCCGCCCTGACGGCGGTCCACTCGTCGCAAGGTGGTGGGCGAGTCAAGCCTTTCGTGGAATTGTTTTGTTATGATTGTGATGTGAACTTGCGGGCACAGTGCAGTTGCGCTCTGAAGCTCGGTGGGTTCCGCAGGGAGTACTACGTAGTAAGACCTCTAGTTGCGGATACGTGAATGCCGAATCATGAAGCTGTGAAACCTGTCGACGATTTCGTCCATAGCAAGGTAGATCTAGGCTGGACAGGGTAGATGCTTCCGGCAGGCCAGAAAATACCCTACGCTGTAATCAGGAAACCCCGAAACCTCTCCGAGTCAACTTGCAAGTCCTGTCCGCATCCGCACGCCTTGCCCAGCTCGAAATCCAGACCGGCCGCATGCGTATCGACAGAACTGTTGCCACGACCAAGTTCAGCCTCGCATGCGGACCGACGTTGGGCAGAGCGCGTCCCTTTTCTGTTCCGTCCCAGCCTTTTCAAACCCGGCGCTGAGGGAGGATGTGCATGAAACGATCATCGTAGCAAGGTTTCCCCAGACCATCCTGGCCGTCCAAACTTTTGGGGAGGGCTCAGCCGCGGTGTTGGGATCGGTTCATGCGTTATGTAGTTGCGTTTTGTTTCGTTTCGAGTGTGCCGAGGGCTGTGATGCAGCCAAGTCTGGTCCTGCAGGCGCGGGCATGGGACGTACGTACATGACGTGCTGTGCGATATGTGACTGCTTTGACCTGACCCTTTTCGTGCTGCCAAGTAGACATAAATGGTCGGGTTTTAGGTTACGATATCTACAGAATTGAGATAGTTTCGAGATGATCATCGTTGGTGCTTTCACGTCTGTGTAGGCAAGCGTTTGTTGGGGAACCATGAGTTTCCCATCGTGTTATAATCCTCCTATATGTTTTAAATGTCTTCTACAGAGCAGTTTCAGTAATTCTTTCCGAGCCATGTTGAGTCCATGAAGGCCGGCAGGTTGTCTCTCTTCCCATTATGATTCCTAGACTTATACCGGATCTCCTGGCAGTGGGCAACACAGTCTCAAATCATTCTTGATATAACTTGCGTGTAAATGACCATAACTCAACTCAGAGATCTTTAATACGTTTGATGAGACTGTCTAGAACATGCTCTTGAACATGCCCTTAATATGCATTTGATGAATGACATATTGATGCCTGCTCAAGTCACATGGCAAAGTGTCTTTATAGAGCTCCAGACTGCTTTCTTACTCAGAGCCAACGATACCAACACCAGACCAGCCTTATGTTGGAGTTGAATAGGAATAGATACCAAGCAGCCGGTCAGTCGTGATAAGTCTGGCATAGCCACCTCGTTATACTGTCGAGTATCATGACTTGTCAACTCTATGCCAGCCATGATAAGCCTGGATAGCCATCTTTGTTCAACAGACAGGATCAGTAGCATTCTGGCTTAGACTACACAACTCCAGTATCAACAATGCTCCCGCACGGCCAGAACTCTCATATGAGTAGTATCAGCAGTACCCTTGGGAAGCAGCTCTTGCCATCATGAACACGCAGTTCTTCATACTCGGCCAACAGCTCTCAACAACCTTAGGGTTGGTATAATCTGTACCATGCTCATCTCTCTCACTTTGTTGTTGAGCTGCTCGAGACGCTGCCGCCGCACCAACGACCGGAACCCAATGCCTTCGGCGCAGGAGGTGTCTATGCTGGTGAATTAACCAGCTTCTCCATGTTGTCGTAGTAGATGGTGAAAGTTACAGTCAACTTGTGCGGATGCTGGAGCCTGGCCATGCAGCCGACGACACCTATACAGCATTATTGACATATTCATTCTCGTTCAGCCTGTACCATTTCAAGATGAACTGGCGTTACCCGACGATCGCCGCATAAGCGTTACTCGTTGGGTTCCTCTTGGTCATCGCGGCATTCATTTATATAACCATGTAGCAACCTGACGAGTCTCGAGGGATTCACAGCAAGAAAACTTATACTGGCCTTATACATGGGCAGTTCTACTCTGGGGGAACCACAACGTTTCCGCTGCTATTTGTTGATATGAACATGTGGATGAGATATCTGGACATCCATTGGCAACTATATCATGGCAACCATGGATGGTGATACAATAACTGCAGCTCCTCTCAACTTAGTCTCCCAGGATGGACGCTCCCCTAACTATCTGTATCGTCCAAGTTCTCCGCCAACCCTAGATACGCAACAGGAGACTCTATGACTAGGCTCTATGATCTATACTCTCAGATTATCTTTATCAACGTACGCTATGAGATGAAACTCCAGCATCCTTCTGGTGATATAGCTTGCGCAACTACTTTTCCATCTCACAGTGCACACAGGCATGGACAGCTCATCCTGAACTTGCTCCAAAAGTGCCGAACCGTATTGATGGTCCGACTCTTCTCGAGACCTCCGAACTTAACACACGCATGATTTTACGGCGGCGAGTAGGATTCCCCTGTAGCTGTGTGCCATCGATCTCGCTGTATTTCGAACATGACGCACACTCTCGACAGCTACCGATGAGCCACTCGTCAACCGAAGACCCTACCCGCCGGGGTAATCATCTACTCCTCGAACAAGCGGTTCCCTGGACAGGCCGGGCGATACAGATCAAGCTCCGCAACCAAGGAACTATATGGGCGGCTTTCACAACAAGCAGTCCATGGCTAGTTGCCCCAGCCACATGCTAGGGCCATCCGAGTCGTTGTTCATTTATAACAACAGTGTCACACACAGAATCCGAAAGCATCGAGTAGTACGAACGCATGAGAGCTCGAAGCTGTTATTTGACTGATAGTCTATAAGATCCTGCAGGAACGCATCAAGATATTAAAACAAAGCACATATATGATGATAAATAGCACCGTGAAACGAAACTGCTGCATCATGCCTTCGCAAGGCCACGCATAACAATGAAAATATGGCTTGGGCAGGTCTACCCGCCGCCATGTTGCGTGAACCTCATCCCGAACCAAACAGGTGATCTATAATCCCTTGAACGCCGCCTCTTAATGCTTAGCAGTGACCTTGTCGCCGGTCAACTTCTCCACATACGTCTTTGCCCTGTAGCAGCAGCCGTTAGTATAATAATCCCATGTCCGAAACTGGGATCGCGAGGAAACTTACATATCACCCATTGCTACCATGCAAATAGTCTGCCAAACGCCGAGCCCAATGCGAGGAGCGACGCCACGGTAGAGACCCTTGAGACCGTTGGACTGGTAGATGTATCGGAAGGTATTGCCGACAGTCATCTTCTTCGGTCGATTCGGGTCCTCCTTCTTACTCTGCATCTCCACGCGGATAACCTCAATCGGCTGGTTCCACGCACTCAGGCCACCACCCAAGCCACTCGCCAGGATCTTCTCCCATGCGGCCAGCGCCTCGCCTTCCTTCTTGCCGTTGACGCGGCGGATGCCCTGCTCCGCCAGACGGCTGAGACCGAATCGACTGCCCCAATTGGTCATCTGGCGGATGGCCACGGCATTAACGCCCTTGTTGATGCCGCGGATACCCTCAGCGCGGTAGATGCCCATGAAGGTCTGGAAGGTGCCCGGGGGCTTCACCCCGGTGGCAGCGACCTTGTGCTTTGTAATCTCGACCGTCTTCATGCAAGTGCAGAAGCCCATGGTTGCGTAGGCCTGCGCGACACCTCCGGTGACACCACCAGCGATACCGCTGCCAAAGTCGGAGGCGCCGAAGCTACGGGCGTAGTATTCAGCTTCGGAAGCGACGAAGAGGAGCACGGCTCCCTTGGTGGAGGCCTCGATCCATGCCCAGGGGATGAGACCTTGATAGACTGTTTCGCAGCGAAGAATTCATCAGCAGATGCTTGCGGGAGGAGCTTCTAGCAGGCAAGTTGGTGAAGGGATAGGGGATGGAAGAACTTACAGCCCAGTACACCACCACGACCCCAGATGCGGCCCAGCGAGGTTGTGAAGCCATCGCCGCGGTTAGCGGCCATGGTGGTCTTGATGACCTCGAGGGGCTGGCCCAAGGTGGTGACCTCGAACATGTTGAGCCCGGCGCCCAGCAGCAAGTTGGAGAACTTGACGGGCTTCTTCTCCAGCTTCCCATCCCCAAGGGAGGACGGGCTTGCGGCGACGGCGACCATGACTTGCGGTTATTGTTCGAAAAGGGGGCCCTGACCAAGGGAAGAGGCTGCTTCTTCGCAAAGAAAAAAGTAGTAGGAAGATATGGGGGGGGGGGGGGGGGTCCGATGTGTGACTTCGTGTGACGATGGAGGCTTTTTGTTGCTTGGTGCGGGATTAAGACCACTCTTAAGAGATAAGCCTCGGCCGGTTGGGAAGCTCTTTACGGAAGGCTGACGGGAAATGCTGGTGAAGCTGATGGCTAACCTCCGGAACTGAACGGACAGGATTTGCACGTGTGAAAGAGGTGAGAATGAAGAGGGCGGAAGTCGCACTGAGGAGCTCAAGCTTTCTGTCCGTCTTTAGTTCCTGAATGCCCCAAAAAGGGAAAGCTTGGCGGTTTCACTGCTACTTCGTATGGGGAGGAGAGAGGCACGGGGGAGGGTAATTTTCGCTTACACTACCTAAGGTAATCACCTACAGTACCGCCCGTATGTGGTACCTTTGCCTGGCGTCCAGATTATATATACAGAAGAGGCAACGTTTTCAAGCCCGTTGGATAGGGTTTAGCTTCCGGTAGAAACGGCCAGAACCATATGGGAGGCTGGCCAGCAATTATCGTTATTATCAAGACCTTACCAACAGGAAATTCCTCTCGCTCACTCTCGATGAAAAACGAGCAAAAAGGAAGTCTTGCTACTAGATTCAGGAGCTTTCCAAGCATTTTCGCTCTGAGACCTGCAGCTAGGCACATCTCCCTTGGGACATTGAACTGGACCCCCAAACAGAATTGGAGGTCCCCTCCCACTACTAGGTAGGTAGGTACTGTTCAGGGACCAATGCAGCTCTCAGGTGGCCCGTGTACCCCCAAGCACAGCTTTTTTTTTTTTTTTTTTTTTGGTGGTTTGTTTTGTTTGGTTTGGAGCTCAACCATTCAACCAGCTCCCCCGTTGTCCTCAACGCAATAATCCGTGGGGATGGTCCGTCATGCGTCACCTCTCACCCCGTGGCTGGGGCCGGACAATCTCTGGGGCGGGCATACGAATTGACAATGCCAATCACCGAGGATTGATCTGTACAGATGTACAGATTACTGATTCACCAAATCTCACAGGCCCCCGTTGATTTAGCGTCCACGGTATGCCAGCCAAACATTTATTCCGTAAAGATGCAGCAACATCGTAACGACCATCTCGTGTCATTTCATGTCCGCCACACGAATACGGGGCTCCCACTAGTATGAGCTACGTGCGGATTGATATAATAGCAGCCCAATGATAGAGGCCAGAAAACTTCAATCAAAGCACAAACGTGTCTGTGTGTGTGTGTGTTCTAGCGGGCTGACGGTGGCTAGCCGGCGCCAAAATACTATATAAAACAAGTCCTAGGAATTCCTCGTAAAGAAGTGCTGTTGTTGTACTGTTACACACCCAGTGGATTGGTATCGCCCAAAGCAGGAAAGCCCAGCTATCCACCACGACTGAAACAATACAATTCCTCATCCCGTACAGTGATTGTCCATGCGAACCTACAGTCTCCTCATCCCCAAAACGACGCAGCCACAGAAT
This sequence comes from Reticulascus tulasneorum, assembly GCA_001557505.1. Taxonomy (NCBI): domain Eukaryota; kingdom Fungi; phylum Ascomycota; class Sordariomycetes; order Glomerellales; family Reticulascaceae; genus Reticulascus; species Reticulascus tulasneorum. The sequence continues at coordinate 2,904,832 of LSAX01000003.1, read as the reverse complement.
GGCTTTATACCTTGCTGGCAAGCTCGATCCACTTCTCGGTCGAGAAGCTCTTGGGTCTGAGACATAGTTAGTAAATGTCCGATTGGTAGTCATTGAAAATGGGCGGGATACTAACCGCTCAATGGGGGCGCCAACGGCACGGTCGATGATGAGCTGGGGCAGAACACCGATGGCACGAGACACGCCGAACAGAACAGTGTAGTAGTTGGCCTCGGTCAGGCCGTAGTACTGGAGAAGAACACCAGAGTGGGCGTCAACGTTGGGGTATGGGTTCTTGGTCTTGCCGTGCTCCGTGAGGACCTTGGGGGCGATCTTGTAGACTTGGCTGACAAGCTGGAACATGGGGTCTTCGGGCATCTTCTCTGTAAAGGGGTCAGTCTCCGACAACACTCACACGGGATGCGACTTCTGACGTACCTTGAGCGAACTTGCGCTGAGCCATGTATCGTGGATCAGTCTTTCGCAGGACAGCGTGGCCGTAGCCGGGCACGACTCGGCCGTTGTTCAGGGTGGTCCAGAGGTATTTGGTGATGGCCTCGTCGCTGAGATCGTCGCCAACAGACTTCTTCATCTCCGTGAGCCAGTTCAGGACCTCCTGGTTGGCAAGACCGTGGAGAGGGCCAGCAAGACCGTTGAGGCCAGCCGCGAGAGACAGGAAAGGAGAGCTGAGAGCGCTACCGACCAGGTGAGTGGTGTGAGCGCTGACGTTGCCACCCTCGTGGTCGGTGTGGATGGTCAGGTAGAGTCGCAGAAGCTCAATGAAGTCGGTGTTCTCGCCGAAACCAAGCTGGTTTGCGAAGTTGAAGCTGTAATCCTTATCCTTCTGAACTGCAGCAACCTTGCCGCCCTTGAAGACGTTCTGGTAGATGCGGGCCGCGATGGTGGGGAGCTTTGCGATGAGATCCATGGAATCCTCGAAAGTGTAGCCCCAGTAGTCCTTCTTGTTCATTCCCTTGGCATATGCCTTGGCGAAAGAGGAAGTGTGCTCGAGCGCGGTGACGGCGAGCGAGAATTGGGCCATTGGGTGGAGGTCGGTAGGGCAGTGGTCGATAAGCTCCTCGACGAACTTGGGGAGATCGGATCGGGCAGCCCATTCTGCAGAGAGATCACGGACCTGCTGCTCGGTGGGAACCTCGCCAGTCAAGAGCAGCCAGAAGAGACCTGCATTGATCAGCTTAAGCCATGTGGAGGAGCTGGATCGGGGACTAACCTTCTGGCAACGGCTCCTTTCCACCAGGAGCCTTGGGTAGAAGCTCCTGGCACTCGGGAATCGTCTTGCCACGGAACCGAATACCTTCCTCGGAATCGAGAACGGATCCTTCCCACACCAGGCACTTGATGCCGCGAGCACCGCCATATACCTGGTCGAGCGTCACCTTATCAATGACCTTGGAGCCATGCTCTCTGCAGCACGATTAGCCACATGAGATACGGGTCAGGGAAAGCCAATGGCAAAAACAAACTTTCGCAGCGCCTTGATCTGCTCGATCTTCTCTGGAAGCAGCTCGGCAAATCGTTCTTTCAATGTCTGCATCAATGTGTAAGCTTCGCAGGCGGAGGTCCACGGGATCCGAAGCAAGAGCGCCGTACCTGTGATTTCGCCGACGAGTAGCATCTTGCAGCATTGAAAGCTGTGAGTCTGGCATTGAAGGTGGGAGCTCTGAGAGAGGTTCTCAGAGCTGAGGAGCTGAGGCGTGCAACAGAAGCCATTGTGAGGTTGTTTCGGGAGGTTAGACTGTTGAAGGGTTGAGGGTCGGAAAAGTAAGGGAATAAAAACAGCGCAAGGGAAAAAAAATAATGAGGCAAGGCCCGCCGGAGGTGCAGGGGCCCCGGGAGTTACATCACCAACGTCAGCCAAACCGGCGCGAGACAACGGAATTTCTTCTAGTCTGGAACTGAGATACTTTGCATCCACCCTCCTAACACGCCCCCCACCATAAGTCACCAGCGGAATAACTCGCTGATTTATTTCCTAAGCTACCCTAACTTGGCAGTGTCCCAAACTACCTGCTACGTACCTTACGTAGTACGTCTCTTACCTTGGATTGTCCATCTCTAGCCGATTATAGCCCCCCTGCGAAATGGAGTACTCTTGGTCCACTGTTCCCGGTGCGATATCGCATTCTCACTGGTGTCATTGTCCATGTCTCTGTCCTTACTTTAGTGCAGTAAAGAAGGCCGTAGGACGAGCCCGCTACGGAGTTGAGGCAATATACCGCCGTGGGCATCACTGGATGGAAACCCCACAATGCAATAAGCCCTCAAGGACACAGTATATCCTTCCTTTCGACAATCTCCGCATTAATTGAGCCATGTGCTGCCTCTCAAAAACCACGCTTTCTTCCGTTCGTCCACGGAGACACCTCGGCCTGTGGGAAGCAGTGGCCCAGCGTCCATGTCATCATTCCCGAACACACACACTCCTTTAGATGGTGTGGCTGAGTTGGAGAAGGTCCAGCCCGGGTAAACCGCGGCAAACTCCAATTTCGCTTAGCCCCAACCGTGCACTTGTGGCTTGCCACAAGGCCGGAGATAAAACACTGCACCACCTCGATTTCTTCCTCGCCTCCTCTTTTCAAAACACTAACCTCGTCACAACCACAACAACATCCCACGCACTCGAGTGCGGTAAATCCATCGCGTCCATCCCGTACTTTGACAGACACTACCAGGCAGAGCTCGACCTTCCTTTGACAAGTGGATCTGTTGGTCCTTGCGGATTAGCAACTATTTCTGTGACTTGGCTGGATCTATTTGGACTCGCCTCAGTAGAGAGTCACCCAAGTCTCAGGCTTTCCACGTTTCGTATTTTGAGCCGTACTTCAGTACCATCTGACCTTGCGACCTTGTAATAGTTGATCGCCTTAGGAAAAATCGGGAGTGTGGACCGGACTCGTTGTTCATTCTACCTACCTACCTACCTACCTACTCTCACGTACAACTCAGTGACCCGTTGCCGGACATCTGATTCTCCTTCCTGGCACTCTGTTGCCTGTCGTATTCGCAGAGAGACCGTATTAGCTTGCGGGATAACCGTGTGGCCTTCGCAAGCAAATCATGTCTTCCGCTGTGTCGGAACTAGAGGCTGGCTTGCAGGCCATGCTAAGCCTTAAGCCGCCAGGAGTATCTGGTTCCCGAATTTCGAACATCACCACTCTTTGCGTCTCGAACGTCCAGGTACGACTAGTCTAGAAAATCACTCGAGGCATTCGTAAACATTAGCTAACATCGTGCTCCCGTTTATAGTCCGAATCCGTCCTCATCCAGAAGATATATACCCACTTCAAGAAGGCGCCAGGAACACACAAGTTGGGAGTCCTCTACGTCGTAGATTCTGTAACGCGCAAGTGGCTTGACCAAGCAAAGGCTCAGGGACAGACCATAGACAGTTCCGCTAAAGATGGAACCTTCGCCGCTGCTGTCCACAGGGTGACGGAACTTATGCCAGTCTTGATGAATGATATAATCCAGTCCGCCCCGGAAGCTCAAAAGGTACGCAACATCTTGACATTAATCGCAGCCTCGCCCCGTAGCAACAGTTTGTGTTCTATCCGCCTTCAACTGCAGTCGGTGCCAAGACCTCAGAAGTTGAAGCAGTAGAATCGCCTGCCCGTTCGACCTGCTGGTCCATTTTAGAATACCCACTTACGTTGTGTCTCATATTGTAGGAAAAGATCTCAAAACTCGTTGATATCTGGGAGAAGGGTCAAACTTTCCCTGCACAGATGCTCGAGTCATTTAGAGCAAAGCTGAGCGCTCCTCCACCATCGAGTAAGTCACTTAGACATTCGTGCCTCGCCTTACCCCTTGTGTCTCATTCCCCTGGCTCGTTCAATCGAGCGCGATATTCTGACAATTGTTTTGTTTTTGTAGACCAGTCAACAACTCCCGACGGAAGCCCACCGCCAGCCTTGGCTGCCTCTTTCGACGGCAAGCCTTCAGTACCAGCGGTCCCGAATAGCTCTGCCATCATGCAAGCTCTCGCCAATATCGCCCGCCAGAACATCACGGCGGCTCCAAGTAATCCTAGCATTCCAGCTCAGGAAGCTCCGTATAATGTATTGTCTGGACTACATGGCAGTGCCCCACAACAGCCAGCGCCTCCAGCACTAAACCACACCCAACCAGCCTACCAGATGCCACCTACGGCGCATTCTGTAAATCTAGGAGCAATGCCCTTTGCGTTCCCGCCTCAAGTCCCCGGCCAAGGCCAACCGCAACTCGGGTTTACAGGTATTGGAAATAACCAGGCTAGCGTATTTCCTGGTGCCCCTGCTCCGGTGGCTGCAGGTGGACTTGATCCCAACATGCAGCAACAGTTGATGCTGATCAAGGCACTCGCTGATCAAGGTGTGCCCTTTGACAAGATACCGGCTCTGATTCAGACCATGACTGCCGCTGGAGTAGCCCCTGCTCCACAAGCCATGCCTGCGGCCCAGAACCCGTACGCTGCAGCACAGGGATGGGGTGCCCCAAACAGGACTGCGGACGAATCACGTGACCGTAATGCTTTCAATGATGGAATGAGATCGCCCAGATACCGAGCACGTTCCCGTTCAAGATCGCCCGGCCGGCAGTGGGATGACTCTCCTCGTGGAGCCACCCGTGACAAATTCCAAGACTTTGGTCGCAATTCTCCCGGCCAAGCTGGCCATGATGAACGTGGCCGTGAACGTGGTGGTGGTGGTGGTGGTGGTCGAGGACGAGGTGGCGCAGCCGATTATCGTCAACGCAGCCCAGCCGGCCGCCGTGGAGGGCGAAGCCCGAGCCCGCGCCGTGGCAGCTCAGGTTCGTCAGAAAAATGGATTGAGTATGATCCATCAATTCCCAACGGCAGCATTAAAGTCTTGAGCCGGACCTTGTTCGTTGGTGGTGTTACGTAAGCAGAGCCATACTTTGGAATCCTACGGCGATCCTTTCACTTACTAATACGTCCATTCTAGGTGCTCTGAGAGTGAGCTTCGTAGTATTTTCCATCGCTATGGGCAAGTCCAAACCTGTATCGTCAACAAGGAGAAACGGCATGCTTTCGTCAAGATGCTGAGTCGGAAGGATGCCGTCAGTGCGAAAGAGGCAATGGATGGAATGAGGGACACGGATATTCCACTTAGAGTAAGTATTTATCTGACACTATCCGCCCTTGGTACTCATACTAATTTAATGAAAGACACGGTGGGGCGTTGGCTTTGGCCCAAGAGATTGCAGCGACTACTCCTCAGGCGTTAGCATCATTCCAATCGCCAAGCTCACCGAAGCAGATAGAAAGTGGATGTTGACAGCCGAATTTGGAGGCAGTGGCGGCAAGGAGATCGTGACAGGCATGGTGGTCGAAGAACCAGACATCGAGATCGGTGCCGGTGTATCATCCAAAGCCATCAGCCGGAGGATGCAGACGGATAAGGGTGGCAACAATGGACCGAAGTCTACCAAAACTGGCCGAGACGATGACCGGGAGGACCTCAGTCGATGGCGCCGGGGTCGGGATCGTCGTGAAGACTCTCGCGATCACCAGCTTTCAGGTGCCAATGCCCAGCCGCTCCCAACGACATTCCCTTTTGGGATCGGTACCATGCCCAACGGGATGCCTGCCTTCCCACCTGGATTCTCATTCCCGCCACCTACGAACTGACCCAAGGCCGATGATTGCGCTTGGGAAGTCGGCGGAGGAGACCCAACGGGGTTGTCGACATGACATCCTCATGACGAATGGCCTAAGACACTAAATTGGCATTTGGGTTTGGCAGCGTCGTGATTTCCACGGTTACCTCACATGCATTATGCACAGGCGTTGGAGGACAAAGTGCTTTTGAACGAACAATACCCCGCTGATGATGCTCGAAGGCAAAAGGACAAAGGCAGTGTCACGCCTCTAGCAGGAAAGGAGGCTCATCCCGAAAGAGCCTGCATAAACACGGCAGTTAACTCTGAGGGCTCAGTTGTGTATTACTTGATCGGCCTCCTGGATAGTGGATCGTCGATCGTCACCGGCTTTTAGGTACTTTTGACTCTCTTAGTTGCTCTAGGGAGAATGCTTTGTATAATTACAGCCTAATAGGAGGGGCATAAGCTTCGTTCGAGGCAATGCAAAAGAAAATTATTCAATTTTCGTCGCTTTGTCCAACTTTCCTGGAGATTGATCGAAGGAAATCCCGTGGTCCTGAAACCCACTTTGGGATCATGTCTACGGCGCAGGATGCATCCCTAGATGGCTTAGGAGGCCAGACTGGTATCTAAACATTGGTGTCTCCTAGAGTGTTATAAAATAAATAGAACTCACTACTTGCCGTATAGCGATTGTGTGTGCAACGTAAACGAACTGGCTAGCATAAAAGAATCTCTGTAGCGAAGAGGATGAATATTTACTTTAAATGACCCAGACGCTCGTTAATATAATTTTAAAAGCTCAATGACTCTCTTTCACCCTCGTACTGGCTTTCAAAACAGAGCCTAAGATGAGTTGTAATGGCATGCATCACGCCCACTTTCAGATGTTAATGTTTGTCAATTTCTCTAGTTTAGACAGGTATTTTTACATCGTGCGCCTACATTCAAGACTCAAAAGCCTGCAAGGCACTACGCGCTACATCAGTCTTCGTACTCGAAGCCCCAGTCCTCAATGTCGTCCACCTCATCCAAAACGACCCGATCCATAGCAAGGCTCAGCTGCGTTTCCAGCGGCAGATTCCTGAGTTTCAGATCCATGGCCAGGTTATTGCGATGGAGAGTCTCCAGCGACGGAGACTCCGTAACCGCCTTTAGTTTGGGAAACCTCTTCTGACGCGGGAACATCTTGATGTTCTCCTGCTGTCTCCCATCGAATGCTGCCAGAAGCGGATGCGAAGGATCATCATGCAGATGGGCATCGTTCCGAAAGAGACCAGTGCTAGGATAATTTGGTCCTTGCACCACGCCAATCGTGGGATTGGGAAGGCGAACCAACTGTCCTGATGCCAGAAAAGCTCTAGTCATGTCCTTTGCTGGCTCCATCGAATCAGGCGCAGGAGGCTCGTCATGGGTCTCGAAAATCTTGGGACGACGAACGGGCCTTAGACTTGCCGCTGAGCCATTGGCCTTCGGAAATTGTACAAACTCTGCTGGCGGCTCATTTTCTTTATCCACGGAAAGCAGATATACGCGTCCGCTGGCATCTCCAACTGCCAATTTCGAAGCATCAGGAGAAAACACACCACAAGAGACCGGGCCGGAAACCTCGAGGAGGTCGCGTATCAGAGGATGCCGTTCGGACCTGACATTCCACACTTTGACTACACCATCGGAAGCCCCTGTGTACAGCCGATCCGTCGAAGTTCCCCAGGCCGTAAACTTCACTCCAGTATCCTCCTTCTCGCGATCTCCGCTGAACTCTTCTACCGGATTACCATGACTGAGTATATGAATCGGCTTGTCGCCCCGGGCCGTGTCCCAGACATAGACTTTGCCATCAGTGCAGGCGGCTGTTATATAGCAATAGGTCATGCTGTTCGGCATGATGGTAAGCTCGTTGATATCCGACGCAAAGCAATCCAGGCATTGGACTTCACTAAACGCCCCAATGAGTTCTGGATTGTCCGAAGGTCGGAATATCCTGATCTGCGTCCGCACGTTTTCCTCGATCATCAAGCCACATGGAGAGGTGGCTACTATGAAGCTGGGCTGGGTAGGATGCCAGGCAACCTCAAACACGTTCTGCGTCGTGGCCGTCATAACTCTGATCTTTTGACCAGTAAGGCCATTCCACAGACAAATTTCTCCCGAGTTCACCTTGTCCTGTGGGATGGCGTTATCATACCAAGTAAAGCTGCGAGGGGAATAGCCGACGAGAAGTAGGTGCTGGACGCCCTCACCCAAGCCCCATTGCATCGTTGCCGGGAAGTATCCCCATTCTTGAGACACATCTCCGTTGTCCTCATCTTGAACTTTCATGCCTGAAAATGCAGTGTATGAACTGCCCGAGATATCTGCATCATTGACCTGATACAATCGAACAGCCTGGGTAGGTACATCAGAAGCAGTAGCAACTATGCCAGACGAATGCTTGGATGCCGCGACAAAGTTGACGTTGCCGCCGTGCTCCCACGTGCCCAGGAGCGCCATGGTCTTTCCTGATTTTTCAACCTTCCAAACTTTCACAGTCTTGTCGAAGCTAGATGTGAAAGCTCGATCATGAGCTTTATCATAATCAGAGGAGACTACAGATGAGTAGAGCCAAGGGGACTGGCTCTCCCGCATAGCCTCAGTGGAGTTGTCGCCCTTCTCCAACACAGGTCGAATGATGCGGTGATCAGGGTACGCCTTCAGAGCGCCAGATATCGACGAGCATAGAAGCAGATTCCCCTCTTTGTTATATTGCTGATTATGCCCATCGGAATGAGTCGTGGTGCCGCAGATAAAGGTATCACTGGACACCCAAGCAATCGTTTGAATATCGCCCGCGCAGTTGGTCCACTCTGCCTGAAGCTCCAAGACATCTTCTCTGGCCTTTCGATATTCATTGGTGAAGTTTACCAACCGTCTCGTAGAGCCAAAACCACGGTTTCCCTCAATTTCTCGCGCGAGCAATAGCGATGGGATTCGGCTCGAACGAATGGCCTCAGCTTGTCCATCAAATTCGTCGACCTCCAGGGTCAGAGCCTGCGGGTCTCGCGATATCTGCCGTTTGTGGACATCATTGAGAAAGCTGTGGATCGCATCTGCGTCCCTTCTGGCAAGATCTCCTTTAAGCTGCATATCAAGCGGCAGGTTGGGAACCGCCGCTAGGTGTTTGCGCAGAAGTCGGGAAAGGTCCCTCAACGCGGGTTTGTCCGACTGGCCATGCCCAGTGAGTCGCCTGAACTCGCGCCGAACACACTCGATTTCTTTGGTGCTGAAGTCGACGTGGTAGGTCTGCGGTAACTGGCGCAGAGCCGGAGCATGCTGAAGCAGCCTACTAGTACCACTAATTATCGTCCGTCTTTCCTCCACTGTATGATACGGCTGTCGACTCGAAGAGGTCCATGTTCTTTTGCTTTGTGGTTGTGGGTTTGAAGATGTCGAGTCCTGATGGTGAGTTTTCCATGACTTCCAAGCCAGCGCACGCGCCTTTGACCTGTAACTCAGAGGAGATACACGTACGCCGGCAAGTTTCCTAGTCTTCCTCGTATGGCTCTGAACAGTTCGGACAGTCGACTGAGTGTCAGGTGTCTCGTAGGAGGCAGTCTGCGTCGACAGGTTCCGTATGGGCGGTGTTGTAGGACGCGAAAGCTGGAATTCCTGCCTAGGGTCAGCGACGGTATCCTCCTTCACTTGCGCGCCACTTGTTGCTCACCGGCAAGTAGCGCAGCCTGTCCAGTTCCCGGGAAGCTTTGAAGACCAGCCCAATCTCAAATTCCACCGATAGGTACCCTCCCGAGCGCCGGAACTCCTCCTGAAAGTCCCGGTCATTCGCGAGAGAATTGACAATCTTTCACGTGTTAGCGTGCCCATAAGCCAGCTTCCTAGGCTACGTCGCAAAGCGCAGCTTACCTCGATTCCAAGCTTTCTCACGTCGACCTGGTCTGCGGGAATGTCCTTTAGTCGTCGGTCCACATGAGTAAAGACCTGCGCCTTCATGCAATCCGCCAAGGATCTTGGTGGTCGCGTGACTTCCACATCGACGCGCTGCCGCTTGCGCGGTGGTTCATGGCCGCCGCGGACGCTCGAAGAAGCTGCTCCAGTCTGCCGCAGCTCTGGGGGAGGTGAGTCCCCGGTAAGGTCGACGACCGCCGGGTTAGATGCAAGTGGCCTAGAGATCGTTGTGAGCGTTGAGGTCATCGGAGCATCGCGTTAAGTGGGACATTAAATTCAAGTCCAAGACAACCAAAGCTTGGTCTAAGTGGCCTAGCTAGTATAATAATGGGGAATAGGAACAGATGGGGGGTTAAACATACCTCATCAGTATAAAGATCTGTCTTTGTTTAAGTAAATATTAGTCTAAGTACGTAATTAGCTTTAAAATATTTGAATCTTGAAGAAAAAAAAACTTACATAATATAACGTTAAACTCGCCTAGCTGCTGCTGCTTTAATAATATTTTTTAAAGTAATATTATATTATAATCTTTTTAAAAACTTTTTACCATTATTAAATTATAATTTTTATTAAAATTTTAATAAAGAAATATCTATAAGAGATTATTTATTTACTATTAATTCTATCAAGTAAATAATTTATCTCAAAAACATCAGAATTTTTTTTTAATAATCTTAGAACACTTTCAAATGTCTAATAGGCCCCTTTGTGTGATTCTTACAAGATACATTAAACTTGAATTCAATCGTATTAGACTCCATTAACGTCAATTCTGAAGTGCCGACGTCTTTCCATTATTTGCAGGTGGCATGGAGAAGTAAGTGTGGCGCGACCCTACAATTTATCGCATCGCCCTTGTTCAACGCATTTACCACAAATCTTGACCTTTCTCGCATTTATATACGACGTAATAAACACTCACAGCTTACTGACATATCTTGATAAATGCCACCATGCTTTCCGTCCGTCAAGATATGTTGTTAAAATATAACAAGTAACTGCTTAAGGGCGTTCTAAACATGTTCCATGTATCGTATTACACATACTGGGCATATGGAACCCGTTTGAACTGTATTTAACCCACTTTTAGTAAAGGCCTTTATCAGCTTGGAATGTTCAATTGTAAGCATAATGTTGCAGGTCCGTCTTTGCAGAAAGCCTTCTGTCCTGCTTAATACATATACTTTATATGTGCATAATATGCCATACCCCAATCTGGTTGGGAAGAAACAACGACGCTTAGCTGATACATTCTAGGCAAGAGCATATGGGTTGTGTTTTGTTCCTCTGTGGCTATTCAATAAGAGCTTAAACGGGTCTGCAATATTACTTTTCAATTTGAATGCTAAAATCGAGTTTGACGGGGAAAATAGTATAACACTCTTCTTCATGCAATTGAAGTCCGCCCGACCACTGCTCTAATACAAAACACCTACAGCTTAGGAGCGGTTGAACCCCGAGCCTCAATCTCGGCATACAATTGATCGATTTCAGGCCGGAAGGCTTTCGCCGCGTTCGGCCTCTTCAACTTGAGACTGCCCCGTATATTAGCGGTATGAACTGAACAAGAATCTAATTTAAAACTTACGTGGGAGTCAAGATTTCGTTGTCGATGGTGAAGGGATCAACTGTGAGGTACGCATTCCGGCACTTCTCGAACTTGTTGAACTTGTGGCTCTTCTCAATCTTGTCGAGCTCGGCGAGGAAGGCCTTCCTCACCTTTGGATCCTTTCCAGCAGCAATCAATGCTGCCGTGTCCGTCGGAGCGATGGACTTCTTCAGGAGCTTGCTGGCGAATGCTCCGAAGTTAATGGGGTCGATGCCAAAGATACCGACCAGTGACGACTGTATCGGGTCGCCGTGAACGTAGGCCATGGTGATGAGGTTGGTGCAGCCCTGGTAGACATTCTCGATACGCTCTGGCGAGATGTATTCGCCCTGGGATAGCTTCATGACATTCTTCTTGCGATCGATGATCTTCAGCCGACCCAAGTTGTCGATCTCTGCAATATCTCCGGTATGGAACCAACCGTCCGTGTCAATGGCCTTCTTGGTCTCCTCCTCATTCCTGTAGTATTCACGGAAGATGGAGGGCCCTCTGAGCAGCAGCTCACCACGTGGGTTTGGTTTATCGGTGACGAAATACTCGAGATCGGGGACAGATTCCACACAGACTTCGTTGCAAGGGCAAGGAGCTCCAATGTTGCCGAGGCTGAAATCGCCCGTCAGCTGCACGGAGGCGACTGCGTATGACTCTGTGAGACCGTAACCCTGCACAAAGCGGTTTCCAAATGCGGCTCGGAGAAACTCTTGCACGTCGGGGTCCAGTTGCGCGCTTCCGCTAATCATGCTATGAGCCTTTTTCAGACCAACAGCAGCCCTGACTTTGGGTGTCCAGATCTTGTCGTACAGGAGGTGTTTGTTTGTGGCCTTCCCTGTCGGCAGCTTCATGTTGGCCATCTTGGTAGAGATTACGTGTCGAGACAGGGCGCCCCTAACACCTTCCGCTTGGACGGTCGCCGTTCGGATGGCCGAGTTGAAGCGGTTGTAGAGGCGAGGAATAGAAATCAGACCCGTGGGCTCCAGGATTTGCATATCCTCCACCAGTCCGAGGATATCACCGCGGAAAAACCCAATGGATGCGCCCTCAGCCAAGGCTACCTGATCAACCATCCTTCCGTAGATGTGCGCTAATGGTAGATATGATATGTGAACGTCCTTGCGAGTGACAGTGCCGGTGGTTCGTGCGGCGGCAAGAGCAGAAACGGCGTTCCCGTGGGTCAAGACCACGCCTTTAGGCAGGCCTGTCGTCCCCGAAGTGTAGTTGATGGTGACGTTGTCTTCCGATCGTGGGGGGCGCATGGCCCGTCCGGACTTCAGACCTAGAGCCTCCACTCCCTCCATCGAGTGGATTTGGATACCATGCTGGGCAGCAATGCTGTTCAGGATGGCCAACTTGGACAGACCGCCCGCCTCACCAGCATCGAGGGGATCAACAGAGATGATGATCTTGAGGGTCGGGATTCTAGGAGCCAGCTTAAGCAGGACTGGAATGTGCGGCAAGGAGGTGACGACGCAAGCAAGCGACGCATGGTTGATAATGTACTCGGAGGTGTCGGGTCCTAGAGTCTCGTAGAGGGATACCGTGAACAGAGACTGCGAAGCGGCTGCCAGATCTGTGCCCGCCAGATTTGTTAGTATCGGCTAAACAAGGCAGGAAGCGAAGATATCAGAACAAACCTGTGATCTGCCATTCCGGACGGTTCTGGGTCCACAAGCCAACACCGTACTTGTCTTCCGTGACGCCGATCTGCTGATGCAGCTCAACGAGACCAGCCCCGAAGTTCTTGCGCCGCTCAGCAACCTCCGCATACGTCATCCAGTCGAACTTCTTCTCCCATACTTTGGTGACCGGGTTCCATGGGCGACTTCCCAAGCATCTCGAACTGGGGAATTTCCTCGCAGACTCCTCGAAGAGGTCATGGAGCGACTGGACTTGAGGATCGAAGGTGGTGAGCAAAGGGCCATCTCGGAATCGCCAATGGCGGTAGACGGCGCTGCGGCCCTCCTTCTGGGACCCAGGCACGGGAACTCCATAAGGCGAGCCGGGAGGAGGTGGCACAGCCAGCTCTTTTACATACGCAGGTGTGAACGTTGTGGGAGCCATCTTCGAAAACGTCACTTTCGAAGGATTGGGAGTACTACCTCGAGGTACGTTGATGGTGCAGCTGCTGAAGGGCGGGTCGCTTAATGTCGGGGTACGTACTAGCAATTCGCTCGCCCTGTACCAATTACAGGTGTACAATTTGCACCCAAACAGATCCGATTGCCTGGGGGACCTTTGTGGTGTGCGTAAGGAACCAACGTTCAGAAGGGGCTGGAAAGACTAAAAGTATGTAAGACGTAAATAAGAAAGCGATGGTTTTAAAAATTTCCCAGTCTTCTCACGACAACCATCCCCGCCCCCTTTCGTCTTTAATCATGTTTTCCGAACCCGTGCAGTTCGACCGGCCGCCGACGGACATCCTTCGTACTCAGGTTGGCGAATCTGGACCGAGGCACGAGGCACAGATGCAAGCCCCCAGGTCACGGGTTGGCCTGGCCACTGAGGGACGAGTGTTTTTCAGGTGGCTTGCAGGGAATGGGACGGCGCATTCTCCATAAGCTGTCCACATAGCCGCTCGCCGAGGTTTCGAGGGTCACGGCTGTTCAACAGGATAGTTACGTCTAGGAGTTGGCACCTGAGCGACACAACGAGTAACGTACAAAGCGTCTTGACTATTGCGACTACCTCACTTTGGATCATATACATACAAAGATCCAAGAATCGGCAGCTGCGGAGCTCTCTTCCTTCGCTGACAGTCCGAGATACCCGGGGTGCTTGCTGACATGACAGGGGACGACAATGCAGCTTCAATACCAGCCAATCTCACCCGGTCAGCCGTTATGAACAAGTAATAGATGTTCATGTATATATACACGCGCAGATAACTCGTTCGCGCTGTCATGAAGTCTGCCAACTACGCAATCCGTGCTCTCGAGGCCAGCCAGGAATGGGGAAACTTAGTGATCGAATCAGGTGTGTCTTTCACATGTAAGTTGCCACAGAGAGTCGCCCTACGTGGTATTACACGCTCGGTGGTTTGAGTGGGGCGGCGACGAACCATCCACGAGTCACATCCAGCAGATCCGAGACGATTCAACCATCGTAGTGCGCATGAGGTTTGTGAGGACGAACTAGTTTTGAGCTATGGGTTATGCCTAGTGCTTATTGTTAGTGGGTAGCTTGAACAAGACAAAATCTGGGGTTATGACGAGATTCCAGAGATGAAATCAATCTGAAAACGGGATATTAAGTAGGTGTGAAGCTGATACGGCAACTAATTTGGCCAACATGCTATGTAAACCCACGCAAATGTTAAGTTTCTCCTCTGTGTGGAAGTCAGTGACTTCGAGATGCCCGCGTTCACAGTCAAGTTTTATCCCATCGAGACCAGAATTATCTAGATAGACCAGAACTATCGAAGCTTCTGCCGATCTCTGCTTCTTGCTCCGAGAGGCGGAGGCTCCAAAATGAAAACCACAGACTCAACTTGCACGAACACGGCCAGCATCCACCGACTGCCATTGTGACGAACATTCAGTCATAGATATCTCTCGCCTTCAACCAGAGTCAATAAGACTTGGAACGGGCGCGGGAACAGATCTGTGCGAGATATGGGGAAATGGCAATGACACGACAAAGATGCCGCGCCATCCAAGCTCTTGATTGAAGACAAGCTTCCTTCAAACCCTCTGGGACAGACACTCTGGGGAAAGATGTTTTAGACAGACAGAGCTCCGACACCCCATCTCACGAGTTGAGTTCCAAAACGAGATTCAAGACATCGGCCGGAAGTTCTTGAACTTGAGCAAACGCGCAGCAAAACAATTAGGGAGCCGAGACCTAAGAAAAGAAACATGCAGATGATCCTTGGCAATCTGAAATCGCTTCGGAGTCTTAGAGTCGAATGTGCGGCGTCTCAGTGCCTTTTTAAAGATATCGGACCGCCAAGAATGCTGAGGGGAACCCCCAGTACAGACAAGGCGCCCCAGCTCTCTTGATAAACCCCCCACAGTTTTTTTCTCCATCTAGGGTGTCTCAGCGCGTTTCGAGGGGGCACTGACGAAAATAGGCGGCCTGCCCTGAAAGCCACACGACGCTCATCTTTGGGTGCCTAGGTACCTGTTTTCGGATCGCGGCACCTGCTGTAGCCCATTTTCGGACATTATTCTTTCTATTCGTGTATGGAGATGCTTAACACCAGACTTCTATAGTTAGGAGATGCGCCGCATCATCCCTGGCCGTCCATATACGTATCTACCTGCCACCCTTGCGACTGTTTCGATACCAAGATGCCAAGAGAACCGCACCGTCAAGAAATGTGATAGTGCACTCGAAGAGTCGGAGCACATCAGTCTTGGCATCATCGGGCAGCTGGTCGACCTTCTCGTCAACTAGCTCCCACGGCCGAAACCATCTCCATTCACTCTTGGTCTCAGAGATGAGATGGGCCAGTTCAACTGTCTGCTCGCTTTGCTCAATTTCGACCCGCAGCGGCGCTGGCCGCGAGTAAAGGGCACCTGGAGAGTTTGCTTCTGCGGCTCTCCCCTTTCTTCATCCCAAGTTGAGTGCTCCGCCATCAACCTGAGATGTTCTCTCCCACGAAGCACACATGGATATGCCCCAGCGCAGCCAACCATATGCCGCGAAACCTCATGCAGCCACTGCCGGCAATGTGGGAGGCTAGCTGCACCGTGCCTTTGGATTGGCCCGGCTTGCCACGACCGGGACCTGAACGCATGGAGATGCCCCTTGCGAACCCCGTTTCAGATACATTTCAGAGTCTCAGGCTGCGCATCGCCAGTGCAAATCTTGCCCGGAGCTACACGGTATTCTGTATGGCTAGGCGACGCCGCTGCAAATCAAGCTGGATTGGCGATTAGCCTGTACAAAAGCATGATTCATCTCCCTTACTTCACTTCGCCCTTTTCTTATCACTGGCTCCTTTTGATCTGTTTCTTCCCTTTTCTATCATTCTTGAACAGCGCACTGGGGGCAGCTATTTTTTATATTTTATTTACTTTCTTGGACATTCTCGATTTCATTATTTCGCTCACTTAGACTTACCTAGTCAACCGTCTGTG
The DNA here is from genome assembly GCA_001557505.1 of Reticulascus tulasneorum. NCBI lineage: Eukaryota > Fungi > Ascomycota > Sordariomycetes > Glomerellales > Reticulascaceae > Reticulascus > Reticulascus tulasneorum. The sequence goes on along the minus strand of LSAX01000003.1, from coordinate 2,888,599 downwards.
TATATACAAATACCCTATTCTTCAGTTTCCGCAAAGGCCCTTTCAGGAACGAAATCGACAAGATGTCTCTCGTGCTAGCACTTCGAGTTTGCCAGGGTGTGTTGGCGTTGGCGGTGTTGGGTCTATCTGGATATGGTATGGTGCCACCGAGTTCAAAGTGAATCGAGGCTAGAAAACTAACTCTGGCTGGGTAGTCGTCAACTGGTATAACATGGATACCATGACTGCGTCGCCATCATCGGTCAACTTTTTGGTCTTCGTCCCGCTGTTCTCCATCATCTCGATTATCTGTCTTGAGGTGATTCCAAGATTCAGTCCCCGAGGTAAGCCGTCTCGGATGTTCTGGCAGGAAGGAAGGTTCTGACATCAGGTGGTAGCATCTAACCCCTACGCCATGCTTGCCGTGGAGTCGCTCAACGTCATATTCTACTTCTCCGGCTTCATTGCCCTCGCCGTCTTCGTCAGCAGGCTCCTCTTCTGCCGAGGATCTGTCTGTGCGGCCGCACGAGCGGACATCGTCCTGTCCACTGCCCAGTTCCTTCTCTGGAGCACCACCACCGCCTTGGTGGCCAAGGATGTTTTCAAGTTGGGGTTCCGCAAGCCCGCCGCTGGCCAGCAAATGAAGGAAGTCGCATAGAGGGCAAACGTTACTCACAGTCAACGATATCGCTGTCTTACGGGCCTCGCCCGTCCATCGAATTGACTCGCGTGAAGACGGCAAGGTCGTGGGATCGACGGGGTCGGGTTCGTGTACAATCTATCTTGGATTGGGAAGAGGGAGGGCATTCTGGCGCAGGATTTAGTGATGTCAGCCTCGTCTAGATGACGGGCCTGTTGGGTATATGCAGCATGAATGAGCACCTTGGGGAGCTGGGAGAAATGAATTAGGCTGGGCTGTGTATAATGCTGAACTATCTGCATAAGTAGAAGCTTTTGAAATGGTTACTTCAATAACTCGTGATCAGATGGCCATCACCCGCCTTATCTGTAAGCCCAGATCGCAAAGTGTAGCCATGTCAGAAAACATATACTTGTGAGTGACTCGTTACTCAGCCGCTGTGGCCAAACTGAAATAGCGACCGGGTCAGCTCTCTCAACCGAGACCTCCTAAACTGCTGGCCGCGGAGACGGTGGCTTTCGGGCTGCTGTAAACAACCTGACGTATCGGTAACTTTTTGAGACAGCCATGAGCAAAATTCACGACAGGAATAGCAGCAGAGTAGACAGTCTGGCTCGAAATAGATAACCTTGAAAGTCGCTTGTTGCAGTTGAAGTTCCATTTCGCAGGAGAGTCGGGCCTGGTAAGGCTGCATGGAGTACATAACTGGGGTCTAATCTCTCCGAGCCGTATGCTCTAGACGAGCAGGTCCCCGAGACTCGGTGAAGAGCGCGCATTTCGTCCCCGTGGTTGACCACTCAAAATTGCTGCAATTACCAGTTACAGCCTCCACTGCGTCGACAGCTGGAACGATGATGGCCTCTCCAATCTGCTCTGTACGTAAGCCGTTTTACCAGCTACAGTACATATTCAGCTGCATGGCCAGCTCCAAGCCATCTCACCTCAGCCATTCAGCGCTTTGACCGATAGGTCTGGCTGGAATGGGAAGGTCATAATGGTATTCGGAGCCGACAGTCCTGGTAGGCTATCAAACTATTTGGCTACTGTAACTACTGACTTGCGTTTCCTACATAGTAGAAATTTCCGAGTCCCAGTCATCGTCGCCGTCGCGTGCAGCGCGAGATCCATGACAAGACATGGTAGGGCATCCTTCCCGACCACGATGGCGCAAGGCCTGGCCCCTCGCATCCCGGGCTTGTTTGCCACGGGCATGTTATGTAGATACGTAATCGGCGACAAGAATGCTTGGCGACGCCAGTGAAATAGTGACGAACGTGGAGAGTGGTGGATGAGTTGCAAAGTACACAGGCGGGCGGAGCGGTTCCCTTCAATGAGGAGCAATCCACTTACACATTTCGACATCAACAACTAACGTACTCTGAACTACCCAGACGGTACTTGGCCCACACTTAGGTACCGGGCTTTGTCGCCGGCCCACTAGGCAATGAGCGTTTATTTGCCCTGCGCCGGCCCCGTGAATTGCGTGCTTACACCTCTACCCCACATCATTGCCTAAATCGGCGCAGCTACGTGAACCAAACCACCCACGCGGTCGTGGGTGGTGCTGAATCGGACAAGGTATGGCGTCGGGGCTGGAAGGCGAATGGATAATTATTAGGGATCCATTGGCCTTGTGTCTTGGTATAAAAGGCTGTTGCGCTTATCACCTCATCCGATGGCATCATCGCCATCCAAACCTTACCAGTGCCCCCTCAGTTCTGCTCTCCCATCTCCCTCGAGTCTTCGTCACGTCGAAATCTTGAACTTACTTTAATTTGCTTCTCCAAGACCTGAACAAGCTTCCCCTCATTGCCCCTCCTCGTCAAGTCCAACATGGCTGAACTCAGCAAGAACTTTGAGACTCTGCAGCTCCATGCGGGGTATGTGAAATCCTGTCCAGCGCGGGGCATTCCTTGAAGCTGGTTAACTGACTTGAGTGCTACAGCCAGGAGCCTGATCCCGCGACCAAGTCCAGAGCTGTGCCAATATATGCTACAACGGTTTGTGAAACCTGAATGACTTCCTGGACGAGCTTGACACTGAGAAGTTCGAAAATAGAGCTTCACCTTCAATGACTCGGCCCACGGCGCGAGGCTGTTTGGCCTCAAGGAATTCGGCAACATCTACAGCCGAATCATGAACGTACGTGACGTACACACTTTACCAAGCAGCTCGGGCTGTCAGCTGACCATGAAACGCGTAGCCTACTGTTGATGTTTTCGAAAAGCGCATTGCAGCTCTGGAAGGAGGTGTGGCCGCCCTCGCCGCATCCTCTGGACAGGCAGCTCAGTTCATGACCATCAATGCTCTTGCCCACGCTGGCGACAACATCGTCTCGACCTCCAACTTGTATGGCGGTACCTACAACCAATTCAAAGTCTTCCTGCCCAGGCTCGGCATCACCACCAAGTTTGTCGACGGCGACAAGGCCGAGGATATTGCCGCTGCCATCGACGACAAGACCAAGGCTGTGTACCTCGAGAGCATTGGCAACCCGCGGTACAACGTGCCGGATCTGGAGGCCATTGCAAAGGTCGCCCACGAGAAGGGCGTTCCTGTCGTTGTAAGTTTCTTGCGGTACAGCGGTCGCACCACGCTTGCTAATCCGGAATGTCACAGGTCGACAACACCTTTGGCGCTGGCGGTTACTTCTTCCGACCCATTGACCACGGAGCAGATATTGTCGTCCACTCGGCCACCAAGTGGATTGGCGGCCACGGCACCACAATCGGAGGTGTCATTGTAGACAGCGGCAAGTTCGATTGGGGAAAGAACGCGGCACGGTTCCCCCAAATGGTTGAGCCATCGGAGGGCTACCATGGCCTGAAGTTCTGGGAAACATTCGGACCCATCACCTTCATCATCCGCGCGCGGGTTGAAATTCTCCGAGATCTCGGCGCAGCGCTCAACCCCTTCGCTGCCCAGCAACTCATCCTTGGTATCGAGACCCTCAGCTTGAGAGCCGAACGACATGCACAAAACGCCCTGGCACTGGCCAATTGGCTGGAGAAGAGCCCGTACGTGTCCTGGGTTTCCTACCCTGGATTGGAGAGCCACCCTTACCACGAGATTGCAAAGAAGTATCTGAAGCGAGGCTTCGGCGGTGTTCTTAGCTTCGGAGTCAAGGGTGGTGGTGCTGCGGGGAGCCAAGTTGTTGATGGCTTCAAGTTGATCTCCAACCTGGCCAACGTCGGCGACTCCAAGACTCTTGCCATCCAGTAAGTCCATCCCCAGAGTCGACTTGGCCGCATGCTAACCATCATTTAGCCCTTGGACGACAACCCATGAGCAGCTCTCTGATGAAGAGAAGATCAGCTCTGGTACCACCGAGGTAAGAACCTTCAGAAGAAAACAATCATGATTTTGCAATGCTGATGGAAAACAAAACAGGACCTTATCCGTATCTCGGTCGGAACTGAGCATATTGATGACATTATTGCCGACTTTGAGCAATCCTTCAAGGCTGCTTCGGCCGCAAAGACCACAGGAGGAGCTGCGGAGGGCACCGTCCCAGAGGCCACGCAGGAGCAGGCGCCACTTGCCCCATAGATTAGAAAGGAGATAATGTGCTGGGAAGAGGGATGGACTGTCAAGAATACCCGTTGAAAAGTTCATAGCTTGTGCGAGTTAGCAATCGAACTGCGAAATATTTTGAGCTTGGCCATGTTCTTCCTGTCGAATGGTATGGTGAATGGTATCAGCCAAGACTTCGTGACCGATTTTCGAGCCTTACGTAGACAACATAAATCAATTGGAGAGCTGATCAGGTTTCTTCAGCAAACCGAAATCACAGAAACTTGCTTGTGAACTGGGGAAAATGAGTATTTGATTTGTCGTTAAATAGAAAAGGTGTCGTGAGATGGGCGGATTGAGGCTGGCTGAAAGTACTAGGGGCCGTAAAAAGCCGCGCAGCATGATTGGTCAGAAATTGTTAAGACGTCAGTTCTGTCCTGAAATCCCACGAGCCTCAAACCTCCAGCTATCACAACCAAGCTCCAACCAAAACCACCAAACCATCACGCATTCTCATCCAAAATGCGCCTCTCCGCCCCCCTCCTCACGCTCCTCCTCCCCCTCGTCCACGCCCTCACCACCACCTTGACCCTCTCCGTGCCAGTGTCCGCGCCGCTCCCCAACCCCTTCACCCTCCCGCCGTCCACGAAAGCGACGCTCTCGACGCTGCACAAGAAGTTCTCGGCGCCGCTGTCCGTTTCCAACACGTTCGTATTCCACGATGTCTCGCCCGGCTCGTACCTGGTCGATATCCACTGCGCGACCCATGCGTTCACGCCGCTGAGGCTCGACGTGTCGGAGGATGGGACCGTGACGGCTTGGGAGACGTTCCGCGGGAATGATTGGGATAACAAGGGCGAGACGATTTCCAGTCGGGAAATTGATGGCGGGAAGGCGTTCGACGTACGGTGCTTGGGGGTGAAGAACTACTTTATAGAGAGGAGCAAGTGTATGTTCATCTCCCACCGCCGATTTCCACCTCTTCTTGCGATTCAGTTAAAACTAACATTTTGCAGTCAACATCCTGAGCATCCTCAAGAACCCCATGATCCTCCTCGGCCTTGTCAGCATGGGCATCTTCATCGGCATGCCTTATCTCATAAACCAAAGTACGTACACTTCCCACACCCATTCTTTGGCAATGGTAAGCTAATCTGTCGGTAGTGGATGACGAGACTCGCGCAGAGTTTGAGGAGCGGCAGAAGAGCAACCCGATGAACGGTCTCCTCGGCGGCGGCCAACCCGGCGCTAGCCCCATAGGGAACTTTGACATGGCGGGCTTCCTGGCTGGCTCGTCAAAGAAGGAGGAACCGAGCAGTGGAAGCGGGACTGGGAGTGGGAATGGGGGAGGAAAGAAGGAGAAGGGCGTGAGGAGATAGAGGAGTCTCTCTCAACCACTCACTCTCTCGCATGGCATAGAACTTGTACATATACACACATCAATGGGCTCTTCATGCATTTTGCAGACCCAGTCACTTCTCGTTTCATTATATACGTCGCATGAACCCTCTGCCTTCCGGTCCTCACGTCCAACAGCAAATTTTGGCCTACGCTCACAACACTCGGGGGTCTTCTTATCTCATGGCAAGGTATGAAATCGGATATACTCTCAGAAAATGTGGGATTGGTGCTAACTATATACGAGAGAGGCCGCCCGGAGTGTCCATCAAAGCAACCTTATAAGCTTCCCAGCCCTGCCACCGCGAAATATTGACAGGTAATTTCAGAATACCAACTCATGTGCGAATGTGTTACCGATGTACCGGGGTATATCGGTCATCTCGCCACCGCGACAAAAAATAAAAACCAAAGACGAAGAGGACAAGATGTTTGGCAGCTTATTCACCACCACCATCATCACCGCCACCGAAATCACCACCACCATCATCTCCATCTTCTGTACAGCAGTTAGCCTCCGTCCAGGACAAGGGGGGTAACCAAGCAAAACTTACGGTATCCATCCTGGTATGCGTCTTCCTGCCCATCGTTGATGGCATCCGCTACCAGTACTCCACCGATCACACCGGCTCCGAGACCTAGTGCCGCACCGCCGGCCATGCCCATGCCTCCACCACCCTGCTTCCTGCCATTTGAAGGATAGCCACCATAGCCTCCACCGTGACCGCCATAGCCGCCGCCGTGACCGCCATAACCACCACCATGACCGCCATAACCGCCGCCATGACTACCGCCCATACCCATGAAGCCGCCACCATGCTGCTGCTGTGGATATCCACCATAGCCCTGGGAGTGTCCATAGCCCTGCTGCTGAGGATATCCGCCGTAGCCAGATGATCCGTGGCTACCACCGCCGGCGCTAGCCAACTTGGCCTTCCCTAGGAGCTTGCCGAGGAAACCGCCGCTCTTACCGCCCTTGTCCCGCGGCGGGAGTTGTTCGGAATACTGACCGGACGACTGCTGGGGATACGGACTAGACGATTGCTGATACCCCGGAATGGGCGAGGCACCGTACCCAGAAGCAGCGCCAGGGCCGCCAGCGCTACGAACGCGCGCCTCTTCCTCGGCCTGCAGCTGTCTCGCTAACCTCTCGTCCTCGGATATATAGCTCGACTGCCCCAGATTGGGGGTCTGGTTCGCTACGTCGTCATACGGGTTCTTCTTGGTATCGGTTGGCAAAGGCGTGTTGCCCGGCGCATAGCCTGGCGGTGCACCGAGGGATGATTCCTCGTGCGGCGGGTGCGCAGGCTCGGTGGGCTTGTCCCATTGGGATTGCTTGGTATACAAGTTCACATAGAACCTGGCATTATTGTTAGCAGGTCGGCGACAGTGATGGGGACGGCCCAAAAAGCGAGTGGATGAACTTGCCATTCTTTGTACTGGTCGTTCCAGCGGGCGGTCCAGCCTGCGGGGACCTCGGGAGCCTTGGGAGGCGGGGGGCCCGCGGGGGCATCGAAGTAATCTGCCATCGATGATGGGCTGTTACTAGTAACGAGAATTACTTGCGTGTTTGAATTCGAATTCGATATATCTTGAATAGCTCAGACGGGCTTGTTTTGTTGTCTGGCGCAAAAAAATGTTCTGGGGGGAAGAAATAGGGTTTCCAGATGGACGAGAGGGAAGGATCGCCCTTGATAAAGCAGTAGGGCCCGCCGATATTTAGAAGATGACGACGACTACTGCTAAGTAACTCAGTCACTTGTTTCTAGAAAGGCGGCAGCGGTCACTTCCAATGTTCCGACCCAGCGGTTCCTCCCCAGGGTCGCCCGGTCCAGTGGTGTCATCACAAGTGATGGCTAAGGAAGTGCACAGCCCCTCTCGCCGGTCCCAAACATTGCCCCTCTCCTCCCCCCACCCCTCACCGTCAGTGGCTAAGGACGAGACGATTTACTAAGGCACGGTGCGATGTGCTCTGTTCAATCGGGATCGGGATCCCGAATGGAGGATGGGAGCGTTTCAGCGCATTTCTCTGAGAGAAGCACACGTTTGGATCTACCTGGCATTGCGAGAGCAGGGTATCTATCTCTACAGCTACATGCGTAGATACAGAGGGGTTCCTATTGGCTTTTTTTGCTGCAACCCAAGCTTCGATTGGAAACGCCGCATCAAGCACGGTCCCGTCCTACATCTGCACGCCATCTGCTCTTCTCTTGGCACCCTGCCCTCTGTAGCCCCGAAACACCCCGCCTCCAGACCCGAGGGCAAACAATGACAAGCAAACTGTGGCTGGTGCCTTTTTGGGCTGGTTGCCTCCCCGGCTTGCGAAGTGTTTCGATGATTCCCTAAGGAAGAGAGAAGACTCTCGTCGTCCGTTCCGTCGTCGTAATTACTCACCTGTCGGATCTCCTGGTGGCGAACGGTGGCCCATCGCATACGTCGTCGCTTCAAAGCCCTATCCATCCCCCGCCTGTGTGGCGGTGCTGGGAGTAGTGCCCCCGGATATGGCCAGGTCACCTGGCTGCTTTTTTCCCTCCTCGGCCGCCAAGGTGGACTCTCCTCCTGTTTCGCTTGCGGCCTGCCCGTTCTCGGGCGCCTGAAATTGAAATAGATTCATCTCCTCGGTGCTGCTCAGGCGGCTTCCTAAATTACAGCATTTGCGAATGCGACGCGGCCTAGACAATCATTCTATCCGAGCCACGTGTGAGAGATAGCTCATCAATGTTCAGGGAATGCCGGACATGGCACACCCAACCTTAAATGAGAATGTTAAAATCAACGGAATTAACATGCTTAAATTCTTTTAAGCATGCAACTAAGGATCACTAGCCCCCGTCAGTGGCAGCTTGGGAGGAGGCTGCATCACAAGCATTGACTTTGGAGCCTTCTATTCCATCTACAAGCACCTACCTATGCTATGCCCTGTACTGGTGGTATACAATCTACCGTCTTCGAGCAATACCGCAAAAAATGAGATTTCAACCCAAGAACAAACGAAGAAGATTCAAGGCAAATCCCTATCATCCCGCCTCCTCTCCCCGAAGAGGTAGGCAGCCTCCATGCAGTAGGCGCCTCCTCCACTCGCCATCCGCCTCTCGCTGCCGTAGCAGATGACGACCGCATCCACGATGCCGCTCAGGATGCCCTCCATAGCGCCCATGACCGAAAACCCAATGAAACTGGCAACCAGGCCAACCACGTATGCGTAGGCAGACCCTCGGATGCCCATGCCGTCCGGTAGCGCGACCTGTAACTGCTTCGCTGTAATGACCCATCCCGCGAAACCCAACGCCGTAGCCATAATGAACCGTGTCGCGTAAAGAAGCATCTTCGCCAGTCGATAAGGAAGTAAAGGAGACATGCTGCCCTTCCGTGTTGAGAACACGGCCGGGGTCAGCGTTGTGGTGGGTCTTTGAGGAGATAGAAACTCCATCTGGCTCAGGCCGCGAGCCGCCGCGTGGAGGTTCTGAGAGTGAATCGCCCCGTACGTGATTGTGAGCGGGTTTGTCAGCGCTGCAATCGGCGTGGGAATCCACACGGCCGAGAGATGCTGGATGAGGTTCGACGCTCGTTTTGGCAGTATTAAGAGCGGTGCCCGAATCGCCAGAGCCAAGAGAGTCGACTCGCAAATGCTGCCAAATATTGTCGTCAACGCGTGGTTCAGCGCTGCCGTCACTATCTCCGGGGACGACGGGGCCGGCGCAGCGTTACGGTGAAAGTACCACTGGGATACTGTTGCCGCGGTTGTCGCTCGTTGCACCGAGTTGATGACCGCGATGGTCCACATGTACATCAACACAAACCAGATCCCTAGCCACCAACTAGAAACGCTGATGACAAACCTCGCCAGTGATTTCGAGAAGTAGCCTCCCAAGAAGATTCTGGTGAACATCCAAAGCCAGGTCCATGTCCAAACCACGATCAGGGCTAGGCATGCGAAACCAACCGCTAGCAATGCGGAGTTGGCCGCGAGGATTCGACTGGAGAACTCGAGAATTTCAACGGCTTGCCGGACAGAGTGCCGTCCCTTGATAACCAGGTAGATCCAAACAACCGCCGATATCGCCGGCGCAACTGCAGCCCATCGCATTACCCTGTCCTGGAAACTCGACCCATGAGTTCGTCCTCCAAAACTCGAAATGAATGGATACAGAGAAAAAGATAGCATAATGACAGGGACCGCCACCAGAATCAAGCCGGCAAGTGGCCGGACGAACGATCGGAGGGCAGCAAGCCAGAAGAAGGAGACGATGATCGATATGAGAGTGTCGACAGCCAGCATGTAGAACGATGCCTGCAGTGTTGTGTATATCGTGTCGCCGATACGGTTCTTGCCGCCTCCTGGGGTGGTTGTATGCAGCCATACTAGGACGAATGTCGAGGCTAGACCGGCCAGCAGGATCAGGAACGCCCAGGCGAAGAACGGGTCGTACTTGAAAATCTCTCCTTCCACAAGAGGCACAGTAGCGGGTAATATATCTTCATCCTCTGAGCTTGCCCGCCGAGCTTGATCAAACTCAGACTCCTGAGTCGATTCCTGCCTCAACAAGTACTTGCCCCGATCTGTCCGAGGTTTAAACTGCTGGAAAGCGGGTGGGCTACCGTCTGTCGGGATCTCGCCCGTCAAAGATAGTGGAGGGTCGTCATCGTACGCTGTTTGAGATTCAAGCCCGACATCGACCAGCTTGCCCTTCCCATCAGAGCTGGCGTCACTGTCCTGGTCGTAGCTCTTGCGTGGTATGTCCTCGGCATCTTCTTCCAGCACGTCCTGCTCCACCGGGCGACGGCCGAAACTCCGTGTCCCATTCCAGCTGCTTCGAATGCCTCTCCGCAGTCCGCGGTCTTGATATGCCCGCCCAAGCCCATCACTGCTCTGATCCAGCGATCCACGGCTAGCCTCCGGTTCCGTATCCGTGCTCTCAGCTAGCTTGCTTGCAGCAGCTACGCGGCGTGATCTCTGCAGAGCAAAGAGATCGGCTGCCTCGCGGTCTCTTTCTTCCTCCTCATCCTCCTCTCGGTACTCGTCAAGCGTGCTGTGGAAGAGCGGGGCATCCTGGGCGGCAGAGATGCGGGAGTTGTAGCCCATATGACCGTATCGTGATCCGCCCGTCTGATATGGATTTCCGCCATATCCCCTAGATAAGAAAGATCGGCCTCCATTTCGTGACGGTCGGGATGTATAATCTTGCCGTTCTCGGGGAGGCGTTTCGCTGCCTTGAGGCTGGTTCTGGTTGGCGAAGGTGGAAAGCGTGGACTGTGACTGTGCCAGGAACCTCGACGCATCTACCGGGCGGTGGTCAGATCATTTCACTGCAAAAGAAAGCTCCCGTAGAATTCCAAAACTCACATTCCGAGAACATTTTGCAGCACTATGCCGGGGGGACAAAGCCCTCTCTCCAAGTGTCGTGTGTCGTGTGTCTCGTCTGCGATGTCCGGGTCCAGAAGCTGGCGGGTTTGCTTGATAAGGTAGCCTCGGAGAGCGATACGGTGATGACGGATAAACGATCGGCGGGTGGGTATCTGAGGATGTTTTGTCTACGATATGTTGCCTTGGAGCCAAAAGAAACAAAATTGAGCAGGTGCACGCAGGCAAAACGATAGGGTAATCCCGTGAGACGGGCTCTCAAAGCATGCTGTCTGGGAGAAGATAGAGGTAAGGTCATGAGGTGCGGGCGAGGAGGGCGGCGACAGAGAGGTGGGCGGATGCGGTGAAGTGAACAAGGTGATTAGGCAGCCTGGTGGCTGATGCCGCCTAGCCTAACTGACATAACACTGGTGGCAGGCACCTATAATTAACAGTACTGTAGCGCAGGTACTTTAGCGACACATGGAGAGGCACACGACACGAACTCTCGGAGGTTACAGTTATGATTGCATTATCTGGCGGGCCCACAGCCACTAAAACGTCACCCTCGGTACTTTGTCACGCCCTCAAGCCTGTCCGCAGTGGCCATGGAGGGCAAAATCGATGCAGTGGAGATCCACCCACGGCTGCTTTCGCCTCACTTCGCGGGTTTCCCCCAAATCATACGAATGCAACTTATCTTTTACCTGGTCTTGGATGCATTTTATTTACACCCAACGGCTTACACAGGAGGTCTTGCGAATTCTTCCATTTCAGGTCGGGAACATCACGAAGCTCTCTCACAGGTTCACAGACGCCTGGTCCTAGACTGAGACAAGCATTCCCAGGCGGCCCGAGTCATCAACTGACCGCGACCCGCCTATCGCCCTTTATCGGCCAGCATTTGCGTCACCGATAGCCAATCCAGGTCAGCGGGTTAAACTTCTTGGGGTCAGGCCTAGCCTGTGACAGAGCATCCAGACATCATCTGTGAAACCCACCCCCATCTCTTCCACGGAACCCATCTGCTTGGATAGCTTTTACTCTTATTGCCAGCCGACTACAAAGCATTGCTCAGCTTGTTTCTGCAACACGACGATTATCTCGGATACGCAGGGTAGCTTTCATCTTACCCACTAGCTTCGCAACCCACCGCTTCATTCCACCAACACGTGAGCAGTTTTCTTAGACATCAGAGCCGCCCTTTGTTTGCTTTCGGCTTTGCGAGAAGCTTTCCAGCACCCAACTCCCGCCCTTTCGCCCCAAACCACAGCCGATCCTCACATGTCGTCTCCGCCCTGGGACTACATCGCCAAGCTCGTCTGCATCGGAGACTCGGGATGCGGTAAATCCAGTCTCACCATCCGCCTCTGCGAAGGCCGCTTCTCCCCGCATCACGATGTCACCATCGGCGTCGAGTTCGGTTCGCGCATCGTCCCTGTCGGCCCACCGCATACTCAACCACCCGCGCCGCCGAAGCTCACAAACCCGGACGGCACGCCCAATGGCCTTCCCGATCCGCCGCGGAATCCGGTCACCACGCCACAGAAGCACATGAAGCTGAGCTTGTGGGACACGGCAGGTCAAGAGACGTACAAGTCGGTCACGCGGTCCTATTTCCGCGGGGCCTCGGGCGCGTTGCTGGTCTTCGACCTGTCGCGGAAGCAGACGTTCCAGCACGTCACCGACTGGCTGAACGATCTGCGCCAGATCGCCGAGCCGGATATCGTGGTGATCCTGGTGGGCAACAAAGCCGACCTGACACAGGATGCGGTGAACAAGAGGGAGGTGACAAAGGAAGAGGCCGAGGAGTGGGCGAGTAAAAACGGTGTGTTCGAATACGTCGAGACGAGTGCAAAAAGCGGTGAGAACGTCGAGAAGGCCTTTATGAGAGTCGCAGAGAGGATATATCAGAATATCCAGGCGGGCAAGTACGATTTGAATGATAGACGGTCGGGCGTGAAGGGGTCAAATGCCGGTGGCACCCGGCAAGTGAGGCTAGGAGATTCAAGCAAAGGAGCGGGAGGCGGCTGCTGTTGATGACATGATATCGCTGGACACGAACTAACTAACCGTGATACCCAAGGTTGTATCAAGTGTTTTTGGATGCTGTCACCGCTGCTGTACTATAAATAATGCATAATACATAGTCACACAATTGGGAGAGGCAGAGCATTCGATTAAGGAAACGATTCATGTTTGCATTAGTTGCGGCTAAGTCCGTTTTTCTTACCTCTTCCCCCCATCCAAGCCTCAAAACTCCCTTTACCACCGCCGCCCATGCTTTTATCTTTACAGTGAGTTGAGGAGAAGGGAGTCATCGTGCCATCCATCTGGCCGTTCCGATATGGTGATACAAGAGCTGAGAATCCAACCCCTGAAATGTGGTTGAGATTCTAGTCCGACATCCTCCAGTTACCAAACCACTTCATGTAGCTGTACTGCTTGTTCGGGCCCGTCATACCCCAGCAGATAGGGATGAACGTAATGTAGAGGCCGATAATGGTGACGTATAAGAGTCCGTAGACGGTGTATTGGAACGCCTGGTTTCGGTTTCGGAGGAACCAGTCGGCCAAGAATCCAAACGTCAAGATGGCAAAGTAGAGGGCCGGGTAGTAGTGGTGCACGTATGTCACACGAGCCATGACAACGAATGGAAGGTAGTGAAGGAACCATCCAATCACAGGGTAAACTCCGGCATAGTGGACCTGGTCGATATCTTTGGAGCTCAGGTCGTTGAATCCTCGCTGCCAGCGGATCGTGTAAAACACAACGAGGAGAGCAAAGACGCCGAGGCCGGCAGTGGAGCCCCAGTAGACGAGAGGGTTGCCCAAGAGGAAGTATTTGACGATGTTGTCGTCCCAGCCACACATTCGCAGGCCGACATTGAGAATAGGCCACTGCCACCATTGGGATGCCAAATCGTCCTGCTTATCGGGATCCGGAACGAGGGCATTGTTGGAAGTCATCATCGCAACATTGAGATGAAGGAAGTCGTGGAAAAAGGGTGATTTGTAGGCACCAACTTCGGCAGGAGGCACTGTGAAAAAGTTAGCAATTGTTCCTGGCATACAGTGTACAGGCCACCATGAACTTACGCTTCTCGTTCCAGTGAGCCTCGACATTCCAGTGAGTGTAGGTGTCTCGCGGGTGGTTGTCCTTGGTGCAGGTGACTTCAATCTGCTTGAAACCCCACTGAGGCAGGTTGACGTTGCCAGCCCGAAGGTAGCACCCCAAAACCTCATGCTTGAGCCTGAAGGCGGTGGTGAGAGTCCGGATCTTGCTGCGGTCTCGGGAAGCCGCATCTCGCACAACCTCGATCTTCCAGTGGTCCTTCTCGTCACCAACGGTCAAGTTGCCATAAGATGAAACTTCCCGGTCTGCTTTGGTCATGGGAGCCGAAATCTCGTGGGAGTGCAGGTTGCGGCCGGTCTGGGCATGAATTAGACGAATGACTGTGTTGTCTGCAATGAATCGAGGGTCGGCTTCTGCGTCGTAGTCCTCGTCTCGGCGGTTGGGATAGAAGAACCAATCATTGTTGGCATCCTTGTGGTGGTAGCAGGTTACTTGCTGCTGAGTGGAACCTTCAGGATACGTCTGGACGTGGGAGTGCAGTAGACCACCACCATAACCCATGTTCTTGATGGTAGCTCGCGATCCGTAGGCAATTTCCAGCGGGCTGCCCTTACCAACCTCGGTTCCTTTCAGATTAGCCTGGAACAGGGAACTCATTTGAGCGTCGCCAGGCCCGGTGTGGTCGAGAATAGCGAAGTGGAGAGCAAAGGAGAGCATGTAGACAAGGAACGGAACGATGATCAGACCGACGACTCTGCTGATGAAGTGGGCGCCCAGAGTGACCTATACCGCGTAAGATTTCCAAATTCACCAGCATGGATGCTGCGGGGTCTACTTACCACAGGCATGTCAACATCGCCAAACTTGCTCCAAAGATCCTCAATGGTGTACAGGCCGACCAATGCGGTCACAAACAGGCCAACCAACTTAACGGAGCAGACACAGCCAATGCTCAGCCCGGTCATGAACAGCCAGAAGAACCATTCAGGCTCGAAGCTGTCGTGGCGCTGATTGTGGAACTTGGACCAGCAGAAGACTGTGGCGACAGTGCCGAAGAGCAGCATCGAGTCGAGGAGAATGAAGCGGCTGATGGTTGTGTACGAGTTCTCGCAAAGAACCATGAGGGTAACCAGCCAGACGGCAGGTCGCCTCAGGTTCAGCTCGCGCGCGGTATAGTATGCCAATGGGATGCAGAAAATGCCGAAGAAAGCATTGAAGGCTCGCATGAAAGTGTAGTTGACTTCCTCGGGGTACTTCTCGCCAGACTTGAACTCGAAGGACCCATTGTAGCCGGCCAAGACACCAGAAAGTCCGACAAGCATCTTGCCCAGAGGCGGGTGGACATCGAAGTAGTATTCGTGCTTGATGTAGTGGCTTCCAAACTTGCCAAAGTGAGCCTCGTCCCAGGTGACAATATTGCTGATTCCAATCTTCCATAGTCGGGTGAAGAATGCCAAGGCCGTAAAGATGAGCGGCGCAATGATAAACTCCCATTCATCAAGGATCTGGAGGACAG
Organism: Reticulascus tulasneorum; assembly: GCA_001557505.1. Classification (NCBI taxonomy): domain Eukaryota; kingdom Fungi; phylum Ascomycota; class Sordariomycetes; order Glomerellales; family Reticulascaceae; genus Reticulascus; species Reticulascus tulasneorum. The sequence goes on along the minus strand of LSAX01000003.1, from coordinate 2,873,137 downwards.
ATTTCTCCTACAGCGACTGGTCAGACACGCGGGGTACAAATCAGGAGATGGTTCATGGAGCAATCAAGTACCTTCTTTGCCAACTTCTTCTTGTCTTCGGCCTCGGGGGCGGCGGTTATCGGCACCGCCTGGCCGGCAGGCACAGGTCGTCTCCTGAGCCCATCACCGAGGTCTGCGCCGGACGCTACAGTCGCTTTTTGGCTGGCCATGTTTGTGCCGTTGTGTATTGCAGAGAAGAACTCTGAGGGTAGACCGGGTTATCAGGACGGATATGCCCAAAGACTGATGGTGTGGTTGTGGGGTGACGGAAAAGGAGAGCGACGCAAGCTCCAGGAGGAAGTGGGAGCTCGAGATGCTCTTCAAAAGATCGGACGAGTCGGGACTCAAAAAGGAGGCACCAAGTTGTCCGTGGATTGACAAATGGACACAATGGTGAAAGAAGCAACAAGAAATAATGGTTTCCCGGATAGAATGGCGGGCCCGATCCAACTCTAAGGAGGGCTGGGGAATGGGAGAAGGAGAAGCATCAAAAAATTAATGAGATACGTGTTGGGGAAATTTCGTACCCAGAAGAGCGCGTGTTGCTAAGAATAAAGCTGAAAACCCCTTGTTTGCTGAAATGCCACATATGCACTAAAGTCGCGGTACGAAGTACCTACGGGAATACCTTCAGCAGCTAGCAAGGCTACGATACCGGTGCAGGTACCTGCGGGTCGGTCGAGACACCTAATGAGGACTTCAGGCGCTATCGCCAGCGTACTTCCCCTGGGTAATTAAGTAGGCAGGTACGGGAAACCCCACTTGATCCTTATGGTCTCCCTTGTCCGTTAGGTTCCCCTTTGTTCTCATCCAACGTGCTCCATAGTACATCTGTACCAACTACCTAAAGATGCAGATGTGCATTGCTACTTTCGTAGTCCAAGACTTTACCTCCTGTCTTATTAGGTAAGCTCTGTGGAGTAGCCGTTTTATTATCTGGATATTCAAGTATGTACCTAGCTCTTCAGGGAATATTACAACGACTATATCGTAGAATATCAAGATATTCAAGTAGCTATTCACGGGAATATTTCTATGAGTATATCATAGAATAGAATGATAATTAAGTAGCTATTCACGAGAATATTATAACGAATATATTATAGAATGTCAAGATATTCAAGTAACTTTTCATGGGAATATTGTTATGAATATATGGTAGAGTATCATGATATTCAAGTAGCTTTCATGGGAATAATATGATGAATGAAATATTTGAAAACCTCTTGCACAGCTTTCATCTCACATCAGTTACTTTCCAAAGAAAAGTTGCCTGCAACTGGCGAAAATGCATCTGCCATCTTTTCGTCCCCCCAGTTAAGCGGCACTGTTTTTTACAACCCACTTGGGTAATTAGTGCAGTTCCCTCGATCTTCCATGACACCTCAGGACAGTGTGCACCACACTCCCCCCTCCCCCCCATCCCACACCCCTCCTCTCCCACTTGGTACATTGTGTCGTAAAACTCCCATCACGCCCCAGTTTGATCAGGCCGCATCCGGACCACCGTGACCCCCCCTCTCGTCCTAATCAGTCGGGTACTCATCCAGCAATAGTCGGTCACACAGTCGCTTCGATCACATGCCGGCGATTGGGTCCGCCTTTTCGCAAAGCCAGTAGTTGCCTGCATCTTATGTCATCGGATGCACTCCCGGCCACCACCACTACCACCACCCAGACTCGATCGACGAGAACTACCCTGCAATCAAATGGCCGTTCAAATGACCCCTCTATGGCTCTCTTGAACTTCTTTCCCTCTTCCAATGCTCAACTTGATTGCGATATTTTCCAAGTTTGTGTGACTCTCTCCTGAGCTTGTCCAACTTCTGGCTTTGTCGCCAGATGATCCGCAATGTCTTCTCTGGTATCCGACTTCATTATCAATCCCGTCCTCCGACAAGCCCGCCGCTTCTCGGAAATATCGAGACCAGCCGTGCCCGTTGAATCCGACTCGCAGTCAGACCATGCCGCTGCCCTGAGCGACTCTGAACACCCGATATCCATAACCGAGCACCGTGTCGTCGTTCCTTTCCAGTCTTCTCCACTTCGGCCTACCAGCACCGCGGCGGAGTCGACGAGACTCGGCCAAATCCCAGCAAATGCAGTGGATACTTCCGCCCAACCATATCCGGTTACTATCCCAATACCTGCGGTCCGGGGGGGTGTGCTGCCAGAGGACGATGGCATGGGTATCTTGAGAAACCGTCTGCGCAGCATTCAGTTGCAGGAAATCCCAGGGGAGGAAAAGGCTCGGCTTATGCACGAGGCACTCATGGAGGGATACCGACGGTCCAAGATCGCTTCCCTTGGAAAAGACATACCCAGCACCGGCTTGCCAGCCGGTGAAGCATGGGAGCAGTCGGTATCACTCGGGCCCCTGGAGTCTCTAAAGTTCTGGCAACATCCACTGGGAGAACCATCGAACGCGGAAAAGTTTGTGTTGACGGCTGACGACGTAAGGCCGACGTATGCTCCTGTGGAACCATCCGAAGATGACGAGAGCCGTGATGGTGCGAATACTATCCCTGTGCTTGGGTGCGCACATTACAGTCGCAACGTCAAGCTCCAATGCTCTAGCTGTCACAAGTGGTATACCTGCCGCTTCTGCCACGATGCGGTGGAGAGTCACACTCTTGTGAGGAAGGAGACGAAGAACATGCTCTGCATGCTCTGCGCCTGCCCCCAGCGTGCATCTGATGTCTGCGTCAACTGCGGCGAAAGCGCTGCTCGGTACTATTGTAACATTTGCAAGCTCTGGGACAACGACCCCAACACGAGCATCTATCACTGCAACGACTGCGGTATCTGTAGGCGAGGAAGAGGCATTGGGAAGGACTTCTTCCACTGCAAAGTATGCAGACTCTTCAGTCTCCCTTTCCTCCCTTTGCCCCGTCTCGAACCTTGCTAACGTGTCTTCTAGAAATGTTGTGCATGCATCTCCATGTCCATCGAGAAATCACACAAATGTATCGAGCGGTCTACGGACTGCGATTGCCCTATCTGCGGAGACTACATGTTTACCTCTCCCAAGCCGGTCGTCTTTATGAATTGCGGGCATAGCATTCATCAGGGATGCTATAATGAGCATATGAAGACGTCGTACAAGTGCCCGATCTGCAACAAGAGTCTCCTGAATATGCAGTCTCAGTTCCATCAGCTCGAGCTCGCCATCCTGAGCCAACCGATGCCATTAGAGTTTCGAGACACTCGCGTCACAGTGCTGTGCAACGATTGCAGCGGGAAGAGTTCCGTCCCTTATCACTGGCTTGGACTCAAATGCGCAATCTGCACTTCTTATAACACTGTCGAGTTACAAATCTCCACTGGCGACACCCGACTGCCCAGTGAGATTGCCAACAGAGCGCCGGAAATACAGCCAGCGCCACCACTCGAGGAACCTCAGGATATCAGGAGGCGGCATTCCTCCCATGGTCGTGAACTCCGACATCTGATTCCAGATCGTCTTGCGAGGTCCGCATCTCCAATGCCTGTTCCAGGATTACCGGAGGTGCCAGTCCACTCGGCGGGGGACCTGGAAGATTCCGAGGATGACATGTTGGGATTCTGGGGTCCTGGTGACGACTCTGATTCCGATAGCGACTATCCTCTGGAAGATGTGGATGACGAGGAGGATGAGGAGGATGACATAAATGAGATAGTCCTCATTGGACATAGGTGAATGCATGGTTCGAAGTCAGAGTCTGCTGTCTTTTTTTTCCTAGGTGTCAATGGCAAAGGGATGGGGAAAGAGCGGCATGGTTTGCCAAGGATATCTTACACATGGTCGGCGTTCGTGTGAAATCATGGCCAGAGGCATGGCTATGCAGCAGGGGGTCGCTGACAATGGACTTCGTGGCGGGTACTGGACTTGGCCTATAAATGGGTATTTGGGTTATGGGCGTTTGAAAAAGGCCGAGAGCTAGCCCGGTTGGTTTGGATTATCATCCTCTTGTTGGCTCAGTTTGCATCATATTGCGACATGAGGTTTTGCCATAAGAAACCGCAGGTTGACTACCTAGAACTAATCACTACCGATTGACGCCTTGAAACCCCCCCCCCCCCAAATCTATTTCTCCTTTCGCCCATGAATAAACATCCCTAGATCTCGCGGCGAATATCAATGAGGTCCAAACTCATCTCATCTCCGGTGAGATGCGACTTGGGCATCAACGTCCTGGGCTTCCTTCCGTAGCTCCTTCACGACGGTCTAAGTGCAGAAGGGATTAGAGTAGATCATTTGCATCCTCTGTGGTGAGCTCACAGCAAGCGCCTCGGGATTAACACCGTTTTCGATCATCGAGATACATATTGACAAGGTACGGCGGTCAAGATGGCAGTTCTTTGGCATGTCAGCCAAGGCCCATTCGCCGCGGCGAGGGGGCGGATCAAGCAGGGAGCAGACTAACTAGGATAGTTGATATCTCATGGAGAATATCGACTGCTTGTTGCGCAGCAGCTTGCTTTTCGCTTCGGTCGTCGACGGGGGGCATTGTTGACTTTGGAGGCGAGTGTTGTGGGTGAAAGTGATTGCAGTGAGATTTGATTCTGGAGGGGCTAATAGCTAAGTAAAGGCAAGTGCTGCTTATGGCGGGGTTGACGCGGTCGGACGCGCTGTTGAATAGAATTGAAGATTGCAGGGATTGGCTGCAGCATCCTAGGTAGTAAGTACATAGCGCCAGGGATGTAAATTATTGTCTTCACTCAACTTCATCTGCGACAACCAAGTATAAACCGGGCCTCGAATTAGTATGGAAAGCTGGACCAAGGCCACTTCCGATAGCCATAAAGTGTCCTCCACCTAGTATCTTCACATAGGGAACTCATTTGCCATTGCAGTGATATGTAAGATCTGGCACATGCCCCCCAAACTATAGCTCTTTCCGCCTCCCGGTCAACGGAAAATGAACCCGCAACAAACGGAATATCTCGATATGACCAGGATTTCGAGGGCTTCATCCCGTTTTAGTGTGTCAACAAGTCCAAATGACTGACCGTCGCTACGCTGGAGACCGAATATATGGCCCTCCCGGGCTGTTGACGTTCATTCCGGTCGAGGATGACGATGATGGTCCTCCAAAAATACATACCAATCGGATTACCACAGATGGTTAGTTGGGATCCAAAGCGGCGACTTCTTCCTTGTTAATGCTTTCGTTAGTCCCCAAATATCAAGTCGTTGAGCCGCTTGGGACATGGTATCCTTCTCCAAAATCGATCGGACCGGGGCCGACGACACGGTCTTGGAAATCGAAAGGGCAACAAAAACGATGGCTTTTCAGCGCTCATCCCGAGGCCTTCATGGGGAATAACGATGTTGGTTCGCTCCTGGGGGAAGGTATCGCAGACTTCAACCAGGCTGATAACGGGTCCAATCGTCTGCCGCTGTTAGCTGTTGGCCAGATGACTGATGTGAGTGACCCGACTCGAGTAGCTGCCGCGCCAATGCTCGCCATGGCGACTGGCGAGTCTGGCGAGCTTCTCCGGCTTGTGAGACTCAACGATACCAATTGGCAGTGGAGTGGCCACGATACCCCCTCGCTACGCCTCTTTGGTGTAGACCAAGACGACAAGGAAGAATCGGCAATATGGTCGAATGATGGACTGCCGTTCTCGCAAATCAAGTTCGCCTTGAGCCTCACGAGGCACGAACCAACTCGGTGGCTGTTAGTACAGAAAAGAGCGTCAACGACCATTCTCCAGCCGGAGTATCACCGAGTACCAGTGTCAGGGTATCCCTCGGGCATTGACGGACTCTCTGGGCGCCCATCACGTATTGACCCGAAACCCCTCTTGACCATCTCCCGCGAGCAGACTGGGGGCAACGCTCATGTCGATGTTTCCTTCAATCCCGGCTCCCGGAAACGACCGCCACAACTGGCCATTATTGATGAGTGCGGTTATTGGAGTATTTGGAACATAGGGGGAAGAGAACACATCGCAACGAGAGGTCTAAAGCCCTCGCTTCACATGTGTGGCCATCTCCTGGATGGCCCTCTTCTCGATTTGCCCACCGAATCTGCTTTCAAGCCAGGGCCTCATGGACTATTATGGGTCGGCACTTCACATCGAGGCTCGAGTGGTTTGGATGCTCCTTACAGCCCCTCAGAGAAGTCTGAGGGCTTTGTAATACAAAGCAGCCTCGGGGCCCTTACCTCACGGTCAAGTGCGTTGCTACTGTGGGGTCGTACAAAGTTCGAGCTTATGAGTCTTGATGATAAGAAGATTCGACAGAGTCACCCGATCTTGAAGCCGAATCAGCAGGAATGGATTCTCGATGTGCAAATGAACCCCGTCAACCAGTCTCAGGTTTTCCTTCTCTCAAATTTGAACCTGTACTGGATCGAGACAGATTCGCCAGCGAAAGATGCTGACGAGAGCGCCGTCATGTCCACCATGCTTTCATGTTATCATCTTAGAGAATCCACAGACGAGAGCCTTAGATTGACAGCATATCCTGGAGGCTACGATCTCGGGAGTGAGCGTTGTCTGCTATATGTCTACTCCGAGCAGAATCCCCAGCTCGATGTGTACTGGTTCGGCCTCTCCGATGCAGCGGAACTCCCGCAATTCCATCACGAAACAATACAGGGAGCCCCTCCGCAAGTCCTAGCGAGTATGCAGACGTTGCGCATTGCTCCAGCGAACCTGAACACCATGTTCTCAACCGCTCCAAAAGGTCCCGGCGCAGCCTACTTGAACCGAAACGTACGCTTCTACCAACTGTTCGCTCTTGGGAAGGACCTCAGCGTGGCATATTCAATTTTCGCCATGTTTGCTGGCGGTGATCTTGATATTGTTCCGCCTGACACCAGCAGAGACTGGTCAGAAGAACACAAGAGCCGCGTCTGGAACCGAAGGAGGCACCGATTCTTACGGCATGTAGAGAGCGCTTTCGTTGTGCCTGATGGTCTTGGTGACATGGACCGCCTTGTTCAGCCTGGACCGTCACGTATCTATGATCCATCACATCAACACGGCCAAGAGAGCACTCCGCAGCGATGGCCGAGGAGCGTGGACACCAAGCTACTCATGTCTCGCGTCTACATCTCGATAGAATCCGTCGCCATGGCACTTCAAGACAAGGACTCGAATGCTGATATTCCCCTGTTTGAGACGCTTCGATCAGCTATCGGGAAGGGGCTAGGAGAAGGCCATCTAAAGCTTAAGTCTCTGTGGGTTACCAACAGCCCTAACTGCGCTTTGTGAAGGAAGTATGCTAATTCGTGACAGTCGAGAACATGGAGCAACTTTTGAAGCGCCGCCAATGTCCCTGCAAGAGTATGCCGACTGGGATTCCGAAATCCTGGGTCTTTTAGGCGTAACAGAAAGACGAATAGTCCCGCAAGCCATCCTGACACGGTTTTTTGGCATGCAGACGGGTACAGATACTCCCCTAACCGACTTCCGTCATCGGCTGCAAGATCTATGGGGAGTTCCTGGCCTGCCACCACACCTTAGTCGTTCGAGACAGTTGGTCATGTCAGAAACATCGGAGGCAGCTGTTAAATCACTTTACGCAGTTTTAGTCCTAGATCCTGCAATTCTAGGGCCGCCGGATGAGCCAGCTACCTGGGTACCAATTTCACAAACTATTGAAGCTACGCCTGTTGCAGAGTCCCTGAAACTGTCTCGATCACCATCGCCTCGCAAATCCCAGACTCCAGCTCCATCGGTATCGTCACAAGGTCCAGGAGCCAGCGCGAAGGACGAAAAAGCTTCAGCGGCTCTTCAACGACTCAGTCTACTTTGCCCGCAATTAGATACTAGCAAGAAGAGCTTCGCCGTACAGCACGTAATCCTCTCATACTGGCCGGAGAAGAGAGGCGTGGATACCGAAGGTTATGTATCATCTGTGATAGAAGCATCTGGGAAACACGTCGAGGAATTACGGCAGAGGAGGGAGAGATCGGAATCTCGGCGTCGGCAAAGGTCGGAGAGGCTGAGCGTGAGACCAAAGGATGAGGCTGAGGAGTCTTCCACTCAACCGCTGCCTGAAATCGCGACATCTAGTCAAACTCGGCAGCCGGGGTCGTCCCAAGGTCCGGTTCTGCCCTCGAGTCAGGTGCCACCATCTCAGGTTATGTCGCAGCCCTTGGCTGGAGTTCATGGGCGGAGACAGCAGAAGAAAGGCCGCGGGAAGAGGAGAGGCGGCTTTTAATAGGATGGTTCTGAGTAATAAGTGCCATGGCCGTAACGTAGCATAAACTATTGCACTACCAAGGGGCCAGCGTATAAGCTGCAGACTTGCCCTGCGGCTGGTTCTGTTAAGCCAGTTAATGGATTCCTAATATGATGGATTATGGCTATAATAAATCACCCCAGAATCATCTTCTGCCAAAAGACAATTCTCTGCCTGTTCAAGTCAAAATGTTTCATGAGGCGAAGCAGAACGTTGCTCATGCCCGTTATCCTCGATGTGGCAAACATTCCATAAATCGTGAACCGATTTAGTAACACGAAACCTCCACCTCCATATGCGACTCCTCAACCACCCAAACCTTCACACTCGCCCCATCCTTCCAACACATTCGCAACCTGTGTACTCGGACACAAGGCGAGACCCAGTAGCGCACAGAAAAAAAATCATGTCCCACTGTCACGACGAGCATTCCGGCCACGGGCACGACCACGGCCATGGCCACGACGAGCATGACCACTCGGACGACATAACGCCGGCGTTGCAATTCTCGCTCTACCAGCACGTGAGCTTCGACGACATCACGACGCTCAACGAGGCGCGGTTCGGGTCCGGCAAGGCCATCGTCAAGAAGACGTGGGCGGAGAGGCTGGCGGAGGAGCCGGAGCTGGTTAGTGATGCGGATGAGCAGCTGCTTGTAAACGTGCCGTATGTGCCTTTCTCTCATCTCATACTTTCCACTTATATCCCGAGAGACCATTTTACACCGCAACCACCGCATCTCATACCAACCTCAAATCCCTTCCCCCCTAGCCAAGATGCAATCAACTCAAATATGGCCAAACGAACTCTACGAAACCTGCCTTAACTAACCGCCTCAGATTCACCGCCCAAATCAAGCTCCACGCCATCTACCTCCGCACAGCCAACCACCCGTCGGCGCCCAAGACCCTCAAGGTCTTCATCAACCGCGACGACCTCGACTTCAGCGCGGCGGAGGAGTCGACGCCCACGCAGGTCTTCGAGCTGTCGCAGACCTCGGACGTGCAGGAGATCCCCGTCAAGCGCGCCCTCTTCGGCAAGGTCCAGCGCCTCACGCTCTTCTTCGTCGACAACTTCGGCGACGGCGACGAGGACGCCAGCCGCATATCCTACCTCGGCTTCAAGGGCGAGTGGATGCGGCTCGGCCGCGCCCCGGCCAACATCCTGTACGAGGCCGCGGCAAATCCGAGCGACCATGCGCTGAAGGGGACGGGGGTGAACCAGGTTGGCAGCGGGATTGGGGGAAGGGGGAATGGGCTTTAGGGGAACATTGAGACGAAGCGAGTAACGTGACGGGACTAATTAAAAGAAGCGAAGCATTCTAGAATGCAAGGTGTTTAGATGTGAGGTACACGTTCAACCTACTGGTTCCTCAAATGCGTTCACGGTTCAAGGCTTGTTACGAAGAAATGCCAAATCTGATTCGCGGGAGCCCGCGTGTAGCCCGTGTACAATCTAATTGTGTACAAGGGACAGGGAGATCCCATACCATTCTCCTTTAGTTATGATGCCGTCATATCCCTATACCTCCAATCATTGTCCATCTGCTCGGTCCATGCCCACCCGTCTTCCAGCGAAAGCTCCCTCGCATGCTCCGCCGTCTCGTCACACCGACCCAAAAGCAAGACTATTCCGCCTCCATCTATATGCAAAATTATGTCTAATCTTAGCATGCCGTTTTACACCTCCTCGCTAGTCGTCTTGCTGGAGAGGAGCGTAACTTCCGCTGCTCGCGCTGCCGTTGTCTCTATTACGCCCGACCATTCGTGAAAGCCAGCCCCCAATACCGGCGCTCTGGTTGCCGCCAGATGGTGCTTGCGGCTTGCCATCTACAATATCTGGCGGGTCGAGGTCCAACCCGGGAATGGCGCTGTTGGGGCCGAACACGCCAGGTCGGGTTCGATAATCGATAGATCCAGAGGGTGACCCGTGCCCCATCAATGAGCCCGTTTCTGGGCGTAGATTGGGAGTACCGATGACGGTAGTGGCATCACCGAAGAGGGAATTCATATCCTCAAGCCGAACACCGCAGGTTTCTGGGTAGATGAAGTATACTATGAATGGTTAGCTGGGGCACCGAGAAAGCTAGACGTTACCTTGATCGACCTACCAACAACGAAACTGACTGCACAGAAGAACGCATGAACTAGATAAAGTCGCCATTGGATCCATTCTTGCAGAATGGGAGTCATTTCGCCAACCAACCAGTTGAACGCCCAATTCGTGGCTGTCGACAAACTGGCTCCCTTTGATCGGATGCTCAGCGGAAGAATCTCTGGGGGATAGAGCCAAGGAATCGGACCCCACGAGTATCCGAACGCAGCGTTGTATATCATGACGAATATGACGACACAAGTCGGGGTCCACTTGACATCTAGATAAATGAAGTAGGATATCATAGACAGCGAGATGGTCATTGCCACCGCGCCACTCAGAAGTATAACCCGACGGCCCCATGAATCCACAATGTACCACGGGGGAATGGTCGATAGGAAATACGTAATGCCGTTGATTCCAGTCATGAGCACGGCGTCGTGGCCGACCCAACCCGCCGACTCGAAAACGTACGGAGCATAGTAGGATATGACGTTGATACCATTCAGCTGGGCAAGACCTTGAGCCGACATGGCGATGAATACCCGTGTGCGGTATTTGCGAAACATCTCGGCGTAAGTCCGCTCGCCTTCCTGTCGCTGGAGCAAAACGTTCATCTTGATTTCGCGGAACTCCTCTCTGGCTTTGGCATTGTGAATATCACCGCCACCGTAGAGATTCGCGATGACGATGATGCCCTCCTCGTCATGGTCGTTGTCGAGCAGCCATCTGTCATCTCGTCAGTATCATTGCTGCTGTGCGGACATTAGAGATATTTACCTCGGAGACTCGACGATGACAATGCTTCCTAGAGCAAGCAAAGCGCCCATGATACACTGCATTCCGAGAGGAATACGCCATGAAGCATCACTTTCGATGAAGCCGCAGAAATAATCAACCCATACAGATGTAGTGTAACCAATGATGTTCCCGGAGAACTCTATGCACGCGAGCTTGCCTCGATTGTGCGGGGGAGAGATCTCCGACTGATATACCGGCACGATTGTGGACAGAGCACCAACTCCTAGACCAGCGATGATTCTTCCAAGCATCATCATCGGCATGCCATTTGCGATGGTCTGCAGGGCGCCGCCCACGAAGAATATGCAGGATCCATATAGAATTGTTCTCCTTCGACCAATGATGTCCCCGACTCGACCAACAGCAAGAGACGATATGAAGGCACCGATTTCGAGGATAGCTACCATGGTGCCCACCTGGGCTTTCGAAGGCTGGTTGAAATAGTCTTTAAAGTACGGGCCGCTGAACGTAGCTCGGGTCAGCGATAACAGTTTTGGAAAGGAGGGACGGGCGTATAACGTACGTGATGATACCTGACATAACACCCTGATCATATCCGAAAAGGAAAACGCCCAATGAAACGAAAATACTCGTGAAGTAGCTAAGATGCCTTGTTAGTAGTGTATCGTAGCAACGATAAGGCTCTTGATGGAACGCACATTAGGGGCCGACCCGTAAGGCCGTGGATAGAGCGGCCTGCCATGCTTGCGATTAGACGCGCCAAGCGAGTCGGACGTCTAGGTGCAATCTCTGGTATCTCGATTGCCTCCTTACTAACGACTCCAGCATAGGACGGTGACCGGCTATGACGACTAGGGGAGGATTGAATCCGCACGCGTTTTTGCTTGGGAGGCCTTCTGACTATGCCAGCGAGCAGCTCGTCATGAAGATCACCAGTCAACTGGATGCGAAGAGGGTCTTCGTCTGCCAACTGCTCACCGATGTCCCCGGTGTCGGTCCAGGACGACTCGGAGTCGGAGTCGGCTGAGGACTGCCGGGAGTCGTAGCGATTGTGGTGGCCGGCGTCGCTCCGGTCGGATGCAAGCAATGACGTCGCCTGCTCACTTTGGTCCGAACGAGAGGGCAGGGTCCGGAGGGGGATGTTGGACGGCAATCGGCTGGGTTTTGGGAAAGGAATCTTGGGCGGTAATGGGGCTGTTTAGCAGCAGCTCCCTTCTGCAAGAAGATAGGGTTTGACGTCGGGACGAAAGAATGTTGGGAGTTTATTGTGGTTCTTGGTCGGAATCGAGTCAATCAAGGTCTGCTGGGCCGAGCCGGCTTCTGCAGCATCTGGAATAGGCGACAATCGAGTTGGGGGTGGTGGAGGGGTGGGGTGGAAAATGGACTAGGTTACTAACTAGGGGTCAGATTGGCTTGAGGCGGGCGCGCTTTTAGTGGATGGGCCACACTGTAAGGCGGAAAGTTACCGTGGCTTTGGCGGGTATGGCCAGGCCAGTGACTTGAGCGCTATAAGTTGGGTGGTGGTCAGGCTACCAAATGGAGAGCCCAGACTGCTGTGCCGTGACCGAATGCCAACCAAGATGATGGATCTGTATTCGTCAAAAGATCCACCGTCGACTGCACCACGAGATATCAGATGGCTAGTGTGTGGTCGAATTTAGTCTGCGCAGATTAGACGAAAGGGGGCAGAGGAACAGACACAATGAAGGTCATGTGTTCTAGAGGAGACGGGCAAAAATGGATGGATGCGCTGAATGATGCTGATGATACTGATGGTGATGATGATGACTGGGACCACGCGACCTCCTTTTCCTCCCTCGAGACACTTTTGAACAACGAAGTGCTAAAGTCACTGAGATTGGGATGTTCCGGGCTCAGCGCAGGACAGGTGCACAGCAAAAGCAGGGTCTTGGCCCCCGGCCAAACCCTGGCACGCAGAATTGCTTGCCTGCCAGACAGCCGTGCCAGCCAACCGGTCGACTCGGCGAAGGCTGGGCAGGAGAAAATTGGACCCTCTGTGCGTCTCGCATATTCCTCAGGATCTACTGGGCTTTCATGAGGTGGGGGTTGTCTAATGTTTTGTCTGGGAATACCCGTGGGGGACAAATGATCCCCAAAGACCCTGGAATAAGAACCTTGTTCTCGTCGACAATGAGGCTGAATTTGATTGTCGAGCTTGACTTGGACTACTGCTTTGAGATGTCTCGAGCGGTCTTCTCTGCTTATAGACCATGGCAATGGTAAGACAGAATACCGACGCTGATGACCTACACCGGAAAAGTCCAGCTACTATTGAGAGACTGTTGGACTGTCAAGTGGGTTGTAAAGAACAGTGCCGCTTTATCATCTGGATATTCAAGTACATGCCTAGCTATTCAGGGAATATTATAACGAATATATCGTAGAAAATCAAGATATTCGAGTATCTATTCACGGGAATATTGTTATGAATACATTATCAAATATTATGATATTCAAGTAGCTATTCACAGGAATATCCATCGGGGTTGCTGAAAAGATGAGAGGGATGCTTTAGAGGGGTTTCCACACAGCACCTGCATGAATACCGTTCACAATCAATAGTCACCACCTGCGACCAAGAAGTGGATGTGAACCTTGACTTGCTCTCTAGCTCTGCCCAGCATGCAGGAGATGCAAGAGGGTTTGGTATGAGTGCTTGACTTTCAAAATAGCCTCGAAGCTCTGGACGAGTGGATCCAAGATCCAGATCTGGCCAGTAGGTCTCGTGTGTAGCGGAGCACTTGCTCGAGGAGATTCCACGTCAGCTCAAAGTTCTAGGCCCTATCGTACTTGCGAAGATCTCGAAATATTTTGAGCTCGGTTGCTATTAAAAACCGTCACGCCCGTCGCCGCGGAGGAGAACTGGGACAAGCCACGACTAACAAACTCGTGCGTCTGTCGGGCTTGGCTGGCGGATTGGCTACCGTTCCTCGACTTTTGCAGCACTGCCACATGCGATCAACGTCAGCCTGAGGCGATATGTCGGCCAATGCTCAGAAGAGCGAACCCCAAAGTTCCAGGCCAATTTATCTTTTTCAGCAGGTGTTGCACTCGACCGCTTTGCTGGTCGAAGTCGGAACCGTCTCATGCCACTAGGTGCCCGGGTTTGGCATTCCCAGATGTGACATCGGCCAAGTCAGTAACCAGTGGACGAACTCTAGGACGTTCAGCAATTGGTGTTGCACCAGGGTTTTGCTACAGAGCTCCCTTGGCCACACAACAGGGACAATCCATGATGTACTGCTTCAGACAACGTTGGGTAGGCGCTTGGCTGGGACTTGCTAAGCCTTCTGTACTTTGCTCAATCCAACAATGCGCTGCCGTCTGGAGTCTTTAGATCGGTGGCGAAAAGTATGACCGCCACGATTCCTGCAGCTCGCAGACGCGGGCAATTGTACTTTGGCCAGCAGGAGTGGCTGAAACGAAGCATCCCTGCCAATTCGCGGGGACGCTAATCTGTGCAGACCACTCCAAAAAGCCGGATTAACTTGCTTTCTGTCGTTGAAACATGCCTTAACCTTGGTCGAAGGCTCTTTTGGGGTTATCGTAGGCCTCCTGGGCGATGCCGGGCCAGATGCTAAACGACTCTATCCAGCGGATCTTTGACCGGTATCCAGGCACGCCAGGCAATGCAGAGGCAAATCTAGTTACATGTGCGAACAAAAGCTGGCTTGGCTGGCAAGCTGGGGCGAGCCGTGCCATGTTCACCACCGCGTGCCAGAGCAAAATCGGAGGACACGTGCATTGATGGTGCCGATCACTTGCCTCCGTTGAACCGCTGGGCCGTTACAAGGGGTGGAGCTTTAACTTTTCGATGGACTAGCCTTGGATGGCGGCGTTTGGGTTCGGATTCGGTGGAGAGCATAAACCCTTTGTTTGCTAGGAATGGCACCAGCTCCATCAGGACGAGTGAATGAACGCAATCATGAACTATTCAAGCGTATGTAACTAGTAGACAGATTGATACGAGTGGTGTGCGAAAGGTAAGCAAAGAAGCGCGGGGAGCGGAGGGATGGCCCAGGGTAGCTAGCATGAGGGGCCCGATGTAATTGCAATAATAAGACTAGAAATTTGATGATGCGAAGTGGAGGGCGAGGAGCACATCATCCATCACCCATCCCTTGTTGGTGACTTTCGGGAAGACGTCAATTGTGCTGGGTGAAAGCCAGGGCTTCAATTGCTGCAAGACAGAGCTATAGTCGTCATTATACCCCCTTCGCATTCTCTCGAACCCCCCCCCCCCCCCTCTTCCCAGAAACCATGATGCCACATGCCCCATTGCTGGTGAAGGTTCAGAGCGTTGTCCGTATGTACTACGTAGTATGTATGTGTGTGCGCACTGGTTCGACCAGACAAACAAGGTTCTGGCGCCGACCGAGGTGAGACCTTTCGGGTTATGAAAGCTTCCCGTGCTGTGTGCTGTATGCAGATGCAATGGCAGGGATGGAGATGGGAAGCGGAGGCCAGGGATTGCAAGGTGTTTGATGGAAGATTTCCATAATGATGAGCCACACTCCAAGCACCACGACGTGGCCCAAAAAGGGCAGTCGGTGGCCAAGAGGCATGCCGCCCCCAGCTCGACGACCCGCCCGCCCTCCTCTCCAGCCCATCATGCATTGAATCTCTCAAAATTAATCAGATATTACCTGGCGAAGAAGCAAGTCGCACATACAGACGCATCCCTACTTGCTTCGTACATTAGCATTGCCGTCCGCTGTGGGGATTTTCTTCATCTTCTTTCTTCGTCATCTTCTTCTTCCTCCTCTTCTTCTTCTTCCCATTTTCCCGTGCTTCGCTTTGCATCCCCTCGCAGGCAAATCAGAAAAAAGAAGAGTGAAGGGGAGAGTGATTCAAAACAGCAGACCACCCGGTGCTAGGACGATACACTCATTTCACTTTCCCGCACTCCAAATCTCGAAGCGATACGACTTTGGCCCCGGGGGGTTAGGATATTCTACTGAAGTAAATTACGCCTCCGCAACCCCCTTTGCCCAATCGCAGGCCCGAGAGCTCTAGCGTCGCCTGGTCGGCAGCCCACTTTTCTCGCTTCTTTTGTTCCTGCCTTAACAAGGCCGGGACCTAAACTAAGGTAGAGGTAACCGGCTCTCCAGCTTATATTGCACCCACAGCCGCTAGAAAAACGGTTTCCCCCCACAACCACAACAAACCTGCCATATCACAACCCGTTCACGCAACGCAAACATTCGAACGAGACCCGATTTTCGAATTGCCTCAATCTTCGCGCGAAAGAAATCTGCTGGGAGGGAAAGGAATAGGCGCTCATCAATTACCTGAAAGAAGCACAGAGTTTTTCGGGAAAAAGCAAGCTTGGACGGAAGCGCGAGGTTGGGGGAGAATAAATTGACCTCTCCACCTTGGAAAACCAGCCACCAAGGCCACCAAGGCCAGCAAGCTTCTTCAAACCTTGACCACCACGAACTCGACCTCGAACCTGCAACATCGACGGAGAAGAACGAAAAAGTCAGAGTGCAAACCCGGCTTTTATCAGCTCAAATTGTACACATAACGAAGCGATCCCCAAGGGCCTCTCAGGACAACGCTTTTACTCTACGCCGCATGCGCCATCGAAAAACGGTCTGAAACACCATTCGGCACCACAGCTTACAAAAAGGCTGAGAGCCAGGAAATCAATTGGAGCTTGGATTTCACCGAGAAACTGCTTCTGAAGAAGAGCAGGAAGCCACAATGGGGTCCACGCAGTTTGGAAACTTCTTTGTAAGCTTCATGCAATTCCGCATTGTGCATGTCGCGGCTTTGGCTCGGATGGCTAACCCGTCCTGCAACAGAACTTCTGTCGAGACTCGACGTTACCGATCTGCAATGTACGTCCGCACCCGCTTTCAATGCATTTCTCATCCACGCGGCTGTGATACTAATCTACCAACCTGCAGGTGCTCTCTAACAGCCATAATCAAGATGGTCCATGGGGAGGTTGCGAGTTGAAGGGAATCCAATTGAGCAACGGCCGGAAACTAGGAAACTTGGGTTCGATCCTCGTCTGCGGCCTCGCCATCTTGGCCACCATATATCTGCTGCTCAGGTCGGAGCGAAAGAAGGCAGCTGTTGGCAGGAGGTACGTCTTCGATCGCCCCGAATTTGCAGCCTTGCGACCGTTTGACTAACACAGCTTTCTCAGGGAAATGCAGCTGTTTCTTCTCGGATACATCATCATTAATATCTGCGAGATATTCACCGTTGGAGAGTTCCCGTTGAGCAGCACGGTTCGAATTGTATGTTGCTTCCTTATCTTGCTTGACCTTAAGACTCAAAAATTACACGATGGCTACTAACCCTGGATCATAGGCGTTCACTGGCATCCACATTGGAATGATCATTGCCACGACTTGGATATTGATGCTCAATGCTGTTGTTGGCTATCAAGTCATTGATGATGGCACCCCGCTCTCGCTAGGACTGATGGTCGCCTCTGCAGCAATCCTCCTAGGCGGCACGCTTTACATCACTCTTGATACCGGCTTTTCGTGGACTGGGTACTGGGACGACAGCTATGATGCGCCACGAAACCGACATATTGCGCTCTACGTCTTGTATCAGCTGGCGCCACTCATCTTCCTCGTGGCCTTCCTCGTCCTCGAGATCGTTCTTGTCCTCCGCATTCTAGGGGAGAAGCGGCCAATGCTCTACTTGGCTGGCGCTGCGGTTCTGTTCGCGCTCGGTCAGATCTTCAACTACGTTGTGAGCCCCCACATCTGTAATGGAACCAACGGCAAGATTGATGGCGCCCTCTTCGAAACACTATTCACTTTCCTTTCGGTAATAATGATCTGGGTCTTCTGGTCCAGCATTACCGAAGACGATTGGCCAATGCCTGCCGGAAATACCTATCCTTAGAGCGGACGATCTTGTCTTCCTGTTAATTGTATTGGGGGGGATGGGACGCCCGATAATCCTTTCAAGTCCCACGGATCCGGAGTTTTATGGAGGCCACGGCGATCTTGGTGGCAGTTTCTCGTCGCTCATTGAATATCGGCGACCGGTCTCTGGTCGAACGACAGCCATATTTTGACGCTGTAGCATTTTATGAGAAAAATGAGGGGGGGCACATTTGGCATTTTTATTTTACTTCGATGCCCTCGACCTACCACCACACACATACCACCACACGAACCCTACGGGCATTTGGAAACCTGCGCCGATGGGAAGAGTTGCATAATCTCCTCCACCGCGACGTTGGATTGATGGACGGAATTGGCTTTGCTGAAGCGAAAGGAGGAAGCGGGGGGGGGAGCACCCGTCTTTGCATTGTTTACATGCTCTGATGGGTTGGTGGCCCGTTGAAGAGGCTTTGTATAGCGACTGAACTTTAGACATGACTTGCAGTAGTAGTAGTAGTAGTAGTAGTTATACCCCGGTTGAGCGACTAATGCATATGAGGGTCGTATGATAGAATCGATTTGGCTTGAATATTTATGAACCATCTTTCTTGATGCTTGTGGCTTGAAACGTTTGATGTCAGCCTAAATCGTGCTAATACAATACTAGGCATGATCAATTATTTTGCGATTTCGTGCCTACACCAATTGTCCACTCTCTACAGTATGCCCCGCTCTGATTGGCTGGGCAAAAAAATATCCCCAAGTACAAGGCTGTGATCTTTTACTGTGTAGCCTCGTCCCACCTTTGTTAATTATTTCCTAGACACCTCCCGCACCCTGCGGTCGAGCATACCTTAACCCATATAACACTTCGGGTTTTCACTTCAAAGACGATTGAATAGAGCTGAGAACCTTTATACATTCGATCATGGCCGACTCGGACGGCGAGTACGTCGCCGATGGCATGTCGGACGACGACTTCCTCGACCACCAAGTCACGACCGAAGAACCACACGACACGCGATCCTCCAACTCGAGAAGCAAACGCAGCGGCAAGAAAGGCCGTAAGGCCGGGCGCTCCAAGGCAGCATGGGAAGATGTCAAGCGCAGCTGGGAGACGGTGACGGAAGGTGTGGACGGCAGCTTAGCAGTAGGCGAGCGGTTGGACGCCGAGAAGCGGAAGCGGCTGCTTCGTGACACGACGCCGCTGCAGCGTGGAATAATCAGGCACCTGATGCTGGTACTGGACATGTCATTCGCCATGGCCGAGAAGGACCTGCTGCCCACGCGGTACCGGCTCACCATCACGTACGCCATCGAGTTTGTGCGCGAGTACTTCGAGCAGAACCCCATCTCGCAGCTGGGGATCATAGCGATGCGGGATGGCGTGGCGGTGCGGATCAGCGATATGAGCGGCAATCCGACGGATCATCTGGAGCACTTGCGGGAGTGGGAGGGACAGGAGTCGCAGGGAAATCCGAGTTTGCAGAATGCGCTGGAGATGTGCCGTGGAGCGCTGTTGTATGTCCCCCTGCCTATCTTGGCCGGTGGAATCTCGCTGACGGAAGCCTTAGCCATGCCCCCTCGCACGGAACGCGGGAAGTTCTCATCATCTACGGCGCTTTGCTGTCGAGCGATCCGGGCGATATCCATGATACTATCAACAACCTCATCACCGACCGCATACGGGTCTCTATAGTGGGGTTATCTGCCCAGGTGGCCATCTGCGCAGAGCTGTGCTCGCGGACCAATGCCGGTGACGGCGGCCAGTACAAAGTGGCTTTGAACGAGGTACATTTTCGAGACCTGTTCCTGGCCATCACGACACCGCCCGTTACAAGAACAGAAGTGCAGAACGTGCCGAGCCTCCTCATGATGGGCTTTCCATCCCGGACGCTCGCCCCCGGCGACAGCTCAAGCTACTGCGCCTGTCACAACAAGCCCTTTCGTGAAGGCTACCTCTGCACCCGTTGCAGCACGCGCGTCTGCCGCTTACCATCGGAATGTCCGGCTTGCGGTTTAACACTCATCCTATCCACTCATCTCGCCCGCTCCTACCACCACCTCTTCCCGCTCCGCAACTGGGTCGAAGTGTCCTGGGCGCAGGCCGAAAGTTCAAGGGCCTGCTACTCGTGCCTGGCGCCGTTCCCCGAGCAGCCGAAGCGCCAGTCTGCGAAGGGCAAGGAGAAGGCGCAGGATGCCCCGTCGAAACCCGAGAGCAAGGGCGTTAGCGAGAGTGGGCGTTACGCATGCGAGGTATGCGGGCAGCATTTCTGTATCGACTGCGATGTGTTTGCCCACGAGGTTATTCACAATTGCCCCGGCTGTCAGAGCGACACGAGGGGCACGCAGGTCGATGCCGTGGAGGTCAACGGGAATCATCACACGAACGGGGCGATGGCGATAGATTTGTGAACCAAAAATCCTAGATAACGGCGTTTCAAGGCGAGGGAGGCATCAAGCTCCGGGACACGGCAAATCTCGATCAGGTATTCAGAGGTTTTAATTTCCTTCTTTTGATTTTCTTTTTTTTGGCATGTTGGAATATATAATCATCACGGCCGGGCTACGAAGAAACTAGCAAAGCAAAAGTTGCAAGGTGTCAATTTGGCTACCTAATTATATACTGCATATGTATAATCTCAAATAAAACCCCCGAAGCCCTCGAAGAGAGAGCATGCTTCGTCATGATTCACATATATCATTTCACCCACGCACCCTCACATATACTCTCTCTAACGGAGAACATGAGTGGTCCGGTATTGTTAGTATACCTTAGAGATTGCCTCTCTCAGCCTGCTCGCGCTCGATGGCCTCGAACAGACTCTTGAAGTTGCCAGCACCGAAGCCGTCAAACTCGTTCCGCTGGATAATCTCGATGAATACCGTCGGGCGGTCCATCAACGGCTTGGTGAACAGCTGCAAGAGGT
This sequence comes from Reticulascus tulasneorum, assembly GCA_001557505.1. Taxonomy (NCBI): domain Eukaryota; kingdom Fungi; phylum Ascomycota; class Sordariomycetes; order Glomerellales; family Reticulascaceae; genus Reticulascus; species Reticulascus tulasneorum. The sequence continues at coordinate 2,852,255 of LSAX01000003.1, read as the reverse complement.
AACCCTGCTCATCATAATCCATCAGGATGTTTAGGCGCTGGATCGTCTCAAACTCCTCCTTCAGCTCCCAATTCCGCTTCTCTGTCTTGAGGCGCTTGCGCATCATGTCGTAGTACGCGGGGGGCACGTTGATGAACTCCACACCGCGGGCACGGAGCGCCGAGACCGCCTCGAGGATGTTGGGCGTCTGGAGGGCGATGTGCTGGATGCCCGGACCGGAGTTGAAGATGACGTACTCCTCGATCTGCGAGCGCTTCTTTCCAGGGGCGGGCTCGTTGATGGGCATCTTAACCATGTTGTTCTCCGAGGCCATGACGATGCTGTTGAGCGCCGAGAACTCGGTCGAGATCTGCGAGTCGTCGACCGACCAGAAGCGGTGGAACGAGAGGGCCTGCTCGTAGAAGGCGCAGGCGGCTACCATCTCGTTCCAGTCCTGGTTGCCGACGCAGTGGTCGATGCGGGCCAGGGGCACGTTAGGTGCCTTGATGACGGAGGTGGATGGCTTGGCTGCTCGGAAGCCGGGGAGGAAGGGCCCGGAATAGTCATTACGGGAAATCAACGTGTGAGTCGTGTCTCCGTATGTGCAGATGACGGCGGTGGTCACATTTCCGTGGTCACCGTCCTGGATGACCTGGGGAGCCTGGACCGAGATGGCGCCTCCCTGGATGGCCTTGGCGTATACGCCGTCGACATTGTCGACTTCAAAGGCAACATCCTTCACAGCGTCTCCGTGCTTCTCCAGATGGGCGTGGATCTCACGCAGCAGGTCATGGTCTGCGGCGGAGATGGGCTCATCCTTCGGGAGGTGTGCGGACGACCGTACCGGGGATGTGAAGACGAACCGAATATCGCCGTTCGCCACGACGTAGGAGGCGATGTATCGGCTACCAGTCTCCAGGCCCCTGTAGGCGACGGTTTCGAAACCGAAGAGGTTGGTGTAGTATGCGGCTGCTTGCTTCGCATTTCCGACCCACCAAGTTACGTGGTCGTAGCCATGGAAGTTGGTGACGGAACTCTGCACTGCGAAGCCATCATCTTGCGGTGTCGCGGCCGGGTAGGTGGCCGTTTGTGGAGGAGAGTCTGTGAGGGCAGAAGGGGACATGGACACTCAGCAATTAATGGAGGTAAGCCCCGGGTAACAGATAGATAAGAGTACGGTTGATATTTGGAGGTCAACGGAGTGGCCAGTTGACGCAACTAATTGTATAGACAGTACAAAGGATGGGGCTGGGTATAAGAGGAGAATTGGATGCTCTCGCAATTCCGTGGATGGCTGAAGTAGGTTTCCGCGCTTTATGTACCATGGCCACACTGCCCACGACCCTTAGACCGAAGCGATTTCAGAATAGACATCAGTGACCCACCGTAACCTTCCGGAGATAGAAAACAAGAAGCTTCTGCTTTGCCCCAGAGGGGGCACCATCTGATACCTATCGGTAGGCACTTCGGATGCTGGCAGGTCGGCATGCGGGGCTCCCTCTTACTTCATGTCAGCTTGCGGGCCCCCGGAGCAGCAATGATTAAGCATGGCCAGCGACCTAGAGGCCAAATCCCCGGCAAAGTGGCACCCGAAGTAGAAGGAGACAATAGTATCAAAGATACATGTGGTGAGATTCGAGGGCGCGGAATGCCGCCTAGCTTGGGATCGCCCCAATTGAGCCGAGAAAAGCCGCCGGTGCCCGCCTTCCGTCGACGGCCATTTTTGGTTGTCCCCACCAGGTTGAGGAATCAACGGTCGTCAATACACGCTGACAAAGTGAGTTTAAAAACAGCTCAAGCCTAGGATGGCCGTTGATTCCCTAATGCCGAAAGCATTCTGGGATTAGGCTTTGCGCAAGGGTTCCCCTTGGAACCCATGACGGCATGCCTTATCATGCTGAAATAGGGTGTCCTAACCGCTGTCTTTCGAGCCAGGTCGAGGCCACACTCCGACACCTTTCGTATCCGCATCCTTGTTCACATTGAAACTTGCCCTTTACCGATAAAGGTGAACCATTCGGCGTGCAATTTTGGCAGGTAGAATTGTCGTCCTCGAGGTTGGTATTGAGAGCACCTAGATAGCCAGAACACCATCATACTCTCGAACATCGACCAGTTCTCGACAGTACCTGAACCCTATTCCTCAGTCCAAGGCAACATGGCGGCCATTTCATTGAGCAGGCGCGATATCAACGTCCTGGACAAGATCAAGGACCCGGAATCGAATCCTTTAGCAAATCCACTAATCGACTCTTCGCTGCCGCGCGATCCCCACATAACAAACGCCGCCTTGTATGAGCGAGTTACACAGAGAGAACGAGATATTGTCTTAGCCATACAACAGCTTGAGCTTCAGATGGCGGGCTTGAGGCCAAAGACTATCGCTGAGCCGATTGAGGAGTACAAACATCTCCTGTCCAGACTGGATGAGTTGATATCCGAGCATCCGAACTATGCCAGCGCCAGAAACAACAGAGTGCAAGCACTAAGGCGGCTGTATGGCGACACCATGCTGCTGGGAGATATCCCACAAACGCCGCAGCGCCTCATCCGAAACCCCGATCCAAAAGAGCAACGGCAAATGGCGACATCAGTGCTGGGAGATCTCGAGACTTCAATTGCGCTACTGACACCTCGCCCCTTGTTCGCAGCGATTTCCCCTCAAGCAGCAAAGACCCTTGCTCTCTCCTTCACACAGCGGGCGGCCATCTACCTTACAACCTCGAAGCATGTCGACGGAAATGACGTCGCCGTGGACGAGGCGAGGCGTGAGTCAAACTGGGCCAAGATCGATTTCGAAGAGGCAGCTTCCCAGGAGTTTGCTATGGGCGGTCGTTATGGGAATGAGATTGCTAAGGGTCTAGCCGTGAGCACAAATCCCACGGCCAAACTCTGTGGACAGATTGTTCGGGAGGCGATGAAGAAGGAATATGGCTCGGACTTCGGCGCCTAGTCGGATGACTTGGTACTGTATTTAAAAGACTCGAGGATGGACTACTTCGACGTGACTGAGAGGATCTATATCTATTTTGGCGTATTGGATGGAGGGAGCATCATGCTGTTTTCTTCGATAGCCCTAGTCGCCTAGCAGAAGAAGCTTATTAGTATTTTGTAAACAGATAATGAAAAGGACGGCGATTGAGGCCCAAATCCTTGGGACACATTGCCTACCTTAAACCAGCTTCAATCGTCTCATTCGTCGTTCTTCCCAAAGCTTTCTCTTCCCGACTGATTCTCAAAGTTGCCGCAGAGACTCCGATAATGACCGCGAAAATAGGGTCAACAGTCCTAGAGATGATGTACGCAGGAGCCGGCATTATGGGCAAGAGTGTGAATAGCTCTCCTACACAACAGGAAATTGAATTATACTGATGTTCTTCGAGGAATGGGATTAGCTGGTGAGGATTGGCTGTCTAAAGGCTTTTGGGACGGATGGGGTGGAAGTAGTCCGAAGCCGGCCCACTTCTTTTCTCATAAGACTTTACCACGTGACATGACAGCTGCACGTGAAATTCGCTTGCCGAGTTTTTACCAGCCCACAACCCCAATTTCTGGTCAAATTCACGCCTAGGGTCCAACGGCGACGAAACTTCTCAACTGCAACTTTCCACATCGACATTAGGACAAGATGAAGTTCCTCAAAGTCGGCCGAGTCGCCATCATCACCCACGGCCGGTATGCAGGCAAGAAGGTACGAGTTCCGCTGCATCCTTCAATTCCGTGCGAGAGTATTGGCAGGTGATATTGGCGCGAGAGATGGGAAGGGGGGAGCTGCAAATGCCAACGTCAAGATATGCTGGATTGCCAACGAGCCGAACCTGACGCTAACACAATTCTCCTCAGGTCGTGATCATCCAACCGGTGGACAGCGGCAACAAGGCTCACCCTTTCGGCCATGCCCTCGTCGCTGGCATTGAGCGATACCCCTCCAAGATCACACGCCGCATGTCCAAGACGAGACAGGACAAGCGAAACAAGATCAAGCCTTTCGTCAAGCTCGTCAACTACAACCATCTGATGCCCACCCGATACACTCTGGAACTGGAAGGACTCAAGGGAACCGTCTCCAACGACACCTTCAAGGAGCCAAGTCAACGCGAGGAGGCCAAGAAGACCGTGAAGAAAGTGCTAGAGGAGCGATACACGAGCGGCAAGAACCGGTGGTTCTTCACTCCTTTGAGTACGTGACCTATGCTGCATCCTGTCCCCGAGCTATGAGATGAAATGGAAAACTAATATGTGGCTACAGGATTTTGAACGGTTCGTTTCTGCGCACGTCAATCGGATGGGGAGTTGGTTTGGCTTGTACTCCGTAAAAGAGCATTAGTTGGCATTTGAGATCCTCGGTATCAGGACTCCAATACGAAACCATTGAAATCAAGACCCGTGGACACTGTGATCCTGGAAGACCTAACCCTCATGACGAGTTCCTGAGTGTTCTAATTCTCGTTAGATCAGCTTGAGCGAATGCATGATCCCACAACAGAAGAGACGAATGAATATAAGCCATTTATTGGCACACTACCCGTTTTCACATGTGGCAGAGAGACGCGTAGCCAATGCACCCGTGTCATCGCATACGTACATGTCTATCTTCCTACGCCGTCTAAAGTACATCATATTATAACTTTCGTGATGCAAGCCATGCAACCGGACCCTGCGCTCTGCGCCGTTGCTTCTATAGCTGTACAAATGAACCCCATTCGCTCAAGCAAAAGTCAAATATCTCCAATTACGTAGATGTGCAAAGCAGCTCCGGACCAAGAATGAAAGATAGCTCGCCAAATATGTACCTGAAGGGGTTGACAAGATAAAGTATCGAAACTGAGAGCCTGACTTGAATTATGCTCTCAGTACAATGGAAACCAGCGCACTAAACCTTTCAATGGCTGCTTCCAAACTTGCCGCTCATCTCGTTGATCAGATTTGCCGGGTCGTAGTCCGGAGCGTACGTCGGTGCCAGGCCTCCAAGGAGGGTGAAAATGACGAACACGGATAGAACGATGATGCTGAGCTTCCGCAAGATTGGTCTTTTATTGCCAAACTCAGCCCATTGTCGGCCACCTTCGGCAACGTAGCCTTTCAACGATTCGTATCCGAGCTTGTAGTAAACCATGCCAGCAAGGGCAATGCCGTAGCCAAAGAACTGGAGACCAGTGACCTGAGTACCCCAGATGAGCATGGAGGCAGCCACGAGCATGACATCCTTGAGAACGCCGCAGATGGTGAGCACGACGGCGGAAGTTTTGCCAATCTGAACGCACAGTTAGCAACACGAAATGGAAATGCAGGCTCGGGCTGAAGTAACTTACCAGTAAGACGACCGATACATTCAAAGCGAATGCGCATACTCCATTCAGGAAGAAAGTGCCCAGACCGACGTGGTAGACCTCGACCATGGTGACTTTGGGGATCTCCCAGATCAGAGCCACCGACAAGTTCATGACGGCGCAAATGGGGGCGAAGTAGTAGACGGAAACCAGAGGGTCCATCTTGTAATCAGCAGAGCTAAGAAGTCTCTGGACCATGGTAAGACGAAGAGCCTCGAAGATAACTCCGCCAATCTGGTAGATGACTCCAATCCAGACAAACTTGATCTCTCCAAAGGATGCGAGAATGACACCGAAGACAATGACGGAGACATTGAGGAAGGTCTTCAAGCTTGGCGTAGAGACACCGAGAGCCCATCCAGCCAGGAGTACTGCAACTGGAGTCGTAGCCTGGGGAGTTTTGGGTTAGCAAGCTTTCAGAGGGAGTCATAAGATTGATGCCCACCTTCAACATTTGAATAAAGGCCACGGAGAGGTAGAGATAGGTCAAATTGCCGCAGATAAGACTCAAACTGAAGAAGATGCCGATCGGAACGATGGCTCGCACGTAGACACGACCAGTCATCTTAACAGTTTTTCTTCCATCGAGGAGGTGAGTCCAGCGTGCCAATATTTGGGTCATTATGGTCGCGAATGTCAAGTGGTACGTCGTGAGGATGACAGGATAGGCTTTGAATCTGTTAGCCATGCACTCCAGGCCCTGATGTTTATTCTGGTCGCCTTACGGAATTTCAGGGTATCGAGAATCCATTTGTTGAATAGAATGACCGAGGAGCTCACGGTGATCCAGGCACTACCGAGAACAAATGCATTAGCGAATGACTCTTTTCCCAAACAAGGTGCCATGTCACGGTTCTTACACCACGTAGACCGCCGGATGGACCCCAGACTTGAGAGATTGCGACTTCTCAGCGTCTGGATTGATCGTGGGGAGGATAGCGCCGTTGGATTCCGAGCGAGGCGAGTCGCCCGAAGTCCGTGTCTTTTCGTCGAGGCCCATTGTGAATGGTAGTCGGCTGCTGGTAGAGACTGAATACTACTAGGCAGAGACGAACGGTAGATTGGGTGAGGGGTTGAGGACGGTGATGTTGAGGAGAAAGAACGCGCAAGGAGAAAGCGAGCGGATAGGATAGCCTAGCACTTGGAAGTGGTCGTGGGGCAAACGACTCTAACAGTATGCAATTGGGGGGTCCCAGAATAAAAATAGGAGCACGCTTTACTCGGCAGCCGGAAGTACGAACAGGTACTTGTCGAGAGACGGCGTGCAGTGGGTGATGTAAAGGGCAAGAAAGGAAGAGAGAGCCTTGATCCTATCTGCGTGGTTTGGTTTGAGGGTTGGAGAGGACTCGTAAGTTCAAGACAAGGAAAAACAGGGTGAGCGAGCCGGGCAATTAAAAAAAAACCCGTGGTCGCCTTTTCCCTGCTGGGTCTGGAAATTGAAGTTCACGTTGACGCGAGACAGAGCTGGCCAATCCACGTAAGGGGGTTCCTTGGTTGGGAAGATACACATAATGGAGATCTACGAAGTACAGGAACAACAAGGGACACCCATGTGGGCGGAGGAGAGCGCAGTTTGCCATGTACCCGGTACGCGGGGCAAGCCGGGTGACATTGTGCCTAACAGCCCCTTTTGAAAATCACACCTTGCTTGAACAACGGAAGCAGAAATGAGTGCCACCCGACGTAAATAAATACAGTTAAACTCAAGAATCAACAGCTATATACTTGCGGTTCCGGCGAGGGTTTCCATCATTTTCCTTTATTTTTCAAACGGCCGTCCGTCGGACAAGTGTGTATTTGCTGCTGCCTGGGCGATGTGGTGAAAATCGGGAAAGCAGCAGTTTCTCACTTCTATCACTTGGCGCGCTGTCGGAAAAGTAGGTACCGTACCTTTTTACGCCATCGTCTCCAGTTCTCATCAGGGGGGTTCTCGATAGGGGCCGTAAAATTAGTGCAATCGGGGGGCAACGGGGTGGGAGCCAAAGGACCACGAGGCAGATCAAGCCCCCCTTTATCACTGAATTGCCCACGTTTCGACGGGCTGGGGGCCACAGCCAGTAGAAGTCATGGCAGCACGGATGAAATAAGGCGCCTGATATCCTTTCCAGATGAAATCCAGTTGTTGACTTTACACACCACATGCTAGTAGAGTATGTAGGTAGCACATACAGTGCCGTCGCTGATAAAAGGAGAGACGGGCCAGAATGTCACAGGTGGGATTGTTCGGCTACCCCCATTTGCTTGGACATTCATGCCCAGAGCGTTGTATTGCCTATCGTCTCATGGCATTGGGCCGTCGCTAGACACTCAGCCGGCAAATAAATGCTGAGTCGATCGATATACGACTCATCCTTGGAACAAAGAGGTCTCTTCGATTTTGCGGGTTACTACGGGACAGCCACCGAACTAAACTACGTGACCACCACTAACTGTACAACTTCGGCTTGCGGGTGACACCAAGCCCAGCGCCCGGCCGGCGTCACACGATTCGTGAAGAAAAGAGCTTGGTTGCTTGCCGATGGGGACTTTGGTGCTGACGTGTGCGGTCCCGCGTCCGTCCACAAGTGCAAAACGAACGACTCGCGGCCGTACGGCAACTGGAACTTTCGTACACAACGGAGCAGGAGGCAGTAGGCATGTAGAAGGCCCATACAACTAAGTCTGCCCGGAGGCCTTTCGAGGTCGCGGATCTAAGAGAGCAGCCTATTCATAGAATAATACGAGAAGCCTCAGTCGGAGCGACAAAAGAATGCATCTCGAAAGATCGTATAAGACGGTGGCAAGCACGCGAGGGTTGAAGTTGTTCGTATCGACAGCAATGTATTACTCAGCATCCGTCTACCCGTCACACACACTTTTCGGTTGTTGAATGACCAGCTATGCTTAGTCTAAGTGAAGCCACGCCTAACGTGCTACTTCTCTTTATTAGTGGTGTTTCGTTGTACAGCTGCCGAGGAATGTAAGAGCAGAGTCCTGAGGGGTTTGCCGCATTGCGACTGTCCCCTGCCAGCGTCGAACACGGCATCACTGCTCCATATCTCATGCAGCATGGCATGGGCTTCAGCCAACTTGCCGTCTTACTCCCGTTTGCTTCAGACCATGTCCCCGCCAGGACGTGCAAGCGTTGCTGTTAGTAGAAAGGCTGGTGTGTTTGGGAGGTACCTGATTCATCTCGTCCCCCTCCGAACTCGACGAGGTTCATGCTGGAGTGCTGGATGGCTTCGAGGCGATCCGATCTACACAGATCCAGTTTCACGTTTCAGGAAGTTGATGGAATGGTACATTATACCTGGTATTGTGGGAATTGTTGACTTGGCTTGACTTCTGACAATCGCGACCACGGCTCTAACAAACACCCCCAACTTGACACGCAAGTGGGTCGTAAAAAACAGTGCCGCTTTATCATCTGGAGATTCAAATACGTAGGTACCTAGCTACTCAGGGAATGCTATACGTATTCACTGGTAGCTAATGAATATATGGTAGACTATCGAGATATTCAAGTAGCGATTCGCGGGAATATTATAATGAATATGTCGTAGAATATCAAGATATTTAAGTAGTTATTCATGAAATTATGATGATGAATGTATTAGTGAGTATGTAGATATCAATAGAATATTTGATAACTTCTTTCCAACGGAAAGTTACCTGCAACTGGCATCTTTTCTTCCCACCAGTTAAGCGGCACTGTTTTTAATAACCCAGTTGATACCATACCTGTACACACTTGAAGCTCGCTAGCAAAGATCTCCAACAAAGGAAGTTTGCCCACTCTGGCATTGGTTCGGGGAGTGATGGTCAGGGGATACCCTGGAAGTGGGACAGAAGAGCCCCATAGTTGCTTTTCAACATGGACCAAAGGACCGAGAATTGGGAGTCTACATGTGACGATCAACTATGCGATGACATTAAAATGAACATCTGTTTCCCTTCTCCGGCAGATTGACAACAGCGCAGGGCATGAAAAGCATGCAGGGCTTTAGAATTGGCCGCCAAAGTCGTGGGGGTCCAAATTTCACAGTTGACGATCGTCCATAGGCGAGATGCAGAAAAAATACGGGCACTGGGGGCTGGTGACGGGACGGGAGACCGAGCGCTGTTTGTCTTTAGTTTGCCGACTTATAGGAGTCTTCTAAGGTAGTACATCTAAGACTAGCTCACAGAGCCCCAAGGGACCTGCGACTTAGTATGGGGTCCAAAGGCTCATCTCATCATGAATGTCTTCTTCATGGTGCGGAATAAAGCGCCAGGCCGATCGCGCGTTCGCCAGGCCCAGTCGACATGTAAACAAAGCGATCAACAAACTTTCATGTCCTTCGACGCAAGCAACAGTTGAAAGCATGGCTCGACTATGCAATCTAAGGTGGTGGTATCTGCCTTGGTATCTTGCATGGCCGTGTAATTGACATCAAATTTTATGAGATTGCGGTGAACAGGGTATTGCGATCAACTCGTGGTGGATTTGACTGGCTGCCGCGGGTGGAGGGTTGACCAACTGATTACGGTTGTTCAAACGCTCGAGCGCAAACTGGTGAAAAGAAGCACTCTTTGGCGCTTGGTGCGGAATAACTGTCCAGTGGCCTGCCAATGTTGCTGGATTCAGAGCCGGTGGCATGGAGCCCTAACCGTTGCAACCTTGAAGTCCCACCGACAAGACCAGATGCCAGGCTTGGCTATGGGGACGTAGATGAGATGGACGGGAAAGTGGAACTTGGCGCAGCCACATTATCTCCAAGTTGGCCGCTATGTACATACTTGTCATGCCTCATGTCTCATGTCTTGCCTTGTCTTGTCTAGAAACAAAGATAGACATCCGTCGGGATAGGGACGAGACCGGCCAATATGTGTCGAGAACATGGAGGGAAAACACAAACAGCCATCTACATAACCACATTACCTGACTGATGAGCCTGCATTCGAAATCCCAACATCACAACAGCCATCCACTGCTGGTGGAAGAGAGCGGTCAACAAGAGGATTAGGATTGGGATCAAGAGACTGGTAACCACCTGCTATTGGTACTACGTAGTAAAGACGCAACCAAATCAACGCCCAATCTTCTCCGTTGTGGCTACCCGTGGGGCATGTTCGATAGCACGAAATTGGTCAAGCGTTCGCCTCATTGCACTTTGGCCAGTGGTTTAAAGTTGCGGGCACACCACACCGACCAGGGGTTATTGTTTTGCCCCCCTTGGCGATGGAGGTGTGTGTGCTTCAATATCATATCTCGAGGATGGTGCACAAAGCCGGAACTTAACTAAAGGGTCCCTGTAAAAAATAATTTTAGCCCCTCCATTACGACTCCTTTTCCCGGGACCCCAAATACGACTGGGATTCATATCTACAGCAACCATCTTGACGACCCTTTGGCACCGGTCAACTCTCCCGCTCGATCTCTCGAAATTTCTGGGGCTTCAATTCCTCTAGCCACATCATCTACACAGAGACTGAAATCTGTACAATCGCTCCGCCCTTGTATTGGCGGTTCTTGTTTTCTGTACCCAGAATTCCAACACGAATACTCCCCCACCATGGGCGCTGACATGTGAGTTATCGCGACGGCAGTTCCCGAAAGCCTGGAGAAGTGTCTAGTTCGACCAGGCATGGCACCTGAATGCTAATATCCTTTTCCTAGTAACGTCGATGTCCTTATCATTGGCGCTGGACCGACTGGTCTAGGAGCTGCCAAACGTCTCAACCAAATCGTGCGCACTCACCGCCAACTCCGTACTGGCGGAGGTTTGGAAGGCTAACCGTGGGAAACAGGATGGCCCTTCATGGCTGATTTTGGACTCGAACGATAAGGCTGGCGGTCTCGCCTCCACGGATGTCACCCCTGAGGGCTTCGTAAGTTGCTTCTTCCGCCACCAGCCGTCGAGTTACCTTGGATCCTAACCGCTGGTGATAGCTCTACGATGTCGGCGGTCACGTAATCTTTTCCCACTACAAGTACTTCGACGACTGTATCGACGAGGCGCTGCCAAAGGAAGATGACTGGTACACCCACGAGCGAGTCTCGTACGTGCGATACAAGGGACTCTGGGTTCCTTACCCATTCCAGAACAACATCTCCATGTTGTCCAAGGAGGACCAGGTCATGTGCATCGACGGGCTCATTGATTCCGCCATGGAGTGCCGGGTTGCAAACACAAAGCCAAAGGACTTTGATGAGTGGATCTTGCGCAATATGGGCAAGGGCATTGCCGACATCTTCATGCGACCATACAACTACAAGGTCTGGGCTGTTCCCACGACGAAGGTAGGTCCAATGATGCTCCAAACTTGTCAGTGCTACGGGATGGTGTCTAACTTGCCACTAGATGCAATGCGCATGGCTTGGAGAGCGAGTTGCGGCCCCGGATCTGAAGCTCATAACCAAGAACGTCATCCTGAACAAGGTTGCCGGAAACTGGGGACCGAATGCCACATTCCGCTTTCCCGCGAGAGACGGAACCGGTGGTATCTGGATTGCGGTTGCCGATACTCTTCCAGAGGAGAAAAAGCGATTCGGCAAAAAGGGTGATGTTTCGAAAGTTGACGCCACGAGCAAGGTCGTCACCTTGAAGGATGGAACTACCATCAAATACGACAAGCTTGTGTCGACAATGGCTGTCGATGCGCTTGTTGAGAAGATGGGCAACCAGGAACTAGTCACCCTGTCGAAGGGTCTCTACTACTCTACCACCCATGTCGTCGGAGTCGGGATCCGAGGCGAGCGACCAGACCGGATTGGTGACAAGTGTTGGGTAAGAATTGCCAGGCCTCCATGCAATTGACAGGATCGTGTGCTGACAATCCCCAACAGCTCTACTTCCCCGAAGATAACTGCCCCTTCTACAGAGCGACCATCTTCTCGAATTATTCGCCGTACAACCAACCCCAAGCCAACGAGAAGTTGCCTACCCTGTACCTAGCTGATGGCAGCAAAGCCAAATCCTCCGAGGCTCAGGAAGGACCTTATTGGTCCATTATGCTGGAAATATCTGAGTCGTCGATGAAGCCTGTTGACCAAGAGAACATCCTCAGGGACAGTATTCAAGGCCTGATCAACACAGAGATGATCAAGCCGGATGACGAGATTGTTTCGACATATCACAGGCGATTTGATCACGGCTATCCTACCCCTTCTCTTGAGAGAGAGGGTGTTCTCAAGGACCTCTTGCCCAAGCTCCAGGATTTGGACATCTACTCTCGTGGCCGATTTGGCAGCTGGAGATACGAGGTTAGTATTACAAGCCACGAAGCCCCCTTTTAGTTACTTTAAAAGCTAACAGTTCGCGCAGGTCGGCAATCAAGACCACTCGTTCATGTTGGGTGTTGAAGCCGCCGACAACATTGTCAACGGGGCAGTCGAGCTCACTCTCAACTACCCTGACTTCGTCAACAGCCGACAGAATAAGGAACGAAGACTGGCTCAAACTTTCACGTTTGCCTCGAGCAGCAAGGCTGCTACATCAGCACCGGCAGCCAACGGCAGCAAGGAGATCCCAACGCGGGATCGCGCCTCATCCAAGGTATCGACGACTACGCACAGTCGCAAGCCGTCCAAGCAGGTCAAGTGAGCTTGCAGCAAGCTGCGTTGCCGGCCCTGTGGGTTGATAGGCCATAAATTCTATTCTAATTTTCGCAACTCATGAAGCATGAAGGAACCAAAGAGCGCTGACCACATGAAAGAGAATGTGAGTACGCACGTAAGGAACGCAGGGAGTCTGTTACGGGGGTCTTTGCTTCATTGGAAGATGGTTTACAAAGACAAAAGCGGTTGCAGGGAGGTGCGAGAGAAGAGAGCCCCGTCTGTGGGGCTAAGATAGAGAATAGATAGATTTTCGACTTCATCGAGATACAGTGCTTTTGCCTTACGTTTCGCGATTGTCCAATCCTAGTTCTTGGCAATACCAGACCTATGTGTCCATAACAGTATTGGGGGAGAAGATTCCCGTTGAGCTCATTCCCAGCTGCCTATCTTGTGATGTATTATTGCGAGCTCGTGTTCTTATTATATATACTACAGGTGTAGTTTCAGGAAGTCGTATTACTTGGACAACCGTCTCGTCGCCACCGCCTAAGTACAACCCCGTGTCCTCAGTAATGGCAACTGGTGGCAACTTGATTCATATTGCACTAGCACAAGCAATTAGTACCTAGTCAGTCAACTTCTTCACTGATGCCAGCTACTTAGCCAAGGAGCCGGAAACGGGAGAAGTTTTGACCGGTCGGGGGTTGCACACGGACCAGGTACACCCTGCTGCCACTTACATCATTGCGGTCGTCATTTCGGCTGGGGGACAAATCACGGCCTGCAGCTCCATATAACTACGTAGTAGCGTGCAGATTGCTGTACCTTATCCGGAAGGCTTCGTTTTGTCATGATATCGGGGTTTTATGGGGATAAGGCGACAGAACACGAGCCGATCCGGTAATGTTTCTGAGGCGGAAATGGGGGACCAAATGCAAAGTCGGTGAGTATCGGGGTAGTCCTGTTCGTAGACACTTTTATACAAGCCCGCTACGCAGTCAGTAGCTCGAGGATACAAGAGACTAGAGGGCTGGCCTAGATAAGTGATAGGTAGGTTTACCTACTCTAGGGAGCGAAACAAGGCAGTCTCTCCGGAGAAGTGCGCAGGAAACAGGTCTCGTTTCCGCGACATCTACCAGACCAGCCACAAAAGTACAGAGTTAATCGCTGACCGAACTGATGCACTTACTCTTTCCCTCGCCAATCATTGCCTAAATTTGTCCTGGTGGAGTGCAAGTGCAAATGCTTCATCCACGTGGTCCCTTTCCCTCTTCGCCCAGTAAGATAATGCACAGGCACCAGAAACGTAACGTGCAGGCTTGTTTCGTACCTACAGTACCTGTTCACCTTACCCTCACGGAGGACAAAGAGAGCCTTCAAGTCAAGTTCTCCTCAAAGGGTGGAGATTTAAAATAGGTGTTGTTTAGTCGGCAGCTCCGTGGGTAGAGTTGTGGGTGCAGGCAGTGGTTCGTCCAGGTCCACTCTATTCTTCTGCGACGGGGGCGGGTTACTAGGACCCTGCTTTTTTTTTTATCCCCCCCCCCCAAAATCATCTACGGTTAGGTCGGCCTTTGCCCACGCGAGTGCTGGAAATCCATCCTGGTATCCAGACAGCTGCTTCCGCTGCATCGGCGCTACCCTACCTACCGAAAAGCAACACCACCATCACGACATTTCGCAAACCCCCCTTGGAATAAGAGGATAGGCCGGAGCCCAGCCTTGACTTTCGATAACCGGCGTCCACCTTTTTAGATTGCATCTGGCTTTCTGGGCCAGCTTCACGATCGAACCAATCGAACCATGCTTGCGCCGGCCACGACATCCAGATGACGCTCTAAAGCGCCGCAAGCCGACCAGCCTCATTCTCGTCCTCGCCCTACCCCTTCCCAGCAGTGTGCGCCATTATATATGGGCTCGCCTATGACTGCTCTTCACAATGGACGGCACTGCGATCGTGTCGGACGATCTCTACGACCCTCCTGCGCGAATATACGATCGCCTTCGCCAGATAGCCGGGTACACTTGGGACGAAACCAAGCTACCACTTCACAACAGCTATGATATATGGTATGTTAATCAGGCTCGGATGGGGACTTACCTCTCACTACCACCTCGACTGGCGGACTGACCGAATGGCTATATGTTCACAGGAACCTCTTTGGGACTAGATTTGTCTCCCCCTCCTCCCATGCGGCAGGCACAACTCCCCACATTGCGTCGAGTCCCGGGTCGGCTGGTAGACTGCAGTCTGGCCGACCTTCGCCATCTGAGCATCCTAGTACTTCGAGCCTACACACTCTACGTAGTGAAGCAGCCAGCGAGCTTGCCGCAGCGTCCCCACCGGCTACCAACGCCCCCGAAATCCATTATGTCGAGGAACCAGTCGTGGCACGCATCTCATACCATGTCTTGCGGGAAGAGAGGGCATTCCACATCACCAAAAGTCTGATTGCTTCAGCAGACCCAAATGGCGAGCATATTGTCAAACCTATCGATCTCATCCGACTCGCCCCCCACCCGGGCGACCGCGGCCCTCTCGTCGTCGCAATCTACCAGCACCCCGGGCCTAATTATCTTGCTCAGGTGGTGGACATGGGACCTGCCTTTTACTGGGCACAGAGAATAGGAGACAGGTACGAGGCGGACCGCAAGGATCAGTTCGAATTGCAGCCCCCGATAAGCTTGCAATACTTCCTGGATTTCTCTATTGGCGCCGCTCAATGCTTGGAGATTCTTCACCATGGCCAGGGCATGATACATGGAGAGATCCGACCCGATACCTTCCACTACAACGTCGAGTTGAACAAGGTCAGACTGATGTCGTTTGGTTCCGGAGTGAGGTCATTCGAACATGGCCTGACGAGCACAGGCTGGTCAAGCCTATCAAAAGAGCTGGGTGCCAAGAACAAGCTGCTGTATATCAGTCCAGAGCAGACTGGTAGAATGCCTGCAGAGCCCGACAGTCGGACCGATATTTACTCTCTCGGGGTTCTCTTTTGGACTTTGCTTACCCAACAGCCCGTGTTTGACGGCGAGTCTCCCCTAGACATCGTCCAAGGCGTCCTCGGCCGTCGCATACCCAACGTATCCCAAGTACGGCTTGACATTCCGGAGGTGATAGGCCGAATAATACAGAAGTGCACGGCAAAAAACGTCACCGAACGTTACCACTCAGCAAGCGGCTTGCGACACGATTTGGTCAAGGTGCAGCATTTTCTCAGCGACGGCGACTGGCTGGCCTTGAAAGAGTGGAAGATTGCGGAAAGGGACGTTTCTTCGTTTTTCATCTTGCCGACGATGATGATTGGACGGCAAAAGGAAAGGACAGAGCTTGTCAGAGTGATTGAGCGAGTTGCGAAGAGCCATGCCGTGAATCAAAAAGGGGCGAACAACCGATTCTCCGACGGCTCGGCACTTTCCAACGAGGTGCTAGACTCGGCTTCAAGCGAAGGTGCCAGTTCTGCCGAAGGCACGAATCGCCGCAGCGGTTCGTTCACGCACACTACTTCCTCGGATCCTAGGCAGTCGAGGGGTAGCTTCCTTCCTTCAATTCTTTCCGACACGCACACCATTTCTGGCGAAACGATATCGTCATCGGCTTCTGGTCCACTAGCTCGTTTCGCAAGACCGTGGGAGAGGCACCAGTCCATCTCTTTCGACGCAAGGAGTCTTGCAGATAGCCTGGGAAATACAACCGAGCCGAACCGTCACAGCGCTGTTGAATCGTCTTCGTCGAGTTTGTCCCGGCAACTAGGGTCTGCCAAATTTCGACGACGAGGACACTGTGAAATCATCACGATTGAAGGTGCTGGCGGGCTGGGCAAGAGTTGCTTAGTTCAGTCAGTGCTCGTGGAAGCACGACGCAGAGGTTATTGTGCCACAGCAAAGTTCGATACTGCCAGGAGGACTGCCTTCGGACCACTACTTAAGCTGCTGTCGTCCTTGTTCAAGCAGGTATGGGGAGAAAGAAACACCGAAACTCCATTTCATCAGGCACTGAAACAGTATGTCCGTCCCGTGTGGCCGATGCTCCATAAGATGCTCGGATTGCCAGAATTCCTACTTGGCCCCGTGGATAGCTCTGTCGTCCGATCAGGTTCCATTACCCAAGGGGCATCTCATTCTCGCAACAGCCTACGAGCTGGGGCGAAACGTCGCGGCTCGTCTCCTGGGAACTCACCCGTCGCTCCCCAAAGAAACTCGGTTGGCTCAGGGGTCTCAGGGGGCTCGTGTCAGAGTTCGCAAGACTTCCTACGAGCTGGCACAACGACGAAGTCCATGAGACTGATGAACACATTCCTTGACGTACTGAGGATGTTCACCTCACACAAGTTCATCTGTTTTGCCTTGGATGACCTTCATTTCGCAGACGATGAATCGCTGGAATTGATAACTCAGATCATCAGCGCAAGAATGAAGATGGTAGTCATTATAACATACCGGCCAGATGAGCTGTCACCCGAGAAAGTGCAGTCTATCATACAGCCTCCGGATTCCGATGGTAATTGCTTCCCGGCTCCTTGAATAATCGACCCCTAAACTAACAAGACATAGAATATCCCCGGTCATTCAGACCAACAATAACTAGAATTACTCTCTCGCCACTATCTGAAGAGGACATTATCCAATATGTAGCGACAACTCTGTGCAGACCAAAGGAGGAGGTTCTACCATTGGCTATCGTCATACAATCCAAAACAGCTGGTAATCCATTCTATATACGGGAGATGCTCAGCGGATGTTATCGAAACCGTTGTTTGTGGTATGATTATAAGGATAGTCAATGGCACTACGACCTTGACAGGCTATTTGAACAGTTTCAGGGCGAGAAGGATTACGATATTCTCGATACGGCATTCATTACCCATCGCTTGAATGAACTTCCTCCTGCTGCGCGGGCAATTCTTGCCTGGGCGGCTCTGTTGGGTCACACATTTTCTTTTGAGCTCATATGTCGACTACTCAGCGGCGAGTTTCAATACATCGACGACACGTGCGAGCAACCTCAAAGTGAACACTACCATTCCTCATACAGCGAACAGGATGCCATCGCAGGACTCCAGGCGGCGGTCCAGGCCTACATCATAGTCCCTACCGAGACGGACGACCGTTTTCGCTTTGCACATGATAGATATGTCCAAGCCTCAGCTGCCTTGAAGGAGTGCAACTCTCGTAAGTTGCACTTTGTCATAGCGCAAACCTTGTTGAAGTATTACTGCGCGACAGACGCAAAGGCTAGGGACAACACAGCGAGCCACATTTGCGAATCAGTTGAGATCATCAAGCGACGAGTCCAACACCGACTGCCATTCCGCAACCTCTTGTTTGAATGCGCACAGGAAGCGACAGAAAATGGCGCGAGACCAACCGGTGCCAAGTACTACTCCGCTGCAGTGGCCCTTTTGCAGCCAGATCCGTGGGGTGAAGGCTTAGAGGATGCCTCCTACGACGAAACCATGCGACTATACCTCCGGTCTGCTGAATGTTCGCTTTACATGGGTCATCATGGAACTGCCAATGACCTTCTTGCAACCATTTTTGCCCACGCCCGGTCAGCACTTGACAAAGCGCCGGCATATGTTCTGCAGTCAAGGATATTCGCCCAGAATGGGGACGCTGAAGGTGCCTTGGCCGCCTTAAAAGAGTGTTTACGTGCGTTAGGCGTCAAATTTGACGACAACCCGACGTTCGAAAACTGTGACAAAGAGTTCGAAAGGATATCGGTGAAAATTCAGACAATGGATCGGACGTTACTGATGAATCCGGATGTTTCGTATGATCCTAGCCTCCCGTCCATCGGCGCCGTCCTCGCGGAGACCGTCAGCGCTGCCTGGTGGAGCGACTCACTTCGATTCTATCATCTGTCTCTTGTGATGCTGGACTTGCACTTGACTTGTGGTGCCTTTCCCCAGTCCGGCATGGCATTCCTTCATATTGGTCTCGTAGCTCTGGCTCGGTTCAACATGGTTCATTTTGCGATAGATTTAGGCAATACCTGCTTGGAAATGCTGGACCGGTTCAGGGACCCCTACTCTTTGGCTCGAGGCTACATGATTTACGCAAACTTCATTGGCCACGTTCAGATTCCCATTTCTGTGGCACTTACTCACTTAGAAGGCTCAGTGGAATACGCAGTCGCAGCTGGAGATAGAATCTCGTCGATTCTTAGCTTCGGGCTCTCGGCTTTGCTCAAATTTTTCGCTAGCGAGAATTGCTCCGACCTTGAGGCCTTCTGCCAATATGGTTGTGAGGAGATTCCAAATTGGCACCAGGATACCCGGGGTGGCACTCTCCTAATTTCTGTCCGGCAGTTATGTCGTGCTCTACAAGGGAAGACACGGGCAAGCGATCCTCTGGAGGTCATGACCTGCGACCAGCACAACTCCGTTGCCTACAAGGCATGGCTCAAAGCGAATACGCACAACGGAAACCGTTCTCTCCTTTTTTACGAAACCCTAGAGATTGTGCCTGCTTTTCTATATGGCCATTATGATCGAGCAGTGGAGATTGGTGAAGCATGCTTTGGGAAGATAGACATGCTATGGTCTGCTCGCAATAGCCGCTTGCTCATGTTCTACTACGGTCTGGCTGTCGCCGGGAGAACCTTGCGCAAATTTCAGGATCCTCGATGGGAAGTTGACAGTTTGCAAAGCGAAATCCGAGAAACCGCCAAGCAATTGCAAGAAATAACGAAGAGAATCAAGGAATGGGAGGTCTTTACTGACGTCAACTATATTTCCTGGTCGAAGATGCTTGATGCACAAATCTGCGAGTTGTCCAATGACGACGGAACTGCGATCCGACTGTACGAGGAGGCACTAGACAATGCTGCGGAACATAATTATACCCTCGAGGAGGCCCTGGGAAACTATCTCATGGCGGGTATCTTCGTTCGGCGGAAGGCCAGAAGATCAGCTAGATCCGCACTCCGAGATGCAGTTGGACTCTACCGACAATTTGGCGCAGTCGGCATTGCAGAGCGTATCGAAGAGGAACACAGCCTGCTCCTGCACGGCCCAACACGGAATCCAAGTACAGTCGAAGTCGGAGTTCAGACAGACTTCGCAGGTGATTCAGGCTCAGTCCAGTACCGTGGGGTTGACGGTGAAGAAAACGATGTTTTGCAGCAGGCAAATCACAGTGGAGCTGCAGACACAAAGGGAGATCGCATTGGTGCATGGCGGGGCTCGATGAATTTGCAGACCGAGGTTGGAGCTGGCCTGCCTGCACTCGATATGATCGACCTGCACGCAATTCTACTTTCCTCCCAGGTCATCTCTGGGGTTCTCGTTGTCGAAGAACTTTTAAAGACCATGTGCGATGTCATTCTGCAGACCTGTGGCGGCTCAGCAACTCTTGCGGCGATCGTGGTACAGGAGTCTGACTCCTCGGGATGGTGCATGGCTGCAAGCGGTGATCCAGAAAGGGGAGCTACAGCGCACATACCAGGAATACCCCTGGCCGGTACGCCCCTTGTTGCGGAGAACGTCATTCTCTACTGTACTCGCTTCCGAGAGGCTGTCTTCATTCCCGATGTCATCAACGATGAGAGGTTCGGCAACGTGAGTGAAGCGTGGCTGCAGAGAAACATCTTGAGCAAAGCTATCATTGCCATACCAATTTGTCATGGCGACAAGCCGTTACTCGGAGTCCTATATCTCGAAGCCGAACCCGGCTCCTTCACCGATCGCAATGTCTCTGTCCTTCAGCTATTGGTCAATCAAATCGGCATCAGTTACTCCAACGCCTTGGCAATGAAAGCTATCGAGAAGGTCTCGGCGGAAAATCGGTCGATGGTTAGTCTGCAAAAGAGGGCTCTTGCGAAGGCCCTAGAAGCGGAGACGAAGGCCAAGATTGCGGAGACGGAAGCCAAGCACAACGTCAAATTGGCGGAGGAAGCGGCAAAGGCGAAGTCCATCTTCCTAGCTAACGTCTCGCATGAGTTACGAACTCCACTGAATGGTGTCATCGGGAACTCGGAACTCTTAAGGGACAGTACCTTGAACAAGGATCAGCTCGAAATGGCCGACTCTATCAGGGTCTCCGCAGATCTGCTACTCACCGTAATCAACGACATCCTCGACTTCTCAAAAATGGAAGCGGACAAGATGAAGCTCTACGTGATCGCCTTTAATCCAGAAGAGATGGTTCGCGAGGTGGTTCGCGCCGTGTCCTACAGCAACCGAGAGAAGACTTCCAAGAAGAACGTTAAGATTATTCAAGACATCAACCTTCCGTCGTTGCTCATATTCGGCGATCCAATTCGCTTGCATCAAGTGCTTGGGAATTTGATCAGTAACAGCTTGAAGTTCACTGAGGACGGTTCAATCACAATCGGAGCCAGGGTGGACTCGGAAACAAACGAGAAAGCAACTCTCACGTTCTGGGTCAAGGATACGGGCATCGGCATTCCTCCCCAACAGCTGGTAAAACTTTTCCAGCCTTTCAGTCAAGCCGACGCAAGCACTGCAAGGAAGTACGGTGGCAGTGGTCTGGGTCTGAGCATTTGCAAATCTCTCATCGAAACCATGATGAAGGGGAAGATCAGACTTGACAGCCAGGAATCAGTCGGAACCACGGCCTGGTTTACGGTAGTGTTTGATAAGGCCAAGTCGGACGTCTCTGCGGGCGATGCGCAGACGAAATCGCCGTCCCCTGTCGATCGCTCTTCATCATCCACGGGGAGGGAGCAGTCGCCGAATCCGTTTCTCGACCTCACTCGGATCCCCAGAGATCAAATACGGATATGCGTTGCAGAGGACAACCCGATCAATCAAAGAATTGCCATTCAATACGCGCAGCGTTTGGGCTATGTCACCGTTGATGCATATGAGAATGGCTTAAAGGCAGTGGAGGGGCTCCGACAAAAAGCAAAAGAAGGCCGTCCTTACCATATCATCTTGATGGATGTTCAGATGCCTGTTCTTGACGGCTACGAAGCTACAAAGATGATTCGAAAAGAGCCGCTTGATGTCGTTCGAAAGATTCTGGTCATCGCCATGACCGCATCTGCGATCCAGGGGGACAGGGAGAAGTGCCTAGCAGCGGGTATGAATGACTACCTCGCAAAGCCAGTTCGTTCAGAGGTGCTAAAGAAGAAACTGGACGCCTATGTCAACCCTCCGGTAAGTGTATGGGCACCAAGATACAAGCTTGACAGTTAACTAATCATATCTTGACAGGTGCAAATGGCTGAATCCTTTAGAACCACCCCTAGTCCACCAGCCACTGCAGACAATGATCTGAACGGCACGAGTTTCGCCGTCCCAATCAGGGACAACCCGGCATACAGCAGACCTTCAGGGACCACTCTCACTCCAAGCCGTGGTTCTAGCGACAACTTAGCTTCAGACGTGGGCTCTATTGGGGAAACCCAATCCCAGACGCCGACACAGAAGCGACAGCCCAGAAAGCTTGTCAAGAATCGGAGGAATAGCGAAGTGACCATGGAAAAGACCAAAGCCGTTCTCACTAAGAAAATCCCCCCACGTCAGAGCACAATTTCGTCGTCCGCCGACGGCGAGAATGGCAGTATCAAGACAGAGAACATGCCGTTCGACAGCAGCAGGAGTAGCCTGGTTTCGCAGGGGTCTTCGACCAAAGATCAGCTCTAAGTCCCCACTCCCGAGTCAAAGGGCCGAACAGTCTTTGCTTCACAGTGTCGAGGGGCCGCGATTAGGCCGGAGCGGCGGCGACAAATGAGACCTACATGGCGGGCTATGACATGAGAAAATGGAAATACATCAATGCATTTGTAGGCAGCAGCCATTTATGAGTGGAAAGAGGCATTCAATTTCGAGCAAATACGGCAACTGCATAACCCTAACGACCTTATTTTCTATCACCTATGACCCTCAGTTAAGCAACCGCCTTTTCCAAGTTTTTTGGGTTCTCACATTCAGCAATGCCGGATGGGACCGTGAACCTTTCAGATGAGCTCATGGGATCCGTTTTTCATAGCATGGAAAGGGGGGGAAGGGGGATATTGGCTCCCAACAGCGACTTGTGCATTTTGTGTATTATGATTGTTTCGTCATTTTGAGCATTTCTACTTCCTACTACATACTTCCTGGGTCCCTGGCGGGCAGGTGGGGAAACGGCTTTTCCTCCTTCTCGGCGCTTCTGCGCTGCGCTGCGGTCGATTATCTCCATGCTGCGGCTCGTGGAGATCGGAGGTCGATTTTCTGATCTGTTTGCTCCCGTCGGGGACTTTGGGCATTTGAGAGTAGCACCATTGGTTCCCCGAATGAGGGATAACGCGGTCCGGCGTTGGAGTTCCCGGTATTACATTGTGAGGGAAGGATTCTGTTTTTGGGGGCAAAGGGATGACGATTTTCCATTCATGGGGAGGAAGCGGCCCTTGCAGCTCGGGAGGGGATTTTCCAATGGCGGTGCAGAGCATGGAGTGTTCTATGTATGTCGACCAACTAAGAACGTAAACAAAGCAAGGCAGTCAGGTCCCAGTTTCGTGGGCTTTGCAGTTGCCGCATTGGGCTTCTCGTGCATATTGAATAGAACAAAGTCACCTGATTCCTGACCTGATTTTCTGCCCCTGCGAGAAGATCTATCCAACGTTCCTCGAGTTTCTTGGTCATTTGGCTTGCAGGATTGGAAGGGGTCCCAGTATAGTTGTGGTCCCTCGTCTGAAGGGGACACCTCTCACTCAACTATTCAAGCTTAAAACATGATAGGAAGCTTTGAAACCCACTCCTAATGATGTGTTCCTCCAGGATTTTGACACAGGCGGGGGGGGGGCTCTCCATGGTCAACAATTGCGCTAAGAGCCAACAAGACAAGGCAGACAGGACGTTATGCTCTGTCCATAATACTGGGAATTAGTCCTCTGCATATTTCGATCCCCTCCCCCCATAAGGCAAGTTATGTAGTTCGATGCCGATTATAGATGGCACTGCCACTGTGGTCAGACCCCCTTCTCTTGCTCGATCCAGGCGACTTGACGCCAAACTATTAGCGGGCATGTGAAAATGAGGGTCACGCCATGCTAAGTATGTCATTGCAAGGCTAAACGCCCCCCCACCCTGAAGAAGATCAAGCTCTGATCATGATGCGCAGCAGCTAAGCCCTTTCCGCGAGGAACAGAGAAAACACTCCGGTGTTCTCCCATTTCCACCAAGCCTCCTCCGAATGTGTGCTTGCAAACTGCCCAGGACCAGGAACAGTAGAAGCACACAGACCATCCCATATCCCTTGCATCCCTACCGCACGCTGCATGATCCGTAACTCCGCGGTCAAGCTCGCTTTTCTAGGCAACCGAATGTGCATACTAACTACTACGTACAGTTGTGCTATCGTAATCACTGGGGGTAGCAATTTTTTTTTATAGTGTTGTAGTCCTCAATGCAACAAGCAGCAATGACACCAGTCAAGGAGGCTTGTATCCCAGATTGGCCAGGGCGCAGGACTTGCGGGTGTTGGGGGTGGATGGGGACGAGATGATGGGGTGGTCCCAATCCTTGAGATTTCCACTAAAAAGAGAGGATTTTGTGCTGGCTTACCCCACCTACTACACTTTGCGACAAAGTGACAGGCATCAGAGTGCCGCAATCAACCTCGCCGTGTCTGCACAGGCAACGGTCCAAAAACGGACAGAAGACGTTTTCCGTGCTGCGAGCGGGATTTAGCGGGCCACGAATGCTAATCTTTCGTTGGAACCGCTTGACGGGTTGGAAACGTCGACCCAATGAGCAATGCATATGAGGATAACCCCGGCAGCCTGGTCCCTGACATTCAAGGAAAAACCTGGTTTTATTCACCCCTTTCATCTCACCAAGCATGTGATGCGTTCTTTTCGTTTCGACTCATCACACGTCTGTCCCGGGAAACTCAAGAGGGGCGCCGAGATCGACAGAAAGACGTGCGCGTGTCTTGCAGCTCTGAGAACGGAATTCGACCCGATGGCGGGCTGATCCGCAAGGCATCCACCGGCCACGGGTTGGTGGATCAAATCGTCCGGTACGCAAGAGGCGTCGCCCATGACTCCGGTAGCTCTGCATTCCCGCTACTTTTTAGTGACGGCGTGTCTGCCATGTGCGCCTCGTGGCCGCAGATCAACACGCGATGGGGCATCATCAAACGAGAGACGGAATCAATGTCGCGCCAGAAACGAGGGCACCACAGTAGCATGGCTTATAGCTCGATGAGGTCAGTACAGATGTACGTACTAGCCAGGAATGCAGCGACCAGGAAGAGCTGCCTTTATTAGAACGACTCCGCTTCGTGGCTTGAGACCGCCAAAACCAGGGTCCGTTTGATGAGAGGGTCGTGGAAAATGTGGCTCGCAGATGGATTGTGGGTTGGTTTCCTGCCGGAGATAACATATGTTTCATCAATGAGTAAAAAGGAAGACTGCCTCGGAAGTTATTTCCGCCTTCGTCAAGGGGTGCGTCTAGGGCAAACGATCATGGAAAAGGCATAATTTTTTCAAGCACTCCGAGGTTACTTCTTCTGGAGTTCCATTCTGATAAACTTGATTTCCTCCATCGCTAGTGTAGTCACCCAGAATATGCAGCCTCGTTGCCGATCCTTGGAAACTAAACTTTCCTTCCCAACCTGTAAAGGGCTCATTGAGCCAGCCACATCGGTGGGGGGATGAGTTGCAAGTCGGAGATTCAAAAGATGTGTGCTGCAATTGTGGCTTGACTTCCTTCCGTGCTAGCTTGTTGTTGGTTGACGGAATCCGCACCCGTGCCATCCCTCCCCAGCGGCAAAGCAAGGTCCTTAACTTCTATCGCTGATCCCATGAACTCTCTCGGTAGAAGGATCTGCAAAGCCAGAAGCATGGAGAGCGCCTGGCTAACAAGTCTTGCCATGCCTAGGGCACATGGCCAGACCACATGAGGAGCACATGCTTACCATGAATCGCCGGAAACTTTGGCGATCTAGCGCTTGACGATCTTTCTCCCCTCACCTATAAATTCTTTGGCGATGAGCGGTTTTAATGTGGGCTAGACCTTGAGATGGCCAGGCCGTGCAACCGAGCACTCACCACAGGGCAAGGTATAGCTATATACATTGCTATTTCTTGAGAATATATGTGGCGACTTCGTTTCGGCTTCGATGGCCATAACTGCGCAAGATGGTAGGGATGAGAGGATGGCTACATGGCACTACGCCGAACTCAGCAACCGTAAGAACGCCATGTTTTTTGCCTTCAAATTAGCCCCGGGCAGAACGCTGCCGCCGGTCTAGGCTCGATGTACTTCGTTTGAAGGACACTGTTATGAGCACAACCAAAGCTGAGACGCAAAATGACCAGCCGCCCATTCGCAGGTCTGTCTAGCAAACTGGCCAGGAAGTACTGGTGACTCGTGGTGGCATGTACCTTGCAATCTTGATTGTATCGATACTGGTACTAGCTAGTGCTTAGCCTGAGGCGGCTCTGGTGGTCACAACAGTACGGGAACATTGCACCTTGCCGTGATCTCGGGGATTCACAACACACGTCCCTTGGGCGAAAGTCATACGCAGAATAGAGGACACTCTGGCTCAAACTTATACGGAACCCTAGTTAAACGATTCAATCTTTCAACTGTTCAGACAAGTTGGGTTGATCCAGGTGCCATGTTAAAAGCCATACACTGGTAGTTGACTGCGATGCTAATGATCCGTAGTCCCTGGCACTACCAGAGACCATATTCCTTGCTTGTCACAACCCAGGCAGTCGGGTTCAAGCAGATCTGTTGGAGCATCTTAGTGCTCGTGTAACACTATGCACCGCTCGGCGGGCTATTGAAAACATGGAGTTCTTTGCATGTCCGGTTCCCGGAATTCCGCCAGCCCATTGGGCAGTATTCCAGAACTAAAGGGAACCTGCTTGAGTATTGCCCATGCCCTACTTCAGGTAGTCTTCCAATGCAGCAAAGATTCAAGCAACCATGGCAAGTCTTCGGGGCTGGGGTAGTTTACTTGCAACCACGACAAGACGAAATCCCAGTGCCGTGCCTCAGTTTACGAAGCTCGAATATCGCCCGCAAGCAGGGTGGGCGAAACCGCCACCAATTTGTTGAGCAAATACTCAAAATGAGAACATAGGTTGACTTTGCTGTTTCGCCCCCGACACGGACGCTAACATTACCGGGCTATCACAGAACGATGTGGGCTCGTGTAAGTAAATGAGCCTCTGCATGTGTGGCGTTGTCCAATCCTCTGGCGTGCTTGACTTTGCCTCGGCCGCTGGTCAAGGCGACAAAGTTCGGGCTAGTTCTAGGGAAGCAAACGGCTGACGGCTTCCCTCGTGGGCGTGGGCTCATCTTGGCACAGTAGGCGTCGCCATTTCGTAAACAAATCGAATGAGGGGAAGAAGCTCCTACCAGTCCCAAAACAGAAATAGAGCTGGAGGGCATCCAGACGCAGTCTTCCGCTCAACGACCAATGAATAAAAGGGAGGATGAGAGGTGGCGTAGACTATGCAGAGAGGGCTAGGACACTGGGTAGAGCTACGTCAGCTCGTTTCCCGTTTAACGACGACTTTGGTCTTTTCGCTGCGAGCTACGGAAAGGGTCGTGTCAGTCCAAGCCACTCAGCGCTTGTGGTTTGAAGAGCCCATCTCCACCGTTGTGCAATTGGAAGCCAGGTCGGTCCTGGGCGGTATAATGGGGATTTTCATCTTGGAGAGAGAGAGAGAGAGTTCTCCGTACCTGGCGGGTTATTCATAGCATGGTTTGATAGTTGAGCTTAGGGCAAGCGGGTACCGTATTGGATGTCAGTCAGTATTTAATTAGCTTTGGCTGGGTTCTGGCAGCGGTGCTGACAGGGTCGTCTCTGGGCTGGTTGGTGGGCTTCCGCGTGATAGGCTGTAGACAGGTATTTTGGTCGAATGTGGACAACGCGATGTGTGACAAGGAACGAAAGGTGGTGTCTGAGTCGAGAACCCACACTATGGCTAGACGAATGGTGGTTGTGATGACTGATGACCGATGAGGCTGTTCTCGAAAGAAAAGGGTGGCACCAGCCGCATTGGGCTGATGCTGCCCCGGCTTTGCGAAGAAGTAATTTACATCGTCACTGCACGTAGTAGCATTGTGGTGACTTTGGAGAGTGGATGGATGGATGGATGGATGGACGGATGGATGGTTGGATGAAGGTGTGGGTAGTGGAGTCGTCCTTTCTTGTACTAGCGCGATCCAGAAAATAGACGTCGCTTTGTTTCAGATTCTCTCGACCGCTGGCAGGGGCGAGCCTGCTACTGCCGCCTCGGTGGGCAGGGTCGCCGACTAGGGCAGGGGTCTGAGGATCTTTCCCAAGGGTCGAGGGGGGGAGCCACACTGACCTACCTTACCTAGCCACTTAGTTGTACGGAGTACCTTACGCAGTACGTATGTACTGTATGTTTTTCGCATGCACGTACATAAGGGTAACTAGGTTCTATTCAGACTGTGTCGACATTGTTCGCAACGGATGCATGGACGGGCCATGTTGAAGATGGCCCCCCGCCTCTGGTGCGAGGTGGAAAAGATGTGTGGACACACCCCTCGTCCTCGTCCTCGTCCTCATCCTCCTCTTCCTGTCAGCCCCCCCATCACTCGGCCGCCTCAGTGCGACCCGAACAAGTCGGCACACTGACTAGCCCAAAGCAAGGGAGCAGCATGGAAGTGCAAAAAACCCAAGTCGCGAAAAGCCACGGAACTTCTAGGACGGGATTCTAAGAAAGGGAAGGCTTGGGCCGACAATCGATTGGTTGTGACGCGGCGAGGGGCGATCTGATCGTCCAGCCGCCATCGTGACGAGGGATTCGCTGGGCCAATTGATCAGATTCAGTTCGGATCACCCTCAACTTCCCTTCCTCCCGCCAGGTAATATGGGGGAGGAGGGAAGGGGGAGGGGGGGGAGGCGGAGACCCGAATTGGATGCGAACGAGGGTCATGAGAAAACTGGGATGCGGTCGGGTCGAATCGAATGGAGTCGAGTCGAGTCCACAGCCGGTGTGACGTATGACAGCTGCATCAAACACACCCTGCCTGTCTCTCGTTCTTCCGATCCATAGCCCCATGAAGCCCTTGCAGGGGCCACGCTTTGAAGGATTAAAGTTAGTTTGTTGGGTGAGGTGACGTGAAAAAGGACGCACCTGGAAACCTTCTGTACCTCAGCCTAGGTTACCTTGCCATGGGCCGGTCCAATATGCGGCCTTCTACTCTCTTCCTTCTTACATACGAGCCGGGGCCGGTTTTATGGCCCTGAGGAACGTGACACCAAGCCAGGGTATGTATGCGCAAAGAGATTGTACATAATATAGAAGGATGGCTGGGTGTATCTGTGTCTGCAGGTTTGTATGTACGCATGTACCTCTCTTGTTCTTGTTGGTTTTGTGTTGTTTTTGGCTATCGGTTTTTATTATACTTTCCTCAGGCTGCAGGGTGCGTTACTTGAAGTTTTTTTTCCCTCTCCTCCCCCGTGTAATGAACGGAGAAAGGCCCCCCTCCATACAGCGCCTATTCTCTTTCTGGTAAAACCGCCGATGATGGCTGGTTCGCTTGCCCAGCAGCATTTGCGCCTCGATACGTTGCCATGGATGTATATCGTACCATTGTTCGTTCCGTAGATACCTCGTGCATACACTACGCCGGTACGGGTCTCATGTGGCTTCCGGGGCGGTGTTCGAAAAGAGACTGGAGAGGGTTAAGCGAAGCCAAAAACTTAGTCCCAATAAGAGCATGTTCAAATCCGAATGCATTGACGATGGGACGTGCTCTGATGATCGACGAGAAGGCCCAGCAGTGCGAGGGAGGTTGTTTTGGGCGGTCCGTTGACGGTTTGCGGGGGGGCTTCTTTTCAGTCTAATTATGTGACAAATCGGGCACCTGACAAAAAGGAGCATATGAGACAAGGACCAGACGGGAAGGTGGCTGGATTTGGATTTGGATTTTGGATTTGGATTTGAACCTGAACCCTCGAGCCGTTCGAAGATCCGGGCTGGGATGATTTGGGTTGGAGAGGAGGGGGTGGGAGAGCTCATCCGTTCCCAACGGTGGATCAGTCACTTGTCACATTCTCTCAAATTCCCCGGATGTGCCTACATACGTGCGTGTGCGTGCCTCTCTCCCAGGGTGGGCGGCGAGCAAATGATGTCCCTTTCCTTGCCTTATTATGCCATGCTTTGCATTAACACACAACCCAGAACCACCGTTTGACATGCCATGGATGCGGTGCATTTCGAAGCGGAGGAGGGGGTGCCCGCTGGGACAACTTTTGACAGGCGCGCGCACCTGCTCCCACTAAGCAATCTGGATACGTACAGTATGTTGCATAGTGGGAACGCCAACGTCGTAGTGAGAATGGCCCGACTTGTTCTCTTGAACCATGTGCGAAACTCCCACTGGAAACTGAAGGGGGTGACATCCCGCCACTACTGGGGGCCGGGCCCGCGGACCAGATTGGACTCTTCTCAATTGTGACTGATGCGCGAACGACCTCATCCAGAATAGTTCGTTCGTACACTGCCATCTCCAAGCTTGGAACCAAACTGATGCAAATTTCGGTTCAATTGCGGTGCAGTGTGCAGTGTGCAGCCTCAGCCTCCGTGCCGTAGCACCACAGGAACCACCACCCAGCAACGAGTTTATCATACCCATCTCGCGTATTGGGGGGGGGGGGGGGGGGGGGTGGGGGGGTGAGGGCGAGAGAGACACAAAATGAGATTGGGAGAGCGCGCGAGGGCTCTTGATGCCCGCTCTGAAATGTATGCGTGCGCCGTTTGGGGGAGGGGGGAATCTCCGACGATAGTATTCGCAGAATGTCTGATTCCGTGACATCGTGTCAACGCGCGTGTGAAATCAAACGCGAGTTGGGTCCTAGATGCGAACTTTGGAGCATCTTGATGTTTCGGTTTCGTCCCCAGGCTTTCCTCTTTAAGTTCTGTTCGGGCTCGACCGACATGACAGAATGGATTTCTGGGCTGAAAACGGACTGTGCAGGGAGGAGAAACTCTCTACTGGGTTGGCAGTGGAAGCCCATTTTACACACAGACGTTTGGCGCTTGGGGCACCTGCTCTGTGTCTCTTGGTCTGTGTCCCTCCATCGGTTTCGCACACCGAACCTTGGCCTGGGGATCTGATGTCGTTTCTTCCTGCTCCTCATGCTCATGCTCATCCTCCACCGTCTTGTCTGGACACAAGTGACAGGCGACCAGAGACAATGGACAAAATGGAACTCGGGGCTTTGGCCGGGTGTAAGACAAGAAAAGTCGGGCGCAGGGCACCACCGTCCAGCTCGGTACTGGTGGTGGTGCCTGTGGACCAAGGCGTACGCATGCAGTGGTATCGCACAAATCTCGGCGTACACACCTTCAACCACCCCGCTGGGAGTCTCTGGAAGAACAACAACAGAGTCTCGATTCTCCGGGATTTCCCTTTGCCCTACCAGGCCTGGCGGCGTGAACCATGATATCCGACCCCGATGCGACCCTACCATGGAACCCCATTCCCTGTCATCCAGACGGCGATCCTCCATCGTTTGTTTCCAAGGAACGGCCCTCGTCACGTCGCTCCATTTTTCGTCAGCGCGAGGACGTCTCATCATCATGATTCATTACAGACGTATTTTGTACAGTACATAAATAAGTACGGGCTGCATAGTGATCTAGTAGATTGATCATCTCTGTTCAAGGTTGCCAAAACAAAGGTAGCGGCAGCCTTCTGCATTGGGACTTGTCTCTGAAATCAGACTTGCCCGATTCAGGAGCCTGCAGCGACTGCAGCATCAGCATCCGACCTAAGAACAAAAAAAAACTTGGAAACTGATGGTGATGAGAGAGCCCTTCATTCCGGCAGTGCGGCCGTATATGGGGGTGGCATGGGGCGCCTGGGATAAGTATCACCCTGTCACAAATTGTTCCATAGCCCTTTTTTTTTTTTTTTTTTTTTTGTGTCTGAAGTTGTTGGACAAGAATAAAAGCCCTTATTGCAAGTATGCTTAATTATTACTTTGGTTGCTTACTGGAACCTTAACTGTGTCCGGCTGGACTCAAGACAGTAAGGTATTGGGCAGCCATCGATCCATCTCAAACCGTTCGCGGGCTGTCCGTGACTTGTTCTGTACGATGACTGTTTATGATGACTGAACTGTCACGATGTCCATCCATCCTGCAATGCATGTAGTTTAATCGCATGTGCGGAAACTAATTACTACAGAAGGGTGGTTGTGATATTGCCGGATCTGCATCGGCATTGCTTCACCTTCCAAATCCTGTTTCCCTAACGGCCTCACCCGCGCTGCGGCGCGTGCAGGTAGGTAGCTCTCGCCTTTTTGGAGTCCGGTAATCTCATTCCAAGCAGGCCCTTCGAAACCCTGACTAGGCAGTAGGTGAAAATGATGCCACCCCCCTCTCTCTCACTCTCTCACATCGCCCGTCCACAATACAAACCCACCCCCTAAGCGTGGCTGGCCAGTGCTGACCAGTTGCCCAATGCGGACCGAAACAGGCGTTCGGGACATGTTGGATAGCCTCATCAATGCTCCCAGTTCATGGGAAGCCCAGGCCCGGCTCAAGTCACTTCTACCCTACACACTGGATGCGGTACGTACGTACAGAGGTAGTGTCTAATCTGTCACTCCGCGTCTCACTTGCCACCTTAGCCGCCAGCAGGGTATCTTTGCAGTGCTAGCCTGCCCGCTTAGGGAGGGGGCGCGTCCCTCAAAGCCCACACTAGCACTAAACGAAGTTGCTAAACTAGCGGCAATCGTGTGGCCCATCGTCCGAGTTCAACCCTAAGACCTAAGGTAGGTAGCTAGGTTCTAGGTTCGCTCTGGAAACACGCCCCCCTTCATCTTCCTTTTTGGTGGGTTTGTGGTTTTTTTTTGGCCCACTCCAGCCGAAGCCCGATTTTTGCTTGCAGCCAAAAGCCATCTCCACCTCACTGTGGCTTGGGCTACCTTCACTCCACTTACACGCCGCCGCCCGAGCTTGCATTGCTCTGCAATTTTTCCCCTCCTCCTCCCTCGTTCTCTTGCTTGTTGACCAAGCGAGGGGAACGACATCGGACGTGCCCGCCGGGATTCCACTTTGGATGTGGTGACGGAACTGCACGGCCTGATGCTTGATGATCTAGTGAGTCTGAGAGGAAGAAAGAAAGAAAAAGCATGAATGAGAGAGAGAAAGGTACCTACCGGTTTCTTTGGTTCAGCCAGCTTGACACACCATTGCTTTCCAACATCCCAATAGCTCCAAATTAAGCATCTACATCCGGACAGAGAGAGAGTCCGTGAGCTCACCGAACCTCACATAACCCTAACCCGGTGCTAGCATTTGGTGAGACCGAGACTCGCTCCAAAAAGGGTTCATAGCTGCCACAGTCCGGCGATTTTCGAACAGCCACATTTGTGCTGACTCCCACACACCCACGATCTGACTGCTCTGCAGGTCAACTGCTAATTTACTACGCTGACTTGGTACTCTGTACTTCCCTGACCATGGGTGTAAGTATGTATGGATGAATGACTTATACGGACGGTCCATATACATCACGGTCGCCCTCAAGCCCGTCATAGCAGCTGCCACAGCAATATCCCCTTCGGGAACCTGATGTCATGTTTTATGCTCATACCCACCACCAACGAGAAGGGACTTTGTGTGTGTCTGTCTTCTGTTGCTTCGCCATCCGGCGCTCGAGTCTCTCAGTGCCCGACGCGACCGGCCGCCCCCAACAAAAAGTAAATGCCCTGCGAGGCCTTCATAAAACTCGACAGCGTGCCATCGAGTGGCCGTTAGGATCGACCCTGCATCGCCTGGGGCTAGCTGGCTGCTCTGCCCGGCTGGTGCATCATTCCTTCGAACGGTGCACGTCCGCGCGCCCGCACACCCGACTCTCTGTCTCATATTAGAACAGCGCAGCGCAGCGCAGCAGAGCAGAGCAGAACAGAGCAGAGCAAAGCAAAGCAAAGCACAGCACAGCACGAACAGGCCGAGGAGAGGGCCCAGCAAGCAAGCAGGCAAGGCAAGGCAAAAATAATAATATTAATAACAATGTAGACCCAAGCTGCTGCAGCAAAGAACCCGCTGCTGCACCAGCGCTTGCACTTACTTGCACCACAAGCACTTCCACCAAGCACTTCCACCAAGCACTACTACCCAAAGCAGCCTTGTACTTTAGAATTATGCTCCTCCCACACACTAACTGACGTGACGTGCCTTGTTTGCCCTTCCTCCAGCCCTTCTCTCTCACACATCTTCGTCTGAGACCGGGCTTATCCTGCCACCTCGGGGCTGTTCGTCTGCTTCTTCTGCCCCCCCCCCCCCCCCCCCCCCCCCTTCTCTCACACACCACGCACCATCATCTGGTGGTGTGGCCCAAACGTCTTTTTGAAAGTGGCTTCTGGGGCTTTCTGTCCTGACCTGTCTGTCTGCCACTCGGGCTTTGCTTCCTCGTCGTTTTCCTCATCTCTGGCAACGTCAAACATCTTTCCAACTGACACACTCTTGTCACCATCCTTTTCTTCCCATCCTTCGCTGCTCACGCTCGACAACAGCTGCGAACAGCCCAACTAGTTCGCTGCTAGACTCGTTCAACTGTCGTTCCTTGCCATACCCAGTTTACTCATTCTCTTTGCTAGACTGATTGGCCTGCCTGCTTGCTTGCTTGCCTGCCTGCCTTCGCCACACTTTTCATCTACACCCCTCCCCCCTCTTCTCTCTCTCTCTCAATCTCACTCACTCTCGCTCGCTCTCCGTCTCTCTCACCTCTCCAAACCACCCCGGTGCTCATCCCCCTCCATGTGTCATCTCTTTTGATACGCGCTGGTTGTAAATGAAATAAACCAGGCACATCGTCCTTCTCCACACTGGTACACACCTCGACCCTCCCGCTCCGGCCCTTGCCTGAACCGTCCAGAAACGGTTCGACCGATCGTTCTCGTTCTTTTCAAATTGGGACTTCGTCAGTCCGCTTCTTTTTGGCCGGTTCGTCTGGACCAAGTGCCCGGGGTCTCTTGGGACAACGCCCCTCCCCCCCCCGTCATCCTTACTCGACACGCCCCCCCCTTCCCTCGTCAATCTTCCCGCTCTAGGCTCACTAGCAGCACTCTTGGTGGGAAACGCAAATAACAACAACATATACTTACATCCCCGTACCTTGAACCTGGAGCTGCCCGAATCGACCTTACCACTCTTTGCCTGTCCTTGAGAGGGTGCTTATTCTAATTATCTACTACCCTATGCGGCAACCAAGCACCCCCATGACTAAATGAGGTTGGGCCTATCCGTTCAGAGGTTTCATCACCTTACGCCCCGCCCGTTTCTATCACTACTTCTAAGCTGGCCGTCCTCTCCAGCTTGCATCTGCAAAGGTTATTTCCACCTCCAAGCCCCCCCAGCTCTGATTCTGTCGTATCCTTCGACCTTTCTTTCTTTCTTGCACGTTCCTTCAACACTTTGCTTTCCACATGCTTTCCACATGCTGCCCATTCTGATTTCCCAACTCATCGTCATACTCTACATATGAGTAGTATACATGACCATGCTCACAGTCAAGCAGCCAACACATTACGGCTACAAGTCCGTCCATGACCTGCCGACTCCGCCTTCAACGTCCCGACCTTCACCTCCGCTGGTGTTCCTAGAATCCTCCTACAAGCCGCTCCCAGCCATACCACGCAGTCACAGTCCGCCAGGAAAGCCCATGTCGGCACCTCATCGTGGCCTGCCACCACCGGCGGCCATGACGCTCCCTCCTCAACCTCCTCCTGCCAGTTCTCACCCCCCGCCGCCTCCGTCCGGTCCACCGGCTCACGCCCCAGCTCCTCACCTGCACAGTCATGCGCTGGGCCAGCTACCGGGCCCGCCGCCTCAATGGCAGGGCGCTGAGGACTCCATGCGGAGCTGGCTAGCGGCCAAGACAGAAGAGGAGCGGAGAAGGCAGGAAGAGGAAAAGACGAGACAGGAAACACTTCGTCTGGAGCAGCGGAAAATCGAGGCAGAAATGCTACGCGCATCACTGAGTGGGGGAATCCCTCCGCCCATAGTCCCTCTGGTGTTTGCCGGCATGAGTGGTGCCATCTTGCCTCCCGCGGCCTTGGAGTGGGCCCAACAGTTCCTCATGCCCCATGCGCAAGCACACCCACCGCAGCTGCTGCCTCCTCAAGGGCCTGTGTCGCCAGAGCACCGGCGCGACTCTCAATCCCAAGGCTACGGCCAATACCAGAATGTTCCTTCCACCCCAGGCTCGGCACAAGGACCTCCCGGTGGTTTCGTCAACTATCCCGGGTCCCCGACAAGAGGCAGAGGGCATAGTCTGTCGTTGGCAGGACCAGGTGCACGACCACTCGGCTCGAGCTCGAACCTACCCAGTTTGAACACCAATGTCCCACAACCAGGACCGCCGGGAACATCGGCAATGCAGGGCCACCAGGGGCTCCCGATGCAACAACCGCAGTCGGCACAAACACAGCAAGAAGCGCAGCCGAGCCCGTCCATCTACTTCCACCATTGGCACCCGCCATCTTCGCAAGCTGGCGGTGGCGCAACTCAGCCTGCGACGCCTTCCGGTTCGTCTACCAAGACCAAGAGAAAGCGAGAATCTCAGTAGGCTAACTTGGCTTGTGTAACAATAGTAGGGGAATCTCCCAGAAACAAGCGCAAGGCAACGGGCCCTCAACAAGCAGCTCCTCCACCCAGCCAACAGCGATTTAGATCACCACCTTTTGTGCAACAGAGCGGTTCGACAGTTGGGAACCCCCCGCCGGGGCGGAGGAGAGGGCATTCACGGCAGCGAAGTGACATATCATCGTATAGACCAACGGGTCGTGGCCGACCAGACAACTTTGGTCCCCAGCGCGGAATCTCGCCGACGCAGACGTCAGGTCCCGGGGGCCTAAGGGAAGGCGGAGGCGCGGGCGAATCTAACCAGCAACAACCACGCAGCGGCGGCGGACATTCAGTCTCTTCACTACTGTCGGAGGAGCCATCGCAGGCTCCACAGTATCGTTCATCATCAACAGATATGAGACAGCAACAGGGCGAGGGAATCGAGCAGCAAAGGCGACGGTCTCCTTTGTCGGGCGAGTAACGAACGCGTGGTGGTGCCGCAGGATCAGCAGCCCACGCGATGAAGCGACTAGGAATGAGGAGTAATCTTACGACATGTTTCAGCCATCCGGCCACCAAGCAACAATTGCGGAACGATCCCCATGACGAATTTTCCGGTTTTTTTTTTTTTCCACTTCGAGCCAGAATTTTGTTTCTCTCCGTATGGCATTTTCACGAGCTATTCCCCGCCCTGGAGGAGACGGGAACAAGCATTGACATCCAAATTTGGGAAAGGGTTTCGGCAGGTTGACTGACTGACGACATTTGGAACTGGGAGGAGATCTTCAAGGGACAACAGCACAATCACAAAACGCAGCATGGGTCATGACAAATTTCCACTATCACCAGATGTCCATTTCAAACTCGACCTTGTGTACTTAATTGTATTGCAACATTCAACCTTTTATTTCCTATTTTTTTATTTTCTTATTTTTTTTGGGCTGTATATCTAGCTATGGGAGGGGATGGTTCATGACAACCAAAAAGATCGGGGAGATGGGCCGGCTGGCCCTGGTTGGGCTCACAGGTTCAGATGTTGGAGTTTGGGAATCTTGAATATTGTTTTTCTTGGGGGGCTATTCTTTCTCCTTCAAAAACCCTTACATGTATCACGATACCCTGCAGAAAAACACGAACCTTGATGGGCAGGCATATGCAGAGAGAAGAAGGAGAGAGGCAGAAAAAAAAGAATGTGTTTCAACCCCATGGACATTGATACCTTATCTCGCTTGTTTGATTGTCTGGTGCTGCAAGATCGAGGGGGGGCTTGGAAGGGGACGCGTTCAGCCTCCAGGCAAGGAAGGAATTGGGCTTTGCGACAAATAGAGGGATTATTGGAGGCGTGGGAAACCGAGCTTGATTGACCTTGGCGTACTGAATTGTCAAGGCTCGAAATTCTGCGAGGACGGCATGGCATGACATGGCATAGCATAGCACGACGGGCATCCAGGCTCTCTCTCTCTCAGTATGCGCATCAGATTCTTCAATGTTGGCCGCTTCAGCCTGTGGAAAGACGAAAAGCGAATATGCCAGGATGACCCCCCCCCCCCCCCCCCCCTCCCCTTTTCCCCATGCCGGGCGCTTAAACATGTTGAAAAAAAAAGACGGTTCACCGCGCATACCTAGTCATGTACGAGGCGTGGGAAAGGGCCGAGAGAGGGCTCATTGAAATCTAGAAGCCTGTCTCGGTGTTTGAAGGCACATAACCTTGAAAATGTGAAGTGTGGAGGTTTCTATAATTATACGGGCCAAAATGACACCACAAAGACCTGCCTGACATGGGTAGAGGTCGAGTCAGACGTTTCCGCATCGGGACTGTGGCATGGAGCCAGGCCAGTCAAGTGGCCTGCTATACCAGAATAGGGCTCCCTTCCCCATGCGGTGCTTTCGGGCAATTTTCAAGAATGGTCACTGGTCGAGGGCGGAAGCGAGGGAGAGGCGCGATCCAGTCAGGACGATTGGGCCAGGAGCCCCATGTAGAACGTTACTTAATATAGGGCTGCGCAGACGCGTGGGAAAACGGTGCCGCCAATGAAATGGCCTGGAGCGAGAGGGGGGGAGGGGTGTGTGTGTGTTCGTGTGTGTGTGTGTGGCATGGCGTGGTGTGGTTGGTGTGATGGAGGTCGGGCTGGTTTGCTGATCTGTTGCTGGAACTGGTTGGGGGGGGAGGGAGGGCTGTTGTGGAGGGGAACTGGGGGGGAGAAGCGTGACAAGCAGAGAAGGGGGGGGGGAGATGGAGGCACATTGAAGGGCCAGCCGGATTGGGCGGCTGGAGCGTCTGTGCGGGACAGGCGGGCAAGCGGGTTTCGTTGCTTCTGGCGCTTCACTGGTGGTCCGTTCACACTCGCCTTCTTTCCCTGTTGGGACAATTCTGCAGTTCAGGCAATCTCGGGAGTTATGTGGGAAAATTGGTATTAGTTCATGTGCGCGAGAGGCGAGAGACATGACAGCGATGGGAGAGAGAGAGAGAGAGAGAGAGAGAGAGAGAGAGAGAGAGAGAGAGAGAGAGAGAGAGAGAGATACAGAGACAGAGAGGTATAAACCGAGTTAGTTGGTCCGGATCTGGAAATAAGCCAGATACGGCATTCCAGGCTACCCAAGTTCCGCAGAGGCAGGAAGGAAGGGCTCCTTGCGAAACGAGAGACAAGAACGAACGCCTGCAGCGCCTAACTGACGACCACCGACCGCCATGATCTGATCCTCAACGACGCAGGACAAGCGTTAATGTCCGCCTCGGCACCGTAGGGCCCTCGCTCGTCGCCGGCGTTGCGTCTATGTATATCGCGGCGAGCCAATGATCTTATGGGCGGAGGACCCACCGCCATGGGTGCTCTGATGTTTCTGATTGATGACACGAGGCTTTCCGCGTAGGGTTCTTCCTATTTTCCCCTTCCCTTGTCTCAATTTTCGATCGGTCGGAAGATTCCGCCTCCTTTGGCTGCCTTTCTCCCAGCTGTCAATTCCTCTTTCCATTTCCATCATTGTTGACAAATCTCGTCTCCAGCAGTGGGCGAAGTTTGGTACGGAGCCGACGGTGCGAGATTGAGTGGACGATCTTCAGCCGTGCGCGGTGGGGCGAGAGAGCGTCGCCCCGGCCGCGCTCCAGTGTCCAGATGTCGCCCGATCTTTTTTATTTCCTTTGCCTCTGTATTTGTTCCAACGACCCCTCCCCCACCCCTCCCCATATAACAGATATTCTGCGTGTGCCTATATGATAGTACACATGAATAAGTAAAGTAGGTGTCGACTTTATGGGGAAATCTTTTTTGGCTCGGACGCGAACGTGGGCACGGCAGGGCCAGGACGATCAGGGAAAGAAGGGACAAAAAAGGAAAAAGAAAGAGGGAAGAAACGACGATTATCTCAAATTCCTTCCCATCTTCCCACGTCCCGGATTGGGAACATCTGGGATCGGGCGCGCGAGGATCTCAAATCCTTCGTGGCCCAACTGGGAAATCGAGACAGGGTCGGGAAAAGGGATCGCAAATAACGCTTCCCCGTGGATGATCGACGCATGGTTGGCAATCCTCGCCCGCAAGGGGGGGAGGGGGGGGGGGGAGGGTGGTTCCCCATCCCCTCCACCCCATTGGAACGAACCCCAACCCCAACAGGGACGGCAGAGGGAAACGGCTTCAGATCTCGGTTGACAATTTGGAAGGATGCGAGGTGGGAAAAACAAGTACGGGGCCATGGCCAGAATATTCCCTCTTGCAACGAGAAGGCATACACGACACGGCACGGTAGTGCTTTTCAAAGACACGGGCTGGCCAATCTTTTCTCTTTCCTGCCCGGATGACGGAGAGAGAAGGCAGAGAGAATGGACGGACACGCAAGCAAGGAATTAGCACGCATCCATCGCTTCATGCGCCAGCCCAGGGCGTTCATCCAACCGCCGTTGAGATCCCCATCCCGTAGGCCGTTGTTGGGTTTTTTGTCATTAGTATTGGACACCCCCCCTCCTCCTCCACCCTTCCTACGCACCTAGTTCCCTGATTGGGATCTTCCGAAAGGAATAACACGTTTGCAAAGGGGAGGGTGATCCAAGCCTTGGGTCGATCCCATCCATAACGAACGCCTTCTACCAAAAGCGTTCGTTGGCTGGGCGAGTCGGCGACTCGGGGCCGTACGCTTTGGGGCTTTTCCCCCTTGGCTGAAAAAGACGGGATTTGGGGGATCCAATGCACTTCGAGCCCGCAAAATGCCACCGTGACATGACATGAACATGACATGACGAGTTGCACGACACGCTTGATCTTGCATCGCCCGGAGATTTGAGAATGAGACTCTGCAGTCGCACCGCATTCGACAAAAGAACTCGGATCACCCTCCCCGACCCCTTCTCGTGCCGTCATCATTCCGGTAGATGTAACGGCTTATGCCCATGCTACCCAACTACACATTCTGCCTACCCTTTGGCCGAGATTTGCACAATCTTCCCAAAAGCCCACCTTTACTGCTACTACTGCTACACCAGGACCACTCTACTACGTAGTACTTTTACACGAAGACCACTGGCCGCCCGTTCGCGACTGTCGATGGCGCGGATGAGCAAAAAAAGTTGCTGAATTGCAGAATTGACGGGACGGCAGGCCTGACACCCCGCCGTGACCCCATCTGGTCCCCCCCCCCCCCCCAGCCACTACCGAGCATGAAGTAGCGAAATGCCAAACGAGTAGATCTTGCGAGCCGCTGTCCCTCGACACTTATGAGGCGCGGATACATAGTGTGTAGATGGTTTGTCGACCGGCTAGATTAGATTGAGATTGCCAACAGCCGCCTGTCCGCGACACACACAATACTAGTCTCGCATTTCTGGGATACACGCGTGATGGGGCACATGATACCCCCCCTTCTAAACCACTGCCTCGTTCGGGGCTAGTACACTATAGAGAATTGGCGCTGGCCTGCACGATGACTTGCAGAACAAAGCAAACGCGGCTCGTATCAAGATGGATTGGACGCCCGTACTTCGTACCTGCCTACCTCTACCCACCTTATAGTGGTGCACGGCCACACCTTTTTTGTGTTTTGTTTTTAAAATACATCCGCTAGTTCG
The DNA here is from genome assembly GCA_001557505.1 of Reticulascus tulasneorum. Taxonomy (NCBI): domain Eukaryota; kingdom Fungi; phylum Ascomycota; class Sordariomycetes; order Glomerellales; family Reticulascaceae; genus Reticulascus; species Reticulascus tulasneorum. The sequence goes on along the minus strand of LSAX01000003.1, from coordinate 2,810,838 downwards.
TCGTAAGAAAGAGGACCTGTATCGCGGAAGGGGGGCGGGGGGGACTGAGTGCGCGATCGCGGCTATTTTTATCCCCAAATCCTTCCCGTGTGCCGCACCTGGCACCGCCATGGTAAGGTTCGTGGGCCACCCGGACCCCCCCCCCCCCCCCCCCCCCCCCCACCCCTCCTCCCCATTCCGAACATCGGGAAATGGTGGAAAAGGGCCCAAAGACAGGCCCGGTATGTACCCCCAAAGCCGCGCAGTCTGGAGCCAGTGGCACGCGGATACACACCCCCATCACTCCGACCGAGAATCGCCCTTCTGTGGTACGAGATCGTTGACGACCCCATCGTGCCTTATTTGGTCGCACCGCTGGCGTGTGGTAGGCTGTTGTGCACTCTCCCCTTGCCTGGGCATATGCAGGACCGGCATTTGAAGAATCGCACGGGACCAGGTGTTCTACCAATCGAAGCGTCCCCCATTTCTCCCCTCCCCCCCCCCCCCCCCCCCCCCTTCCGTCCCTCGATTAAGTTACCCCCGGCTCGTCTACTACGGCTGCTATTACACGGCAAGTCTACCAAGCGGCGTGCGTGGCCCGTTCATCTATCGTAGTAGCTGTAATAGCCTAGACATGTGGTTAAGCGCCGGACCCAAACGCCTCATCCGCTCCCCCACCCCTTGTATTATCTGCCAGGCGAGCGGGTGGGAAAAACTATGGGCAGCTTGGGGGACCCTCCTTCCACGTCATGATGCTATTTCGGGCGCTTGACCAACGGGGAAAAGGGATATTTTCATCCTTCTCGGTGGGCTTCGGTGAATTTCGGTTCCCCGTTTAGAGAGACAGCATGAACCTGCGAATGAACCTTTGACATCGGCCCAAAAGCGGGTTTTCGGGGGGGGTATGACTGGGAAGTTGGCAGTTTATAATCATTACGTGAACACTGACGAGCAAGCAGACCAAGGAACACTCAATCCCGGTAAATGGCAGAGGGGTGGCGCTCTTGGAGCTGGACGCCCCATTGTCTTTGCTGGTGGTCGCTTGGCTAACACCGAGGGGTAAGTTATCCTTTTCGTCTGTTTCCGTGCCGCCTACGACTGGCCCCAGGATCGGACGACTCGGGCGGGAGGAACGGACTTTCGGGGCGTCCTATCGTGCGGCCACGGTGACGAGGCAATGCCAGCAAGGGGGAAAGTCTCGGCGGCGGCGGCGGCGGCTCCGGTGAACGCTTCAGTTCCCCTCAGGTTTGGGAGGCCCACTTCGGAGCTGGCGCCGGATCGGCCCGCCTGGCCTGGCCTCAAACTGGGCCCCGAGACAGAACGCCCGTTTAGGAAACCTCAGGCGCACAGACCCGCCGCCAATGGATCGGGTCTCACAGGTGCGACTTCCCAAACTTTGCTACGACGCGAATGACTGCTGGGTATCTGGAGGTCCGATATCGAGAAGGATCTCGGGCCGAAGAATCTGAAAGGGATAAGTTACACGAGAACTGCAATCTGGAGATGGGGCGTTTGCCCCGGAGGAGGGGGTGTTCGGCCCCAAGAGGAACTCGTTGACGACCCGCGTCGTGAGAGAAGCTGGCGCCGGACGACACCGCGAGCTCTCAGGCATATTACAACTGAATATTTCGACGACGGTAGGCTCCTAGGCCCTAGTTTCCACGTTCACAGATCCTCATGGATTATTGCAAATGGAGCGGACGGGAATTCGCGGCGCACACAATATCGTCGATTCCGCGATCTCGACCACTGCTTGGCCAGCTGCTGGCCTGTGCCCGTACATGTGTAGCCGCGCGATGTCCAGCTTAGCACCTGTTGATCGCATGTAATGGACGCATTTACCAATGTCGTGATGTACATGTGGGTTGAGAGGCTTGGGCTGAGGTGGCGGCCTTCCAAAGGGTGTAGCGGGAACTTGATCGACTCAATGACCATTGACGCGGCGGAACTCTCATTCTTGGAACCATTGAATGTTTGAAGTACGTGAACGCTGGATGTGCTGGCACTTGTTCAGAAGCCTCAAGGCCCAGACGTGTCCTTTACAGAGCATCCTGCGGTCAACTCACCAGAACCATCATCATCGTCATCTGCGATATTAAGCAATGTCGATAGCACATTACACATTGCTAACCCTAATCTACGTAAAAAAGCATCGCTCGTAACTAGCATACCACGGGGTATAAGCCTTTACCATCTCCGTTCTTGCCATCATCCACTCCCCGCCATTTCCAGACAGCCTGTCCGCATGTCGCCTAATTTCAATAACCACCGCAAATATGTACAACAAAAGAGACCGATGCCTGGAAAACGAAGGCTTTTCGGGTTTGGGGTATTGATAAAGGAAACAAGGCATAAGTGAGAGAAACCTAGATCGCTTTAGAAATGCCGCCGGGTGTTCATGGCTGTCGTAACAACATGGAAAAGGACAAAGGAAATTCGGGAACGAGGGCCTGTCAAGGCGTAGACGCTGGAAAGAATGCCCTCTAGGCCTTTTTCTTTCCTTGATGCAGCTTCCACTCCGCCTTGGTCACTCTCATCAGGAGATCCTCATCTTTTACAGGAACCCAAGATGTCAGAGCCTTCATGGCGTTTTCGAAATCTGAATCGAGAAGCACTTCTCGAAGTGCGTGTATGAGGGCCGCGCTGGTGGCATGAATAATATCAATGCCAGTCATTGGCGCTGGCCCGCTGTTGGTTTTTGTGGCTTGCGAGTCGGCTTCTGGCGCCTCTGGTGGAGCTTCTCCCAGGAGGAGAAATACGTCCCAGACACGAAGTTGGGCTGGAAAAGGAATGGATAGGTTGAATAGTGTCAGGTACCACCGAGTGCCGTATGCTGTAGCATCAATGCTGAGTTCGGACTAGGAACATGGTAAGCAACCGAAAGGCGACTCAAAGACTTTGCATAAACTCACCAGCTTCGCGGCCACGTCCTTCCCCCCGAGCCATTGGGTCTCGAAATCTTTTAGGGCTGTCATCAACCCTTCGAAGCCAGGTTGGTAAAGCTGTTCCATCCCTCGCAAGCGCCACATCCGCGTTAACATAACGAAACACTTCTCCTCATCAAAGTAGCATAACAGGGTTGCGGCTAGAGAGGCCATCCCTTGCACGTAGCCGGTCACAGGAAAGTAGAGTGATAGCGCATGCAACACCCGGAAGAGCAAACGTTGGCCCCCTCGGTAGCGCCGTCGAAACATGATGTGTCTGTTGATTGTCCGGGGCACATCAAGATCGATTTGTACGTCGTCTGGAGAGCTTTGCTCTTGCAAACGATGGAAGTCTGCAATGACCTGTTCTTCTGGTGCCGAGTCCTTTCGATTCTTAGCACTGGTGGCAAGAAAGGAATACCATGCCGAAGCCCTCCATCGATCAGGGATGCCTTTCCACGTTCTGTCGATGAGTTTCGGGTTACTGACGTCGAATTCAAAGTCCATCCCCTCGCCGTCTTTGCCTTTTCGGACAACCTTGGCCATCTTTCTCCATTTTTCCGATCTTTCCCATTCCTTTTTTTTTAATTCTTCAGATATCTTCTCAACTTCGGCGTCTTCCATGATATCGCCCAGCCCGGGCGTGAGTGTGAGCATATCGCCAGCCTCATCCATCCATCGCCGATCTCTGTTGTGTGGTAGGTAATTGCCTGCCGATCGTAGGGCAGATCTCGTCGACAGCCGTGATGCCGTCGACATTTCTGAATTTTGTGTATTCAAAGATCTGGCCGAGACCTTCCTACTGGGTGTGCGACGGCCACTCAGCGGCGACGAAAGGCCCGATGGATCGCGCTTGGTGAGAACGTTTCTCCTCCTAGGAGAGAACTGCGCAGACTTGAGCTCTGTTGGAGTTCCCGCACGGGATTGCTGGCTCCTCGCACTTATAAATCCGTACCGATCCACGTCGCCGCCGCTCACATCTTCCCAATCTTCTATTCCACCGGCCAACTCATATTCTCTCCTCACGGTACTGTCTGGGCCCAGCGAAGAAGAGTTTGCGGATCGTGGAGTGCCCGAAACTGGCGACGGAAGCTCGCTTACGCTACAAAACCACATCGACGTTAGCACAAAATTCATCGACCATCATGAAGCACTGGGTTTGAAGGAAATCGTACGCGTCATTCTCGCTGTCCTCGGATGGGTCTTCCGGAGTGGGCTCCAAACGTCTATCAAGGGGCAGAAACCTTCCTCCATCTTCCCAGTTGATGCTATCGCCAGATCCATAGAGCGATCTCACCTTTTGAGACTCCAATTCCACCTCCGGAGCCACCACGTAGATATTTGGCGTCGGCGCCACAGTCTGCGGTGCTGTTTCCGGCGTGCATAGCTTCGATTCGGGTTCGGGTCTAGCTTCGGTGTCCACAGGACGCTGGGGCGGCGTCGCGTGAGGCGGTGGAGTCGCGGGTTCGTCGGGTTGCGGTTTGCTCTCCATTATTTCGTCCATGAAAGGAATGGCCCGCCGGCCGCCAAACATAACACTGCCTCGTTTAGAGAATGTGAATTTGGTCATGAAATCATCGTCGAGTAGGCTGTCCGTCGGGATGTCGATGGAGAGTGGAGAGAAATCGAAATCGACCGCTGTTGCCAAATTGACGAAGTTGGGGGATGCGGGCTGACTGTCATGCTGGAGGGATAGTTTAGGCGATTTATAGGCGTCCTTGGGGGAGCCCCACAGCAGGGGGTGCATTGGCGCTGCAGCTGGATCTTCGCTTAAACTCTTCTTTTTCAGCCTCCTCGAAGCAGAAGCAGATCGGAAACTGAAGCTTTTGGCCAGTTTCTTTGTCGGAATTGCTGGCAAGGGAGGAGAAGTGTCTGGCGTTTCAATTGATGCAATGGAAAGAGGAGAAGGGGGCGTGTAGGTCTTTTCATCAGTCGAATAGACGGAAATCGAGTCTTGAATTGATGGTTCCGGCACTGCTTCGCTTCTCCCAAAGTCCAAGAACTTGTCGTACAGGAACACGTTTTCGTCTTCTTCTTCGTCGCCGTCTTCCTCTAGTATCGTGGTCGATGACGTGGTCGGAGCCAGTCCAGAATCCCTCTTCCAGTCGTTGAAGGAGCTCGGTCGAGCAGGAAGCGTGTTGCGGAAGGCGGGATGCTGCTCAGAAGGAGGCGCAATGGGAGGAGGGGCAACGACGATGGGAGAAGATGCAGGAGCAAAAGCAGAAGCAGGAGCAGGACTCGAGGAAAAGGATGACATCGGACGCGTTGACCTGCGAGGGTTCCGCGGAGGGATTGGGATAGGCGGTTCTGCTTGTATGGTCTGCTCGTAGCGGAACGCGACCAGGCTCGTATCGTCCCTGAACGGCACAAGCGCAGTCGGTCGGGACTTGTAGCGCACGCTCGCGTACTTTTGGGGCGCCATGGCGTGGTAGATTTGTTCGGGCGTGATTTACTTCTTGGGGTAGATCTGCCCGTGCTGAGAGCCCAAATTTCCGGCGCACCGAGTGCTCGTCCCCCTGCAGCGTCGGTGGTGCAACGCCGTGCTCAGGTGGCCTTGGAGCACGACACTGAGAATCCCCGTCCGTGGAGGGGCAGCTCGGGGCGATTGCTTAGCTTGGACGGCGCCAAACGGCGTTCCGGTGGAACGGTTTCGAAGCTAGGTGAGCGCGCGGCGCTAGGTGACAATGGAAAGGCCAACACGAAAGGGCCCTCACTAAAACGACGGCGACGCGTCGACACGAGTATTGCAACGGGCGCGCGCGAGAGAGAGAGAGAGAGAGGACGGGTAAAAACGAAGGAAGAAAGAGCGAGCGAAGTCTGGGTAGCGAGATGCGTGTTGTTTGTGTAAGTGAGAGCACGAAGGCGGGGGAGGCTGGGCACGAAACAGCGGCACACAGGACGATTGACCGGGAGGAGACGAGCTTGAGGAGGGAGGAAGCGAGCAGTAAATAAATTCAAAGGAGATCCAGGTTGGTAGGCGGATGGCAAAAAGGCAAACGCCTTTTTTTCCCCCTTCTTCTTTCTTTTTTCCCTTTCCGTGTTTTCTTTTGCCTTTTTTTTTGGGCAATAAAACAAAAACCTTGGTAGAATCGGTCGGTTGGGTGGGGTGGAGTGGAGGGGGAGAGCAAACACCAAGAAAAAAGTATCAAGCACAGCTGAGGTGAGCAGTGGACGAGAAAGGGAAATCGAGGACGAGGAAAAGGAAAGAAAAAGGAAGATGCTGCTTCCATATGTCTCAAAACTAACATCCAGCTTCTTTTCCTGCCCCCCGCCCGCAGTCCTGATAACGCAGCATGAAAAAAACAGGTTGAGTTACCACCTTACACAGTTAGGCCAGGCACGGCAAAAGCAAGCTCAACGTGTTCAGTCCACCCAGGAGCAGCCACATCTTTTTTTGTGTTCACAGGGGGACTAGGATGAGGGGAGAAGGAGGAGGAGATCGTAGGCTGGGAATGGAGCTAAGTTGCTTGGTGAATGTACATACACAAAACGGGGTGCGATGCATCAATACCCAAAGTGGGAGTGGCCGCTGTGGGGATAGTACTATCAAGGTCTATCAAGGTCGCTCACTCACTCCCCGAGCAAAAGCATATCGCCAACTCACCCATCAGAGTCCTTCCAAAAAGCAAAAGGCATGGATTTGCTTCTTTGGTGATCCCCCCGCTAACGGCGTCTGGGCCATATGGAAGGGGGGGGGGGGGGGGGGGACGTGGCCCAAACGGGCGATTTGGGGTTCATATGAATAAGGAAGGTGTACGATAATGATACCTGTCCGCGACAATTGATCCAGCCTCCCCGGGGACTATCGAAAGAGGTAGCATAAAAAAGGAAACTCGGACGGCGACGTGGGCATGAACTTGTTCGGTTTGCCTCTCAATCTATTCGTATCTTTTGACCCCGGATGGATACCGTCGATGGTGGGCATATGGCCAAAACGTCCCAACCACCAAGACCACCCAGCCCAGCCCACCACGCCATCCCGGAGCCCATCTTATCCTCCCGCGGTCACATCTCAGAAAGGATGCCCACCCCACACACCATTAAGGGCTGGCCCGGGGATCTACTATAAAATTTAATACGTCTAATCATCTGCTGGGTCGAGCAATAAAGTTCTTGGGCTTGCCCTTCGAGACTTGTCTCAGTGCCTATTCGAGAGCAAGTGTCCTGACCCTCCCTCTCTTCCTGTTTACATGTAAAACCCCACAACCAGCTTGCCGGCCGATCTTTTTTTATATCTCCCCCACCAAAACTTCTCGATTCAGACAGCCCTAGTAAGCACGACGTAGTCTAGTGCACCAGCCTTCCCGATTTAGCCTCACGATAAACTCGTAGGAGAAGAAAGAAAAAGAGAAGGAAAAAATGGCAATTGGGGAGGAGAGGAGTTTTCACACCAATCCCCCTCTGAAAAGAAACTCAACCGGGACGTCGTGTCCCGGCCAGAGTTTGTCCCTGCATCAAGAGGGATATTGCCATCAATCTGACGTGGCACTTTAGCCAACTCACCCGACCTATTAGGCCACTTCCGAGCCGCATTGGGCCACCAAACTGGTCCGCTCCCTCCCCAGGTTGCCACCGTCGAGAACTGGCGGAGGGAGAAACACTGCCTATCACCGGTAGGTATCAGGAAAGCCGCAAGTAATAAAAAAAGTAATAAGCCAGTGAACGGCACAGTTTGCATTCGCAATCACACGTGGGATATATGGCCGCTGATCCTCTCCATCTCCATCTCACTTCTCGATTCATGGGTTGGACGGCATCACAAGATTAGAGGCGTCAGGTGCAAGCTGCCCGTACCGTCTCGTCCGTAAAAGATGGCAGAGTGGCGCCTCCGGTGTGTGGCAGCCATCAAAAATCATCATCGTGCGTGCAATGGGGTCTCTTCGTTGTTCAATGCTGTTCTGTCTACAATATGTGGACAGTGTGGTATGGTTTGGTCAAACGCCCATGACCAGAAAGGGCTTCTATGCATTCCATCCGCCCTGGTATCCCGTTGACACATGTCCGTCCCTTGCAGCTTGCATCAAAATTTCCCTCATGGTCGTCGAATCACACATCGACGTTTGATTTTTTTTGACTGCCCGCCGAAATGCACTAAGCCTGGCTTCTCATTCGTGTCCGTCTACTGGTCGACTGGCTTCATTGGGCCACTGACAGCACACCAACCAGCCGATTTTCGAGTTCAGCAGTGGGTAACCGGAACGTTCCGAAATGACCAGAGATGGCAATCAATTTTCTCGGCTTCCAAATTATACTTCTTCATTCTCCCAATCCTTCTCACTGAACATCGGGCCTTTGCGGGCGCCGCTCGCCTCCAGCTTTCCAAGGAACTCTGGAGGCACGGTGGGAATGTATTTCCGTTCCCTCTCTCTGTTTAGTCCCCCAAATCCTGCGCCATACGAGACTAGCATATCTGTGACCGATGGCAACGTGAAGGGAAGCATCAAAGCAGGGTCCATAAGGAGGTTTTCCGGAGCATCGTCCTCGTCGTCCGTCTGCCCATCATCGGCGCCGGGCGTCTGCGTGCCTTGTACGCTTGCGGGCGTCTCGCTGCCGTGGCCGTTGGCCTTCGTCTTGATCGGGGTGACTGGACTGCTGCCTGGACCCGACTTCGGCAGCGGCGAGCCTGCCTTGCTTCGATGCCGCTCTCTCTTCAACGCCGTTTCTTGCTGGATCGCCACAAGGTACTTTGTTGCGCTCTTAGGCAGCCCCTTCTCGCCAACCTCTGGTCGATAATGCGACGCAGCATGGATGAGTTGCTGTGGGCTTAGTCTCTTCAGTTGCTGCAAGGTGCCGACTAGAGCCTCGAGATCGTCGGCATCGAGCGAGGAGAAGCACTGCAGCCACTGCAAGAGCTGGATCACCGGGGCCAGGTGCCGCCGCGCTGACTCCATTGTTGTTTCTCCCGTTGACTTCATGTCCCCGGCCTCGTAGTGCTCTGGTTGCCTGTTATTCGCACGAGCCCAGTCTTCCAGGATCGAAATGTTCATGCGGATTTGCATCGCCTTTGTCCGCGCCAGATATTTCCTATTCGACATGATCCTGTTGAAAAGTTCTGCGCCCAGCCAATACAGCAGTTGAGATGTTATCTGTGAGGTGATGACGGAATGGATGTCGTAAAGATCTAGGACGAACAACGTGGACGATAGAAGGGATGTGACGTTCCGGGGAGCAGGTTTGGCTCTCTGCTTCGGCGATGGCGGGCGGAATCGCTTCTCTAGCGGCTCCTCTTTAACTTCCTTCTTCCGTTTAAATATCTTCCACTCGTTCTGAAATGTGATGTCTTCGAATCCAGGAATTGTCTCGTGGTCTAGCATGGCTGCATCAAGCACCTTGTCCAGACGTCTCTCTGCGTCCCGAACGATCAAGATAAAGATCTCGTTGACCAGTTCGGCAAGTTGTGCTTGAAACTCCGCCGTGGCCTCCACAAGGCCGTTATCTTTCTTGAGGTAATGGAGCAAAAGTGTCGCATTCGAGATCCAGAACGCCAGTATGGTCATGTCCCACTGGTATCTCTCCACGACATCATTGATCTTGTCCATAGCAGATATCAGTAGCTTTGCGAGCAAGTCAGGGCTTGAGTGGTAATGTGCATATCTCGCGCTTAGGAAGATCATGTTGGCCGGGACTGGCTTTTGTGAGGGCGACCGCTGTGGCGTCATTCTTGTGATGATAATGTCCAGAATCCGATCCAGCTCGTGCTCCTGGAACACGAACATTTGGTCATGCAAACAGCGGCTCCAGTCGAATTCGGGCTGCTCTTCCTCGAACTCATCAACGGGCTGATTATGTTAGTACAAATGGGTAGGATACATAGGAACCATCATCCCACCACTGCTTACCTCTGGTTGATCATCCATGCCAACATTGCCTAGATCCACTTCGAGGTCTCGAGCGCTGTCCATCATCATTCTTCTCCGCAGCTCGTTCTCGGCCATCTCTTCTTCGAAACGATCCTGCGAAAAGCCAGGGCTGTAGAAGTCGTCTCCGACCCCTGCGTTCCCGATGTTGTAGCCACTGTCGTGCAGGTAGTAGGACATCTCGCTGTCCGGAGGGACGAAATCGAATGCTGTTCGTCCCGAAGATGTCTTCTGTTCGGCTGACGCTCCATTGTCGAGCAGCAGTTTTGCTATGCCCTTGTGCCGGTTCGTCATTGCCCACATGAGAGCGGTCCATTGATTCCGGTCCTGTTTGTCGACATCCGCGCCGCCATCTATCAGTATTCGTACAACGTTCTCGTGACCCTACACTTTTGTCAGTGCTTATTGCCGCAGGATGGTGTCATCAACACCCACAAAGCAGCTCGCATATATCAGCGGGGGGGTTCCGTCCTCATCCGGCGCATTGATGTCAATGAACGACTTCGCGTTTCCGCCAAGGATCTTCGTCACACGCTCGGCATCACCGTTGCTCGCTGCCATGTTCAACGCCTTCTGCAACATGGCCTTCTTCTCCTGTTCCGAGAGCTTTTCATTTGCCAGTATTGTATCCTCGTCGTCGAAACCGGGCCCAACTTGATGCGCCGCTTGGGCCGCCAGCATTTCCATGAGCCGCGTATCGCTATTCGAGGGGCCAGTCGTAATATCCTCGTCGTAATTCGGATCATCCAATGATAGGTTACCGAAGCTGAGCGGTTTCGCGACGACCGGTGAGGTTAGGAATTGTGACTGCCCTGCTATACGTCAGGATCATGGTGGTCTTGGATTGGGATGGAATGGAAATCACAAACCTTGCCAACCATCATACATTTCCGTCTCGGGTACCAGCTCAGTCGGCCGAGACCTTCGATCGTTTAGGGATTTGGGAAGGTCGTCTGGCAAGACGCGCGGTTTGTGGTCGCCGAATCCGCCATTAGAATCCCCAATGTCCATGGTCGGAGGAGGGGCAACGTTGACGCTGCTCTCCTCATGAGTTGGGTGGTTCTTGTTCGAGCGGGATAATGCTCGGCATCGATGGTCCAAATACGATAGAGTACAAGAAACCCCTGTTTAGGGCCGTTGTCTGGGTACCTTATGGCGCTGCGATGGGAATGTCGTTGCGTGTGCAGTGTTCCAAAGCCCAAGTGTTGGCAGGTAAATAAGAACGGGCCTTGATGTCACCTAAATTGCTACCCTAGTTGTGGTCTGTGCGTCTTGAATTTGTGAGTTTGCCAAGAACACCGCCAGTTTGGGCTTATTACCTACCGGGTTCCGTTTGAAACATCCTGGACAAACTTTACATGGCTCTCACTGCCTCGGCTTCAGATTGCGAGGTCAACGGATTTTGAGATTTGGCGGACCAATGGTATATTTTGGGGTTACTGGCTAACCGTTGCTTCGCTGACTTGCTAAGTGGCCTGAACTATGGACGTAGACTTACTCGCTACAGGTGTGTCGCCCGCATCCAAACTTGGTCTTAAACTGCTCTCCTCCCAAAGACTCGCAATCGCTTTACTCCGCCGTCCGGGATGATGATCAGTTTCACGTGCGTAACGGCCGTATCGTTTGCTGAAGTCGGGAAGTCATGCTCTTGATCGGGGCCGCATTTGCTTGGCGGGACAATCTCCTTCCAACCATCCGCATCCGGACCTGGCTCGGTGCTTTCATTCCAAGTCAGTGCCTCGATCTTGACCTTCTGCGGATAGTTTCCTCTGAAATGAGCTGTATCAACAATCACATTCCGAATATGTCCCGGAGCGCCGAGCCGGACGATGGTCCAGTCTACATGTCCCTTGGTTCGAGATCGGGTCGTTTCCCAGCCATCCCCCATATCCTTCCCTCGGCCGGGAAGAAGCAGGTTGTCCTTAGTACCAAAGTGTTGGTCGTTGCAAGAGACAGCCACGCCGCCGTTCTGGGCTGCAGCTAGATCAAACACTGCGTCCTTATCTTCCGGGAACACAGGGACAGCTTGACCAAAAAGCCGAAACCTTGCAATTCCGCCATCAGGGTACATGTTCAATCTCACATGCGTGTACTTCTTTGTTTTCGGCTCATCCAGCTTCCAACCAAAGCGCTGAGATGGCCCGCACTCTTCGAGACCTAGGACCGTCTCCCACTGACCCCTTCCGCCTCCCCACGAAACTACCTCTTCGTCGTTCAGGTTGAAGCAGCCTTCGACTGAGATTGCGGGTGCATGGTTTCCCGCGAAGTAAGCCGTGTCGACTTCTACGCCATCAACTGTGCCGGAAGCGACTCCAAGACGGATAATGACCCAATCGAATGGATCTTGGTTGTGCCGTCTGGTTTCCCATCCGTCGTACCAGGCACCGGTATAAACCATCTTCCCAAACTCCCTGACGGGTGGTTTGGGATTTAATAAATTGCTGGCTTCAGCAAACCATTGGTCTGAGAATGCTAGGATCTTCCCACCAAGCGTGCCCGATATCAAGTCTGCCAAAGTCATACGTTATCAGCATCATCCACTGACCTTGACTCATAGGGGCCGATGTACTCGAGGATATGTCCAGTGTGGAGGTCACTTACCAATGCCAGCAGAGCGAAACGTAGTGTCAATCAGCTCGGCGGGGACGCGTACAGCCTTGACCACGTCCACCTTGTATTCTATCTCGGTTGCCATGTTGTATCTTGAAGGAGAAAGCAGTTTAGTTAAAGGAGAAAGGATGCACAGACTGAAACTGACTCACGGACAAGATGGAGAAAATAAGTAACACTGGATGAAAAGATTGATAAGTATGAGAATGTAAAGAATTTTCACTGGCCACTCTGCTTGGAATCGCCGCGTTTGCCCAATTGAGGTAACAAAGGCACAAAGGAAAGTTCTTAGCCAAGCCGGCTCAATCTCTTTGGACATCGGCCGATTCCGACACCGGTCCCGGAGTATCCAATCCACTTGGATTGCCGAGCTACTGTTGCTGCATAGCATCAAAGCCACCCGAGATGTAGCGTGAAGGCGTGATGATGCAGAATCATTAGCTAACTGTCTCCACAACCCTCTTGCCTCTTTTTCACTCTCATCTAGGTGGAGGCCGCTCATTGGGTCGTCCCACGCTTTTTTCATGCATGCCCTGCCGGAGGAGAGGTTAAGGTCGTGGGGTCTGGATGGGTGCTAACCCAGCCAATCCAGCTAGACGACATTGGCACAGAATTGGTGACTTGTGAACTAGACCTTCCGTTATGGATTTCTCTGCCTTAATAGTATAGAGAGACCTTTAGAATTCTTTAACCTGTTTGGGACAATTACGACCACGGGTGCAAAAATAGTCCAATAATTGTTTCTCAGATCGCATCAACAGCGGCACCGATTGCGAAGCTATGTACATTCAGGCATTACCCCGCAATTTCCCACGGAATGCGCCCGCCCTGGACAGGAAGGCAGTCGTGGAAATAGCGGATTCCTGATAGGCTGGTGCTCTCCAAAGCTCTTCATGTCCGTCATTGATGCCGAATCTCCGACCAACCTCCCTCTCCCCATCAGCCAGCTACTTCTGAGGGGACAGAGGACATCCTGTTATCCTACTTCGATCCGAACAGCATTTGTTTTCTCGCAAGCTGTTGAAGACTTGGTCGGCCTGCTCTCCTTCGGTCCCATCACCGAGCATTGGCCCTGACATCCACCAATTTGAAATCCCAAAACCTACCTCCGTCCTGACCGCATCGTCGGAGATCACACACAATAACCTGGTGGTGCTTTCTGCGAAGATGGCTTCCGCAACAGGAATTCCGGAACGGTTGGCCAGCGAAGATGAGGCAGGAGCTGAGAGAGGAGAGATGGAGCCCTTGTTAGGAGGCCCTGGCGATGCCGCACAGGCATCTGGGGGATCACTGGTAAAGAATCTGGTACTGGGTAAGAAGAAGACTCCATTACTCTGAGTCGTGTCCTGTAATGCAAGCCTAACGATCGCATTGCAGGCACCGGCATTCTCGCACAGTTTGGCGTTGTAATCCTCGTCGCGATGATCTGGGCAAGTGTGTTCACAAAGCAGGTCATCCTCTTCTCCGGCCACCCACTGGCACAGAGTCTCGGGATTTTCGCCCTCACACAGTCCATACTTGTCCTCCAGCCGACTCATACAGCAGAGCAAAAGCGCCTTGGCCAACGAGTCCACGCGTCTCTTAACTTGCTCGCCTTTCTCTCTCTCGTTGCCGGAGTTACCATCATCGAGTACAATAAATTCGCGAATAAGGGTGCCCATTTTCACTCTGTCCATGGCTACCTTGGCGTTGCTGCGTCGGTAGTTCTGCTCCTCCAGTACATTGTTGGCTTCACGATGTGGGCGGTGCCAGCGCTGTACGGCGGCGAGGACGGGGCTAAGGCGGTATGGAAGTATCATCGCTGGAGCGGCTACACGGTGCTCTTGTTACTGCTCGCTACTGTGGCAAGTGCAACTCAAACTGACTACAACGAGAATGTCCTCAAAATAAAGCTTTCGGCTACACTTGTCGTGTCGGTCCTGATAATTGTCGGTATTATCCCTCGAGTTCAAAAGCAGAAGTTGGGATTCTAGTTCCAATAAGGGAACAGCGAAGTTATTCATGCATGGACGATTAGCTTTGTCAAAAGGTTGTCCAGTATCAATGTCCCAACCACGGTGCGGATTGCTTGCCTTGAGCAGCTAGGGGCATTATTTGAGGACTTAGTTTTATCTATCCACTTTCTACAATTGGATGAACTTCTACCCTACGAACCTAGCCGTGTTCTTTGCGGACAGGGCTGTGATATGCTGTCCATGAACCTAGACATCAGCAATTTGCCATGTCTGGAGAGCTAGTCTGAAGCGCTAAGCTAGATTCTACCGGCCAACATGATGATCACCGGTAAGAAAGCATAGCATATCATGGGAAAGATGAGTATCATGGTAAGGCGCCCTGAGCCGAGTGACTATTCAGGTTACTTGGGCATTTACTCAGATGCAAAACAACTCACGAGCGATATAACCACATGCTCTGTCAAGATCTTCTGGAAAACTTTGTCGAGCTTTCGCATGTGAGGCAACCGTAAGTACTCGTTTATGTCACAGGATTATCCTCAGGGACACCTTGCTTATTAGTACCTGTGCACAGGTGAGGCGGCTCCAGGATGTTCGGCAGCCAGCAAAATGACAGGCGTGAGATATGGAAGGATGGGATAGTTGCCGAACATCCGTGTTCGTCGATTGGCAGCCTTGTGGCAGTCTCTTGGCGGCTGACATGGAACCAGGTACAGGATTGCAGCGTAGTACAGAATCATGTCCTAGGATTCTACGAACCTGAATGTAAATGCACCGACCAAGAATTCACAAGTACAACCAAGTTATTGGTGGCCGCTGTGGGTATGCTGAAATTGTTGAACATTAGTCCCCGAACAGTCCATATATAATAGTGGGATATTGGTGGAACCTCATTTGCTCAGAATTGATGTTCTGAATTCAAAGTAACGGGAACAGCTTAGGATGTTTCCGGAGTTCTTCTGAAGCATCTCTAGACATCCCTTCCTGGCTCGTCGGTTCGGGCAACAGAGGTCTTGTTTATTAGGCTTGCGGCTGATTCAACGGGCAGCCATTCGCATACCTGTCAATGGGGTAGCGGAACGGAGTCAGTCCAACGGCGGGAAATAGTGGCGCCACGATTCCTTTTTGGGAGCGCGCACCCAAGGGCATGGGACAGGGATTCTATCGGGACGCCATCTACGCAATCTTGCAGGACGGACGCCTCATATGATGATGTCATGCACGCAGAACATCCAACCCCCCGGGCGGTATGTTACTACTCCAGGGGTCTTGGTCATGCGCCGCCCCAAAAAGAACACTGAACCAGATAAAAAACAGGTAAACGTACGGACTATTATCAGCCCATTTCCCGGATGATGAGGAACCTCTGGCGACAGATGACTCTAATTCGCGGGCAATAGAAATGGCAATGAAGACATCCGATGATTGTTTCAACCATCCCCCGTATCGTAATATCAGTATCAGGCGTGTAGGATTGGATCTTTAGGCTCATTGGCTGATCGTAGCCACGAATCAGCCATCGTCTCTGTCAGGAAAAGCGATATTCAAGCCGTGGCCCAAATACTACTTTGATCCTTTGGCCAATGATCTGCATAAGAGTCAAACAACAAGTCTACACGGATGCACTTGGGTAAGAGGTATCGTGCCGAGTGCGACCTGACATGACAGAAGAGCTTCTGACAGGGAAATGCTTGGGGCTTTCGACTTGTGAACTCGTGAAGGATTGGTCAAATCTGAAAGGCTGGGAATCAGAGGCAGGAGAGTCGAAAACCAACATTCACCGCGAATTAGTCCCGTCCCCACCTCCAAACATAGTTGACCTGCAACGTGGGGCTTGGCTGCGTCTACCGAGCGCATATCCCAATCTTCGGAATTCTATAGCGTGGAATTGGAATTTTTGCCTTGCATAACGGGCCGGACAAGTTTGCGCTCGCTCGAGAGGTGGTGGTTTCAATATCTCGTGACGGAAGCTTGATCCAAACTGTGGAATGGATATTCTTCGCAGATGCCAACCAGCTAGCATTTGTCTACCGGGTAGTATCAAGTAGTGGAATGAAACCGTCACTTAACAAAGACCATGCGTGGAAGCTTCGCACCGGGATATCCGCAACACCCTCCATCAATACACAGGATAATGTTCAGTCATGCTTTCCTTGATATTTCAGATCGACGGCACCTTGGGTAGATGTTTATTAAGAGGCGAGGTACCTAGGCATGGGACTTGTCGATTGTGGGTTCTGCATATGATTTTAAAACCGAGACAGATGAGCTACTCCGACTTTTGGTAAACAATGACTCTGGCTGTCATGGCCGCGCGTGAATATCCCAAGAACCGGTCCGACGATTTGTTCCAGTTCTCAAGCGTTAATGAATAAGCCGTTGAGCAAGGCGCATTTTAGGGGCCCCGAGATCCACGCGATATGGTTATCGTCTCATTAAATCCGTAGCATGATCCTGACAGCAAGGCGAAGGCCACGAGAGGGTGGCTGCAAACGCAGGCACCGACTGATACATTTCCCAGGTGGATTGTGGGGCGTAGGGGGGGGTTGGGTCCCATGCAGGTATTAATCACACCCATGATGCCTCGACGTCTTGCAAATGCGACCAGCCAGTTAGCACCACCAACTACGAATTTTCCCTGGTATCCCGGTCTTGGATTTGGTTCCGTTCAAACTGCTGCTCTCTGGAGGCGCGGCGAGAGAGTGGGCTGCTTCCATGGGTCGCGGTGGGTTACTGTCTAAACCTGTATGAGATGCAGCACTTCAAGAGTTCACTGGGTTCCCTAAGAAGTTGGCCCTCATGTATTTTGTATTGGACAGAGTACCTTACACAATTATTAAAGTACAAAACTTGCGTAGTACGACGCTTCTAATAAGTATCGCAGTAGCGAAGGCTCCGATTTGGAGGCACGAGGGAAAAGAAGGGGGGGCGGGTCTTGTTGTTCTTGCCAGGCATTGAACCTACTACCTTACCTATCAAGGCACCTGCAGGAGTGGAGTTTTGCGTAAGGTAAGGTGATTCCTGTCGAGAAGACTGGCGGAGGAGGTGTGGTGTGGAACAGTAGATGGAGCGATCTTGCAACCCTTGGTGCTGCTCGTATCTGGCTGGTCATTTGATGTTAATTATGCTTGGTTTTCGGCGGAGATTCTTCAACGGAGCCAAAATAAAGAAGACTATTTTCTGTTTCGATAAAGGAAACACAAACCTCGTGTCTTACGACCCTCGGGCTGAGACAAACAGTAATACAAGACATACGGACGTTGCCTGATTTCCTTCAGCTGGGTCGCCTCGAGAATTTTCCACCTCCAATCCCTACGTCATAATTAACTAGCAGCCCGTCCACCCACCACGGTACGACTGACCTGAGAGAGAACAGGGGCTGCGCTCTCCTGTCCCATCCACCCCATCCATCCATCCATCCATCCATCCATCCCATCCCATCCCATCCTGTCCAACTTCGCCCACCAGAACGAACCACCCACCACCCTCCACGCACTCCATCTCCGCCTCACTACCGACGCACGACCAAAAACACCCTTTAATCTGTTTGCGCTCACCTTCTTCAGACCTGCCTCGATTTCCCTTACCGCACCTGACATCGGGTACATCCATCCCTCTCTCGCAACCTCCCCTACTGCGAATGCCGCTGTCTCGCCCAAGTGCAACGGCACTTCGACTTTACGATTTCGATTGCGATCTTTTCTATGAGGAATGCCAAGTCACAAATTTCCAGGAGACAACAAGAAAGATTCGCCTTCCGCACGACGATTGAGCTCCACGAGCCGAACATCCTCCGGATCCAAGTCATCAACGGCGGACAAAACGCCGACGTCGCCTAGTCCCTGGCATGGAGTAACGCTGGATTCACAGACGCCAGGGAATGCGCGAGTCGCAATGTCGGACCGGGTCAAGGACCAGCTCCCTCAGTCTCCGACTGCTCGGACTTGGTCGCCACTTGCCAGTCCGGGCATCGCGCCGCAGGGTCCTGAGGAGATGCAACAGCCGCTTGGTGATGGCCAAGGCAAAAGTTCTTCGCAGGTCGCTGATGACGTAGCCGGTAGGGCAAGCGGGAAAGACCGAAACCAAAGTAACGTCGAGGAGGCCAAAGACGCGGAAGACGTGTCGCCTGGGTTCACCGACTCGCAAATACAGTTGATTCAGTATCGGGAACGACTTGCACGGGATTTGGAAAGGCGCGAATCGTCGGCAAGGGGCGTGCAATCGTCTCCAGGGGACAAGTCTCGCGTTTCGCCAATACAGGAGGAGCTCCCCGGCTCACCACCACCCATATCAACGACCTCTGGGCCTACGACAGCGACATCGACGGAATCGGGCAACACAATCCGCGGTGGCGTCACCCCGGGTTATGTCGTTGCGGGGACCCCTTCTTACCCATTTCCACGGATGGCGTCGGCAGGCTTCGTGCCCGTGCATGTGCATCGGCCCTTCACCACCTTATCGCCAACAGGAGTTCCCTTTGCACCACACGGCATAGGATTCGATACCTTCGGTATGCAGGACAAGGTCATGTCAGAGTCTTCCACCCCCGCCTCCAATATGACTTTCCAGCCGTCAGGCTCGTCGCATATGCAGAATCTCGATTTCCCAAGCCCGAATCTGTATGACTTATCATTAATGCTTAGTGCGGAGCCCGGACTCGATGCTTGGTGGCATACTGTCGTTCAGATCATGAGAGATGTGTACAAAGCTGAGAGGGTAACACTTGCGGTGCCGGCGGACTCGACGGATATTGAGAATGTACCTTGGGGACAGAAGGCTACGTTCAACGAACACCAAGAGGACGAACATAGCCTTGGTTACATGGCTAGGGGGAGCAGTCTCGTTCCAAGTAGTACCGGCGATGCCTCGGAGGAAGTTTCGCAGCTAGAAGATCCGCTACGGCCGAGGTTCCTGACCCGGCCCAGCATGCAAAGTCGGCACTCCTTCACAGCTTATGAGGATAACAAGGAAAGGAAAGGGGCCAACGACAGGAACACCGCTATCCGGCGCCCGGCCCAACTTGGAAGAAGCAAAAGCTACTTCCCTCCCGGCCAAACACCTAGCGACAGTGCAAGAGACTTTCTTACCTCAAATCTTAATAAAACTTCTCTCGCGGAACACGATGCAGTCGAGGAGCAACAAAGCATACCGAGTTGGGAGACTTCGCAGGTCCCGGAAGGGCAGGGCCGGGTACTCCCGGTTCTTCAAGCTCTTGATTATGAGGCAGATCCACTCATCGATCATGCAGGAGTCGTGCGAGTAATCGAACGGGGAAGAGTGATTGCGTTGACGCGAAGCTACCCATATCTACAGCATCCGGAAGCAGACCAACCCAGCCGACCGAAACCGGGAGCCAAGGGATCTTCCACCGAGACAGCGAAAAAGAGACCCAGGAAGTCACGCACCGAGTCTTCCTCCAAGCTTTCTACCATTCTTGGGAATGCTAATGTGCCAAGAAGCCGTAGCTCAAAGGGCCAGCCTTCTGAGAAGGGAAGGGCGTCCAGCACAGTATCTCGCTTCGACGAGGAGGAGCCGCGTCCGCTGACGCCGAAGTACGAAGAATTTGAGCAGGCGCCTCCGTCGCCTTGGTCACAGTCTCCTGCGCCATCGCCCGCGGTACGGGCTGATCCTAAAGAGAATCCTTTTTTCACCGACGCTATCGTTGATGAGGACTCCTTCAACCCAGGATCTGCTCCTCCAGATTACACGGCAATGCCACCCCCTGAGGCGATCGGGGTTGACAATTCATGGACAGTCCTTCATGTGCCTCTCACTCACGTTCTGTTGTCGAAGCCTGTCCATCTCTTCAAGCTCGATAATACCATGCTAGAACAAAAGTCACACGCCCGGACTGCCAGTGGAGCTCACGATATATTGGCCGAAGATGACACCGGCCCGGCGTCCCCAGGAGTACGGAAGGAGAAGGCTGCTCCCATCGCTATTTTATCAATACTCAGCTCTATAATACCTTATCCCTCCAATCTTCGCCACTCGTTGGAGCACTTGGCACCTCATTTGGCAACCTCATTTTCCTTATGCCGCCATTACACAAACTTGGAGACCGAATTGGCTGGGATGCAACGCAGACGGCCGAACACTGCCGGATTTGGCGCAATTAATACTGACGGACGGCCTTACGCAGACCCTGCAAGTTATGGCAACCCTCGATACCCGCCCTCTGATGAAGTTGCTCAACGTTCGCTTGCTGGCAGCATGACTAGTCCCAGCGACTACTCTGGCGTTTCGAGGAGTGCGGCAGGTTCACCTAGCGGCACGCCGGGTTGGGAACAAGGCTCCCTGAGTTTGATCATGGATAAGAGACATTCTGCCTCGAGTCCTGCTCAAATGATCGGAGACAGCTACTTCAGCTCCAGGCAAAAACCGGCAAACCCTAGGACGGACACATCAGCTGGTGGCGCAACCCAAAGGAGTAGAAGAAGCTCCAAGGAGAGTTCTCCTGCGGACAAGCGGCTGCCACGTTTATCTGGCATCAAAATCCAAACGACAGAGCCGACTCCACCAACAGACAGCGGGGAGCTTGTGGACAAAACCTCAGATGAAACACTTCCGCTGTCAGCAACTCAAAAGAGGCTATCTTCGAAGAACCTGAAAGACTATCAAGATGCAAAAGATGAAGCAGCTTTAGATAAGGCATCATCTGGCGATGCTCAGGCAAAGGGTGCTGAATATGGCCAACAACGTCATACCCTTTTGCACTCGTACGGAGCTGACTTCTCATCAACATTCCAGTCCTTGCCACCAAGTTCCAGCGTCGGAAACAAACCGCTGCCTTACTCAGCTCCGTCTCGCAGCGGCTCCGTATCCACCAGTACCCTGGACATGCCGCCACCTTCTGATCGTTTAAAGGGGTTAATATTGGACTCCTTACCAGCTCATGTGTTTGTCTCCTTGCCTCAAAATGGCGAAATCGTCTGGGTCAACAGCAGATACCTTACCTACCGTGGCCAAACAGTAGCGGACCTTGCCATCGATCCTTGGGCTAGCATACACCATGATGACCGAGAAGAGTACTTGAAAGCGTGGAGCCACTCGTTACGGACAGGAGAGCAGTTTTCTCGAACAGTCCGTATCAAACGATTCGACGGCGCCTACCGGTGGTTCTACGCTCGAGCTGTTGCATCCCGTGACAAACGAGGGGTGATTATGCAATTTCTTGGGTCATACATGGACATTCATGATCAGCACATTGCTGAGTTGAAGGCGGCACGGCAGGAGGAGATCGAAGCATCAGAAGCGAAGCATCGACTACTAGCCAATCTGATCCCCCAGATCATATTCACCGCGACAGAAGATGAGGGCATCACGTTTGCAAATGAGCAATGGCTGTCATACACTGGGCAAGGCTTTGACGATGCTTTGGGCCTGGGGTTCATGGATCATGTGCATCCCGAAGATCTTGCCAAGTGTCGAATTCCTACTGACAGACCACTGACACCCCTGCATCCGAAGAGAGAAATGGAAAGGACATTACACCATGAGGATTCGACAACCTCGGAGGCAACTGTCTTAGGCACTGCTCATGCCCCGAAATCTCAATCGCAGCAAGAAGCTAGCTTTCGAGGCTTTCATCAAGCATTGTCTCGAAACAACAGTTCGAGCAGTAGCTCAGTGTACGAAATGCCAACAGCTGACCTTACCGAGCTAGCTAGGAAGGGCATCATCAAAGTGGCGACCGATAGCAACGGGAGGTTGTCGTACACCACCGAGGTTCGTTTGCGGTCTAAGAACGGCGACTACAGGTGGCACTTGATCAGATGTGTCGAGATTGACAACATTGACTTCGGCAATGGTGCCAGCTCTTATTTTGGATCGGCAACTGATATAAATGATCACAAGCTTCTCGAGGCCAAATTGAAGGAAGCCATGGAATCGAAGAGCAGGTTTCTGAGTAACATGTCCCACGAGATCCGAACGCCTCTCATCGGTATATCTGGCATGGTAAGTTTCTTGCAGGATACCACCCTCAACGAGGAGCAACGCGATTACACAAATACCATCCAAACTAGCGCCAATAGTCTGCTCATGATCATCAACGACATCCTTGACTTGTCAAAAGTCGACGCCGGCATGATGAAGCTCAAATATGAATGGTTCCACACGCGTTCGCTGATTGAAGATGTTAATGAATTGGTGTCGACAATGGCAATCGCTAAGCGGTTGGAACTGAACTATGTCGTCGAAGAAGATGTCCCGGCTTGGGTTAAGGGTGATAAGGTGAGGATTCGACAAGTTTTGCTCAACGTTATTGGCAACGCGATCAAGTTCACTTCCGAGGGTGAGGTCTTCAGTCGATGCAAGGTGTGTACTGGGGGGCCTTTATCGCCTAATGACAACGAGATTATGCTGGAGTTCGCCATTATCGACACTGGTCGCGGATTTACCCAGGAGGAAGCAGAGCTTATATTCAAGCCATTCAGTCAAATTGACGGAAGCAGCACCAGACAACACGGCGGTAGCGGTCTGGGCCTGGTCATCTCAAGGCAGCTTGTGGAGCTTCATGGTGGCAAAATGGAAGGCAATGCTGTCCTCGGAAAGGGGTCAACCTTCTCCTTCACAGCTAGATTCGGTTTGCCTACCGAGGACGACCATCCCGATATTCCAGCAACCCCGCAGTCTATGCTTTCGAACAACGAGTCATTGGAAGAGGTCATCGTCCCACCTGGCTTCAAACCACTCCCGCCAACGAAAACGACACGACTTACTCCAACAACGAGCCCGAACACGGACCCGGAATTTATTTCGCCTCCTCTGGCCTCTAGCGGGAGTTCCAATCCATCCGTCCACTCCGCCCTCTCTCATTTTACGGAGAGATCGTCAGTGTCTTCATTCAATGTGGGCCTAGTTCACTTTAGTGAGGCAGCAAGAGCGAGTGGACAAGACCTATCGCAGATGAAACTCGAGATTCCTGCGGGGGGAAATTCTCCTAGCGCGACTCCCACCCCTGATAATCACAAACTATTGAAGAGGCCGCACGATTTCCGCCCCCCGATGTATTCGATTCTGATCATATGTCCACAATCACACAGCCGAGAAGCAACCACACAGCACATTGAGATGACTCTGCCAAAGGATGTGCCGCATCAGATTACGGCTTTGGCAACGGTTGAGGAGGCTCAAAAGCTAATCGGAGGCGAGGACCCTGTCATATTCACACATATCGTGCTGAACCTAGCCTCGCCAGAAGAAATCATTGGGATGATGGACCAAATCAGGAAATCTGTGACTATCAGCAACACGACAATCGTTATTCTTTCAGACTCCGTCCAGCGCCAGGCGGTGCTGAAGCTAGCTGCAGATACCAAGTACGAGCAGCTCCTCTCCGAGAATTTGGTCACGTTCATCTACAAGCCCGTCAAGCCGTCTCGCTTTGCAGTCATATTTGACCCCGAAAAGGTCCGCGATCTGAGCGTGGATCGCAACCGCTCCACAGCCCAAAGGATGGTAGAGAGTCAGAAAGCGAGTTACCTGGAGATCGAGAAGCGAATGGGTAACAAGGGGTATAAGGTGCTGCTGGTTGAGGACAATCCTGTAAATCAGAAGGTCCTCAACAAATACCTGAAGAAAGTGGGAGTCGATGTGGAAGTCGCTGCAGATGGTGTTGAGTGTACCGACAGAGTCTTTTCTCACGACCATTCGTACTACTCTCTGATACTTGTAAGTGCCACATCCGACGAGGCTTCAGCTCGATACAGGTGACTAACTTCAAGTTCAGTGCGATCTTCATATGCCACGCAAAGACGGCTATCAAGCTTGTCGAGAGCTTCGAGAATGGGAGAAGACGAACGGGTACAGCAGAATGCCAATCATCGCGCTCTCCGCAAATGTCATGTCGGATGTCCAAGACAAATGCATGGCGGCGGGCTTCAGCGATTATGTCACCAAACCAGTCGATTTCATTGATCTCAGCAGGGCAATGTCGAAGTTCTTCTGAATCGCAATTCCGGAATGACGCCGAAAGGCTTGCCTTGAGGTCGTACAGTTGGGGTAATAATGCTTGCATGGCTCAGGCGTTCAATCGACAAAAATAAACACAATCTTGAAACGGGAAAAGAGGGATTCTTTCATATTAAAGCATACGGGTCTAGCGAGGGGCGGCGTTATTGGGCATTTTCTGGCCAGGTATTCTTTATTCTACTAGCGTGCTTGGTGGCCAGGTACTCAGCATCGTTGCCTCGTGGCCTGCTAGGGTCATATTTTGTCCAGTTTGGGACTGGGCGGGCTGGCTGGCATTATAGATGTATAGCTCCCTGAGGAAGATATACAGGGAAACAAGGCAGGGTTGTTGCCAGTTCATGATACATAAGCAGTGTAGTCAAGCTACCTGTTTGAGGATGATTTTGCATTGTTGTACGTGTAGCTCCACGCGAGGGAAACCAGGAGGGATGGAATCAATGGATCCGGGCTCGGTTTTAGAGGCTCGGACGGAGTCTTGAGGTTTATGTCTGCCTGCATTACTTACAGCATGGGAACAAGGTGAAGCGACCGGGATCGAGATCGGGAATTACGATTGGAATAATCAGATTATTGACACAAATGACTGATGCCAAAGGTGACTTGCGAAATTCATGTGTGATTTGGGGGGGAGATATTCAACTTAAAAATGCTCAGACCAGCCTCATCCCGATTCATTTCCTTTCGGGGACCATGAATCATTCCTATTGCACCCTGTGCACTCGCCCCCCTAGCGCCGCTGCTTTTGTCTATGCAATCTAGGTATATCCTTCTCGAACCAAAAGCAACAACAAGCCCGCTCGACCGCTCTATGACGAATCAAACTAGCGAGAAAATAAGATCCGACTCCCGCTTGAGAAACAGCAAAACGACCACAATTTGAGGCAGAACCGCTGAAATCGTAGATACAACACTTTAAAAACAGGCATGCCTCAATATACGCTCCCCTGTATGCTCTTTTCTTCCTTCTCGATCCGGGCCAGGCGCTCGTCGGCGTCGCCATCCGAGCCCAGGTCGCTACTGTGCGCATCACCGAGGCGGTTCGCCCTCGCCCTCCTGGCCCTACCGCGCTCATCCAAGTCGCTATGCCCTTCTCCTTCGTCCCCTTCTTCTCCTTCTTCTCCATGCTCCTCCTGCTCCTCCTCCTCCTCCTCCACCAACCCGGGCCGTTTCGTGCCCGAGCCGTTGCCGTTGACTACACCCTTAACCCGGCCAACGAGGGAAGCGATCCGATGGCGTCGACCGCCGTCGTCTTCCGAGTGGTCAGTGTCGCTGCCTGCCAGGGATGCGTGGCCCGAGTAAGTGCCGCCGAAATCCCGACCGACGTGCAGGTGCGGCGACTTGAGGCTGTGCAGACGGTCCTCGGCGGAGATGAAGGACGGGGTCCCGTCTGGTGAGGAGACGACCTCCTCGCGGGCGCGGATCACATCTATCTGCGGGCTAGGCACGTGCTCGTGGTCATCTTCGTGCTCGTCGTCGTCCGAGTTGTAGCTCTGGAAGCGTTTGGCCGCCGGTCGTCGACTTGCAAGCGTCGACGCAGCAGGCGAGTGATGATGGCTATGACCGTTTGTGTGCCCAGTGCCCGTCGCAGTAGATTCGTCCCGCTGGCGCAGAATCTCCAGATCATCCCGTCGCTTATAGTGGCTCCCATGGGTGCAGCCGTTCGGGCAACCACCCCAGCGACGTGTGACGACAAATGTCTTGGCCCGTTCAAATGTGAAGCCCTCCTTGGGCCTGCTCTCTTTGCCCTCCTTGATCTCCTTCGGCTTCGGTGCTGCTTCTTCCGCCTCTTCTTTCTCTCTCTCTTTTTCCTCCTTCTCTTTGTTGGCCAGTGTCCGATCCTTACGCAGTTCTGACCAAGTGCGCAACTTGTTCTCGAGGATGTACTTGCCATTTTCGTCTTGTCGGCGCATGATGAGGAATTCGCAGTGGTTGACGTTTCGCAGATCTTCGAAATACTCCACCGTGAAATGATACCATTTCATGAGAAAGACTCGGGACATTAGACCGTGGGTGACTGAAAGGTTACGATTAGCATTTGGACTGTGAATAGATACCGAGCATGCGGTTTCTATGCCTACCTAGGACGCAAACGCTCGCGAAGTCATTCTCGCCGAATTGTCTCCAGAGACTCTCGTTGAAGCCACTAACGCGGTCATAAGCATCGGCAGCGCTCTCGCCATTGGGAATGCGGTAGAAGAAGTGGCCATAATCCGCACGCTCCTGCCACATGCGCTCCATCTCAGCGCCACAGGGCTGGAAGTTGCCAAAGTCCTGTTCGCGCAGTCTCGGCTCCTCGTACACTTTGATGTTGGATCGCTTGAATGGGGAGGGCTCTTCTTCGTCCGAGGTTAAAGTGCTGAGAATGCCCTCAGTAGTCTCCCGAGTCCGTCGGTAAGGCGACGTGAAGAAGTGGAGAGTGTCGTCGGGTCGTAGCAATTGTCGCAGACGACGACCGGCGTCGTAGGCTTGTTGCCATCCATCTTGTGTCAACTTTACTCGGTGATCTGGGATCGACTGGTGAATCTCGCGGTTCTCTAAATCGAGGCAAGACCGATTAGCAATCATGGAGGCAAGGTGGACCTATGCGAAACTGGGAACCCATACTGTTACCCTCA
Source organism: Reticulascus tulasneorum (assembly GCA_001557505.1). Taxonomy (NCBI): domain Eukaryota; kingdom Fungi; phylum Ascomycota; class Sordariomycetes; order Glomerellales; family Reticulascaceae; genus Reticulascus; species Reticulascus tulasneorum. Next base: position 2,783,923 of record LSAX01000003.1, on the reverse strand, counting down.
GACTGAGCATGTCTAATGAGAATGAGCAGCCTTGGCTTAGGCATGTTGGTTGTCCTTTGACAGTCAAAACCGTTATCAACGACTAGAATTCGGGTTGTGAATCGCTAAGTATCTGAGGGTAGAGGCTTGGGTATTTAAGGAGAGGCTTTGACAAAATGGTGGGATATGGGGAGGGGCAAAAGAGAGAACGCAGAGCCCAATGAGAGTATATATGTTTTCTTTGCACTGCCCGATGTAGGGGCGATCGACGTGTTCAGACTATGACTCGTTCAGCTGAAAGAAGAGACTGGAGTAAATCTATTCGCTCTGACGAGGTACTTTGCTTTTTGTGGCCTGGGACGTGGTGATTCTAACGACTCCAGGTTTGGTTTGGTTTGGTTTGATTTGGTTTGGGGGGGGGGGGGCGGCCGCGGTGGTGGGGGAATGATAACCATATAGGGCGGGCTTATCGGCGCTCGGCCAGCACAGTTGGCAACCATTCCAGCTGGTCCAGCGACCAATTACAGCTCGGGTTACAGTGTTTCAGGCACTAATGCCGGGACTTTTACTGGCGCGTGCCTCCGATAAGCGGCGAGGCTGATGGAAATTGGTGGCAGCTCTTGGTGGATTGGGTAATTCTCACCTGTCAGGGCCTGGAACCATCTAAATGTCGCCGCATCGTTCGTGCCACGATCCGCAAGCATTCCTCAGCTTTTCGGATTTTAGCTGCTCACCATCAGCCACGAGACGCCTCTTAGCCTGCTTTGGCGCTTCCAAAATCTCAGATCAGCGGTTAACCGGCCTGGAACATCAGCCGCAGCTCCTTTAGGAAACTCTGCCAGTTGCGCCGCATCTCGTAGAACAACCCGCCAGCCTGGCGCCATCATCGTATGACCTCAGATAACAACTCATAAACATCCCGCACAACATGTCAGGCGAAGGGCCCGAGTCGATCCCCACCTCCGCGGACCCGCGCTCCAAGCGCCCCGTCAAGAAACGCGCCCTCACGCCCGTGTCGGAGCAGGCCAAAACCCTGGACGCTCTCTTCGCGAAGCCCGACCAGGAGATCCGCATCCCCACCGGCACTGGCCCGACCAGCCGCCTCGCCGCGCCCCCCGAGATCGTGACAAATGTGCAGGGCTCCAGCGCCGGCGCCGGCAGCGGCGAGTTCCACGTGTACAAGGCGAGCCGCCGGCGGGAGTACGAGAGGCTGCGTAGCATGGACGAGGAGGTGAAGAAGGAGAAGGACGCAGAGGAGTTTGAGCAAGCGAAGAGGGAAAGGGAGACGAAGGACGAGGAGAAAACGAGGCGGAATCGCGAGAAAAGGGAGAAGAAGATGAAGGCAAGAAAGTCAAAAGGAAACGGGACTGGCGCTGCGAAACCTGCGGCGAATGGGGGTGGTGATAAAATGGATGGAATTGAGTCATCTAGGGATCATGTTTCGAAGGGGGCTGGCCAGAGCGAAGCCAACCAGAACGGTACTGCACAACCTACGGGCTTGATTATCCACGACGATGATTGAACCAGGTTGGGCTCATGGCAAGATCCTCTTTTCACGTTGAGAGACGACAAGTGAACTTTTGGACTGGATAGACCCAAGATTCAAAACTCAGCAGGCTTTTTGATTCCCCGAGAACTTCATCTAGGTACTTCTAATCCGAGGTCTAAGGCTAGTACAGGGTATGACTTTGCAACATACATCTCTCTTCCTTGCGCCCAACTGACATTTTCAGGGTTCCTAATCATCTCCACCACCCATTCCGCCACCGCCTTGTTGCGCCTTCTTCGCGCTGCAAATGTCATCAACTCTCAGGAGAAGACAGGCAGACTGGTTGCCATGTTAGTAAACGGAAAAAGTGCAAATTGACCTTGAACGAGGGCACACATACCTCGATAGCAGTTTTGATGCTTTGTAGCTTAATGGCCTCTGGCTCCCAGACGCCGTACTCTTTCATGTCGACTATCACACCGGTATCTCCATTGATGCCCCATGAACTCTTGCCTTCCGCATGCTTGGCTCGCAGATCTGTCAAGACTCGTACGGGACTGGCACCTGCGTTCTGCACCAAGGTTCGCGGGATGACCTCCATGGCGTCCGCGATGGCCTTGTATGGCCACTGCTGGACACCGTCGATACTCTTCGCCAATTGGCCCAGTCGCACAGACACTGCCATCTCCGTGGCACCGCCACCAGGAGCCAATCTTGGGGAGAATATCACGTTGCGAGCCACACCCATAGCGTCTTGGAGATTTCGCTCGATCTCGTTCAAGACATCTTTGGATGGACCTCTTAGGAGTACTGTGCATGCCTTGGGCGACTTGCACTTGGTCAGGAAAGTGAAGTATTCGTCTCCAATCTTCTCAATCTCGAAAAGGCCGCATTGTGTTCCAACATCAGATTCCTGTAGATCATCAACTCGGTTGACAATGGTTGCGCCAGTAGCACGGGCTATTCTGTTGTTGTCTGTCTTGCGGACCCGACGGAGGGCGGTGATGTTAGCCTTCACAAAGTAGTGCTGTGCGAGATCTAGGAACCGGTTAGCATTTATGACCTTAAGAAGAAAATCGCATCATCACTTGCCTGAGACGCCCTTCTCCGTAATGACAAGATCCGGCTTAAGGGCAATGATGGACTCGCACATTGCCTTGACCTGCTCCTCCTCAATCTGAAGGATGCGATTCCAGTCTTCTTCCTTTGATACCTCGATGTTTGTTTGCGACTCTCCCTTTTTGTACTCCAGCGGGCAGTCAAGGAGCACGATTCTAGGGTTCTCTATTCTCCTTCGCATCTTCGGGTGGGTGATATCTTTGTTCAACATGACTCCATCCAGAACTCTGCTGTCCTCGATCTCGCCACCCGGGACTTTCTCTATGCGCGCGTATCGCTTGATGTCGACTTCTTTCTTGCCATTGCCAGCCTCCCACGCAACAGTTCGGACGGCTTTGAGGGCGAGGCTGCACATCAGGTCGGACCATCTCGCAACAAACTTTGTTCCAATAGATGACGAGATGAGCCCATACATTGCCTTGTCGTCTTCGACATCGATAGGGAGGGAGATATCGTCGATGATCTCGAGGGCATCCTTCAGGGCTCGTTTGAATGCGGAAATAATCACGACAGGATGGATGTTACGCTCCAGTTGGGGAAGTGACTGGGCAAGGATTTCACCAGCTATGACCTGTCAGATATCTTTCATAGATGTGCCAGTAGCTATAAATCACTCACCAAGAATGATGACGGTTGTGGTTCCATCTCCCACTTCTTCGTCTTGCGTCCGGCTTAGTTCGATCATGCTCTTGGCTGCGGGGTGCGAGACTTCGATCTCTCGGAGGATCGCATGACCGTCGTTCGTAAGAACTATGCCTCCCATGGGGTCTAGAAGCATCTTGAGCATAGCTTTGGGTCCCAAACATGATCGGATGATGTCGGCGACACTGCTTTACATTAGCTACATCCAGCGAGACGGTCATAGAAGTCGCCTACGTCTTAGCAGCAGCAATGTTGGACATTTGAGCTTTTCGCCCCGTCTGTCTCTCACCACTCCCAGTGTCTGGCGTCCCATGTCAGTGTTCTGCATCCGATTACCGAGCTTCGACAAGCTTCAGGAGGAGGGGCGGACTCACTCATTACCACCACAGGTGCTTGCATGATGGGCAACGACGGTAGGCGTGGAAATTATGGAAATTATCAAATGTTTTCGTGGGTTTGACCGTGAGAAAAGCTTCAGGAGAGTGAAGGAATCTCGTGGCGATGGTTGGAACAAGAATATCGTCAAGGCACCGGCTTGCAAAAAGTTCACCAGGGATTGTTTAGTTTCTGGCGGGGACCTGATGACTTTCGCACGGCGAAAATATTTCCCGACTCACCGCCTTGACTAAAATTGCCCCACACCAACGCCGGTCCATTTTCAGCCTCCTTCAACGACATCTCATGGTTTGTGTCCACTGTTCTCCGCCCAACCTTATTGCAGCTTAGAATTTTGATGCATCTATGAAACCCCATTCACTCAATTCGGAGGAATGGATGCGATGGATATATGTAAACCTACTCTAACTGTTCAAAGAAGCAGATATACCCTTGCCATAAGGAGAAACGTAAAGCTTAAGCACCAAGTCAACGTACTCTAGCTACCTCCTCTACTTACTCCTCATCCTCCATTTGCACCTCGTTGCGAAGCGCTGAAGGTTGAGCTCTGATTTTGCTTCCTCTTCTGCCACCGCCTGTGTTCTTGTCCTTTCCCTTGCCTCTCTGTGGTTTCTGACCTGTAACAAGAACACGGTCTGGGTAACCAGCGATGCCTGTGCTAAGAACCGGACCTGGATTCGGAATGGGCTCTGGAACAGGGACTCTATCAGCAGTCTGGAGATGAGTATCAGGTGCCCGTGCCATCCAATCGTCTGCGGTATAAAGGTCAATGATACAGCGTCCTCGCGCCATGGCTTTCTGGACAGTGTACCATTGATGTTTGTCTGCAGCGGCACTCATCTGAAACTCCCCCCACCAATTGTCTCTGGCTCGATTCGTTCCCTGAACTTGGCCAGTCTCGTTCCATAGAATTCCGTCCATATCTCTGACACTCAGGAAATCGTGGAACCTTGGGTATCCTTCTGGTATAAATCCTTGCTTTGACGAACACATGAAGGTCGGGATCCCTTCTTTGCTGAGTTTGTATCTCAGCTTCTTGGCTCGGTTCTCTCCAGTGCTGGGATCCTCGCGTCCGAATCTCTCGAAATTACCCAGTCGCGCTTCCCCCTTAGAGGTTTTCGTTGCTGAAGGCTTGGAGAAGACAGAAGTCGTCGGCATCTGCGTGACCTTTTCCGTTGGGATCGCGAACATGATCGAAGAAGTAGGCATGGGGTCTAATTGCGGAGGAGGCCGGCCATTGATTCGTGTGAGTGGTTTCGAAATGTAGAAAAACATCCACTTTCGTTGCGCACCAGACCGTTCGTATCTGAGACCGTCAATACATGTTCGACATGTTGCCTGTAGCAACAGAGTCACAAAAAATACTCACAACATCACTTCATACAATTTGATAGAGCAAGTCTGATCCGCTGTAATGAAAATAATAGTTTTGAGAGTCGTTGCTGGGGCGAGACTGTTCTGAGTGGCTCTGAAAGGGGCGATGGATGGCCCGAGCAATCCGTGCATGCTAGAGAAGATCTCAGCGTTGAAACAGATTTTGTCGACTGATAGACTCTGCACTTCGCTCGCCATTGCTGCTCTTTTCAAAAGTTCGCGCAGACTGGGGTCCGTTTCAAAGAACCATCTTTCTTGCCCATGAGGCTCTATGTCCATGATATGGCCAGGAAGTCGGAAGGCTGCGATCCCAAGGATGTCGTGAGGGTTGTTATTGAACAGACCCAAAGCTGCCTGAAGCCGACTGGACGACGCTTGACTACTGTCCGTTAGCCGAATGCTCAGTGCAAGACTTTAGTAGCCGAGTGGCCGAGGGGGCTCCTTGAATACGTACACATAAGGGAGTCTCCTCTGAAAGTGAGCCTGCAGCATCCATCTTTCCTCTTCCTCGTTGGCATCCTCGTCACCCTCTTCGTCTGCCTCCTTATCTCTGGTGATCTTGAAAACAGTATCGCTTCCATATGCTCCAACTAGTTGCTCGATTCTTCGCGCTGCGTGGCTCGGTTCCAGATCAGGTGGTAGGTTAAGTGCAAGGTCGGTGAGGTCAAATCTTCCCATTCTCACATTACTGTTTAGTGTTTCGGTGGTATCGGTCTGCGGTATTTGTTTGTGGTATTCGGCATATACCTGTTTTTTTCTTGCTGCCAGCCGAAGACCTAGTTCAAGCTTCTCCTGCGTGGACATTCCCGGTCTGAAGTCACCCGTTCCAGCGAGGATAGTCGCCGCGCGAGCTTGTTCCAGGTGGCTTGACGGAGTTCGACTGAGGTTCAGAGCCACTAACTTAGTGTCAACTTTAAATCACATCATCGATCGAGGTAGGACCGTAATAGAAGATGCTTACTTTGTTTCTGCTTGTTTTCATCTTGAACTTGGCTGCACAAAGGAGGGGTTAAGAACTGCACTATGAAATGCGCTGTTAGTAAATCTGTCGACTGAGAAGCATAGCGGTAACGCAGAACTCCGAGCAAAGTGAACAAGATGTAAAACAGGATCATCTCACCAGTAACCCCGCCCTCCTCGAATGCAGTCGAACGAGTCTCTGCCTTCGATTCTTCAGCGGTGGCATTTGGAGCTTCAACTTCCACGCGCTGCTTTTTATGCCCGCCATCCCTGACGTCTTTTCTGGCACGTCTTTTTGCAGGCTTTTTCTTGACCATGTTGACCAGGGTTAGATTTGTCGTATTGATGTTCCAAAAATCCTGTAAGGAACGTGGAGTTAATGGGCTGTTAGCGGCAAGCAATCCGTGAGTCTGAGAAGAAGTTGCCGCGCAGAGTCTATCTTCAAGGAAATCTCCTACTGTCAATCTAAGCCGGTGGCATATACAACGGGAAGGTATATTTGACACATCGGAGGGGGAAAAACAGTCTTTGCTTTGCCTGAAGGTCCTTGCCGCTTTCAACATCAGATTTCACGTATTATGCAGCCGCACGTTGGACACCGTGAGCTACCTTACGTTCGGTACGACACAGAGTCAGGGAGAGTATACAGAATGGTAAGTAATGCGTGCCCGCGTGGCTACTTCATAGCTAGTCCATAATAGTGCCGTCGGGTTATTCAGGCATAGTGAAAACGGGGTTTACCCATTATAAAATAGCACATAAAATGCCCCATCGTAAGAGGAGGCAGAGATCAGCTAATTACACATATCAGGACTTTTACTGACAGGCCGCTAATCCGCAACGGAGTCGGCACTCCATATCCATTCACTCTGTTGTGACCTGCATCGAGATGTAACACTACGTGTATGTCATTGAACTACATGCAAAGAATAGAATGAAATAAACTATCGATTTAATAGGGAGACGCTACACATAAAATTTATCATGATAGCCCTGATCACTACTAAGTTTACCCCTGTAAGGTCAGTCCACCTCACCCGACCTTGCTTTAGTATGATGGAGATAGTTGAAAGGATGTGTTTCTAGGCATACTCCATACTTCAAACCAAAAGTACTTGTTTAATGAATGATTCACTGGATAAAAGTATCTAATATTGGCTGAGGTTAAAGGGGGGGGAGGGAATATAAAATAAAGGAGGGTAAGAAGAGAAGAAAACACAAGGCACTCTAATAGCGCGTTGGATGTCCATTATGCCTACATCCCCAGCCTACAGCTCAGGCGCAGGGACCTCGAATGCCAAAAGCTCATCCGGGACACCATTCTCTAGCAATGAACCAGCCTCCACGAGCCCAATAATAGCAGCGGTGATATTTTCGGGGACATCGTAGTTAATGCGGAACGCTTGGCCATTCTCAAATACGGCCCTATCGGGCTTGACACACTCTCCCGCGACCTCGTCCCTCTTTATGCGGCTGAGGCCGTCACGCCACCTGGCGCCCGCGAAGTTGCAACCGCCAACACAGATGTTCTGATTAAATCCCCATCCGAAACTGCACAGATTACCGCAGGGGTTACCGTTGCTCTGCCGGTAAGCGTAGGCCTACAAGGAAAGGTGTTAGTCGATTTTTGTTTCTCTCCTCTCCTCGCTCCTTTGGCCTTGCAATTGTGAGATACAAAGGCGATGACAAGGCGGGTCTTACATAATGGGCCGTAGTAGAAGTTCCCAGGTTGGTGTAATAGGCAGAGGTGTATTGGTCGCTAGGACCCTGGGTGCAGCAGGTATTGGGCCCGATGTTGGAGCAGGCCAGGCCGCCAGACGCGCAGTTGGGGCTGCCTGGAAAGACAATAATGTCCACGGCGACGACAGAGGTGGCCACGGAGGCAATGGCAAAGAGAGAGAGAATAGAACGCATTTTGGTTACTGATTTGGAACAAGAGGGGACTTCGAGATATAAGTTGGGTGCGATGTGGGTTGATGTTGAGATGTCAAGGTCAAAGATATCACGGAAACAGCAGAAGAGTCTGTCAGGAGGAGATGACTGTTTGTGATATAGTTTTGACTCTACAGCTTGGAGTTCCATTCTCCCAACTAAACCTGGGATTTCCGCGCAACTCAGAACCAATTCCACGTCCCATCGTCCATCCGCCTCTCCTTCACGCGTAAGTGTCGGATGAAGGAGCTGTGGTGAGAGTTGGAACGACTCACGCCGTTCGCTTCCAGTCGTCGTCCGAATACCACGGCTGCCTGGGCTTCTTCGACACCGTGGCAGGCATTCCGATATCGCCTGTAGTATTCTCCATCACTTCTCCCCCAGGATCAAGTCGTACGATCTCTCATGCAACTAAATCCCTTGAACGACGACGCTTATAAGCGGAGATGAATGACCTGGTCTGGACGACGCCCCTTTCGTTCTTGGCCAGTTCTGGTCCCATGGTTTCTTGAGATGGATCAATGAATTAGTTATCATTACGGTCTCGAAGGGTCATCACAAAGTCACCACATACACGACCGTCTACGAAGCCAGAACCGAATGGGTCGGTCCGGGGAATTGGTTCCGGCGGGGGCGGCATTCCGCGCGACCTGCGTCTTATTACATATAGAACTTCGATTCCTACGTTGCAACGGTGGCGTTGTCGCAGTCAATAAGCGCCCGGACCCATCCCGAATTTCAAGTTCCATCTCCCCCACTGATTGATTAGATTATCTTTCAAGATGACTGCATGCATATATGCACACACACCGGACGAAAGCCGGTGGAATTTGACCCCACCCGGTATGACGCCAAGCCGCGAATATGCACACAAACCGTGATTGTTACGCGTCTACACCAGCACATTGGGTTTGCCTTCGGGACTTTGGGAATTTCTTGGCTCAGCTTGGGAGGACCTGGTCCCCAGGCTACCAGCGAGCGAAGTTGAGTTATGACGCATTGAATAGAATCCTCGGTCAAAATTGGTTCGCTAATTGACAAAGACCCCGTACCCCTAGTTGCGTCGACTTGCGACAATCTTTGAGTGCCACAACTCTCCGCGGCCGTCGTAATCAGCTAAAGTACTCGTGAAAAATTAGGAACTGGCAGAAGTTCCTGATCCCTCGGGCGCACTGCTCAGGTTCCTCGCCAGCTCTACCGCCTTGGCATTCGCAAAAAGTCTATCGTATGTGTTCTCCAAATCCTTATGCCCACCCAGCAACTCCCGTCCCTCTGCCTTGGCCTTCTCCCGATCGGTCGAGCCTGCCTTGACGTCTAGAACCCGCGCAACGTGGTCTTTCACCTGCCCTTCTACTTCTTTGCCCAATCGTTCCCGTATAAGGGCCGAGAATTTCTGCAACTCGTGCAGGTCGCCGGTGTTTGACTCGCCCGAGAGCATTGCCATGACGAATTTTGCCTGTTCGGGCGTCTTTACTGTGTCCACTGGCAGGCCAGCAGCTGCCAGAATGGCGCTGAGGTCTGGAGGAGCCGTGGTAGGCTGTTCGGAGTGGGGGCCATCTTCGGGCTTAGGCTCGGTTGACTGATTGAATGTAGACATGATTTTCGACGGAGTTGTAGGGTTGGTTGAGATGTGATTGAGGCTGAGGCTGAATTAGACGAGCTTTGGTTTCTTGTTGCAGGGAAGGGGATCCTCATGCGGTGATATACGTTTTGCCCAAAGGTTTGTTGGCTGCGTTGTGTGACGCTTGCAGTTCCGGACGTTAGAAGCGAACCCGCGGAACAAGGGACATGAAGGAAGAAGAAGAGCAAGAGGAGTAGAAGATATGTTTGGGGTTGGTTACATTCATGAAGAGCGATTGTGGTCAGCAGAGAGAGACCCGTGCTGCTGCCTGACGGGCTGTCATGCGGACAAGCAGCCACACTGTATCGTTCGACGCCCGTTCTACATGCTGGTGGTGGTGGTGGGTATCTTATTCATGTTTTGAGATTCCCATCTCCCATTGGCGTGCTCGTCTATGCTTCCTATTCCAGGGTCGCATCGATTGGTTATTTGTCCTACTTACATGTCTATGTGCTCGTCCCGCCCTAGCATAGGGCTAAGCGGCCACCAACCGACACAATTCTTCTTGCCAAGCACCCTTTCTTAATTGGGATGTACATACATACAGCCCGTGTCACATTGGCCCAAAAGAAACAGCTCTGTCAAGGTAACCCCAGAAATACCTCCATCAAGTCATCAAACTGAGGGCTGCCCAGTCCCGTAACAGCATCCCACCCACTCGTCGCCTCGAACGCCCTGGCCACGCCGCACCCGAAGTTGTATCCTGCTTCCACGTCACGCATAATGTGGTTCTTGAATGCATACATGACGGGGTTAACGAAGCCCACTGTGGTTTTGTTTGCTAGCAACCGCGCGTTATTCACCCTGGCGAGCATTGACGCAAACACGGGTGCGGATGCCGAGGTGCCTGTGATGCGGCGGAGACCGCCATTGGTCTGCACTAGGAAGTCATGGGCCCTGAGAGAGACGTCTGGGTAGCCACGGCCTTGGGGATTGAAATGGCCGGACTCCACGAGCGCCTGGAGGTGGGGAACAGCTGAGATGTAGCTCTCGGTATAAGAGGCTTGGAACGGGAGAGCATCGAAAACCGTGCTAAACCCACCGCCCGAGTTGACAATTGTGCCTGATATGTTTGCAAACAGCGCCGTCTCGGGTGGAAACCACGGCTGAGCGGCGTTCCATGTCGCATTTGTCGGCGCCAGGTGTGTCCCGCCCACACAGGTAACGTAGGGGCAAGAGCATGGGAAAAGTATGCTAAAGTGACCATCTCCTTGATGTAGGTTACCCGTTGTAGGATCGCGGCACTGCCCGAACTCGTCAACGGTGCCAGTATCCCCTGATGCGGCAACAACGGTGACACCACGGAGCGCCAACTTCATGTACTCTTGGCACTGCCTCTCGGCGTACCCCTGCGGAAAGGAGGCCTCGTTCCAGCCGTAGGAGATACTGATGACCTTGGGGGGCTCGTAGGCACCACAGTCGGATGCGTTGTAACCACCCGGAAGGGGGTTGGGGTAAATAGGATCAAACTCAGGGTCCAGGCCTGTCTCGCAGTACTCAAGAGAAAAAGCCGCCAGCATAGTATTCAGGTTTCCTCCAATCAACCTGTCGCCGACCTAATGCATCGAAAATGTTAGTAAGCTTATTATTTGATATTTCATGGTCTTCATGTGGTTATGTCGCATCGGGGCAATCCCTCCGGCACCGCCCCCGAAAGTGCCACGTGACAGAACTCAAAGTTCACGACCAACATTGATAATAAAAGCAGAGAGAGTGGAGGGGCCTTACCTGGACGTTGGTGACGGTCTGTGGATGCGTCAGAGCCATCGTATACTCATGATCCAGGTTAGCCTCGAGATTAAACAAGAGCCCTTGAAAGGTCGTCTGCCGATATCCACCGTTGACCTCGAGCACATCTGGGCGTTGTCCGGTAATCTCCGGCTGGAACCGCGTAAAGAACGCATCCAAGTCAGCGGGGAGCCAGGTGGCCATGGAAGGGAGAAAGACTCCCAGCGACGAGTTCTGATGGATTGGCTCGGTAGGATCCAGCACAGGAAAGCCATACATGTGACGCAGGCAGTCCGGGTTCACCCAGGTATGGCAGTTGACCTGCTGGGCTGTAGAATTGGACTGCCTCTTTGACAGGAATCCTGGCACCTGGGACCGGGCCATGGGGTTCGGGACAGGTCCCGGTTGGTCAGCGAATCCTTGGGTGGACTTCGACCAATAGTCTGGGAGAGATTCCGTGGGAATGATAAAGTCGATGACCTCGGAGATGGATGCGGGAACATAGTATGTGTCAGCTGTGACCCTCGACGTCTCTCCATCATCAAATTCGAGAAACTCGGTTCCTAGGAGAACCTCTGCTTGGTCGACCCTGGCCTTGAAGGAAATGCGGCCTAGGTCGTGGGAGATCCTCATGTCTTCTCGGGGAATACCTGAGTCGGCAAGCCACTGGCCTACGGCCCTCACCGTATCCCTCGTGGGCGAGAGTAGTCGCTTTACCTCGCCAGCTGGGAGCCATTGGCCATATCTCTCAGACTGGGGGTCTGAGAGGTCTTGCAAGAGGTCTGCAGCCTGGGATACTTGCTCAGGGGGGGCCTTCAAGGCAACACTCAAGTGAAGAATACGTTCTGTGCGTGGCTTGAGGACCCGTGAGTGAGGAAAAGTAGAGCGGGCGTTATACGAGACGAGGGGGGTCGGTAATCTGGGCAGAGAGCAAGACGTTAGGGGAAGAAGGGGTAGCGAGAGGACCAGAGTGGCAATTGAAAACTTCATTGTTGCTAGGGACGTTTGGTATGTTGGCTGAGAAGGTGGGCAAGACTGAGCGTAGCGGAATTGCTGAGAAATTGTCCGTAGAGTATAGCTCTGCGGGAAAACACTCGCTGGCAAATATAAACGAGATGCAAGCCTAGTAGGGGAGGGTAAATCGTCCGTCCTACATGGTGTTGGCGAGATGCCAATCCAGCCTCTGGCTTGCAGATTTATTGTGCTCAATATTTACCCAGCCGCTGGCTTGCAGATTTATTGCCCTCGGTGTGAGGATTCGATGATTCCTTCATCCCTTTGGTACGACGTCGAATTCGCAAAATAATACGAAGTTTGGATGTCAGGCGGAGGGCGCCAGGATGCAGTCTTGTCAATCCGAGGCCAAGGCTATAGTTGGTTCATGTGACGAAGTAAGACCAACACGAAAAGCAAAGTCCCACTATTATCTTGGCTAATAGCAGGCCTTGTATAGTCTTGATAGTTGACGACTTACACATACTTGCTCCCCCTGACATGCTAATTCATCTGCCAACCTGGTAGGACGAAAGTTCCACTTGCATTTCTGGTTAGAAATCCTACTGATACATGAGGTGCGGGCAATCAATATCTTGGCGGTTGGGACATCCTCCTCATGGGTGCGAGATCGGAGATGTGGGATGGCTCCGTGAATGCAGAGTCAAGTCCAATGACAGGTAGAAGGTGAAGCAGGCTGTGACGAGAGATTCGGGAAACTTCAAAGCACCGTCTGAGGTGTCACCAAGGGCTAGGTTGTAAGTAATTCAGCTCAGGGAGGGAATGAGAACTGACAGTCCTCGGATGATACTCCGCTGTTGTAACCGCTAGCTTCCAGGCTAGCTGGAGAGAGCGACAAGTTCGTTGGAAGACCGCATCTACCAAGAGTATATAAACAGTTTAACATCCATCTCACTATCTCTCATCTTGAATCACCAGCCAGAAATCTCCTCAACTCTCAGACAAGCACAGACCAAAGACAACTTCCAGTTTCCCCATCTTCTCCTTCATCCAAACCATCAACATGCGTTCTTCCACCTTCATCGCTGCCCTCATCGGCACAGCCATTGCCGCCCCTGCTCAGGTGTCGCCTACCACACCTATCCAGAACAGAGTAAGAATTTACAAATCTTCTCTTCCGGGATCCCAGACCCAAAAATTCTTAAGTACAGCATAGCTAACCACACTACTAGGGCTTTCTCGCCGTAAGTTGACATCGCCCGCAGCGTAGGGCCGATACTAAGATTTCTGTCTAGCCGGCTTGCGCCATTCTCTGCGCCGCACCCTGCGCTACGGGTCCCTTTGACTGTCTCATCTGTGTCGCTCTTTGCGTCGACCTGGCTGACGACGGCGGTGAAGTTGACCCTGACGTGTTTGAGACCACCCTGGGTACGGTGAATGGGAATATTGAGTCCGCAAAGGCGGCAGTCAAGGCTAAAGCCTAGACCGAGCACGCAGACCCTTGAAACAAGGGGGAGGAGGAAGAAGGACATCTTTGAAGATGGGGAGTAGCTTTTAATATTCTGGCCTGCTACTGTGGCCGTTTGCTCTGTCTGATTGCTTGTGGAGAAGACCATATATCAAACTACCCTAGTAACTGTCGTTTACCAATTTGAACTGCTTGGGGAATATTTTCTTTCTCTCTAATATCAAACTCTGTGAGCCGTTAAGTCATGTACTCTATAACTTGATGGTGTGGACATGCTGTAATATCTCTGCTTCACTTATAAACTTGAGATATAAGGCTAGCTGGCTACTGGGCGTAATCAACGTTTGTATCGATGTCGGGTATGCGGTTTTTGATTCGCAGACGTGACCTTGTGCGGTTGCCTCGCATTGTCTAACTAGATCCCTGGTCCGCTAGGCGATTTTTGTTCCTCTACTGATCTAAGGGCTATATTGAAGCAAGCTTAGCAGCTCGGAAGACAGATAAAGTCAGCCAACAACTGCTTTCTTCGATTTCGTTATTACTTATTGGTAAAAGTGACTTGCGGTAGATCGGCGTAATCCTGGGACGTGCAGACATATGGCAGCAGGTCGGCGAAGACATGCCTCCTAAGAACAGTTTAGCAATATAGTCTAGCAAGGATGACGTGATATAGATCACATACTTCCACTTCAAACTATTAGCTGCCATTTGGATGATCCTGCAGTATAGGCACTCAAAATCGCGGCCCTACTGATGCTTTACACCATCTAGAGTCATCATGTCAGATAGGTCAGGAATACGGCGTCCAGTACTGTCGTCGTCTCCTAGGCTAACGAACGAGGTCCCGGAAGTGGAAACCGACATCTTACTACTGTTCACCTCTCCTTTGATGCCTCCTTCCTTGGTGGGATCTGGGTTAATGAATTCTTCGAACGTAGTTACGATGGTAGTTGCAACGACCGTGCCTATAATAGTGGCAGAATTATCAGCACTAGAGACCAGTACTTTCTCTTTTATATTTCCGAGATGTTTTCTGTGTTATTAAATGAGCAAAATAAAAAGAGCAAACAACTAACAGTTAAGTCATTTACTACAACTGCGTACATGACGTGGAATTTGAGGCGTGCTAGACAATCAGCAGTCAAAGAAACGATCCCTAATGTTAGGTTACAACGTACTCCACCAGACGTTTTCAAGAATGAAGCCCAAGAAATCTCAGCAACTCGCATGAACGGCACCGTCTATCTAGTAAATTACCACCTGGGAAGTGCCAACCATGCGGTAAGGGATCATGGCTTGAGAATTGGAAAGGATTGCGGCTGCGGGCCGCGCGGAGGAGCCGGGCCTGGTGCGGCCAAAATCACGGACGGAAGCCACGATCAAACAATTGCTTGCTGCAGGCAAGCACATTAGGATGCTTCAGACAAGATTGTATTTTTAAGACTATTACATCTTGTAAGATGTGTACGTTACTTCATGGATACTAGGGTTGAGCAGTTGTCTTTTGTACAAGACTTTGGACTAGATACACTCTGCCGTTCCGAATGCAATCGATATCCAAAGCACAGTTTAGGAACCACCAAGGGAACTTCGATAACGAAAATAAAATTCCAATAACCAGACATTCTTCAGTTGGAGAACATTACTGATTTTGACATTGCTAGACAATGTCGGGATAAAGTTAACGCTAAAAGACAGGAAGAGCATTTTCGATATGCCACCCTTGGACAAAGAAGTTAGGAGACCTAGACGTGCGTCCAGTCCGGAAGGAACGGATCAGAATCATGGGAGTGCCGTCCATAATTGTCAGCAAATTATCTCGTTAGTCTTCGGTGGATGTTGGTATATACTGCCGAGGCCGTTCTCTAATTAGTCGGCCGGGGCCGAGACCGGTCCGAGCCAGTCCGGGAGCAAGCATATCCGCCGGATGGCCGGATGCTTGGACCCTAAGCACGAGCCATGAATCAGTAACCAGGGCAAATACACAACTGCCCAATGGAGCGACAGGTAGAGGTGCGGTGATGGCCCCATTCAATCACTTCACCTCGTTGGTCAAGGTGGAGAGGTCAAGCCCAAGGCAACGACGGAACTCGAATCCACCAAAAGGAACATGATTGCTCCGACCATGCGACCGTTTTGTCAGCATTGAGCCCTTCCCCGCCTGGATTTTGTCAATTCCATTTGCTCACATCTCAATCACCTTGTTTCTGACGCACACGTGTCGATATGACAGTCTACTTGAAACAGCAACCCCTAGACACCATGGAAGACGCGTGGAGCCCTCTCATCCACTTTCTCCCTTGAGTCGGCCTGGCGGCCTCCTTCCCCGGAAGCAGTAGCCAGGGAGACCGTGAATGCCGTAAACTGCTGCAGGCCAAGCGGCGGGGAGGGAGGATGGATGGGCAGCTCCCTTAACCGAGATTGGATGCCGAGATCCTTGCTCAACTCTCCCGAGGCTGCAACCCACGAAGGGCTTTCAAGAAGGGCCTTCAAGAAAGCCTGACGAGGGGTGAAAACCCGAGTTTTACATGGGGGCGGGGCTGGAACTGTCCCAGAATCACGATGCTTCCGGACGCAACCGTTGATGATGCTCACTCCAGTTCCCGACCCGCTCCGGCGCGGGAGACGTGAATCAGCCAAAGTTTCGGTTTTTGGAGATCTATGGAGACTAGAGTTTACCTGGACAGCTTCGATCGCATTCTTTCCCTTCCGCCGTCCGATCCGAAGCTGTATATGACGTGTATTTTAGGGTTTTTGACGAAACACCTTCAGGTGAAAACTACGATTACGTAGTTTAGTTTCTCTCTTGCTCTGAGCCCCAGGGTGACGATTACAGATCGTCCGTTAAAGTTAAACATTCCAACGTACGTGGCATCTGAACACCGCCCAGTATCACAAATCTGACTTTTCCGAAGTCTCTAGAAGCTCGGAGGGGGTTGGTGGATATGTGTCACCATTGCCTGTGCCTGTGCTGGTCTGCCTAGCCGTCCCACCAACATCAGCCATGAACAAACCCGCCGCGCATCACCCTAGCCTGAGGGCGTATCTCTATCGCTTGAGAAAACAAGCAGTGCTGTTTTTTCTCTAACTCCGGGATGTCGATGTAGAATGCCCCACTCGTAGAAGAGCATCCGACCAAATCCCTCCACAGCAAACAATTACGCCGTACCGGACGATAACTCCGAGCTGACGAATCCGCGCCGCAACTCTCCACCAGAAATTTTGGTGAACGGTCAGCCAGGTGGCACAACCCGCGTGCCGGACGACCCCATTGGTGGGGCGCAGACGGCTCTTCCCGGACAAGGTTTCGCCATGCTGATGAGCAGATTGGGCGTCGCACACATGGAAGGCAATCCCGATTTGAAGGCCATGTCTCGGTAGGATCACAGAACGCAGATGCTGGTTCCCGACATCTAAGCCAACGGAAATGACATAAATTGCAGCTTGTTGAGCTCAAGGAGAGCGGAGTAGGACAACTGCTTGAGGAAGACTGCTGAGGACAGACCGCTGTTCGGTGGTGGAGTGATCAGAACGGGGCGCGGTTGAGCATACGATTTGTTGAGATGGATGTGAATCAATCACAAACAGAGGGAGACACAATCGGGAGATCACTCTGCCGATGTCTTTGGAATCGTGATTTGGCGCACTACTCCACATGCCTAACCCATGGTTGTGATGCTATCCAGCAATTGAGTACGGGCTAGACATTCCGCCGACTTGGGGAGTACCAGTATTCATTCTTATCACGATGAAACTGTCATTTAGCTCTATACTGCTCAAGAGCGCTCCCATCCTCACGCTGCGAAGTGCAATGGCCCCTTTGCCTTGATTTCAATTCGGCCCCTGTAGCAGAAGCTGGGAGCTTGGAGATCAACGGCACCAATGAGAGAGGCAGCACACAACGGGAGACTGGGACCACGAGATTGACGCACCTGGAAAGCCCGCCATTTGCCCAGTTTTAGATCGAGTCGCACTCAGATCATTGCTTCGTAAGGCCGGGGCCATCATCTCGTCCCGACGGGTCTTCCCCGTTCCACTCAAGCCATGCCGCTCCAGACGAGAAGGGAGCTCCCGTTGGCCAGCGCGCCACTTTGCGCTGTTTATGGGCAGGATCATGGCTGTTTCAGGCACTTGCTAGTTGACCTATCCCGAGTTACGGACGTAAATAGGGCATGAGCTGGTTCGTCCTGAAGGGTAAGGCTCGGAGCAACGTGGTGAGCTGTCAGCCACGGGCGATGTCAGGCTATGTCTTCACCCAATAAACCAGCATTCGCCTTTTATGGCAGCGGCCACCACCGCCAGTGATTGGGCCGGGCCAAAAACTGCAGCTTCGATTCGAGGAACTGGAGCCCACACCCGGTGGAAGCCTGCGTCCTGTGAATGGTTCGGAAGTGAGACAAAATTTTAGCTGATGCATGCATTGCAAGCATCGATGTTGGGATGAGAGGATCCCACCTGTCATGCTACAGCAGCGGCCGCCCCCAAGCCAAAACAACCTGCTGAATCCGCAGAGAACAGAATATGGCAATGAATGGTCGTCGATCTGAAGGCGGGAGCAGGGTGCGGCAAAGTCAAGAAAAGCGGGACGAAAGGCGGCTCGGGGAGCGACGGCGGACGGGAGAGATCTTGGTTCACTGGAGCCAAGCGATACGACTCTACCGCCATCCTTGCCCACGGAACGGACAGATCAGTAGATCTCTCGACAGTGAGATACTCGGAGGAGAGAGTACGGAAGCAAGCGGGAGGAAAGATTGCAGAATGCAGAGTTCTCAAGCCGTCTGGACCGGTCAAGCTCAGCGGTTGGCAGGCGTCATCGGGCATTGAGGGAGGGAACGGAAGAAGAGAAGATCAATCTGGGAGGTAGCCTCCATGATTGGACGGGGAATCAAGGACGCAATGGAAAATTATCCGAGATATAAGCATCCCCGGCTATAGTGAGCCTTACCACTGGTCATCTCAACTGTGCCTCAACCTGCCTCAGCGTATGATTCGGCCTGAGATTGATGGGAGGGTGGGGGCAGAGATGGTGAAACTGGCTCACCCAAGATTCAAAGAGGAGAGCTGCATTCCGGGCCATTCTTGATCAGCGCGGGCGTGTGGATATTTTTTTTATGATCTGTTGTGGTTTTGGGAACGGCTCGATATTGCATGTTTTGATGAAAGGGACAATAATAGTGAAAATAAGAATGATTCCAATGTATCTTGGGCGTTTGACCAGATGGGAGGGAAGAGGAGTCTTTCTTTGCTTTGTGAATATGCTCACCTAACGCCCCTCCTCTCATTCCGGTACTTCTTGTTTGGTTATTCCCATGTCAAGTCATCAATTGCCATGGAACAAGGTCAAGGGACCCCCTCGGCTTCTCTGAGACTTGGTCGTGTGCCTGCTTTTTCGCTGACCGGTTTCTCGTCCTCTCCCTTCAGCTATGGCGCAGAGTTGTCTCAGGCGTCTAGCACTGGTGAGACCGATGACTTCAATAACACAAAAAGTCCGGATGTGCCGGTCACCGATTTCGTCGTCCGCATACCCCCCTCCCCCCCGGCCCATTGTTTGGAGAAGGGCTTTGTAGAGGAATGTTGCTTTCAGCCGAGGGAGATTTGATCAAACGTCATAGTACCGGATGCATATGTGAGGTTGTAGCGATCGAGCAGAATTTTCCTTAAGCCGAGACGGCATGTTCCTTGAGCATGCTCCCTGCTGTATGTAGTATGTACGATAATGAGGTTACAGATCTAATTACAGTGCTCGAGAGTGCTTCCAGGACTCCAGGTTGGTTCGCAAAGACGAACCGGGCCCGAGATGCATCGAATGAGACGGCCCCTGCTTGCAGCAGCAGCACTAACAAAATGCTCCTGTCCACTGCAGCAGCGCAGCAGTGCAGCAGTGCAGCTCGAGAGGGTGTGTAGATGGATGATGGCTAAAGGCTGGACATATCGCTCAATACAACAGGGCGGTGCGATCTACTGTATGGACATATGCACATCTGCAACCCGCAGAGCGAAGCTTCAAGTTATGGCCAGTCCAGTTCCGCCCCTGAAACATGGTCCGTAGGCGAGTACGAAGCGACCCTTTCCAGTGTCGGAGAACTCCATGTACTCTGGAATGGCTGGCACGAAGCGGAAAAAGCTTCTGGACCTGAGAACCTTCTAGCGCCCGGAGATGCCTTATGCCTCCATGCCTGTGGTGCAGAGTAAAAGTCTGTCTGGGCGTGTGTCTCGCGAACAAGCTTCGCGCGGCACGAGGTGTCTTCGGAATTACGGCGAACTAGTTTGCAGCAGGCAGGGAACAAAACCGGTAAAGCCCAGCCCCAGAACAAAGTAGAGACAGGCCATATCCGAGACAAAACATTGATTAGCCACGGTAATTACGTTGAAGAAGGAAAACGAGACGAGAGCGCAGCAAGCGAGTGTGTGTGTGCGGCAGAAAAGCAATGCGCAGAAATTTTCTTTTGGCCCATTCCCCCATTCCTTTCGGCCCAGGCTTGGGCAGGGTGCGAGACAAACGGAGGACGCCGTGAGACTGGCCTGGCTGGCTGATGAGAGTGGCTGCAACGACATTAGCATGAACATTAACGTCCTTCTTCGCTAGGGGGGTGGTGCCTGATGAGAAAAAACTTTTCTCAATCGAAACACACACAGGCATCATCACTCGCTGCTGATGACCTGCCTAGCTTACGTTAGACCGCACATGAGCATCGAAATGAAGTGCTTCATCCACGCCAGTTACAGCACGGTGGCGCCTAAAGAAACCCCCTGCCCGTCACCGGTTCTCCCCCAGAATAAACTAGCAATAGTGCCAGTCCGGCTCATCCACAGCGTGCGACCACCCAGCTTGCCCCCCCGGACTGCCGGTCGACGGCCGTCGAAAATTTTCCCCATCCACAATCAAATTCCAAAACCCCAGGCTTTCGCTAATCCAGTCTTAAACCCGCTAGGTTTAGGCCCCTCCACCCACCCCCAGGCGAAATCGACGGCACTGACGATCTCGAGTTTTAGCGCACAATTTCTCCTGCATCCTGCCCAGGTTGTGCCAGCCTTCGTTACGAAAGTAGACCTAAATTGATCAATCGGGCGTGCACGGCGCTGCAGTTGTCTCAGAGCTAGTGCCACTCCATAGTACCTACTCAAAACCTGCCTTGCTCTGCGCTGCGTAAAGATCTGCTCGCCCCATCGGGAGTTTTGACAAGCTTCAGATTGTTCAGAAACGCATTGCTTGGCCCTCTGCTAGTTTCCTTGTGTCATGATCTCTGTGGCTCACGTCATGTGGATGGGGGGAGAGGAGGGGGCCGGCGCTGCCCTCCTGTAGGTGATCGTGGTGTGACATTGCGACTTTGTGTGGTCAGAACCCACAATTACAGGACGTAAAATATGTGCCCATATTGCTCTGTGACTAACGGGAACTACTTTTGCTAAAGAGAAGCGTGATGGGCTGCTGTCCGTCAGGAGTTTGGGGATTGATGTGATTTGCGGGTTGATTAGGCCCCCCCGCGGCGCCAGCCAGTCAAGAGTGTGCCCATACCAACAGGAACTAAATCAATCTAGTGGGAAGTCTTGCCTTTCCTTTCTTTTGTCTCTACGACACCACGTTGCTAGCGGGGCTCAGAAGCGTTTCTGGGAATATGCCAGCAAGGTCTTTTGTTATTTTGCTCATGCCGTAGGCTGCCCAATGAGCGAAGGCCCAAGAGTCTGCACGGAATACGTAGTGTTTTGTGGAGTTCAGCTAGCATGTCCCAACCCGAGTGCGGTACTATTCGTCTTAGGACCCGCTGATGTGATGTGGTGCCGTGCCCGCGGTTTGTACAGATGATACCACAGACACTTGGTAAACAGACGGTGCGGAAAGCGGAGAAGTGGATTCTCAGATGTGTTGGCCACATTCCTTGGAGATCCACAGAGTCACAAATGAAGTTTCATGAGTCAACGAGTTGAGAGTCTCTGAACTGGTCTCAATGATATTGATCAATCTAAACGGATCCTTCAACCCTCAAAGATCTTGTCCTATCTGGACCCAATGCTCCTTTAGATGCCCCCAAGGTTGCTTCGAGCCGTTTAAGACTTCTAGCACCAGTACATGTTTGCCTTCAACCGTATCCCTGTGACCGCCACAATGGCCAGGTCATCAAAAAACGCCGTCTCTCCTTCAAGCCCTGAAATACCGTGACCAACCCGCAGGTATCCTCTCGCCCGAAACCCTACGCCAGGGTGAGCCCCATGCG
Source organism: Reticulascus tulasneorum (assembly GCA_001557505.1). Taxonomy (NCBI): domain Eukaryota; kingdom Fungi; phylum Ascomycota; class Sordariomycetes; order Glomerellales; family Reticulascaceae; genus Reticulascus; species Reticulascus tulasneorum. The sequence goes on along the minus strand of LSAX01000003.1, from coordinate 2,762,048 downwards.
GGAACCCCAGAGTCCTTATGCCATACTTGTAAACAACGGTGATGATGACTCCAATGTGTTCGTGGTACAAGCGTCTTCGTGATCCCAGTCGTACGCCCTCATCGTGTCAAGCAGGTGCTGAAATAATTGTGAAGCCAGATAATCCCCGTCCTAGTTAACCCCAAACTTTTTTTATGATGCAGTGCTCCGGTGTAATGCCCGTTTTGTACAACAAATTGAGTCAAGAAAAATGATGTAGTAGAGTTGTAGTGTCAAGTGTGTATTCCCAATTGGGAACATGTCGAAATGAGTTGCGGAAGTGTGCTGTAGAGAAATCGTAGTCCATGTGATACGCGGGTATATGTGATGATTGTGCGTCCATGAAAATCGAAGCCGTGATGGTAGTAGAAAATGTAGCAGTAGCCAAGGTTGTCGGTTTAGTATGATCGTCTTCGTTGCATTCTGACCTGCTCGAAAGACACAGCATAGGCTCGCAGCTCTTGCTTGGCCTTGTCAGACAGGTAGTTTGCGTCCGCGGTCGACGAAGCCGTGCTCTGCATGGAGCACAGGCTGCTGTGTGAGCTCGAGGGAGTCAGGCTTCGGGTCGCCGGGGTCGTGACGCTCGAGGATGTCCTTTGCGAGGATAGGTAAGACTGGGGCAGAGGAGTGCTGCCGTACGGCTGGGCGTTGCTGAAGTCGTAGGCCGGAGACAGGACGAATTTGCCAGTCTCGTGTCTGGTGGTGGACCATGGGTAAGATGGACCAGTGAAGCCTGGCGAGCTTGCACCAGAGCTTGGTGAGGAACTCTTTTCGAAGTCCGTGAGTCTGCAAGACTCTGAGCAGTAGGCGGCACCGTCTGTCTGCTTGTCACAGCCAAGGCAGAACTCGGGTGTCCACAGATCGAAGGCCATCTTGTCAGAGTGGAATGTGGTGGTGAAATAAGGCGAGGAAGTTAGTGGAAGTGGAAATCGATTGCAAGTCAGCAGTCAAAGACAGGCTGGGTGTTGCACGAGGAAGGGTAGTTGGGCCAGAGGAGGCAGAGAGATGGTTAACAGATTATAAAGATGTTGATGAAGCTTGTGTCATATCCGGATAGACCAATGCTGACAAGACAAGAAGCAATGAAGTGGTCTGCGGTTTGAAGTTGGGTTGAAGTCGAATGATGAAGAGTAGGAAGTGGATCGAGAAGAGGCAGACGTCGGCCCATATGTATGTATCCTCGAAGCACAGCCTGCCCACCACTGGATGACCAGTCCAAGACAGCGACTTTTGGCGCTGGGAAGTACTTTTCTGGTGGTGAGCCCCGCGGGGGGATACAACAGGCACTGCTAGCCCTGCAAGTTTGCCGCAAGCACGAGGGCGGACTGGGTGTGCAGAATGGAACAAGGGTAGCCTGCCAGAGCAAGGGTCTCCACCTCGACCTTCATGCCCTGCAGCTGTTGAGCAGATAGCGCCGACTGAGACCTTGAGCCAGGGGGTACGTATTTTTTTCCACAGACAGGGGGTGCAGCAGGCTCAGGCAATGGAAGGGGGGGGGGGGGGGGGGGGGGTGTGAAGGAGATGAGGGCGTGGTCCACCAAAACAGAACAGGCGCTGGCGTGTGATGATTTTCTCAGAAAAATTTTCTGCGTCAAGGGTCACTGTCTTGTGGCGGAGGTGTGTGAGTCAGGGTGGATACAATGGGGTGCGGCTAAAACAGCCCAAAGAGGAGCGCTGTCGACGTGGTACTCGCTAGGGCCAGTTTGGCTGTGGGGATACTCGTGGTTTCGTCTGTGCGTCTTCAGCGTTATCTCCTGAGAGTTCCAAGGGACACGCGAAAGGAGGGTGCCGCGCAGGAAGATGGGGGGTGGGTGGAGCGCTGCCAGCTTGGAGCGCCCACTGGGGAGAAGTACCTCGCAGCGAGGTCCTCTGGCATGGCCGCTGGCCCGAGAGATCAATCAATTGTGCAGGTGCTGGGTACCTGAGGCAAGAGTACATGAGGCAAGGCTCGGCGCTATCACGCAACGAGCCTAGGTCATTTCCCAGGGCGCTAAGTGAAATCGGGTTAGCGGCAGTAGTCCCACCCCCTCCCCCCGTCCCCCCTCCCCGGTCTCCCCTCTTTCAGGTAGTTAATCCAAACCCATGATCGTCAAGACTTGTGCTTGTTGTGCCTGATCCCTGGTCTGTCCTCAAAAGAACTGTCATGTGTGGTGTGTGTTGCCCAGATCCAAAAACTACTCTACAACAGGTTGTGGAAGGAGGACGACGAGGAGATGCAGCAATCGCTACGTTTGGTCGACCCTGTGCCTTGAAGACGCTAGTAGTAAAAGGGTAGAGCGAGGAGGGACAAGAGGGAAAAAAGAGAGACCAGCACCACAACGCCGGACTTGGGGGCGTTGGGCCAGATCGGTCGCTGGGGTTCTGAGTTTCGTTCATGTTATTTCAGTCATCTTAACACTGAAAAAAAACCTTGATCGTCCGTCGGGCCTCTCTGAGGCCTCTCATTCTTCTCCCACCCCCTCGCATGATTTCCACTGGCTGCTGAACCAGCTCGGGCTTTTCACAGATGCACCAGCAGCAGTCAGCAGAAGGATAAAGTCGGTTCTCGCGAGACCGAAATATGGAGCCGCGTGGGGGTGGTCGCCCGCAAAATCGAGAATGAGGGTTGGCCTGCCGTCCTGAAATCTGAGGAGCAGTGCCAGCCAGCAGGCGTGCGAAGCAAGGCAACGCGAGGCAATCAGAAGATTTCGCCATTTCGCCATTTCGCCTCTCTTCGAATCAGGAGCCAACAACAGATTCCCGGGGGGGGGGAAGAGTGGAGGAGTGGAGACGTCCAGCCAATACCTATCTGGGCGTGGCACCGCGCAGGTTAAAACCAGAACAGATGCTGTGCAACACTGAACTGCTGCTGTTCCTCGACTGGCAAGCTGCAGAGGAGGGGGGCCTTCATAGGTTACAGCAGGTAAGGTAGGCTGTCGTGAGGGAGGGGGTTAAGGGAGGGGGGGTGTTGCATATTGCCTCATTGGCTGCCTTCTTCTGCTGGCGAAATCCAACATCAATTTAAAAAAGCCCTTTTGGAGGGGTGGCCTCAGAGAAGACCTCTGGGGGGGGGGGGGGGGGGGGCAGTCGTATGCAATCCCAGATCTCAAATGGGGAATGCCGGTGATGCGCCTTGGAGAAATGGAATTTATGCCTGGGTTGTGTTGTCTTACATCATGTTTAAGGCGTCAGTCGAGTGTCCAGGGTGGTGGGTTGGCGCTGTTTTGTTCCCTCCGGCTCCCAGTCCAACCACAAAGTACGGTACCTAGTTCATTATTTTAGTGTTCAACAATGCCCCATGAACGATTGCGTGCCTTGCATTTTGTGGCCTATTTTGAGTTTTACGAAACATCACAAACGGGTGATCTGGACTCGGTCTTATGTTTCGCCCTGGAAGGGACTGGAGATCAATCCGCGAGCCCATCGCCCGGCGACAGAGTTTTTCAAGATCGCCGAAGGTACGACATAACAGACACAGCCAGCCAGACAGATAGATAGACAGACATGATGGCGACATGTGTTCTGTTTTTTTCTTGTTCTTGTTCTGTTTCGCGTTCCGGACCACCCACCTCCAAATGCCCCCCCCCCCCCAGGTGTCATCCATCATCCAAGAGGGATATGCTCGGCATAAGCACCATCGCACTGTTGTGTATGAATTGTTCAGAATCGATGGAGGGAGTGTCGTGATAGAGCGAGACGCCTGCAGCCCAGACAGATAATTAGACAGAGAGAAGGCGGCATGGATCGTGGAGATCTTGCACCTTGACCAGTTTGATGGCCCCACTCCGGCCGCCGCCAGCAGAAGATCCCCATCCCCATCCATGCTCCCCAGCCAGACCAGCAGCTCAATATGCGCTGCGTGCAGAGGTTTAGACTTGATGCCAAGCAAACAATGGGGTTTGGGGCAGTTTTGCTTACCGCAGTAAGGCGTGCTCAAATTCACCAGACCCCCCCTCTTCCTTCGCCATCCTCATCCTCATCCTCCAGGGACGCCTCCTCGAACCACACAAAGGGTGGCATCCTTTCCCCAGGTTGCCAGGACATGCCCTTCATCACGAACGGTTCTCTCAAGCAAATTCGCTCTCCAGTTCAAATCTCTTGGCACACACACGAACAACCCATGCGGCAGATTCTCTCCTGCGGACCAAAACTTCGCTAAGCCCATTTCGTCGTGACCTGCGTCTGAGGCGGGGAAATTCCAGGTCGTCAAACAAATCAGCCATCACGAATCCCTCCCCACACCATGTCGGTGCAATCTGTTGTTTGGCCAAGGTCGTCGAGATAGTTGCCACCTGACCACTTGTACCAATCCCCTCCTTCACTCACTCACTGCAACATGCATTCGCGGCCCTTCCTGCAGCTGCAAACCCACCGCGCACCCACTGCTGCAGCCAGTTCCTACACTAGTACAGCGAAAGAAGCAGAGGAAGCCTGGGAGACTGTCGCATCAACCGAGTCTGGGCGAAGCCTCCGTTGCATCGTCATCTCTAGCTCATCAATGGCGAAACTCGTCATCGTGGGAACACAAGAAGCCAAAACCACCCCCCTCCCCGTTATATCCCTAAAGCCTCGAAAACCCCTTGATTGGACGGCTGTAGGAGCTTTTTTGAGGACGACTATCACCGGCACTCCAATCTGCCCAAGCTCGGCCTGAAGGCCAATCAAAGCCACCCGACTTTGACGATCCATCTCGCCTTCTACAGGTGATCATCTTTCACGTGCCGGCTTCTGGATCATATCTCGACCCCCCGAATCAGTCAATCTACGAGGCTGCCGCGGATAGAATTAAAAGAAGCGTGCTATCCATGGTGGAACATGACAAGACAGAGAACTTGTTGCTGCTAATCTAGCGGTTCGTCTTTTGTGATGAATCCAAGTGGACTAGAAGAGACCTCATCTACTACATTAGATAAGGTCTAAAGCAGTGCCCGTCCAATCAGCGGCCCAGATCATGCTATGGAGTATATTCGACGTCGCAGGTCGCAGCTAGCATCAAGCTTGTGCTGCAGAACACAGGTCTTCCCTGAACGGGAAACCCGCTCCCCTACCCACAATGCTTCCCGGGCACTTCGATTGGGGGGCTTTTTGAAGGTCGTATCATCGGCGTTGGGAACCAATCTAGTCTTTGCCCCCATACACATGCGGGAGAATGTGGGGTGTTGCAGCGCAAATGCTGCTATGTATGGATGATGGTTCATGGTAGCCGTCCGCTGATGCCGCAGCTATCCATCATAATTCCATGGCTGGGTTTGGGGAATGAACCCCCAAATTTCGTCGAAGCCACGCAGTCGTGGGCGGGCGACGCCCGCTGACAATGCCGAAGGGTGGTGGCTATCGCCTAGACGGGTTACCCCGAGGCCGAGGTCTCTCTGTCTGGGCAGCATGTTGAATGTGACGACCAAAGAATGCGATTGAAACACGGGAGACCACACATGTTATGTGATGCTTAGAAGACATTTGATTGCAGCTATACTCGATGTCCGCTAAGACGACATGCAATCCTACCCATATGAACATAGAGAACGATTTAATCCAAATACCTGGTCGAACGCCAGGTGTAATGGTGAAAAGCACAATGCCTGGCGGCTGTTGCGGAGCATGTCCTTACATAGGTGGTTTGCCACTGGATTTGATGAACGCCGAAGGCCGATATTGAGAGCCTCGAATGAACTGCCACTAAAGTTGCGAGAGATAGCATCTGGATAATCCAGGCGACGTGGTTGCGCCTATTTTGATTTATGCTGGTGACCCGAATATACGAGCAACCCTCGCGGTGGCTGGCCCGGATGCAATGATGGCGATCAGCAGCTCATTATTCTTAGCCCGAGTCAGGGGAACTTTGGAAGCTGCTGATAGTGCACAACAAACAGCATGGCAAGATTCTTGCTCATGCATGATCAGTTATCAGATTTTCCCGCTCACCACCTGCAGGTCCCAGACAGGTCCCAGAGAGGAACCAAAAATGAAGGGGATTGCGACAATGAAAGATGCCCCGTCCAACCCCCCACTCGAGTCTTGATTCTCATTGATACCAAGAAGCATGCAACTCTGGATCCGCAAAAGCATGTTGCTTCGGCTCCACATCTCCAGATTTGGCAAATCCGTCCCCACGTGAATTCCCGGTCTCAAGTCGGAATCAATGAGAATGCGGTTGAAATGGGGGTCCGACCCAGTTTATCCCGATACACACTGCACGCCGCGCTAGAAATCCTATCATCCCACGTTATATAGTCTGCGGAGTGTTTCGCAACGCCCGCAAAAGGGAATCTGGAACTGACGATGACGCTTGCGCGAGATGGCCGATATTGCACTCCTACATAGAGTGGCTCAGTGGGCGAAGGACGCGGGTTTCTTTAACCCCTTACAGACCTAGCGCCCCCCGAGCATGCTGCTAGTAGCCATTCTCGCCAGCTGCACGGACCAGGCGGGAAGACAAGGACCAGCCTGGCTCGATTTCAAAGCAAGGGATGATCCAGCCCAGGGTTCGAAATCTCAGCCCTGGATCGGCCTCAGGATACGCCGACGGCATTTTTTGTTGTCGGCTGTTAGATGGATCATCAATCCCATATCCAAAGGTGCGTGAGACACTCGGATGATAAGAAAATAGCGGAAGGATTGCTGACAGGTCCCAGCATACCAAACAATCAACTAAGTGGCGAAGCAGCCCTAATACATCCTGCATTTCTGCGAACAGGGACGATCACACAGAGAGTGATTGGATGACAGGACCACCATCTTGTACGACACGAGAGGGATTGAGGTTGCCTTGGTGGTGATCTCCGGGTTGCTCCTGACTCTATCCAATACGATGTCGATATTTGAACCTCATGGTAAATGAGACAGGCATCGACTGCCAAAAAAAATCTTCACGGCCGATAAACACAAAATCTTCTGGCTAGTCCCCACCGGGAATAACAACCCCCAAAATGTCTCAGCTCATCATCATAATCACCTGACTGGCAGACAAACTACTGAAATCTGCAAAGAATGAGCTGACATACGTGGCTCAACTCAGCGGGCGGCCGCAAACCACGGGCCCGGGGCTTGGGTGATGACGATAGCAGGATCTACAGAATCTATCTTAAGGGAAAAGCCCGGCCTGACGAGCGTACCCTTCCCACTAGTTTGGAAGCCATGTCTCATGACAGCTTCCTGGAAGAACAGGATGACAGTCGGGTGCTAGCTCTCAATATGGCAAATCTTAAGCCCGAATCCCACGAGCCGCATCGTGCTTCGGCTCCTGCCATCACCCGCAGTCGCTGGCCAGTCTCCGGACAAGCCGATCTAGCACAACTGGAGGGCAAGGAACGTGAAACGAGAGGGTTCCGAACATTCCTAAGGCACCGTATATCGATCGACTGCTGACATTGAGCCATTATTGCGACTCTGCTGAAAAGTCATGGTAGCGGCCCGACGCTAGCACCGCGATGTCAACACCCCTCTAACAATAGCGTCAAGGTCGTGAATCGAGCTTAGCTAATCATCGTTTGCTCATGACCAGGGTCTGATGCCCACTGGTCGCCCAAAGACCGATAATCCGAATGCTACGGCAAGTTTCGTTCAGACAATCATGAATCATCGCAGCCTCTCCGAAGGTCGGTGCCGACCACAGGAGTCCGTACCTTGCAGATGCGATCTGCCCCCTTGCCACTACATCCATCCTGTCAGCCTAGCCCTCGGTCCATTTGAAAGGAGTCGCAGTCATCACGGTGCACCATTGTTTTCCTGATATCAAAGCAGGGTCATGTATGCCTAGGAGCCGGTAAACTCGGACATGTGTCGCTCCGTGAGCTGTGGCTGATTTGTAGTCCTCCGAACTGGGGGCAGGCAGGCCCCCGGTTCTTCTACTGGCCTAAGCTGCAAACCTGATAGCCCGGGGTTTGAGGCCTGCAAGCAGTTGAGCGGGCTACCATGAACGGCAACGAAAGATCAAGAGGCCTGTGGTGCTATTCCGCACTGCGGCCTGCTTGCGATTATTCGATCTCTTTAAGCGCGATCGACCTCCTCTCCATGAAAATACGCAAATAGTGTGCGCCATCCTACAGGCATACGCACATCGGGCGACCCCGGTTTTTGGCACGTCTTATTCTCACCCCTCTGTCGATGCGGACATGGGTTCCAAGAGCCCCCATGTTTGCCTTTCTCTTTGCGAACATTTTTTATGGAGCTTGAGCTCTCTGATGTAACTCTACGGCAGGAAAAGCCAGGAACAAAAAGTGGTAGGGTACAGCTCTTGCTGAAAATCGCCGAAGTGTACCTTAGGCTGGCAGACTGGCAGGCTACAAGGGCAGCTCCTACGGCCGAAGCTCTCGGACGACGAAGACGAAGGCAGAAAATCACCAAGCGCCCCCCTTGTCATCCGAGGTTGCCCCTAAGCCATTCTGTATTTTTGTGACTGGGGGGGCCAGAGAGTTACGTCGCGCGACGTGCAGTTGCATGATTCCCCTGCCAGAAGTAGTCCTGGGTGACGACATGGCTCAACATCAGGTGCTTCTTCGGGCAACCGCATCGTCTTTGTCTCAAGGAATCTTTGCATGTGCCTGGGTAACCGACGACGGGAAGAGGCGGCTGGCATGGGATGCGGCTCAACAGCGCTGGGGATGATCCAGGAACAAGCGCCAAGGGACACGGGAGGGAGACGATTTTACTATGCAATCAATAGGAGGTCCAAGATTCGACGACCCATCTTCTGCATCTAGATATCCAGACGCTCAAGCCTGTCTCAGCTGAAATGTAATGGAGTCTTCCCGTCCCGCACCGTCCCGATACCCAGAATCGGGCGAGCCGCTTGGTCCTTACGTCCGTACTAACACGAGATTGCCCGGCTGAATGAGGCTCCATCTCATACACTCCACAGTAAAGGCGTTAAATATTGCATGAAAATACACTGATAGCGATCCACCTGTAGCGATCCCATATCTACTGTACATACATTCGTCCGTATATCCAGATTGCTCTAGGCCTGAACAGCCGCCTCGTGGGCTTTTGGGGCTAATGGACCTTGGCCTCATTTTGCTTAGGTACGAGCCCTCTATTGGCCAATTTCGGAACGTTTTGGTGGCGCTTGCTTAGATAATAGCCTTGGCCGAAGATGGGCAAGACGACGGCGGACGGCGAACAGTGGAGAGGGATTTTATTTCCGCAACATCGCTTTTTTCCCACCTTCCCCCCTGTAACCTTGCCCTTTTGAGAGACGACAAGGTTGGCGGATGAGGGCTAACGAGAAAGTCGGGCCTAGCAAGAAAGCAGCAAGCTTCGTTTAGCAGGGTGAGGCACAGCAGAGCACTCGATCTTGACGGTGGTCCACAATTCCTGTCGATGGCGTTGCATCGGCGCTGAAAAGGAAACACAGAGAACAGGGTCCTCCGCATTTTGACACTTTTTTTTTTTTAAATAACGAAAATGCCCTGGACGGGACGACGAGACATTATTAATCGTCTACTGCTCCTAGACGCCCAAGGGGAGAATGTGACGTGTCACCCCCCCCCCCCCCCCCCCCGCAGTCAACAACGAGGACAAACGGCTTGGGGCGTCTGAGAACCTCAGACCTAAAAGGTCCGTCCTCCTCTGATCGAATGGAGCGCGCCATGGTCGTATCGAGCTCGTCCCCGATGATATCGAGGAAACTTGTGTCCGTGCATCAGAGGGCGGACTCTCACCTGGAGGCGTTTGTCGATCTTGTGCCTCCTTCTGCAGCTCCCTGGCTATGTACGTACATATGTAGTAATTACGTCCCTCCACAAACATGAAAACAGTGGTTGAGATGCTACTTGGAGGGTCTGTGAGCCATGTGGAAGAGAGAATACGGCAAGAGCAAGACGCTCCTTCTGCTATGTCCATGAATAGCATCAAAGTTGGCGTCACGCCGCCCCTAGCTTGGGTCCCAGAACCATGATCGAGTCTCTCTTGTTCGAGCCTCCCGCCAACCTGGGGCTTGCAACGCGGACGGGAAACAAGCTTGCATAAAGGCAGAAGTCGTGCCGTGCCTCTCAACTAGTGTTGTGGGTTTGTTTGGGCCTGGGTCCCGTCCTTTTCACCTTGTCTAGGTAAGCTACTATGTACTCTACCGCTAGCTGCTGGGGGGACATTGAAATAGGTTCGTACTGAGCGACTTGCATATGTCAGGGCCGGCCGCCCCAAAAAAAATCTTCGCAAATAATACGCTTTCGGGTTGATGGGCCCAGTGACAGGTGCAGAAAACCTGGGTCTCAATGGGCGATCACGCACGATCCTAGGCTAAAAGCTGGTTAGCGTCTCGCCGGGAAACCGTCTGTGCACACAACAACTGCGGTATCGTATCGCCAACCCATCATTTCCTCGTCTCCCCAGTTGTGGCTTGGCATTGGAGATGGCCCAACCCCGAGGAGACCTGGATATGGGCAAGCCTCCAAAACACTATCGACGGTACACACAGCACGGCGCACTTGGCGACGGTGGACATGGGACAGGATCATCTGATGTCGGAGGCAAGCGGCGCAGGGTGTGCTAGCTGGGGTTCAGGAGCAAGCTTATCTCGATATCGACAGTTTAAACAACAAAGGAGATCAATCAAGTCAGGGACACTCGGTGGCCTCTGCATCGCTCGCTCGCTCGCACGTACATACAAACATGGAAAAAGGAGATGATGGATGGGCGACATCCGCCTGTCAGGTTGACGTTGCACAACAGCAAAGCTAAGACCAGCAACCGACCTATCAAGTGCAACGGTGCTTGGAATTAAGCTGTTTCCAGAGACAAACACCTTGGACGTGCTGCGGGCGATTGCGAGACCTAACGGTGCTAGGCAGGCCAATCGATGGTTTTCTTGACGAACCGCTGCTTGCATTAGCACCCTCACATTTGGCCCCCCCTTTTACCCTCATTGATTCCCATTTCCACTCTCGCCTGCATACCTGCAGGAAGCCCAATATGGCCGGTGCATGGAGGTGAGAAATGTTTCTAGTATGTAATGGGTGGTGGTATTATGGTGTTTGGGAAGTAGGGGGGTGATGTGTGTGAGGCCGTCAGCTGGTGAGGTGAGGGGAGGAAAACGAAGTCTCGGAACTTCCACTTTCAGTTGGCACACCATCTGATGGTTGGTGTTCCATCATCCTCCCATCTGACAGGAATAACACCCTCGCCGCATATCTCGTATGCTACGCTGGTATTGCTGAGCTGAGACGACGTAGGGTCGAAACCTGCCAGCTGATCTGCATGGTTCCCGGTTTGGGACGCTCGAGGAATGGGGGGGGGGGGGGGGAGCTGGCTGGCTGAAACTTGGTATCGCGAAACGAAGCCATCGCAAGACATCTTTCGTGTTTGAGTTCCTGTTTACCATTCCATGCGAACAAGTCCAAGTCCTCCGTTGGTTCGAAGTTTTTCCAGCTTTTCCCCAATATCATTTGTCCCCCGTTTTGCGTCCCAAGCAGACGGGCATCCCGTTCCCCGCGACGCCCTCTTTCATTCCCAGCAGCAGCACGAAATCCAGTTCTTCCCAACCTCGTGGTAAATGTGGTTACCACCAACAGCCCTCCCCCCTCCCTCCCCCCGAATCACTACGCCACTCGCCCGAAACCCACCGAAGCGTCGGGTCTGCCTGCCCAGTTCTCTGCTTTTGCGTGTCCTGCGAGTGGACCAGCTGAACGGGGGATTCCCAAAGGAAAGGGACCTTCTGTGACGAAGCTGCACGAGTGTGCAGATGTTCTGTGCGACCCCACAAACATGCCTGGCAGGATGAGTTGATTGTGACGGGCACTGCATTGCTGGGACGACTGCACCATGTCAAGGCCATCCATCTCAATCGAGTTGGGTCAGCTAGCTCCTCGCCACCTGGCTACAGTCTCCGGGGCTTTTACACTTCCTCCCCCTCCAGAGTTGGCAGCCTTTACCTAAGGCAGGCTGATGATGGTGGGCAGACTTGGTCTCTTTTCGTACTGTGGAGGCAGCCTCTCCTTTCATGGCATTGACAGCCCCCTCAGATCCCTCTTGCCTACTGCGTAGTAGTCCGTCACTACTCCTCAGCCTAGGCTTCTAGTTCGAGATTCAACCTGCATGTTTGTCATCGCTAGTGCCTTGTCCTGCTGCGGTCTCCAACGTCCGTTGCCTGCCATCCAATGGACAGCATCTCCATCTCCAGCCTGCTGCTGATCGCTCGGGATTCCCATAGGGATGGTCTTGCCGTGTTTGTCTGCCTCCAGGGGCCGACCTATCTGTTGGTAATGGGATTCCACCACGCCATTGGGGCGTTGGACCTTCGGGGCAATGTCCCTCTGACTTGGTCCAAACTTGTTGGTGGAGATTGAAACACGAATGACTTCTTTTGGTCCTGGGTCATTCGTAACCGCCATCCACCCACGGTCTGGCACAATAGGTATGTCGTCGTCGCCGATCGGATAGTTACGCCAGACTCCACGGCAAAAGTGGTATGATCTTGCTGCTTTGGTCGCCAAGGTCAATGCAAGCTGCTCGAAGTGGTCGTGAGGAAACCAACTTGGCATGCTGCTGCCCGGCCAGGGGCGTATTCTCCGAACAAGCTTCTCCACACCGGTGGGAGAGGGAAGACGCTGGCTTGGCCTTGTGATTGGCGCCTCGGGCGTCGACATGTGTGCGACTATAGCACGACAGTTCGCACATCCGTTCGTGGCATGCTGGGCGTGGCGTCTCGCCGCTGCGCCTGACCGAATGATTTAGAACCAACAGGTTTATGTGAGTCCACCAAGTGGCCATGCTAGAGGCACGGCTACCGGATATGGACGCGAGGACCCTGCTTCCTTGACGACCTCCTTCGTGAAGTGACTACTTGTCGGAGATTCCGTTGGGTCTGGAATGCGTGTCATTAGAGGAACGCCCTTCGGTACGAGGTGTCTCTGCTCGTTAAGTTGAAACAGCAATTAGACGGCCGGATCTCCAGGGAGGAAACACTGAAGGGTGGTCTGAGTAGATACCGCCATGTTATCATTGTCGAGAAGGGGTGTTTCGTAATGATGTTACCGTTGCAATATGTTTGTGTTCACTGTATGCACCGTTGTGTCATCAGCATGCCCTCTTAAATGCCAGATAGATCTTCAGATGTTCCTCAAGCGGTCCGCAATGCTTGAAAAGAAAAGCCTCTACGAGACGGTTTCGTATCTATCAGTTATCAAGCATAGTCAAGGTGCGACCTCCAAGTAACAGTATCGTTATTCAGAATCAAGGGCACATGCATCGAAGACGTCCGCTTTGACAGTGATTCTTAATTCATGCTTACTCCGTTACACAATGTAGCCACCATACACCGTGTGACACAGTTTCATGCCTCTTGAAATCTGCCATTGTTGTTCGCAACCACCCGAGAGGCAGTACCACGATCAGGCAACTACAACCTGCTGATGCCAATTCGATCTCTATCGTTCGCCTCACTAGTCGCACAATAACCTCCTGATTCCCCTCCTGTACCGCTATGGGTACAACATATGCCGCCGCCTGCCTGACCAGATGCCGCCAACGGTATCTCTGCTCTGACGGAGGTTACGTGTAAAAAAACCAACTTCTGGTTTCCCAATAGCTTGTACCCGCTTCCTACCGCATGCAGGAGCTCGCTGAAGTCACATCTCCTTCAACATCATCTTGCTGCTACCGAAGACATTCATTGCGGAGCCATATAGATCTTTGAACGGCCGTCGCCCCGAGATGTCGACAAGGGCGACCCAGCGGATTCATGTCGTTTAAATCCGACCGTAAGTGCCTCACCGGCGTTGGAGTCACGCGAAAGCACGAAAGATTGTTTGTGGGATATGGCGTAGACTAGGGGTCTTCTCACTCCCTTCGTTGTTGATGAAAAGGTATCTCTCGGTAGAAGTCACAATATCCCCAGCATGCTTACCACCAACCTCTCCGTTTACCATCCTTACCACAGAGTTCTTGCTTTCACAATAAACTGTCCCCAGACCTTGAGCCGTGCTAACATGCCTACAGGTACATGGACCGAACTATGCTAACATGCCTACAGGTACATGGACCGAACTAGACCAACATCTATCACAAACTGTTCTCGTTGGCCATCAGCACCATGAAGCCAATGGGAAGTTCTGATCCTTTCTCCATACTTGCTGTTACATCCATGAACGAAGCAGTTCGAGGTGGGCAGAAGCGGAAATCTGGGACAAGTGATACTACTACCTACCGGTTGGGTCGAGGCATATATCAGGGCAGGCGAGGAACATGGTATCCAGCAGGAAACCTTTCAAATAGAATGGCGTTCGAAATGGAGCCAGAAGGTTACACATCATCACATTCGACCAACGTAACTATCAAAGCCTGAACTTCATTGTTGATATCTGATTACATGGAAAGCTTGCCTCTACCACTACATCTGGCGCATCATTTTTGTTTTCCATGTATACCTTTTGGTCCTCAGCTCCTGTCTCCCTCAGCTTCATCCCTCCTTGCCTAGGTACTTTATACCTCGAAGACTGCTCGCCGACTCGTAGTAACAGTCCTGTTGCCCTCTTCAACTTTTCCATTGCCAGATAAATGAAAGGAAATATGCGTCGTGCCTATGCCAGAATAGGCCAGTAGAGGCGAGATGCGATCCTGCAATCATCAAATCTTCTATCTTGGTATCACTACAAGTTGCCAGCGGGAGAGAAACGGGCCGCAGATCTAGTCATCACTAGGCTGTTGTGTGTCTCAGCCCATGGCCACCAGCATCTGATCAGAGTCCGTATACCTCCCATCCATCGAAATCATTTTGTCCGCCTTTGGCATCGGTTGGCAGACTGGCGATGCTGTCCAACTTTGGGGCATATTCTGTTCTGAGCTCCTCAGAAAGTCACAACTCGTCATCGTCCAATTCCGACGGCTTGAGAAGACCTCCGACTTTAGCCCTTCGTTCAAGATCTGCTGTTCTCGCATCCTTCTCCTGCTGCTCCTTCTCGACAATGAAAAGTTCGGCATTGTCGCCAGCGAACTCCTTCAGCGAAACGAGGAAGTCTCGCAGGTTGAGTCGGAACTTGTCATGGTGAGTGTTCAGTGTGAAAAGCCCCGTCACGAAGTTTTCAATTTGAGCCCTGCGAATTGGGTTAGCACGCACTTTACTTTGAAGATCGTGTAAGACCTACGGTTGCAGATTGGGAAATGCGTTGTGAAGAAGGCCCTTCACAAACTCCGCCAGGAACTCTCTGTTCGGTGTGCCCGCAGCTACTTGGTCTGGCGTATAGATAGTTCCCTGTATCTTTGGAGGAGTACCATCTGCGGGATGCACAAAGTAGAACATCCGCATGAGCAGCATCGACTGAGTCTTGAAACCCGCCTTGTGATCGTTGTCCGTGATAACGAAGAACACATCCTGGAGGATCGTGATAAAAAACTGCTGGAAGAATGCGTTCGAAGTTTGCACATCCGTTTCGGCAATGTTGTTGATGAGCTCCAGACACATGTTAAGCCCTGCAGCTTCCACATCTCTGTTGTCGTGCTTGAATGCCCAGGAACAGGAATCAATAACGAACTTGAACTGGCGGTTATCTAATTTCAATAGGGCTGATTCAAGTTAGTAAAACAGCCTGATACTGCGAAAAGGAAGTAACACATACCAGGGAAGCAATGCAAGTTAATAGCCCGAAGCAGGTTGAAGAACTCCACGCGATGCTCTGGAAACTCTGAGAAGTCCTTGTTGATCATATCCAGCGTACATTCGAATACATTTTCCATGATGATCGGGACCTGGTCTTCCATCAATGCCTATCCAGTTGTTAGCAGGTAGGACAGACTTGTAGAGGAAGATGTGTCCGCAGCAGCAGGCACCGTCCTGATTGACGTTGTAAGATATAAGGGGGGATACTCACAGAAAGCTTCGTAATGATAGCCGACATGGCCTTCAAGACCTCAGCATCACGCGCTCCAGCAACGTTTCGATTGTAGTCGACCAGCACAGAATCCAGCAGTGGCGGCACCATTTGCGTCCGGACAGCTTGCAAATCTTCTGCTTTCTCGACATACGTCTCCACTAACTTCAGAATTTCCTTCTTGATTGTTCGAAGGCCTCGAACGTTGGGCATCTTCGTCGCAATCTCGCCTGCATCCACATTAGCTTCTGCATCTGCAATAGTCAGGAGAGCCAGCGTACCTTGTGTCTGGACTGCTTCCGAGATCAGTTCGCTAGTTGCGCGATACATTTGCAGCATGTCATGGAAAATCCGCCCGATCTGGGGATAGAAGTACGGCCCAACCGAGGTGCATGCCGATACATTCGTCTTCATAATGTTTCCAATGACCTTGATGGTTTCCGCATCCTGGAGAATGACGGGGCTCAGCCTGGCTTGCTTGATAATTTCGTCCCAGGCAGCATTCGGAATTGCCATGAGGTCATTCAGCAGTCTTTCCTGCTGATGCTTGTTTCCCTGGGCAGCAACCATGTAGCCACACGCCTCGTAGAACGTGTGTACTTGCTGAGGTGTAAGGTCACAGGTTATCTTATGCATATTTCGAACAATTTCTTCAATGAATGGTTCTTGCTCGCTCGGCTGCAAGGCGACAAAGTGGCGACGACATTGTCTCGCTATTTTTATGAAGGTATCGCAAGCCATGTCCTGGACACCTGCCATGATGTTAGTAACCGAAAGACACGGAATTACGGGACTTGGACTCGGCACATACCTTCGTGGGACTCGTGCATAAACTCAAAGAGCTTATTCACTACCGTCTTCAGAAACTTCCAGTGGGCTTTCAGGAATCGAGGATACTGGCCAACAATATACATGATATTGCTGGCCACGACTGCTTTGTTATCTTTCCCTCGCTTCATTTCCGTCAGCCCCAAGAGATCCTTAATGACGGTGACGAGGAATCTCTTCTCGGTCTCTTCGTTCATCGCCAAAGATATAGATCCGATAGCCCAGCAAAGAACATTGCAGTTATGCCAAGACCACTCAGTACCGTCGACTTGTCGTGCTAGTTTTTCGGTCATGATTTGCTCAGTGTCGACGACATCCAAATGTGTTAGATAAACCAAGCACTCCCGGATCGTCTTGTAAAGCTGGACCGTGTCGCTCTCCTTCACAAACTCCCGCACAATCTCACCTTCGTCATTTTCAACGATGAGAACCTCCTCGGGACGAACCATCTTCTCGATCATGACAACTCGAAGGTTGGAAAGAATCTCGTTATACTTGTGCTTCCGGAGCGGGTAGTTCATCAACATCGAAGGGTTGGGAGCGCCGCTCCCGGACATGCCGCCGGCCATGCCCAAAAGAGGATTCAGCTCGGCCATGGGAAGCTGCTGCATCTCCTCATACAGCTCCTGGACAAACTTCAACCAATAATCGAGGCAAATCTTGAAAATCTCACGATCATCAATTTGAGATATTCGGATGAGGTAGTAGTGGCCGTGTGTGAGGAAGTCACGGTTGGGGAGATTCTCAATGAGCTATAGCTAGCGATTAGCAGGGAAGCATGGTTAAGATGGAACTTCAGAAACCTACACTTAGGTGCATGCCAAAGAAGTTGCAGAGGAACAAGGCGAGGTTCTGAATGAACTCCTGATCTCTAGCGTTGCTGGAAGGGTATGTAGACTTGAGGTCGAGGGTAACCGGGATAATGTCGGCGATGGTCGTCAGAACCTCAGTGAACATCTTGACCAACTGCTCATCATATGAATTCGGTTGACCCGGCCCTCCGGTCTGTAAGCCTCCTATCTCTGTCAAACATTTGAGGGTAATGTTTCGGAACTCAGGCACAGGCAAAAATCGAGTGCGCAATGTCTCGATGAGTGGTGTCTCGAAGATATAACCCAACGGGATCCAGTTGCAGAAGCGCAGCAACGTCTCCAACGTGGCCTTGATCAGACTCGGGTTGGTGGCTGTGTTCAGCACTTCCTGGCACAGCGTGAAGATCTGCGAGAACTCGGCACACATAACAATCTTGAGGTTTCGCGTCTTGGTAGAAGTCATCTGCTCAGCAGAGTAGTCGAAAACTTCCTCGGAGAGCAAGCCGAGAATGGCCATGTTGTTCTCGCAGATGGACAAACTGGAGTGGCAGGAAGTGATGATTTCGTTTATGAAGGTGGGCCAGTTATGCGGCCATTCTTGTTTCAATATCGAGATAAGGACGAGATTGAGCTTGTTCAGTAGTGTTCGCTGTGTCTTCAACGTCTCTTCCGAGCTGGAGCACTGGATGATGAACTGTACCACGAAGTTACGGATGCCTGACGAACATTAGCTATAGCAACCCAAAGAAAGATTACCAGGCGTTCATACCTTGGCACTGATCTCTCGGGAGGACCTTCCATCTTGTGAGGATCACATTGTCGAGAACCTGCAAGCCCAGATCTTCAAAAATTGTCAGTTACTGCCAAACCAGCCAGCAAAACCCCAGCACCATATCACGTACATTTTGTCTGGGGGTAGGTCGCTTCGGATAGGATCTTGTCGACCATAAGCCATGCGTCTGGGTCTTCCTTGAACTATGATGGAGACTCGTTAGTGGATCTGGACCTGGAGTCGAGGTTGTCGCAGAGATCAAGACCTACCTGGTTGAGGGCAGCCTGTGCTTGCTTTTGCTATTTCGGAAAAAAATCAAATGGTCAGCCTTGAGAGCAGATACCGAGGAGCAGAATCAAGCCCTACCTGCTCGCCGCGGCCTTCATAGAAAGAGCGGACCATATTGTCCAGCTCGGGAATGGTGACGGCCATCTTGGGCGACGGTGTGGAGGGGAACAACGGTCAGGGATCGCGATCTGAGCCGGGCAATGATGCTGCGTGCGTGGTAGGAGGACTAAATGGCGCGACGCGGTGAGGAGCGAGCGCCGCCGAAGTGTTTGCAAGATTTCGGTGTCGAATAGGTGGCAGGAGGCTGGTTGGGATCGCGAGGAGGAGGAAGAGAAGTTATGCCTGGCGTGAGGCGAGAGATACCTATCGAGAGGCGGGATGGCGGGGGATAACCAATTTTGTCAGCCGCCCGCTAAGTTAAGTACCAAGGCGTCAAGGGGAGGAAGTATCGGTACTTTTGTGGAGCTCGGTCGCTCGGGAATGCAGCCCCTCCATTGACCGCCAAACCGCTCGAAAATGCCGTCATGGCGCTGAAAGAGGCCTACAAATTGGCAACTCTACCACTGTGGCGGCTCAACTCTTCTGTAACAGGTAACTCGTCAGACGAAATCTGTTGGTGGCACGCGAACCGAGTGCGCCTGAATTACGACCCAGCAGATATTAGTGCCTGACTAGGTACCGACCTAGGTAGGAGAAGGCGTATTGCCAGAACCACCAAGACAAATTATAAAAAATCAATATAAAGGTTCACGCGAACACACATGAACTACCTTACTCGACCGACTCTCCAGTGCAGCAGTGTCGTGAATAGCGACCCGTGTATCCAACTCGAGCTTCATGTCTACCTATCTCTTGTCCTTGTATCACCAGAAAGCGCTTAAAATAAACATAGTAGTGACGCACGACATCGGCATATTATTTCCCCCAATATTTTTCGCCGTGACTTTCGAAGTATCAGTACAAGCCTCATGCCAGCCTTCTTCCCCCTCAGCACCCCACCCTCGGATCGCGTCTAATTTACCAGGGAGCTCATTTTCTTCATGGAGGTGTGTTGCATGACTGCTTACGATATAACTTCCTCTAATTTGACATGCTTCTTGTAGCCTCAAAACACGCCTTATTTTCATGGCAAAATGCCGAAATTTTCCGATAAGCATCCTTTATGGAGTCTAGGATGGGGTTGTCTAGTATCTATGCCTTTTGATACCCACAGATTGCGAGACCATCCTGCAAAGCCTTGATCGCGTTGTCGATATCCTGCCTTGACGGATCCATCTGTTCAGGTCAGTAAGTCAGCCTGTGCAGGAGGAACAGGCACTCTGTAATGAACATCCACTTACCACACTGACACCCATATGACCAAATCGTATGTACTTCGTCGCAATCTCCTTATGAATACCTCCTGCAAATACGACGCCCTTCTTGGCTAGAGTCGGAAGCAGGTCTGTTGACTTTACCGTGTCTGGGAGATATATCGCCGTCATGCCGTGTGCCTGGTTCTCTGGCTTGGAAGCTACCTGCTTGAGGCCCAGATCCGCGACAGCCTTCTTGATCTTGTCAGACACGTCTCTGTGTCTGTTAAACCGTTCAATCAAAGGCTGAGCGAGCACCTGGGTAAGGGCGGTATGCAAGGCGCGGACCAGTTGAGGAGATGGTGTTGCGAAATATGACGGTTTCTTTGCCTCGTAGTTTTTCATGACTGAAGCGTGTGAGCGGTCGGATATATGCACCGGTCTGGGGGGGGGGGGGGGGCGGGACTAAAACTTACTGGGCGTCCAGTTCTTCATTGAGGCAAAGTAGGAACTTGGAGGATTCTTCCTGTCTTGGAATGTCTGGATTGCCCTGCCACTAAACATGGAGATAGACAGGCCGGCAGGGCAACCGATTGCCTTCTGGCTGGCCGTAACCACTCCATCTAGCTTCCACTCGTCAAACTTGATCTCTTCGCAGGCCACACTGCAAACGCCGTCGACAATTATGAGAGTCTCTGGCGAGACCTTGTGTACCAGCGCGGCCAGGTCCTTCAGCTCACTTAGCACTCCAGTTGACGTGTCGACATGAGTCACCGTCAGCAACTTGTACTTCTTCTCTGACAATGCCTTTTCGATCTCGGGGAGTTGCGGCCGGTCGCCAACTGGGCCCCTCAGCTCTGTAACTTTGCCGCCATAAGTTCTGAAGCAATCCGCGAACCCATCGCTGAAGTAGCCCGTCCCTAGCACCAAAACCTCTTCTCCTGCTTCGACCAGGTTTGCAGCAACAAGATCCCAACCTAGAGTTCCGGATCCCGAAATAATGAACGGTTGAGATGACGAGTCAGTAGTCTGAAAGACTTTCCGCAGCATGGACAACGTTTCTCCGAAGACAGCAACAAAGCCAGGCCCAACGTGACTCTCACTGGGTTAAGGAACACAGTCAGTACAAGAGCATTACACAGTGGCACATCGAGTAGCTCAACAAGAACAAGGACGACAAACCTGAAGTGGCTCATGGAGTCGAGGACGGCATCGTCGAACTCGATGGGTCCCGGAATCAGGAGAGAAGGATGTTCTGGTTGCTTAGACATTGTCGATACGGATCGTCTCTACTTGGATGTCAGAAAGGGACCAGTCAATTGGAGCCTGCAAGTCCTACAGTTGAAGATGATGAGTGATCTGCGTTTAGATGTGACGAGATGAGAGATATCCTGGAGAAGGAGGGGTTAGGATTTTGGCGGGGCATCCCTTCTACAAGTCTGTGGAGAGGGAGCCGTCTTAATGGTGCATGCATGAAACTGTGATGTAAGCTAGGAGAGTGTTCAATTTTTTTTTCCCTTCTCGAAGAGCAAAGCCAACGGGAGCTCGAGATCGTATTCCCGCCGTAATAACGGAAAGGGATGTGTTCCAGCGAAGTCGGAGGCGGGCTCAATTGAACTTTACTCGTCTGATGTGCAGGACACGCGGGTGGAAGAATATGGGCGATATCATCCAGGAAAATTACCTGAGGATAGCGAGATACCGCCGAACTCCGGTGCGCACAGCCCACTGGTACTGGCAGTTTGGCGGCAGTTACCTAATTTCTAGCAATACGTGTCTCACTACAGGGGCTCATATTGCAAAGTTGGGGTTGTTCCAGACTCTACTTAATAGGTACCACTGCAGCCCACTGTTGCGGAAAGTGGAGGTCGCCGCTGGCGTGCAGTAGATTGAAAATGCGAGAGCCTGAGGAATATGGCCTATGAGTTTGGTATTCGGTACTTGCTTAGGTGCCCTAACTACGTACCTTAGGTATCAGCCACAGAGAAGTCCCTTAACAGTCCAGATTACCGCGTGGCTGGAACCCCGAGCATCCCCACTTGCAACCAATCGCAGCCATCCATCAACCTTTCACTCGTGCTGATTGACATCCGGAAAGCCCATTGCTACACGGATCGCATGAGCATCTCCTCGCTACCTTTGAAGTTACAGACGTACCTTTTCTTTTATTCTTTCCAGGCCTCGACAGCCTCACCTGGCGAGTGCGATTTCAGCTCCATAGGCGACGTGCCCGCACGATTGTGAGCTGCTCCTCGACAAGCAGCAAAAGGGTAGCAGCTGCCTGGACTAGACGAGCTTGCTGCGCGCATTGCCTCACTTCCATCAGGAGTACCGAGGATCGGAAGCAGAGAAGGATATAGCATAACTAAAGCACCAGCCATGGCCTTTCTAATCCTGGTCATTGGCGACCTCCACATCCCAGACAGAGCTCTGGACATCCCAGCCAAGGTCCGTCCCTCTCCTTATGGTACAGCCAACATGCACTGAACCATCTCGCAGTTCAAGAAGCTCCTCGCACCGGGAAAGATTGGACAGACGCTATGCCTCGGTAACCTGACCGACAAGCACACCTACGAATATTTGCGCACTATAGCACCCGACCTCAAAATCGTCAAGGGTCGTTTCGACGTGGAAGCGACATCGCTGCCCTTGACACAAGTGGTCACACACGGATCTCTCCGGATTGGATTCCTAGAAGGCTTCACACTCGTTTCGAATGAGCCTGACTTGCTACTTGCCGAGGCGAACAAGCTGGACGTGGACGTGCTGTGCTGGGGCGGGACACACAAGTTCGACGCCTTCGAGTATATGGACAAGTTCTTTGTCAATCCCGGAACCGCTACCGGTGCCTTCTCGACAGGCTTTGGCAAGGAGGGGGAGGATCCTATACCGAGCTTCTGCTTAATGGACGTATGTTTCCCCTTCTGACAGATCGGGCCAGGTGACGGATAGACGCTGACACTTCGTTGATCCACTAGGTTCAAGGAATCTCTCTGACACTCTATGTATACCAACTACGGAAGGACAGCAACGGTAACGAGAACGTCGCGGTGGAGAAGGTCACATACACGAAACCCGTCGAACCGACTGGCGCTTCATGATATTAGCAGGCCGAACGTTGTAGGGTTTGCGTTGACGAGAAGCGTTGAGTTAGTTGAGAGTTAGAGACGGGCAATAGCCCGACCGTCACGCTTAATAATGGAGAAACGTCAAGAAGTGGTAGGAAAAGGAGGCTGTCATATAACGCCCAAAGTTTGGCTAATAAGTACTCTGATATCTCTCAGCCCCAGGGCCTAAGGGGGACAAGTCCATGCCCGAACTCCTATAAATGCAGGCAAAACTTGACGCTCGTGGCTCATTTGGTATCCTAACAGTCAAGGTCCCGCGCTCCATGCAACATTGAAGGAATGGGAATTATGGGGGCATCGTACTCCAAAAACTCCAGCGCTGTCGTCCACTTCGGTATTAAATCTCCCAATCATAACATCATACTCCTCCTTCGCATGGACGTTCGGTCCTTTGCAGATCTGCCTTCCTCGCCCTCGCCGTTCTCAACGCTTTCTAGCGACTGGCTCGACTCATTGGGGCTCTCTACTGCCGCCATCGGCCGCTTAGGTAGAGCCATCGACGCTCGTTTCCTCGAAGATGCCGATGATCTTGGCCGCTCCGAGATCTCGACATTATCGAACTTGAAATCGTCCCTCACGGTCGACGAAAGCCGCCTCGAGGATTTCGACTGCCGTGCCAAGTTGATCTTCTCTTCCGCACCGACCGTGGCCGAGACGTCACTTCCAGGTGTCGAATCTGGAAACTCATAGGGATCGAGTTTGCTTTGGACAGCTGGGGTCGCGCTGCCGAGTTTGTCCTCCACCTTGGATTGATTGCGGTGAGACTCTTGAGAGTAGTCACCATCTTGGTCGTTGGAATGCTTCATTGTGATGGATGACACTCGCTTCTTTCGCTCTGTGACCATTGTGTTGGACATGCGATCTGAGGTGGCAACCTTTTGGGCTAATGGGCTTGCTGGCTCGTCCCTCTCCACAGCCTCCGGAACACTCTGTACTGCGCTCGGTAATGCTTTCCATGCGTCCTCCACGCCGGATTCTTGCTTCATGTGATTTATCCCGGCCATGGGCTGCTCGTCTAGTTTTGAGCTGCTTACCCGTGATCTTTGTTTCCCCTCTCCTGCAACAGCGTCGAAGAGCTCCTTCGTTGGCCGCCGCATCTTGTCTCGCAAGTTGGGCTCAGCGTAGCTGATCTCTGTTCTGGCCCGCCGGCTCGGTCTCGATGTTTCACCTCTAGAAGAAATGTCGGCGGGTGGCGGCGTGTCGCGAACATGGTCTCTCAAGACCCCCGGCTCCGGAGAACCTGGCGAGAACAAAGCTGCCTCCATAGACAGGGCCTCAATGCTTGGCACGATTTCCACAACTGGTTCAGAAGGCGCAACAGCAGGAGGCACCATAGCCGGAGGAGCCTCATGATCTTTGCCTCTCGCTTTAGCTCGATCTTTCCCAGCCCGGTCTTTCAATGGAACTCCCTTCGAAAAATCGTCTCCGTGCGGAAGCTTACTCGCTTTCTTTGGTGAACTGACATCGGCGTTTGTACTCTTGGTTGATAGCGGCTGTCTTGGATTTGTGGATGCAGACAGACGTTCCCTAGCCTCTCGTCGCATATTGGCCAATTCCTTCAAGGTCTTCCTGCCTTGCTCCCCACGAGATATGATCGGTTTCTCTGCGCTTATCCTGGCTTTTGCTGGGTCAGCCGCAGGCTTATTCGGTCGCAAATCTTCTGCTGGATCACTCGTGCCAAACTTCCGCTTCGAGCCGATCTTGGCTGGCTCAGGCAGCACCTGAGCTACCACAGCGACAACCGGATTCGGTTTCGCGTTTTCTTTTTGAGTAGGGGGATCCTGTCTCACAGTGATATCCTTTTCCGTCTTTCGTGCGACGCTGGCTACCGCTGGGGGATTCGAGGCTGGGGGTTTGGATTCCGTACTTGACTTTTGTGGAGGCTTGCTAGGAGACTCGGTCTTGATTGCGTTGTCGTCCACAAATCGCGACATTGGTGGTGGCCCAAGCTCAGGCGAGTTCGTCGTGTCCGCTGCCTCGGAACAGAGGGCCAGGATTTCATTCTGACTGGGTCGCGAGTCAGCAATATACCTCAGAGACTGGTTAGATGCCCCATACTCCATGGTTTGTCTGGCATATGCCTTGGTTTCCGAGATGGGAGGGAGTCGTCCTTCTTGTGATGCCAGCTCTGCCTCTTTTGCCACGTCGCGCAACCTCTTCTGCGGCGGGCTGCGATGAGCCAAGCTGGCCCTAGATTTCGTTATCCTTCTCCCTCTCGGACTTGAATGTCGTTTGGAAGGTGGTTCATGGCCGAGGCCCGCCAACACCGAGACGCATTCTAGGAGCTGTGCTTCGAGCTTTGCTCTGATATCCAAAGCATGATCGGCAATCCTTCGGGTGCTGCTATCCTCCAGTTCATTTTCCAGTCGTATAATGCGGCTGTTGAGTTCAAGGTTTTCGGATAACAAACGAGCGCAGTCGGCTTCCAAGGTGCGCACGCGGAGCAAATGTATTGAGTTTGCTCTTGCAAGATCCCTATTTTGTCGCAAGAGCTTCCTTCGAACTGCAGACACAAACAAAATTAGCAACATGCACTAACGAGGCGGACCACATGACCGCCCGAGAGATCGTAAGGACAAACGTACGCGTTTCGAGACTATCTGTTGAGACTGGAGGTTCGTTTAGTCGAGCCATTGTGCATAGTGTCGAAGAATAGAGACGAGGCTGTTTGGAGTGCTGAAGCGAGAAAATGAAGGGCTCGCGAAGCTCAATAAGCAGCAATAGACGTCAGGTGTACAATGGCAGAGAAAGGCGTGCAGGAGAAAAATTACCAGATGTCATTATTTACATGTGTCCAAAGGGGGTCTAGCGTAAACATTGCAGCAGGCTAGCCCTGGTTGCCGGGGTGGATTTCGAAATTTAATACCCACGCCCTTGATTGAGCGACAGTGCAATCGCGATTTGCGCAACACTGTCATCCACCCCACCATGCGCGAGCAGCGATTGTGATCCAACTTTCCGTTGCAGCATTGTCCAGAGACCTCACTTCCGAACAAACACGCTCTCTCCACGATATAACTGCGCGATGTCTTTTCCGACCCGGTCGCTGTCCACCCGAATCCAACCTGGAAACCAGAATGCCTCGACTTCTGGAGGTCAATCACCAGCGTTGGTGGCGCGAATCGCAGAAAAGAAGGCGGAACTGGACAACCTTAAACAACTGCGGGATCTGAGTGCGGCGGTCGCATCACAGATGGAGGCATTGGAACAGAAATTGGCGACTCTGTCTGATGGAACGGAAGGTGCGCAAAGTTTACCCAAGAGGTCCCGGGAGTGTTTGATATCCTAGGCGGTACTGACAGTCATGATTGGAAACAGCGATTGCTACCGTCATTGGCAACTGGCATAACGTGCTGCGCGCCATCAACATGGCATCCAGTATGTGGCACCGCTCCTTTGGTTTCGTGTCATAAGCCTGACTCTTTTCTTCTCCTAGCAAAACTGCCGAAACCCAGAGAAGAATCCGAAGCCGACACAGATTCAGCTCCCGAAGAAACTCTTCAACTTCCGCAAACGCTGGTTCGAATACCAACGGAGCATGCACCCGCGCTACAAGCCCAAACTGAAGGTGCCGTGGAAGGGGAACCGTGAAACACGTCTCCAGATGAGAAGCAGGTATCCTAGACGTTGGTTAAGGCTTACGACTGCATAGTAGCAGTTGCTAACACAGTCTTTGGTTGACTACGGGTTTCCCACTTCGATCCACTACAAACGCGGTGCGAAGTGCCGCTCTCAGTTGGCACCTACTTGCGCTCCAGTATGGCATCTCCCTTGAAAGGACCAGGTGATTCCTTCACCCAACTCTTCTTTGGAAACCTGGGCATGCACACCCATGGGCCTGCTGTTTGCAATCTGGGAATCACTTTCCTAAGGAAGAAGCTGAAGATAGTCCCGGCCTACAGTTGCTACCCGCATTTAGCATGTGTGTGTGTGTGTGAGAGTGTGTGTGCCTCTGTGTGTCCGAGCGAGCGATTCAGCCTATCGAATTGCGGGGCATTTTAGACGGGAGAGACGCGACTCGCGTGTCTTAGTCATTCTCGCACCCGTTTGCTCGGACACCGTAACAATAATACGGGAAGGGGCCTCTCATATTGGAGAAAAAGACAGTGAGCGTGAGAAAGAGCGACAGAGAGAACACGAGGGGAAGCTGGCAACTACCTTACCTAGATACAGAATAAAAACTGGAGCTATCCGCTTGACTCCCGCTGTCAGTGTGCCCATTTCCTCTTGATCCATCTCTTTTTCCCATCAACATCATCCCAGCCAGCCAGCCAGCCAGCCAGCCAGTCAGTACATCTCCACACCCAAAGCATGTACAGAGCATAATTGATCTTCCTGCAACGGAAATCCCCCCCATTTTCAATACCTTACTGTACGCTGCACTCCGTAATCAGCTCTCGCGGCTTGTCGCCAATTCAACCTTGTTTCGAAAGATCAGACAGGCCCGGATTCGATTCGCTAGCCAATCGCCCTGCCACATCTCGCACGTTCCCCGGTCTTTATCCGTAAAATTGCACTGACACCTGCTTCACATCCCCTGACCTTTCGTCTGGGGTGTCTCACTGTGGCGTCGTATCCCTTGAGTTTGCCTCTCTTTGGGTCGCTGGCCTGACCCCGGAGATTACTTAGAGGTATGGCTCGGACAATGCATTCCAGGGCTCAGCAACAGGTCGAGGTCTTCGACGACCACACTGCTTCCATCGGTTCAGGCCACCATTCTATCAATCACGACAACACTGCTAGCCAGCATATATTCGACGTTCTCGGAGACGTTGACGTTAACACCAGCCAACTTCCTCCGAGCACCCCCACCTTTACTCTCGACTCCCTTGCTACGGATCTTAAGAAGCTTCATCTCAAGGACAGCCCGCAGAAGCACCATTCCGACTTCCAACCTGCAAAGCCGCTCGTACGAGGCCGTCGAGGACGCTCATCAATTGACACGGAGTCATTCGAACCGCTTGAAGCTGTCCAGGAGGAAGCAGAACTTAAAGAGACACAATCCTTCGCTACTGTTAATTCTCAAGGTTCAGATCAACCGGAACAGTATTCAGCCACCCGACAAGGTTCGCCCGATCCATCCCCTTCTATGCCTTCCCGCGCTAACAACTATGCTCTCCTAGACCTTGGTTCAGCAGATCTCGACTGCAATCGATTGAGCTCCAGCTCTCAATTTCAAGCCGCAATTGCGAAACACCAGGCAGGTCAGTACGAATGGGTACTTTCTGTTCCCGCCACAGTTGGTTCGGTCGGGTGTAACAAGACGAATGCCGCCGGACACGCCGTGTCGGGCGACAGGACGGTTCACTATGGCTGCAACTTGCTGGTGCAGACGAACTACCCCGGCGGGGTCACGTCTTGTCAGGAGAGCGAGGCTAATGTCTATCGCCTTTTAGCAACACCACTGGTCGGTGATGAAGATTTAGTTGACAACGAACCAAGCATCTTAGCGGAGGAACCCAACATGGCTATTTCACAAACAGCGGCTGTAGCCTCTCTTGATGTTGCTGCATGCAAAGCTCCTGAAGTGGTGAAGATTGTTGAGCCAGATGCCGAGACGTCTCCTACTACTCCTCTTGGACGATCAGACTCGAGAATATCTCCAAGTCCCGTTTTTGAGGTCATGAAGTCTTTCGCCACCCACACACCCCCACGTCCTGCGTCTGCTTCGGTGTCAAGGATCGAGGATTCTGTGGAGGCCCTCGATAAGCTCGAAGAGGAGCTGGAGGCTTTGGATGCCGCCACGCATATCCAACGTGTGGTGTCGCCGGAGAAGCGAAGAGCGCAGAAGGCGTCAGGGGAATTGCCAACCACCGGGAAGCCGACCATTAACAGAGCGGCATCGACGACAAGGAGACCGGCCGGCAAGGCGCAACCCAGTACAGTGCGAGCCAAGCCTACAGGTGCTGCTCGTCCGTCGGTAAGAAAATCGACGTCAATGATCTTCAGTATAGAGGACGGTGTCAGAGATGCAACACGGTTCACCGAGGACAAGGTGCTGACGAAGGAGGCGCCAAAGAAGTTCACAGTTACGCGTCCTGCGAGTCTTCTTCCGCCAAAGCCTCCTGCAAAATCAACCAAGGCGCCGACGAAATCCACCTTTGAGCTTCCTGGGGAAGCGGTAGCTCGGCGCCTCAAGGAGCAACGTGAGGCGCGTCTCTCGATGCAGATCAATGGGGAGAAGCCTCCTGTCGCAAGTACTCCGCAGCGGACCAAGTCAACAAGAGCGCCAACGCGACCAAATTTCGAGCTTCCAGGCGAGGCAATCTCGAGACGAAAGAGAGAAGAGCGAGAGGCCAAGCTCAAGCAGCAGGATGAAGAGGAGAGACAACGCCGCGAGTTTAAAGCTCGTCCGAACAGATCGAGCATTGTTCCCAACAACTTCCCGCGCGAAACGATTTCCAGCCGCGCAAGGCAGAGTAGGATAGTATCCGATGAAAACATGCCCAAACGGGCCAGTTCTGTTGGTGCCAAGCGGTTGTCGGTTCTTGGAGCACAATCCGAAGCGCTGGCAACATCGGCAACAAACAAAGCATCTCATGTACGAGGCAGGGGAGCGGCTCAGATTCCTTCGGTCCAGGAAAGCCGTGCTACCTCGACTTCAACTGGTAGTATCAGCGGACAGCGCAGCACCCTCTCAGCTGAGGAGGCACAACAACAAAAGCTCAAGGGCAGGGAGATCTTCCAACGCGACAATAGCTACACAGGGGAGCGGGAGCGGGAGAAACGCGAGAGAGAATTAGCCGCCAAGATAGCCCGCGAACAGGCCGCTGAGCGCTCTAGGCAAGCGAGCCGCGAATGGGCAGAGAAGCAGAGACAGAAGCAACTGACTGCTGTCGCCGGCATGGCTTCACAGGCATCCTGACCAGGAACTTGTTGAATGTGAAGCTCCCAACTGGAACAAGCTCGTTCAGGTACGTTTGTCTGACTGCTCCGACAAGGCAGCGGCAGTCTATTTCGGAGATAGCTTCTTCTGGGAGGAACCCAATAGCCAGCTTTGGAGTTGAACAGGAGGTGGTGGTCTAGGTTCTGCTGCATTATCATCACGGCCGAAAGTGTATTTGTATTTCTTGTTTTACTGAGATTGGAAACCTTCTCTGCAAGGTCTTCCTCCAGTGGGGAGTATGGGAAGGTTAAGGAAAAGGCTTTGGGCATTTCAGTCTTTGAGGGTTTTGGTTGTCATTGTTAGCCAAGGAGTATTGTACGACCTTGGATGTCGTCGTGTTAGTCATTGGTGCGGCCTAGGTGTCATCGACATTTTTAGTAAACCTGGAAATTGAACCTGGCTTTACTTATCAAATGTGACATCAAACCCGAATTGAGTGAATGAGGTTCTTTACGGGCAAGTGAAACATCAAGAAACAAAAGATTGAGCGACGCGAGTCGGAGGAACCGATCTCACTCTGATCCAAAAGTTTCAAAGTCTCAGCCAGTTGAGTGATTGCATGTATTTCAATTTGGCTGAGGAAGAAAGTATTTGTACCGCTTTTCAGCCTCCAACGCCACTGTACATGCAACCCCGTATCTTTCGACAACTGCCGAGGCGCGAGAACCCGCGTGGTCCTATATTTCGCAACAACGAGCAAAGGCACCAATATCCTATCCGTCCCGTCATCCTCCATAATCCCTCGGAGGTCTGCATGCTGGCAAATCCCCGCACCGAGAACCGGACATCCAGGGTTGACCCCCCAATCGCACCCATAAGCCGCATCATGTAAAACCCGCCCCCCTCCCGCGAGAATTTACAATACCCCCCATGGCATCGCAACCCCAGCAACGCACGCGGCGCGCCCTTTTCACTGCCGTAACTCTCTGCATCGCCAGCGTCGCCCTGCTGCTGCTGTGGCTCTACCAGCACAACCAGGCGCCCGTGCCCACCCGCCACTTCGCGCCCGAGACGCACGCCCTGCCGTCTGATTTCCGGGGTCACGGGGCGTCGACCACCACGTCGCTTTCGCCGCACAGCGCCGCCACCGCCGTCTCGCAGGAGCCGGCGCTCGCGACGGGCAGCATGGCGGACGGACCGCCGACGGTGAGGCTGCGGCAGGGGACGTACGTGGGCGCCGTGCTGGCGAGGAGCAGGCGCTTCCCCAAGGCGCTGGACGTGTTCCGCGGCGTGCCGTACGCGCAGTCCACGGGCGGCGCGAACCGCTTCCGCGACCCGGTGGCCCTGCCCGACTCGGCGCGGACCTTCAACGCCCTGGCCTTCGGGCCGCTGTGTCCCACCACGGTGCCGGACCTCGAGCTCCCGGCCAGCGAGGACTGCCTCAGCGCCAACGTGTACCGGCCGTCGGGCGCGTCCGGCAAGAAGCTGCCCGTCGTGGTCTACGTGCACGGCGGCGCCTTCAACATGGGCAAGAGCTCGGACCGCAATATGGCCTTCTTCGTGGCCTACTCGAAGGCGCCCATCATCGCCGTCAGCTTCAACTACCGGGTCGGGCCGTTGGGGTTCCTGCCCTCGGCACTGAGCGGGAAGGAGGGGGTGTTGAACCTGGGCCTCCGGGACCAGCGGATGGCGCTGGAGTGGGTGAAAGGGAATGTGGATGCCTTCGGGGGTGATGGCGATGATATCACGGTCATGGGAATCAGTGCTGGCGCGCATTCGGTGGGTTTAGTCTCTCTAGTTCTCGTCTTGTCTCATACGTCTTTCATCTTGAGACTATACCCGCCACAGCTACCACTCAACCTCAATCTCGTACTAACATGCCTCTAGATCGGCCACCACATCTTCTCCTCCCCCGCCACGCCCCTCTTCCAGAAAGCCATCCTCGAATCCGGATCCGCCACCGCCCGCGCCGTCTTCAACGCCTCCCACCCGCGGCACGAGATCCAGTTCCGCGAGTTCCTCATCGCGGCCGGCATCGCCCACGTCTCGGAGGACGCCGTCTTCTCCGCCCTGCGCGCCCTGCCCGTCGACACCATCACCAACGCGGCAGCCGACCTGTGGCTCGAGTACCTGGCCTCCGTGCGCTGGCCCTTCCAGCCCGCCATCGACGGCCCCGGCGGCCTCATCCCCGACCTGCCGCTGCTGTCGTGGGAGGCAGAGCGTGGCGCCCGCATCCCGATCATCACGGGCTTCAACACCAATGAGGGCACGGTCTTCATCCCCGTCGACGCGGAGACGGATAAGGAGTTCCGCGACTTCTTCAAAGTGCTCATCCCGGGCTTCAGCGACGCGGACCTGGACACTATGTCCGCGCTGTATCCCGACCCCGTCAAGAACCACTTGTCGCCCTACTCGGCGCCTCATCCCCTAGGCTTCGGTCGCCAGTGGCGCCGTCTCGACGCAGCCTACTCGCACTACGCCTACATCTGCCCCGTCCTCCAAACAGCACACTACATGTCCCTCGCCGGCCAGCCCGTCCACGTCTACGAGTACGCCGCCCACGCCGCCCCCTACGACGCAGCCAACCACTGCGACGAGGCCGCCCCCGCCGCGCACGACACCGACGCCCTGGGCTCCCTGCCCGGGATGCTCGCCATCTCGGATGCGATGCACGGGCTCTTCACCCGCTTCGCCGCGTCCAAGGCCGGCGACCCCAACGCCGACAGGGCGGACGCGGATGCCGAGTGGCCGCGGTTCATCTCGCCGCTCGATCCCAAGGCGGACAAGAGCGAGGCCGGCAAACTGCTCGTCTTCGGCCGGGGCAACGACGAGCGCATGGGCAAGGGCCGCCGGAACCGTGGCACGGTGGCGCAGGTCAGGCAGCTGGGCGAGACGGAGCTGAAGCAGTGCCAGTTTTGGTGGGCTCGCGTGGAACTCAGCCAGGGCCTGGGACATGCCCTCGACAAAGAGGCGAGGCTATAGTAGCACTCCGTACCACCATCGGGAGCAAACAAACGCCCTTTTGTGTGTTTTCATGCCTCCTTTTCACTGGCCTTTCCACCTCGCAGCTGTGCGATTGTAGAGATGACTGTGTGTGTTGAAAGAGTGGTAGGCCGCATTAAGCATCTTGTACATATCAAGGGCAGGTGGGCGGACCCACATCCTCATGCCCGGTCTGCTTCCCTCTAGTCTCTCAGCATGGACAGACATGTTTTAGGTTTTATCTTGTCATGCATATGCCAAATAAATGCTGCAAAGCAAGTTCAACTTCAAATATTCCATGACCAACTGTTACAGAAGTACTTTCACGACGGTTAGGATTACATCCATCAAGTATTTTTTGACTGTATATTCAATATATTCCCCTCCCAAAGTCAAATCTACATGTATGCGTTGTGCTTTTTCACCCGTCGACCTCTAGTCCCGGCTTGTGCTTGGGAATACAGGAACGGCGACACAGTCCTGTCACTCTGCTGTACTGACACGTTTCATATACCAAAGGTTTGCTTTTGGGCCTACAGAATCTCTTAAGGATCCTACAACTGCGCAACACTGACCGTACACTAAGCTCCTGCAGTCCGCCAATGGATTACCCCCTATCCTCCTGGCTTCCCACACACCACCAGAGGGCGGGCATGAAGGCCGCTTCCTCTCTGTGGCACGAGTATTCAGCACGTGGAACTTGAGACTTGATACCCAGGTCCCAGGCGGGTAACCTCAGGTTCCCGCCGTCCCCAATTATATACACCATATTAAGGCTATAGTAACATCGCAACACTGCCTCCGTTTGTTTGACGGTTGTGTATACGCGTAATGTGTATGTAGAAGATTTTCATTTGCTGAGAAAAATGATTTGTGCGTTATACGCAGTGATGCCAATGCCCTCCTGAAGCGCCGGTTGCGTGATACGGAAGGAAAGGCGACATTAAGTGCGGATAATAGGGATCCGCCCCAGCTTTCTAGTGGTTGCCGAGTTCCCAATTGATCCAGATGCTAGGACAATAACGCCACAAGGTGGTCACTGAGTTCGAAGTGCGAAAACTACCGCTCTGATGGGAGTAGGGGTATCTGGAGGAACATAATAATCCCAAGAGCCACGGTATGCACGCGGAGCTCGCTGGAGAACGGCTCTTCTAGAAGTTCTGCGAGATACCGGCAGTCTGTTGAGGGTAGTGAGCCGGGTTCTCGATGCGTGTGTTCCGCCGCGCCGGGTTGTCACGGATTATGGGTTGGCCGGGGAGCTCGGTCGGGCGTTGCTGGTCCATATTATCGGTGTAGGGATTGTTTGAACCGTACTGATCATAGTACTGGTTTCCGCCACCATACGCGACCCCAATGCCTCCTTCTCCAGAACCGTCCGAACGAGCCGCTGCGCTATACGACGACGAGGCGTTTGACGGTCCACGGCGAGGGCCGTCGCCGCGGTTCAACGATGCAGATGGACCCATTGCGCCGAGAATCTCGCCTTCCGGTGAATAGGATCCATCGTGAATCAGTGGCTCTCCCGATCGGGTGTCAGAGACGTTGCCGTGGATCGGTGATGCTGCATCCGAATAGGCCACACCTGTGTTGCCGCCAGACATGGTAGTAGACGCCTTGCGTCCAGTGGAGCCGGCCAGTGTCGTGGAACCCCAGCCACGGTAGCCGGAAGACGCATCCTCCTTCATTTCGTACGGGCCATCCCCAGACAGGCCGCCAACGGCAGGAACAGTTGGATCGGCATTTGGGTTGTAGGCATAATCCTCAACTTCCTTGCGCCTTTCCTCCTCGGCATCCTTTCGCTGCTTTCGTTTCCTCCAAAAGAACAAGCCTGCGAGGACGAGTAACGCGACGGCCGCAATGGGGACAACGACGGCTACAGCGATTGTTCCGGCATTGTTGAGTCCACCGCCACCGCTTCCGCCCGTGTTTGGCGGGCCGGATGTCGTGGTGCTAGTGCTCGAACTTGTGGTTCTTGAAGAGTCTGGCGGCAGCTCTTGTGTCGATGTGATGACAGTTATGATGGTACTCGTTTGGCCGCCAGATGTAGTAGGCGTGACGATTATGGTCGTCGTCAAGGATGGCGCTGTAGTCGTCCTGATCGACGTGGTGGTAGGCGTGGTCGTTGGCGGGATGGATGTCGTTGTCGGCGGAGGCGGTGGTGCTGATGTGGTTGTCTCCTCGGGAAGAGTAGTCGGAGGGACATTGGTAGTTGTGTCCGGAGGGACAGCTACAGAAGTAGTAGGGTCAGCAGGAGGAACAGTCTCGGCCGTGTTCGTGGGCGACGCGGGAGGCGTCGTCGTCTCGTCATCAATGACCGTACTTGTGTTGTTAGACATGATGATCTCTTGTCTCTTCAACCTTGGAAACTGCCTATAAGCGGGATCCATGTCAGCGAGTGGAATAGAGCAATGCGATGCGGCATTGGAGAAGCATGTACGATGGAGGAGGGGGGGATGATTGACTGAGTGGAAGGAAGCAAGAGAGTCGGCGGGAGAGGGACGAAGCAGCACAGGTTGTGCTGCAGAGGGATGTGTAAGTGCATCAGGTTCGGTAGCGCACAGCGATCACTGGATGAGGTGTCGTGTACTTGGCAGAACGTGGAGGAAGAGCGCGTGACACGACGTACCTTTCTCTACCTCTTCCAAGGTGGGCGGGAGGGCGATCTCGACTCTATCCAGAGGAAGAGAGCGAGTCTGCGGCGGCGGGAGGAGAAGGGAGAACGATGGAGGCAACAACAGTCCGTTTCGAACTGGGCGTGTTTTTGCAGCTCAGGAGGTGTTTGAGGAGACGATGTGCTCAGACAAATGATGGTGGAGGGACGGCTAAAGGCCAGGAATTCGTGGCTGAGTCAGGTTCAGGTAGTAAGACACAAGACTCCTGACAGTCGCGCGGGTCTCAGTCCGCCGGGATGGTCGGCGGTTGCAAGCAGCGACGAGAGAGCGAATGGTAATGATGGGAGAGGTTTGGAAAACCCCCAAGAAGATTGCCGCGAGGTTGGGTCGTTAATTGAAAAAAGAGAGGAACAGAAGAGACAACGAAGGAAACTAGTGTGGTGCGTGCGAAGGAGCGAAGGCGATGGAATGAAACGAAGATCGATGGATGGATGGGGGCGGACAAAGTGAAGTGAATTGAACTTTGAAAGCGAAATGTTTGGACGGGGCGGCCGCGGCGGGAAGGAAGAGAAGGAGGATGGAAGAAATTGTGCTGGGTGATTAATGACGGGAGATGATGTGTACAAATTGGAAACACCCGGCCGGCCAAGTTTTTGTGAAGGTGGTGAGAGGAGGATGCAGTAATTTAGTACGACTGGGTCGAGTTTTGCTGCGGTTTTCCTGGGGGGGGGGGGGATTGCTTTTGGGCGACTCGAGAGAGAGAGGACGGCGAGGAGCCCTGAAGTGGAGGACCTGGAGGGGGGCGTGAGGGGCTCAGTCGGGCCAATTGAAGATGGGAATCTGATTCCTTAGCGACCGTTCCAGCGTTGTTCAAGCCCGTATTATTAGCGACGGCAGTACCTCGTAGCGTACCGACTTTGGGGCGTTTCTATTCTCCCACCAAGCGTCAGCCCCTAGGCAGCTGGGAACCAAAAACCTATGTATTTGAGATGATGGTGTGGAGGGCTTGGATCGCCCACGCACGGTCTGGTTGCTTCCAATACAGGCTGTGCTTTGATGGAGGTACGGGGTCTTTCAATCGGTTTTTTGTGGAGGTAATACCTACTAACTCGTCTGGTACTCGGACACGCCTGGTACTCGTAGGCGGTCGACCGGCTTTGTGCGAGTGTGATTCGGGGATTTCTTTCCAGGTGGTGACTGTCGGGGCGAAGTCCGTCTCAGGGTGCAGAGGCGCGACAGCGAGAGGTAGAGCTAGCGTGATAGTGCCTCATGCAGCAGGCAATGACCGGATATTAAACACCACCACCCCAGTCAACAAAGTTGGAAATGAGCTGCTTGCTGCTTCTTCTTGGCAGCTCCAATGGCCGCGTCGAATTGCCCTGCTCGTTCCTTTTTCTCGCGCTTCACTGCTAGCAGCACTGGTGCAAGCCGAATGTCTCTGGTGTCTTCGTGGAGAAACTCGTTCAAAACTCGTCCGTCTCGTGTCGGCCGGTTGTCGATGTGCGCCTTTTCAGCTGCGAACGGTGATTCCGTCTGCGGTGGCTCGTTCTCGCCCTCTTGCGCTCTCTGCTTTCTTCTCTCTCTGCTTTGATCAGGAGAGAAAAAGGGAGAAAGCTCGTATATTGTTGGCCTCACTTCTCTTGCGCTCCACTGCTCCGCGTCGTCCTGGGGAGTGAGATCTGCAAATCCACACTCCAACCGCCCAGTAGAAATCCCCCGCCGTTCCGACTTTACTGTTTAGGCGTGGTGTGCTGGTGGCCAATTTCTCGTGTCTATCAGTTCCTGTGCCGGTCTTTCGCCTCCCACACGCCGATTCGGTCTGTGTAAAAGCGAGCCCGCCGCAGCTGGCTGGGCCAAATAAGATGCGGCTGGTTTCGATTCCGAGGTAGTTCAACTCAAGATGCCGTAGCTTCCAATTCTCAGTACGTGCAGCACGCAGTAGCATGCAGTAGGCGAATGCTCGGGCTGTGGCTGTTCAGTCATCCATTCGTGTTCCTATTCCCACGTCCTTTGCTACTTACTGTATGGCAGTTCCGCCAGCCCTGTAAACCTGCTTATCCCCCCTTTTCCCGTGTTTTTGGGGATCTTCCTCAAATGGAACTGGATGCTGGCAAAGTCGACCTTGGCAGCGGGGCGCTTCGTAAAGTGGTGATCGTCGCAAAATGTCTCTTTCCCGCCTACCGTTTAGGACTAGAGCTTGGCTGGCTTGTTCTTGGGGAAATGTCCGTCTCTCGTCGTCGCCTAGGAGAACTCGTCGGGAGAGATGAAGATTAGATGGGGGGCACGGGGGGGCAGTGTATCGCGAATGTTGGCATCTGGCAGTCATATAAGGAAAGCTGGACTTGAACGACGTCCCGATATGTCGGCTTCTAATGAATCACACCCACGAACAGCTGCCAAGTTTCCCAGTGTCAACTACTACGTACTAGCCACGCCTTCCTGCAGATATCCATCGACTTAAGAATCTTGGCCCCCCGATATTGCGCTTCCTAGCTCGTCCAGAAGTTGAAGACACTAAAACTACCTAGGTCGTAGAGATATATTGCCTCAGACCTGCATGCTGCAAGTCCACATCAGCCTCTGGACTTTGCAGCTGCTGTTGAAAAGTCACCAATCGTCTTGATTAGTCTAAACTCCCGCCTGGGACTCTCATGTTTCTATGAACGCCCTCAAAGGAAACGAGGGGGGATAATGGCATTGCTCGTTCTACCGCCCTTTGTCACTGTCTAGCAATGTGATGGCCAGCAGGTTGACGGTAACGATTTGGTTCTGCATCAAATCGATATGACGTTTGCCCTCTCCTACAAAAGCCTGCAAATATAGCCCCCCCGGATGCTGAGACGTGGGCAGTCTGGTACCGGCAAAGGGATTCAACGTCACTCGACACATTAACAAACGGCTGCTATTGCTCCCGTGTTGCGATCTCAACGTCATGCTCCGACCTTGGCCATCCGAACTTTCGGTCATCGAGGGGAAGAGCCTACCAAAGTCTGTGCTCGACGGGCATTTCGCAAAAGTAGTAGATTCCCCACATCCAAGTCGGATTCACGGAATCCACGGCTCTCACGGCATACCGTCAGATCAGCCATAACCTTTTTTTGAAGGGTCCTTTTTCTTTTGTCCCTTTCTTCCGCTAGCCCCTAGCAATTGCCCATACGAAGAATAAATAATGCCACCATCGTATCCGGCATTCCCAGATCCAGGCGCCACATCATGGCTATGCGCCTTAGCCCTACCCTCAACTAACCTCCATTGGCGCGTGTTGCTGATCTTCAAGCACGCCAGTCCTGCAAGTCACCCCCCAGCCCGCAACACAAAAATAACTTTGGTGCACACCCTTCAGACTTTTTTGCTGTTTGCGGTTTGCGGTTTGTCTGGCTGTCCGTCTGTCAGCATCACACGTTGCAAGGGTTTGCACGCAGGCTTATGAAAGGGCCTATCACGTAAGACCCGGACTACCTACCCAGCATCTTCGCCTCGTGTGAGTCTGTACTGCGGAAGCGCACCTTTGTGGAGTCCAAACTCTGAATCTTCAGGTCATGCAAGTTTTATTATTCATCATGTCAGCTGATCCTCCGACTGCCGGCAACTCATCATGCATCTATATGACATTTTGACAAGGTCGGTCTCGCAGATGCCCAGAATGGCAGCACTCTATTGAGCCTAAGACGGGATCCACGACTCAACTAAACCAGCCGT
This sequence comes from Reticulascus tulasneorum, assembly GCA_001557505.1. NCBI lineage: Eukaryota > Fungi > Ascomycota > Sordariomycetes > Glomerellales > Reticulascaceae > Reticulascus > Reticulascus tulasneorum. The sequence continues at coordinate 2,723,012 of LSAX01000003.1, read as the reverse complement.
TGCTCATCTTCAATGCGGCTCAAATGTACACGTTACAACATTAGCATCGCGGTCCACTCCTGATCCTCACGAGGCAGGGCTAGTAACATTAAACTTTTTTGCCTTTGGTGTTCGTCATCTACTCGACATTTACATGTTTTCCCAGTCCATTCTATATGCAGGCCGTCGGACCGGAGCGCTCATCGTGGTTCGAATGCCCGAACCCTCAACCAGGTAAAAAGACATACGCAATATGTCACCCTCAGATGCCAGATGTGTGTGCTCCGGAAAGCGATACTGAAGACAGGCCTTCAGATGCTTCGCCAACGAATATATGTACAATTCATCCAACTGTCCGGCTCTGCCGTTCTGTGATAGCGTCGTGGTAATGTCTCCAAATATTAAGCGCCCATGGGACTTAGCCACGCATGCCCCAGTTGGGTTTCAGTGTCTCCTGCATGACTGCTTGCGTGAAGACGGTGTCTCCCGGCAATCGACTGACTCTGCCGGCTCCGTTGCGGATAGCCACACTGTTGACGGCAGATATTCCACTTCGGTTGCTTCGGATGCTCCCTGAATCGCTCATATTGTCTGCATCCTTAAACCTTTTAGGCGGAGCAAAGTCCAGGCCAGTGAACGTGCCCGATTTTCGAAGCATATGCCTACATTACACATTAGTTTGATTCAAACCAAGCTACTCTCAAGCATCCCTACTTACGGGCTAGGTACGGATGGGATCTCTTCGAAGGAGCTGACCAAGGGCGAGTGGATTGGGACGTTCAGAGCATACGGACGTCTCTCGCCCGCGGGACTCTGGGAGCGTCCGGCTTGCCGGTCCTTGAAGCCGTCAGGAGGTGCGAAATCGATCGCACCCAAAAGGGCGAATGAGTCGTCCTTCAACTTCGACGGGTTGGGGAGCGTTGTCAAGCTACTCGGAGGTGGACCCTTGGGTTTCCGGTTCTGAGGTCTTTGTCCGTGTCTATTCGACAAGTTTGATGCCGAAGAACCGGGTCGCGGTGGCCCCCATTGACTAGACATTGCAGAGCCTGGTCGTGGAGGCCCCCAGCGGCCCGACATGTTCGATGTGGTAGAACCTGCCCGCGGTGGGCCGCGGCCACCGGGGAGACTCATCCCTCCAACAGATCCATGCATGCCTCTTGGGGGGGGACCTCCTCTGAAGCGGGACCCCTGAGGAGGTGGTGTCATGGCACGGCGGGTGACTGGCTGCGCATAAGGCATCACGAACGCGTTTGTTTCGGGGTCGAAATATGCTGCTTCTCCTCCCGTGTAGCTATGGTCGTAGTCCTCGTAGTATCGAGGCTGGCCCTGTCCATGTTGTCCCTGATCTTGGTAGCCATGTGCCGGTGGTCCGTGTCCCTGGTAGCCATGTGCCGGGTGGCCAAGTGTTGGGTGACCATGAGGGTCTGCCTTATCATCGAAGTATTCCTTGTAGAATGATCGAATTCTGTTCGCCCTCTCCTCGGGATCTTCAAACTCCATCATCTCATCCGGTGGGAGAGGACGGAAGCCAACTGAAAGCCTTCGATTGTCGTACTCAGGGACGCCTAGCTGCTGTGAGCCATCATGGAAGTCCATCGAGCGCCTCTGCATTGACCGCCCACGTCCGTCATCGTAGTCATGATCCGGATAGTTCTGGGATTGATAACTTTGCTGATAGTCGGTTTCGGCATATGCGATCGTTTCTTCCGGTACAGATGGTGGTAGAGTGACGGCTGGAGCTGAAGATGCCAGCGGGTGAGGGCTGGACGGGAGGGACTTGACCTGGGGAGGAGATAATCGAGGCGGGGATGACTGGAATGAGAGCTCTGGCAGTCCGAGACCGATTTCTGGCAAAACGGGCCGGCCAACAGTCTCTGGGGAACGGGTGGATTCTCGAGGACTCTCCAGAGAGTAGTCACTCACAGCATGAACGCTATCAATTTGAGCCGTCTCAGGGACACGAGTTTCACCCCAGGCAGGCCGAGGGTTGGTTGGAAGACCCTTGCGGCTGACCTGCTGAGCAACTGGAGGCGGTGGCTGTATCTCAGGCACGTGAGCAATATGAAGGTCTCGGTCCTCATACTTCTCATCCAGGTAAGGCAGCGTCTCGATCTGAGGTATGACGGCTTCCGGGTATTGATCCTTTGGTCGAGGCATTGGTGATGGCTGTGGAGTCATTGATCCGGACGTCGGGGTAGCGAATGGGTCCGCGGTTGGCGCAGGGGCCTTGGGCAGCGAGTTCTGTCGCGGAGGAAGAGGGAAATTATGCGAGGTCACTGACCGCTTCGTGGCGACGGACTCGCGTTTGGCAGTCGAGCTGGTGTGGACGGATGAGCCTTCCTGGCCGGGTTTGAAAGATCGAATGGAGCCGACATCACTGCCAGCATACTGAGCAATCGGGCGATACGGATCCTCGTTGTTGTGCAGAGTCCTGGCCAAGGAATGCAGAGATTCCTTGGAGCCTTGCAGAGCTGGAGGGAGGAGGTAGGGGCTGGAGAGGTTCATGTCCATGGACATCTGGCGATGCCTAGTATCCAGAGCCTTCTCGCGTCCGAAGGGGCTCTTGCGCTTGCTGTTCCCACTGTCGCTGGAGCCTTCTCCCAGCCCGAAATCCAAGTTCCTGTTGGGGTCGGCCGCATCTTCCTTCCTCTGCCTCAAAATATTCCTGCGGTGGAGATAGATAAGCAGCACAATTGCACCCAGAACAGGGACACTAGAGACCACTGTTAGCAGACACTTGGCCAGACGGCGAGACCGCAACCTACATGACGGCAATGGAGATTGGCAGGGCCAAGGTGGCCTGGTTGACGGGTTTCTCGCAGAGATTGGCATTTTCAGAGGTGCAGGATATTCTAGCGGGTGCAGTCGTTGTTGTTGTATCAGCTCTCGCGACGATGCGAGAGGGGATCCGTAGATCCGACACCTGGCTTGCAACAATCATAGCTGGGTCAGTTTCCCTGTGGGCAGGAATGCGTGGGCCAAGCTTGTAGCCATCGCCATTAAATGTAGTCGACTGCATCGCGAACGGCTTTGGTTTTGCGGTGGGGACCTGTGTCGTCACCCGACCTTTTCTTCTTTCCTTTCCTTCTTCTTCTCTTCCGTCTCCTCAATCTTTCTCTGTCGGTTCCCGGTCCTGCTGTCGCTCGCGGCTTGAAGGGGTCCGCCGGAAGTAGCTCGTCCTTATTTGATATCGATTACTGCTATCATGACCCTATATTCGACAATTCCTAACTGTCCGACTCGTGACGTTTATTCTGCTGAAGGAGCGGCAGGTGAAGAATAACCGGTCGATCGACGCAATCCTCCGAACTTCTGGAAACAGAACGATATGCCGTGTGCCAAAACGGTTGAATAAGGAGCGGCGCCGCTTTCCGAAGCGGGATTCTCGAGAAGGAGTGACTGGAGTTTGACTAGGGATAAGAACACACACACATAAACAACCCAAAAGAATGACGCGCCCGACTGGCAGGCAGCTTGGAGAAGACGCTTTTTGTCGACAATCGAAAAAGAGTGACGATGGACGGACAGACAAACAAACAAGCAGGCAGGAAGTGAGAGGACTGTAAGAGAGAGGATAGACCGTTTTGGGGGTGCTCGGGACGAGAGACGTGGTTTCGGGGGGTGGAACCAACAGGGCTTCGCGGGTGCTGCCAAGCTTGTCTGGTACTATCCTGTCTCTCTGCCTCTTCTTTCTTCCTCACCGGCGAATGGAGGAAATTGGGATGAAGGGGGGGGGGTGGTGTGTGTGAGTTCCGGGGGGGAGGGAGAGAGAGGAGGCTGCCACAATTAGACAAGGGTTGGAGCCAGTCGGTGGAAACAGGCGAATGAAATTTAATTTCGCCAAATGAACTTGCTTGGGGGGGGGGATGCCAGATTCAATTGCCCGCTCCACCCAGCTCTCAGTGAAGAAAGGGCCAGACAAAGACACCCGACACAAGCAAGCTGCCTTGTTCACACGTACTAGGTACGTAGTGTACGTACTGTACACACGTTCATTACAGCTCATGGCTCAGGGCGGATTCCAATCGACCGAGACCTTCGGGGCCTGGCCAATTCAAACTGTTTTGGCCGGCGTGCAGCCAGTAGGGATGCAGCAAGCGTCACCTGGGGGTGGTCGACGACACCAATGAGCACCAATGGTGGACACAGTTGACGCAGTGGACATGCACTAGCATCGACGAATGCAGGGATCTACAAGGGACTTCCAGGAGCGCTACAGGGATCATATGCAGGAACGCGCCCCAACGCAGCGGGTGATAGGCGCAGTTCAGAGACAAGCGACCCATCCAATACCTCAGGTAGGTACTGTATTTTGCGCTTTAATTCGTCCAACATTAGGTGCTCATGTCATCCGAACTGAAGTTGTGCTTTCACCCAATGTGTGACAAAGCCTAAGTTGAATCCCTTAGGTAGGTGACTCTCTGCGCTCTGTCCCTCGGTGAAGGGGAAAGGGAGACACACAGAGGAAGAGAGAGAACCTCTTCTTGCAGGTCAGAGCACAGATTACCTAAGTCTGCACGTATTATGATCCTGCGATGTACATACATATTTTGTAGTACGTGTGTGACAACGGCCCAGCCATAGAGGGCCAGGCACTACCTAATTATGATTCCATGGACGGACTCTGCGTGGTATAAAGATGGTGCGTCCACACTGTTCTCGGCCCCCTTTCAACGCTAATCTCTGTCCGTCCGAAGTACCTAACCTAGTCTTCCAAGATACATCGGTCGGCGGTTTCTGAATCGAAAAAGGTCCTTGCTCCCAACAACGCCTCCACAAATTAAAAAGGAAAGGGAAGGGGGAAAAAAACAATTGAAAAGGATCTGTCTGCCGAGATGAGATGAGGGGCCGCGCACATGACTAATAATAACAATGGAACATCCCATCTCAGGGGCGGCGCTACTCTGCTCCCCCGGGCTCCCCAATCACACCCTGCCTGCGTCTGGACGGATTACATACACAGACGTGTGTGTGTGCAAGATAAGTAAGGTAATTAGCGAGAACAAGTTTTGTGCAACAGGCGCGGAGCCTGCCGCCGATCATCACTCAATTGTTCTGGGGCGCCGCCGAGACCAATCCTGACCCCCCTCCCTTCTACCAACCTCGAACGTTTTATTACTTCCACAGCACATTGCTTCTGCATTTCAAGGGTCATCGTAGCGCACGACGCACTATATGGGCACACTAGACGATGGCGTGAGGACACTTGCCTCGGACCTCCTATTTCGGGCTAGAGGCGCCTCTCACCTGCATCGGCGACACTATATAAATAAATAAATAAAAAACGTTTGCAGGATCATTTCGACTGATGAGCCCGAGTCCCGGCAATGAAAATGTCATCTTAAATAAACAAGATGCTGCGAAGGAAAGCAAGGAACAAAAAGCCCCCCTGCCGCGAGTTCAGAGTCGGGTCGACGAGCGAGACCCCATTCCACTCATTCTCACCAGGAGAATCGCCAAATTATGCTTTGAATGTGGACAGCTCATCCACCCCTCTCATTCGCCGGTTGGCCCGAATCATTCCCATTTCGGATCTTGCCATTATGGCCAATCAGCATTCGACTTCCCTTCACAAAGTTGTGTAACTGCTCTGGCCCCCCCCGGTCACGCCACGCCGAAGTCATCACGGGAAAATCCAAGTTATGAAATTCCCTCGACTGGCCGTGATGTCATTTAATATGTACCTGAGGATGCCCCTTGGTCGAGAGGGGGGAAAGAGACACGAATGGAGGCAGTGTTCGCGGGACCGAAATGAGCCTCCAAACTTGTAATCACGGATGATATCCCGTCTCGAAGCCAGGCACCCTTCCAGAAACATTCCAGCCCTGGCCAACGATCCGTCCCTCATTTCGCCTCGTCCCATCTGCAGCTTCCCGCCCCATCTGCTCCAAGTTTCAATTTCAGCCCCGCGCGTCTGAAGGCTTCGTGACCTGGTAGAACTCTGGTGCATATTCGAGCAGCCAGTCCTTCTCAATCTTGCTGACATCCCGGATGTATACCTTGCTTCCCGTCTCCATGACCTCATGGAAAATGACCCAGTCCGCCTTGCGGTTGAACATCAACGATGTGGGATGTGCGTAGAGCACCGTGCCGCCTGATACGGTCCGAAATGTCCCGTCCGGCTGCATCTTCGCCGCGTGGGCAAAGTAGCCACTTGTAAGGCATCTTCGGACTTGTTCTGCTTTCTTGGACGTGTCTTGTTTTGCCGATGCCGGCGTCAGTGATTCGTCCACGGAGATCCCAAATCGTTCAATGTATCTCTTCAGCTGGTTTCGGATGCTGACCGCCCGGCTCATGGACTTGAAGTTGAGGTTGTTGTCATGGCAGAACTTGGATTCTTTCTTACCCTTCGTTACGAACGCCTGGTATGCGTTCAGCAACGTCAGATGGTCTCCTTCTTCTGCTGCGAATTTCCTTCTTGAGCTTTCCATCTTCTTTTTCTCGCCATCGTGATGGAACCAAACATTGCCAGCCAGGCTCGTCATGGCAGCAATGGTGAGTATCTCGCTCAAGCAGTCGAAAGACTTTGCAGTCAGTAATGTCTTGGCCATCATGGGCTCCACTGCCAGTTCGGCCATCCTGTATCCAAGAGGCCTCGTAAGTTTAGCGTAATCATCAAGCGCACCAAGCGAGTATAACAACTCCAGGGCTCTGGCCATCAGTTCTGCCGGAGGCGGACTCAGATAGTCAAACCGTAGAACATTATCGATACCGAGTGCCTTCAACTGTAGGATGAACGGGGCGAGATTAGACCGTTGTAGCTCAGGAACATTCACTTCCGCCAATTCCTGGAACGATTCCTCTGTGTAAAGCCTGAAACACTTCCCGGGCTTCGTGCGACCAGCGCGCCCAGCACGCTGCGCTGCCGAGGCCTTTGAGATGCCCGTTGATGTCAGAGTTTCAATCCCAGTTTTGGGGTTGTAAGCTCTTAGTTTCACAAAGCCGCAGTCGATGACAAAGACAATACCGTCTATTGTGATAGACGCTTCAGCTATGTTGGTGGAGAAGACGACTTTCCTCAGGTTTTCGGGGGTTTTGTCAAACACGTACAGCTGTTGTTCTGATGACAGTCCTGCGTACAGTGGTAGAGGCTGAAGAGTCTGTGTCCCCGGCGGGAGCTGCACCATGCGTTCGGAAACTGCTTGGATGGCGAAGTCAATCTCCTCACGCCCGGTGAGGAAGACCAAGATGTCTCCTTGGGCTTCGCTCTCGTGGATGTCGAAGACCGTGGATATGGCTTTTTCCACGTAATCTTCTGTCGGATTATCAAGGTAGAGAAGGTCGACGGGGTGTGTTCTTCCCTCGAGACTAATGATGATTGTAGACTTGCTGCCATCTTCGGCTGAAGCATCCTCTTTCGAATGAGACGTGAAGAAGTTTAGGAACTCTTCGGCTTGGATGGTTGCACTGCTGACAATTATCCGGAGCTCGGGCCGCTTCTTCATGATCTTCTTTAAGAGTCCGAGGAGAATGTCCGTACTGATTGACCGTTCATGAGCCTCATCTACCATGATGACCGAGTAACGGGATAACAGAGGGTCGACCAGAGCTTCTCGAATGAGAAGTCCATCTGTGAGAAACTTGATGCGCGTAGCCGCAGATGTAACATCTTCGAAGCGAATAGAGTAGCCTACTTCTTTGCCAATCTCACAACCCATCTCTTCCGCGACTCGAATTGCCACGGTCGTCGCAGCTACACGACGGGGCTACAGATTATGGCCATCAGTATAAGTAGTATGGCTAGTTTTCGGGGTTGTGGTGGATGTGACATACCTGAGTAATGCCGACTATCTTCCCATCTGAGCACCATCCTGCTGCTTCCAAGAATTGCGGTATTTGAGTTGTCTTTCCCGATCCTGTCTGCCCAACCACGATGGTCACCGGCGTGGTCTCGATAACATAAAGAAGACTCTCTCGGTGCTTTGCAATTGGCAGAAGGACAGCTGGCTTGTGCAACGCCGGAATAAAGGATGAGTCCAGATCAAAGTCGGCCATTATTCGATCCGAGTTTGTTTAAAGGATTGAAAAAACTCAAAAGTCGGGGGCTTCACCAAAGACTGGGCTGAGGATGGCAGACTAGAGGGGACTCTATCATGTCCATTGACGATGAGGATGATTAGTATAGCTGGACATCAAGTGGCCCTTGACACATTTAGACTGTCACTGGGCGAGAAGACTAGGGAGCTTTATGCAACATCGATCAGAATTTGCAAAGGCGTCGTTGTCGGGTCTCTCGTAAAAGTGACTGACATCGAATTTGTCGTCCTGCTGTTTGATGATTGAGAATGTTGCGAGAAAAGGGCAGCTGGCAGGTGCCCGGTACCAGTTGCTGGCAGCTCAGCAGGGTTCTTTTCGCTGCCTGACGACACTTCGTGGCAAATCTTAGTGTGGCGTCCGCTGTCACCTGGAATGCGGCGTCATCAGCTTCGTACCCCAGACCATCTTGAACCCCTCCTGCCTTGCAATCACAAGCAATTTCCAGAGCTCTAAACACGTCGCATGCTTATTTGAACAACCCCATTCCATTACTTGAATCATTTCGTCGTATTCCCGGACGGTTTGCGAATATCCCTTGGTATCTGTTTACAACACACGGCCATTATGTCTGCACCAGCCGAAACTGTATGCTATCTCGTCTAAAACATCCAACTTCATGCAAGCTCGATGTCACTAACCTCTGACCGTTCCGCACATAGACAAAGGCTACGGCTCTCAGCGATCCAGAATCGCCCACTACAGCTCGCCCATTAGAGATGGACGACGACGACGTGCAAGAATCAGGTCTTCTCGGCGGAGGGGAGAGCACCCATAATGCCCCAGCGACTATCATACCACCAGTCGGCGAGGAAGCGCCTCCGGCGAAACCCCCTCGGCCTCTCACAGAACAGCAAAAGAATGAGGCCATACTAAAGGAAGCTTTCCCAAGCATCGACATGACGATTATCAAGGCTGTGCTCTCCGCCAGCGGCGGGCGCATCGACCCAGCTTTTAATGCCCTGCTGGGTACGTAGTGACGTGCGCTCTTGACGCCTTGCAGCTAACCCATCTCGATAGAAATGACGGACCCCGATGCAGTGCAACACGAACCCGAGGAGGTTCCTCCTCCGCAGCCACCACGACCCGCCGTCACAGCCCAACTCACTCAGCTCGAGGCAGACGAACTGCTCGCACGACAACTTGCTGAGCATTACGAGAACGTCGGCTCCTACGAAGCGAGAACTACAAACCGTGGCCAAGGAGACGGGCGACCGCGACCGCGGCCCCGGGAGCAAACTGGGCTCAAACCTAATGAGCTCCAGGATCGAGAGCATAGCTTCTTCGATGATGATCTTCCAGTGATTCAGGAGAGGTTGAAGCAGGGCTTCTTCGAGACGCAAGGCAAAGTCAACGAATGGATCACGGGTCTGAAGAAGAAGTTTGACGAGGAGTTCATCGATGAGGAGGACGGAACTCAGCGACAGAAGGCGGGACCCTATCCGGGGCGAGGCGCCGGAGAGTCGAGCCGGCGAAGCGGGGATTACGAGCGCTACGATGCCGACCCCGAAGTGCTGAGTGATGATTTCGCAGGGATGAAGTTCAACGCGGACGGCAGTAAGTTGACCTCGCTGCCAACCCCTGATTCTTTAATGTAGCTAACAGTTGCAAAAGCCCCAAGGCGTGACAACAAACCATTACCGAACCCGGACCTCTTTAAGCCACCGCCACCATCCAAGTCGCCCAAGCCGTCTGATGGCAGAAAGGTTGCATTCAGGGATGCGGCCGACGAGATTGATGTATATGGATCGTCACCGAGACTTGCACCGCAGGACGGAGCCGCAACGTCCCGAGCCAAGCCAAGCAAATGGCAGCCTCTATCGACCGTCGAGCCCAGCCCTATCACGGACAACGACCCATTCAGTCTAGGAGACAGCGAAGACGAGAAGGAGGCCAAGGACAAGACGGGGACGAAGGAAATCAAGTTGGACGACAACGAAAGGCTGAAGCAAGCAGCCGCAGAAGCCATGGCCGACAGCCTTGTGGACTCCAAGAAAGAGACAGCAACGGTCGATGCAAGTGCTAAGAAGGACTAGAGGTGCCAGCTCAGGTGGTATCTATGTAGTTGCAAGTTTCGCAGGAGGCGGTCCATGCTTTTTCTGCAATCTATATCCTTTTTGAGGCACTTAGCACAAGGCGTCATGGCAATTTGATTATGAAGCCTGGCTTCCTCGGGCACTTTCCGAGTTCTTGGCTTGTCATGATTTCCACACCAATCTTTCATTTGATGCTATAGGTAGCCACTAGGTCGTGAATCTACCATTCTCCAGCGTAAGGCATGTGAGTTCCGTCGGGAAGCGAAGGCAGCTTGAGCTTTGTGACGTAATTGCAGCGTAAGAACCCGCCAAGCCGTAGATCCAGTCGGAAGGTACGTTACTGACTCACGATATACGAAGAGGGTAGCGTGACGTTTCGAAACATGATGACTGTGGACGCTGCGAATGAGCTTGCCCCGCGATCGGGACGATGGAAGCTTTCACGAAGTGCATCATACGTAGTAGGTACCTACACAGTAGCTCTGTGCCCCTCATGTCCTGGCTGCCCCGCATTTAATTGCTTTTTTTGGTGTGTGTGACACTAGCCAGCTTGTAAGGGAAACGATTAAAGCCCTCCTGAAGGAATTTTCGGCGCTATCAGACGACGCTGGTGACTTCTCAGCCTTGCTCTTGGGATGTAGAGGGAAAACGTGGTTCGATGTTGAGCAGCTATTGGACCGCCATGGCTAATGTGGAAGGGCGATTTCTAGATGAGCCGGGCTAAGCTCTGGTAGTCAAAGTCCAAGGGTTCAAGAATAGCACCGCCACATGCGTCCCTCAAGTGTAAATGCTGAGATGCACCGAGGGGTCTGTTCCAGGTCAACCCGAAATCGGAACAAAATCTTGGGCAAGTTTTTTTTTAGTTCTCCTGAGAACCGCCGCTCCTCCTTCGCACAATTGAGAAATTAAAGGGAATCGCAGCGCCAAATAGACGTTAGCAGTGGCGTGCAGACGATAGGTACAGATTCGGTGTCCATGTTTGGATATGAAGCCGTAGGGGCCAGCTCTTTGGGGGTACTTTCCTGCCCCGCATCCAGCCCGCTAGCAGGGGTGGTCGGGTACCTACAAAGTCTCTAATGGTCTCTAAAAAGCACCTTAGCTACCGACATGTGTACCTCTCAGGCGGGTTGGTTGGCCCATGGGCTGCCACCGGAGCCCACAGGTGCACCTCAAGCCCAGCCAGCCCTCCGGTCTTGACTGCCATCCCAGTTCCGCTTTAGTAGCCGCCGCCACCTTCTCAATTCTCGAACCCAAGTATCTGAAGACCAGCCATCGTCCGTGGCCTCTCTCTCACAGGTCTTGAGGCACAGAATCTGGGACGATACACGACGAAGACGAGGTAGCTCAGAACCCCTTCGTATCATCTGTCGATACATCGGTGAGTTTGAGTCGTCACCAAGCCCACCGGACATTGCTCCGCTCTCACATCCCATTCCCTCACTCACTCTAATCAGGATCGCTAACAGAAATCAGATCCAGAGCCAGAGCCAGGCATAGCAGTTTTCTTTCTCTGGCCCGGCCCTTTGACGATACTGCATGCCTTGTACTATGCATCATATAACCTGCAAGGCGCCAGTTAATAGCATCGACGATACCTAATCCAGATCAAAGAGTATGCATGTTCTCTGCTTCCCCCACCTATCCTGCTGCTTGTATTTCTCTTACCAACACAACCCAACTATGCTCATGCCCAATCTCCAAGTGTCCTTTCCTCGTCCATGCCCTGCTATCTACCATGTCCTGTCTCTCGGAGCCGCCCAGTGATGGCTTTAACCTGACCCCCACACACTAGATTCGTGTGTCATGTCATGCTCCATACATTAGTCTCTGCTCAGCACTCTTCGCACATCTCCTCTTCGAGCCTTCAACATCGGGCTTGTCACAGCCATCTGCTAGCTTAATAGCAGCGGACGGGTAGCCTTACCTGTTTTTACACTGGGACTTTCGTCCTGACATGATACAGAGCTGACGCATCAAACCTCTCGCCACAGCCAGCACCCGTCTACATCGCCGTGGTCATCGCTGCACTTTGAGCCACATCTAGAAGAGATATACCGAGCCCTCGGGAGCTGAATCCCCTCCCCCTCACACCAAACAATCTCGGCCACCTGAACACCCCACGTGCTGCCTCAAAGTCGTTGTCTTCATGTTCCCAAGACGCTGTTGTTGACTTACGACGTCACTCTTACATGAATACGCCATCCACTCATCGCCCTTGCTAACATACATCCCGCCGGATTCCTAGACCATTCAATCTTACTACGACCACTTGCATACCCCATACCGCGTCTGTCCATTCAGGAAGGCCGACCTCCAGCGCTGATACTTGCCCTGTTGTTCGTGCGTGCCGTCGACCTACGTGCGTGCCGTCGACCTACGGGCGCCCGCCCACTATGTGAGCTCACCCAAGGATCTTAAGCAAAGTCTCCCCGGGGCTAAACCTTCTATAGGAAGTTTGGCAAGCAGATTCAAAAGCGGCAGCTTGAAGTCCCGGAATATGCTGCCAGCTTCGTCAACTACAAGGCTCTGAAAAAGGTACGTCCCTCCTTTTCACCCGGTCTCATTTTGCCATCCGATGCAGAATGAGCACCAAAAAGCAAAGACTATTGCTGTACCTAGTCTATACCAACCCCCATTTACTACCGGATGGCACTGAACCAAGGCCGGGTGGCGAAAGAGTAACAAGGAATGTACCACTGACACTCTATTGTCTAGTTGATCAAGAAGCTGTCAGCCACCCCGACCTTAAGTGCGCAAAATGAGCTTCACCGCTCGGCAACTTTTGTAGACTCCCAGGCCGCTCTTCAGGCCAACAAAGCAACCTTCTTCTTCCAACTCGTAAGTTTATAGCCATGGCTTCGTAGCAATGAATATTCCCTTAGAGTTGCTCACCCCTGAACAGGAACGAGAACTGGAAAAGGTCAATGCCTTCTACTTACAGAAGGAGGCCGAGGTGCGTTCTCTCCTTTGACCCGGTCTCTGCAACCGTACTAAGCCATCCCCACAGCTCAAGATCCGGCTCAAAACCCTCCTTGACAAGAAGAAGGTACTGCAATCACGCGGTGGCCGAGACATCTCTAGGAGATCTGCCAAGTTCACCACCCTCGAGGAAGGCTTCCAACAATTTGCCACGGATCTGAACAAGCTGCAGCAATTTGTTGAGATAAATGGCACCGCGTTCTCAAAGATCCTGAAGAAGTGGGACAAGACTTCCAAATCCAAGACGAAAGAGCTCTATCTTTCAAGAGCGGTCGAAGTACAACCTTTCTTCAATGCTCCCGTCATCAGCGAGCTTTCCGATCAAGCCACAACTAGTTTACAGGAACTAGGCGCCTGGTCTGAGGGCGACCATGGTGTATTCGAGACTCGAGCAGATCATATTGTGAGCAGCCAGCACCTTCTAGGTACTGATGAGGGCGATGTCGACACACTTCTTCTCGATACTGTGATATCAGGCAACCTCGAATCTCTAAAGGATTTGCTAGTGCGAATGCAGACTGCAACCAGTTCTTCTGGAGGCTCGGACGTCTCCTTATTGGAACGAGTCACACGGACCTTCCTAGCAGCCATCAACGAAGCACCTAAAGAGTCTTTGCAAGTCCTTCTTACGACGGGCCTGGTCGACGTCCAGTCAGAAGATGACATAAATGAGCGCAACTGCCTACACCAAGCGGCAATATACGGCAACGCCTTCGTGCTTGAATATGGGCTGCACAAAGGAGTTTCGGTTAGCCGCACCGATGTATACGGGAGGGTGCCGCTGCACTATGCTAGTATGCATGGTCGACTTCACATGCTCGAGTCCCTTCTCGATGGTTCGTTTGAAGTCTTAAACTCCTTTGGCTAGATTGGTTATGCTGACCCGCATGCAGCAAATCCTAGCACGATCGATCTAATAGACCACGACAACTTCACTCCCCTAATCCATGCCATAATACACGGTCACCTCGAATGCGTTGGAATGCTGCTCGCAAAATCTGCGCGTATAGACCCCAAGTCGGATGCCGATCATGTACCCTTGAATCTCGCCTGCGAACATGGTTCTCTGGCAACTGTGGAACTTCTTCTGAAGCACGGGGCTGGAATTCTCCCTGACGCCGAAGGGCTGTATCCTCAGCACTTAGTTGCACGATCCGGCCAAACGCCGCAGCTATTGCTTCTGCTCAAACACTATGGTGCGGATCTGGACCAAATCGATAAGCTTTACGGCTGGACACCTCTGGTGCATGCTGCGAGTGAAGGGAATGTGCCCTGTTTGCAGGCACTGCTCGACGTTGGGGCAGACCCTAACATCCTCGATGAAAAGGACCTTCCTGCCATGTACTACGCAGCCTGGGAGGGCCATTTGGAATGCATGCGGCTACTCACGCCATATAATACGCAAGCGCGAGCAAGTCCTCTTATCACCCAGCCTAGCCAACCGTTAGGTCCAATGAGCAGCAGCGCACCTGGTCCTATGGCGTTGGATCCTGATGCCATCCCAATCCTGGAGCTTCCTCCCCCGATCATCCCCCTGAGGCGTTATGGTCATAACTTCCTCGATACGAAGACCGTAGTGCAAATTAATTTTGAGGATGGAGACCAGCCCCTGATCTTTTTCCACGACAGCAAGTATCCTGCTGCGAGACTAACAATATCCTCCAAGCTCTCCGACCTAATACCGAAGAATATTATGCTACCTTTCCAGGAAGACACCCGGCTTGTTTCCTTCCAGATTGATGACCTGGACTCCTTCACCCTAGACTTCGATGTGTTCCCTACATATGGAGCAAAAGTTATTGCAAAAACCGTGGCACTTCCGAACACATTCAAGGCTCTATTTAGCAGCACTGGGAAATGCTGTCTTCCCCTTTTCGATCCACGACTCCGTGCCATTGGCCAAATAAGTTTCCAAACTCAGGTCATCAAACCTTTCAATGGGAGGCCGCTGGAGATCACTGACTTTGAGACCTACTGGAAAGCGACGAGTCAGTTCGATCGCCACCCAACCTCCTTTGTTACGGGCTCGAGTTTGTCAGGCGACTTTGTTCAGCTGTTCGTTCAGCATTCTAGTGATGGTGTTCCTATATTGTGGCCGCGTTGGACAATACCTTGTGGTGGCATCGACATACCATTGTGCCGGTTGACTGTGGAGCAGTTCACCACGATTACGGCGCGGAGTCCGAGTCGAAACGAGCTGTCTTCGTTGTCATCAAAACCACTGGATGCTATTGCAGACGTTCATCGCACCCTGGCAACGGCTGGCATTCCGCTGAACGAAGCACTTGCGTTGATTCCGCATGGTATGCATGTCAACCTCCAAGTACTATATCCTACACCCGAGGAGGAAAAGACTCAAGTGCTCGGCCCAGCGCTGGACATTAATAGCTTTGTCGACGCCATTTTGACCACTGTTTTCGACCATGCTCGAACTCAGCGAGCTCAGTCCCTCGAGGCGGTTCGGTCAATTGTTTTCAGCTCTTACAACCCGAGCTTGTGCACGGCTCTCAACTGGAAGCAGCCGAACTTTCCCGTCTTCTTGTGTAATGACTTGGGCCGCCAGGACTTCATGTCTGCCCCTGATGTGATCCAGAGTAATGGGCGCAGATCAGCTTCGATCAAGGAGGTAGTCAGGATTGCGCAAAGTAACAACTTCATGGGCCTGATCTGCTGTTCTCGGCTACTGGTTCGTGATTACTCCTCGACGCTTTAAAGGAACTCATCGCTAACTGTATATAGGACATGGTCCCTGCGCTCGTGGGCTCAATCAAGTCTCATGGACTGGCACTCGTGACGGACAAGTCATTTGAAGCACCCACCGCTGTTCACCCCCTTGCTGATCCTTTTCCTCGGTTGCCTGATGGAGTTGACGGCGTACTGAAAAGTCATGGCGTCCTGCGTTTCAACGATACTATAGAGGTGTAGAGAACTGTAATTATTCGGTCGGAACATGCAATAGAAATGCACATGCGCTTTTGTAAAGGGTAGAAGTGGGTATCATAAAATTGCAATGCTAGACAAACGATGCGTTGATTCGTATCTTCGTTAACGCTCTACACCTTCAATCGCGACCACTACGCGCCTTTGTACTCATACTTTAAACCTCCCAACTCCTTCTCTGGATCGACGCTCCCCATTACCATCTTCGCCACAAGGGTGACTGCGTAAACAAGCGCAGGTAGACACCCCAGTCCAATGATAGGCAAACGATGTCCGGAATCAGAGTGTGTTACAAAACCCATCACAGCAAGTAGCAAGCAGAGGCCCATATTCAAGTAAGGCAAATAACGCTCCAACGGGGATTTGTGATCCGTAAACGAGAAAGAAGTTCGTCTTTGGCGCGAGCCTAGCGCCACGGTCGAGTGGTTGGGGCTGTGGTATGGCGTCTTCGGGTGGCTCCACCGGTCGAGCAAGTCGATGCCCGTAACTTCGGGCGGCTGTTTATGGAGCAAGAACGCGGTGGATAGGAGAGACGAGATGCTTGATAGTGAGAGTAGGAAGGTTGTTGCGCGGAAGAGAGAGGGGAGGTAAGGCAGCGTGGTAGCAAGCGGGAGGGCGAGTAGGATCTGGCGGAACTGGAGATTTCGGGCTTCGTTTTCTTCGTGGAGCTTTTGAATCAGCTGCTCCTGTTCTGGACATGGTCAGTTGCGGATTTTATGGCGGAGATTCTGATCTTGGTGGCTACCTTCTTCATCCATCGCATCTGGTTGGGAGTCGGCCGAGTCTTCATCGGTTGGGTAGTGGAATGTTCGCCGAAGCCGCGCTGTCGTACTTTTGATGTCTTCCATGTTGAGCAGATTTGACAACTGAAAGGAGGGCAGTGGTTGGGACAGCAAAGACTTGCCTAGAAGGCAGTAGGATAAGAATGTCGATTTCAGGCAATGACACGATGTTGCGAAGGCTCTCAGCCTTATTATGACGACAGCTGGCAAACTGTCAAGGGTCCGTGCATGTGATTGGCTAGGACGCCGGGGGCTTGCTCGATCCACCGGAATTTTTGTACCAGTCTTGGTTCAGCGTTCATGATCTGATCGAAGGCTGCGAACACGACATATGCATTCTGTGCTCCTCATGAGGCAATACCAACAATCGCAGCGATGATGTCTAGAGCCATAACCCGGAGAGCTCTTCTGTCATTGAGGAGCTCAACAGCACTGCGGATCTCACAACCTAGCAACACTGCGGTTCAGAGAAGATGGCTGACTCCAGCACCACGGATTGGCGAAGGGCCGCTGCTGGACAGAAGAGCCGATCGAGAGCTACCAGGTAGGCCACAACTTAGAAAAGCAGGCCATCAAGCGACTGACTTGTGCCACTAGATGTTGAAGCCCAGAGATTCCGCTGGTCCAGAACCCTCCCCCTCTTCGCCCTCATAATAGCAGGTTGCAGCGTCGCGATCTTCAACTACCAGAAATCCTCCAGCCCCGTCGTATCCTCCGCGCTCTACGCCCTGCGCACATCCCCGAAAGCGCGCGAGTACCTCGGCGACGAGATCTATTTCTTGCACCAGATTCCGTGGATCCGGGGCGAGATGAATCAGCTGCACGGACGGATCAACATCTACTTCTGGGTGAAGGGGTCGCGCAACGCGGCGATCATGAGGTTCGCGAGCCATCGGCCCTCGCACCGGGGCCTGTTCGAGACGACGGAGTGGAGCTTGGAGACGCCGGATGGAAGGAAGATTGATCTGCTGGAGGGCGCGGATCCGTTCAAGGGGATTGATGTCGCTGGGGAGGAAGACGACGAGATCCCTTCGCCAGCGACGAGGGGTTTTAGGCAGACGACGGTCAAATGAAATCACAACTGCATCGGTAGTGGTGGTTTTTCAACTAGTCTTGACATTCCCATTCCAGACCCTGGAACCCTCTATATGTCTAGATGTACAACATGTATAGTACAAAAACGGTTAAAGGACGCCTCATAGGGACGCCTTCGCCTGTCTGATGGCCTTCAACTCAAGATGCCTCTCTCTAGCCTCTTGCAGCCTCTGCTCAGTACCGGGATTCGCCTCCAATAGCTCCGTGGTTTTCTTCTCTTGGAAGAACTGCGAAGGGCGCTTCCTGAGGATGGCATCTTGTATCTTGACCATGCACCCCTTCGGCCCGGCCACACAGCCGCTGACAACCACGATCCCCAGCTCGTTATCCACCTTCAGCACAGTCAGGTTCTGCACAGTGACCTGTTCATTCCCCATCCTACCCGGCATCTTCTTTCCTGGCATGACTCGGGAACCGGAGCCCTGCGACGGACCCGTCGTACCGATGGTCCTGTGGTTGAGGGAGTTACCGTGCGACGCGCCTTGTCCCTTGAAACCATGTCTCTTCATACCACCAGCGAAGCCCATACCGCGACTATTCGACCGTACATCCACGTATTGTCCCTTCTTGAACCAGTCTGGCTGCAGCTGGGCGCCTACCGGTAACAGGCCTTCCTCGCCCGTCACTTTGAATTCTGCCAGGTGTCTCTTTGGCGCCACGCCCTTGGCTTCGAAGTACCCGAGCAGTGGGTTGGTCACATTCCGCGGCTCCTTCTGGCCCGCCCCAATCTGCACCGCCCAGTATCCGTTCTTTTCCCGAGTCTTATTCGCGATGACCTGGACCTGATCCAGCTGCAATATTGTGCACGGCGTCCGGTTCTTGCCGATGAACATGGCGGTCATGCCCTTCTTGATGGCGAGCACGCCGGCGCGTAGCGGCGTGGTCCTCTCCCTGCGCTTAAGAGCCGCAGCTGGGCCCGTCGTTAGGGCCGGGAGGCCTGCGGTGCGCTGGTTGAAGCGGCCATGCTTGCTTCGGGGTGGTGCTGTCGACCAGCCGTATTTGACACCGCGTTTGGTGGTGCGTGGGAGGAGGAGGGAGGAGGCTGGTGTGCGAAAGACTGTGAGGTGAAGACAGCTTGGTGGCAGTCGGGGTGCCATCTCGCTGTGTTCTAGCTACGCAATTGGCGTCGGATGATGGTTGGTGGTTTGGAGTGGAAATTTTATGAGGTTGAATTGAGGTTTGGACAAGGCATCTTCATTTGCATGGTCCGTGCGCCCATGCACAAGTTCTAGCTCATCCCCTTGCAACTCACCAAGACTCTTACATCGTACCAACGCAACCCTCGGAACTCAAGGAAGCAAAATCAACTTTAATGAACATCGAGGACCCGAACTATCTGATGAGTTAATTGTTCTCGGCCATTCTCAAAATGTCTCAAGCAGACGTGATACTTGCCTATAGGCATCTTTACCGCAGTCTCCTCCGCGCAGTCCAGTACTCGAAACCGGCCAGATACACAGCACGCGACCAGCTCCGACGAGCGTTTCGCGAAAAGGAGGCGCAGTACGACGAGGAAGGCATTAAGAGAACCATATGGTTCCTAGAGGCTGCGGCGAAGGAAACAGGCCTGGAGCATAAGATTCTGAAGAATCTGCTCAGGACTGCGTGGCATCGGCAAGATTCGGCCAACGCCGTGACGTGGAAGCTTCACTTAAAGAGGAAAAGGGAGCATGGAGCCCCGTGAGTCAATGAGAAGTCGTATGAATGTTGTCGAGCTTCGAGTACTGACTAGTAATCAGGTCCCTGGCTGCTGAGATTATGAAGAGTGAGGCGTATAATCATTATGATCTGACGCTGGCTATGCTCAACAAGACTATGGGCCTACGTTTGAGATAATTATGAACAGAAGATTGAGCCGTGTCACTCATTCTTTTGCTCGCATAGCTACAACAAGTGAATCTCACTGTGTTCGTCTTCGGCCAACTTCAACTCGCAGTCAAGTATATCGGCGAATGGCTGCTAATTCCTTCGGCGGACCAAGCAATCACATGGAATATTGCCATCCACCACAGTAATGCCACCTTGAGAGGCTGGACTCAAGCTATTCGGCCAAACTGAAGCACGATACCTGCTCTGGCGCGTCTTTCCATTGAAGTTAGGCACCAAGGAGACGATGGCATGGACGGTAATTGCGTCAAGCTCGGTCCCTGGCAGCAGCATCCGACAAGCTTCCGCAATAACGAGGAACGGCTGGGCTATTGGATGCAACAAAAAAGCATGATCTGCAGCTACGTGGGGTTTTACGGTATAATGGGCGGGTTATGGCTGGCTTGTGACTGGTTAATAATTGGCGGCAGCCCATCACGCACCGTTGTGTTTTTGGCTTGGAGGAGCCAGGAAGAAGGTGTTTGCCGAACCGCAGTTGGCGACGCCCGTTGACGAGTCGTGGTGCTGATTCTTACCTTAGTCGACTGCATCTCACATGCAGTGCTAATATGGGAAGAGCCCGCTTAATTGAAACTTGGCACTCTGCTTAGAGAATGCACGGGTTCGGGGTCCCTCTCAATGCCACGTCGGAATGGGATTCGGCGTCGATCTCGTGGGAGTGCCTAACACCGGCAGACAATGACGTTGTTACACATAAGCGGAGATAAAACCAGACCAAACCCCCAATATGGGGCAGCTTTGACGTTCTCGGCGGTCTTGGGAGGTTTAATGTAGGTTTGATCCATATTCTATATTGGGTAGGTAGATCGGATCAACAAAGATCGTGCGTTACTTTGGTGTTAACGACTGGCGGAGGCCATAGAGTTCTTCTCGAGCATGCCCAGGTAACAACTGGACGGTTTTGTACGGAATGAAAGTCAAATTCTCCAGAAACTGGCTTGTGATAGTGCTGGGGGAAGGGGGGGTCTTCCTGTTAGCGCCCGTCATGGGGTTCCACAGTAATTTGGCGGGGAACTTAACAGAGCTGAGGCACCAGATAAGTTAGTGGGAGATCTGCCCAAGAGGTTGCCAATCTGGTGGAGCTATGGGGCGATGCCAATCAGTGCTTCCTCGTTAATACTGTCTCTGCCGACCCCGCAATCCCTAGGTAGGTAGTTAGTAAAGACTCCTTCTCCTTCTTGACCATCATATTCTTCTCTTCCTTCTTCCTCCAACGCAAACCCTCTATTCCATGTTAGTTGGTACGACAAGTTCAACATTCGGGGGTTAAGCCCTTCTTGTCCCCAGGCCGACAAAGTCATCTCGAGACATCGCTTCTCCGCCCTCCCTTATCTATCGTCCCTCACCCCAATTCAGAAAACCGGTGCCCGTGACGACCTTCTTCTGGATGGACCTTCACCCGCTAGCACTTGGCCGTATCGCGACCACGCTCTGGACCCTGATCTCAAATGAGATCACCGTCTAAGGCGTTGCCACACCCCAATTGCAAGAAGCATGCCCGCTGAGCCCGAGTACCGAAGACAAAATGTTCAGGCCCAACAGACATCAATTCAGACCATGCCTCAACAAGAGAGGCCCAAGAGGCTGGTTAAGCGATACCGCACCGAAATCGCTGCGAGTACATCCAGCATCTTCTCCACTGCCGTTGCTTTCCCCCTGGACAGTGTGAAGACCCGCATGCAGACGTACCGATACAACGGCTTCCTCGATTGCGTCAGGCATACATATCAGACAGAGCATCTGAGAGGATTCTTCCGAGGTGAGATCCCAAGCTTCGCCGCTCGTGTGGTGAGGGTCGTATCATATTCTGACCCATGAATCTAGGCGTGACTGCTCCAATGGCTAGTATCACAATCGTGCGCACCGTTTCGTTTTCGATTTATCAACGATCGAAGTATGTCTACTCGGGTTGGATCAAACAAGCAACCGGGTTCGATGCTATGGCCCACGTCAACAAGAAAGGCACATACCCCAACTTTTATTCTATCGGCTGTTTTGGGGTTGCCGGCGCCACCGCTGGATCGATCATTACCTTGATAGCATGCCCGTTCGAGTTGACCAAGCTCAGCGCTCAGGTCTCGGTTCTGCTGTCTGATCAGAAGAAGCTTGCTGAAGCAAACTGCCGCGCAACAAACGGCCACGCAGTTGCTGCCAGCTACCAAAACAAGGGAACATTCAAGACAATGTCAAACATTATCCGGCATCGTGGAGTCCTCGGGCTGTATACAGGCTTCAACTTGCACATATGTAAGCGCTCGATGACATGTCGACCCCCATACCGAAATGGGATGGACTAACAAATGCAGTACGTGATACTTTGGGCACCGCCATTTACTTTATGGTGTATGAGAGCGGCAAACAGCTTGGGACTACTTTGAGTGGCGATCACCCAACGGCCAACAAACTGTCTGTCGTCTTATCTGGAGGCCTTTGCGGAATAGTGTCCTGGGCAATGATCTGTAAGTGCTTGACGCCGTCGTTGTTTTTATATGTGCTAACACATGTGGAAAAGACCCGATCGACTCGGCCAAGAGTATATACCAACGCAATTCGCTCTTGTACTCAAAAGGTCAGGAGGTGGAGCCACCGCCCAAAATCGAGTTCTTCAAGCGGCACATGTATCGCGGACTCGGAGTGTCAATGGGCCGCTCCTGTGCTGTGAATGCGCTCTTCTTCTCGGTGTACGAGTTCATCAAGAGACATGTGGACACATTGGACGATGAATAAGTAGTTTGTTTGAGTAATCAGGCAGGCACGCTGGCTGGTATGGATTCATGGATGGCTGCATGGAAAGGTACACGGAGTTCCGGCTGATTTAGAAATCATTGAAAAACAGCATCAAGATTGAGGCGAATCCGGAGATGTGGTTCAATCGTCATGGACAGTTCTCGATGTAAGAGCTATTTCCAGACAACATGGATGAGGATAGGCATGTCTGAAGTATGGAGGTTGATAGCCCAAGGGACCAAACATGTCATCAAATCTCCAGTTCAATGATTCAACGGCCTTCTCACTGACACATTCAAATTAACACGCTTAGCACTACGGAAACTGCGATAGTCCGCAAAGTTACGTGTAGTAGCCCCCAAATACGCCGCGCTAACAGTGTCTCTCACGATTCCGTGCCCGTGACCATCCACTTACGCCACTGGCATGTCATGCTGAACTCCAATTATCAAATCTCATAGGTATGGCCGGTTTGGCAGCTCGGCAGGCCCAGTCGACCTCAGGTCTCCTGCCAATTCTGCTAGGCCCCAAACCGCGTGCGACTTTTCTGTTTGCGAACTCAGGTGGTGCTCACCTAGAAATGCCTGCGCTTGCGTCGGGCCATATCCTGGTGGCGCTTCCCCTGATGCCATGAGGTTTTGTTTCTTGCGTCTGTCTCGTCGAAAGAGGTACACTGTTACGACTGCAGTAATGCATATGAGGGCGATCCCACCAAGAACTCCACCAATTATAGCTCCAGTATTACTTGTCGAACCTGAAGAGGATGCGCCTCCAGAATTTGAAGATAAACTATCTGGCGGCGTAGTTGAAATTGCTGGCGAAGATGGGGGGCTTGAAGGGGACGCAGTGCCAGACGATATGTCTCCTGAGCAACCCCCTGGAATACAGGAACGGCCATCGAGACAGAAGGTGCTACCTTCACAGCACGTACCTCCAATGGGCATGCAACCAAGCCCGCAAGAAGTCTTGCCCAGCCCACATCCTCCAGCTGGAGTTGTGGTTGAAGCTAGAGTAGAGGTGGGCTTGAGAGCTATTGTGGTCGTCGTCTTAGCGCTGTTTGCAAGAGGGCTTAGAATGAGGTTTTCCGTAACAGCGGTGTTCCCGCAAGCGATGTAAGAGACGGCCACGTCAGGTCCGAGTGTCAGAATAGCTGTCGAGCAGAACTGCTTTGTGTTTGAGCTACTCAGAGGTTAGCGGGGATGTTCATTGCGACGCCGACCAGGCTGCTCACCATGTGAAGGTGGTGATTGTTCGGGTACCTGTTTTCCCACAACCGTTAGAGCAGCTGTGGCTGTCAACACAGTTTCCTGCGAGACCACAATCGCTAGCAGCTATGACCGTAGTCGGACAGAAACCCCAGAGGCCATTCGCGGTATCTACTCGGCAATTGAAGCCCTCGTCTGCTGTGCGAGATTTTGTCAAGTCGCCCTCGTAGTATCCACATGTCGAGAACTCGGTTACGAACTGTCGTTTTCTGAGGTCTTCGGGGGCAAACGTTGCGTTTTTCGAGGGGGGTGGAGTAGGACGTGGCATTGATAAGAGAACACCTGCTCGATCCCAAGCCCAAGGACTGGCTGACACGACCAGCTGTGGGCTTATAATTCCGGATAGAAGGAGTAGAGTCCCGATGTCCAACATCATGGGGATTAAGGGTGATAGTCTTGTACTGAGCCAGAAGCAGCTAAGGATCACGAAGGCGAAGCAACCATAGAGGGATAGTGCGAGAGGGACTACCGGAGGCTAACAGCACAGCAAAGTAAGGCTCAAGTGGCCTTGGGAGGAGATAACAATATGTAGCCATCTCTTACGATGATTTACCCGTCAGGCTCTGGCAAGCATGGGCTGAAGTAACACAAGTCTTCTAGTACGCACACGCAAGTTGTTGTCAACTATTTCGTGATTTTGTATCAGGACCCGATGGTTTGGAAGCGACATTATGAGCGACGAATCCAAGATCCTCAGCAAGGCCATTTCCCCCTGGCCATCGGAACTTGTAACGGATCAGGCTTAGACAGACGACCCGGGGGGAATCGCGTCCATTTCTTGGGCGGAGATTACCAAGAAGCGTTGTTGGTGTACTTTCAACTGCATACATTTCTGTGCGAGGAGAAGTCTACCAACAGATGAAGTTATCGCGACAAAATCGGGGGGCCCATTCACCGACAATAGTTTGCGGTTATTGGCTGGGAAATGTCCATGGACAAATTACTCGCGCGGTAAACGCCTGCCTCGACTGAAACGGGCCCTTGCAGCAAGGCGACACCTGCCCGCCAATTTGGGAGATCCTCATTCTGAGTGGCTTGTTGGAACAGGGTATGATTCACCCGTGGCAGCGCGGGAAGTTTGTTGGTAGATCTCGACGCGAACGCATCCCCTAGAGATTTGCCGCCACGCCACTTCTGAATTTCGTACCTACATCTCATGTGCTCCCTGTCATCACCATTGTTAGAAATGCTGCCGAAGAACGATGGTGTTTTCCACCCATCAGACTCGTCATGATGAAGCGGAAATTACTGGCGGTTTTCCAAATTGTCGGTATTTGTCTCGGGGTAATCGCCTTGTCGATCGGCTATGATCTTTTCTCGGGAAACAACTACTTGGACGTCGCCTACCGTCCCTTTCGTGGGTCATCGCCGCATTTCGGATTATTGAGGCTTCTAAGCTAATATTTGTCTAGGGAAACAATCAAATGGTGGAGTAACAGGTACCTCTCCGGGGAAGGAGTCGAAGACCTCCACATCGACGCCGACGCCAACGCCGAGCAATGTCGAAAGCTCCACAATACCCGACGGGGACCCGGCACTCTTGAAGAATGCCACGAGCTACGTGAAAGCAGTCATAGATCCCAACGACAACACATATCCCAGGCTAGCATGTCCTCGGCCCGATGTCGAGCGCTACAAGTATCTGAAACCGTCGTCCTTGGGCAAGAATAGACGCAAATACTTCTTTGCGCTAGATATCAGACAGAAGGTTGGTCTTTTGCCGCGACTTATCGGGTCAACTGTCGAAGTCCTGAAATTTCTTGGACCAGAGAACTGTGTGCTGTCGATTGTGGAGGGAAACTCCAATGATGGAACATATGAGGTACTCAAGACGCTTGGCCCCGAGATCGAGAAACTGGGCACAGAATTCCATTTCCAGCGCAGTGCCATCGATCCCAGTAAAGGCGACCGGATTTCCAAACTCGCAGAACTTCGCAACTTAGCACTTTCCGCGCTCGTCAACGACCCATCTCATTATGCAGCAGACGCCACCCTGCTATTTCTTAACGACGTCGCGATATGCATGGAGGACATACTCGAACTCCTGCACCAGCGTGTGTACCTATCTGCAGATATGGTGTGTGCCTTTGACTGGACTTATGTCGGAGCCGATCCTACTTTCTATGACGTGTGGATCGCGCGGACGTTAGCGGGAGACAATTTCTTCGATATACCGGCTGATGGAAACTGGGACTCGGCGTGGAATCTCTTCTGGAACAACCCCGACTCCCGCACGCGCTTCTTCGCGCACAAGCCTATACAGGTTTTTTCTTGCTGGAATGGCGCAGTAGCAATAAAGGCGCGGCCCATACTCGATCAGCTAGTGCGATTCAGAGGTCCTAAGCAGGGGGAATGCCACCAAGGTGAGCCGCAGTTGTTTTGCAAGGACCTTTGGAGCATCGGGTACGGCAAGATTGCGGCTATCCCGAGCATAAATTTGGAGTACGATGACGATGCGGGACGGAAGATCAAGGCGGCGAAGGGATACACCAGTCAATGGATTGTGAACGATGGTGATGAGGACTTCAAGATCAAGTGGCAGAGTCAGCCACCGGAGAAAGTCAGATGCATGCCGAGTTACGACAAGCAGACATGGGAGGATTGGAATCAAGGGTTGGACTGAATGCAAACCTAGAGAGCTTGAACTAATTATATCGATACCCTAATACAATACCCACTGAATTTTACTCGAGCCCTCTTAATATTAAAGTGGTTTAGTTTGCTCAGGAGGAGAGAAGTCATCGGTGGTGACTTATATCGTCTTCAGATCCAAGTTGGGTTATCTATCTGGGCGCAATTCGATGCCAAGAAAGATCACGTGCTGACTGATATGCACCGATAAAAGTCATGCCCAAACCCTCATTAGGTACAGTGGGGGGCATTAAGAATGGACCCCCTTCGCCGTACCCTTGGCAGCGCCTTACCCAATCCGGCAGACTGTTATGAAGAGAAATAGATGTTCTTGAGATACAGATATCCTTAGTATTTTGTATACCAACCTCGTGCTAGAAGAACAGCTTGGACTCGCCGAGGTATTGAGTCCGATAGATTATGAAGTACACGAGATTCAATTGCTTCCCAAGCTTCCTGTGCGGCAGCAACCAGTTGTACGAGGGTCTCTTCTGTATCTGGGGCATGTTCAAGCTCTGGATGTTCACGATAGATCTCGCCCTTCATGATAGCCCAAAGGTTCTCAATTGGATTGAGATCCGGGGAATAAGGAGGCCAAATCATAACTCGTATCCCTAGTCGATTGAGAAGCTCCTTGACGATCTTTGCTGTGTGGACTCGGGCGTTATCATGCATGAAGATATCCCCTGAATTGACAAAGCCCGGGAGCTGTTCTTCATAGAGCTGTCGAATTGTTCGCCCTGAGACTCCTCCTCTTGCTGATTCCGGATCTCCATATAGAGGGACTAGACTAGTCCGGTCGTTATATGTAAATCCTGCCCAGAGCATCTGCTTTATCCCCATCCCTGTTGAAACCTCTTGAACATCATGTTGCTCGAGCTGCTCACGAGGGGTCAAAAACGTCCAGACTGGCCGGACGCCGACACCACGTTCAACAGTACACTCGTCTGTCCATTTCACACGTTTCCAGTCCTCTGGAAGCCAATGGCAATGAGATAAAGCCCATTGCATCCGTTTTGCCGCGTGTATAGGTTCGAGTTGTGGACGTTTTCGTCGGAGCCACTTTCGCCGGCCGAGTTCTCGAAGGAGGGTTCGAAGTGCACGAGCTTTTACAGCGTAGTTAACTTCTTTTAAGAGATCATTAGTTGTAACATGTGGATTCTCGTGAGTAACTATATCGTACAGTCTATCTCGTTGTTCTTCTGTAACTTGACGTGGCCGTCCTGATCGAGGTCGCGATTTGTTATCATCCCGAAGACGCTCGCGGCGAAGAGTGCTTTTTATCGTGTTTAACGGGATTTCCGGATGAACTCGATGTATCCGTTTGGGTCCCCATCCAATAGACTTCAATTCACAGATTCTAGAGCGTAATTGAGGCGTTAACTCTTTGCCAGAGCCCATTTTGCCGGCAAAGCTGTTGACGCGAGCGGTCTTGTTGTGGTGTTTTGAAAAAGAGGGGGGGGGGTACGAGAAAGGGGTCCATTCTTAATGCCGCACACTGTAATTAAGGCAAGGTGCCTAGCTCAGCTGCCAAAAGCCCGTCATCCATCCAATCCATCCACCTAGGTGCCTTCGCTTTCTCACACCACTCCGTCCCGTCCTCGTCTCGCCCAGCTTCAGTGTGTTGTATTCGCCTCGTCTGCACTTTCCGGATTTCAGACGTTTCTATCAGCCGCCCGACTAAATTTCTTTTCATTTGTCCGACCGGGGTTTGATCTTTCCTTTCTCTCCACTGTGAATATTTTGTTCAGCAAGCATCGGGCTTGCTGAACTTTGGGAGTCTGCTCCAAAACAACACCCCCCCGTTGGGCCGCGTTTTTTTGTTGAACATTCTCCGTTGGCTCCAGTGATACGCCCAGGCATCATTGCCATCGCCATCCCGTGCCACTCACTAACTGTCGTATTGTCTACTGGGCAGCCAGCTGTTTTCGGTCTGATGACTTGATCACCATGGTAAGCTGATTAGGACTACCACGAACATGGGGAGAGAGAAGAAATCAGGGCCTGCAGCCGTCACGGCCAAGGATAAACACAGAAGGGTTGGGCGGGATCCTTCCAAGATTGATCGCAGCGGGCCGTTACCCGCAGGATTAATCGCAAAGCCAGCAATACCAAAGTCAAAACACCAGTCCTACTTCGAGTTCGTCGAGAACAAGGACAAGAAAAAGAAACTCGAGTTTGAGGTAAAGAAATGAGTCGAGATTATGCTGCCACCTCCCCATCGCGCATCAAGCTTACCATCCTAGATCACAACGGATAGGAACCCCCCGCCAGGCTTCGAGTTCATCCCTGTCGGCAACCCAGCACTGACGACAAAATGCAAGGAGATATCACGGGAGCAAGATGCTATGGTCTTCATCGTTACCGTACGGGCCTTCGGTTATGTGTATATGGGTGTGCTCAAGCTAATAAGGCGGCGTGTAGATGGTGAGGGGCAAGAACGAAATTGGCCTGCATCAGCAGGTGAACCGTATCGGACATCACGTACGAGAAACCATCGTGGAACAGGCACGGGAGGAACTTGGGCAGACTGAGCGCTTCTTTGCTCAAGTCTTCACCAAAGACGGTGTGGAAGCAATCCCGCACCATCAAGATGACATCAACGCCCAAGCCGATGCTGCCATTAAAGATTTATTTCCCAAAATACCAAACACAGATCGCCAGATGATCATCGAGCATGCGTTCAAGAAGGTTTGTCTAGCTCCCCACATTCTCGGTGCGTTGCATAACCGTCTGTTTTAATATCTAGGGACAAGTCTATGGAATCCGTCGGGAGCCAGTAGTAGGGCTGCAGCCACAGCTTCCATTATCACGGCGTGTACAGCTCGCTGTGTTGGCCCACATACGTCATACTCATACACGCTATGATCAGCTCTTGAAAGAGACCAGTTGGAGCAATGCCAGGAGAGCAGTAGAGTCTCTCTGCTTGGACATCCTCGTCAAGTGGCGAGGGGATGACGAGACAGGCAGAGACCAGCTGGACGAGATCCTCAGGGAAGTAGTTGTCATATCTGACACTGAGGACTCGGACTCTGAGGAGGAATCGGGTCAAGAAACTTCTGAGGAGCTCCCAGTCGTTTCAGGCAGACCGGCCGTTTCTTCCTTCGCTGCCCCTGCAAAGACAGTTCAACACGAACCCAACACCCAATCCCTGATTGTGGCTGGAGAATCGACTCAAGATTCCAAACAGGGACAACATTCTAGGGCTAGGCCAAAAAGGGTTGGCAAGAAAGCTCAGCAGAAACGCGCGTCCGCCAAAAATGGCCAGCGCAACTTTACGAGGTATCAGGCAGCCTGGGATGAGGCAGTGGTTCGACAACGGGCGGGCGGAGAGGATCGCATGCCTGCCCCATCTGCACCAGATGGGCCAGTTAGTCATGGACCTCACCCGCAAGCGACGCCCGGGCCGCCGCTTCTGCATGCTGCTGATCACGGAGCACACCCGAGTGGTGTTGGCCATCTGCCTCATCCACAAGCAATCCAGCCTCGGGAACCAGCTCTCCAGGTGAGACCATATGACCCTTGGCCACCAGTCGAAGGTAGTTTGTCATCCCGACCACAACCCTCCGTACCCACGTACGTGTCTTCTCGTGGTGCAATGCACGGTAATGTAAACGAGAGTGGTTATGGATCGCCGCTTAGAGTGATACCCCAGCAAGAACTTCGATCCTCTGATGGACGTCGTCTACAAGATTTTCTACATCCTTCTATTGAGCCAATTTCACCCAGGACTGAGCAGCCCTTGTCACGCTTCTCTCATCCTAACCAAGATCGGACAGACGGCTGGCCTGCACCACGTCACTTGAGACATTTGTCCCCCTCGAGAAGCAGTCGGGTACGAGAAGACAGTTTCTTGCCGCATCCCGCAGGTCCAGGTCATTCGACTCACATTCGGACGGCCTCTGGAGGTTATGACAACCGTCGCCAGATCCATGTTTCTGATCCATATCGTGAAACACATTTGTATTCTGCGCAGGCTGTACCTCAAACAATAACCGCCTATCGCTCCACGCGAGAGTCTGGTGGGCTTGTTCATCAAGAAGACGGAATGACTGGCCGGCGGGAGGACCATCCAGTCTCCAGGGGGGGGATAGGAGACAGATCTCATCCCATCCTGATTAAGGATCCCGGCATGCATCCCGACAGAGTGTATCTGAGTTCTGGCCAGAATATCAGCGAATTGTTTGGTCGTGATTGCGAAATCATCTCCGTTCGCCGCCCAGTCCAAGAGATCCGCAGAAACCCTGAAGATCACCGAGGCATCCCGTCGGAGGATGGATTCGTAAGACTTCGCGGAAGACCCGATAATATTGCTGGTGAAATAATCACAACATCGGGCTCACCTAGGCTACCACATTCTCGATCCCAGGCGATCGCTATGAATGAATATCGCTCCTATCCGGAAGACCCCTCTGCCCAACCTATCTACGTGAGACGGGTAGAACGTGTGCTTCAGCCACGCATATCTCATGATTATGCAGTGACTGACCGGCAAGGCGTTGAGGGTTCCCGACCAAGCTATGTAGCTGAGCAGCCGCGGTCAGACCACCCGCCACCACCATATTATGAAGAAGGGTAAGTCATGCTGCATAGCACAACGAATGTGCACGTATGGGAAACTATTAACACAAAAGCAGGAGACGAATGGAAGATCGACTTCAATATCCCTCTCATGGACACCACTATCCTCCATATGGACACCACGATCCTCCTCATGGATATTACAATCCTCCACATGGACACCTCAATCATCCATATGAACACCACAACCCTCCACCTCCCCGTTACATATCTCATGATCATATGGTCATCGACGGCCCTGCGCCAATCAGCAGGGCATATCCGCCGACACCAGCACATCGCTTACCTCGAGGTGAGAATATCATTGTGCTCGACTAAATCCCAGTCCGGCCCGGTAAGATGTACCACTTGTATATACCCACCTACGATTACCCCTGCATAGACGGAAGGCCTATTTCAATGGCCGAAAACGTATGGCGTCACGGATTGTACAATATTTGTCAGGAACTTGGTTGCATAGGTTATATACCCCAGGTATAGGGCTTCTGTAGAAGCTCTGGCATAGAGATGCGCAAGGGACGTTAGTAGTAGCTAGCACGTCAAATACGGCTAGCTGCACGTTGAGTTATGCCTCTTGGCTTGGAAAGGGCATGCTTGTTAAGGTCAACAATTCTAGAACTCCAGGCTAGATGTTATTCTAAAAAATCCAAAATTCATCCCTGCACGAGGCTTCACCATATCCATGAACTTGCACATTCCCTCCCCTAGTCTAATGCCAGCCTAGAAATCATAAGTCCTGTGACAAAATCAATGCAAAGTACGTCATACTCTTCGTCGCTCTGGTCGACCTCCCGAAACGAGGTGGCTGCCAGGAAACAAGAGGCTTAACTTCAACTCCAATAAATGCAGAGGAATTGATCTCAAGATGCTAGCATGGCTCTCCTCTCAGCTTGTCTCGTCCCCACATCTGCTGCCACTGGATCGGTAGGTATTTCCAATTCATTGTCCGGCACATTGGGCATATGGTGGCGCACGCCTGTCCGCTGAGCTTCCTCCTCCGCGACGCTGGCCTCCAAGGCCGCCAACTCATCTTCCACCTCCTCCTCGTCCTGGTTCGAGATTCGCCCGCCGAGCATCTCACTTACTTCCTACAAGGAAAACTCCATTAGCATCCACGCATCACCGTATTTCCATGGGAACAAGGCCATTACCTTCTGGTAGGCAATCGCATCTGCCGTCTCGCCCATCAGCTTCTCCACATGGTCGATACCGCCCATCTCGGCATGAATCTCCTTGAGCACCTTCGTCCCTTGCTGCAGCCCGAAGACTATGTCCTTCTGTATCATGGCGAACTCGACGTTGGACGTCAGCTTCTCCAGCTGCTCCAGCTGCGCATCGGTTTTGGTGAGCAGGGATTCTTGGTATTTCTTCCGTCGCAGGGCAAGCAGTGCTTTCTTCTTGTCGCCTTTCGCGAGCATCTGCTTCGCGATGGCCGTCTCCTTATCCGTGAGGACAGTTATGCGCCGCTGGTATTGGTGTAGCTTGTCGCGTTGGAGCTTCAGGTCTAGGATCGCCCTGAACCGGGTTATCAGCGGGTTGCGCCTTTAAGAGTCGCGGTGGGTAAATTGCAGAGCCGGGACGCTTACTTGTCTTGAGCAGTGACTTTGCTAGTGTTTCCCCCCATTTTGGAGCGTTGATAGTGACGGGATCCAACCGTGGACGATGTTGTCCAAGAAGGTCGTGTGTCTCGTGCGTGGATTTCGAGGCTGGGGAGAAGCCGCACGCCGACGGGCTGGGTTTGGCTTGGCTGGAGTCGTCATTCCTACTGTACAGTACCATGTAATTAGGTAGGAGCCTCATGGCGGGGGTTCGTTATCGATAAGATAAGCCGACCAAGCGCCACCGTCTCGGCCTCGTCAACTTTTTTTTTCCCCAAGCGATTTCATAAGTGAGAAACCTCATTCATTCGGAACACCTATATCTCACGACAAACTCTCTCCCCAAACTGAGATGGCAAGTCCTTCACTTCGTTTCTAAAAAAGCATGCAGAGGTTTGGCCGCCAGGGCCGGGTGAGCCTGCGCCAGGGTCTCGATCGCGACGTCTATCAGATTGTAAAGAAGTTTGAGGATGAAACGGCGGAGCAGCGAAAAGATGGGAAGCCAGCGAAGCTGACTGTAAACGGAATATACGAATCCAT
The DNA here is from genome assembly GCA_001557505.1 of Reticulascus tulasneorum. Classification (NCBI taxonomy): domain Eukaryota; kingdom Fungi; phylum Ascomycota; class Sordariomycetes; order Glomerellales; family Reticulascaceae; genus Reticulascus; species Reticulascus tulasneorum. The sequence continues at coordinate 2,689,938 of LSAX01000003.1, read as the reverse complement.
CAAGAAGTCAAATTCAAGCCTCAGTCGTCAGAAGAGACGACCGTTGGAGGATTCGATCGAACGGGTCTTGCAGTTTCGCAAGGAAGAAAGCTCCGACTCGGAAGATGAGGACGAAATCTTGGATATCCCGGGCGCCGAATCCAAGGAGGACCGGTTTCTTCTCAACCGGCAGATCACGAAGCACTGGCATTCAAACCCGTCTAGCTCGATGCCGTCTGCGCGCGGAGCTGAGGGCAAGAGCACGAAGAAACGCCGACTGAGTCCAGAGCTGGTGCTGTCTGACTCTGAGGATAATGAGATGGCCAACGGCAACGAAGGCCGTGAGGACCCTCGGCCCGCAACTGCTAATGAAAGCTCCGCGGCCAACTCACAAAAGCGCTCGGGATCTGCTCGTGCTTCCAAAAGCAACGGGGCTGTGGCAGGGGTGGAAGATTCTCAGTCCGCTGCAGGCTTTCCAAAGCGTCCAAAGCCGAGCAAGTACATCCTAGAGCATGTTCCGGATGGCTCTATCGTTCTAGGAGGGTGTCAGGAGATCGCGAAGGAGCTGCGAGAAGTCATATTTTCACAGTTTTCCGCGCCACTCGAACATCTACAGCTCTTTTACGGGGAGCGAGATCATGGCGTGGTGCTTCATGGACCGCCCGGGACCGGGAAGAAGTCGTTGGTTCGGGCCCTTGCTGCCGAGAGGAGGACACCAGTTATATCTCTTGCGACCTATTTGGACGCCACAGCCCCGCTGGAGAAAGTAGCGAAGATCATCGCGGACGTGTTCGAGGAGGCCAAGAGAAATGCTCCTTGCATAATCCTTATCGAGCATCTACATAACCATACGTCAAGGCCGGGATCAAATCAGACAGACTTCGATAAGCAGTTCTCTTCGCAACTTCGAAGGGCCATGAAAAAGCTCGGAGAATGGCGGTCTGAGAACCGGACTAAGGCCGTCGTCGTGATTGGGACTACGAGCAAGATCGAAACCATAGATCCGACGCTGCTAGCTGATGATATCTTCCCTTTCACGTTCAACATCAAGGTGCCGGACACCAAATCCCGGGAAGAGATCATCAAAGTCTTAACTCGCGATCTTGATCTGCCTGAGGAGTTTGACCATGCCGCTTTAGCCATGCAGACTCATGGTTTCGTGGGTAAGGACATAGCCGCCGTCGTTCGGTCTGCTTCCCGGAGAGTGTGGCAGCGTAGCGATCACACGAACCCAACAAATACTACCTTTGGTGATCCTCCAGATACTGCGATGGTAGATTCCATGGCGAGCTACCATGTAGACAGATTAAGCGACAACTGGGCAGACCAGTTCTCGTCGGATCCGCCACCTGTTACATACAAGGACTTTGAAGACGCAATCAAGAAACACACTCCGCACATGAGACAAGAGGGGTTCAGTACTATTCCTAGCACAACTTGGGCCGAAGTCGGCGCACTTCACGACATTCGAGATGCGTTCGAGTATTCAATTGTCCGCCCTATCAAGGAACCCCTTTTGTTCCAGAAGTTTGGCATTCGACAAAAGGCAGGCGTCCTACTCTTCGGGCCCCCAGGATGCGGGAAAACACTCGTGGCTAAGGCTGTTGCAAACGATGCGCAAGCTAGCTTCATCTTGATCAAGGGACCCGAGCTACTCAACAAATATGTCGGAGAATCCGAAAGGGCCATCCGGGAACTATTCACGCGGGCCAAGTCTTGCGCACCGTGCATCTTGTTCTTTGACGAGATGGACTCCTTGGTTCCAAGGCGGGAGAAGACGTCCACCGAGGCTGGCGCGCGAGTCGTGAACGCCTTGCTAACCGAGCTCGACGGCGCCGAGGACCGAGAAGGGGTCTACGTTATTGGCACGAGCAACAGACCCGACATGATTGATCCAGCCATCCTCAGACCCGGGCGTCTGGACAGACTTCTCTTCGTCGACCTCCCTTCTGAGGACGAGCGGGTCGACATCCTCAAGACCATCTGCGTCAAGGCGCGCGGCGAGGTTTCTGCGGAGGACGTCACGGAGCTGGAGGCCGTTGCAAGGGATTCCCGATGCGGAGGCTTCAGCGGAGCCGATTTGCAGGGCTTGTACGACAAGGCCATCCAGCGATGCATCAAGCGTTATAGAGGAGAAGGAGGGGATTCGAAGGTCACGCCGGTTGATTGGGAGTTCGTTCTCCAGACGGCGCGGCCGAGTGTTTCGAATCCGGAGGCGTATAGGAAACTGGCTGCGAAGCTAGGGACACAAGATTAGACAGACCAGTCATGCTAGCGTTGAAAAATCTATTTCAGCACGAGTAATCTTGGTGGCACGTGCCTCCTCATGTCTCGGAAGAGTGGTGTTGAAAAGGAGCCGATCGAAACTGGCCATACGACCAGTTGCAAGAAGAGGAGATGGAATATTTACAGGCCGCGTATGTGCCCAAACACTATTCTAAGTTGTCTATAGTACAGTCGCAAAAGTCGCCATGCCGTCTATTGCTCATCCTACCAATACAAAGAATCGTAATCGTCTATTTGGTGGAATCCTTAAGGAAGCTGGTTTCGTGTTAGCGGCGTCTCCAGATGTTCAGCGAAAGGAGAAACTTACGCAATCAGGTCGTTTCGGTCCTTCTCCTTCTTCAGACCACCGAAGGCCATCTTGGTGCCGGGGATGTACTTCTTGGGGTTCTCGAGGTATTCGAACTGAGAAATGTTAGCGAAAGTGTGTAGTTGTCTTGCATGTTCAGTCTGCGTACCAGAGTCTTCTCCTCCCAGGTGATGCCCTTGCCCTTGTTGGCATCCGTGTATGCGTAGCCGGACACGGAGCCAGTCTTTCGGCCGAAGAGGCCGTGTAGCGCAGGGCCGATCTTGTTTCCACCATCCTTCTCAACGGTGTGGCATTGAGCGCATCTGGTCTTGAAGAGGGTTGCACCCTTCTTGGCGTCACCTAATCGTCCAGGTCAGTATTGTGGTACACACGTCATCGCGATGTTGGCGGTCCCAATCGAGTCCGAATGTGCCAACGAAGAGCTCCTTGCCAAGAATTTCCACAAAAAGGGGATATTCTCGTCCGCGACTACAGTCCTGATGGTTTTTTCGGGCGTGGATCGGTCACACTTCTGCATGACCGAGTCATCGAAGGAGATGCTGGGGAAAATAGCGCATGGCGTGAGAGCGACAGCGAGAGTCGCAAACAACAATGGCTACCCAAACCAGCATCCCCTCCATGAACAGAAACCAGCAGGACTGAGCTTTGCCATATCGGCACGGAAAGAGAAGCTGTGGAAGCTCAATGGCAGATTCTGACCCGGATTTTGGACCGCCAAACAACGAATCGAACGAATAGCGCTGGGGGGACTCACCACCGGCCATTTTTGAGACAGTGAGTAAGCTGAGGCTTGAACGAGAGAGCCGAAGATATTCCCGAAGACGAGAATATGTAAATTATTGAGTTTGGTGCGTGGGAGGATCGTGTGAGTATTAGGGAGAAATCGCAAAAGGTGTATCGAGGAAAAAAAGTTTTGGGAAGCGAGCGAGAAGCCGGGCGGAATTCAGTTTTAATGACAGCACCATCCCATCCCATCACCCGGCAGCTGGGAACCTTGGAATCAGCTCAGCAACATCCCTGCAGCACCAGCCACAATGTGGCGACGGAGGATTCGGCTGGCCAATGAGACATGCAGCATTCGTAAGTAACGTATCCGCCGGAGACGCTGGTCCGGGCAAAGTCGGATCTGCCGGCTGCTTGGATTTTCCGCTTCCGCCGTACTTTTTTTGGACGACCTGCGCGACTGGTGGAGCTATGGGTTGATGGTGGAAATTTCACGATGGCAGTTTCTAGCCGGCTCTTTAGCCTCATTTCTCAGGTTCAGATGATTTCGTAGCGTTGCGCAGCATCATGACGAGCTCAATTGCGTCCATCCCACGATTCCTGCTCCCGGGCCTAAGCCCCATGTGGCGAGGAGCTCGAACATCTCCCACGTTGAGGACCGGCGCCCACAGCATCCGCCATGCGTCCAAGATCACGACCGTCCGGACGCCGACGCCCAAACAGCCAGCGGACAAGCCTCTGATCTTGGAGAAGCCAACCAAGTTCAACCCCCCATCTCACGGCGCTCGATTGCCGAAGAAGGGAGGAATACCAAAACACTATGGCGGGCCGCTGTCGAGTGCCCAGGTCAAGGCGCAAGGGGCGAAGGAATACCCAGGCATGATGGCCCCGGAAGGGACGTGGGCGCATTGGTTCTTCAATAACCGCCTCATCCACGTCTACATTACGATTGTATGTTCTCTAATCGCATGCTTGAGAGGCTCGTGTCTAACATGTACAGGGGACGCTGACAATTCTCGCCATGGCGACCTTCATCCTAAACTTCACACACACCTCCCCGTTCAAACACCTGCTGCCACCGGCATCGGACCTCTGGAACCACCCTGTAGACTTCTTCCAGACCTGGGTGAGAGTGATGAAGCTACACGAGAACGACCGCAACGCCAAGGTGGTTGCGATGCACATGCGGACGACGGACGACGTTGCCAAGCGAAACCACTTCCGAAAAGTCCACGGGCTGGATAAGCAGAATCCAATCGCCAACCTCCTGAGTAGCGCGAGCGAGGATGAACCCCCCGCGCAACCAGCTGAGGCCAGCGTCGCTGCTCCTCAGGGTATGGAGACGGAGCAGGCGCCGGAACAGGGGAGGAAGAAATGGCTTGGCATCTTTTAGACGTGTACCATATTATGCCAGCGAACATGTACCATACTCGTGCACCAAACTCAAAACTCACCCAAAAATTGGTTGGTTGATAAGGGTATCATAGACTTTTCCCCGCCATTGATGCATCATGCGTGAAACAGCTTCGAGCCCTAGCCCAAATCCACGCCATCTATCCCATCCAGAACCTCTTCGGCGATGCCGCCCTTTTCCAACACCTTCTGAATCATACCATCGAGGACCGCAAACTTGGTGCCACCCAGCGGCGGCTTCCAGACACCTTCGGTCGTTTGCCCTTCCGAAGCCGCGTTCTGCGACTGCTTGGCCGGCGTGCCTGTTCCCGTTGCTGGATTGATGGCGTTCGAAACCCCAGGCGGCGTCAGTCTCGAAGGCGGATCGATCGTCCGGATAGACAGTAACCTCAGGTCGCGTCCCGAGTCAACCTGCATGTCGCCCGTCTTCTTCCTCACCTCGGCCACTGATACCGCTAATGCCGACTCCGCGACCGCCAGTTCCTCCTTGGCGGGATCGAAGATGATGTTGTCACCGATTGCGATCACAAGCAGTGTAATAGGCGGTCGTGAGCCTGATGTCGCTGACTCTCGCGGATACAGGTGTATCGAAGCCTCCCAATCATCGTCGAACATGGGGTCCTCATCGCCTTCGGACTTTAGCCTCGGCACGCGGGTTGAGAGGAGGGCGAGGTGGGTGGTAAGTGAGAGCAGAGGCAGAGGGTATGAGAGTGGCGGTGAGATTAAAAGAATCTGATGGTGCGGTTAGTAAAAGTAGAGTAGGTCAGAGCTGAGGGATGAGCTGGAATACGGACATCGAGATACAACTTCCAGTGAAACCGTCGATTGATCCGCAACTTCTTAGCAAACTCCCCATCCGCAAGCAAGGCCTCGCTGAGCATAGAAGCAAGAAACACAGTCTTCGCCTCGTCATCTCGGAAGCCCGGAATCTCCACCGTCATCTCAAGCCACTCGCTCCGTCCCGCCTGCTCTTCGGCATCCGCATCCTCGACCGCCGGTTTCTCGGTCGCGGCCAGCGGGTCGAGCGACTTTCCGATCTCCGCCTTGACCCCGACAATCGCCTCGGTGCCGTCGGCAAAGCATACCCTCGCGCTGCCGTTCGTGCCTGGCAGGATGCCCGTCTCGGCAGTCAATGGGCGGAATTGGTTGGGTTTTCGCCCGTCGGGGCGGATTGGCGGCGTCAGAGAGAGCGAGTCGTGGAGGTAGGCGAGCTCTGCTGGGGAGAGCAGGACTTGTTGTGTGGAAGACATATTTGTTATCGGGCTACCATGGTCCTTGGAAACAATTCAGATTTAGAGTCGCACGAAAGTGGTGGTTGCTAGGGGCTTCATTCACTCGTGAGGCTGGAAAATATTGATCAATCATCTAGTCCACCAAAAGCTCCAAGTCTATCACCGCAAACTTGGTGGTGGGGTTGCGGGGTGGGGCGCTGCTAGCTTTCTGCTAATGTGGCTGGGCAACTGTGGCTTGTCCCAGTCGTCGCAGTGCTCTCAACCCCTGAGGCCAGGACGCTCGTGACAGAAGAACAGGATGTACCAGGACTTGAGATATGATGCTCTGAGGAGAGGATATATTGAGACTTTCTAGAATCTGACGATTATGCGGGTTTGGTGCCGGTTTTGGCGTGTGAAGGTTCCCAGTGAACCTGCCTTCTGCATCAAAATAGGGGTAATTCTCAAAGGCGAGGCAGAACGTTTCTTTGTTCCTGGTGATATGTTTTCTGCCCGTATAGATTCTAGTCACAATCTCGGACTCTATAAATTATTGCTCGAGAACAATTACGATGAAATCGCGTCGGAACACGAGCATTAAAGGGGTTGAGAGTCAAAATCTCCCAAGGACAGGGCAGAAGAAACACCACATTCGTCGACCAGGACTGCAGTTCGGAGACTCTGCCATTCTTCCTCGCTCTGATTAAGGTGCGGTGGTAGTACCACCGATTTGCCGTTGGAGCTGGCCTACTTCTCATGCGAAAGAAGTAGAAAAGAAATACGGCAAGTTGACATTGGAGACCTCAATTGAGCAGTGTATCATCCAGGCAGTTCTCCTGGAATGATTTGCGGATACATACAGACACATACAAACACATTAGAGCAACGGACAATCCATGTTGATTTCCACCGCAAAGATTCCAAGTCATAGTAAAGTCCAGGGAGCGTTCGGTGACAAATGCAGTTCCCCCCATTCTCGAGCCAACTTGGCAAATCCCATTTGACCCAAGACTATCGCCTCCCCGTGGGCTGCGGCCTATTACATCGAGGATCCTACCAACCCAGTTGCTAGGTCGCTATGTGCTGGAGACCGAGCGAGCTCTTTAATCGCCTCTCCAAAGTTGGGTGCTGATCCGCCTGCCAAGTCACCAGGCTGGTTGGGCGTGGATGTATCCCAGCTTATGCCGGCGTGTGCGAGGCACGTCCTGAATCACAAGCTTGCGTGAGAAACATCACTGTTGATTAACGATCCGCAACGCATCGGTCGTCTGGGCTGTCCCCGACTGGGCTATTGGTGCTAAAGTTACAGGAATCCTTCATCCGGGATCTAGACGAGCCGTCGGTATCTAGTTGAGGCAAGTACACGCGGCAAGGAGAGAACGACATCGATGTTAACTCGAAATACTGGTCAGATCGGTTCTCCTCGGCTTGCCCAACAACCATAGCGAACCCCCAGCCGCCAACCGCAGTATGCAAGCCCGCATACTGCATTGGACGACGACGTGGCTTTGCATGACATGTTTGTCGATGCAGTCGATGCGGCCGATAATCATCGACTTGACTCGTGCAGGGTAGCTTCAACGATCTTAGCAGAGGCAATCTCCATCTCGGATTAGAGGTTTATACGATTTGGTTATTTCGCCTCCTCAGGGTATGCTACAACAATTATGTTGCTAGGGGGCTATTCCGTTGGGGGCAAAATGAGGCGTGACCTCCTGCCGAAACCAGACACCGAGGTCTTCCAGGGATTCGAAGTCGACCATAGCGGCCAAGCCGATGAGCTATCCTGATGTTCGGTTGAAATCCACGCAAATTTCTCCCATCAGGTCCGGCCCGATCGCGGTAACTAGTTCCGCGACTCCAGCCTTGACTGAACCGTATGCTGAGGCACTTTGAGTCTGCCAGACCACCAGATCGGACGCCTCATACAAAGCGCCAGAAGTATCTAGTCGTATCGTGATATTGTCCATGTCTACCGCTAAAATGTCCGTTAAAGACAGTATGCCAGGCATGGTACTGTTGAATAAAAACATGGGATCTTCGGACTCAGATTCAGAGGTTTCTGGCTTGCCCTCAAGCTGATCCGGACTTTCATCCGCGCCATCGATGGTGGCAAGAGATTTGAGTCTTTTCGCCGCCGACACACTGACATACGGCGTTTTATCAAGTAGTTCTAGAACCTCCTTATCCAGCAGGTCCCATTTGAGCGTCTCGGGATCAAGGATATACTGAGGAGAGTAATCGATCTTGTATCTCATTTTTGCGCAGCTGTGGATGTAGAACCCGGGGTACCAGAACTTGTATCCTGATTCTTTGGCCAATGCGATCTCACGAATAGCGCCGAGCTTCCCTGGCGCAAATTTATGGACAGACTCGTGATATAAAAAGTAAACAGCGCTGACGCAGTGCGGCAGGAGGTCGAGCACGCCAACGGCCACTAGTTGACCGTCTAGCCGGTAGCATTGATGAAAGGACCCTAAACGCAGCTGGCGTCCGTCCGACGAGGTTACTGTCTTGCGTCTGATGGGCGACTCGCATAAGAACCGCTTAAAGCCACGCCTCGTTATCTCTCCTGGAGCATCCTTGTGTACGATTCGCTGGTAGTTTTCATAGACCAAATACTTCTCTTCGGTAAAAGTATCTTCTTCCAATGTTACTGTGAATTTATGTGCTGGCTCAGGAGGTACTTTTAGGGTGTCTAATTCTGCTTCATGGATCCTTTCGATCAGATTAAACTCGGTGTCCCTTTTCCTTGCCTGCTCGCGTGACAATGGATGGAGGCGGGCTGCTTCCGTGGCGTACGCAACACCGATTACATGCCTGTTGAAGCGATTCACGGCTTGGCGCTGATCCCGGGAAGGTTTGAAGAGCGTCGAGTCTAGCCGGAGTGTATAGTGCGGGCAACATGATTGGCGTTGGTTGGGCCGATACAGAAGACCACCCGAACGTCTCCAATAACGGTCTAGCAGTGACTGGTAAAACTCTGGGCTCAGAGACGCAGCTGATGCATAATAAGAGAAACCTGGAGAAGAAACAGACCGGATTAGTGTCTCGGTCAAGGCCCCAGGGTATCAGCAGTGGCTTGCTGCGTGTCCCCGGTCACCTGCAACTAGCAGGAGGGTGCAAACTCCAAAACGAGATGCGGCAGAGGATCAGGCCATGACATAAAGGTGATGGGTCTCGGAGAATTTGCGAGGGGTGGATTTGAGGTGCGTGTTGGTAATGGAAGAAAGGGACAAAAATTCACGTTTTGACTGACTCTTGCCTCGACGGCCACAATAGCCACAACTGGATGAGTTCGTGTATCCTGAAATCTCTGGTTAGCACAACGGTCTTCAGGCTCTTCAGAACTGCTTCGAGACGGAGCAGAGCTAAACATTCGCGTAGCATTCGTGTCCGGGGGTTGTTGGGCTGGCACTTGCCAGTTACAACATTGTAGTTGAGTGACCCCCAACCACCACCACCGCCACTAACAGTTAAATTCTGTGATCACGCATCTCAGCGGTTTGAAATCCGAAACAACAGGTCGAAGCATTCTTAATTCTGCTTAGCTCATGAGTGACATTTTTATGACTGATGGGAATGGGACCAGAGCGATGGACCCGTTGGCGCCAGTGCCGGTGCTGCTCTACACTTTCATCAGGCTGATAAAAAAACTTTCGTTGCAGCCGTAGGACCTCCGGTTGCATGGAGACGGAGTTGTGTGACAACGAAGGCATGCGGTGAACCGATCGTCCAGACAGGCAGCTAAGCCAGATGTGCAGATGGCGGGACTTGGCTCCCCATACACCACAATAGCCAACGACAGCCGGGCGATCCTGCACGGGTGCAAATGGTTGGAGGAGGGCAAATAGGACGAACTACTCACCGATTGGAGATATATAAGAGAATGCATCTTCAGGGGTCTGCATGCTCGTTGTCGCTTCCATCGTTGCCCTAACACGCCAGGGAGTCGGCCACTTAGCTATGTATCCTAGCGCCAGGCAATTTTTAGTTTCGAGCTGAATGGAGCTTGCTTTGGGGGAGGGGGGGGGGGCCAGCCGCTGCCGTGGGTGAGATTCTGATGCTAGCCGGGTCTGCAGTCAGGAATTGCTATGGGGGTTGTCACCCAGCACATGCGAGTTGCAAGAAGAAGAGGCAGGTGACCGAGACGAGGCTCTTCCGGCAAAAGACAAAGACGGAGCCGGCTGTGAGCCTTTTGTACCGTGCAGTTGGTGGCGGAGTGCCTGATCTATCTGATGACGTTGATCTCTGCTCTCCTCGGAGGAGAGACTGGTGTCCTGGAATGGTACGAGTGTGGCCACGAGGAGCGCTGCAATAGCACCCGGCAGATAGAGGGGCGGGCTAAGGCTTCACGAGACGGCATGCATGCGCCAGAAGCGGCTTCGTCGGATCAGGGAACGGTTCCAAGTCTCGCGATGTGACGCGGAGCCCGTGGGTGTTTGGTGATGAGTGGATGTGGATTAATTTGACATGAAAGATGATGGCAGGATTGGTGATGGTGAAGGTCGGGTTGGCTGGGGGCAGGTAAACGCCTCCTCCCCCAAAACCTGAAGAAGAAACCCCGGGCCGTTAATAATGGTACCTATAAGCCCAGAGCACCCCCACCGATGAAGTCGCCGCGTCTGCTCGCCTTGCGTGTGTCTGCCTGCCAGCCTGCCAGCCGTGGGCACAAGCTGCAGTAGCAGGTCGACTAGGCTATCCAGTTCCTGTGGTTAGGACTTGACTGCAGGCAAGCAGGGGCATTATAGCAATTAGTTGGTTCGGTTCGGGGTCGCAGCTCCAGCGGTCCTAACTATTCGTTGGCAACGCTGCAGCCAGCGGAAGACGGGACCGGCTCTGTGGGATTAGGCCGCTGCTTGTGGAAGACGAATTACAGTCCGGCGCGAGCACACCAGCCGACTCGCCTGGCAGAATCATCGATCCAATCCGCGAAGGCTTGATACAGTTGAGGAGGACGATCAGCCGGGGGATATCTGTCGGTGTGTCGCAAAGGCATGTACTACGTAGGCAGGAGGTGTGTGGTTGCACGTAGGGTTGCTGATGGGTGTGGAAGTCTCCGGGGATGATGTATCGTCACTCTATTAGACCTCAAACAGCCCTTTAGGTAGAGCCTAGGTACTTGATTGTATGCAGTCTTTAGATCACGCTCAACACCCATATTCAGCCCCATGACACACAAACAACGAGGCAGCGGCAACAAGAGACTGGTTGAATCCAGGTTTGGCGATATTCCAGAAGGTCTATGGAGTGGGCGGGATGCAGTCCAACTCTGGTACAGTTGGCCGACATTCGACTTACAAAGAGGCCGAGCTTGTGCATCCAAAAGCGGGAATCTGACTCCATCCAAGGGAGTGTACGATGTAGACAGGCTACCTAGGCAGTTAGTCGAGAGGAATCTTCTTCGTCTGGATCCACCGCATTGCAGCTTCCGATGTCAGACCCCAGCTAGTTATCAAGAACAGGTAGAGTAGTACCTAGTAGACTGGAGTTTTGGTCCTCTCATTCGGTCGTTCTCGTTTCGTTGCTCCCCCCGGGGTGTGGTCGATTTCAATATCGAGCTGGCGCTTGGCTCGTCCTTCCGAGGGAATGACATATGCATACCAAGTACAGCTGCCAACGAGATGCCTGCTCCGACTTGCATCATGTCTATCACGGGCAAAGGATTGTACAGAGGCATTCTCGGCGGGCGGAATCCCGATTATCGGAAAGGGGTAGTAGTGGTGGTGGTAGTAGTCTAGGGGTTTGAGATCACTCCGTGCACCTTGGGATCCCTAAGGTAGACACAGATGGCTGAGGGAAGGCATCTAAATTTGCTAGTCTTGCCTGCGGCACTAACCAACATAACCAACTACTACGCAGGGACCTACCAGTAGTGGTAGGGAATTCACTAATAGGCATGTAAGTTTGGCCGTTGGGGGGGGAGAGACCCATCAGAACACCTAACTGACGGATGATGTCTCCACACCGAGAAATGGATCAGATACCTCAGATAACTAATGGCAGGTTAGTGCCACTGATGAGTGCGCGCAGGAATAGCTCCTCATCGTTACATACTACGTAGTAGGTAGGTAAGTAGGTAGGCCAGGTAGGGGGTAGGGGGGGGGGGGGGGGTTGCCCCACGGCAGCTTTTGGCTGCCTGTTAACCGTGGATGGCAGAGGTACCTCTGACTTGCATCAAGTATGCCTGCACCGTCTGCAGCACCCCACCCCCCTAAAGCCGTACTGGGAACATATGGCAAATGCAGGCCATGCGCGAGTGATTGTTGGGGAAACTCTGCGTCCTACCTTTTACCTCGAAGGAGGACTCGGCATCACGGTCGTCTGTGATAGGTAGTGATTCGAGAGTACCCCTTGGCGGTCTGCATGAGTAAAGACGCGGTCCAACGGGTCTGGGTCCAGAGGTCGATACTTTCCTTTTTTCTTTTCCTTCCTATGAGCTTCCTGGTCCAGACTGGACCCCGGGGGGGGTTTCCTAACTGGAAGAGTTCTTTTTTGGGGAGAGCTCTGTTCTTCTCACCCTACCTTACCTTAGTTATGCATGCCATGCCATGCCATGCCCAGGCCACTTTGCTCTTTTCGTCCACACCCTCTCGCGCAGAAGCTCTCTCTACCCACGCTCGGGTGTTTCTGACTTTTTTTTCTTTTTCCTTTTCTTTTTTCTTTCTCGGTCTATTTTTCCACCCACAGCTTTTTAGCTACATACCTGACCTGGCATCATACCCTTCCCCCTTTGCCGCGTACCTTTAGCTGGCCTAGCTAGTCCCGTTTCCTCTCCTAGCACCATGACAGGGTCAGCTCCATCCCATGCTTTTATGGGTTAAGTATATAAACCAACTCTAATTTCCCTTGGGACTGTCCGCCGCCGCCCCCCCCATCTGCCATTATGGCACGAGACATGCAACGGCCCTCAAGCCAGCAGAGCTCCCAGCTTCTGCCTCTGCCTCTGCTTCTGCTCTTACACCTGTTTCTTCCCCTGACCTCACCCTTCCCTCCTCCTCTCCATCCTCCCCCTCGTCGTCTTTGCCTGTCCTCGTTGCCATCAGGCTGTAAACCCCCCCTCCTTACCAGCTGCCTGTCGCGTGGTGCCTTGTGGTAATCTTTACCGCCACCACCCTCTCGTCATCTCCTCTCGCCGGCCAGCTCCGCAAGCTTTCGAAGCCTCACCCCCCCAGGCTGATGTAGCACATTGCCCACGCCACTGCTCGCCGTGACCAAACCTCGTCCATTGCTCTGGTCCCTTCAGAGTTTGCCTCGTGGATCTGGAACCGTGCGACACTGGTCCAACCCGACTTGGTGCCGCTCATTACCGCAACCGCCGTGTGTCCCGTTGTGCCATACCCGCGATCAGAAAAAGGAGGGCGCTCGTGCAGTGACGTCGCAAAACTCACAGCCGCCAACCACGTCCGAGAGTACTGCGTCGCCGAATTGCAATTTGCCAGTCACTCCCGTACGGTCACTCAATACAAGAGATCAAAGACGAAAACCCCCTCAAATACGCCATCATGTCGCTGAATCATCTTTGATCAACCACCTTCCGACTGCCTCCAGCTCGGGCGACTCTCTGCTTTTACAGCAGTTGCCAAAGTTGCCGGAACTGCCGCATATCTGCCATCGAGACATTGTGACCCTCAATTGTTCCAAAAGCCCCGCCCGAAAACGGTGCCGAAATGGCATCCTCAAGCAACAGTCGGTCAATGGAGTCTCGGACCGGGAGAAGCAAGCAGCGTAAGTGCGCGGGCGAAGTTTTACTCTACACCCTCCCGTGGAGGTTTTTTCCTCCCGGTTTTTTTGAGGCTGGCTCATAGCTCGGAACGAGACTAACTCCGAATTGTGCAGGTTACAACTCCAAAGGCGAACGCCTGGTTGCTGGGGTTGTTCCTCTTACCGAGGACAAGCAATTTGTCCTGCTCATACAATCCACTCGGAGGAAGGGGTGGGTTTTGCCCAAAGGAGGATGGGAGACAGACGAGGAGTGTACAGAGGCTGCAGAACGTGAGGCGTGGGAAGAGGCGGGCATATCCATCCAGATCGACTACGATTTGGGCGATATACTCGACAGCCGTGCACCGAAGCACGTGTCGAAAGATACGCCCAAGACTTTATACCGATTCTACGAAGTAACGGTTCTTCGAGAAGAAGACAACTGGCCGGAGAAACACAAGCGACAGCGCCAGTGGATGACATACAGCCAGGCGAAGGAAGCCATGTCCCACCGGCCAGAGCTCCTGGAGGCGCTGAGTAGGTCAACCATGGTGCGTTCGTAGTCGCGACCACATGGGCTCGGCCACTGCAAGCCCTGTGTTGTCTATTCCTTCCGGGAGACGATTTGAGGACGGAATGACGAGGAATATACAGACACTTTGCGTCAAGAGGAGTTCGCGGTGTGGTTGCAAGGACGTTTCCCTTTTTCATGAATCGCCATGGCGTTCAAACATGCATTAGAGATAATGGTCCTTTGTCCTGAGGGGGTGGTTTGGTCGTCAGTCGAGAGTCTTTGACTATGGAATTGCCCAGAGCCGCTGCCACGAGCTTGGCATACCCGGACTTATTTTGGAAACATTCTAGGGGCTGGCAGGCCTCGTACAAAAACTCGCCCTTTTTTTCTTTTTCTTCTTCGTTTACCGAGACCAAGACATTTCTTGCATTTACACGACGGCGTTGTCGGCTGGGTTGATAGAGACGCAATCACCAAAAGGACCTATGGTAGGGACGGCATGGATGCATAAGAGGATACTTGTATCTCAACGGAGGCATGAGCCTGATGTTATCACGAGTGACACGTTTTTGGGGGGAAAGGAGAGCGGGCTTGTCTCTACTACAAACAACATAGACACGGTCAGACAGGATTTCTTGCGCTACACAAGACAAGAGATGTGTTCAGCTTTAGAATATGGCGCGACCACTCTCTCCAGATCAGGGACCTAGGTAGGCGCACTTTGATGGGATAAGCAAGCAGTGTTCCAGCGACCTTCCTAGCTGGTATATGAACAACATGTGCTACTAACACTATCGTAATTACTGTATGTACCTAATAAACATAGGTAAGCGCCGAGCCTGTGCCTGAGTCATGACCAAGAGCCATCGAAGATTCCATAGCTAAAGTAGATTTGAGGAGGGGGGGGGGGGGCTTCCTTTTTTCCTTTCCTTTCCTTCCCTTTTTTTTTTTTTTTTTTTTTGGTTACCGTTGGCATTTGGCAGGAACCACCCCTCCTCTTGCCCCGCCATCAAACTAGCAGGGAAAAAAGGAACCCCAAGCTGCTGCTGAGCTGCCCCGCATTTGCCTGAGATCATAGGAAACCAGAGAGCAGGGATTGTGTCACATCCATCCCCACCTTGCACGTGCATTCCGCCAGATCCCTCCCCCTTTCCCAAAACAGAGCCGCCGACCCCCCCGTGGAAAAAAGAAAATGTAGCGGAACGCAAAAAGCCCTATTCCGGGTCCAGCCAGCCTCAGGGACGGAACCGGTGGACCTCTGCAACTGGGGAACTGAACTACCCGCCCACAGGACAGTGCGGCTAAAATCCATTTTGCGCCTGTACGCACTGTAAATTCCGCGTTCATCCCAGTTGAACCTCACAAAATCGCGAGGAGGTGGGGAGCCGCCGTCCAGCTACCATAAAAAAAAGGGTGAGAAAGCCCGAACGAGATCCCCCAGCCACAATACCAAAACCGTAACGTACAATGGCACTCAGATTTCCCTCATAGGCTTCGAGCATTCACTCCCCTACGAGTGATCGATGGACTGGGCCGGGACGACAACAACAACCGACTCACCGCACCCATCAATGCCACCAATATAATGGAGAACCTCGCCATTTCAGAAACCCCTCCACAAGGGGCCCCAGGCCGACCGCCGCCGTCGTCCACGCCCTTGCCCCCGCAGATGTTCACGACCGCCGCGCAGCTGCTAGATCTCACCGACAGTAAGAAGATGAACCAATGCCCCTCCCCGGCCGCCCCTTCTGCGAGCTGGCAAGCAGACCGTGTGAGAGCACTGGCGCTAACAACACCCAACTCAGAGAAGCTTATGGTCGCGCTTCGCGACGGGCGGAAACTCATCGGCGTGCTACGTAGCTGGGATCAATTCGGTGTGTCCGCCCCTCTCGGCAATCTGATGCTTCGCACCCGAATGTTGCGGTCATGCTAACAGCAACTCCCCACCCCTCAGCAAACCTAGTCCTCCAAGGAACTGTCGAGCGCATCTTCGCACCCCCAGCGCCGACTGCTGAAGACGCCGACCCCGCCCGCGGCCTCTACGCCGACATCAAGCGCGGCGTCTTTCTGGTCCGCGGCGAGAACGTCCTGCTGCTGGGCGAGATCGACCTCGACAAGGACGACGACCCGCCCGCGGGCTACGACGTCGCCGACGCGGAGGTGGTGCACAAGCTCGCCGAGGAGAGGAAGACGGCCGAGAAGGCCAAGGACAAGTCGAGGATCAAGAAGCTGTCCAAGCTGGGCTTCGAGGGGGAGAACATGGGGGAGATCCTGCTGTGAGGTGCGCGGAGGGAGTCATGCCGCTGCAGGCAGGCCCCATCTTTTTTTTATTTTTTTTATCTATTTAGAACGGTCAAGTGTCAGCTTGCAAACTTGAGTCGGGGAGCCGTCGGGGCTGGTTGGGTGGCGGGCAGAATATTGTGAAATGCTCGTCATTCAGGGTGTTCCGTCACTCGTGATGGGAGCCCGTGAAAGAAGAAAAAAATCGAATCTCTGATTTACTCGCAATTGAAACAGAAACACAGGAGTAGTCAACCCCCTCTGTCTAGCTGGGGGTAGAGTAGCGGATTATCAAGCAAGGCATTGTGAGAGATGATTTTGGAGAATGCTTCGACTTGTTCTTGAGTGACGCTGCCTTGGCAACAAGCCTCACACCCAGACATTGGACGACTGCAGAGCTAAATCACGGCTGGAGAATAACAATCAAGTACGAAATCGATTTATTGGCCATACTCTATGAATCAAAGTCCAGGCACAAAACCCTCCACGGCGACATCCCACCCCTCTGGAAAGTGCGGTCCCTCCGACCCGTCCCACCCACCGGCCATCATCGCCAATGCCAACAAGAACGAGCTTGAGCTTGGGAAATACGGCGTCGGGACCCGCGTTCCCCCGATCGGGTACCCAGCATCGTCAAACTGGAACGTAGGGTGCAATAGATACTCCACCGCGCGCTCTGCGTCGCCCAGCCGTAGCGAATTCATCGCGAGCATTGGGAAGTCCCACCCGAACGACTCGTCTAGGTCCCAGAACTCCCAGATGTGGTCGGCGGTATTTTTAACATACGTCAGATTCAGGGGCTTGCCGCTGCTAGGTGGTGGGAGGAGCCCGTAAATCGCGGACATGGCTGGGTGGTCTTGGACAGTGGCAATGTCTTCCCACATGTTGGGGACTCCTTCGTAGATGGGGTAGGTTTCGTTGACAACCGGTAATAAGGCGAGATTATCCTTGACGGTTGTCCACTTGCTCGGGGTAGCCAGTCCTTGCCGTTCCTTCCATTGGCTAGCAACATCAAGGCCGAAACGCCAGTATGCCAGCTCAAATGTTGGGTTGATGGTTGAATTTGGCGGCGTGTTCTCCGATGCCGGGTACATGGGCGGGCCGAGATCGTAGACTCCGGTGGTTTGGTTGAACCAGGCAAAGGAGGCCATGAAGTCGGCCGTGGCGGTGAGGATAGTGTCCCATTTCTTGAGGGTGGCCTCTGTTGGGAAGCTTCTGTACTCGATCTCCGCAAAGTGCATGGGATGCGGTTGCTGCCAGATGAGAAGAGTGTTGATCTCACCTGGAGCGTCGATCCCTGACGGGTCTGTCATCTTACCCCATCTCGCTCCCTCATAGCCCTGATTTCTGGCACGATCATAAGCACCTTCCAGTAGGAAATCGTAGGTATGAGGCAAACTGCGCCAGAGGAATTCCCAACGGCCCCATCTTGCGAATTGGAGCGAATGCCACAAGTACATCTCGAGCTAAGTGTCTCATCAGTCAAGCCGCAATAGATCTAAATCCAAAATATCCTTACATGGAATTTTCCGAACCAGCCATTGTTCACGAGTCCTATAGCATGGTTAGCTGAAAGGCCATCTTGTCTCATGCACGAGAAGAACGGAGCCTACCGGATTCTATTGACTGTTAGTAAGATGCCATAAAGGATTAACATAAGAGTATTCACCTTGGGGAGGATAATCAGAAGCAGAGTTGAGAGCGACCAAGTATTGCGACTGGATCGTAAGACGCTGAATCTCGTTCGCGTCCGGCGATGACGTCCCGGTCAGATCTATAAACCCGCCTTTGGACCAATATGATGGCCACCATTTCTCAGAGGCGTCCGTTATGTCATGAAAGTCTGGGACAGCGGCAGGCTTTGACGGAGCGAAGTTTGCTGTGAGCTGAAGCTTGTCTATGCCTTCAAAAGACAGTGTATATCTATGACTCCCATCTGATGGCGCAGCAATCTTGCCTTTACCCTCCCATTGGAGCCGTAGATCGTAGCTTATAGTCGTCATGTCATGGTGGATTTTTGCCTGGCTGCCGCATGTACTCAAAGATGTGGAGTGCTTGCTTGTTGCGTTATAGACCCCCACGAAAGGATTGGAAAACTTATCCTTGGTTGGATATGGAAAGTCAAAGAAGATGCCAAGGGAGCCGCTAGCAAGAAGCTCTGATTCCACACCAATGGCGACGGTGTCGGATTCTGGGTCAGCCCAAGTTTCAACCTTGACTATAGACCCGTTGTAGGAAAAGCTAGAAGATATCTTGCCGGTCCACATATCCAGCTCTTGAGACTTTTGTTCAAGCAGGTCCTCCGAGACATTCTGTCCGCCAAAAGAGAACCCAATGATTCCTAGGTTCAGACGGTGAGGGTTCTCTCGTAGCCAGTTTGCAATATCGTTATTTGAAGGGTTTGCCATATTGTACGGGACAAGCCGGCCATGAGTCCACCATTGAGTTCCCGTATAGTCTTTGGGGTATCCTTAGCATGCCATGTTGTGGCTGATTAAGTACTTCGTGGCTCACCTTCAATTGAGGTTTGGCCTTGCGTAGTGGGCAAGCTAAAGTTATGCCACCCCCATGTCGACATACTGGCAAACGGCTTGAACGTCTGCAGACCCGTTACATCGACGCCAAAGGCAAAGTTTCCATTGCCGACTTGCAATGGGGTCTCTGGTGAGCTGGCGGTCCTATGTGGATTGAAGGCTCGGACCACCTTCTGCCTATCAATGGCAGCCTCACTTAGAGGGCATAACAGAAACAAGACATATAACAGAGAATACATGCTGAACAGTTTGCTAGTTCACAGGGGAACCGGACGCTCTATGCGATTGGAAACGAAACGTGAGAAACAGCAAGATCGCAGGATGGAGGTAGGATCCATATCCACCATTATATTAAAACTTGGTCCCCAGGGACTGGTTCAAGCGGGGAGCGACTCTAGCCGTAGGACTGGGACGCAAGGTGTAATCATCCCCAAATGAGGCACGGCTGCCAGGTACAGACAGCATTGTTGCACAAGGATCGACCGTTACCCCGTCCGCGGAGCCGTGTAGAGCTACATCCCTCGGTGTGTAATGGACCGATAGCACGTTGCTTACCATGGTACATTCCTGAAGCGTCATACTGCCCCCTCAGTTATGCCCGGGAATAGGTGAGCACGAGAGGAGATCTCGAAGTGTGGATGCGGGGATCGTCTTCCCCACTCGTCAATTGAGGCTGTTTAGACCTGCAACTCGGCAGAAATAGTCCTTGAGCCATTGATGTACAATACTAGTGGTATTCTCCGGAGAACTCTGATGGGAGATAGGCCGAAATACGCTCCTATGGCCATTGACGGTATAGCTCGTCTGCAGTACTGGCAGAAAATTGTCCGTGAAGGATTCAAAGCTGTCTCCAAGCGATGCTTATTATTCTCTGTTGTGTGCCAATGTGTGGGGTAGGGACATCTGGGGATGCCATACGAATAAAAGAGTGGGGTGGTGGACAAACTGAAAATGCAGCCACAGCAATAACTTATGTGGCTGATGCACATCGCTATCCCTGGATACTTACCACACTGGTGCAGCCCAGCAACCAGCCCCAATTCGGAAAGAAGGTAAACACCACACTGCTTGGAGCCTCCCTGCTTCAACCAAAAGTTGCATCACAACCCGAACCCAATTCTCACAGACGAAACCCTTCATGCTTTAGAACCAGATAATCACCTGATATTACTCTGCCTCTGCCAAAGCTGCCAATCAGAAGGTACGTTGTCACAACAAAATACTGGTCTTCATCTGTGATTAATCCATTGCCCCGCTAACTGCTGGAATGCGTCTTCAGGCCGACGAGAATATACAATCCATTTTCTCGAATCCCCTTCACGATGTCGGCCTTTGCCACCACAGTGTCAGTATTCTATCGCCCTAGATCCTATGTCTTTTTTCCAGTATCTCAGTGTGAAGACCGGGCTGTTGGCGGAGCCTGTGACCGCAGTCCTCGACACCCCGTGTCTCCTTGAACGCAAGGACACTGTCATCGAAACTCCATACATACAAGTCCCGGAACCGGCTTTGATTTTGGCTGACGCAGAGGATGGCGATAGTAACCAGAGGACCAAGAACTTCCGCCCCCGCGCAACGGGTAAAGGCGGTGCGACAAGCCACCAGCTGCGACAGTATGCCGAGGCGACTCTTGGAGGAGGGAGCTTGCGGAAAGTTGTGAAGCTCCCAGAAGGCGAAGACGAGAACGAATGGCTTGCAGTCAACCGTAAGACTGATGACACCTTGGCTTTGGGAAAACCACTAACCTGGATCAGTGGTCGACTTCTACAACCAGATCAACTTGCTCTACGGCGCAATCACCGAATTCTGCTCTCCGCAATCCTGTCCCGAGATGAAGGCCACAGACGAGTTCGAGTATCTGTGGCAAGACAACGAGAATTACAAGCGGCCGACTAAGATGCCGGCACCTCAGTACATTGAGCAGCTCATGACATGGGTTCAGAGTAACATCGACAACGAGCAGGTTCTTCCAAGTCGAATTGGTAAGACCGAAACAAGCACATGTCAAACAACCAGCGCTAACTTTCTCAATCACAGGCTACCCTTTCCCCAAGACCTTCCCAAGCTTGGTGCGACAGATCTTCAAGCGCATGTACCGGGTCTACGCCCACGTCTACTGCCATCACTACGCAGTCATTCGCGAGCTCGGACTCGAGCCGCATCTCAACACGAGCTTCAAGCAATATGTGCTCTTCGTCGATGAGCATAAGCTGGCTAGTGGGAAGGATTTCTATGGCCCTCTGAATGACCTTGCTGAGAAGATGATTGAGAGCGACTGAAGTTAACGTGTCACGCGCATGAGATGCAAAGAGGGAGAAGGGATGGAATTGCTTTGTTTGGCGTACTGGATATTACAAGTGTGTGCCGAGAGCACGAGGGTTGAGCGCTATGTCTAATGAGTGTTGGACGTGTCACGACAATGAGGGCACTGGCCGTGGCGACTGTGGAAACTGTAGACTACCAAGGGTGTTATAGAGTACTTGTGATATTTTGGCTGCGGAATTCAAGCATTGGATGACCAAGAGGCTCTCAAAGGCATGCAAAAACCTACGAAATGAGGTACTACGTACTCCAGAATTTATGATGCTGCATCAGGGAGTGTGCACTAACAATTAAATAAATCTCGGCACAGCTTATGTAATGTTGATGCCTCACCACGCTTATGCTGCTAAGGCAACAACAATCCAAATTGCCGAATTGAAACCTCAACCTTGAAAACCGAGCTCCTCATACGGTTCACTCCCCGATCTCTCAACCTCATCAATTCCATCCACCGCCATGCTGTCGAGACAAGCCCTCCTCCGCACATTCCGAGCGGCAGCCCCCTCGCGGGCCTTCGCCGCCGGCTCCCTCACCCGCGTCCCAGCCCGGAGCTACGCAGCCGCGGCAGCAAACGACAACGTCCAGCCTCCCGTCTCGGTCTTCGGCCTCGATGGCACCTACGCCAGCGCTCTGGTAAGCCGCCGCTCCCCCCATCAATTGCGTTCCCCGAGCTGCGATGCCTCGATTGGCGGGAATGGGGCATCGTGCGGTTGGGGGACAGGATGTGGAAGATGGGCACAGCAAAATGCTAACTGCGTTATTTTCATAGTACACCGCGGCCGTCAAGACCTCCACCCTCGAGCCCACCGCGAAGGCCCTCGGCTTGCTGGGATCAATCGTCGAGAAGGATGCCAAGCTGGGCACGATCCTGTCGGCCCCATCGCTGAACCCGGAGGACCGGCTGGCCATCGTCACTGAGCTGGCGAAGCATGCGGGATCAGGCGGCGAGACGATCAAGAACTTCCTCGCTACGCTGGCCGAGAACAACCGATTGGGAATCCTCAAGGGTGTCTGCGATCAGTTCACCATCCTGATGTCAGCCGCCCATGGCGAGGTTGACATGATCGTCACCAGCGCTACGGTACGGATATCCCATGGCTATTTACATTTCCGAACAGATGAACGCGCGGTGCTGACATTTATACTTTCCTGTAGCCATTGGACAACAAGACTCTGAGCAGGCTGGAGACCGCGGTATCTAAGTCCGAGTACGTTGGCCAGGGCAAGAAGCTGAAGGTGACAAACAAGGTAAGACGACCTCACGTAGACATCATCGCAAAGCTGGGGGAGCCTTTTACTGACGAACAACGCAGGTCAACCCGGAAATCGTTGGAGGATTAGTCGTGGAGGTTGGCGAGCGGACCATCGATCTCAGCGTCGCGGCCAGGATCGCCAAGATGAACAAGCTCCTCACGGACACTCTGTAAAACAACCACTTCCTTATGTCCTTGGTGAAAGTTGTGTCGAGTTGAGCTATTCTCATGGTGGAGTTGGCTTCTAGGGAGGTTGTCTCCAGGCGGTTCCGAAATAATCATCCCGATGGGAGGATTTGTGCATAGTCCAAAATAGAAGCATTCCCTGAACTCTATATGGAGACGTACGTCTCTGAAGTTGTGTCCTGTGAGGATCTTGACGCGATTTACCAATATTGCAGGATAGACAGTGATGTTCAGTCACCGGGGGTAGAAGTCATAATAAGTACGATAACCGTATGCCAAAGTTCTTCTGTATATTGAAGTTCTACTTTATCCCGACCTAGGAATATAATGTCTGTGTTTTGTGCTTAGGAAGAATATGTGGTGCTTTGGGCAATTTTCATGTCCCAACGCCAAATCTTTTATGCAGGCTATCACAAGAACCCACGAACATGTCTCAAATATAATACTCTTCCTCAAGGTAGCTCATTTTCGTGAGCCCTCTCCTCAACTTAGGGCTTGGCCTCGATTTCCTCACTTGGGTCATAGCCACCAACAGTATCGTCATCCTGGAGGCGTTCGAGCTGTTCCGAAACATACCGGTGCATATGGGCATCTGCATCTGACTTTTCGCGTGCTCTCTCTGGAGATTCGGTGAAAACCGAGTTACCCATGGAGCGACCGTCGTCATCTCCATTGGCGGAGCCGTCAAAGTCGCTCCTAGCTCCCATAGATCGGGCGGTTGAAGAACGGCGAATGCGAGGCTTAGAGGTAGAGTCTCGACGGCCAGCGACTTGACGGGAGAAGATGTCATCAAAGTAATGAGCCATGCCGACAGATGGTGTACGCGGCGTCTGGGGAAGGCGGCAGTTGGTTCTAGAAATGTTAGTTTAGGTCTGCAAGGTAGTAGGGGATACACGTTACCCTGTGTCATGGATCATTCGGGCAATGAGTCCAGTCCATCCGCATTGATGAGTAGCACCGAGTCCACGGCCTGAGTCACCATCGAAGAACTCGTAGTACCAAAGGTAGTCCTTCCAGTGGGGGTCAAAATCAAGCAGGTCACTTCCGGCATTTATTGCCCGACGGCCATCGTCATGGCGAGCAAACAAGTGCTGCAGCCGATGCTGAATTTCCTCCGAAACATGCCCCAAGTGCATAAAATCGCCGCTACCAGTGGGGCACTCGACCTGGAAATCTGGACCATAGAATAGATAGAACCGCTGGAGAGACTCAACCAGGAGGAAGTTGACACAAAGCCAGATAGGGCCTCTCCAGTTACTGTTGCCTCCGAACAAGCCGCTATCCGAATCGCCCGGAACGTAGCCCACAGTAAAGGTTTGCCCATTCACATCCATGGAGAACGGGTTCTTCTTGTGGAACTTTGACAGCGACCGAATGCCGTGCTCACTGAAGAATTCATCCTCATCGAGCATCCTCTTAAGGATTTTTTCCAGCCTGTCCTTGCTGACAATGGAAAGCAAAACTCTGTTGCCCTTTCCACGTTTCTGAATGCTGGCCATGTTTCGTTCTGCCATATCACATCTGTTCTCGATGAACCAATCCACGCGTTTCTTGAAAGACGGCAGTTTGTTGATCAGCTCTGGCTCGAGTGTCATGGTGGCGTACAAGGGAATGAGTCCAACGAGAGATCGAACAGGGAGCTGTTGAATCCACGGGCCACCCCATGAAATGGCATCGTAGTAGAATCCATCTTCTTCATTCCAAAGAGATTGCTCGTCCTTGTGTCCAGTTCTGAATGTCATCGCGTCGCTGATGAAGATAAAGTGCTCGAAAAACTTGGAAGCAATATCCTCGTACGTCCGACGATGTTTTGCCAGTTCCAAGGCAATATTGAGCATGCTCAAGCAGTAGAATGCCATCCAACCGGTGCTATCTGCCTGTTCCAGAGAGCCGCCAGTCGGCAGTGGCTCAGAACGATTGAAGAGGCCAATGTTGTCCAGGCCCAAAAAACCACCCTCAAAGACATTCTTGCCGTCTGCGTCTTTACGATTCACCCACCAGGTGAAATTGAGGAGCAGTTTCTGGAAGACGCGCTCTAGGAAGTCGAGGTCCTGTCTTCCGTACAACTTGCGCTCAATCTTGAATGTGCGAAAGGTGGCCCATGCATGAACGGGAGGGTTGACATCTCCGAAATTCCATTCGTATCTAGACAAGGTTAGCCAGCCATCTTCTTGCCACGAGTCTGTGAGTTTACTTACGCAGGGAGCTGACCATTGGGATGGCAGTACCATTCTCTAGTGAAGAGATCGAGTTGCTTCTTTGCAAAGTCCGGATCTATCATAGCCAGCACGATGCAATGGAATGCGCTATCCCAGGCGGCAAAGAATGGGTACTCCCACGAATCGGGCATGGACAAGATGTCATCACAATGCATATGTTTCCATTGGGAATTTCGAATGGCCTTCCGGTTGGGAGGTGGAGGCGGTTGCGTGGGATCACCGTTCGCCCACTGATCCCAAATGAAGAGATAGTGCTGCTTGGTCCACATCATACCTGAGAATGCCTGACGTTGGATGTTTCGGAGGTCGTCAGTCATTGGAAGAGGGCTGATTCTGTAGTAGAAATCATCCGCTTCCTCTTTTCTCCTCTCAATGATGTCGTCAAATTCTTCTTCGTCAAGGTAGGGATCAGCCCTCTTGGTGAACCGAAATCGCACCACTAACAATGTTAGCTGAAGCCTCACGTCCGACAAAGAATCATGACATGCCTGCGCATTCTCCGGGAGCCACGCCACCATCTTCATTGAAATTGTACCAAGCCGCACACTTGGTTCCGGTCTGGGCTGGGTTGATAGCATCTTTCTCGTCATCAACGACGTACCGATGGAAGGCGTCCTTAACGTAAGGCGTTTTGTTCTCCTGCTCATATAGCAACTCGAAATTCGTGTCATTGTCCGTGAACATCATTTGAGGCAGAACATCATCTCCGCTCGAGCCAACTCCTGGCGAGGGAGATAGCAAGAAGTATCTATCGCCAAGTGAATAATGCTTCGACTTGGCCATGTTTTCAGCATGCATCTCGATGGATGGCTTCTTGCTCTCTGGCTCGCGGCCCCATGCCCAGGTATTACGAAACCACACATGCGGCATGATGTGAAGCGGTGCAGGATCGGGGCCTCTGTTCCAAGCCGTAACGCGGAAGAGCATCTCTTCTGGATCATCCGTCTCTTTGGCAGTCTCAATGAAGATATCCCAATACCTGTTTTCTTCGAAGATCCCGGTGTCTATAATCTGGTATTCGTGATCCTCCTTCCCTCGCCGGGCATTCTCTTTCACGATGTCTTCGTACGGGAACTTCTTCTGCGGGTACTTGTACAGAAACTTCATGTACGAATGCTACAAAGGTTATTAGTTTGGAGGTCCGCCGACCTTGGGGGTGAGGAGGGTGGTGGGAAATCTTACCGTCTACCAAAACTGTCAGCAACTGCACAATATGGTGGAGGGAATTGCACTCACGGGTGTGTTGTCAACGTGGAAATGGGCCTCCTTGATACTTTCTCCATGGTTACCCTGGGGATTTGACAGCCCAAACAGCCTCTCTTTCAAAAAGTCGCTAGCACAAAGTCAGCGACCGAGGACCGTTGGCCGGATGCCGCCATTTGCAATCCCACTGACTCTTCCTCGTTCCAGAATGTAAAGGCGATGTTTTGGAGACCATGGGTATCGGATACACCAGCAATTCCATCCTCACCCCAGCGATAACACCGAGAACGGGCATGCTCGTGGGTGAAATCTTGCACATTCGGTCAGTTTTCTGCAATTCGGGAGTGCTCACCAACATGGATGGGGTGACTTACGGCTCCAAGCATCTCCATCAGGGCTGTAGTCCTCCCTTACTAGATTTAACGGATTAGAATCAGGTATATCCAGAAAGGGTGTTAGCCATTGCTGCTCACCGGTTGCCCATTGTCTCTCGGACACATAGGGACCCCACTTCTTCCAGTACTTCTCACGCTTTCTATCTTCCTTCAACCGCTTCTCCTCCTCGGTAAGGTACTCGTGGCCATCGAAGACAACCATTGCGCAGGCAAGATACCCAAAACGGACAAAGGCGGTTAAGGTCGGGAGGAGGGATGGTAGCTACTGGAGTGATATGGATTTGATACGAGTAAAAAGAGCTTCGAAAACGACCACAGAGGTAGGAACAGACGTTACTAAGCACCCAATGGTTTGGGCTGTGCTTTAGATTGTCGTTCCAAGTCGGAATTCGAGAGCGGTAAGCAGTCGCCGGAGAGCTTGTAGCTAGAGGTGCATGTGTGTGTGTGTGCACCAGATGATAAATCACAGCGCAGTAATTGTCCTGTGCGTGAGTTGTTGAGCCAGGTCGGCAAAGGGGGTTGGGGGCGCGGGGTGGTTTCCCAGCAGTGGGGGAGAGGTGTCGGTCACTCTCTACTTGGCAGGTACGAGCTTATCAGTCAAAGTGCCATGCAAAGGTCTCATGTTTGTGAGGTATTGCTAGGTAGTAGTCTGACAGTTGCCAAGGTCACTCCTTTGAAACGCTAAAATCAGAGCTTTTTCAGAACATGACGTCAACAGACCTAGCCTACAGTTTATTACGATCTAGCGGGGGGGGAACGAGTCGAGCTTTGCACCTTGCATTGCATATTCTAGGTCCGGGTTTCGAACGGGTGGCTGGGCTTGCTGGACTCTCCTGACTACAGTTGATCTCCAAAGTAATAGGCCATGGGCCATGGGGTGTCACAACCACACCATGGCGGTCCAAATGTCCCGTGTCTTGAGCCTCAATGATCTCAATGATTTGTTGCCATTTAATGCTGCCATACCACTCCCCGTAAACTTTTAGAAGTTGTTGATCAGACGATGGGAATAGACGGGCATATCCCACTATCAAAAGAAACGACTTGCATCTCTTAGACTAGGCCGCAGAATGGTAGTGCACCCTCTGTGCACAACTCTACTGCCAGAACCAGAATGAGATGCCATATAGGCCTAATTGCAAAGAAGGGGAGAACGCCAGTCGTCAATTGCTTATGAGGATATCTATCTTATATGCATTAACTCCCATATATCCATCTTAGGGTGCCGTAGCAGTAGTCGATGAGTGGTAACTCTATATCTCCTTCATCATCTCCAAATGTCGACATAGCAAAAGTATTGGACGTATGTCGCACTACCCTCTAGTTCGGTAGAGCATAGTCTATATTCCATCTTCCAGATCGCCAGGCCGTTCTATTTGGCGAACCACGGGAATTTCTTCTTCGCGGGCTCTGTTAGGCCGCCTGACGAGGTTTCAACCTGAATACTCCTCTGGTAGATGTCCTGTGACTTATGTTAGAGAGTTGAAACAATTTGCACAGTTTCCTTGTGGGCCGACTTACCTCATCATCGGTCGGCATGCGACAGTCCAAAATGAGTTGCCGCGCTGAGTCGTGCGTTGTGAGGTTCGGATATGCGCTCCCTTGGCTCTTCATGATAGGCAAGAGAACTTCCCCTAGCACCTCGAACTTCTTCCAGTTGATCCGGTCGCCCTGGGCACCAACAAATGTTCGGCTCCCTTCTTCGGCAGAGACCAGATCTCTTCGATGCAATGGGATATAGGGAATCCGGGGCAATGGCGAATTCTCCCATGCAAGTCGATATGCAAAATGACTCTTCTGAGTCCCCATCAGGATGACTAGCTTGGCGAAGGAACGCTGCACTTCGGGCCCGACCAGCGCCCAAGTTTGCGTCAATCTGTGGATTGCGGTGCCATTGATTCCCGCCAGAACGGCTGCCAAACCGTTGTAGTTATTCAACCGGCGTAGTTTCAATGCGATGTTCATAAACTTCTCCAACATCTGCGCCCTGTGCTTCGCCTTATCCCGCAGCAGGATCAAGTTTGCGACCCATTTCGCTACGTGGTTGAAGTGATGAATCATACGATTGACGTTCTTAAGACTCTTGCACTTTCCCCTTTGCTCTAGTGGCAGGCTAACGTGTCGAACGAAGTCTCGGATTCGAATCGACGAGAACATGACCCAGTCGATTCGGGTCATCTCGTCTGCAATGTCGTCGTCCGGTGTATCTATGAAGATGTGGTATCGGAATTTGTTCATCGGCAGAACATCCGTAGGCTCCATTGTCGCTGCCTCCCTCTCGTACTCTTCATATGAGTGGAACTGGAAGTAGCTTCCTACGCTGCTGCTTGGGGCAGCATTCGAGTAGTCCGAGCCGCCCGACGGTCCTCCGTCTAGAGACCTTTCGGAGTCGAGCTGTGAAGTATTCATACTGTTCGACATTTCCGATATTGACCGGCTCTTTTCTTTCAGCAGAACTTTGCTGGCAACTTTGTCTGCCATCTCATCCGATTTTGCCCACCCGGTGTCATCATCTTCTATTACATTGAACTCAAGATGCCGCCGTATGTGTTGGGCTGCAATCGAGAAGATCGGTTCTGTAGAGAGATGTCTGATGAGCTCTTCCAGATTCCGTCTGGTAGCAGGTCGCGCGAAATCTCCCGGATACAGCGATACCCACTTTGCGATAACCTCAATTAGTCCTAATGATGCGCCGGCCTTGGATAAGTGGTGGGTCGACTTGTCATCTCTCACTCGATCAAGGCGTGTTAATATTGCGGTAAACAGCTCGCCAGGTGCAGCAAACTTCCGATAAAGGCAGAGAAACACATCTGAGAAGTTGTTATCCGCTCTCGACATTTTGGGTGCAACCAGCCGATCCACCAGTTCGCTGAAAGACACGCCGGCTGCTTTGGTTGGCTTTTCGAAAAAGTTATCATCATTCCGTTGGAGAATGGGAATGTCATCAGAGTATCGGAACGACTCAGCATCGGACTCGTCCATGTCTAGGAACGAATCGTGAGGAGCACGATCTAGCCGGATACCTGGTGTGCGGAGCATGCTCGAGACGGTTTGTTGTGAGTCTTCGTCCGGCCCTTCTGCGCCAAAGGCTGATGACCCAGGCTGAGGACTGGTGGGGTAGCCAAGTCGCGGACTCCTCGAGGGTTGGCCACGGTAGTGATCCGGGATCGCAGGTAGCGGGAAGCCTCGAAGAAGAGACAAATCGGAGCTTGCACGGCTGTGCTTACTATGCTGACTTAGCGGCCGGGTATTCGAGGCATCCGGAGTCTCGAGATTCGTCGCTGACGCTGCACGTCGGCGGGACATCCCCGACTCAGCCGCATGTATGTCTGTTTTCTCTCAGCAACCGTCTCATCTCACATAGAAACATTGCATTACCTTTTCGATTTGCTACGGCTGCTCTCAATATTGTGCCCAGACAAGCTCGGGCTCTTTCTGGTACGTTTGAGGAAATATTGTACGTGGCAACGCATGACCTGAAGACGTCATGATTGGCCATACCTTGGGCATCGACCTGCCTGGCGCTCTCCGGGTTATCACATTTGCAAGCAACAAGAATTGCTGGGAGACCGGAGTTCGTAAGGGAGGCTGTTCAGTTAGATTGTTCCAACACGCTGCAAAGGGGTTGATAAGACTTTACCTAGTGTCTGTGGCAGTTCCAGGATGCTTTCCTTGTTCATAACATCGTAAAGAATCAGAGCTCCATCCACCCG
This sequence comes from Reticulascus tulasneorum, assembly GCA_001557505.1. NCBI lineage: Eukaryota > Fungi > Ascomycota > Sordariomycetes > Glomerellales > Reticulascaceae > Reticulascus > Reticulascus tulasneorum. Next base: position 2,659,696 of record LSAX01000003.1, on the reverse strand, counting down.
AGGAACGATATGGCCGTTGACTTGCTTGGGCCATTGAATTGGTTGGGCCGGGTTCATATCGAAGTACTCCAGATCAAGCTCGAGTAGGGTGACACCGTAAGTGTTGTTGTCCACAACCATGCGAACACTGGAGGCATTGGACATGGGCGGCCGAGTAAGACCAAGCACTCGCTGAACAAACGACGACTTTCCCACCCCAGTGGCCCCGATAACTGCTATATTGAGGCTCTCCATTGCTGTGGCGGCTTGGGGCTATGCGGGTTGTCAGCATTATTACATTGTCCCAGTCTCATCCAGCTACCCCGCAACAGCGGCACGGTGGGGGCATACCCTGAACGTTGAATGTCCGATTGTTAAAGATTCTCTTCGAGGAGGCGGCCAGCGCTGGGCAGAGACGTTGTCATCGCGGGGCTCAGTGGCCTCGGGAGTGGTGGGGAATGGATCGAACTCGTCCGCTTCGTCATCGGCGTGGTCGTCGAAGCGTTGGAAGAAGGGGTCATCGACGATTGACACGATGGAATCACGATCCGGAGGCTCAGCGAACGGAACCGACTTCTTTCGCTCGCGGGGAATGGCGTATTGCGAGTCGGACGCCTTCGAGGCCACAGGTGCGGAGCGATGGGCTGTGTCGCGGTCAACTTTGGTAGAGCTAGACTTGGACTTTGGCTGGATTCGGGAGCCTTCTGAACTCCTGTGAATGTGAGTCTGGCGGGCACTCTTGCGATTTGACGCCATGGCGGCAATGATGCCGACCAACGGCTTTCGAGCGAAATAAACGTACGAGGTGCAATTATAATTCAAGTATATCAAGAAGAAGCTTGGGCTTGTGGATACACTGACTAAGTCAGGATCGCCGGAGCCTCAAGCATCGCACTCCACGAACTCCCCCAATTCTTCAATCGACCCAGAGGGCTAGGGTACTTGGGGTCCTCTGCTCAGGAGGTCCACCTAGTTGCATTCGCCTGGGGTCTCTTGAGAGTTGATCGAAGTGTGGAAGGTAGGGCCGACGATGCTGCAGCAGCAATGGAGGTCTGCCCAACATTTGGGTTAGCCAAGGAGAAAGCCAAACAAAGGAAGGTGGACGGTCGCGCGCGCTGGATGCATGTGCCAGGTAGTTCAATAGGAGGGCTGGTGGGCACCATACTTTTCGCGAGTTGGGGACTCTGACGAGGCTTGTACCGGACCCCAGTTGGGGTTTCGTTGTCGTCGGGGTTATCGGCCACGGCGTTGCGGGCTTCTCAGCAACGATGGCAATTCAACACAAAGTCCATTTCAGAGTTGTAGTATGCTTCGTCTCCACCGCCTTTGTAAAGGAAAAGAAGCATTGAGGTCTTCGGCGAGAGGATGACAAGAAAGCGGAGAAGCACCAACGTACGTTCCATCGTCTCGTCCAACAAAGCGTCCAAGTAAAGCCTGGTACTGGGTACCTCTGCACTTCAACCGTCCAATCACATGGTCAAATGGGCTCATGGACATGCAACCCACGATTGCAGGCGCGCAGGATCACCCTCCAAGACACGGACCCTAACCATGAATGCTCAGCTCCATCCATCCATCCTAACTCGTTTGGAATAGCCCCTCCCTGCGAGTCTACCCCTCCATCAAATACCCGTGAATATGCAGTTGGCTCCAGAAGCCAGGAAAGTCGGTCTCTGGAGAAGAGAGCCTGGCTATCCAGCAACGCCGCATTGTCTAGGTGCGCATTGGGAAAACGGCGGATACCAGAACCCATAGCAAGCTCTCATGGTCTTCAGGCTGTCACTTGGAAGGCCGTCTCTTCTGCTACGCGCGAAACTTTGGTTCAATGAATTGAGCTACCCAGTGCCTACACGTGGGTGGAGATAGCCAATCGATTCCATGCTCCCCGCTGAGCAGCTAATGTACGTCCAACCGGAGTGTGAACTTTGCTTTTGCCTGTAGCAGAACTACTTTTCTCCACGTTGCGAGGTGTCCAGCATGTTCGGGAGCTATCTTCTTTGGCTGGAAAATGGCGTATCCGACCATCTCCTGTGACTAAGCAGCCCGTCGAGCTCAGAAACTGCAGGTACCTAAAGACGCTGGGGACACCAGACAACGTCCGCCAATGATTGAACCCGGAGGGAATCCGGGCTCTAGACGCCGTTGGGCATTTCCAATACACTAGCTGAGAAGATATCGTCCCTCAAGGGCTCATTGATATCATAAATCGGCTGGCTCTTCGGACGGGCATCAATGATCCGGAGCTCCCACTTTTGGGGGTTTGCGGGTTTGGGGGTCCGCTGGAGAACCTCAGACGGACTCGTTTGATGGAGCAGCTACCAAGCAATTTGTAATAAACCACCAATCACCCGTGGATCTATCTGCTAGTCTGTGGCTCTCTGAGCACCAACTTCGACCTATCCTTCCTCTAGCGTCGTGCTGCAAAAGGTAACTCGCTGCGAAAGATTCAGAGGGTGGTGGGACCTGCATTAAACTCAGGATAAGCTTCTATTAATCGCAAATCTTTCCCTTGCTTGGCCACTCCCTACCTTGCATCGTTAAACTTGATCTTATGAAAGCCAATGTGGAGGTGGTCCCATGTGTCAACCCTCAAATACCGCAGGGTATCAACGACTGCTGTGGTTGTCCACGCCACTCAAGCCTTGCAGGTATCAATTATCACAGATGCCAAGTGATAGGCACGCGATATGGAACGCCTTTCATCTGTGTGGAAATCACGAACCTGTAGCGATGGCTCGGCGTGGGCGGATGCTGTAGGATTTGGTGGGATGAGAACCAGCTCCAGCCATTATGACTCAACCCTGAGGCCACTGACCCAGGGATCCCATCTACGTATACATCTGCGTATTGTCGAGGGACGCAGTTTCAGGCGAACTATTGAGATCTACCAAACCAAACGGACAGCTGCAGAATCTTTTACATGGCAGGACAGCCCTGCAGAAGCCTCAAGTTTGGGATATTACGGCTGTTGGTGGCTTGAAACGGATCTTTAATCCCCAAGCCCCGTCTAACATCAGATTAGTTAGCTGTCTGCGTGGCTACGATCTATTGACGCTGTCTTTCCAAAGTTTTGAAGTCTTGCCTGAGACAAATATTCTTCACTCTGTGGGTGTTTCATTCGGTTCCTCAACCAGGGGTTGCCCCGTCATGGAACGAACTCCATGGCCCTGACTGGTTTAGCTGGGACGTAGTTGGAGCTGGAAGCGGTTAGAAACCCACGAGCAAGGCACGCAGATACGAAGTCCTCGAATCGCCGGACACATTGTGGTGTTGGAGCCGTTGGGCGCGCCATGGCAAATCGCCTGCGTGGTGGTACCACCAAGCTATGGCATTAGTTCGTGTAGGCTTCATTGTGGCGCTTTTTGGATACCACAAGCAGCTGCATTTGGCTGCTGTGCCAAGCTAATATATGGCGCAGGTTCACTCGGGAATACGATACGACCTGAATTTAGAGCAACATATTAATAAGTAAGGCGGGCGATAGCTCTGCGCCAAACATATCGGATTCACACCCACTACGGATGTGTAGGAGTGCCGGATCCTGCATGCATACCTACCTACTGTATGTATGCTTGTGAATGTTGCCGAGAACCAAGATACATGCGCTTGTTTATATGATCCGCAGAGTGCGAAGTACGCATGAATGAAGGTTTCCGGCATGAGAAACGAACACACATCTTGTCAATCAGCCGAAATGGATCGAATATCGTCGCCGGCTCGCTAGCACATTATGGACAAATGATTGGAAAGCGTCATACTCGCGTCGATTAACCCGAAGGCAGCCGGGGTTCAGAAGCCATAGCGGACCTTTTGGGGGGGAGCTACGCCTGAATCGCGTACGTGTAGTACGGACTACATCATCCTTTCGATGGAAGCCAGCCCTCAAGCCTCAATCTGCAGGTATGGCACAATGCAACAGTGACGCCAGCGGTGCCGGTGCGTTGCCGGCGGGAAAGGGCATGTGGCTCTTTTATGGTGCTCTGCGCACCGGGTAAACTCGACTCGGTCAACCGCCAAGAGACGCTGGTTTTGATTGTCTGATGTAGAGGGGTATTAGGAGGCCAGCGGATGGTGAGTACGGCTCGGCCAATCTTGGAACAAACACGTTTACAAAGGGCCCATCAGGACGACTCCGGGCAGAATGCAAAGAGAGAGGGACAAAAAGTGATGGAGGGAAAATTACGAGGGATACCTTGCACCGTGGTAGGCATGGGTCGTTGTTAGGGCGGTCGGGCCTGGAAATTCCACCGAAATAGGCCAGGACAGAGCCACCGACCGACCCAGGCACAGGCTCCTCCCGCAGGGTCCCACCTCCACAATATCCCAGTACGTCTGCAAGGGTACGAAGAAACGAGCGCCCCATGGAGACACCACCAGGTGCAACTCACGAGCCCTTCATGATCCTGGGAAGGGTGTCGTCAAATGGGAAAGTGGGTGCGTGGAGGCTATCCGAAAGCGGCAGATGATCGCTCCCAGTGCAACTGAATGACCAAGTAGGCTTTTTGTTTTTGTGCTTGTTCGGCGCATATTGCTACCATTTTACATAGCTGGCGAGTCCAGAGATTATTTCCATTTGGTTGTCCGGCACCCAGGTCGGGTCATCGAGCTTGCTCGCGTGCCGGATCCTTTCCCACCACCCCAACCCTAAGGTCGGTAGGCCAGGCCAACATGTGTGAAATATAGCCTATGGCACGTCTTCTTGTCGAGACACCTGTGACCTCTCTCCCTTGTCTTTCATATCCCTCATACACAACCGCCGTATGCCAGTCTCTGGGAGGACTCTGGTTTTAGTCATTCTCAAGTCCCCGCCATGACATTTCTTGTCGCATGATCAGAGTCTAGAGTTACATAGAACCGGCGCACACTCCTCCGCTTGCTCCCTTGACGCTTTTTCGGCATCATTACCCTCCTCAACAACTTCCAACACCTTCCTTCCTTCATGCCATCTTCCCACTGAATTCCGGTTGCCCTCATAGCTCAGTTTAACACACCCGAAGTCCACCGGCTCATTCTTTGGTTGCGGTACATGGCGCATATTTGTGCTTGTAATCCGATATGTTGTACAACATGAGTTATCCTCAAGGACAGAAGCAGGTGGCCAAGCCTGTCAAAGCGGCGACCAAAGTCAAGCAGCGATTGCCACCTCCCCTACCCTTTGACCCCGATGATCTATCCCGGCGGCTGTTTGTCGTGTTGGCCGAACAAAAGGTACATACAGAGAAGAAACGCAGGGCAAGATCGGAGGTAGAGAGGCACGACGGAAGAGCTGCGGCGGTCACCAAATCCACAGCAAAACCAGAGAATGGTAGAGTCTGGGCGAGTGGTTCTACAGCGCCATCCGGAGAGCCATCTGCTGCAAGACCGGTCAGAGAGAAATCACCCAACGTTGCTCCTGCCAAACAAACTCGGTCGAAGACGTCCACCATTGAACTGACGCAATCGAGACATGCCACTGACAAATCGCAACAACGAAGGCCATCAAAACGGGCAAACCCCGAAAACGAGGAATATCATCATGTTCCCCAGGTGGCAGCCGCCCAGTTCGCCCGTACTGCCACCGCAGATGCCATGGTTGAGCGGGGGCTGGTTCATAAGCTATCCAAGAGAGCACTCAAATTCCACCTAGGCGGCCTGAATGCGGACCGGTCTGTTGCTTCAACGAGTTCCAATAACGCGCCATCTCAGCACACGAAGGCGCTGAAGAAAGCTCAGAGTTATCGCGAAAGATTATACGAGCGAAACCAGTTTCAACGCACTCAGGTCCTCGAAACCGCTGCAGAAGAAGATGAGGAGCGGGAAGCCAAACAACAGCACAGACATACTTTCGAAGGCCAGTTCGGTATCCGAAAGCTCGAGAGCGAAGCCGGAAGAAGGATGAGCACTGGCGAGCTCCTGGTAAAACAGGACACAGGAGGCTCCATTGTGCCTGGGGCGCCGGTAGCCTATGGTTTTGAGCCGTCTGCTGCGGTTGACCCCGAGAAAATCCACGAGCATCGCGTAGATTGGACTCAGAGCGACGAATCCAACCAAAAGCCCAAGTCCAAAATGACACCATTGCTACGGAGAGCTGATTCGATTTGGGCATTAAGAGGCAGACTGGGTAGCTTTACTAAGCACGGACGAGATGAGAAGACAGCGTCATCTATTAACGAGGACACAACATCATCAACGGATACACCAAAATCTCCCAAAGCCGGATTCTTCGCACGCTTTAAAGTTAATCATTGAGCAACAGAGTTTGGATGGGATTGAACCTACCAAAGAGCCGAGTCATCCAGCGTTTACATCTTTATCATTGGCAGCCCCCGAGTTAACGGTACAAACATCAGCTGATAGCTCGAACCGGCCAGTGTGTGCAAGCAAAATTGACAGACAGCGACGCATGATGCGCTAGGTTCATTGGAAACGACGGTCTTCCTCATCGAGAAGACTCTTGATGAGTTTTGCATCGTCTCGAGCAGCTTTGTCCCGAAGCAAAGCTGCAGCATCACTCACTCCGTTGCCTCGGGAAATGAGGTGGACTATTAGTTCTGAATATTCTCGAATGCCTTCACCATCCTCGCCATGGGCTTTGCGTGCTTTACGCAGCGCTTCCTTCCCATTTCGAATTCCCATGTCATGGTTCCATGGCTCCTTCCTCGGGCGGCCACTACCAGATGCTTTCGACAAGAAGCTTTCCTTCAAAGACTTGCCCGAGGCCATGTCGGCTGGCGGCTCTGTGGCAGCGCTGATTGCTAGCAGCTGTCGTTGGAGGCGTGGGTATCTCTGAAACAGAAGCTTTAGCTGGTGCGAATCATCGAGGACCTCAAACGGGTGTCTGCTGTTGCGGGAAACCTCATGGTCATCTGCAGGATGAGCGACGGCCTCGGCGATGTTCTCGGACTTTGGAGGTGGCTCGGGATCTGGTGGATGGTTCTCTTTGTGAATCTTGTTGCACACAACAGAGCAGCTGGACTTAACGTTAGATCTAATGACCTATGTAATGACATGACGAAGTTAATGATAAGACATACAACGGCAAAGAACATCTAGTGCATTTGTATTTTCCAGGGTTCTCCTTGCATATGCCGCAAATCCGAGCCTTCGGTGCTTCTCGTGTCTCCGAGCTTCCATTTACCGTCATTCCCTCGGCCGATTCTGGAGCTGCGCCGACTTCAGCATCAGTAGAAGCATTGCGAGACTCGGTCGCTGTACCATCGCCACCGTCATTCATGGATACCGACTCCATGCCATGTCTCAATGACGACGCGATCGTATGTCTCGCGTTAGACAGGTCGTCGTTTGACGTTGGCATGGCACCAATCAAAACTTTGCGTCGAGGTTGGGAAGGAAGATGGTGCTGACTGCTGACATAAACTTTTCCAGTGGGAAAATGCTCGCCGCCCAGCGTCTCGGCTCGCTACAGGACCCCTACCTAAGAGAAAAAAAGTTTTTGGTGGAGCTTGTGGTGTCACTTCGGAAGTTGAACGGGCAGCTTAGCGGCGCTGGTGCGTCATACAGCAGAATTACTAATAGTCGCACTCTGAAAGGCAGCGGCGATTTCGGGACCTCCAAAGGCGGGACCACGATTAACATTATGGATTCACAACCTCAACCCTCTCCCACGTAAATCTCTACATCTCTGCCTATTCGATTTCACCAAAAGCATGGCTTCTCCTAGAGCATCGAGATTGGCCTTGGGCCTCCTTGTCCGGCCAGCAAGAGCTGCATCCCCGGTTCTTCGTCAAACTCGACAATTCACCAGCAAGTCCAGGTTACCGGCAGTCATGGCGGGCCTTAGGCCCAGTATACAACCGACACAACGACCATCGCCTCTCGCAGGGCTTGGAAGAGGGAACAGATCGATCTTCATTCAAACCGAGACCACTCCCAACCCGGATGCGCTCAAGTTTCTACCGAATCACCGAGTCCTCCCTCCGGACATGAACTTACCCTTCATCGAATACTTGAATCCCCGGTCAACGATCGCGCCACCATATCCATCTCCTCTAGCTGCCCAGTTGATGAACATTGATGGAGTGACGTCGGTTTTCTATGGGGCGGACTTTATCACCGTCACCAAAGCTGCGGACGCCAACTGGGCCCACGTCAGAGCGGAGATTTTTGCACTCATCACTGAGGCCATTACATCCGGACAGACAATAGTGAACATAATAGAGAAGAAGGATGGCGCGGATGGCCAAGAATCTGGGGAGGAGGACAGTCTCGCATACAATGAGAATGACAGCGAGGTCGTGGGAATGATCAAGGAACTATTGGAGACCAGAATACGGCCGGCAATCCAGGAAGACGGAGGCGATATCGAGTTCCGAGGCTTCGAAGATGGCAATGTCCTTCTGAAGTTGCGCGGTGCGTGCCGGACGTGTGATTCGAGCACTGTGACACTAAAGAACGGCATTGAAGGGATGTTGATGCATTACGTGAGTCGCACCCATAGTCGTGAGGTTGACTATACTGACCGATTCCCAGATTGAGGAAGTCAAGGGTGTGCACCAAGTTCTAGACCAGGAAGAGGAGATTGCGATCGAAGAGTTCGCCAAGTTTGAAGAGAAGTTGAAGGCACAGAAAGGTCCACAGCATGCTGCAGCAACTGCTGGATAGGGGGGGCTGGAATCAGTTGCTCCAGGCCATGATACGAGCCCGCGTGATATGAGCTATTGCGGGACATGGGGGCAACTATGTCTACTGTTATAATAGGAATTACTGAAGCGGGTCGGTTTGGACTTTAACGCTCTTCAAAATGAGACGACGCCTTGTTGCTTGTTTGGCAAGCACGTTAGTTCTTGTAGAAACATTTACGATACCCATGCACCAACAGCAAGCCCGGCTGTTCTCTGGGAAAGACCACCTTTCGGTCTTTAGAGCAGAATGTCTTGAATATCTCCAAACAGCTCAGGTTAGGACTTTGGTTTATCACGTGGAACGTAACAATTTAAGATGTTCCACTGATGGAGAGCCTGGTGGTCCGACCGGTATATGATTACCATGACTGTTCTAGTTCCACCGGTGAGCAATAATAGATTAAGACCAGGTAAAGATCGTCAATTCAAGGCTTGCATAGATTGCAGTGGAACTACGGCATGCAGGAGAGGATATCTCGCTGTGGTGGCAGAGATTAGAGGTCTGGGCTTGAAAGTTACCTCTCAGCAAGTCCACTTCATCCCTACACAATTAGGTATCTTGTTACCGACCAGAACCCGCCCCTGGAGCTGGAGCGCACAGTTCCCCGACCTCCAGGGCCTCTTCAGGTAAGGTAGGTCGGTTAGGGGGTACCCGCCGATCTCGTGCCGCAGTTCCCCATCTATGCACATACTGCTGCTTTCTGCCGCTACGGCGCCGACTTTGAACTGACTGACGGGGACATTGCTGTGCCGCAGCTCACCTGAAGCCAGGCACATCCATGCCTGCATACATATGAACCAAAGAAAGTCCTGGTTACCAGAACCAGTGAAATCATCGAAAGATGAGATCTGGTTCTAGGAAATTTAGGTACACATCCCTAGTGCGATACTGAATGGTGAGCCACAGTCGCCTCTGATGTCGCGCTCCCTTTCCACTGCAGGTCTAGCTAGCTTGGGGTTGCATCAAGAGTGAAACCCGGAGGCAACGTCGCGATCAACCATGGTTGCTTCTTCTTCGTAAACCGTTGCAGTGATCGCGACTTTAATTAACAGCGAGATGAGGAGAATCCGGGGTAAGGCCCCTGGCGGGGGTTTCTTTTTGTTTTGTTTTGCTTTGCCCATTAGAACGAGGCGGAAAGGAATTGGAGTGCCAGTCCGTCTTGATAGCGGGCGGGGGAATTCGACGATAAGACATGACTTTGAAATATAAGTCTCACTCCAGCCTTCCCAAGTTCTTCACTATCGCAGACGCCGCTGTAATTACATACTGGCATTTCGTCATCCTGCTATAATTGGTCAATGCGGGCAGATCCACGCAAACCGAAAGCTACCCATTTAGGCTGAGAGATGCAGACCGAACCTGGGGTACCGCAAGAGCTCCTAGGGGTTTTTCATCGATCGAGTTTCGGTGGGTGACCGAATTATGCAGAGTTGCTGCGCAATGAAACTCCCACCTCCCAACCCTCGCTTCGGTAAGCTCCTGTAGGTCAGTCTCTGAAGCTATATTATGCCGGATGATATGGAACAATGCTCGAGTAGGTGAGGATTCAACGGGAGCCTCGCAGCGGAAGACGCTAGTCAGATGGCGCGTGATGGTCTGCAGCAGCCGTTGGCTCCAGTCCTTACCCCTCTCAGCCTGGAACGCTGGGTGGGACGACCGTGGCCGACAGACCGTCCGTCCTCCTCTGAAGACACCCGCAGATGGACTTGCCTTAGTGCTTCTCCGTAGCCATCCATGATGCCACTGTCCCCGGCTCATGTGGCACTGGTACCAAAGACGTCTTTGTGGTCAGACTGGCGCGGACGGGTTCAGGGGTCGAGGAGCTGGAGATCGAGGTCACCTCGATCCAGACTTTTACCAGGTGTGTGAGAAGGGACGTTCGACCGCGCCGTCGCAGACATCCCCGCGGTAGCCAGTAAAACCGGCTCTTCAGCTCATCAGCTCCCCGGACTCTACAAACGTCAGATCCCAGTGATCTAGTTTGGTCCTTGACAGAAGCCTTGTCAAACATGGAACACACAGACGCAGATGGAGTGTAGGGTCCTATGCGGGGATGTGATGGAGCCTGTGCGCCCTCTCCAAACATTCCTGTTTCCCATGTTCCCAGCGTCCTCTCGGTTGGAACAAGGGGTGGTATGTGCGCCATATAGCCGTCTGCACAAAACCATGTTTGGCTACGATTTCATATGTTTCTCCCACTTGCCGTTGTCAGAAGAGGGATGGATGGTCGTACAATGCCTGCATTGCCATACTGTGACCCTCAGAGGGTGAATAGTTGGGGAAGGCAAAAGATCGCCGATGAGCGAATGGGCTGGGCCTTTCACAGCCGCACTTGGTCAGATGGCCCTCACTCGAGCATTACATTGCCTACCTACCTAGTAGGCTAGGCCTACCCTTTATACGCCATGATGCTAAAGGCAGGAATATGTAAGCATGTACGGACTTGAGCTTACGGAGCACGGGAAGGCGAGGCAGCGCCTGTCAAGCCACAGGAGGATTGACAACAAGGAGAAGGAAAGAAGATGGCAGGAGCAAGCACCCGTTGGAATAGGGATGCACCCATACGCACGCATCAGACGTATCACAGCAGCTCCTTACTGCATGTACAATACAGGGAGCCAATGCAGGGAGGAGTAACTAGAGAAGTGTGAAATCGGAGGAATTCCCATGCTAGTGCCCTGATCAAGGTGGGTTCCCAGGAGTTTGCTGCACTACCCACTTGTTCGGGAACCTTCCTGATCGCCACCTCCGGACAGAGGTGACAGAAGAGAGGGGGGAGAGGTTTCTACGTAGCTAGTCCATCTCGTCCAAGCCAAACTAGTGGCCAAGAGTCGGGGTCCCGTCGTTCGGTTTGGCCACGAACCACTGCTCTCGACAGGCGATGATGGGCGGCGGCGTGCGAATCTCGCTCCTGGCCCTAGTCCCATCTATCTCCCCATCGTGGCATGGCGTCGAAATGTGGTGAACAAAAGGAGAGAGTTTGGAGCCAAGCCCGCCCAGCTCCGCCAGTTGATTGGCAAATCAGATGCGGGACTCCACCCCCCTGGAAGGGGGGAGCTGGAGAGTGTGGGGATTGGGCACCTGGGACGGCAAATTTAGTGGGATGGGTGGATGGACTGCAGACGGAGGTGCTGCATAGTAAGGTAGGTGGGTAGGTAGTCTGAGTCTGGTCGACTCATCCACCACGAGCAACCTGAACCTACCTAGGTTTTGTATGTGCCCCTCTCTCCCCCCTCTCCCTCCCCCGCCTCCACCCCCTGTGAGGGCATCCTGGACAGCGCTGTACCGATGCGTGTGCAAGAACATGTCTGGCATAACAGAGGAGGTACATGCCTAGGTAATTATTATGTATGTACAAACTCGACCTCAGCTGTATATTGAACGACCATAGAGGCAGCGGCGGGTGGCTTAGGCTCTGTCACGATCCCCCCATGATATGTAGAACCTTGGGCCATGGCACACCCACACCACCACCACCAGCACCACCACCACATATTCATCCACCCATCCATCCACCCCATCCCCCATCCCATCCCATCCCATCTACCTTACCTTACAGAGCGACCAAAGGTATCCCCAAAGCGTCTGCCTCGTCCACCACACCCTCCACCATCTGATCTGGACCATTCAGGACCTCCATTCCCTCAGGGGGACGCACAGTGGCAGTACAAACTGGTCAGGGAGCACGGCAATCGGAGGACATCGTCTTGTTCACCTAAATTCTTTGCCTTACCCTTACAGCAGCACACTTGCCTGATTGCAACTGGTAAGGCTTCTTTCTGCTACCACCTTAGGCACTCTCCCCCTCCTCGTCCTCGTCCTCGTCCTCGTCCTCGTCCTCCACCACCTCCTCGTCCATCTCCTCTCGCTCTCCTCCTCTTCCGTCTCCTCCTGCTCCTCCTCCTCCTCCTCTTCCTGCTCCTCCTCCTCCTCCTCTCTTCTCCTATCCCATCTCCTCACCCCTTTATTCTTCTTCTTATTCCTTTCGTCTAGTTCCCTCTCCCTCCCCGATAGCAGCCACCTTCTCTGCTCCTCACTCTGCTCCTCTCCTCCTCGTGGGCCGAATTGTGGTCGCCAACTTGGCCTGTATGCTCGAGTCCCCACCAACCGATATTAGTCGACCAGGACGCCCAGCACTTTAAGCGCAAGTAACTCGGTAACATAACTAGTCGACTAATTACTGCATGTACTCCGCTGCTTTTAGCTTGCCACCTTACCGCACCCTGCACCCTGGCCCAGACCTTTTGCGCTACCCTACCTTACCTTATTACATGCCTACATACCTTACCGTACCTCTCCTCACACATCACTCGCTCAACTCAGTCGCTGCACCAGCCACTCCAACAAGCTAAGGGTCTCGTGTCGCAACGTCTTGTCTTTCTCCTCCCCCGCTTCCCAACTACAACCTCTCTTACCTCCCCAAAATTCGCATCATCCTGCTTCTCTCCTTTATTCACTCTTCAAAGACGGCACTCTGGTCCTCGTACTCTGCCGCCTAATCTCCTCGCAGACTTTTGCGATAACTGGAGTGCGCTCCAACAATGGGATACGCTTAGGTTCTTTGTCGCATCGCCCCCCCGCCTTCGAGGTTTAGACAGCTGCAAGAGGCGAATGGTGTTGCGCAACTGTCCCCATCCACGAAACGTTGAATATTTTCCTTTGGGCAGGTCAGGGTTAGACGAGCTGGTTTTAGACGATATCGTACGCCTCCGAACCTTTGTGTCGCGCCATAATTACACACCTTCTTCCATCCATTAATCTTCGATATCTGGATTTCACTGCAGCTACGCCTGACGTCCCTCGCCCCCCCAGACGACTGAGCCGTTGGTGGGAACTGCGGCGTTCTCTCTTCGGCATCCGACACTAATTCAACCTTCCTATTCCTCAGATCTAGAGAATCCCGTCTTTTTGATACCCTGTCGATAGATCTGCAATTCCTCTGCTCCTCTGGTATGTATGCTGTTCTCATTGCCACCTCTGCCAATCATGTATCTTGCGCCGCAAGGCTTGCCAGCGGGAAACCCTTGGGTCGTTCCACCCATGCGTTTTCCATGGATTTGAGAAAGAGATCATCTTCTGCCCTTGTGCTACCATACAAGCTTTACCCGGAGCATACATCTGCGCCAGTGCACCATCCCGGTGGCTGCAAGGACTAGCTTTGGCGCACAACTTTCAGTGCTCATGGAAATAATCTCCATGTACCCTCACGGTCATGTTTTCACAGAACATTTCCATAGGATGCAAAGAGGTTGGCCTTTGAGTGCCGAAGACTAGTGTGGACAGTTGCGTAAAGCTCCAGGCGCTTTCATTGCCAAAAAGTGCAGAATTACTCACAATCCACGTTCCCCTTATATCACAGCCTCGCCTTGGATTCGCAACCACACGTGTCTGCTCAGTCACGAGGCTAACATTCTATCCAGGGCCTTCTTGATTCACAGCAGTCTATAATTTCTCGACTTCCTTGTCTTCTCACAGTCACTTCGTCCTCTCTAGCCTGAGTTTGCCGTCCATACCTGCACCAAACTCCCAACCAAGCAAGCACCCGCAGCGGCACCCGCCTTCAAACTTTCTCCAAGTCCGTGACAGATAGCCTGATTGCCGTGTTGCCAGAAAGCAGCTCAGAGGCGCTGGGACGTATCTACTAATCACAGCTCTGCAGATGATGAGTTCTGGTACATTTAAACCTGGTCCGCCATCGAAGCCGGGCCAAGGCCCGTTCTCCTCCGTCGGTCCGAGCAACCAAGCGCTCCTCCTCGAAAAACTTAACCGCAGGTCAACTCCAGATTCTGAGGCACTTGCAAGTTCAGATGACGAGGGAGATTTGCACCGCCAGGATCCTCCCCAGCCAGCAGCTCATCCACCGAAACCTGTCCGCCGCGCCTCTTGGTTAAATGACACTTCCCAGCCAGTTGGGCAACCACGAAAAGGATCATTTGCCAGCAGCTCCATGTCTCCGACGACTTCTCATCCAAGCACTCCTTCGACGATGACTCCCTCCGCAGAAACCGGTGGCGGACCCTGGGGTTCCCACTCCGCGTCGTCTGCCCATATGGGGCGTGGTCCAGGTGCGGCTACGTTCCCATGGGCAACAGCCATCTGGAACGCCGAAAGAAAAGATCCACCGTCCCGTCTGAGCGAGGTGTTGCCATCTCCAACTTCCACAATGCCGCCAGGCTCGGCCGGCAGCTCCTTCTTCGATCCTGATGGCAGTCTATCTCAAACATCGCCTGCGCCAAGAGAACCTGGCCCCAACTCCCAGATTCCCTTCGCGATTCCGTTGCACCCGACACCGAAGACGTATCGTTCGCAATCGTACTCCGTTGGCCAGTTGGAGCCTGATCCCGCCACAGCCGCAATGAGCAATTCCACCATCTTAGGCCGTGGGCGTGCGCACCCCCATTCCGGACTGCAACATCGCCCATCACGACCCAGTATGCTGAGTGAGATGTCGAACGAGGGAGGGCTTCTCGGGAAGGTCAAAGAGGTTGAAGATGATGATGATGAGAGCACGACAGACTCTATGCAGGGTTCAATGCATCAGACGGCTGAAGCGAAGACGATTGAGATACTTGCGCGTGAGAATGCCATGCTTCGTCAGCAACAGTATCACAACGCTCGCATCCGCCCAAGAGCTTCGACTGGCGCCGCATATGGGTTTGGAAATGGATATACCCTCCGAGAGTCGGTCCCCGAAGAATCGGATTACGCCATCGACGAGATTGACGAGGGAAACGATGGAACCGATCCAGCTTCGAAGAGAGCCCTTGGCAGAAGGATGAGCGAGTTCAGTTCAGGACCATTCCGCTCCCCGTATGAGAACAGGAAGTTGGAAAATCTAAAGAAGGGCTATTGGCACAGCCAGCTTGGGTTTGGTGGTCCCGAAGGACAACAGAGCAGACGCCATTCATTTGCCGATGTCCCAACAAGACAAGCCTCAATCAGCTCGATCAGCGAAACTATTGCCGCACTTGAGCCCGGTATGAGTGAGGCACAACAAGCCCAAGAATACTCCATGGGTTACTCAGAGAACCCTAATTACCCAGTCAGCAACGCTGGTAAGGCTACTATTCTGTCCTCCTGCGCTGATGAGGCTAACGAACCCTTCCCAGCCTCATATTTCACTCCTGGCGGCGGGCTTTCGGCTCCTCAGCAAATGATGCAGTTCAATAACCCGTATCCCTCACCTTATGGCCTGCACACACCTTATGCTAACCGAGCGCCGTCACCCCACCGAAGCGTGTACGGTATGACACAACCGCGACACAACCAACTACTCCATATCGTTCTATTCAAATGTGCTAGAGCAGATGTTTTTTACATCCAAGAAGGAACAGGACTGACGGTGAAGCCTGGCGACCTAGTCATTGTGGAAGCCGACCGAGGCACGGATCTCGGTACAGTTGCTCGAGACAATGTCGATTGGCAAACTGCGAAGGACCTCAAGGAGCATTACGCCGAGGAACAGTATAAGTGGCTCATGATGTATTCGCAGAACGCTGCTGCGGCGCAGGATGGCACCGGAGCTGGTCTTATGGCGGCCGCAAGTGGCCTCCAAGGCAGCGCAGTTGGTGGAATGGGGCCTCCGAATCAGCATCATATGCAGGAACCGAATGCGGGCGAACTCAAGCCTAAGCTCATCAAGCGCCTAGCACAGAGCCACGAGATCCACGCCTTGCGGGACAAGGAGGGCAACGAGGCTAAAGCGAAGCGTGTTTGCATGCAGAAGGTGAAGGAGCATGGTCTGAACATGGAAATTCTTGACGCAGAGTTCCAGATGTAATTCACCCGATTCTGTGTCTTCGCTCATTTCACTGACTCTCTCCTAGGGACTGGAAGAAATTGACCTTTTACTACTTCGCGGATGCGTACATCAACTTCAACTCGCTCGTTACCGACCTTTTCAAGATCTACAAGACCAGAATCTGGATGTCAGCGATCAACCCAGCGTCGTTCGCGAGCCCGACCTTGGGCATACAAGCTCCTAGTGGAATTGGGCCGGGGGCTGTTGGCGTTGGCCGCGGTGGAGCCGGAGGCGGCGGTGGAGGTGGTGGTGGTGGAGGAGGTGGTGGTGGAGGTGTTGGAGCCGGAGGTAATACTGAACGACGACAGAACCAGGCACAACAGGAGCAGCAACCCGGAGGGTATGCCGCCCCCGGCCAATCTGGGCGTGGACTCCCAAGTCTGTTCAATCAACCTTTCGGGGGTGAAAGGTCCCCCGTCCCTGGATCTGCTTACGGTCAACCACCAAATTACCCCTACTCCCACATGGGCAACGCGGGCAACGTGGGCAATGTGGGTAATGTGGGCAATGTGGGCAATGTGGGCAACGCGCCAAGACCTGGCAATATGCCCTTTGTCCCGGGAGTAATGCCTTCTATGGATGGCTACCCCGGCGGATTTCCTCAGAGCAGCGATTATCAGGCAATGCGAAACCGTTTCCCGCCGGGGCAGCAGGGCGCCGGCTCCCGCGAACAGGGTATTTTACCCCAGAACGACTGGGTTGGAGCATTCCACGGGCTGTCCCTCAACAGTCGATAGCGTCTTCGTTGAATGATATGCCCCTGCATGGTCGTTGTGGATTCATTTACCTATTTCTCATACCCATTTGGCCAGCTGCCGCACTTCGCATCTGGAACGGAACACTATAGAATCATGATTACGTCTAAACGAGCACAACAAGGCACAAGGAAATCGACGGCATGGTCCCGGGAAATCGAGCCTTGGCCCGTCAAAGAAGGTCGCCGCGGATTTCATATGCTTTCCGGCGTTGGCCTGCCTCTTTACTTGCGATCAGGGGAAGAGCAAACCCCTTTTACTACACTTGAATTTTCAATCAAGACCATGATGGACTAACGTGTTGAACTATACACTCTTGAACTTGTTCTTTTTCTTTCCTTTTTCCGATTTCTTTTCTTCTCTCTTGCGCATTTGAAGAGACCTTGGTCCATGGTAACGGCCTGATTACTCACGACGATGAGTGGAACATGGAGAGGGTTTGGAGAAAGGCAATGCTTTCACCGCTACCAAAGGGAACCACCGTCATAGACAGAAGACTTCTTGCACGAGCATGGTGTAAAATTTGATATCAAAAAAGGGATTCATTTGGTTAAAGGGTTGGGTCGGATTCATGTATGACAAAGATTTTTCTGTTTGTCTTCCTTCGCGCGGCTTCAGCCAGAGAGAACTTGAAGGTTGCATTACTCGGAAATAGGGACTTTTAAGAACGGATAGTGAAAATTGAAGATGAGATTAATGACTGTACTTTCTGCTTATTGACCTAATCTCGAATTGATGCGAAGGCTGTAGCTCATCTCTGGAACGCTAGGTCTTCCTTCCCGCGGAAGGGGCATCTCTTCCAGTGCCTTCCTTACACTTCAAGTCCATGGAAGATCCATTGCGACCCGCTGCTTCCAACTTCAACCCACATCCATCTTCAATCCTCAAAAACGGTTCTCCTAAAGGTCATTTGGGCGTAACTGTGGTTGGTCTGCTCCTTTATCTTTCTGTTCAGCTACGTACTTGTTTCCTCGGAGTTTGAAATATGCCACCAAGGCGTTCGAAGAGAAAGGCCACTGGTTTATTTCCCCTAATATGACGGATGCATTTCACGTTCTAATCTAGTTAGATCTTTCGCAAGCTGACAGCAATGGCTCGTTCGGCGACCAGCTTACGCGAATCCCACGTCCTAAAGCGAAGACAAGTGCCAAGAGTATTCGCCAAAGCCGCCTTGAGGAGTATGATGAGAATGAGGGTCGGAGTGGAAGCCAGCGAGTGCTTCCTCCTAACTATACCGTGATTAGTGTCTGACGTGTGTACTTAGAAAGTTTCTGAAGCAGGCCTCAAAGGCGACACCACATAATAAAGCCCAGGCAACCTATCTGTCCCAGTTTGAGAAGAGTATGGCAAAGAAGAAGGAGCAAATGGAAGGATATCTTGCCAAACAGAAAGAATTGAGGCAAGTCTCCAATTAGATCTGTTAAGGAGAAGAATAACAGTTCCAAGTGCTCATATCAGTGAGGATCTCATCGAGACTCTCAAGACAGACCATCCTCGTATCGTTTATTCTCTGTCACCTTCCAACGCCAAAGCGCTTGGAAGGACAATAAACATCTCTAGTGAGAAGAGACCACCGTTGTACCAGAGCGGGTTGAACATTGTATTGATTTGCCGGAAAATTCTCAATGCATACGAAACGAGCAACCCATTGATGAGCAGCCACAAAATGGAACTGTCAACCATGCGATGGAAACAAGACTCCAAGGACGTGGCGGAAGTACTTCAATATGGGCTATCCTATGGAACAAACCTTGCAGGCGCCATGATCATGCCCACCTCGCAGGCAAAGTTTCCTACTGTTGACTATACCAAAGCCAAGGATACACAGAAGATGGCGGTGGAGATGTTCGAGACAACTCCAGGAGAATGGAATACAGAGACTTGGGGCATGACAGTGAAGTCGCAGATGAAAGCTTTGACTGGATTGACGGATCTTATAAGATTCTGTGAAGGGCGCTGAGAAGGTGATGGATTACAATGGATTTCGGGTGTCATGGCTTGCTTCCAACGGGAGAATTAAGCTAGATCTGGATTGGAGCTCTGGATCATCTTGCTTGGAGGAAGGAGGAATGAGAAATGGCAGCCTTCCAGGGAATACGATGGCCACAAATGAAATTTCATATTGCGGTCTAGATATATGAACAATTGCACATCAGCTCATTCCTCTGTCGTTGTCAACTTTATTGCCTCTATGGTCCGGTTTACTGGCAAATGTTCGGCGACGCGGGGTCTCACCTTTTACTCACCGAAGTGGGGTTGTCACAGTTGCCGCTAGCTTAATCAGGGCTAGTGGCTCGCTTATCCCACAAACCCTCCTCAATTTTTTCCAACACCGAACTATCCAATTCCTCGCCAAATTCCAACAGCAAACTCGCCCTCAAAAAGTTCCGGCAGCAGGAGTTGACCAACAAAAGCCGGTTTGTGTTCCTCCCTCAATACTCTCACTCTCTCAATCTCTCCAGGGAGCACTAGCTGACATTACCCCCAAATCTCCAGCAAAAATGGGCGCCCTCAAATATGTCGAAGAACTTCAGAAGAAGAAGCAGTCCGATGTGATGCGATTCCTTCTACGAGTCCGATGCTGGGAAGTACGTTGATAATGCCATTCAATTCATAAAGTGGGCAAATATTGCTCCTCTCGTCGTCCGTCGCACCCTTGTGCGGACGGTTCGGGAGGGCAATTTTTGTCTCTGCTATACACTCGTTGAACATTTGCTGAGAGTGCATCAATATAGCTCCGTCAATTGAATGTCATCCACCGGGCATCTCGCCCGTCCCGCCCTGACAAGGCTCGCCGTCTAGGTTACAAGGCCAAGCAGGGCTACGTGATCTACCGCGTCCGAGTCCGACGAGGAGGTCGCAAGAAGCCGGTCGCCAAGGGTGCCACTTTCGGTACGTTGCAGGAATCTGCCAGACAGATGTGGAAGGAGTCGATCAGGAACAGGTGCTAACCTACCCGGAATGCAGGCAAGCCCACCAACCAGGGAGTCAACCAGCTCAAGTACCAGCGATCCCTCAAGTCCACCGCCGAAGAGCGTGTTGGCCGCCGATGCGCCAATTTGCGCGTCCTCAACTCGTACTGGATCAACCAGGACTCGACCTACAAGTACTACGAGGTCATCCTCGTCGACCCCCAGCACAAGGCCATCCGAAAAGACCCACGCATCAACTGGATCGTCAACCCTGTCCACAAGCACCGAGAGTCTCGTGGCCTCACCGCCACCGGCAAGAAGTCGCGGGGTCTCAACAAGGGCCATCGCTACAACAAGACCAAGGCTGGACGCAGGAAGACCTGGAAGCGACACAACACTCTGTCGCTGTGGCGTTACAGATAGTCGTTACGCGGCTGAGGGCGGTAGGCTCAGTGGTTACTGGGCTGTGTGGCGGATCATGCTTTGGCATGTGGCATCATGCGTTTGGAGTGTTCGGGCTTGACCGTGAACTGATAGTTGCAAAAATGGCATCAGAATTCTACGGACCCACACCTCAAGGCCCCCGTTGTTATAAAACTCGCCGAAAGTCGTGTAAACGTGACACATTGTGTTCTTGACCCCATAGTAGTCTTCGGCTTCATGCCTCGTTACACTAGATATCTGCGTACTCCTTACCCCGTTAAATGGCCAAGCTCCATGTAACATGAACTTTGTCGTATGGCCTCCAAACTCGATTACGCTCATAGAAGCCTATGCACAGGGATGGCTCCATACACCTTACCCTAGAGACTGGTGCCACATGGCAGCAATGCTATCTCGCTGGCGTAAGACAATCGAATCCGACGACACGTCACGCATCCTACGTAGCCCCTTGTAGTTCCAACTTCCCCATGACCTTTCAATGGATTCCAGAAGAGTATCCCAACGTCTGCTTTCCGCCTGCGGCGGCCGTCCACGGTGGTAACTCCAGCATTACGGCTCTCTCAAGTACCAGGACATTGGCTTCGAGGCACAGTCTCTGAATAGCCTACGCCCTTCCGAGACCTGTGTACCTGAAAATCACTCAGCACAAGTCTCTGCGTATCAAGGCCATTTAGGACGTGGACTAAGGCACCATATATCAAGTGATGGGAAACTCGCTAATATTTGGACAAGCCCGCAAAAACTGTGCTATTCGAAGCAAAGGTTTGCAAAGCAGCGGCTAACTACAATGCTACTGAACCCCGTCGTTCTGTAGTGGCAGGCATCCTTCCGAGGATCAAAGAAGAGACAGAATTATTTCCAGAACTTTTCATTGAAGTCCTGACTAACTATGTAAGGGCAGCCAATACGAAGCGAGGCAACGTGCATGCAGCACAAAGCCAGGCCAAGGCTGCATAAGCTCAAACCCTTGAGTCGAAAGCAAACGACTCCGAATTTTAGTCCGCGAATGGTTGTCATACACACACACAATAAGTAAAATGGTCTTCTATCTGCCCGTCTGCAGCCTCGTCAAACCGAACCCCTTTCCTTTAACCCCCATTAAGATAGCCCGCAATGCCATCCTCTGTCCTCCAACCTTTGCCAAGTACAGTCCTCCCATTCTGCGGAAGCCTTGAGAGTCTTTGGTATATGCTGGTGTGAAGCACAAATTACGGGTGGCATGTCGGATGTGCCATCTATGCATGAGTAGTCGAGAATGAGGAACGAAAAAGACGCCATGGCCACAATGCGAAGAGAAGTACCGCCGATTATTGACCGCCGATGACCATAGGCATTGATTGCCTAAAGTCAATAGATCCAAGTTGTTGCAGGTCCGCCCATCTTACCCCTCAAGTGACTGCCCTAGATATTTGAGAAGCATCACGGGATCGAGGAAGAGGGCGGCCCAGTTCACAACAAGGAGACACACTAGGGAGACCGTGACTGCCGTAGCAGAGAGAAATGCTGTTTCGTTGCGTTTCATGTTTGAGGGTCATAAGTGGTATCTCATCGAAGTCCAAGAGATCGTCGTCATGAGTCTGATCCAATCATGTCAAAGTTCGGTAAATCCCCCCCAAGTAGAAGAAAAGAAAGAAACAGTGCTGAAGAGGAGAAAAGAAAGGAAATTCGTCTCTATGTCGATGCCCTGGGTTCATCCAAGTACACGTTTACAGGTCGATGAAGACTCTGGCCGGTCTATGACGGCTGCTGAGAACCGGAATGAAACCCCTCGAAGAAATGCCGGGGCATCCTCCCGTTCTCAATATCCATAGTGTACACACAAAGTAGCGCTGTGGATGTCGACGACGCTACTGTGTTGGACGGTTGAAGAGTTTTGGTGGGAGCGGTAGTTGATGTGTTTTTGGGGAAGTTTTGTTATTGTGTGACAGACAGTAAGGAAAAATCGTCAAGTCATGGCAGCGTCGTAACTGTGCTGTATCAAGTGGGACCGAGGAATCCAAGGCAAGATAAGGTAATTGCCGCTCATAGAAACCGATGGAGAACCCACGACGCATATCGTATCATCCAAGGGATTCGAATCTATGTAGTGGTAAAAGCGGTTTCACCTCTAAAGCCACTGAGGCTCTCCGCTGTCAGAAGGAGGAGGGCCACCGTTGAGGCGAGGCTGGCTGGTATAAGGTGGGTTGAATTGGTTCAGTCGCTGAGGCTGGGGCGCAGGAGGAGGCACTGTCAGAACAGCACTTGCGGGATAAGAAGCCTGGTTCGCCCGAGAGCCGATGCTATTGCCGTTGAGGCCGCCATTTAAACCGTTACCAAATGAACTTCCAGGAGAGAGTATAGAAGTGTTGTTGGACATGGCTCGGTTGTGTCCGGGGCGGAGAGGAATCTGGCCACCAGTACTGTCGGAAGGAGTAACCTGGCCACTCGAGCTAGCGCTCCCACGACTATCAAAAGCTTGGATCTTGGCTTGAATTCGCCGGCCATAGGGGGTGGATCGAATGGCAGGCAGGATCGGGCGGATCGACTCAACAAGGCGGTACTTGCCCTGAGGAGTAGCGTACTCAAGAGCGGTTTGAATGACGTAGTTGGCGAAAGAGTCGCGAAGAAGACGTTCCATCTCGCCAGGGCTCATGAGCTCATCGACAATCATGTCTCGGGAAGGTTCCTGAGAGCAGCGCAAGCACTTCTCGATGACATTCGAGCTGAACTTGTGACGAGACAGTTGACCAATGCGGTTGCGGAACATGGCGACAACCGGTTCGGTGAAGGCAGGCTCGTTTAGATCAATGATGTACTGGACAACATAGTTGCCGAAGGGATCCTGCACGAGGATTGGTGCGTGTTCAGTGATCTTTGCAATGAGCCAGACTTTCTGGTCACCGGAAGCGTGATCAATGCAGCGCTGAAGAACACAGCAGCCATGACGATGAGTGCCAACATCAATGCAGTTGTTGCCAACAGCATCGAAGATGAACTGGGCATCGAGAGCACTCAGCTTGTTAAGGCACTTTTGAATCACGTGGTTGCCATTCAGATCTTGAATGAGTTCCACCACTCGGTATCGAAGAGCGTCGATGATCATCTGGATCTGGGTGGGAGTGGTGACAAACTCGATCATCTTCTGCAGGGCACGGGTACCATGCTGGTTCAAAGCAATGCGGACCATGTCCTGAGCAGCGTTCTGAATCAGAGTAGTGCGCTCTTCGTCATTGCAATACTCAAGAAGCTTTTGGCACAAATAATTACCAAATGGATCTGTCATTAGCTCGATGACGTGTTGGTTCGTCTCAAGCCAAATCATGTGAACCTGTTCAGGCACGCGATCCTCAAGCTTTTTCTGGAGGTAGCGGCAGCCATGCTGATCCTTGCAAAGGTCATAGATCTGGCCACCTACAGCCTCAAGTGGAAGGTTGTTATATCGGGACATGGCTGGAAACCCACGTCAGCACGCGCATTCTGCCAAACAGAATAAAGGGATTAGTAGCTTACCCTCATTATCAAGTTGCCGACGATGTTGGATGACACGTGCCTGGCTATCGCGAGGCTGAGGGGTTTGGCCGTACAGTGCACCGTACCCGGTGTAGTTCTGAGCAGGGTACATGGAACCGCCTCCAGAACCATTCAGGCCACCGTTCAAGCCACCGTTCAGACCACCGTTGAGACCACCATTCAACCCACCATTCAGGTTCATGTTGTTCATGCTCATTGCCAGAAGTGGAACACCAAAGGCGCCAGTGGTTGATGGACCATTGGATGCAGGGGGACCGTAGTTGGAACCATAGTAGCCGCCGCCGTAGGTACTGGCAGTTGCAGAAGTGGTGCTGCTTGGAGTAGTAGCCCCGCCAGCCGAGCTGTGAGGAGGCTGGGCAGTAGGGCCAGGACCAAACGGAGCTGCATTGGCTTGAAGAGCAGACTGAATGGAATGGTAGGATCCGGCTTGGTCACGACCACCAGCCATGATGTTGTCATTGGAAAGCTCGCGGCTATGACGGTTAGGCATAGCGCCGGCTGGGATGCGGCCGAGACTCGCGTTGTGATTGTGGAAATGCTGTTGGGCATGATTGTTGGGATTGGAGGAGAGCATGGAAGCACCAGACGGGTTCTTAACAGTCGGCACGTCGTTGGCAGAGAAGGAGCTCTGCAGCTTAGGAGGCGTTGCCATGATGTGATTTCCAGGAGGTGAGACCATAGATCCAGGGACCTCGGACGGGGTTTCTGAGAAATACTTCATGTCGAGGGAGTGACGAATCGAAGAAGGTCGAGCACCGATGTTGGTGACGTCTCCGGTAGGAGCAGATCCGTTGAGCTGAGACGTGTTGATGGTAGACAGACTCTGTAGGGTAGGATTAATGTTAGAATGGTTCCAATTTGGACAGATAATGCCTTAGGAGCAGGCGATGAGGGCGATGCAAGATCAAGGGGAGCAGAAGATGCAGAAAGCTGGCCAAGAAGACAAACGTCTATGCCACCAAACAAAAAAAGTTCGAAGACAAGAAGAAGAAGGCACGGGGCAGAGTTTGTGAGTAGCTAGGAAAAGCGTGCACGTGACAGGATGCGTATGATGTGAAGAAAGGAGAGGGTGCTTTTCTGAGAGAATTGTGGTGGTGGGATGCGTCGGACAGAAAGGGGAAAGGAAGGTCCCATCAAGTGAGTGTTGTGGTAAAAGTGAACCCCAAATCTTGGGATGCACCTTTGAATCACAACAAGCACCCGTCGGTCCATCACCCATGCGGACTAATCATTCACAAAATAGCGAAGCAAGTACGTACCATTTGATCATCCCGACGAACCAAGGTAGGGAAGTTGTCATCGGCGTTGCCCTGGCCGTACTTCGGTTCTCCCGCGTTGTCGTCCTCTCCGAATAGAAATCGAGTGGTGTTAGCTTGGTCCAGGTCATATAGACCTGTTCGCGATCGAGTGACAGGCATCGAGTATCGATTATAACTGTAAGGGGAGGAACCAGGTTCCGTCAAGTCAGCCATATGAACCGTAGGTTATGATCAGCTGAGTGGACAAGGCTGCGCGGCTATCTTAGTAGGAAGTAATGAAAGAAGCAAGCAACAGAGCTCGAGATATAAGATTGAGTCCTAAGATATGACCAAGTAATCGAGGATGTCACGGGGCGGCAGGTGAATCTTCAAGATCGGGTTGCAGGATTAGATGTCTAGTGATATGCAGATGTGCAACAAGAGAAGTGAAAAGGGTATTGAAAAAGGAAAGTGCTGCTTTTAAGCAGACTTATAGGGTATGAGGCAGGGGCTCAATAGCAAGACCGGGACAATAGGGCGTTGCTATGAATGATAGATAGGAGTATTGTAGAGTGCTGAGTAGGGAAATGGTTGGGTTGATTCGGACTGAAAGGGGGGTGATTGCCTAACTAGAGAACCCAGACGTGATCTTATGACCCCGTCAAGTGCTCATGCGATGGCAGTGCAAAATAGGTGAGATTGATTGAGGGTAGTGAATGGCATGGCCTTAGCTTGAGGGAAACTCCCACGGAAGTAGTTTAGTAGAAGGCTCCCCAAGCTGAAGCCAGTTCCGTGAATGCGCCGACCTCTGCCCGAAAGGATGGATGGGAACGAAAGCAGAGCGATCGAGGAAGGTAGTACTGATACCAAATGGATATCGGAAAGAAACCGAGGGTAAAGGGGAAGAATGCCAATCCCTGATATCTTCTATCAGATTTCAGAGGCCACACGAGTACAAATATGTCATGGCATTGAGGCAGGCGGGATCGTGGCGGCTTCAATTCAGCAACGAAGCTAAGGGAGGTGTGCTCTTCGACTTTTGGATGGCTCTGAGCACGTCTCCCTCATAGCTCATTCCTTTATGAAGAACACCAAGACCAAGCTAGACAGATGCATTCGCATAAAGAACTCACATGATCACGCAGCTTTGTCCAGCATCACAAGAGGGTGGGGGGTTTGATCAAGTACTCACGCATTCGTTGCCCGATGGCTGGTTGGATCTTGTCGGACAGCTTCCTCCTTCTCATCTTCATCACTGTTCCTCCGAGATCCAGGCACTGAGCGGGATGGTAGTTGGTCGTCGAAGGCAAACCGGGACTGGACGATGCCAGACTGTGGCGAAGCAAGTTGCGATCCCGACCGGCCAGGACGGTTGAATAAGCCCGGCGGCGAGGTCAAGCTCGAAGTCGAGTATCGATTGGGGCGGGAGAACATGCTGGGGAATCCCGACGAGGTCTCATGATACTCGGGTGGAGTGGTGGGCTCCGACTGGTGACCCTGGCGAGAAAGATCATCCTGCATTTTTGCGAGTTCAAGCTCCTCTCGCCGTTGCGCATGCTCCAGCTTCTGCATTTCAAGCTCAAAGCGCCGTCTCTGCTCCCGCAGCCTTTCATATTCCAACTTCTTTTTCTCTATCTGCGGCCAGTGTCAGTGTTATCGGCCTTCAACAAGCCCTACTTGTGGACAATCAGCGCCCCAGTGGGCCTTGAGCTGCCACCACAAGCCTGGGGCAGCTGGTATCGGGATTCAACGTACCAATTGAACCTTGTGCAATGTCTAAGATAGCGTCCAGTCAGCCCGCGTTCCAGCATACAAGGGGGGGAATGGGGAGTGGATGCCGGCTGCGTGCTGGTTGACAGCAAGGCGGATGAAGATTGCGACGTACCGTATAATCTGACCCCGGCTCAGGGCCTCGCTGCTGCTGCTGTTGCTGCTGCTGCTGGGTTGTAATGGAAGACAATGTTGGTACACGCCCCGAGTCCGTGGTGAATCGGCGAGGCAAGGTGGCTCGTAAGTCGTGAGTAGGAGCCGGTTGGGGGAGCCGAGTGCCATTCCTCGGGGGTGAAACAAGCGTATTCATCGTCGACTCGTTTCGAGGCGACTGTTGGGATCGAAAGCGCATCTCGTCCATTTTTGCTACAACACTCGTACACGCCGCAATTGGCTAAAATCCGCTATCGTTTCTAAATTATTGCCTGGCATTGGAAGAGGGCAAAGGTCAGCGGGGAACGGTCTGGCAGAGACACATGAGTCGAGAGAAGAGAAGGGGGACGTCGAGGCGGGCGGGGTGGTGGTTGTTCAGGTTATCCCCCAAAGTCTGTCTGCCCGTCCGTCTGTCTGTGGGCGGCTGGCCTTGGAAGAGAGAATATAGGTCGCTAGCTATGACCAGCAGCAAGAAGAGTCGGTGTCGTCGTGTGGTCTCCGGCCCCTTGCCTCCGTCCGGACCGAAGCAAGTGGTATCGTGTTTTGCTGCTCTTCTTTTTTTTTCTTCTTCTTCTGGTTCTTTCTTTCTTCTGCCGGCGCCACTGGTGCTCACCGCAGACCTCCGCCGTCATCTCTCGTGTGGCGGGCTCGCATGGTCTGACAGAATTTGGGGGATCAAAAAGGGGGGGCGACTTTGGCACCACCACGACGCAACAAGGAAAAGGAAACGGGCATTCGTAAACTCACCTTTTTCCTTGTACAAGCGGAGATAGTTTCACACGTCGCGCCCTGGAGAGCCAGGAGCGACAGGCTGGGGGAGGATGCTTCAAAATACAAGACACAGGAGTGTACACAAAAAAGAAACGTGGGGAGGTCGAGGAGGGAGGAGGGAGGTAGTATTGTATCTTTTCCCGAGGGTGGATTGGATGGACAGGCAGGATATGGATAGGATGGTTGAGGCAGAGAGAGGTCCAAGAGATCCATACCCCATACCCCTGTGGGATATGGTCCCCTGGTCCCTTCAAAGGCAACCCACCAATCGAGCGCTTTTGGCGGTGGGGACTGTAAAAAAACGGCAGTGGCTGTAGGTACGCAATACCTAATTATCACAGCTAGGGCGGTACTAAATAAGGTACCTATTATGTGGACATGTAGGTGGAAGTACGAAGTACCTTAGAGTAAGGTAGTGTACAATAGATTTGGGGGAGGAGGGGAGCGGAGGATGGGGGGGTGCAGGGCCTACGCAATGACTACGGAATAGCTAGACACATCCTGGACTGGGCTGGACTGGGCTGGGAACATCCAAGATGGGATTGGGGGCCCCCCTAGGTTCAAACAACGGGCAGTCTGTCTGTATTCGTACATCCGTCTATCTCTCTGCACTAATAAAGCAGGCCGTCGACGTAAACCAGGGCTAGAAGCACAAAGAACACCGACTAACACCCACCTGTCAGTAAATTCGAAAGTGCAGTCAGTGTGCAATATCTAGGGTAGGTATGAATGTCTCTATGTACATACCAAAGTGCTCCCGGAGGGGTTGGTTGGCGCACTACCCACGCAGCAAAAGCAATCACAATAACGTCCGACCCTAGCTAACCCAGATCTGGTCAAGTATTGGATTCCATCATCCCGCTGTCCAGGGGCTCTCTTTTTTCCGCTTTCTCTCTCTCTCTCTCTGTCTTGCTCTCTCTGTGTGTGTCTCTTTCGTCAAATTGGTCTTGCGAGCTTGCCCTATGGGAGGCAACATCCTCACACTTGACCGCCAGACATCTAAGATCTCCCCCCACCCTGATACGTTTCTTTTGAGACCCAGACCTTTTAACGTCCTGCCTCTGCCCTAATGCTTGGACATTTGAATTGCCAGAGTTAGGGCTTTGTTATCCATGAGAAATGCCGTCTTTGTGATTCGCCGTCCCTCTGCAAAGTGACCATGGGGCTTGCATAGCATCGGCGGTGTAGACAACCTAGCAGGAGCACAATATGCGATGGAGAGCCGATACACGGCGCGCATCCCGGGAGTTGAGTTAGCAACCCAGTCTAAGAATTGCTTCCATTCCCCAGACCCAGCCTTTGAGAAACGCAGCTATGAGCCTGGCCCCAGGCTCTTCAGGTGCCCTGACAAGGGAATGGTACGCATGACTATTGTTATTCTCGATCTGATATGATAAGGGATCGCGGCTTCATAGCGTACCGTACACGATTCTGGTCGATTGTGTCGGGAAGCGGAAGAAGGGATATCGAGCCCGTGCCCATCGACGATCCCCCCCCTTTCTGATCCCTCCACCCAAATGAATGAGAGAGGCGAGAGGCGAGACTTGTGGCTACTCGGCCCTCAGCGTCAATGGCTACAACATGTATGGGCCAGGACTGTTTCGCTTTGCTAGCGAGTTGCCCCCGACCCAATGACAATCCATACCGGTGACAGACAACGAGAGGGGCTATAATTGGCGTGCTTGACTCCCGCACGTCCACCTCTCTCAACCGCCTGTCAAGGACCTCCTCACACTACCCGCTCCATATGCCACTGAGGACTGCACAGACTTGCATTTCGTGATTTAGAGCCCACCAAGAGCCAGCCCTGGTTGGCTGCTTTTGCGGCCGGTCGATGCATGCTGCCAGCCTGGAATTGGGATTCTCGATCTGGGGCTTTCAAGGGACCTCTCTGCATTTACCCGGTGCTAACTGACAGACATCGGCCGTCGCCCGCACTGACGGGGTTGTCCGATCATCAAACATGGCAGTTGCTGTCTCGCGGTTCAAGATGAGGAAAATCGACGTCTCTCTGACATCACGGGAATTGTCATTTTTTATCTGTTTGATCATGCAGAAGCGCTCGAGAAGGAAGCCCATAGCCTGTTTGTGGTGCCTCTACACGTACAATGGATGAACCCTATGAACGGGGTTTCTAAGCTAAACGGCCGACGAAGGTCAGGATTTTCCTAGTTCGAGGGTCCACTCCATTTCGGTGCGTGTGCTAATAAGTTCTTCGCGAGTCAAGGATCAATGCGGTTGGGTTGAGAATGAAGTTGGGTAGCGCGCTAGACATGCGTAAAAGATTCTTAGAGGAAGGCTGGCAATAATTATATCAAGAAATCGGAATCCAGGGGTTCGCTGGGTTGGTTGGTTAGACAGGGTACGGTGCAGTAGTCGTACTCGCAGCGGAACGCATGCAAAGCCTCCACTCCCAGGATGCGAAATGGCCGAAGACAAGGTAGGTAGGTCTCACTTTGTTCGGCGTAGCTTCGCAGCCTCACATCCTCAGCGGAAGATTATGGTTGTTTAGAAACATGTATGATCTACCCAGCGATCGAGACTTCTGGGGTATGGCGGGTCACCGCTCTTCCCCTTTCCATGGGGCTGGCTACGGACTTTGGGTATGACTCGCATCACTGAACTCTGAGTGCTTCTCGGGCTTCTTCCGACAGCCAGCAGAAGTTGTACCGATTCACCGTACGAAGTACGAGGAGGGCGGCAAGAGAAAGCGCGCTGTCGGAGAATTTTCTGAAAGTGATTTGTTGAGTGGCAACCACTCGAGCTGTCCATTCGCTCAGAGCGACGCTTCACCGACTTTTTAGGCCCGCATCAAATGGACGCTTCCACACTAAGGTAGCAGAAGCGTGGGTGTAAGTGGGGATTGCAAGTCAGATATCCGTCCTGCCCTTGTTCATTTGCAGGGAGTGATCTGACGAGCATAAGGGCTTGCTCTAAAATGTCAAAATGCTTGCCATCAAGCGTTTGGTTCGGTTTGGTCTTCAGTTTTGTTAGTACTACGTAGTAGGATGCTTGACTCGAAGATTCACTTTCCGCACTAGCTGGTCCGCTGCCGCTACCATGCTACCACATGACGACGTTTCACGAACCATGCGTGTCAAGTCCCTGAAGGTTTCTTGGGTGACAACTCAATCAAACAAAGAAAAGAAAAAAGCCTAGGTTTTAGGTCTGGTAATTCGCACGCTGCTCGGGGTGCACGATGCCCTCGCGTTCAGTCCCTGCTCGTGACCTTTTCTCAAATGCAAAGTTGGTTTCTGATCCAGAAGCCCTACTGTTATCGAGGAAAATGAGGCGCCAAGCCAGCCGTCTGTGCTGGTACCCAGCTGCAACGGGGGTCACTTCCGGTTTCCCAGTCTCATGGGCATCGAGTTTTCTGTCAGGCTAACATACTTGCCTATCCCTTGGTTACCAACGGCCCTATGGGGGGAATGGGGGCGGCCGGCTCTGGGGCGAATTTGCGCGTTGGACTGTGTATCAGCTAATGCACAAAAAGGGAACGGTTACCAGAAAATGCAATGGTCCAGGATGTGATGAACATTGGCTTTGCCACAATATTCGACTTGCCAACGCAGCATGCAGCCGCTGCATCACGTCTCCTGCAGCTCCTGCGGGGAAGCTGAAGGTGTGACGACAGACCTAAAAACTGGTTCTACGTAGTGGAAGGGCTAAGTCTGTTGAAGAGCCAGCACTGCTCCATCGGGCAGCTCTACCTCATGCGCTGGATATTCCGAAACATGCTTACGCCTTGCTCTTATAAGTGTAGCGGCAACTGCAAGAAGTGAAAGTTTATATTTTGGGAAAAGTCGAAAACGGGTTTGCAATCGAGAAGCGCAGCTGGAAGGATGGAGGGGTAGTAGAAGCATGAGGGGCAAAGGAAATTGCGGACTGCAGTTCTTTGCTTATCGATATCTCTGTCCTCGAGTTTTCAAGGCACATCTCCAACCACTGGTAGAATGTCTTTGACAAATACAGATGTAGTGCGGCGAAATAATTTTGCGAATCGGACCGTTTGTGATTACCGATCAGGCAGGCCATGCTTCCCAGGTTCGAATTTGCTGGGATACTCACGCTTGCGTAGTGTTGTCGTCTCTAATGGTTGAATTATATTCCACCAGAAGAGAGATGAAGTCTTCCAGCAACCCGTTATCTTATCTGCACGTGCCCTTCAGGAGATAAATGTACATATGAAAGGCACATAGCGCTCCGTCCGTACACAGAGCATCTGGAATGGATGGGGAGCAGCCGACAGCTGGCTGCAGCTGGAATGGCGGGGCCTTGATTTTTTTTCTTTGCTGTTGCGAATCTCGCCGTAACTAAGCAAGGTCGGTTACGAGTGACTCGGTCTCATCTCAAAAGCTCCGAGAAGCTCCAGAAAGATAGTTCACCTCCAAGACACTTCTCATTGGTACAGGCTCATCATGCTTGATCGAACATCTCGGTGACAGAAAATATGCCGTTGATAGACGATGGCTTCGAGGCCCTTCTGGAGCCCTTCTACAATGGCAAAAAACTCACTGACCCCATCTCGACTAAAGAAGACAAATTCCAGCTCCTACCTGCCTTCCTCAAGGTGAAGGGCCTAGTCAAGCAGCATATTGACTCCTATAACTTCTTTGTCGACCATGAGATCAAGGAGATTGTCCGGACCAACCGGACCATCAAAAGTGAGGTTGAGGATACGTTTTGGCTCGAGTATGCAGCCCGTCTTAGCCAGGTCACGAATATATACACTGACTACACTTTCCAGGTTCACTGATATCAGGGTTGATACGCCGAGTCGGGTTGACTTCAACGATATCAGAGCACACAGTGAGGTCACTCCCATGGAGTGTCGACTGCGGGACATGACCTATGGAGCCCCAATCTACGTGGATATTGCCTACATCCGCGACAAGAAGAAGATCGTGCGGAAGAATGTCCCCCTTGGACGCATGCCGATTATGCTACGAAGCAAGAAATGCCGACTCCATGGAGCAACGAATGCGGAGATGGAGCTCATGAACGAGTGCCCCTTGGATCCTGGTGGATACTTCATCATCAACGGCACCGAAAAGGTTATTCTTATCCAGGAACAGCTTAGCAAGAACCGAGTCATTGTTGAGGCCGATGAGAAGAACAACATCATCTCTGCCTCCGTGACTAGTTCTACCCACGAGAGAAAGTCCAAAACTTATGTGACGCTCAAGAAGGACCGCATCATCCTCACCCACAACGTGTTGATGGAGGGCATCCCCATCGTCATTATCCTTAAAGCCCTAGGGGGGCTTGCCGACTACGAAATCATGCAGTTGGTTGCTGGAGACGATGGAAAATATCAAGATGACTTCATTGTTAACTTCGACGAGGCTACTAAAGCTGGGGTCTTCACCCAGCACCAAGCCCTCGATTACATTGGCACGCGGGTCAAGATGGGCTCCAGAAACAGGGCTCACGCTGGTCCACTGCTGCGGCGAAACAGCGTAGAAGAAGCGCTGGACGCGCTGGCAAACATCATCATTGCGCATGTTCCCATTGAAGGCCTAGACTTCTATCCAAAGGCGATTTATATTGCGTTTATGACTCGGCGGGTTCTCATGGCACAAAGCGATCCGAAACTAGTTGATGACCGTGACTTTGTCGGAAACAAAAGACTGGAGCTTGCAGGCCAGCTACTCACCGTTCTCTTTGAAGACTTGTTCAAGAAGTTCATGAGCGACGTCAAGAATACTATTGACAAGTTTCTCAAAAAGGGCAATAGAGCTGTACCACTTGATGCTGTCAATATGATTAGCAATCATGCAAATAATATCGGCCAGGGCATCAACAGAGCTATTCAGACTGGAAATTGGAGCGTCAAACGTTTCAACATGAATCGAGCTGGTGTCACTCACGTTCTGAGTCGTCTGAGCTACATCAGTGCTTTGGGCATGATGACTAGGATTAGCAGTCAGTTCGAAAAGACTCGCAAAGTCAGCGGCCCAAGAGCACTTCAACCGTCGCAATGGGGTATGCTTTGCCCGTCCGACACACCAGAAGGCGAAGCTTGTGGTCTGGTTAAAAATCTAGCACTAATGACACACATCACCACGAATGTTGAAGAAGAACCCGTCAAACGGTGGATCTTTACTCTAGATGCTGGCGTCGAACCTATTCGGAATTTTTCGGGCTCGGAAATGCATCGAGAAGGGTCCTACGTTATTCATGTTAACGGTACCCCTTTTGCCTTGACCAGATACCCCAAGCGGTTTGCCACCAAGTTCAGGACCATGAGGCGCCGAGGTTGGATATCACCATTCGTGAGCATCAACATCAATAATCATTTTAGCGCCGTTCATATTGCCACGGATGAAGGACGGATCTGTCGACCATATATAATTGTGAAGAACGGAAATCCCAAGATCAAGGCAGACCACTTGCGACTCCTTCAACTAGGGAAGGCAACCTTCGACGATTTCTTGACGCATGGAATCGTTGAGTACCTGGACGTGAACGAAGAGAACGACGCACTGGTCGCGTTGTACGAAAAGGATGTGACACAAAGCACAACACATATGGAGATCGAACCCTTCACGATTCTTGGTGCTGTTGCTGGCCTGATCCCGTTTCCGCACCACAACCAGTCTCCTCGAAACACTTACCAGTGTGCTATGGGTAAGCAAGCTATCGGCGCAATCGCCTACAACCAATTCAACCGCATTGATACATTGCTGTACACCCTCGTTTATCCGCAGCGGCCAATGGTGATAACGAAGACGATAGAGTTAGTTCATTATGACAAGCTCCCGGCTGGACAGAACGCTACGGTGGTGGTCATGTCGTTCTCTGGTTACGATATTGAAGACGCCTTGGTACTGAACAAGGCATCCTGTGATCGGGGTTTCGGACGATGTCAAGTGTTCCGAAAATACACAGCAGAAATGCAAAAGTACCCCAATGGGCGGCGAGAGCGGATTGGCGATCCCCTTGATGAAGGGGAGGGCGCAGACAGGCGCCGCAGCACGAAGCACGAAGCTCTAGACGACGACGGGCTAGCCATTGTCGGGTACAAGGTTAACGCTGGCGAGGTGATGATCAAGAAAGAGTCACCCGTCGATTCCACGACCACAGGCATTGGGTTGGATCGCGGCCCAAGCGAATATCGCGACTGCTCCATAACCTACCGGACTCCTGATCCCAGTTACATCGACAAGGTCATGATCTCCTATACGGAAAAAGAAACCATGGTTGTCAAGGTTCAGACCAGGCAGACTCGCCGACCAGAGTTGGGCGATAAGTTTTCATCACGCCATGGACAGAAGGGTGTTGTGGGTATCATCGTAGACCAAGAGGACATGCCTTTCTCTGACACTGGGCTGGTGCCCGATATCATCATGAATCCTCATGGTTTTCCATCTCGAATGACGGTGGGCAAGCTGCTAGAGTGCCTGACCGGTAAAGCAGCAGTTCTGGACGGGCGAAAGGACTACGGATATGGCGACGCGTTCCGATCCCATCCTGTTGAACAAATGAGTCA
Organism: Reticulascus tulasneorum; assembly: GCA_001557505.1. Classification (NCBI taxonomy): domain Eukaryota; kingdom Fungi; phylum Ascomycota; class Sordariomycetes; order Glomerellales; family Reticulascaceae; genus Reticulascus; species Reticulascus tulasneorum. Next base: position 2,624,249 of record LSAX01000003.1, on the reverse strand, counting down.
AGCGCTGGTAGACCACGGCTTTTCTTGGGAGGGCAAGGACTATTTCACCTCTGGTATCACAGGAGAACCACTGGAGGCATACATCTTTAACGGACCAATTTACTACCAGCGACTGAAGCACATGGTGCAGGACAAGATGCACTCCCGATCCCGTGGGCCAACGGCAATTCTCACACGACAACCAACTGAGGGTCGATCCCGAGACGGTGGTCTGCGTCTGGGAGAAATGGAACGTGATTGTCTGATCGCATACGGAGCTTCTCAACTGCTGCTGGAGCGACTGATGATTAGCTCGGACGGAGTAGAGATCGATATATGTCAGCAGTGCGGTCTCTTCGGGTACAAGGGCTACTGCCATACTTGCAAGAGCACGAGAGAGGTTACCAAGATGACGATGCCGTACGCAGCGAAGCTTCTTGTGCAAGAGCTCATCAGCATGAACGTTGGTGTCCGGCTGAAGCTGGAGGACGAGTTTCCGCACCCGCGATAGACATGCACCCACTTGCTTGTGTGATGTGTATTGTACCTATGTACTTAGTAGCAACTGCTTGGTAAATACTTGGTGACAGATTGTTAAATGGAACCAAATACTTTCTCAATTCCTGAAGCAATCGCCTGCGGCACCAGACTGCGCGGGTGTAATATTGGCATGATGCCGGTTGTGAGAACGTTGGAAGCCGCCCGCTTGCCCATCAGAGAGGTCAATTGCATTGCGGGGGGGCTCTCGTTCAGCGCCATGCATGCCGTCTCGGCAGCCTGCGGAATCTACATGGGTTTTTGGCGGAGGTAATCTGTGCCAGCGGCACTGCGGGACAAAAATTAAAACCTTAACTGACATCATTTCGGACCATCTCATCTCTGCCAACTGGGCAACGAAAGCCTCTCGGAACCCAAGCTCTCCAATGAACTTGGCAGCCAGAAACCGCTATTAATGACAACTTATTTGGATCAATGGCCACATTGCGGCTCGCAGCCAGCTCTGGCTGTCGGAATGGACCGCCACTGAGGCACTTGCGGTCGTTTGCTTCCGTCAGCTCCGCGAGCCGAGCACAACCGCTTCCCATGGCAGCGAAGGTGCCTTTGCCTCCTCTGGATCTCGTGCGTGAGCCGCCAAAGCAGGGACCTGCCCCGGGGAAGTACTTCAATCCGTCGAATACGCATCTAGAGTCTGGAAAGACAACGTCGGGGACGCCGCAGGACGAGAACAAGGTCAATCTTGGGAAGAGTAGGAGGAAGCTGTGTGCCGCATACCAGAGCTACGTGCTAACTCTTTGGCAGCTTTGCGAATACTACAAGAACGTCTCCCCACATTGCTGCAGTCGCCATTGCCGCAGGATATCCTCGCGCCCAATATCTCACTACACCTGTTCCCCTCGACACACCCTCATCTCCCAACCGTTTCCGGCCGCGTAGCCTACAACGCAGCACTCTGGACCTCGCCCATAGCGTGGAATCGCTTCCCGATAGTGGGCAACGTCAAGCTCTCGATCCTTTCAGAGCGCATGACGAAAGAGCCCCTGTCTTTCGCCCCGCACCGGTCCGGCGCGATAGCAGAGCAACTCGTGGTGCGATGGTGTGCGAGAGGCAAAGGGAAGGAAGAAAGCAGCGCTGGCTCGGGGTCGGAAACGGGGGAAGAGAGCAAGAACTTCACGGGGATTTTCATCTTCCAGTTCGACAGCGGCGGGAGGGTTTTGAGCCATACGATCGAGCATGTGCAGGAGAGCGGCGACTGGGAGCAGGGGGTCGGCGCCAAGGTTGTGGGCCTGACGGACTGGCTGCTAGGAGGCATAAGAGGCAGAAATGATACCCCTTGTCCGGCGTTTGACAGCATCGGTGGCAAAAAGTAGAACGAATGATAGATCCGGGCGGGCAGGGCCGATCTCTTCTTCCAGCGTGTTTGGGATACGGCGTTTTTGTTTCTTTTTGGCAATGCGGCGAGGCTGCCTGGCCAACTGGATCGACGCAGATCTGTCGGGGAAAGCATCACTCCTCTATGTGTACATATATCTCTGTAAATTATAACGATACAAAACATGATGAAGAACTCTCACTCCCCCACTACTGGCTTGCCACAAACTCTGCCAGCCCGTCCTCCGTCACCAGCAGGATCTGCTTGTCCGCCAGGCTCGAGCTCGTCACCGTCGTGCCCAGAACCCACCCGTTCCATATCTTCTGCATGATGTTCTCCGTGCTCAGCAGCTGGCTCCCCCGCATCGCCTCCTCGTCCTCGGGGGTGACGGCCAGCAGCAGCCGCCTGACGGATTTGAAGCGGTCAATAATGTGCCACAGGCAGCCGAAGATCTGATCGCTCTCCTGGGCGGGATAGTGCAGCTCCGCGAAAGCGCACGCCACGTGGCGCACGCGCCGCGTGTCGTCCTTGCGCAGGAAGTACACCATGGGCGAGTTGAAGCCGTAGCTGTCGTAGGCCTCCAGCTCGCCGACGAGGTACAGCGCATCCAGGGCGAAGTTGAACCAGACCTGCGCCGGGCGGGCGATGGGCGTGTCGGAGAGCAGGGCCGAGATTTTCCACGAGAAGGTCAGCTCGTAGTGCGCGAGGCCGAGGGCGCGCGCTTCGCGGTTGATCTGCAGCAGCACCGGCACGGCCGGGGCATTGGAGCGCAGGAGGAACTGCGCTCGCCGCTCCGGGAGGCGGGCGTCTCGCTCGAAGCAGCAGGCTGTGACGACCCGGGGCTGGATGAGGTGCTCCCAGATCTTGAGGCGGATTTCTGGCGGGAAGTCTGCGAATTGCGGGAACGTGCTGTGCGTGGCCATAGACTGGGCTTTGCTGCAGTCTAGACCATCGCTGAAGATGGAGAATTCAACCCAGAACTTGGAGTTGTTGTATTTGTCTGGTTGAGGTTGAGGAGCTTCATCGTCGGTGGCGACAAGGTCCTCCGTCATCTCTCAGGGTGCTATATACAACTAATAGAAATAATTCTCAGTAATGCGAGCATGTAACAGATCGAGTATACTACAAACCGCAGACTCAAGTCTGATGTCTGGCACAAAAGCTGAAGAGTGAGACTGGTAGAGTTTATGACGAGTTCAGCTAACATATTGGCATCTGTAGCTGGACGGACACCTTGTCTCACCCCAGGGCGAATCACATGGCCCCAGACTTTCCTGTTTCGGTTTAAAACATTCAGGCTCAAATATGGGACTGAGGAATGGGTGGCGACACCTCGCAGGTGAAATCTTGATTTGAGAAGGCTGCGAGAATCATCATAAATCCAGGTTTCGTTAATTGAGCCAACTTTTGTAGTGAGGAAAGGGAAGAAAAAAAGTGCCAGTGTTAATTGCGGCATGTAATTGGATCTGCGCAAAACCTCAGGGGTCTATCACTGTGGTGCTGAACCTCCTCCTGCTATGTCTGACTAGGTGTAATCTGCAACGAAAAAAAAGCAAACATGATGTGGGTATATATGTCTAAATTACATAAGAAGCGGCATCTTTGGCCTTCTACAAATACCAACTAAATCACGGTTCGCCTATAATACACCTTTCAACGCCCGTTCTCCCAGTGGCCTTTCAATTGTCATATATCCAAAAACATATGCGATCGGTGTGATATAGGATTTAGTGTTGGGTGAGGATTGGTGATATGACAAGCCGCCGCAGGCTGCATCTACAGCGACGAAGGTTTGTTGTATATGAAAATTGTGTGTTCGGGAGACGTAGAGGAGTACCGGCTGCAAGAGCAGGGTACTATGGAAGAATGCTTGCTCGATAGCCTCTTGTTGCGTTCTAACCCTCAGGAGTTGTCCTTTTGAACAGGAACTCCGGTTCGGCTCTCCCGGTGATGCGGAAATGTATTCATCTCCAAACCCTGCTCCGTTCTGGTCGTATTCTCAGCATTCGCTCTGACTGCCTTACTCTGCCCTCGAACGAGAGCCAAGAGATAGACGCCTGAATATATGGTGTTTTCCTTTTCGTCCTCGCCTTCGGTCTCTTTCGCAATGAACACATTGCCGAGGAACGCGGCCGCTATTATGCACTGGCGCATACTTGTTAGCTTTTGGTGTTTCCCACGGGACGATATGTCAACATATTACTTACAAGGAGCATAAAGGGGCAGAGAGCAACGTAAGCCCATACAATGCCCATCTGGCAACATAATTAGCAGGAGATGGGAAACCAGTTTCTTTAGAACTTACTTTGGCATCCTGTGTTACCTGCGCAAGCGTGTCTGGTGGGAGGTTGGATAGGTTCGAAAAGTCCCTGTCGGATGACGAGCTGCTGATACCGGCGGCGTTGTTGAAGACGGTTGTCATGACAGTCAACCCAACCGTACCTCCAAAGGGAAGGGACACGGCCATGAGAGAAATGACTGCCGAGATGCGATCAGGGAAGTAGCCAATTCCATGGAGAGGAACTACGATCGCAAATTTAGGACCGGCAAACGTGATCTTCAGGGGAGAACCTACCAGGCATGAATCGCATACCAGTGCCGACGCCAGTAAGTGCCATCATCCCATAAATGGTGGGCTTGTGTTCATCCCACAGGGCCCATGCTAGCACTCCCACGCCAACTGCCTCAATGATGGACCCGAGCATTATCGGAGGCCAAGTCTGACGAGGGTTCTGGTTGCAGAGATAGGATGAAAGGACGACTCCAACTTCCCGGTTGTTAGTATCTATCATAGAAGCTCTCCAAGACTGACTAACCTCCAAGACCAGGAGTGTAGTATAACAGCTGAACACCGGCCTTGCTTGCAGGATATTGCTATGATCCAATGTTAGATATGCAGTTCATCAGTGCACCGTGTTCGTGATCTTACCAGCACAATCGTAAAGTACAAATTGCAGAAGTAGAGTACCTTTTAAGCATCAGCAAGTCGATCTGATAGTTTCCAGTCTCGGTATTGTGCTTACGGAGTACATGGCCATGCCAGTGGCGAAAGACGTGTAAAAAAGGATGCCCATATCGCGATTGGCAATGAGCTCCCACGGGATCATAGCCTTTTGCGACGAGAATTTCCTAGCAAGCAAGTTCCCAGGGGCCATTTGGTACTCCCACCACATGAAAGCTGCGGTGAGGATGATTCCAAGAATGAGAGATACGAGCACAGCGGGACTGTTCCAGTCGTACGTGTCACCAGCCCACGTGAAAGCCAGTATGATCAGGCCAAAGCCAAACAAGAACAATAACTGGCCTCCCACGTCGATGGTCATAAGGCGTCTCTTGAAAGTGGTTCTCCGGCCAGTCTCCGCCGTTTCGTCAAGTTCCGGAATAGGCTGCGGGCCGAGGAGCTCCTTTCTGACAAACAAGAAGACAACTATGATAGCTGCGACGCCGATCGGCAGGTTGATTCCAAAGCACCATCTCCAGTTCGTGTTGGTCAGGTAGCCTATTGCTGGTCAGTAACATTGTATATATGACAGATGCTACAGGGCAGTCCAGGCCCGTAGGCCCGCTTTCTGGACAGCTATTTTGCTCACCTCCAACCACGGGTCCTATTCCGTAACAAATGCCGCCGACGAAGGCAAACAAAGACCAATTCTTCCCGTTCTCCCTCAAGGATACCTTATCAGCAATGACAACCCGAACAATAACACTAAGGCCGGCACAGCCTAGGCCTTGGAAACCACGTCCAAGCAGAAGCAGCGGGAAGGCATCTGTAGGCGCGCCAGTACAAATTGCGCTTCCGACCAGCATCAGGACCATGGATGCTTGTATAGCAGAATGTCGACCGAAGATATCGGCGAGTTGACCCCAGAAAGGAATAAAAGCTGCGGCCGTAAGGTTGAAGGCTGATATTATCCAGTTGAGCTGCCCAACTTGACCTATCTAACTTATTAGGTAGGTAATTCTGTAGCTAGCTCTGAGATGGCCTTACCGAAATCGGTCGCAATCCAGGGCACAGCACTGGCAATGCTGCTCGGGATGATGGGTTAGAATGGTTGATATGGGGACGAGGTGTTGATACGTACATCGTGACATCGAGAGCCTGGAGGGCATAGGGAAGGAACATGCCGAGAATGATGGTCCATCTGTACTTGCGCTGAGCTCTATGTTCGTTCTCGCAGGAGAGGCATCGCTCGGTGCTGGGTCCTGCTCGGTGCTTGCATGATAGCACCGGCTTGGATGTCAAGATTGGCGTGTTCGTCGAAGTAGAATCCGGCACAGACACCGGTCTCGGTGTAGGTTCTGACTGTGGCGTCGGATTCTCAGCGCTAGAGGTAATATAACGGTAGAGCTTCTTAGTCAAGTATATGACCACCATGATTGCGAAGGATGTGTAGCAGCGTCGAGGGAAAGATGGAAGAAATGCTAGTTAGAGAAGAATACTCGGGAGCTGTGAGTTGTGTGCTCAGAAAAGACTGTTATCATCCCTGGGGCTAATACTTATTATATAAAGCTGCTTCACGGAGACATAACGAGATAGGATTTACGAAGGCAGATAAAGACGGGTCGGCAGACCCGCAGCCATCTAAAGGTTTGGCGATGTATAAGTGGAAGGTGGGCCTGGGGTACCCATACGTACAAGACGCGAGCACTTGCAGGGAAAGAAAAAGCTATGAATGATCCCCGGGATAGGAGATGTACCCACCCTTGCCTCACAGCCTGATCAGCTTAGGGGAGATTTCACACAATGACAATCATAGTCCGAAGGAGAAGCCCAGTACGGAGGTGCCGCCGTAGGTGGTCAAATCAAGGAGCATGGCGCAATGCCTCGCATCAATCAAGGACGATGGATAGGACACAAAAGCGGGTTCCAATAGGACTAAGAAGCAGTGACCTTCGACAACAGAGGTGATTGTATTGGGCTTACATGTCGCATAGACTTGCTGTAGTCACATCGTGTGTCGATGTAAAAGCTTACCTATATGAAGAAAGCAGGTCTGATTAACGTTGGCTGTGCTTAAGCGAATGCGAGTGGGGCTCGTGCCTGTAAGAACTGGGCGGTTTCAGTGGCTCCTGTAGTGGCTTTCACAGGACTGCAGGCATTATAGGACATTGACTAATGTTAATGCGGGCAATCCCATCGAATCCCTCCGGCATGCCAATTGCGCGGTCGAACGACGTCTCGAATGGATGTCCCAAAACGGAAATCCATTCGACACCCCTACGTAAGGCTGAATTCTTTGACATCTCGAAATTTCCGGATCTCTAGCGCGCACCCGAATTCTAAAGATGCCATCTATACTGACTGCGAGCAGTGGGCAGAGGAGGCCTCCGCCGGATTCTTGCAGTGGTTACGCATCATCGTTCGTCATGGCACTGCCGTCCACCCAATAGTTAGATGCGTCAAGCCAGCTAACTGACGACAGCAGTCGAGGACTCTTAGTCGTCTTATCAGCCCTCGAGAGACTGCCATGGGACCCCGAGGCTCGTTAGACTACCTAGACTCCTCGAGATTACAGACATTTACTGTGATTGGCCTGCAGGTGCTAACTTGATAGGCCTCCCTCACTCCCACCAGACTCCCGGTAGTGCCTGCCGAAGGTTGCATCATTCGCTTTGAAGTATATATATTGACGGCCCCGGTCCGAACTCCTGAGCAGTACCAAGAGCTTCGATCCTGAGATCTGAAGCAGCCTCATGCGATTCCGGTGCAACGGCCAGGTGTGCCACACTCGGCCGTAGAGTCGTCTGTCGTACGTCTCGCTGTTCTTTCGCTATCGGCATCCCTTCGAATGTACTTCACGTAAACGGGGAGTTCAAGGAAGATATTTCGATTTACCTGGGCTGTCACAAACAGTGCTGGTTGCATGTTACTGGTTCAGCGATACAATTGACACCAATGGTAACTATCACGACCTGGCTACACTGGTAATGCTGGATTCTAAACTGCCTAGGGAGCCCAATGTAAATAAATGCATTGGCGTAGCTCTTCGACAACTGCCCGGGGACGCGCCCAACTGACAGCACTTGGCACATCTTCAAATGGAATGACGGCTCCAAACAGGCGGGGAATTTTACCCCGCGCCAAGGCATCAATCACATGCGCTGCTGCAAGCCAGATAACTTACTACGTATTCCTACCTTTACATATTACCTATTCTGGGGACACGGGGCACTGAAGAGCCAGGGCCTGTCCGGGGCTGCATCTTTAGGGTAACTTGGCTTCTATTTAGTTAGAGGTCTGTACTAAGACTAACCTGGAGTAGACTGCCTGCCTGGTCTAGGCATGATGTCAGCCCGGCAAACTGGGAACCAGCCAGAAAGAGCTGAGTACTACTACCTTACTACTTGATGTAAGAATACCCCCAAATCCCGTACAACCCGGTACAACGGGCGGTTTTGCCCTGTCGTCCTTTGGCCCGAGAAATGCCAACCCAAATAGCTGGATGGAAACCCGGCCCATGCGTCGCTTCACGGCTGCTATTCCTATCGACGTTCCCGACCATCACCGAACGCCACCGGTTCGAAAAAAGTGCTCCGAGGTCTTGAGAGAAAGGAATAGGAATAGCTGCCTTGCCAACTCGCCTGATCCCCCATGTATCAAATAGTCAGGCCATCATTCAAGTCTATGGATTATTTATATAGCATGGCTTGGTTCCCAAGGCAGTTGCCTCGTGTCCCCATGACCACCGCCACAGCCTGGGCTAGCAGCATCATCTGAACAACTCTGCTATATACATGCCAAGTGTTGCGCGTGCCACGAAAAGGGCTGGGATTGACAAACATAACCTCTCACCTCGCCTACCTCAGGACTGTGGGGTGTCGGCGCTATCCTGCGCTGGATCATCGCCATCCTCTCGAAACGACCTGCTGCAACGAATGCCACCTGCTCTTGAAACACCCATTCGACCACCACGACTCCACCCCAAGGGTCCCAAGAAGGAAGAGCGTTGCCGTTGCCGTTGACGTTCCCATTCATTCTACCTAGGGAATCACTTCCTTCATGAGGTCCCCAGCATCCTGACCACATGTCAGCGGCCGGGAAGACGTGCATTTCGTTCCCCATTTGTTCCCCATTTGTTCCCCACAAAGCCACTGGACCAAGACCCAGTCCCCCCCCCCCAACTTTCTCCAACAAACTAGGTTAATTCCTATTTACAACGGACGTCAACACCTGATCTTTCGGTTCAAATTACTCGCAACTCTCCTCCCTTGAAGCCATACCCAAAGAAATTCCCTGCCTGCGAACTGCACAGGGTTCTCCAGGAAAACGGCTTCCGATCCTTTGCCCAATCTCCCGTGTTCCCATCTTTGTCCAGCAGTCCCGTCTCGAGGCCTGCTTGGCTCGACAATACGTACCGATTAGAGTGGAGCCATTTCAGGTCGCATCTGTTCGGTTGCCAGACATCCAACCACAGCGAACCATTTGCCACATCCTCGACATCCTGTCGCCCGAAAGGCACAGAATCCCCTCGGCCATCTGCCCAGCGACGCTCCGTGGGGTTCCTGTGGGTCTGAATTCGTCCAGAAGCATCGATCGCATCAGATTAGACGGGTTCAAGCTCTCCCCAAGCGCCTGATAACGGTGTCCCTCTGTTCTTGGGGCTGGTGACGACGTCGACACCCGGTAAGTGAGCTCCGCCCTCCATTTGGCTTGTTCTCGTGTCACTTGCGCTCATGACCAAAGACAGTAATTTTTGAACAACATAAACTTCCGCCTAGCCGCCATCAGCGATCGAGGCCGTTTCCTCGGTAAAGTCTCCGACGAGCTCACGTTTCGGGCCAACTGGTACCGCCAGGTAGTGGCCTGTTATTTCTGATCTGGTACGTGTTGCTGTGCATTTCATTTTCCTGATACCTTTATCCAGAAAGTCTCGGCAGATTACCACACTACTGCACCCAAATTGTCCACCTCACGTCGGGCCTGCGGAGGACTTTCAAACGCTCTCGACCTTGCCCTTGTGCCATCCAGTCCAATCAAGCCGCCCCCATTGTCCTACACTACTACTGGAAAGCCCAGCTCTTGTTCCACATGTCAAAGGCGCCTCGATAGTTCAGGACGCAACTTACAAACCCAACACCCGGTCTGGTGCGGGGACCCACTTGACTTGTGTCTCGCTCTTATATCTCACCTGCGCCGTCTGCCTCTCCCTCTCATGCTCCTTGGCCCTCTACCTGTATTTCACATACCAAGTGCTATAATACCCAGCCCTCAAAGCTTCGCGTCCCCTTTGTGTCCTGCCATACTCCACCCTGTAGTCATTGCTTGTCAAAGCACATCAAATGTGATGCCACCTTACTGCTTGCAAGACTGCCACTACTTCTACCGCACGGCTCTGCGCGGCTTGAGCATCAGCACCAGCGTCTCTCCTCTTTACGCTTGATAGGTAGCCTCTAGCTGACAGTATGCCCACCCAAGTTCGCATCTTTACTTTGCCGAGGTCTCTTGACGAGACTCTAGCGCAACCCGACAGCACTTCGTCTGTCCCTCGCTCCGTTCCCGAGCAGCCAGACTGTTGGAGGAACGTCGAACAGCCGACGTCCAGGAGCAAACCCACGACTCCAATGGCCGTATACCAGGAGAAGCCGAATCAAGGTGGCATAACCTACGCCGCCCAGGATAAGCTTCCGATATTACCTGTCCCCGAGTTGGATGCTACCTGTCAAAGGTATCTCGATGCCTTGCGACCTCTGCAATCTGCAAGGGAGCATGGAGAGACCAAGCACGCCGTGCACGAGTTTCTCCAGCGTGATGGTCCGGAGCTCCAGGAAAAGCTCAAGAAGTATGCTGTTGGCAAGACCAGCTACATCGAGCAGTTCTGTGAGTAGCGCCTACCGCGACTTCAGCTCTCCATCGCTAACACTAGTCAGGGTACGATTCGTATCTTAACTTTGATAATCCTGTCGTCCTAAATCTGAATCCCTTCTTCCTCCTGGAAGATGATCCTACCCCTGCCAGGAATAATCAGGTCACACGAGCCGCATCACTAGTCGTGTCTGCCTTGGAATTCGTGAGAGCAGTGCGAAAGGAAGAACTGCCGCCCGATACCGTCAAAGGCACTCCCTTGGACATGTATCAGTATTCGAGACTGTTCGGAACCGCGCGGGTCCCGACCGATAACGGATGTCAGATTGAGCAGGATCCAGAGTCAAAGCATATAATCGTGTTGTGTCATGGGCAGTTCTATTGGTTCGACGTCCTGGACGATAACTCGGATTTGATCATGACCGAGAAAGATGTTTCCATCAACCTTCAGACCATCATCGACGACGCCGCTCAAACTCCGATTCAGGACGCCGCAAAGGGGGCGCTCGGCGTGTTGAGCACGGAAAATCGGAAGACCTGGTCGGGATTGAGAGACGTCCTGACACGGGAGGAGGGCTCTAACAACGCCGACTGTTTGGGCATCGTTGATTCGGCTTTGTTCATCCTCTGCCTAGACTATACGGAGCCCGCCGATGCTGCTGCGTTGTGTGGAAATATGCTCTGCGGAACCAGCGTTGTTGAAAAAGGAGTTCAGATTGGGACATGCACCAACCGGTGGTATGACAAGCTGCAGATCATTGTGTGCAAGAACGGCAGTGCTGGGATCAATTTTGAGCATACCGGCGTGGATGGCCATACTGTCTTGAGGTTTGCGAGCGATGTTTACACGGACACCATTCTTCGCTTTGCTCGCACAATCAACGGCCAGGCACCGACTCTGTGGGCCACAACGAGTCCAGACCCGTCCAAACGAGACCCTGACAGCTTTGGGGATGTCAATCCCACTCCACATAAGCTCGAATGGGACATGATCCCGGAGCTCAGGATTGCCGTCCGATTCGCCGAGACGAGGCTTGCAGATCTCATTGAGCAGAATGAGTTTGAGTGCCTGGATTTCTCATCATATGGGAAGAACTTTATGACCTCGATGGGATTTTCCCCAGACGCCTTTGTTCAAATGGCATTCCAGGCTGCCTATTATGGATTATATGGACGAGTGGAATGCACGTATGAACCTGCTATGACCAAAATCTATCTCCATGGACGCACGGAAGCTATTCGATCAGTCACCGAAGAATCTGTCAACTTTGTTCAGACCTTTTGGGCGGACAATCCGGCCGAACAGAAGGTCGAGGCGCTGAAGAAGGCTTGCCAGAAGCACGTCAACAATACGAGAAACTGTGCCAAAGCCCAGGGTTGTGACCGTCATTTGTATGCTCTATGCTGTGTTTGGCAAAAGTCAGTCGACGATGAGTTATCAACTGGGCGGAGCTCCAACGGTTACTCCAGCCCAGTCGACGGCTACTCAGAGCGCGACCCCGGCTCTGCCGTAGGAAGCCCCGGGAAGGATTCGGTCTTGTCTATGACAACGACAGAGGTGCGGTCGACTACGCGGGAGCGAGGCGATAGCACCAACTCACGCGGCAAGGACAGCAACTTGCCTCTGATTTTCGCGGACCCAGGGTGGGACAAGCTCAACAACACCATACTGTCGACTTCCAATTGCGGCAACCCATCTCTCCGGCACTTCGGCTTCGGTCCAACCACGGGCGACGGCTTTGGCATTGGGTACATCATCAAGGACGACAGCATTGCTATATGCGTGTCCAGTAAGCATCGCCAGACGAAGCGCTATGTCGATACTCTGGAAAGCTACCTCCTCGAGATTCGCCGAATCTTGCGCATCACAAGCCGCCGCGGTACAGTCGGCAGCAAGCAGACTCGAGCCCGCGAGATCGACTTCACCAACAGACCCAAAGCAGTGAATAGGCTCAAGTCGAGGGGCCGCATGATTACTGGCACGGAACCCCTCAAGCCTCAACTCAACAAGGCGGTGACTGGAAGTCAGTCTCCCACGGAGGAGAGTGTAACACTCAGCGAGGATGACGAGCTTGGTGGATGTAAGTCTTCAGTCCCTATCTCATTTTTGCACTCTTCCCCCCCGGTTCTGGCCACATGAGCCTTTGGCTGAGAAACTATACTAACCACTCGATAAAACAGATGGCTTCTTCGATGCAGGCATGCTGCTTCAAGCCCTCAAGGCTCGAGGCGAGAACTTCGACCTGGGCGAGACCAAGGCGTCGGAGCGGGCCGCGGTACAGGCTCGCAGAAGGGATGTTGGCAAGAAGCTGCGATTGATTGACTACTGAAGAAGAAGCGGGCCCAAGTCTGTCACGTCGGAAGAGGTTGAAATGACGGACTCTGAGACAGTACTTGAAGAAGCAAATCTACGTATCGAGCGAGTCTTTACGTTAACCTGATTTATTGGGTAGGCATAGGCGTAGTAGTAGCATAGCCATATATTCAAATTGGATGCATAGTTCAGCTTTCAAAGCAGATGGCGTGTGGGCCTCACATTGCGCGACTAGGCGGTCTCGAGTATTGCACAGCAACACAAAATGCGAGATCATATTCCTATCCCAAAACAACTCCCATGTTCACCACATACACCTCCTGCAGTCGGTGATCCAAACTCACACTCTTTGGGGAGTGTCTCAAATAAACTTCCACCAACTGCCTCGTCTAATTTCATCCCTGACGCCCGCACACTTGGCACCGGCCATCATAGAGGCCTGCTCCAGCCACACGGCCTATCCCGGGACGAATTTTGGTATATATCCGTGTTTCCGTACCCGCAATCCCGGCTTCATTGGAACTTTGGAAACCGGGAATCGGTGCAAGTCAATCTAAGTTTCCCGCGCGCCACGCAGCAGCGCCGAGCATGACGCAAATTAAATTTGTCCCGGATTCCGGCACTGCTCGAGGCCGATGTCCATCATATCACTTGCACGCAAGAACCTGCTCGGAAAGAAAGTCTAGGGGCATTGGTAATTCCAAGTCTCTGTTTCGCAAGGGTATACAAGAACCGTAGCTTCGTTCATTATAATGTAGTTATGTTCCCACTCCACCTCTTCGTGTGTCGGGGTTTTATCACCCGTGACACACGCTATATGCTGATTTTGAATATACAGTTTGTCACGCGTATAGCAGACCTCCAAGCAATGCAGATATCCCAGCCCTAAAGCGCACCATTTTGCGCCAAATGTGTATATTTCTAATTTCCGAACTCGGGTTTGACGGTGGTGCCGTTATGAAGCCAGCTCGTGCATCTGTCCCCGGTGGTGTTCCGCACCACCTGCCTCGTAGATGGTAGGTTGTGGCGGGGGCTGTTGCTGACCGTACGGCGGCTGCTGGTATTCCGGATTCGTGTGGCCTGGACTCGACGGCTGTAGTGAGCTGACGCGGTTGTCTGTCAGGTTGGACATGGGGCTCGCCGTATCCCCGCGGTTTGGGGGGACCGTGCCGGCCGGGTAATATGCGCCTGGGGAAGGCGTCTGCTGGTATGGCTGCGGAGGCGTGCCCATGTATTCCTGGCCGGGGGGTGGGGTTTGGTAGTTTTGCACGTATGGCTGCTGGTTGTCGCTGCCGTACATGGACTGATGCGGCGTCGGCCCGAATCCGCTGGGAGACTGCTGCTGCATGGGCGGGTAGGTGGTTTGGACCAGGTTCTGAGGCGGGCTTTGTTGTTGCTTCTGCTTCTTGTTATGACGGAGGAGGAAAAAGATGCCGAAACCGACGATTGCGATGATCGCCACGCCGCCAATGACACCGCCGACAATTGGGCCAACCGGTGTGGAAGAGCCGCCGCCGCCACCGCCACCACCACCGCCGGTCGTGGTTGTCGTCGCAGATGTGCTTGTGCCGGTGGAAGATGAGTCCCTTGTTGTTGTTGTTGTGATCAAAGTGGGCCGCACCAAACCGCTGGTTGTATCCGTGATCTCATCGGTCAAAGCGACAGCGATGAAAGACCGGGTGTCAGACTCGCCGTTGTAGGTCGTCTCGGCTTCCTGTGCGGTAGAAATTGACACGGTATTACACCAGTAATCTATAATCCCATTGGGGAAAGATATAGTGTTGCAGAACCTTGCTGTCGTTTCCGTGCTTGAATCGGCCGTTAGTATCTAAGAACTGGGCGGGTATGGAAGAAAGCGGGTGCGGTACCATTTCAAGTCAAAAGCATTGACCAGACAGCCATCATCGCAGAGGGATGAGGTAGAGACGGCGGCCATGTCATAGCACGTAGTTCGGAGGTTGCAATCCTCGGAGTCACAGCAAACAACTCTGCCTGGAACTTCTCTGGAGGCCGTGAAGAAAAGGCAGGTTGCGTCACGACCGCAGGTGTAAGCAGCTCCAGGGAGGCCGGAGACATAACCACAGGTGTTGTCTGGAGCGACTAGAACCGTTGTGACCTCTGAACTGGTCTCCGATTGTCTCCTGCGCAGATCATTCACTGCGGGAGGAGCTGTTGGTCTGGGACTGATGCCGTTGGACGGCAGGGCGAGCTTCATTGTCGCCCTGGGCAAGAAGACTCTGCCATTGACGGCCATGCTGAGAGCAGCGAGGCCCGCAAGATACAAGCGACTATTGCCCATGATCGATGGTTGGTAGGAAATGGCAAGCAAACCTGCGAGTCAACTGTACAGAGCCGGAGGAGGAAAAAAAAGTCCTAGCAAGGCCCGATAAGAAGGGTCTGGGATCAACAACGTATTTAATGAGACGACACGCTCAAGAACCCCCCGCCAGCTTGACATGAGCATCCGGCCGTCGACCGATCAATTTCTCTGGGCGGCTTTGGTGTCAGCCATCCCGGCACCTTGTCCTGTTCGCCTGCTGCTGGTTGCAGGTGTGCAGAGAGTGCTCTTCACAGCCTTAAGCTATACCCATTCTAAGATTAGTGGCAGATTTCAGCATGGAGGAGATTGGCAAAGACAGGCGTGATGGCCATTTGGGCCAATGGCTGCGTCGAGTGCAGCATTGTGGCTTGCAGGAGCTGAAAATTTGACCCGTAAATAAGGGGATGGCCAAGACAAAGAGGCTTGCTGCAGGTTGGTGGGCTTGCCGAGGAGGGGTGTGCTTGGGACGAGCTATCGTGAACACCTTGACACTATGTATGGAGGATAACGCGTGGACAGGTTCCTCGAAATGGGCAGCTTCGCGATAAAAAATCGTGAGACCTTTGTGTGAAGTATCGCGTGGATGATGTTTCCATCTTCTCCACTTGGAGAATGCTGAACAGAGATTACGTGACTCGGCAATTGAACAGAATGGGCTGGTTTGAAGACTTCTTATCAAAATGTGATGTCGCGCTAGATGTGTGCAACAAACCATAAATCGACTGGTCGGTCGAACGCATGCAACTTCCTTCGTCATGCTGGCTGGCGTGGCGAGCTCGGAGAGTTTCTCTTTTCTCTTTTTGGCCTTGGACAATTCACCGGCACCTGTGGAAGGCGAGAGCAGACGACCGGGATGAGGTGCCGTTGGGCTCGATATGGATGGAGATCGGGTTCAACACGAGTATCCTGGCGAGGTGGGAAATGAGTTGATCTGATCATCGGGACTGGAGCGTTGTTAACCAAAGTTGGACTCTCTAGCCGCTGTCGAGCTCCATCATGGCGGCTTCCGTTCCGTCAGGTCTGCTTGTGCGGTAATTGCCTTATCCAGCTACTACATGGCCAAAGATGAGAAGACATTCTGATTAGGAACTTCATAGGAAAAAACAACGCTGATAAGTGGTAGACTCGATGCAACCCCGTTGGACCATATGCTGAATCATCCCTATTGTCCTGAATCTTTTGAGGTCGACGTCGCATTTCTTTGGTCATAGAATTCGGAGCGATAGTGGAGCGGCCGCCGAACAACGTAACCAAATAATTATGCTCTAGGCTAGGCTGTGTCAAGGAGCTCCTGTGGGGATTTATAGCGTCCATCCATCCACTAACGATTACTATTTTGGTGAAACAATTTAGTTGGTCCTCAGCGGGCTTGTCAAAGCGTTTATACGTCAGCAATAACTCTCCGTCTATCCCAATATTGAACTTCAACCGAGGAGGGAGTGAATGGTAAGTAGTCCGCAGTATATCCCATCTATCGCAATCCTGCTCCGCATCGTCGACCTCGATCCTCCTTTCCGTTATCTTCTGTGGCGAACTGGCCGAAAGACTCCACAAAGCTTGTCATTTGCTACGAATAAGCCACCTCGGCGAAACCTACATTTGCTGGCAGCACGGCCAGCCCGGCAGTTATACCTTGCACTTCTGGAAAGACTTCGATTGGGCACACGCTCGCTGCTCTTGCAGCATCAGCTTGTCCAGATTTCTGCACAGCCAGCCACCATCAATCCTGGAACATCTTCACTTAAGCGGCGAATCCAGCCTGTCGGGTTTCTCGCTACCACCACACCGCCTAGCCATCCATCCTTCCTGTCTACATACGCACACCCAGTACTTTTTTGGATCGTGCTACCTAACTTGTTCCGCACCCTGCAGCTCTCTAACGGCTGGGGGTAACATGCCAATCGCCTATCTGATACGTCCAGATGCATCCCGCGTGCCATGACCGATCTCTTACGCGTTCTCCCGCACTTCCCTGTTGGCCAATATGCTAGCCTTATCCAGGCGTTGGAGAAGCATCAGCTGACCACAACCGACCTATTGACGTTGGATGTGGCCGACATAGGGAAGCGCACTCAGCTTCCACTGCTCGACGTGAGACGCCTGTGTGCCGCCGTTGTCGATGTCTTGCACCGAGACCTGGGTGTCTCGGATCCGCGAGCCGAACCCGGTGTTGTTTTGAAGAGCTCTTTGGCAGATCTCGCTGGCGCCCAAGCATCTACCATCAGTACTCTGGACGCTGAGCTGGATCGGGCACTTGCTGGCGGCATCCCCACCGGCTCCGTCACCGAGATCACCGGAGAGAGTGGGGCTGGGAAGACCCAATTCCTTCTCACCCTGCTGCTAGCTTGTCAACTTCCTCCACCCCATGGACTGGGCCGACCTGCGCTCTACATCTCAACGGAGGCCCCGCTATCTACAAAGAGGCTGGCCCAGATGCTGTCGGCGCATCCTCGCTTCTCCGATCTCTCACCGCAAGACCGACCCTCACTGGACAACATCATTAGCACGGTGACACCGGACCTAGAATCTCAGGATCACATCCTCCAGTTTCAGGTGCCCGTGGAAGTCGAACGCCGCAATATCGGTCTTATCGTTCTCGACTCCGTGGCTGCCAACTACCGAGCCGAGTTTGACCGCGGTTCGGCCCGGAACTATGGCTCCAACATGGGAGCACGCAGTAATGAGCTCGTACGGCTAGGCGCGTTGCTCAGAGAGCTGGCACGAAAGCACAATCTGGCTGTTGTGGTTGCAAATCAAGTAGCCGACCGGTTTTCTAGTCCAAATACAGCGTCAAGGATGCCACCGCGCAGCAGTTTCGCCGGCATCTCACAGGAAAGCCCCCTAGCCACGAGAAGCAGAGGATCTGGGTTGATTCCGATAGATCCGTCCTCATCAATCCCGGATCCGATTCGCTCCAGCATGCCGGAGCCTCCAGGACTAGGGGATATGGGGCCGCCCGCACCCCCAGCTCTATTGTTGGATCACCAGCAACGGTGGTTTACTGGCTGGGGAGACGACCCCTTCGCCGAATATGGCCTGAAGACGCCCAGCCTGGGCCTAGTATGGTCGACTCAGATTGCATGCCGCATTGCCCTTTTCAAGAAACCCGTGTATGGTGTGCATAGCCACATTGACGACGAGAGCGACGATAGGGGGGTACCTATCCTCAAAAATTGGCGACGGTGGATGAAGGTAGTATTCGCACATCATACACAAGGGACAGGCCAGGGCTTGGATGGGGCGGTCGAGTTCGAGGTCACAATGGCGGGTTTGAAGGCTGTGACAAAGGAGAAAGCGGAGGATGCATGAAGCCTTTCTCGACCTAGGGAATGAGAGCAAGGGTCATCGTATGTGGTATTTCCCGTCACTTCATATCGATATGGCCTTAGAAGCTTTACCTCCTGGAAAATCAAACATGGTCCAGGTTTCTTGAACATGCTACAATACATGAGTAATTATTTCTGCTTCAAGCCTATTCAAAACCGTCGCCCGAATAACCCACCGGCCGGAACTCCGTCGACCTCCAGTTTTCACGGCTTTTCTTGTAATTTGTTGTTAACGAACTTGCAACCGATGAAAATAAATGTATCAGAGCATTTGTTTAAGAAGCAGTAAAGCTCAAATCCTAAAATGACCTTCACTCGCTCCGCCTCAAATTGCGAGGCAAACAAGTCGTCAGCCTCCTTTACAAGACATATCACGTGGGGGTCCACGTGTGGCCCCTAAAGAGGCTAGCCTCTGCCAATCATTCGTTGGCGACATCTGACTTGCTGGGTGTGGGATCCCGTTTGTTCTTTCCTGGGACGGCCTTGACGTAGCAGCCTACCTTATTCACTTGACTCCATCAAACGACAGACACCTATTTAGTTCATCGCCTCGCAACAACCTGCCACGAACATCTCCTCTTCGATTTCTCCCATATTTCAACCACAACCACTGCTCGTCTAGTTACTGTTCTTGTCAACTTCGTCCATCAAGATGAATCCCGAGTAGTATGTCATCGCCCACCCCCTTTGCGATGCACTCTCTGTAAAATGCAACCTGCTGACCCTCTTGATCCAGAGTCTCCGCCCTGTCCATTCTTTCCCGCCATCGACTCTCCTCAGATAGGAGCCCATCAACGCACTCTCTGGATCCTTTCCGACTAACCCTATGGCAGGTACGACTACCTCTTCAAGCTCCTCCTCATCGGCGACTCCGGTGTCGGAAAGTCTTGCCTCCTTTTGCGATTCGCCGACGATACCTACACTGAGTCCTACATTTCCACCATCGGAGTCGACTTCGTACGTCTATCAAACCCCTTCCGTTCTGCCTGGCGTCGGCTAATGATGGAACATAGAAAATTCGAACGATAGAGCTCGATGGAAAGACCGTCAAGTTGCAAATCGTGAGTTTACCTTCCATGCGATAAGTCATTTGAGAAGCTCTGACACCTGGTGTCTGTCATAGTGGGATACCGCCGGTCAAGAACGTTTCAGAACCATCACTTCATCCTACTACCGAGGTGCCCACGGCATCTGCGTTGTCTACGATGTGACCGATATGGATTCATTCAACAACGTCAAGCAATGGCTGCAAGAGATCGACAGATACGCAACCGAGGGAGTCAACAAGTTGCTTGTAGGAAACAAGAGCGATATGTCGGACAAGAAGGTTGTCGAGTACACCGTTGCCAAGGTAAGTTAAGCGTCGCCTGCCTAGATTCCGTGGGCTTCTTGCCCGGCGTTGTGCACATCCACCAGGCTGCAGCCAACGCAGCATAAGAAATAATTGTGCTAACTCCAGCCATCAGGAATTCGCCGACAGTCTAGGCATTCCCTTCCTTGAGACTTCGGCCAAAAACGCCAGCAATGTTGAACAAGCTTTCTTGACCATGGCACGTCAGATTAAGGAGCGGATGGGAACGACGACTGCCAACAACACGAAACCCAGTGTGCAAGTCGGTCCCGGCCACGGCGTTTCCTCCAACTCTAGCGGCGGCTGCTGCTAAGCTCGTCGTCCCGGAGTCCCTTTTCTTGACCTTGTTCTTTTGGCATTTACGGTATTCCTCGGTGAAGGCAACAGCTTAGCAGACAGGGGAAGAATTATTGTGAGGTGTTGGGATCGGCCGGACTGGACAGGATTATGTCGCTCGCTTTTTCTTCTCTTCCTGTTTCACACGCATAGATGAGAAATCGTTGATTTGGATCCTTCTACTATCCACGCACACGCATCACAGAGTCTACGCCACTACGTGCACGAACAAGTGGGAAGAACATAGCCTCGCAAGGCAAGCCAACCAGCCAGCCAACCAAGAAAATCTCTACCAGAGTACCCGACAGGCAAGGCAGCAGTTTGGTGACTGACAAATGGATGGGTGACGGAATATGCTGCGTGTGCGTGTATTGTGTATTTTCGACCGAATATTGGGCATAATGATTGAAGTGGCCAGTCAAGTTCTTCCGCCTGCTTTTTGAGGTTGCTTTCACCTACGGTTAGGGCTACTTAATCTTGGCATTTTCTTAGACGCTGCTTCTACACTCCCCCCATGCTGTGATGCAGTTTATGAAGTACACGTCGTGACATGGCAAACGTGACTAATGCCTTGCTATCAACCCTCCAAGTGCTGTTCAGGTGCGCTCGGTGACATGAGTTGTCCCTATCATATCCCAGTTCAATTTCCGAAGGCGAATTTCATTAGAAAAACTACAGGAGCTCATTCTCACACTTAACCCTTAATCTTCGAAGAGCCGGACAGATGGATATTTCGACCTTGTTTGCTCTCACATGCCCCAGTATTACAATAGCAGCGTGCCATCGTGGGTATCGCTCACAAAGTGACCATCAAACCCATGGCGGACCCTGGGGGAAGTAGCCTGCCAACCCGTCGCTCCGACATGCCAGCATGAAATTTTCAGAGTCGGCTACTAAACCAGCCTTGAGTAGAGCCCGAGTTTTCACAGTCATACTTCTAGAGTCGTAAGAAGGATGCTAAAATTACTATGTTATCTGTTCTCGGTCGATGTCAGAAACCTGGTTAGATATCGAAAACATAACACCACCGCTATGATACTCAGCGCTCTTATGCATTGCTCCGGAGCATACGCCTACATAAATTGGCAAGGGGGGAATACTGCAGTGGGACTGGAAACTTCTCGTGCCAGAAAAGTATAGTAAGCAGTGCAGTGTGGCATCGAAATAATGCTGCGGCTCGCTTCAAGGACACAGACGTGATAACCAACTGATCTTGTTATTAGGTTTAAATACCGATTGGGTAACGAGACGCATCAAATCTCATATAAACCTAAAGGCCATGCCATGGTATTTCCCCAAATTTCCGTGCACCATTGTACATACAAAGGAAAAGGCCCGAGTCTAGAAAGTCTCTGTGTGGTGCATATGTATCGTAAGTCGTGGAAAATCAAATTGAGCCTCAAGTAGTTGCCGCCAGTATTGACCAGAAGAGATGTTTGAACAAATTTGTACAGCCGCCTGCACTATTCTCATGCCAGGCCCAGGAACTTCAAAGCTTTTCGCGAGTTGCCCTTTCTACCCGGGGGTTTTCTCATAAACATCGGCATGAGCCTTCGTTCCTCTAGGTCGTAGTCGCTATCGTACTCGGCCGGGTCTGCGGTGAACGTCGATGCAGCATCACCGAAGGCCTTCTCACCTTTGCGAGACCTCCCCCTCCGACTCTTGCCTGACTTTGTCGTTTTTACAGTTTCGGCAACAGATGGTGCTTTCGTGGAGTTGGTCGGGGAGGCGGGACGGGTGATTGCTCGGGAGATGCCCGAATTAGGAGGCGATAGGGGGCTATGTGTTGCTGAGCTTGTGCGAGGGAAGGGCGAGAATGTGCCGCTAAGAGGAGAGGGCGCTCGTTTCGGTGATGGCCTATGCTTTGGTAGATCCTCCGCAACGTAGAACTGCGACGTCTCCACTAAGATCTTGTGAACTGTTGAGATAAAAGTGGCAATCTCGGATGGTGTTGCTGTGGACGTGAGAATGAAGTTTGCTTTCGAGATGGACAGGCTCTCCGGCTGATGGGTCGGCGTTGGAGGAAGAGGCTTCATTTGTGGTGAAGATGGCACAGGAGAAAGCATTCCATCGCTTGAAGTACGACTGATGGAGGCACCTCGGACATGGGTAAAAGGAAGAGGCTCCTTGGCATTCGAGTCAACTATCTTGGCGACCTTCATAAGGTCTACGCCGAGTAGCTTTTGCAACGCCAGAACAGTGGCCAAATGATCCGGGGGGTACTCTAGCAGGAGAAACCGAACTTCGGAGTGCACAGCGAAATACGTTTCTAGATGAGGAATGACAAGAGTTGCGAGCAGGTAGGAGTTCGTGAATGGGTTGTCGTGAGTCTGATTAGCCAAAGGTTGGGCAGTAAAGGCTTGCATCGCGTTCGCAATAAGGTATCTGCCAGAAGATTAGCCAAATCCTCAATCACGAACAATACATAACACGCTTACCGGAAGTCAACCCGCCCACTTCGACTAATGCCACTAGCCTTCGTCCCCAGTTTCTCGAGTTGCCCGCTAATCGCTGAAGTATAATCTCTCTTAACTCCTCTCTGTGAGCCTATAGCAATAATTTGATCGATCCTTCTGCTACTATCCTGTCGCGGACTTCCTGGCTCAGCCTCGCGAAAGATTGGCTTCCACAGGCCATCAAGCTCAGGGAGAAGAGGGAAGTGGAATTGGTGGTAGCCTTGGTCCTCTGGGGGGAAATAAATGTTGAGAATGGACCGGAGAGAGTTCTGCATCGTGACAGCAGTATGGCAGTCGACGGTATTGAAATCGTGGAACTTGTCCTCTGACTCGGGCAGCGTTGGCGGAGGAGTCTGAGCCGGGGTTGGTGGTGCAGGAGCTCTCATTGTCTCCGCGATGTGAAGAGGTTGCTTCTTCGAGGCCCATGTATGCTGCTGATATGCAAAGGGATCATATTCCTCCGCATCACCAGCGACCGCCGGGCTGTCCAGTTGATCTCGACCCTGGTCGTTCTGCACAATGTCCGAATTTCGAGATCCCGGTGTACCAGGGAGATCGGCTTGGTCGTCAACCTCGGAGACGTTTGATGAGGCGAGTGAGACGGGATAGACCCCGTTCTTAAACGCCTGTATCATCGACTCTAGTACTGGGTCTCTATTGTCATCCTTGAAGTGAATGACAAGATCTTCTGTGAACGGAAACACGGGCTGGAATGGAGGGTCGTCCTCCGGGATATCCTCTGCATCCGTACCTCTGTCAACATAGCCTGGTTTTGCTGGCAACCGTTTCGGTTTCAACGGAGCAGCTGACAAGGTGATGTTTGACAGGTTAGATCGTACAAAAACTGTACGAGGAGCTTCAATGTAAGCCTCCGAGCGTGCGAGTGAATTCTTGTTATTCGTGACCTCAATGCAGGAGTATGGCCGGCTACCTGCAGGCAATTCTTCCTGCCCCAGGACGGCCTTGGCCTCTGGATGGAGGCGCAAGATGTTCTCCCGATGTCGAGGGTGTCCGATGTAAATTCTGTCCAACGACCTCACTCGCTTCAAGGGCTTCATTTGAAATGAACGCCTCATCTCCACGAGAGAGGCTTCCCCGTATACCACGGGGTCTGTGGACTGAACGCTAAAAACATCTGAGTGAGGTGACAGCATATCCAACATAACATTTGCATGTGGCGATGGTGGGTAGTGTGGTTCACGCGGTCCATACGCTTCGCCCACACAGCTAGGGGAGCGAGGAGGAATATGATGTTCGTCTGGCGATTTATACACGTTATCGAACTCAAATTCACTCTCCGAACCATCCTCGGACTCATCAAACTGTGTGACAGCGACACGCGGGGTCGTTGGATCGAGCGGGCTGTCCACGGCCACTTCGTAATCGTCGTCCATGTCACTATCAGTCTGGGCACCGAAGACATAAAAGGGTGCGGCATCGCCGAACCTGTCGGCAAAGCTATATATGGGCAGGCTCATGCTCCGTGGCCGAGGGGCGATGGACAAATCGATGTCATTGTTTGTTTGCAGTCCAGCTGTCTGTCGATCCAATGCGTCTGCCGCTCTCATTGCTCTTGTTATGGGGTCTTCTTCTAATCCAGACGGCACGTAGCCAAAAGCACGGCGCTCGTTCACCGGGCCGCTCTCCAGCCCGGCCAATCCATCCTTGACAAGATCATTGAAGATACACTCGGCGCGTAGAAGGTCGCCATGGCTCTCGTGCTCCGCAATGGCTCTGACGCAAAGTGCTTGGGCGCCTGGAGTGCCACCATTCATGAAGACCAGCCTCTTGTTGGCTGGAGTTGAGGCTCGAAGAAAAGATTGCGCGGTCTCATTTCTAGTTGCGAGAGCATTGCGGACTCTTCGAATGAACTTCCTGGGCTCAAATCCATCGTCTGCAGCTTCGGTATCAAGATAAGTCTGGATACTTGGCAAGATTGCAATCTGAGGAGAAGTCGGAAGAAGGCGCAGCTGTGTAGGTATGTGGTCACTCGGGCCTTCGAAGGCAACGAGGCTGCCGTGGTATTCCATGGATTCGGCCATGTTGAGTAGGAGATGAGGGAGGATGAGGACAGTCCCAGCTAGGGAAATAGGTAGGAGGAGGAATAGGAATGGGTAGTCTTTGTGCTTCACTGGCAGGCGACAAGAAGCACAGTGATGGACAATGGAACTCGTTAAGTGAGACCTCGGCCGGGATTAGACGATTGTAGATGATGGCCGGCTTCAGCCACTTGCTCCAACCCAAGAAACCTTCACCTGTACCAGATCATATCAACTGGTGTAGGAGAGGGATAGAAAGAATGTGGAAGGTGAAAAGACGGAGGAGGAGGAGAAAGTGGGAAACGAGTCAAGCTGGGTCGTTCTAGGGAAGGTGCCGGTCTGGGGAAGCCCAAGTGTGTATAAGTCAGACAGTACCTCCACGTCCGCATGCGTCCGTTCCTTCGTCGGCGTGTGGGAGTCCAGCCAAAGAATACAAAATGGTATACGGATAAACCCTGGCCACGAGGCTTACTCAAAGGCTATGTCGAGAGGAAAAGGAAAGGTGAAATTGCATTGGTAATCTTTCCTTTTTCCCCTTCAGCCCAGCGTCGGTGTCGAGAAGTACTGCACCGAAGCTAACTTATTCCCGTAGCTACAGTAGGATGGCGGATAACAACAGCGAGCAGCCAAGGCGAGGAAACGAAAAAAAGAGATGGGGGGGAATGATTCTGCTAGGCCCTAGGGTACATAGCTCAGGTAATGAGGGACAGAGAAGGGACGGATGCACAAGAGATACTCGTGGTACTTCACAGGGTCGAGTCAAGACGCGGGATGGCGCAAATGGGATTATTCAATGGGGAACCAACAGGTGGCATTGCCCAGACCAGGGTATGGTACCGCCTAGTACGAGACAGAGGGGACCTGGGTCAGACAGAGACACGGGATGGGCGGCTGGTCTCTGGCTTTGCTTCTTGTCATTCGGACCCAGCTGGCTTGAGGCTCGGTTCTTAGTCTCTGGCTAAAGAAAGACATGGAGAAGGGGGGGATGATCCTCAATGGTGTTTGGGACCATGGAGGGCTTCGTAAATTGGTGATTGCGCAGGCCAGTTATTTACTGTATCAATACCGGCTGGGTACATGCGACCACCATCAAACACTCCGGAGGAAGATACGGGCAGATGATCCAGAGACGGACTACAATGGGACGCGGTTGTGAGAAGTTGAGGTTGCATGCTTGATGATTGCATCCAAGCCTGTGGGGGGGGGACTCGGGAGAGCCTGACGAACAAAGAAAAGCGAGGGGTATCCAGCGATCTGAGAGGGCAAACTTGGATGGTGGAGGTACCTGTGGCTCCACTGCACAGTTCACCTTTTAGTGCTCCAAAGACTGGGGCGGGCATCCATCGACTGTGCAGTGGCGGGAAGCACGGCGCAGGGGCTGGTTCATGAGGATTTTAGGCTCTTGGGTCTGCTGGAAGGGAACCTCTACGTACAAAATTAGGTTAGCTCCGAGTTTTGCAGCTACCTTACGAATACCCAGGGTAGGTACGGTACTTAGGCTAGCAGACCAGCTATCTTACCCAGTCACCAGTCGAACACGCTGGGCCTCCGGGTGAGCAGGGGTCCGGAGTTAATTAACTAAGGTAGTCTAAAGTAGTGTAGGGTGCAATGCTGGAAGGCGATCGGCATCTTTCAAGGACCTTTGTCAGCGGCAGCGGGAATAATCTGCGAATCAGCAGAACGGGCTTCAAATTGCTGATGGCTGCTGCTCGTCCCCCCCTTGCATGATTGACGGTCCAAATCCGGATGTCTCTCGCTCTGTCTAGTCTGTTATACCCAATCCTTTCCTTAGTACACGGACATTTTTGTGATATATTCATCTTTTGCCGAATGCTTGATGACGGAGGGAAAGCGTGGTAAATGTTTCAAGTTTCTCTCAGCCTGTCCAAAGAGAGATCGCGGATGATCTTTTTAGCTTCCTTCTCAAAGGAAATGTTCCGCTAAGCTGTCCCCGCCCGGAGTCGCCACGGTTCTCCATCATGGTTCTATCTATCGTACGATTTGGCTTTGCCTAGTACTTGGTAGAATGCATACTTGATGGAAGCCCGCATCACCGGACTCTGCGTGGTAACGCGGGTTTGCCCACCCCCCTCCCCTGGTTTCCCCCTGAGCACAAACATGGACATAATTCGATGGAGGAACCGAGTTGATGGAAACAAGGGACGATGCAGAGCCTTGGGGAGCTGGGGCTGGAATTGGCGGGAGGGCATACAGCATGCATGACTTTCATCTCATTGCTTAACTTTAATTCTAAAACCCGCCATCTCTGAAGAAGAAAGGAACCAGGCCGCGGCGCAAAAAAAAAAAAAAAAAAAAGAGATAGGCGCGCACACACTCTGACCCGTCACCAACAATTGAAGGCAGTATCAGCCCTCCTCCCACATAAGTAGCTTGGGGAGGGGGCCAATCGTGATTTCTCAGGCACGACCGCCGCGGTATTGTCCCGCATCCCATTATGTCGTGGCCACCATCTCGGGATTGGTTTGGCGCTGCAGCTAGCACGGATTCCGAACACGGCTTGCTTATGCGGTGTTTCCGGCGAAAGTTAACTTGGATACAATGTTTTTGGGTCACGGCGAGGTACCAGAGTCTGCTCATCTCAGGCTGCGCAGCGGGAGCTTGGATTTCGACTGCATGCAAACGAAGACTTCTTCCCATGCAGCTTTCTTCCATCCCCATCATAACGGCTGAAGATCAACCCTCGCGGGTAGAAGAGGAGGTCAAAGAGCCATATCTCGGGGGTGGATGCAGCTTGCCGCCGCAAAACACGGCGGGAGAAGTTTTCTATTTTTCCACGTTGCATCGCCTTGCATTGGCCGAAACATCTGATCTTGCTCCAGCAAAGACAAGAAAATGAATGAGAGCAGCCAGCGATCGGACTTGGGAGTGCTGTGCTGCTTTCCACCCACCATTGGATCGCAAACTTGCCCGAGTTTCTTTGTTAGTCGGCTGGCGTTGGACTTAAATTAGCAGCAGGCCTAGCGGACTAGGCGGGCTCCCTAGCATCCTTGAAATCCCACAAAATGCAACACCCGATCGGCCAGCTATCATCGAGGAGCCCATGTCCTGATTTGCCCAGGGAACCCCCTGCACCTATCAATCAGATCTGGCCCTGGGACCAACAGTTAGTTGCCTGGTGATTTGGTCATCGCGGATCCCCCACACCCCCGGGATCCATTCTTCGATTTCTGCGATGGATTGAGTCAGTGTTGCCAATATCTCCACCTCCTGAGCAAGTTCGACTCGTTCAGCCAAACTCAAAGGCCCCATTCTTATCCAAGGGGAAAAGGCGGTGAAGACTCGAAACTGCTACTAATTGGACAGTGAAACGGCGAGAGCGCGGTTGCTGTTGCTGTTGCGTCGGCTTCTGCTCTTCCATCATTTAGTAAAGTTGCACATGATGTACTACCACCAAACTACGCAATGTGACTCCTTTTGCAGGCATGCCTTCTGTGTTCCCTCCTTGCAGAATTTCTTAGCTTCCACCACAGCTTGCCTAGGTACCTAGGCGTTCAAGTGCACTAGTAAGTTTGAAGCCATGTAGACACGTACGTCCGTATGTACATATGCAAGTTCGTTGCCCTGCATCCTGGCCTGCAGGCTCTCGGCGCAGCCATCCGTGATATTGGGCTAGCTACGCATCCTACATCACATCACCTTCCTTCACCCTGGAGCAGTCTGGCCATTCCAAATCGAAACATACCTGCTGGCAGTCCCGAGCTGGTTTCCCCTGGTCTATGGTGCCATGCCGGACATAACCAGCTGAGTCCAGCCCGTGGTCCAGGCGTCTTAATTGTCCGCACGGTGAGACCAGCCCGATCCCTCTCCACTCCACTGTCCGTGCTATTCAACGGTTCAAAGATGCCGCCAGTCCCCTTTTTGCGGTGTGCTTTGTCTCAGAGTGTCTGTGGTAGATTACTTCCATGTCCTGTCGCGTGGCATTGAGCCCTATCCCAATAATGGTTGTCTGTTCTCGCTGTCAAAGCTGCAGCTTTTCATTGCCAGAGTTTTGCGAGAACCACTCTGGAGCGGAATCTTCATCCTTCAACACTAGCGTTTCGACCAGTGTAATCTTGGTGGCGCAATGCAATGAAGCGCGAACTGCCGAATCCCATGGTTTGGATCCTGGCTAGGGAATCCTAAGGTATAATCTTCACTCCGAAGAGTGAACATCATGGACCAGGGTTCGGGGATTCCTGCAGATATTGGAGAAGCCGACATTGCACCATTCACGCCACTCATTTCAGGAGCTCGACTGGTGTAACTTCAACAGAGCATACGTACGAGTCATAATATCATCTTCAGGGGCATCTACCAGATCGACATCTGCTTAAGATTTGATGAAGAAGTTTACTGACTTCTGGTAGACCACACATGGTCCCTCCACAAAGTAAGCTGACCTTAAAACTCAATGCTATAACTGCCGTGGGTTGGCGCTAGGCCGATAGGCCCGATGAATAGGAAAGGCTGCGACCAGTGACGCCAACAATACTATCTTGGGCAGGGTCAGCCATTTTTTTGTTTGTCGCATCATGAGGATTCTGAACCGGATTGCCGCAGTCGCGCATCCAACATTGCTGATACCTGGACGGAAGGCTGCCTTAGCCCTTACTACGGAATAACAAATCCGATTCATGTCGTGTTGGTCGATGCACAAATATACCTGGCCGTGGCTGGGTGGGAACCTCAATATTTCGAATCGCGGTGGGAGCCACGGCCGGCCCTCAAGTCAGCCAAGCCCCGAACCCTGATGCTTGCGTTGAAGGATCACAGAGCTGCCGTGTCTTGGAAAATCTTGCATGGGAAAAGCAAACATACAATTGGTGATCAGTTTCTCCACTCTAGCCTCTCTGGGGAGCGTCAATGCCGGGAACAAAGATTGCCGACTGGTCATCTTGGAAACCCTTGTCCGTCAACGTCCCTGGTCGTCCCTGGAAAAGTACGTAGTACGTATGATTTCCCAGGGGGCTGAAGTTCCGTTTGTTCAAGGCTGTCTCGTTCGGTGTGCAGGCGTCCGGGGACGAAGTTCAATCACAGACCAATACCAGACGTCACGCTCAAATCATAAGGCGGGAAGATGCCGATCCAAATGAGACAACACGAGAAAGGGTATGGTTTAAGACATCTTCAACTACCTCGCGGTTCGTTTGCCATTGCAGATCCTTACCCTTCAACGTGAAAAAAGGCATGGTGTCTCGCTCCGTAACAGCTAACAGCCCCTCCCGGGACAAGTCATTATATATATAGATCAGCATCATCCCAGCGAGGTGATCTCCATTGCTCTAATGACAACAAGATCGGAGATTACCAAGTCGGGAACGACAGTCTTGGTCC
Organism: Reticulascus tulasneorum; assembly: GCA_001557505.1. NCBI lineage: Eukaryota > Fungi > Ascomycota > Sordariomycetes > Glomerellales > Reticulascaceae > Reticulascus > Reticulascus tulasneorum. The sequence continues at coordinate 2,594,121 of LSAX01000003.1, read as the reverse complement.
ACGCCAGCTACTGCGGGCCTCCAACCCTGTTTTGCTGTAAAGGTAAGATATGAATAATACCGTGAAGCAAGGTTGAGCCGCTGGATGCAGCTGCTGAATTTGAGGGCCGAAGCCTGTGCTAATCCTCGTCCATCAACTCTGCCAGCTCTGCCTCCTCCTCGGCCGTCATGAGCTTCTCCTTTGTCTCCTCCTTCTTCTCCTCTTCCTCCTGGAGATTCTCCGCAGGATTGGCGGCCGCCTGGATGTCCTTCACCACGTCGTCGAGCCCCTTCTTGTCCAGGGGCCAAGTTCTGATCGTGCAATCGATGCTGGCACTACATAGGAAGTCTGACTTGCCAGCCGCACTTCGCAGGACTAGGAGTTCTGTTATCTCGTCAAAGTGGCTTTCGATGGTACAGTATAGCTCTCCAGAGGTTTTGTCCCAGACCTTGATATCTTGACTGATCCCTCCGGTAATGACCCAAGAGTCAGTCACCGCAATGGCCCGGACGAAGTTACCATGCTCAAAGATATCGTCTGATACAAATTTCTTCTCTCGAGACAAGCATCTCGCAGTTCCGTCGGCGCTGGCAGTCCATAGATCGACTTCATCGCTAGAGTCATCAAAAAGAACTTTGTACACACTCGTCTCATGCTCTTGGATGGTATATCGTTCCTCACCGGGCTTCTCCGGATCGACCTCGGCTAGTTGTGTATATCCATCTACTCTGATGCACCAGCGCCGGATATGCGGATCGCTGCTGGCACTAGCAAGAATGATTTCTTCAGCCGTAGTGAGGAGAGGGTCAATTGCCAGTGATTGGAGAGACATCATAGTCGTAGATGAGTCCTGCAGTGTCTGAATCTTGGCTCCCGTGTTGATATCCCAAACGATAATCTTTTTGTCTGCGCCGCCACTGATCAAGACTTCCCTACCCGAGAGTCTGGCGCAGACTATTGCCTTAACGAAGTCCGAATGACCATCGTATTTACGTCCCGGCTTCTTCGTGGCAATATCCCAAGACCAGACGCACTTGTCCCAGGAACCAGCAAAAAGAGTCTTGTTCTCCTTTCCTCCAATGGCAAGGCAAGTTGCCGGAGTGATTGGTCCTTGGTATTTTGCAGTCTTTGACCGAGTCTAAGAATCGTCAGAGGCGAGTATTGAAGCTCCAAACCACAGTGGATGCTTACCACCAAGTTGGCAGCCGAAACTCTTCCTGATGATTCCGCTATGAAGACTGACGAGTGAGGGCTTCTGGGGTCTGGGATTACCGCCAGAACCTTTGATGACATCCGAAGGGGATCTCCAAAGGCATTTGCCTCCTTCTTCGACCTCTTCTCCCTCTTTGCTTGAGAAAGACTAGAATAATGTTAGTGTCGTATCCAAGTACGTTGGCTTTTGTAGTTCTCACTCAGTCTCAAAGAAGTGTTGTGGATCTGAAGACTCCATCTCGTCAAGTATTCTATTTGCTCGTACCCCAATATGTTCGTAAGTTCAAGCTAAAGCTGCAATGCCCTGGGTCAGTGAGTCTCTGATGGTATGCTCTCGCTTATCATAGTCGACGGGTGTTGCTTTTATAGTGAGTTGCGGTAAATGGGTGCCTGTTAGGTGTCTACGTGAAATGCACACTCATGGGACATAAATCTTGATGCCTTCGGACAAGTCGGGAATTGGCCAGCCAGTATTGCCAGCTGCCGGCAGCAGGCCACAGTGTCGTCCCAACAACCAAGCATGAGCAGACACCACATGGCCATGTAAATCTAAGTTGAGCTCAATCGTTCCGTCTGGTACATATATCACCTTTGGGCTTCTCATTTAAGGGGATAATCCAGCCTAGTTGATTCCACATACAGAAGTGGCGATGCCCTCGCCATTGCCATGCCCCATAATGTCCCGCGTGTAAGTTACAGTGATATCAAATAGATAGAATTATATCGGTTATGTGCGATCTATTCAGTCATTGATATGAGGTACATATTCCCTGATAGTGTGGGTTCTGAGCCATGAGGACTTGAGTATCCTAGTTAGACATACTCTATTGGCCGACTCATCATGGTGGACTCAGCTCTCCGCTGAGTATTTCCAGTTCTCCACTATGGAATACCATGTCGTGAATGTCCCGTTGTTCAGCCAAGTGCTCCGTGCTTCCCATCTCAGGTCTGGGCCTGGATTCATTGTACAATCTCGAACTGTTCAAATCACCCTGTCTTAGCATGTCCGGACGCCGAGAACGGAAGAAGCCAACTGTTCAGACTCATATTAGCAATAGAAGGCTTTTGTGATACCAGTAGCTTTAGGATAGAATTGGACTACGGGTGAGTAGCGATGTCTCGATTTTGAGCCATATAAGTCCACACGAAGCGCCAATGGCAACCCCTTTCACGAAATAAGTAATCACGCAAATGCTCTCCGTCAAACACCCCAGTCATAAGAGCCCACCGAAACTCTATCGCTTTTGTCATAGAATTTGTCGGATACTTAGTTACTTGAAGGCGTTATAAATTGACATTAGCACACCCAAACTTTCCTTACGCATTGGTTGCCAGAGACAGCCGGCCCATCTCGAGGAGAAATATAAAATTAAGTATGATGTCTTGTTCTAAGCCTTCAAACTTACGCAGGATTATGAATTTTTATGACATCTTTGTCATCAGCTCTGTTCTTTCCCGCGAAGTCTAATGGTTCATCCCATCTCCTGCACTGATGCTCGGCGCCCCATCATACTAAGCCTGTCGGACAGTCGCCTCTTCGATTGGTCAGTCTACTTCAGATACTTGTGATAGGTCCGGATAAGGAAACTGTTTAGTAAATAACCAAGCAGTGTTGTTGGTGGAACGCTGAGAGGGCGAATTTCTCGCCCCTGTTTGTCACAGAAATCCCTGGTTGAAGGCTAAACCTAGACGGATCTTCTAAGAGAATGTATCTTGTACTGCTGTGATACTTACCCGTTAGCGCGTATCTAATGGATGAATATATTTAGCAGCGTTGTTGGCTCTCTCTTGGTATCAGCGAGTTCCAGGCGGTGGCCGAGCTGTCTGAATACCCAGAGAACGCCATGTCTGAAGTTTACAACAGTCGTAGTGGGCCGCCGAAATCTAAGATTGTTAAGATACGTAGGTAGGACATGTTGAGAAGATAAGATAGCTAGAAACGGCATCTAGCTTTCTACAGTCAAGCATACCCCACAAGTTAAAGGCGTGCGAGTATGTTCGGAACACCTATGACAAGAATAAAGAAGTACAAAAGCGCAAGAGCACAAGTTTCCAGGAAAACCTTCAAGGCAAATCGAAGAAAACGAGAGCTAGGGTCGGCTGATATCGAAGGCTTTCGCAAGATATCTCTCCTGTCATGATCCTGCTCCTCGCTCGCCTGCTTGGCGTAGTCTGACATTCTCTTATGCTGCGTCTCATGAAAAATCGAATACTGATGAGTTTGAAAAGCCCAAGGTGGATATGAGGACCTAAAGAGGGTTTCCTCCCTAGAATCCAAGTCCCAAGTCCTCCTTAATCATTCGAACCTTCAGGGAGACGCAATGCTGCCATGGATAGACTTATGCTTGCGTTAGTTGAGAAGGGAGATTGCCGCCTTAGAAGAGAATAGTGTGTGAAGGCAAAAGTGCTATTCACAGAACGTTAACGATCAAATAAATGTAGGATTGTGCCGCACTATATTCGGACTTTGGTTCGTGACTCTGCCTCCTATGAAGCTTCGACCAGACCGACACTCTTTAGTTGGCTGGCTGTTAATGGAGTTCCTCAAATCGGCCACAGCCCACCACATAGCATTTACGTAACAATCCTTGAGACAATCTCAGCACTGATTCCACAAGTACGGCGCGTTGATAAACAAGCTACCGAATGGGAAGTGGTGGCGGCCGGGTTCAACAGGTGGTATAGATTTCATTTACACCAACAGATTCGTGAACACAATCACATCACACCCGCACTGGGTTAAGTTTGGCTTGAGAAGTTCTCATAGATAAATTTGAAGCTGCTGACAGGTTGCCGTGTTTGTTTTCCTCCATCACATTGATGTCGACAACATGCCAATTGCCACATCCTGCAAGCAAGACAGCATAGTCTTCGCAAAGGCAGCCATGACTGGCCACTTAGGTGAGTCTATTGATGTATCTGTATTTACACTAACGATCTTGCCGGTATTGAGTAACACCGTGTGGCCCAAATCGCGGTATCAGCTCAACTCATTCGAGAGAACAGACTCGGAAATGATGTTGTTTTGCTTCCCCCTTCTAGATCTTGAGCCAGATCACAATTACTAAAGTCCCACGTAGAAATCACCATGATCTCTGCAAAGTGAAATTTGACGAGGCCGGCATCAGCCGTACACTCCAAGACTTGTTAAGTTCTGTCTCTGCATTGAATTAGAGGGAAGTCGATATCAATCGAGGTCAGTGAACGCCTCTGCGTCGATTTTAGTCACCAGATAGCTGCAAAAGTACCCATTTTATGTGGGACGCCCTCCTCAAATGTTCACGACTTCAGAGCCGAGGCATTATCAAACCACATCATTGGAGATACAGTAGCGCAAAGTAAGTGAAGCATCTATAGACTTAGTGCAGTTGACCAGATGTGGTCAAGAACCACCAGCTTCGATTCGGGATACATAAATAAGTGACGAAGAAAAGATTAACTTACTGAGGCGGCCCCACTACATCTCCCCACCCCCCACATCTCCACTTTTGTTAAATATCGAACCCCAATATTTCAACCTGGATCGCGAGGTACGAAAATAAATCTGTACCTGCATGCCACCGTCTGAACACTTGAGATATCCGGGGTTTCAACTCCCATTTCCAACTCTCGAGCTCGCCAACGCTCCACCGGGACTTCACATAGCGCGTTCAGCCAAACAATCCCACAATCCCACAATCCTGCCGCAATGGCATGATACCTCCACAATGCCACCGCAACCCAACCCCCCGCCCCCCAAGCTCCCCTCCACCACCGACTTCAACCAAATCCTCAACAGCATTTCCCTCGCCAGCGCAAAGCACAACACAATCCTCCAATCTCTACGTGCGAGGCATCCAACCGCGGCGGCACCAAGATTGGCCTCCACTTCAACACCAGCTGCTGGGAAAACCGGCTTCTCTGCCCTGGGGACTCGCATCCACCAGAAATCGACAGCACAGCTCGATGACGACGAGGCAGATTTTCAAGCCGAGCCCCTGAATGCGGGGATCGGATACAAGGTGTCAAAAGGGGAGCAAGAAGCCCGGACTGCGACGAGGGATCTGGGCAGGAAGCTGCTGGGGAAGCGTGGACGGAATGGGGATGGTAGAGGGCAGGTCGGAAAGAGAGTCGTCCAGGATGAAAGTGATGACGAGGAAGGGCGGAGTGGGTTGGGAAGGAGAAAGAAGGCGAAAAGTGGGAAGCAAGATGAAGCTGAAGGACCGAAGGCTTCCCCTGAAGAGGACATTGTCGCGCGGGGAGACAAAAGTCAAGGGGAGGCTGCGAAATTTACGCACAAGGTTGACACCGTGAATACCGCAGAGGAGAGCGAAGCCGTGGAGGACGGAGATGAGATTCCGCCGACGCAAGAGATGATCGCACATGCCGGCTCAGCATCGCCGCCGGCCGAGGCCGATCAGCCAGTGTCGGACAAAAAGAAGAGGAAAAAGAAGAGGAAGAAGAAGACAAGCCGCAAGAAGGAGGCTCCAGCCGAGGCATGAGAGATGGGCGGTTGACTTGTTTTAGCACCCTTGGCCAACATGACTGAGCAAACCGACCCTGCCATTGGCGACTAGGCCAGCTACTCTTGAAGATCTTTCTATGCGTGGTGCTCTCATATGGAGGTGTGGTGACAAAGGTTGAAGAAGCTATACCTTCATCATAAGTAACCCAGAGATGTGAGCTGCAAAGTTCAGATCAACTTATTGACGCAGCCTTTGCTTGCTCCTCAACCCGAATCAATCAGTCAGGAGCGTTTGTCGATATGGAAGTATGCTAGCTGTTTGTAGCAATCCTCCCTCCCACTAGCCACTGTGAATTCGCCATTCCTGGAAACGGATGTATTTGGAGCAACACGATATCCATGTTCAACATTAGCAGTCACCATTGTCAGTCAGCCTTGAGCACAAAAAATGAAAAACAGCAACGTAGATTTTCCAGTGCGAACAGGTAGCCTATATCGCTTCAAAACCTCCTCTCCAATGCCGTGTCGTTTCCTAATAGGATTACCAACACAATTACACACAAATGGATGAGGGCCAGTCTTCCCAACGAATCCTGCCCCCGATGCCCCCCCTTTGGATATCCCTTTCCAACATCCCACCGATAGCATACACACACTCCCTTCCCAATCCCAGTAGAAGAAAACCGCGCGGGAGACCACTCTGACGTGGTCCACTTATCGCCCTGCGGATGCCCTTCCCCATATCATAACTCCAAATGTAATTGTTTTGTTTGTTTCAGAGTAAGCCCGCCGAAGAATGCTGACAGAAACGGTTGAAATTTTACTGAACGTTAGTCTCCGCCAAGACAAGATCTGGCCCGCTCGAGGAAATCGAGTCCTAAGAAGCGGTAGATTATGAACTATTGAAAAGCCCGGTCATGAACTGTGCTACTCGGTCTCATCATCAATTGCCGGCCGTTAAATTGGTATCCCGTTTGGTATCGCCAGCCCGACCACCCGGTTTCATCCTCTATACAAAAAAGAGATGCTCTTGGTATTGGTAAAGTGTTTGTCACAAAGATGTACGGCGCTTCTGTTGGCGAAGCGCATTGGTCCTAACCAGGACGTAGTGACTGGGTAAAGGTCGCCGATCAAACCCAATAGTGGCTCATTGCATGCGCTTTCGTTTCCTGTCGTCCTCGCCTCTGGCATCCTCGTCCTCGTCCTCTCTTTCCGCGGTATCGGTAGGATTCAGTATATGAGCCATGCTGCCCCTTCGTGTCGGTGGGCCAGAGCTATCCCTGACGGACAAATTCTTGTTCTCGCGGTTCGCCGAGTTCCAGGACCAGCTACCGAAAGTATCGCCGCCGCCGCCACCACCATTTGCAAATGGCGGGGGAGTTGTCGGCCTAGAATGGGCATTTTGCTGCGACGCACTCTGCAACGAGTACGTAGATAACGATTCCCTTAAGCGCTGATCCTCCGGTGCGACGCGGTTTGGTGACGATGGCCACTGTGTGGAAGGAGGTCCAGAGGAGGCAAACGGGGATGGATTGGGCTGCCATCCATGTGCGCGGATATCAGCCGATGTGTGGCGCCTCGCAAGGCTGCTTGGAGGCAGCTCTACATTCGCAAGAGGATGAGGACCTGGCGGAGGAGGATGAGCGCCTGCCCGAAGAGGAGACGTTGACTGAACGATGCCGGCTCCGATTGAGCCATAGGGGCGTCGCGTACTAATGGACAGGTTTGACGGGACCGGCGGTCGGTAATAGTTGCTCTGCCCACGTGGCTGAGGGACCGCGAGATTCGACCGTCTCGGATCGTCTTGGGGAAGTTGACGGGGTGAAACCGGAGCATTGTCTAAGTTTGTGAAATATTGTCGACTGCTGGAGAAAGGCGGCTCGTGGGGATCGTCGATTGCTCGAAGCATTTCACTTTGTCGCTGAATCTCATTTTGTAATGCCACCACTGGACTCGGGTTAGCTGCGGAAATCAGATATTGGGACGAAATAAACCGACCATCTCTGTGTACTGGGCTTTCCGGGTTAGGAACGAGAGCCAGGACTGTTCTTGATAGTTCCTGATTGAAGTGTAGTAGCCTCGTCATGGACTCCAGCACCGCTTGCTGCTTGACATACATATAGTGCGCCGTCTCTTCACTCCTCTGCAGTCGCGAACTCAAGTCATAAAGAGTATGCTCGAGGCTCGACATTCTTGGATCTGCACCTTCTTGGGGAAGTGGCATCGGCTCTGCTGGCGTGCCTGGCTGAGACGGACTAGGCTTCTGATTGGGGTACTCCCGATGAACCAGAGCATGACGGGAAGCCCTGCGCTTGATCTCTCTCAGTCCAACCAAATCACCTCTCTTGAAATTTCCGTTTCCATGCTTAAATTCCCACAAGGCCGTCTCAGGACTGCCGGTATGGAATACGTCGCTCACTACCCATCGCTGTCAGTCCAAACGAGTCTGTGGAGTCACTGGGAGGGGTTATCGCACCTTTGTGGAATCCATACATGTTCAGCTGGCGTACGAACGATGAGATATTTGTGTGCTTGAAGTATTGCCTGTCTCGCATGAGCATTGATTTTCTCCCGGAGTAGAAAAAGGGCCTACATACGCAAGGACTTTGGAAAAGTCAGCCGAAGGCGACATGACGAAGCTCTCGGCGTTTTGGGACCAAGATATTAGATGCTGTATGCTCGGATCCTCCAACATGCTACATCGGAATCAGCCAGTAATCTTCCAACCGCAACGGGGGCTCGCCGTCTTACTTATAAAGCTTATGGATGAAAGCCGTCTGGACGATCTTGGGCTGGTGAACCGCAGCGGCGGCGGCCGCAGGCGGCGCGGCCATCGACATGTGTTCGGTAGGGGAAGTGTTTTTTGCTCGATCGTTCGTGCCGTTCGCATCTGGATCGGGGCTCTTACTAGAGGCTAATGTTGCATTTGTGGTCGTCGGGGTCGTAATCTCCATTGGCTCCCCAGGGGAGGGAGCGGACATCTGGATCGTGGGCGTAGGAATGGGCACGATTCTGGTGCTCATCAGATCCTCATGCCCTGTTGCAGGCAGAGGGTTTCTGTGCGGACTCTCAGTCGCGGTAGCCATTTGCGCTACAAGACGAAAATGCAGAGTTAGCAAGCGAGACTGCGACGGCGCAAGGTGTTGGAGTTGTGGTCGAAACGACTGGGGGACGAGAGCGATTTGGCAACGGGCGATTGAGACACACAAAAGAGTCAAGACGACGATTGAAGGGGCGTGGCTTACTTCATCTCTTCGAAGCGATTTCTAGGGAAGCTCTGGCGTGATGTCGGGGTTGGCTGGAGTAGCGTCCAAGGGGCTCTTTGTTCGTCGGTGATGCTCTGTCCTGCTAGTTCCCGAACGCCTTAACATGGGGTTCGCTGTTCCCCCTTTAGTTGGATGCGATTGGGGGAGGGGGATTGGACGTGTGAGTGACTGGCACTTTCGAAGCCGGATAGGTTGTTCAGCTGGAAATCCAAAGGCTGCCTCTTCTCGCTGAGAGGTGGCGACGGGGTGGTGTTGAAGAAGGGTCGAGGTTGGAGGGTCGTAGGGATTGATAAGACGGAAGCTGAGTGGATGGGGTTGGAAGAGGCTAAAGTGGCCAGCAGGCCAGATCGATAGTCAAGCGGATCTGAGGTAGAAGAATGGAAGGTGTGTGCGTGCTTCCGTCAGTGTTGGAGGTACTCTGGATGTAGAGAGCGTGCGTGCTTGGCCAGCCAGTCGGCGGCGTGTGTGGCGCAAAAGAAGCTCGGGGGAGGCGTGCGAGACAATCGAAAGCGTGGTGATTGGGTTGGGCTTGCAGGGCGGGCCGGGGTTTCTTTAGGGGGGGGGAAGGGGGCCCTAAGTAGTAGTGTAGATTGCTGGATGTGCTGGGGTGCCCTGTAAGATTCCACCCTTGGTCCTTCACCGGGCCTTGTTTAGAGTCTAGGTCCACTGAGAAAGAGGCCCACTGGGAGTCCGGGTAGCCACAGAGGCGAGCTGGGCTCCCTGATTGAATCGGTACCGCGAGTAGTCTCCAAGTACTGATGTACAGTACCTAGTCAGGGCTTTTGGGACACAAGCCAGGGTACTTAGCAGTACTACGTGGTCGGAAGTATAATAGGTAAGGTAGGGCAGCCCAGGCAGGCAAATATGTTGGTAGCGGCGCACCGATGGATGTATGGAGAACCCAAGGAAGGAGTCTTTCCAGGGTGTGCCCGGCAGCGTACCGTCCTGAACGAAAGTCTGGTTCGCCTGGTTGAATCTGAATCGGCGAGGAAAGGCGGCGTTGCGGCGATGTCACCAAGATGAGATGACGGATGTATCAGGTCTTGTGGAGAGAAAGCGAGACCGAGATGGGAAAGAAGGGAAAGGAAGGAAAAGAGAAGGAGAGCGACAACACAGACGTCAAGCCTTCCTGGAGACCCTCCGCTTTCTATTCGACCCTCTTCTTTTGGACCCTCCCAGGTTGACGGACTGGACACCTCCCCCGGAGACGGACCGACCTGGGATGCGCTGAGAGCTCTTTTGGAACCAGAATGGGAGGGGGGCTGAAAGGAGGAGGATCGCGGGATGTGGAGGGGGACGCATCAGCAAATGCGGCAGCTCACTAATATACGGACTACAGACAAGAACTTTTATATGCAAGACCTACGTGACGGACACACAATGGTCCAGGGATCGTGGTCTCTGTCTCTCATCAATCTACGACGTATATCGTCCTACATAAAATCCACAGCGATGCAGCAAACTCACGCATGGGCACTTGTTGAGTTCGTCGACTCTGCTGCCGAAGAAAGGACACGCCCCGGGGGAGGGCGGGGGGGGGCAATGGCTTCTCCCCATTTCTCGTCTCTCGCTCTCTTTCGCTCTCCGTTGGCTCTCTGACACCTTGTCTCACTCCTGCATGTTCTCGACCTTCTATTCCCTTTCTTTGATTGATTCTTTTTTATCTCTCGGTACCTCTTGGCCGAGTTACGCTGCAGATGGTACCGTGGGTGTGGGTGGAGCAAATAGAAAAGCCACCGCTACACCCTTCTCGGCCTCCTTCGAACAAGCAAGAGTCGAGGTTTTGGCTTTTTTTGGGTGTGCCCTGCAGCTGGGGGGTGAGTTTTACTGTATCAGATGTACGGGGAAGGCGAATGAGACGCCGCTGAAGACGGCAATCAACCAGAACGAACGGCGTAGATTGGCGGCCGCCAAGCTGGGCACGCCTCACGTAAGGACGGTAGAGTGTCTGATTGTCTGTTCGGATGTCTAACCAAATACCTGTGCTTCGTGGAGTCGAATGGGAAGGGGTATTACTGTAAGAGAGTCAAAGTAGTACTGTAGGGGGCCCGGTCTTGGGATGCGAGATTGGCACAGCCAAACGCTGCGCAAAGCTGGGGAAAGAGTTGGGACGGGGGAGCAGGGCTCGGGAGGATCTCGACTGTGGTGGGCCCGAGCTGATCTGATCGATGGTAAATTGTGTCAAAACAAACCGGAAGCCGAACGGGCTCCTTGCTTCTGCGAAGAACAGCTGCAGGTCCTGGAATTGGGTTCGTTCCTGATGAGTGAAGGTTGGAGAAATGCGTCTAACCTCAGGTCGACGACGGGAGAGGGTGGCTTGACAGCGGAGCACTCCCGGCGCACAAACCCTCTTTGCCTTGACCTTTTTCCTCTCCGGCCACTTTCGGTTTGCCAGAGATTGCAGCTTTCAATCGTAGCTTTTTTGGCAGAAGGCACCGATGACGCGCGCTGGAGTTGAAACTACTGAGAAGCTAGTTGGTGGCAGCTAACTAACCTTGGGGCCGAACGCAATAGACCAATTTTGGCGCGGGCCAGCTGCGCATGGTCCCGTTCTCCTGCCCGGGGAGAGAGTGTAGAGTGATATGCCACGATAGTCTCGTCCCCAGTGCCCGCTGCCAACATAGTCTTGTGATCGGACGAAAGGTTATTGCTTTAATCTATCACGGCCCTCGACAAGGGGGACGGTACGGCACTCAGTTGGGGGAGCGAGGCCGTCTTTTCTCTTTACCCGACGTATGGGATCAGACGCATCACATCTCGCATCTGTCAAGCCCGCGGTGGGCTACGGAGATTTTCTAGAGTTAACCTCGACTTTAGATTGCCCGGCCGCGTTTACCCTGCCCTCCGGGTCTCGCGAAGCCCAAGAGCTGGGACGACCGCCTCCCCCAAGTCGTGCAGACTTGGAAACATAGCCGAGAGTAGCTTGTATCACGGCAATCGAGATTGGGGGTGCGATGGCGTTCATGTGAGCATTCGCAATATGGGACGCTTTTTGGGATGATCTGGCGTCTTCCTTGGCCGCGTCTGCAGATTACCGATATCTGTGCCCGCATCAAGTAAGTTACATACAGTATTCATCAGTACATCATCCACCGAGCGAAAGTCTACTACAGAGTAATACGCGCCCCGTTGTAGGTACCAACTGAGCCCAGTTGGGATTTCGCATGGCAAAAAAACGGATGCTCCACGTTGGTCGTAACGCTGACGTGCAGGCCCCCCCCTCCGATGTCCTTGCGCCGGAGATGTGGTGTGTTTGCTTGCGATACGACACGATCAAACAGACGCAGACTGGTTGAGGTGGCAGGATCCGACAGCTCGACTAGTGAAGGTAACAGAAGAACGTCACAGAAGATCCAGAAGAAGCGACTCCGTCCGACTATCTCGGGTCTCCTGTCTCCCCAACGATGGAGGTGGCCCCCAAGGACCGGGCCGGCGAAAGCTAAACCACGGAGGAGGCACTTATTACGTAGAGCGACACGAGGTGGTTCAAAGCGTCAAGCAGAACTCCTGAATTTCCCCAGCGACCCCTACGACCGGGCCATTAACACGACCACATATATGTTCATCTGGGTGGAAACTCCCCATCTTCTTCCCAGCTTTCCATCCCGTCTGTTCAGCTATATTTAATTCGGACGTTGGAAACCTGGGCCAATACATCAAACCACTCCCTTTTTTTCGCCCGACCCCTGGCACGCATCCGGGTACATGGCAGCGGAGCATCGTCATTGGACCTGGTGATTGTCCACCTTCATTCAATGCATGCATGCATGGCCCTCGACTCCACCAGCCAAACCCCTTTCATCATGAACGACCCCAACTGGCAATCCACGTTGATAAGGTCGGGGTGTGGCCTGCGCGTAGCTCGAACGACAAGTTGACAACTTACTGGTTGGTAGATAGTGTCAGGTCGGCTCTGGCATCGCTCATTGGAAGGCTCGCCTGATCTTATGGCGTCATACTATGCCCAGCTTCTAGCTAGAATCCTACCATTCTCCATTCTGTGCCTCACTCTCTGTTCTGTGCCCCCAATTTTGATCACTATCAGCCAAGGCTCTGCGGACTGCTATCAAACCCCCAAGGTCATCCCAAAAATATTTTCTTGGTTGTTCAGCCGCACAAGGGACACAGTTAAGTTATCGCAATACGAGAGAAAACAAGGAATTGATGAATATCGACAGGTTCTTGCTTACGGTCGTAAGGCGTCTTGCCCCCAGACGGCACGTCTACAACGTAGTAATAAAGTCAATTCCGGTTGAATCAAACTCCCCCCTTTCATCATTCAGAATACCACCTGAGGCTCTTACAGAGCTACATAACTCGTGCAACGCTGCAGCTCGCCCGAACGAGCGCGCCACAAGCTCTCCCAACGAAACCATCAGACGCAATTCTGTCGATGGAACATGCTCAAAGGCGCATCCGGGTGGATTTACTAGCCACCTCAGAACTCCGCTGCGCCTAGTCTACCAAACTCTTGAGGCGTGAGGTTTGCCGCCAACCGGCCACGCAGACGGAGGAGGCCCCCCCCCCCTAAAAGTGCGGCCACGGTCGCAATCTGAGGACCCGCACGTAACCTCGAGCCCCCCCGAATCCTTGTTTCAGAAAACCAACCTGTGTGATCTGCGCTGGAATATTCCAGGACACCTGTACCACCGGACGGGGGGGCTTCGGAATCCATCAGATCGCGCCGACACCCGTCGATCCGACAAACCTTCTATGTAGGCTTCACAGGTGTCACCGTCGAACTTTGGTTTGACAGCTTACCATCGAATCTACGTCGTCGTCGCTCAGGATGTAACTCCAGACGGCCATACCGGCGAACTGCCTTTGCTGGAGGAGTTTGCATCAAAAGCATGAATGTGCGACGTCCGTTCTCGTCTCATGGCAGACGTAGTCCCCAAAGTACTTCGTACGTACACAACGCCAATGTTGGGGCATGCTCCCGCTTTTGGGTTCGTCGAAGTTCCCGGTTTGGAAAAACCATTACCGTTCCATTCGGTCTTCCCGCTTGGTGAGCCGCTCGTAGATCGAACAGCTTTTGCTCTTCGCAGGCGGAGAATCCCATCTCATATCATCGTGTCCAAACCGGGCATCCAGTCCGAAACCAAAACCTTATTTTTCACATATTGTGCTTGCTCGCCTCATAGTACGAGCGGCATATTGTGTTTGCTTTGTGCACCCTAATCAACTGGAAGGGAAGCCCCGACATATAATTAGTAACCCCAATATCTGGAGGGCGGCTCACATTGGATGTTGGAGAGGCTGCGGCTGCGGCTGCGTCTCTGACTTGCCTCATCTGGCTACGATGTGCGCTACCTGCCTTTCGCGGACTTCGGTCTGGAGCCTCGAAGAAAACCTCGGAGAACACTTGTCTAAACCATTCCCGCTCCCGTTTCTGGGCCGTGGATTGAGATACGCTGTTCCTTGGAATGACGTGACTTGCATTCCAGCATCTGCTGATATACCCCACAAGCCACGCTTTGCAGCCAGAGCGTTCTGATCGCCATGGAACGAGTGTGTCAAAATGTCTTACTGCCAGAAAGACTATGAATGCTGCGACACTTAAGTACATATATATGTCAATCTTGAACTACTATGCAGCTCTACACAATCTGCCATTTAGTTTGCATGACTCGATACAACCAGAAACAAGTGTATGAATGCTGTGTAACGAACTGCACGCCAGCAGATGAACACCAAAGTCAACGGTCTCCTCATCCTCGACGACGTTTTTCTCTCTCGAGTTCTTCCAAACAGCCAAACTTCATGCTCGCCCAAACCCGGAGCTAATCATTAATGCCGTGTCCCGAGTGCTCGTCCAAACGGATTCATTCCCACCAGCAATTCGCAAAACCACTTTGAAACAAAACTAGATCCCTGCATAAACGTGACAATGCTTCTCATAACAGACTCGAGGATGCCTAGAAGTCCTCGTCCATGCCGTTCGCCCTCTTCTCGCCGACCTCCCGGATCTTGTCCCCGAGAATCGTGCGCCCATACCGCTCTGCGACTTTGCTCGCAGCTTCGATCATCCTGCCCGTCCGGTCTCTCATGAGCTCAACCATCTCCAGTGCGCGCATACCACGCTCCTCGCCCTCGCGACACTCGATCGCCAACAACTGGAGGAGCGTCTTATCGATGTTAAGCTCGAGATTCGCGAGCAGGGAACGCTGAGTGTGAGAGGATGCCGTATTATCCACGAGGTCGCGAAGCTGGGAGGCATGCAGGCATGTTAACAGGAACTGCTGCTCCAGCCTCTTGGCTTCCGAGTCATCATCCTCGTCTTCTGGACCTTCGCTACCTTCTCGCTCAGGATCCTTGTCAGATGACTTTTGTTTCGGCGGGGTCGAGGTAAGTGGGACGGAGAAATCGAATTCAGACAGAAGAGGGCGGGGGAAGTAAGGGTACTGATCGCCGCCTTTCAGAATTATGCAATGAAACTTGTTGTCTGCCACGGCGATTGGGAAGTACGTCTCGTGTTTCCGACCAGAAGCCAAACGCGGCATGAGCTTGGTGTCAAGCAGCGGGACCCAAGATGCTCGGGAGGGTTGTCTCCAATGCAAAAGCGTCAACAGGGTCCCGGTCGAATCATATATGCAAGGGTCCTAGTTTATTAAAGTCAGCAATCCCCGGATCACACTGAGAGACATATCGCATGAATTTATGGGGGACGTGGCTTACACCATTGTCGGAGAAGAACGCGCTCTTCACGGTTACGCCTTCTGGTAGGGCTACTGTATCTTCGTTCTGGCAGATCTCATCCCGCTTGATGTTCTCGATCGTGTACAGAAGCCTGGTGTTTCCGTCTCCCCCGACTGGCCCATTGCCCATCGTCAGGACGTAGTCTCTCCAGCTTGCGCATGTAACCATGGGGGTACTCTTTGGACGGTAGACTCGGTAAGGCATGCCAAACAATGTATAGATCCGCACATAGTTTGCTGTCGTTGTGACTGTAATGAAGGAGTCGCTTAAGGACATGGCGATGACAGCCTCGCCCTTTGGAAGCTGTGTTCTCCAGTCGTTTCGCTGAGTCCAGGTCTCATGGGGACGGTAGAAAATGGTTGCGGGAGCATCCTCATTGGGTGGGCAGGAGAAAAGGGCGCCGTTTTCATTGAGGCAGGCCTTGTCGTAGAGGAACGTGTCTGTGAAGTGAAAGTCCCTGTGAAATTCATGATCGTAAAACTCCACGGTCACCGTATGATGACCATCTTGGTCCACTGTCCAAATGAAGCCAATCAAGTTGAGACAGAGATATTTCCGATTTCCTCGCCAAGGAGTTGAACCTGGTTGGAAAGACTCATGATATCGCGTCTCAAGGTGCCGACGCTTACTTGCTTGCTCCCCTGGAACTTCCTCTCCATCGTGGGCTCGCTTTCTGCCACCTCCAACAGCGTAGCCAGCGCCGTCATCATCAACAACAAAATCATCCTCCTCATCGTAGTCGCCACCGTTGAGGAACGAGTCAAGACTCCCTAGAGAGTCCCTACGCGGTCGGGAGGGCACACTCTTGTGGCCGTTGACCTCGGGTCTCCTGACATTATTGGAAATCTCAGCGAGGGGGTCATGGATGAATGGCGCAGGTTGCTTGGGCAGCTTGATGAAAGACGCGAACTGGTCTGAGACAAATTCAGGGAAGATGTAAACTTCTCCATCGGATGTCGTGAACGACAACAGGTTCTTGGTAGGATGCCAGGCAATGTCGATGACATTCATATAGTCGTATTTCTGGATGACGCTTTGTGTCTTTGTCTCCCAGATCAAGATCTTGCCGTCCTTGCCCGCAGTCGCAAGCATCGCCCCATTCGGCGACCACGCGAGTGCCGTGATGCCTCCCAAGTGGCCGTTGGCAAACAATCGCTGCTTTTCCCAGTCGTTCTTCGAGATAACCTGGATGTCGTGGGTTGGAGTGGGGACAGCGAAAGCTCGCCCGTCAGGGTGCCATGCAATCTTCGCGCATGCGTCCGAGTCAGGATCTAGTGACCCAATAATCCCATCGACCTTTTGAATAAGCTCCGGCTGCTCAGCAGTCAAAGAATAGATGTATATAATGCCGTCAGTGCATGACAAGGCAAGCATAACCCCCTTGGGGTCGAATGCCAGGTGCTTCGTCGGCCGGCCATGCTCTTTGAGCGTGCGAATCTGGGAATTGTCCTCTGTGCCGACAATTTTGACGGTCAATTCATCGCTTGCGACGGCACACCACTTGAAATCGGGCGAGAGCGCGACGTCGCGAATGGGCAGCGACGTTCGCACTATGAATCTTTCGAACGATGCCAACGCTGGCGAGTAGACGCTGACGGTGCCGTCCTCGGAGCCAACGACAAAGAAGTCATTCGACGCGGCGACCGCAACATTCTGTTCCTGGCAGTCGTCAATGTTCGCAGGCTCGCCATCAAAGCCGGTCTTGTAGAGTCGGATAGTGTTGTTGGAGCCGACCGTGACGAGGCGGGATCCGTCGGGCGTATAGGCGCATCGTGTTGTTCCCAAGGTGTGAGCAGGACGAGGTCGGGGTTTCGGAATAGCAGAGGAAGCCATTTCAGCAGATTTGATTCTCGACTCCGGTCTTCGTCAAAGGTAGGCTGAATTGACCATTTAATGTGGTTTGGAAAGCATCAAAGTTATTTAGGTTGAGTTTGGAGGAACGCGTCGAGACGCGTCTCGAAATCAATTAAACCAGCAGTCGCCCGCCTTTGTGACAGGGGCATAGAACCCCACTAATGATCCCTGTCGTGTCCCGCGCTAAACTTGACCACTACTCCAGGATCTCGGTTGTTTGCGGGCTATTTTCGTTCCAGAAGACGGAAGCATCGTCGCCACCACTTTTATAAGATCATATGTCACTGGAATACGCAGCAGAAATCGATCCTAAACTAAATTTGTAGGTATGAATGTAGGTCTGTCGCATCCTACCAGTGAGACGTGGCACGTGATGAGCAATCGTATAAACACATGTCTGGTGGCGGCAACGTGGAATGCCCAAAGTAACTAATCGAGCTACCTCAGTCTTCTAGAAAGGATGAGATCCCAACCCGATCTGTTGGCTGACTAGGATTCTCATAAATCATCAGACAGATGATAATGATTCGAGAGGCGGTCGCAAGTTGCAGCCCCGGGAACTCGCCGTCAGATTGTGTTTCGGCAATTGACGATCCTGCCCGGACCCACCAGCTCCGGCCGGTGAGACCGGGGGCACACCAACGACGTCAACTCCATGCGCCATATCTCACACGCACAAATAGAGTTTCCATGACATTTCTGAGCTATCAGGACTTCCAATACTGGCTCGACAGCTTGCAAGATACGGTTGGCCTTGCACTTGTATTGGAGTCTCCGTCTCCCAGTAAATGTCGTAATCCTGTCCCGGGAAGACGGTCTACACTCTCTGTCAAATGCCTCTCATCGAAGTTCTGCGCCAGTGTAATGTTGTACGAGGTACTCATTCTGGTTGCCTTGCCATGCAGGTTAAATTGTGGACAGATAAAGAGAACGTAAGGATCATGCTGGGCAACTACTTTACCACGGATCTCCATGGCCCAACTGCACTGGCGTTGGTGCTTGTGGAGCAGGGACCTTGTGTCTCTCATCTTTTGAGAAGTACCGTATTTGCACCGAGCATCTACTCAAACTACTGGACTCAACTAGCGGTGTTGGTATGCATGTATTCCCATCCGCTATGTGTACAATCTTGCGACTGGACCGGACAGGATTCATGGTTGCGCCCTTCAGCCGCAAATGGGAACATGCAAACCACCCTGGAGCCGCTCCAGACACAACTCAGCTGGGATTTAGCCGCCAGGAGCACTGCCCATACCATACACTCGGTGAGAAGTCTAACCTTCTAATTGGAATCAGGATCACGCCGCATCTCGATATGCAAAGTCCTCTTCCTTTGACAGGGAGAATCCCTTTGACATGGCGACAACAGCCTCTCATTATGTTATTGGGTACCTTGTCACGCCACCTAGATAGGCACCGAAGTAAATGTCTTGGATTGTAATCTGGTTGGTAAGATCGTTAACACCGAGAAAACAGCTGCTCTTCCTCTGCATCTGGTTTGTGAGGCTGGCGGGATAGAGGTTTACCAACAGGAAACACTCATCATTTCTATGAAGGTTGAGGTGGTAAACGTGGTAAACGTGGTAAGCGTGGCTACTGGCCACCACTTTGCAGCCCTTCTCCGTCCCACAACACCTAGTTTACTGTCGAAAAGCGTAATCAGCCCAATAACGGGCCCTTCCTGCGAAAGACACTGTTCCTTATTGCGGTGTTACCCTGGCCTCGGTGGAATCGTGCCTGCAAGACTGGCCTTATGGAAACAATACTAGAGTTGCGGTGCCTTTATTTGTTTCTAGTGGCACACGGAGATGGCAGGTACACAGAACAGATCCATGACGGGGACGATCCAACTTTGCAGAACAATGCCATCAATCCATCCGATTAGGGTCAATTGAGGCATTGGACGGGAGACATATGGAATATCTACAACACTGCGTGTACACGTGCGTGTGGTGTGTGGGGGGTGTGTGTGTGTGTGTGCCAGTGAGCGGATGACGTGCATACGTAGGAGCATGCCACACAAGCCCGGACTTGAGGACGAATCAACTAGAGAAGCAGGCTTACGAGTGGCACAGCCTGGGAATGTTCCGAAGCACCCAATAATTAGGCGAAGGGCGACCCTACTGCAGATTACAGAAAGTCGCCGCTTTAATCCGAAGCACCTAAGATTCCGCGTGGTTGCCTTCATCTTGACCAATCCCTAATTAGGGACCAGAGGATTTGCCAAAGCTTCAAGTATTTCCCTTCCAAGAACGGCTAAATTATATTCGAAATTATCAGACAGGATGTTTGTGCCATCCTGAACCCCACACGTCCATAAGGAGCCTCTCACCTACGAACCGAGTAAGATGCGGTTGGGCTATTGCTCGGTTCAACTATACTGCACCTGGTATCGCTAGCTCTGATGTTGGCTCTTAGTGGAAAGTAGCCAGCCGAGTCTCAACTCCAGAGGCAACAAGTTTTCCTAGTCTTGTATTGAGGGTGAGCCATAATATTGAATCCACTGTTGAGATTGCTCTGCATGCTAGACCAAGCTGCCCTCTTCAGTCGGTGCTGTTGATATTAGTAGTTGCTCTCTCATTGATATGGAAACCACGACTAGATTTTCACATCTGAACTGAAAGATCCGACATACGGCTCGGAAGATTCCCAATTCGGGTAGCACGCTGGGATAAGGCAGTCGCTCAATTCAAGGTCGGCCGCCTGTGACAACCCAAGGTGCAAATGGCGGATCATGTCGACCTCTTCAATACCCGGAGGGTGGTTCGCCAGTATCTCACATGCCGGCAAAGAAGAATCGGCCTTGTATTTCTGCCCGTATGATCACTCAGCCAAGCAGCCTGATCGCTGATAATGCACACGGATCAGAAGTCCAAGACGCCCAACAAGCCATTCCCACATTCCTGCTTATAGTACGGAGTGAGGTAGGAATATGTATCCCTATTCTCATGTCTAAGGTGGGGTGTTATTTTAAAGCAGCGATCTTCGGGAGGTTCCCCCAATACGCGAGATTCGCCAGTGACTTAACATCGTGAAGACTGAGGTGTGTTGACAGGCTGCAATGGCCAGAAATGTACATATATAAAGCGTTTCTCAACGCTGTTAGTCTACGTTCTTGACCTCTCTCTAGTACCCAAGTGAACTGCTCAGGGCCTTAGACGGTTTCTGCTTGAAAGTCTTCGTGCCTAGTGTACTTCTGCTTATTCCAATCGCATAGATGAATACCACCAGCCAAAGGTCGGTGTATAATGGGTTCGTTCAACCAGTGGATACACAAATGGCCATCTAATTGTGCAACGCGTGCTCACCATGACATGTTTCGCAGATATGCACCACCAGCCCGGCTCACGAACTGCGAAGCTCGCCATCTATCTCGGGATAGCATTGCCCGCTTCCAGCAAGAGCAAGCCAGAGAGGGCAGTACCATTGCCATAGCTCCGAATACGTCGCATACCGTCAATGCATCCATCAAAGACCATCAAGCTCGTGCTACGAAGTCCATCAACAAGTTCATAAACCAGTTCAGCCGACGAGCTTCACATACGACTTGACACCCATGAAGGAGAGTAGGAACACCAGATATGTGTCTTATCTCTTCTTAAGATGCTGATCATATTTCGACCAACCAATATGTTCTGTTCGTATATCATAGAACCAGTATTAGTGATCTGGGGGCTTTAAGAGGGGCGGCGATATCATTCAGGTGTGGTTCCTGGTCTCTTGACTTTTTCGTCAGGCAAGGTAGCTCGAGTGCCAGAGAGGGCTTGAGCTTGGAGGGGATAGAAGTATTATATGCCGTTATCTATTAATAGACCGATTTTGCTGATGTGTTAGACGTGGTAAGATCGACGCGATGTGCCAATATGGTATATTCTGGAAAGTTCAATAACGTTTGGCGAGCTCCGTTTTGCTAGTTGGTGAAGGTCAAAGTCCAACGTTGCAGCCATTAAGGCAACAGGATGGCAGGCATCCAAGGTGCCACCAAGGATTCATGGTGCTTGAGTAGTAGCGTGATGTCGTCGTCGATGGCTGCCCGGTATTGAGTCAACTCGATAGAGCGTCTCGCCTTATCTGCTTCCAAGTGTCTGTAAACGCAGGAATGGTCTCATACTAGAGCACCAGCATAGTATATGCTGAGTATATGAACTTCAACAGGTCGTCGAAAAGGCCAGGAAAGTCTCGCATGACAAGAGGTCATGGAAGAAGACATGCAAATGAAGACAAGAGCCTGTTCTTGAAAGACGAGGGCAGTTTATTGCCAAGAAGTTCAAGAAATCAATCGATGCCGATTGCTCATAAATTCCAGAAGTCATTGGGCAGAAGTCCTTCCCTGCCGGATGAGTCTGCTGCCTTTATTCAGTCTCCCTGCGGCGGCGGTTGTGTGGCAGAGGCAGATTCCTGAGGTGAGGGTTTCTCCTCTGGACAAGTATTTCCGAGGCCAGTCCTATGGTGGCATGACTGGCTGAAGGTTTTGACACGCCGAGAAAAGTCATGGTGTTCATGCAGTCATGTGCGGTGGAGGGCAATCAGCGCGTGCCATTGTTTGATACCAGCGCTATTGTGGCAGGACTAGTTGAAGGATGTTGAAATGCTGAAAAGAAATCATGTGAGTTCATGTAGTCATGTGCTGTGGAGGGCAATTAGCACCCACCAGTGGTCAATGTTCGGCTTGCGGTTTCTGTCGTTACCAGAAATCTGGGCATTGTCGACTTCGATGCACTTGCGTTCGACCATGACGAGGCCGGTGTATATGCCCTTAACCTCTGCTACTCGCTGTTTTTGCTTGATACATCTAGTCTCTGTTTGTTTGACAACCCTACTGACTGGGTAGGAATCCGACTGATGAGTTTGCCTGAACATGACATTAGCAACTATATGAGTGCGCGTATACTTTCCAAATTGGACAGCCAATGTATTGCGCCGGATCTTCATATCCCTCATCGGTCATGATTGCATTCAAGTCATTTAGATGAAGAGTCAACTCGATTTGAATAAAAGTGTGAAACAGAGATGCAGCAAGTGAGTGGGGGAAAACGAGAGGACGAAGGAATAAGAGAATGTAAGCTGACAATGGGGTATGGGGTTTACAGAACGAACAAACACATATGAATTGAGGCTCATTTAAGCGTCGGCGGAACGGGGAATGTTGAGGTATGCCAACGACACGAATGACGACCCAGCGAACAAGTGGTCCGCATCAGTCAGGCAATCAATCGGCCTTGAGTCAAGCAGTTGTCATCCGATACTTCGTATGAGGTGAATGCAAACCGAAAGCAGATGCGGGAAGAGAGTGTATAACGGCCCCCTCGCTCCCCACCTTTCCACATAAGACCATGCCCGCTCTAGACGTTTCTCCCAGCACAACCCGGGGTCGATTAGAATAGGCACACTCTGGACATACTACAGTTGGGGTTCAAAAGTCTCCGGTCCACCCTCAAATGCCCGCAAAACTTACCAAAAGTCATATTTTGCTAAGTTATTATTTTTATATTAATTATACTTTTTTAATATAAATAAAATATAGACTTTCTATATACATATATTATTTATCTAATAATAATTAAATTTAAATTTTAAATATTATTTTGCAAAAGTTATAATTTAGATAAACTTATTTTTATTTAGTATATTTTACTTATAACGGTATTTAGTAGATACCTAGTCAGATTATAAAGGTTAACAATTTAAAAATTAAAATACGTTTAACAATATATTTTATAATATTTTAATTTTTAAAAGAAAAAATAAATTAAAATATATTATTAGTTATTCATCTAAAGTTTTATTACATTTACAATTTATTTCAATTTTTAAAAAGGCTTAATATATATTTTTTTCTTTATGAAATTAGTAACTTTTAGTGTTTTAAGGTGGCAAAACGAGGGTGGACCGGAGACTTTTGAACTGTAACATTACTAGCGACCGGCCGGTTCTCGTCCTTCCGAGAACTCCTCTTTTGCTCCCGTGTCGTGCCCATTTAAGATGCGCTATCACCAAGCCTGAGACTTAGCTCGGCAATCCCTCTTACATCTAAATGAGCCTCATTCTCCACTCTTAAAATTCGATATCAACATCTTTCCGGACCTCTAGATCCAATTGAACTTCCGTGATTATGAACCTCCTGAGGATGCTGGCTTCGACCACGTCCAGTGGATGCTTGGTCAGATGTACAACCCCCGCGCGCCTAGCAGCGGATATCCGTGTACCCTCCCAATCTTCATTCACTTTCCGCCTTTTCTTTTCTACACTCCAGGATTTGAGAGAATGAGTCGTTTGTTTGTGGCAGCGACCAGAGGTACTTTGTTCCTCTCATTCATGTATCAGCCTTCAACACTTACATAACGCCCATCACTCCCAATTGTCTTCAAGGGACTTTTGACATACATCAAGAGACAAGTTGGCATACCCCCAGCTCGCGAACCCGTGGCAATGCCACGATGACCCGGATGCTTCAAACGACTGCTATTGGCCTGAAGGCGTTGCGAAAAACACAAATATCCCTGACTTCGTATCATGTACTCCGTAGAGCGCTACCCTGCTACAGTCGCTTGATTCCTGTGGGAATATCAGATCTCCTCGTGCCTTTTGGCGGCCGTCATGATGGAGTATAAAGAACTCAGAGCCCCGAGTGTTGGTCACCTCTGTAGAATGTCCCAAGCACTCCCTTCTTCCTCGTCTCGTATTTTCTTCCCTCTTCCTCTCTCTCTCTCTCTCTCTCTCTCTCTCTCTCTCTCTCTCTCTCTCTCTCTTCTCTCTCTTTCTCTCCGTCCCTCGCCGGCATATTACTATCCAGAACAGGCTGTCAACACTGCTGCTGTTACCCATCATATAACATAAGGGCCTTGCCTTCATAGTACCGCATCCTACCATCAAGTCTCCATGGCTCCCTCAAGCAATGTCTCTCTCATCGATGGGTATGATTATGCTCAGCCATCTCTCCTCTTATCTCATATCATCCTGACCAAAGCTACTTCAGTGAACTGTCACAAGATCGCGTCAGTACCGAGGAATCCGATCAGCTCAGGCTCCAACGCTTGAAGGCATTTCGAGAAGACAGCCTCTTGAATGGGAGTCCCATCCAAAAGCTGCACACGACTGCCTCTGCCGGGCCTTCCACGAAGAGTCGTCAAGTTAAGATGACCCAAAAGATAGAGAAGATCATGAAACCCTTCGACGAGAACAACACGCCTCCGGCAGCGTAGCGCTACTGAATATCGTCGATAAGACAATGCTTCGAGGTACGTTGACAGTCTTCATATTGTTCGCCGAGCCGTCAGAGCTGACAGGCTCGTTTCTCAAGCGTGCTGCAAGTGTTCGTGCGTCGTGACTGATCCGGGTTGCCAGGGCTGATTCAAAGCATACTCGTCAGTCGCCTCTCAAGTGGTGTATATCGTCCCGCACAACCCTCTTCCAAAGCTGGTCATTCATCCCCATCGCCCTCGACTTTCGGGTACCACGTCCAACACGCTGCGCGACCCTGCTGCTCTTTCATGGGTCCATCCTATGACCGGTATGAATCATCAACACACTCCCGATTGGCGGCAGACGTAATGGCAAGACTGCCCAGCTTTGCTACATTGAAGTTCAGTTGCGGCCCTTTTTCATATAACTCAATCGCGAATCTCCGAGAAACCGAAATACCGAAGCGTGACGCCGGAGGGCCACTGACAAGGCAAAGTTGCGCGAAGGCAGTCAACCTCATTGGTTGCTGCCTCCACCACCGCCATCGGTTACTCGATAGATCGAGCCAGGCGGCCACGCCAACCTCATCCCGCTCTATGGTTTGGCCCATCACGATTGTCATCTCTAGTTGCGCAGTCAATTTCTTTCAGTAGTCTTTTGGCAATCAGTTTCATCCTAGTCGTCCTTTCCACGGGTCGTCCTTTGTTAGATCTCTTCCCTCAAGGTTCAAGGATCAGCGTCACGCAAAAAGCACGTGGGTTGGTAAAAGTTATTAACATTAGACAATACATATACCTAGCCATGTGGACAGTTCCATTTATATCCTACGGTTCCCACCATATTATCGTGATGGAATCTCCAAAGTCGTGATTCGTTAAGCTCCCACCCTTTTCTCAGCGTGTTTCCGCAAGAGTGAGCACGTATGGCAACCCGGTTGAATCTGCCCGGCTGGCCAATCGAATAACGGAACCAGAACCCTCTGATGCTCTCGATCTCAGACTCGTACTTGAAGAGTGACTAATCGCGTAGGGTCGGCGCGTCTGTGCAAAGCTACTGATACTCGATGTCCTCGACAAAGCTTTGCCTGTCTTGCTTTTGGGTGTAGTTGGCGCGGTTCGGTACTGGTGCCATGTATTAGCTGAAGAATTGCGTGCAGGCATATACGGCGGTACGCGCGAGCCTTGACTGCTCGTCGTGACCGATCGAGACAGGTTGCTCCGCGGCGTGGTGGGATTTGTTGCCAATGGCGCGTCGTTGTCGATGTCGCTCTCGGATGGCGGGGATATTTCATCCCTTTCATAAACAGGGTCCAGGATTGCAGGATCCAGCGGTTCCATGCTGCGCAGTAGATTTGCGAAGAGATGCATTAGGTTACGAAATCTCCTGTTTGATATGGGACGCGTTGAGAAACGTGCGTATTCGTAATTCGCGAGGAAGTCTGCCATTGTTGAGTTCATAGAGAGTACTCCCAATTCCGCCAGATGGCCCAAGTAATCGCGCAAACCCAGGCTCGTCGGTCTTTGAAGCAGCCCTACTGCTTCGGGATCTAGCGTTGGTGGTTCGGCTGCTGAAGTGGGATCTGGCGGTGCAAGCGTGAGGGCTTTGGCCTCAATGAGGTTTGGCAACTCCGACAGAACCGTGCTGTACTGCAGATTTGGGAGATCGGGAGAGTTCGGCGATGCCCAGCCAAAGTGCTCAATCTCACCCCAGACGGGTTGATGTGGTGGTAATGCGATCCCGAGCTCGTCTTCGACCGTCACGGCCTTCTTAAGCTTGAATAATCCGAAGCCATTCTTACCGTGCTTCACTTCATCGGGCTGGGGCTCTGCTAGTCGGATATCTGCTGGTTGGACATCAGAGTCGTTCTCCACCACCTTTTGGGCCACACGAGGTCTCGCTTCGAAAGCAATAGCGGCGCTGCGGTTAAGGCTCGCGCAAATCATTTTGAACACCGTCTTGTGAACATCGCCCTTGTCGATGGGAATCCATGATTTTGGTATAGATGCCAATACCGTCTTGTTGATGTACAGGCGCAATGCGTATATGAAGACCACGATAAGCACTGTGAGGACGTAGCAGACGGCAACAATCCAAATGTTGTACGTCTGCTCATTGAAGTAGCCTTGGTAGATGGTGTCACCGGGAGTGATCAGGAGTAGAGCTATCAGGAGGATGATGAGGAAGAAGTAGAATGTGCCGTAGATTATACGGAAAACGGCGCGCGGCGAGACCATTGGTATGTGGATAGGTCGTCAAAGTTTAGCTGCAAAGACGCGATGCGGCAAGGTTCGTGATTACGGACCAACAGTGGGTCGATGCCTGAGATACCAACGCGGGTCGAGGGCGCATGGCTAAGAAGATAGCAAAATGCTGAGGATCGGCTGCAAGGTTCAACGGCGAAAGGATGATGAGGAGAGATTAGACATTGCGATGCACGGGTTGGGGATGTAAGAAAGGTGGTTGTAGGTTTGCAGAACTGGTAATTAGTTAGGTTACGTCAGGCTGGCAGGGTGACCTTATTTCTTGAGTACCTACCTTAGCTTATTATTGCTAGGTAGGTAGGTACCTTACCCAGCCCCCGCAAGCAAACCCCCAGCCACAGTCCAGGAAGCTTGAGTGGGGCAGATGGCGATCTGTTTGCCTTGCCGCTCTGCACCCGCACACGAATACTATTAATCTGTACGTACAGATTCCCCTGCCAATCATCCATGTCTCCGATTGGAGCTCCGAATAACATGTTGCCTGACAATCGGCTGAGGTTATGGCATAGAGCTTTGCCTTGGCATATTAGAACGGAGGGCATATGGAGGTCCCAATGAGTCAGCTTAGTATATCATCTGCAAGATCCGCTAAGATGGGGTATCACATGGATCAGAGTTAAACATGTGATTGTACATTTTTCTATCCCAGATTCTATGCCGACAACGTTTCCCGAAAGCCAGCTCGCCACTAAATAACTATCGTACCTGTTCCATTTCTTGGTCTTTCTCCTTCTTCGAGAGTTTAGGTTGCGCAGACGCCTCTTTCGCAAGCCTCACATCAGTCAGGCTGAGTCTTAGATCACCGCTGTAAGGCTCAAACTCCGAAATAACTTGAGACAACCCCATCTTCAGCGCTCCAAGTACAGCGTCAACCTCGGGGGTATCCTTGATCTTCTCTACATCGGTCCAGTGCACGGGGAAACTGGCCTTGAACGCCTCCAGTTTCCGAATAAGAACCGTGAACGTCCGAATAATCGCAGGCACATCTCTGTGCACGTTTCCGAACTTGTCTTCCGACAGGCTGTGCACCGAAAGCAAGCTGAGTATGTTGATCGCATTGATGTACTGACTCAGCTCGATATATGGGCTTCCGAGAATAACGGCGGTAATGCGCCTTCGAAACCCCTGCCGGAAGTACCAGCCGACAAATCTGGCATTTACTACAGCCAGAGCCAGATCTTGGATCCGACCTTTAAGCTGGGTCGAGGACATGGCTTCCTGCTGCTCTTTGCTGAGCACCTTATCTCTAACTTCGCGCAATGTCTTCTTAGCCATTGGGCTGAGCTGAGACACAGGCGTTTGGCCAGGAGCCCTGGCAACCTGACTCAATGCTTTTTCCACCTCGGCACGCATCGATTTCGGTGCCGGATTGCTCTGGAAGATCGGATCCTCCTTGAGCGGCGCCGATACTCGGGCTTTCGTTTCGACCAACGCCTGAGATTCCACAGCCGGTGGCAGCGCAGGCCGCCCGTAATCGTCAATACGCTGCTCGATACTCTTGATTGTGTTGAGGCAAATCACATAGACTTGCGACCACATTGGTCCATCTTTGCGATCGATATCTTCAAAGATGGCCTTTCGACGTACTTCGAAATCCTTGGAAATGAAAGCCAGCTCCCATAACGCGAAACACTATCCCAGTTAGTTTCTAATTACGGGCAACGTAGAGGCTGGACCTACCCTAATAGGGAGCTTCTTGCTCTTGAGGCCACTCAATAGACTACCGTTAGGATCCTTTGACTCGTTGGTAAGTGGCCTCCCATTCTTCAGAGGCTCCTTAACCATAAAGGTGGAAAAGGCGTAGTTCCCCGTCAGCCAGATGAATGCAAGCAGTGATCCTGCAAAGAAGCAGCGGATCAATAGGAATGCACTAGTTGGCCAGCTAGGGGGTAGCATGTTCGACTTCGGCAGGTTGTGAAATGGTCGTAAGAAGAATAATGCCCAGCCCCATGCGAAAGACCGGAGGCACAAGAAGTACACGATGAGCGTAATGCCAGTGACTAGCGAACCCCTAATTAACGCTGCCTGCAATATCTCCGGGAGCCTTGCTAATATTGTTTTTAAAGAGGACACTGCGTCACCGGACCCCTTGACTTCGTCCCCATCTTTTGACTTTGAGACTTCAATCGTAAGCTCATCGCTATCAAAATAGAAATGGGCCAAAGTCTGCACAGCGGCCGAAACCAGTAGGTAGCAAGTCAGAAACAGGGGCCGTTCGTTCAGTCTTGCTCGATCCCCGCTGTGGTATGTAATCCAGTTGAGATTCGCAGTCTCCGGCGTGGACCAGAGGAATATTGGACAGAACAGAACGCTCGAGAAGCCGTAGAACAGCCACGTCTCAAGCGTCTGAATTGTGAAGAAATTTTGCGTAAAGGCCTGGAATGCAGAGTTCGAGGCTCGGGTGCCAACATGGTATTGGGAGATTCGAAGGACAATAATCGCCAGACCACAGATGAAGAGGAAGAACGTTCGGACGCCCGCTGGGCCGATAGGAAACCAAGGCCATAGGACTGGGATCGGTCAGGGTCTTCATTATATTGCGTGGGAGCTATTAGATACATACATGAGTTCCAATTTGCTAGGAGTACCGCTTCAATGTACGAGACGGCGAGAAGAAAAGTGGCCGCTGACGAAAATCGCCTATGCAACGCGGGCTGTAGAAAGTCCTTGTATGGCGCCCTCCTGATTGTTGCGGGTGCCATCTTGACAGCTCATGGTCAGATGGGACCAAGCGAATGAAGTTTGCGGCGTTGAGGTCGTGAGGTTGCCTTGGGATAAAGTAAATAAAAAGCACCCAGTCGGGTCGCGACGCACCAGCCACAGCCACACTCGATAAGATAGCGATCACGTGGTAAAAATGTAGTCAGGCACGCGGACTGCAGGGGTGGGGGCATGACGGATCAACTTCTTTAGCACTCCGCAACTACGCAATCCTCAGCCACTGAAGAAGGTAGGCGCCTGTTTCGTCGAGGTCGCGGAGAGCAGCCTACCATCTCTCTTACAACATCTCACCTCAAGTTGCCGGTTCCAACTACAGTCATTCCATCACGGGCTAAGGTGGCTTTTGGATTTTATCAAGCTTCTGTGTTTATTCTCTGTCAATAGCGCCCATCATGTCTTTCGATCGGCTATCGTCGCTGGAGGCTGGCCAGTCCGGCCGTGGGGGAAACTATACCGATGATCCGGAATTCAAGCAGTTACAGTCAGAATTGACGAACAAGCTCTTTACCCTACGGCGCAACATCTCACAGCTCACCACCGATGTGAATCTTATCGGAACGAAACGAGACAGCGACCGGATGCGAGAACGGGTCCACGATCTTCTTGAAAAGACGCGCGAACTGTGCAAAAGCATAGGCGAAGGTGTGAAGAAATTACAGACCTGGGAGGATCTTACAGTTTGTCGCCCATCAACTCAATGTGTTATAAGTGTTAAGCTGACTCCTCCGTCTAGAAACAACAGAAATACGATCAGACGAGGGTGTCCACGGACTTCCAGAATGCGCTACAAGACTTCCAAGACATCCAGAACAAGGCGCTTGAGAAACAACGAGCCTCCATCACAGCCGTTCGAGCAGCGCAGGACAGCGAGGGAGGTGATGCGACTGCAGCTCCTGGAGGACAGCTAGAGCAGCAGCAACAACAAGAGCTAAGGCGACTGGCATCACAGGACGAGGTAGACTTCCAGGAAGCGCTGATCGTCGAACGAGAGGAGGAGATTCGGAACATCGAGCAGGGAGTGGGCGATCTCAATGTCCTGTTTCGACAAGTCGCACAGATCGTCACTGAGCAAGGAGAGCAACTCAACTCTATTGCCGACACTGTGGAGGTGGTGCGGGATGATACACATGGGGCTCAGATCGAGTTGAGGCAGGCCGCGAAACATCAAAAGGCAGCACGTAACAAGGGTTGCTGTCTGCTGCTCATCGTGTCTGTCATTCTTACCATCGTCCTTTTAGCCATCCTAGTGGATTAGCATGGCATTCTGTCGGGGTTTTCTTCATTTTCATTTTCCAACCAGGCGTTTCTTAGGAACAACTACTGTACATAGTACTATTGCTACATGCTGGCCAAACGTTAATCATACACCTCTACCCCGTGGCACGACGAGCCGTTATGATTTGGTGCCGAACAGGTACATGGGTTCGATGTTTTTACACCGCTGAGATTCAAAGGGCGGTTCGGCCGAGAGAGGGTAATATTTGTCGATGGCTATTTGCATGACTTGGTGGGTTGCTGAACTCGACGCCCAGAACAAGAATATCCCCGAAGGAAGCTGGCCGAGGACCAGAGGGATTAAGGGAGCGGCGCAAAGGAAAGCGCGTATAAGCCGCACCCTCCATTTCCCAAGCGGGACTCTCTCCTTAGGCTGTGGATTAATCTCAATGCCCAGTATTTGTCGTCGGTGGTGCGGATCCGAGGGCCAAAAGTTCATGACAAAAAGAGAAGCGTATATGATGGGAAGACCCAGGTACGGGTCAGCAACTGTAAGATCGGGGAACCATAGAGCACCGCCGGTCGATAAGCCTATGCCTGTGTTGGCAGATTCAAGTATTTCACTTGATATAGACTCTGGTCCTAGGGTCATCTCCGTTGGTGGCTCAAGCCAATCCGTCGCGTCTGCAGCCTGAGCTGTACTGTCGGCAGTTCCTGCCTGGCCACGTCCTCCATCGGTCAAGCAAATGCGTCGAAAAGCAATACTTGTCAAAAGCCAAGGTGGAACGTTGAGAATGGGAAGGAGGGCCTTCCAGCGCTGCACCCCCCACGATATCCTTATCCTCTTCGTTGTCTCCGTGTCTTTTCTGTGCAGCTCCTTTCGAATCCGAGTTGTCAGCCCATGTTTGAGTTGCCAGGTCTTGATCAGAGGGTCCAGTCTCCTTAAGGTCAAAAGATGACCCCTTGTATGGATGTTGAACGGCGCCCGGAAGATGAGGCTGAAGACGACTCCGATGGCTGGGATGGTGAGATACCATGGCAAGCCCACGAATGTGTGAAAAGACTGCAGTGCAGTCTCGGTTGCCTGTATCGTGTACTCTATAGGGCCCGGCACGTGAAAGTGTCTAGCTCCGTGCCTGGGATTAGTCTGAATTGGTGAGTGACGCTGTAAGACCGAGTTAAGAGGAGATTTGAAGCGAATGGTTGACGTGTTGGTCGAATAGCGACATTGTGACAGATTCGCTAGACGACTGGCAGACTTGATAGAGGACATAATGGGCCATAGGCCTACGAAGAAGCTGAGCGGCGCATGGGCTGGCACGGCACAGCTGAAGCAGAAGACCAAGGTCGAGGTGAAGCTCAAAACCAGTGGTCCTCATCACAGTGAGATTGAGTGGCATGTTACAGGCGCTTGGACCAGGTGCGGCTCCACATGCTCGCTTAGCTGCCGTTGACCCGCTGAGGCGGAATGGGTTCTTCCCCTGTAACCGTATGAAAGGACCAGATCTTCTAGAACCGATCTGCAGCATCAGCTGCCTACCTTATAAAGCTCGGCTGACTGGATCAAATCCGACCACTGCACGACAACGGGCATGTTGACCCTGGCCTCATTCTTCGCGGCTTCCGGAGCCGTACTCCTGCATCACATCTCAAACCGAACCTCATAACTCTTTCAGAGTCTCAGCTAAGACCGATGACGGACACTCGTGCAGCCCCGTCCGGGCACAAGCCGTCTTTCTTCGGCTTTGATCCCTGGACTCTCGCCTACGTCGTCATTCCCATTCTTGCAATCACGCCATTGCTGACCTTCTTTTTGGGCCCAAATCTCATCCGCGGCATCGGACGTGTGCTCGGGTGGTACCTCAGGAAGAAGACGGATGGCAGGCGGTCTCAGCTGCTGGAAATGAAGGAGGAAGATGAGAGGGCCTTCCAGAAAGAAAGATCACGGAATAAGGACAACTCGGATGGGGGTTGGGAGACCATCGAGTCGTATACTGTTGGGAGTAGCGGGAATGGAGAGGAAGGACAGGAGGAGTGGGCAGGAGTAGTCGGGTTCTTCCACCCGTTCTGGTACGTACAAACCCGTCTTGTCGTACGCCGTGCAGGGACTAATAGCCGCAGCCATGCCGGTGGTGGTGGTGAGCGGGTTCTGTGGGCTGCTATTCGAGCTACACAACAGAGATGGCCCAAGGCTCTGTGTGTGGTATACACTGGAGATCACGAAGCGAACAAGAAGGCGATACTGGATCGTGTGATGGTTAGTACTTCTCTGCGCGCCGCTCTTCCCTGGTTAAAGACTAACAGGCATCGCTGTAGGACCGATTCAACATCGAGCTTCACCCACCGACTGTTGTCTTCCTATACCTCAGCAAAAGAAACCTCGTGGAAGCAGCGACATGGCCACACTTCACATTACTGGGGCAGTCGCTCGGGAGCATGGTATTAGCTTGGGATGCTCTTCAACTGCTGGTCCCCGACGTATTCATCGACACCATGGGCTATGCCTTTGCGCTCGGCACTTCCAAATGGCTGTTCAGGGATGTTCCCACCTGCGCATATGTGCACTACCCCACCATTTCCACAGATATGCTCGAGTCCCTGGACCCAAACTCGGCACTCGGAAAGCGAGGCGTGAATGCTGGGAGAGGGGTCGGCCTAAAGGGCTGGGCAAAGAAGTGGTACTGGCAACTGTTTGCGATCATCTACTCTTGGATGGGCTCTACCGTCGGGATAGTCATGACCAACTCGAGCTGGACGCAGGGCCACATCGAATCATTATGGGGCCCATATCGGGCTAAAATGGACCCGGTCGCTGTGGTGTACCCCCCTTGTCCTGTTCGCGAACTAGAGCAGGAGGTAGAAGTATCTCAAACCAGCGAGCAGAAGCGTGAGAAGATCATCCTCTACATCGCGCAGTTCCGGCCGGAGAAGGACCACGAGTTGATACTTCAATCTTTCGCCGAATTCCTGAAGACGGAGTCAGAAGCCTCCAAAGGCAGTCGATTGGTCCTCGTGGGTAGTGTTCGCGGCGGCCTGGACTCCAGGAGGGTCTATAAACTGAGGCTGCTTGTGAACGAGCTTGGCATTAAGGACAGGGTCGAATTCCACACCGACGCCCCCTGGCCGGAGATTTTGCAATGGCTGCGCAGAGCCTCGGTTGGTGTCAATGGAATGTGGAACGAGCACTTCGGCATAGGCGTGGTGGAGTACCAAGCTGCCGGCCTCATCTGTGTCGTCCATGGTAGCGGAGGACCGAAACTGGACATCGTTACCGAAGTCAACGGCGAGCCAACAGGTGGGTCCCTCATGTTGAAGAGTTTTCCCCCAAATGTCCTAACTAAACTGTCTACAGGGTTCCTTGCCACTAGCTCGACCGAGTTTGCCGAAGCGTTCGAGAAGGCTCTGTCACTTCCGAACCCCCTGGCTATCAGAACACGGGCGCGGTTATCGGCAACGCGGTTCACGGAGGAGGAGTTCGCGCGGAGGTGGACGGCGCAAATGGCGAGACTCGTGGCCATGAGTCCGTGATTGCATATGCTTTGGCCTTTGTCTTCTGTAGTATAGATCTGAGGATACCCATTCCTTTCTAGCCAATACATAATGCTTGGCTCCAGATCTTCACCCGTGTCTTTCTCCCATGTCATGATATGCCTCTATGAACTCTAAATGTTGCCTAATGTTGCCTTGGTCCTCATGTAAATTACAGCCCATCCAGTTAGATGGTCAAGCCACCACTGTTCTTCTGTCTTGGCTCGCTCGCCGCCTCGAAGACCCCGCTCCCTAA
The DNA here is from genome assembly GCA_001557505.1 of Reticulascus tulasneorum. Lineage (NCBI taxonomy): Eukaryota > Fungi > Ascomycota > Sordariomycetes > Glomerellales > Reticulascaceae > Reticulascus > Reticulascus tulasneorum. The sequence goes on along the minus strand of LSAX01000003.1, from coordinate 2,559,504 downwards.
CCTCCTGATGCCTTGCACGGCGCTACCCCCCTCCCTCACCCACGTCACATTGTGACCCTTCTCCACCATGCTCGCCACAGTCTCGTTGTTGAACCGATACTCGAACGTGACTTGGTTCGGCATGAGCTGATCGTGCAACCTCGGTTCCCGGAGCGCTCGCGTCATGGACATCTCGTGCTCGATGACATGCCACACGACCTGTGTGGTGGCGCTGATGATGCGGGAGCCGCCGGCCGCGCCGACGGTCGCGTACAGAGTGCCGTTCGGGTACTCGACGATGACGGGGGTGATGGATGAAAGGGGCCGTTTTCCGGGGCGGACGAAGTTTGGCACGGATGGCTGGAAACCGAACTGGTTGGGGACTCCGGGGATGGAGAAGTCGTTCATTTCGTTGTTTCTGGGGAGTTAGAGTTGTGAGGCAAAAGAAATGCATGGAAGCTTTGAGCTTACAAGATGACTCCTGATATGGGATCCATGATCTGGGATCCGAAGAGGAGGTTGATGGTGGTCGTCAGGGACGTCGCCATGCCGGAACTGTCTGAAGTGACAATATGGGACGTGCCAAATCCCTCCGTGGTGAACAATTTCAGCGGATCATAGGCTTCCACGGGTTGAGTGGAGTCATCAAGGATTCGGCGCCGGATGGCTTTCGCAATCTTCTCGTCCAGCATCATGTCCTCGTGTGCTCCGACGTCGACAAACGCTGGGTCGCCGAGAAGTGGTCTAGCCCCGTAGGCAAACCTCATCGCCTCGTCGAACCTGTGGACGCCAAGAGCGACGTCCTTCGCATCCCCGGCGTCGAATTGCTCCATAATCTTGAGGGTATTCAGACACACCGCCCCGCTGGCTGGGGCACCCACAGAGAAGAGATTGAAGCCACGGTATCGGACGCTGACAGGTTTCTTGACGGTTATTTTGTAGTTGTTTAGGTCTGCAAGGGTCATTGTCCCGTTCGACTCTTGGACTGACGCAATCATAGACTTGGCTATTTTATGTGAGTCCCTTCCAGATGGAGAGTGGAGCAAAGGAGGTGTTTACCTATGTCGCCCGTATAAAAGATATCTGCGCCGTCATGGGCGATCCTCTCGAGAGTTCTGTCATGATATCAGTAAGAGAGACACGTCTTGTAGAATTCAAGAGGCAAATCCAGAAAGTACTCACTGTCCATAGCGCTTCCTGGTAATGATATCACCATGGCCGAGCAAAGTCCCTGTGGCACTGTCAGAAGAGCCCTGCAAGACACCAGCAGCTCCAACAACCACACCTACCATTGGGTGCAAAGTCCTCCGCCCAGATCGGATCCTCCACCAAGAAGTTTCTTCTTCCAGTGACAGTTGCAGCCATGTATCGGACAAGATCCCCGGAGACTGTACCCCGTTAGCACGTGCAAACAGGTCCGCAATGGATCCATACCGGTGAACCCATACGTCGCCAGCGAAGCGGCTGGCATCACCACCGTCTTCCAAGGCAGAGCCTGGCCCGAGTCAGTTTGAGAGTTGGGAATTAGGGACATAGAGGCGACATACACCGTGCTTCTTGTGGACATACTCGAGGCCACGAACCTCGCCTGGTACGGCGACGGACAAACCACCAAGAATGCTCCCGTTGACGTTGTCCTTGTACATGTCCTCGAACGCAGCTGCGGGCGCGCTTTCTCGGAAATCGATGGCCTCATACTTACCATTCGCGTCTCTCACGAGCATGAAGCCTCCGCCACCAATGCCAGAATGGTACATGCCTATGACGCCCACGCAAAAGGTCGTCCCCACGAGAGCATCGACGGCATTTCCCTGGAGCATGGCTTTAGCCACGGCTGTGAGATGAGTGGAACGGTGGCACATGGACTTACGCCGCGAGCAATCAGGTCCCGCCCGATCATGCTACACTCAATGCTCTCACTGGCCACTGCGCCCTTGGAACCGCCTAAGCTAAGGACGATCTCCGGGATTGCGGCGGCCGAGGACCGATATGCCTGAGAGAGAAGGAGGAGTGACAGCCAAGGGGCCCATTTTGTTGGATTACGCGGCACTAAACGTTAGAATTAGTCAAATGAGTCCTGCCGTATTCAAGACTGCTGCAGACTCGCCCATCTCGAGTGCCTGTAACCCGTTCAACCGCGAATAAAGCAGCCAACAAACTGCTGGGGCATAACCAGTCTATAGGCTCATGAACCAGATCCGGGTATAGCTTGTTGTCTTGACCTGGATCGGCCTTTGGAGCGTCAGGTTCCAACTGCCTGTGAGTGTATTAGTTCCTCTCTATATGTTTTCGTTTCCACCAGGTGAGTCATGTAAAGACCATGTATTCAGAGGCTTACGTAGAAAATATACACGCGGCCAGTGAGCCTTCCTGGCCCGATAGTTACTATGTATGTATTGTATGTAGGTAGGAGGTTATCAATCAGTCAAGCAGCATGTCTGATAAGACAATCGTGGGTCTGCATATAATATGTATGTGCTGTACTGTAGCGCGGTAGGTAGTCATGGGTCGGGATCAAAGAATGCGCTAGCCAATCGGACGCGTGCTGTTCAGTAATTGTCACTAAATTACCACCTAAGGTAAGTACCCAGGTACGTGCTGCAGGGAACTTTAGCCCACCCATGCACCTTTTTTTTTCGCAGAGTCGCATACTATTACGTAGCAGACTGTTTTTGGCACCAGTTTTTTCCCCGTCGAGAAATTCAACACTAAAGCGCATCAACTAGAGATAAGTGGCATTGGCACGAGAGGCAGCGCGCTCCAAACGATTCGGGACTCGGGGGGAAACGAAGGGAGCCGCATTTTCCTACTTTACTGCTGCGTCTCTGGTTGGGCACCCGCCCAATGGGACCACATATGCGGATCATCTCGAGACTTTGCATCTCTCCAGTTCGACGACCAAATTTTTACAGGGGCTGCTGCCACACGCTGCCGCTGGCTTTGCGCTTTTCAACGTCCACCAGTCTGTCGTGGGACGAGTTACCTCGGGCAGAAGATATCAAGTTGGCAATTCTGAGCGGTTTGAAGAGGGACGAATTACCTCGAGCAGAAGATATCAAGTCGGCAATTATGAGCGGGTTAAAGAGGCCCGCACCCATAGGAGACGGATCCCTAAGAGACGGATCGCGAAAGAAGAGCAAGAAACCAAAGAAGCAGCGGACGATCACGGAGGGCTCCTCTGAAGAGATTTTACTGGCCGATATTCATGATCTCATCGCATCTCAAAAAGCTTTGAGCCTCGATCAAAATAAGGATGAGACTCTCGATGAGACTCTCGATGGCAATAAAGATGACATTAAGGATGAGAATCTCAATGGGAACAAGGTTGAGAATGATGATGAGAATGAGCCTCCAGAAGGCGACGCCGATGGACCGGCTCCACCACCACTCCTTGAGAGAGGGACCGAGATTGATGTCGAGGTCTTGGAGCTCTCGTCCACAGGCGATGGCCTGGCCGTCCAGCCGGGCTCGGATCGGATCTACGTCGTACCCTTCGTCGTACCGGGCGACATCGTCCGCGTCAAGGTCTTCCTGCATTTCACGACCCACTCCATCGCCGACTACATCTCCATCACCAAGCCGTCCCCCCTCCGGGACGACAGCCGCATCGGGTGCAAGTACTTCACCAAGTGCTCGGGCTGCCAGTTCCAGATGCTGGACTACGGCGAGCAGCTTAAGCTGAAGAAGAGGATCCTCGAGAAGGCCTACCGCAACTTCGCCCAGCTGCCGCCCGAGCTGATCCCCGCCATCCAGGACACCATCGGCAGCCCCCTGCAGTACGGGTACCGCACGAAGCTGACGCCGCACTTCGACGGCCCGCCCGGAAGCCGGAGAAAGAGCCGGCCCAAGGCCCCCCTGGAGAAGTGTCCCGACGTGGGCTACAACCAAAAGGGCAAGAGGATGGTGATCGATATCGAAGACTGCCCGATCGGCACCGAGGCCGTGAGGTTGGGCATGAAGCGCGAGCGCGCGAGGATTCAGACCGAATATGTCAAATACACCCAAGGGGCGACGATTCTTCTCCGCGAAAGCACCGAGCGCTACGCGAAAGACAACCCAAATCTACCAAAAGAGACCCCCCCGGATGCCGTGCGCGTCGAGACGGACTCGTACACGGACATCAAAACCTGCGTCACGGAGAACAACGCCATGACGGCCGAGTACGTCGACTCGTTCCACTTCACCAACCCCGCCAACTCCTTCTTCCAGAACAACAACTCCATCCTCCCCGTCTTCACCGACTACATCCGCCAGCGCGCCCTCCCTCCCGTCTCGGACACGGACACCAAAATAAAGTACCTCATCGACGCCTACTCCGGCTCCGGCCTCTTCACCATCACGCTCGCCTCGCTCTTCGAGGGCAGCACCGGCATCGATATCTCCAAGGACTCGATCGACTACGCGCGCAAAAATGCGCGGATGAATAAACTCCCGTTATCGCAGTGTAACTTCCTGGCCGCTGATGCGCCGCACTTGTTCCAGCACGTCATGTACGATCCGGACGAGACAGTGATGGTGCTTGATCCGCCCAGGAAAGGGTGCGATCGGGATTTCTTGGGCCAGTTGTTGAGCTTTGGCCCGAAGAGGGTCATCTACGTGAGCTGTAACGTCCACACGCAGGCACGCGATGTAGGCATGCTGGTCAGGGGCGAGGCAGGCTACGGAAATAAGTACGAGATTGAAAGTCTACGCGGTTTTGATTTCTTCCCTCAGACTGGCCACGTCGAGGGCGTGGCCGTCTTGAACCGAGTAGGAAAGGTGGCCATTACGGACCTGGGAGGAAATCTGGACAAGTTGGACCGAGCAGCAAGTAGAACATAAGTGTCAAAATACACCCCCTGTGACATAGCATCATTGTGTCTCGTCATTATGCGATTAGAAATTTGCCATACGACCTAAGCCCCAGTGTTCATTTCCACAACGAGAGATCCCCTGCCTCAACCATCCTCCAGGAGAACCTTCAAAGCTTGTACTACGACCTCGACCACTTCCGATCGCCGGCTCTTCTTGGCACACTCCTTGAGAACTTCAATCCCGTTTTCCTCTCTCACTTTCTTCCTTCCAAGGACGCCAGCTTCACCCTCTGCCGCAACGATATTGTAAACGACAAACCCACCCCGGTGTCTCAGGTCCTCATTATCCTCTGCGCACATTCCAAGAACAATTTTCACGCCCCTCTCCCGCTCCAAAATAGCCTTGACTACGTTCTCGTGGCTGGTCAGTGCTGCCAAGGCGCCGCCCGCCGCCATTCGAATGCCCTCGTCTTCTGCGTCAGCTAAAGCAAGCAAAATGTGTAATCGATCTTTTGCCTGCCGGCTTCCATCGGCGTATAGAGCCATGCCTTCGGCTGCCTGGACTAGGTTGCAGATCAGCTCAACAGAGGCCTTCGAGACTAGGTTGTTTGATGACAGCAACTGTTCCTCCACCTGTGGCCAAGCAGTGCGCACTATGGTTCTTCTTGTATCAAGGTCATCAGTGGAGGCAAGATTTGTAAGCGCCATAAGGGCTTCAAAGGTAGGGAGAAGGTCTCGGGTTTCGGATGCCGGATCAGGCGGAATAATTGAGATGAGTGGCCGGATGGCAGAACTTTGAGGATTAGATCGACTGCCGCCAAAAACGAGTGTCGGGTTTGTGCTGATAAGAATCCGGGCTAGGGCCTGGGCAGCTGTGCGGCGACCTTGAACTTCTGACTCTGGTAGGGTGAACCAAGAAGTGAGGAGCAGCTTGACAGCACCTTGTTGAGCAAGCTGGCCCCGCAGGGACTGGGTGACAGAAATCGAGAATATGATCGTGGTAATAAGTGACAACGATGCAGGGGAACCAAACTTGCTGTGCGTGACCAGGACGGGGGTAACGCCAGCTTCGAAAACAAGCTTGCAGCGCTCTGCCACATGGTCGTTATCATTCAACAGATCCGGCCCGAATGATTTGCCAGCAGCGTTAGCATAGGCCTTAAGCTGGCTCATTTTCTTTTCCTCCTCAGTGAGACTCGGCTGGTATCTGGTGAGATTGACAAAGATGCTTAGTGCCCCGTAGGTCAGGGGCGACTTTGGTGGTGCGTCCGCCAGTGCCTTGACAAGCCTCTTAAGAAATTCCTTGTTGTGCGCAAGGCTGTCCTTGACCTTTGGCTGTAGTGATGCGTAGGCCAGCCCTTCGATGGAATGGTTCTGTCCATATTCGTCATCACTAAGGAGCATAGTGGTGAACCTAGTCGACAGATCCTCAATCGTAGTGATTGCTGGTGTAATCCTGCCTTGGCCCTGCTCAGTTAATGACGATGGTTGGACCACTGCCTTCGATCTAAGGTCAGTCAGACTTAACATGGACCATTCCGGGAAGATACGCGGGAAGGGCGTCAGGATACCATACCCTCAATTTGGTGAGTATGACTGCCGCCAGATTCTGCACCTGCTCCGAGTGCCTTCTCATAGAAACCGATCCTCCCTGGATATGGTAATCCGGGTCTGCTTGCATAGTCTTGAGGACAGCCTCGGGGTCCTGGTCGACCACTTCCTCAAGCCACTCAGCACAGTACTTCTGAACGGCATCTCGGCACTGCGTGTTCATACATGCGGCGTTGAGCATATCCAGGCAGGCAGTCTCGACTTTCCGGCTCTTCCACTTCCTCCTCATAAGAGGACCGAGGGTGCCGAGGAAGCCCTCGCTCAGAAACAGTCCGGCCGTGACGTCCGGAGCAATAGGGAAGGTGGCGGCGGCGACACAAAAGGCTACGATGTAATCGTCGTAAGTGCCCCTTCGAATCCTGTCGAAGAAAAAGTCGGAGAGCTTCTTAGCGCCGTCATCTCCGGCTGCTTTGAGGAAAGCCGAGATTGAGACTATGGCATGACCGCGGACGATGTCCGCCTGCCTCATGTCCAGATAGCCCAAGATGGTGTCGACACAGTCGCCATCGATGAGGTGGGTGATCGAAACGTGATCCTTCTTGGCCTGGATCAGTTGCATGTCATCGTTCAGAAGCTTCGTGAGCTGGTCGAGATCTCTGCATGTTTCCTCATCCTCCTGGCCGCCCTCCATTAATCGCGCAAAGAGAAGCAACGTCTGGTCCTCTAGCGAGGGTGCCTCCGTCTTCGGCGGAGCAACTTGTGTAACCGCCGCCATACTTGGGCGGGTAGACAGATGGGGAGGAATCTCTCGTGTGGGGTGTCTGTCTGTATGGCGTGTTGTGAGGAGACAGAAGCGAGAAGAAGAAGGGGAGAGCCGGTGGGTATAAGTAATGAGGCAAAAAAAGAATGTGCTGAGAAGGGAAACCTGATGAGATAAGAGCTCTGAGGGTTTCACGGTGAGAAGGAGAGCTGACAGATAGTCGCGCACAGGTTATGGGTTGGTAATTCCGACTGTCCCTTCCCCTAGTTTCTTTTTTTATTTCAGATGCCCCTCCATCCACCAGATCAGGCACATGGGGCCTAAAAACAGCGCAATGATACAAGAATATAGCGGGGCAATCACGTGTGTTGGCGCCTACGGTCCTGCGGTTGGGACGCGCCGTGGCCCCCACCACGCCAGTGAAAACCGCCCACACAGCAGGGGGGGCCCATCTCTTACTGAGGTATCCCGTAGAGTGTTTTCAGCACAGACCATTTGCCAATGATGCATGTAAACTCGATACTCTTTTTTAGAATGTGATGCAATCCGAGCTTCGCCAAAACATCCACACAGGAAACATCGGTGATACTCGCCAAGCCTAGCTGTCCTAATTATATCCCCGGCTGCCTACATATCCTCCCAATGCTCCCTAGGAATGCCCTCGCTTCGAAGCACGTGTACAGTGCAACATGAACGCCGTCGATGCCTCGGACCACTATGAGGTGGCCACCTCAGAAGAAACGCCTTCGCTCTGTTCCATAGTAATAGACACCAACCCTCGGGCCTGGGCAGCCCTCGGCGACGACCTGCCCATATCCAAGGCGATCGCTAATATCCTCATCTTCGTCAACGCACACCTTGCTTTTAGCAATACGAACCAGGTTGCCATAATAGCTTCGCACACCAACCGAGCAGTATGGCTGTACCCGCCCAGACCCGAGCCCTCGACGCACACCTCGTCCGAAGACGTCGATATGGCAGATGCACTACCCTCGACAGGGAATACTTCCTCAGCAAACAAATACCCTCAGTTCGCCCAAATCGAAACTGCCGTACTACCATCCCTCCGGAGTCTGGTATCAGGAACGACAGAAGATGATCTATCCTCCACCACCACCCAGCTCTCAGGAGCCCTGACCATGGCCCTATGTCACATCAACAAAACCTCCCTCTCACTTTCCGCGACCAAGACCTCTTCCGACGCCAACAAGGGCTCCTCCTCTTCGGCCCTCCCGGGCCTCAACGCCCGCATCCTCGTTATCTCCGTCTCGGACTCGGAGCCAGTCCAATACATCCCCACGATGAATGCTGTATTTGCTGCCGCCCACGCTCAAATCGCAATCGATACCCTCGCGCTGTCAGGTGATGCAACTTTCCTCCAACAAGCAAGCTACATAACCAACGGCACGTTCCTCCAAGCCACATCTCCGCAAGGTCTACTAAGCTACCTCATGTTCGGCTTCGTAGCAGATGCTGAGGCTCGTGATTCGCTAATCCCTCCGACGCACCACACCGTGGATTTTCGAGCGGCGTGTTTCTGTCATGGGCGGGTGGTGGATACGGGGTTCGTGTGCTCTATCTGCCTCAGCATCTTCTGTGAAGTGCCTGAGAACGCAGAGTGCTTAACCTGCGGCACGAAACTAGCACTTGGCAGCTATGGTGCGAAGCCGGCTGTGGCCGTCAAGAGGAAGAAGAAGAAGAAGAAGATCCTGGCCAATGGATCCATCAGAGAAGAAACCGGTACGCCTGGCGGCACACCCCGCCCATAGCAGAGGTTGCAAGTCAAATCAAAACGCTGCCTATGACCTGGAAAAGGAGGTCAGCTTGACGAAGTAGGGGCGATGAATGGATCGGGAGCTTCGACAAAATCCCCGGAAAGCCGGAACCGAGTCTTGGAGTTCACTATGAGCCGGGCGTAGTTAGCGAAGAGAGGGTTGGCAGCAGATGCAAAGGTGGGCAGCCGGCTGATTTAAGAGCATGCGGACGCTGGCCGGTTGATTTCTTTACACCCAGCAGGTAGTATAGATGGTTCGTGACACTTTCTGGATTGGGCTTGGCAGGCGTTGGATATGGAGAATATCTCTAGGGTTAATCATGGTCAGGGTCAGTACCAGCAGCTCTATATATATATCTTTACGGAGATGGTCTTGTATCAGTAATGTCCTCTCAATGCGCTTCACGCCAAAAGTAGCGCGTAAGTAGCACAGTTGAGGATGCCACGGCGTCACTCTACATCAACGACGCTTCCGATTCGGTGGTAGTCGATTCCTAGGATGTAGGCTAAGTGTATCCGGGTATCACTAATACAAAGAAATCATACATAGAAGTCCTCCCATCCTTGACCTCCGTGATAAAGAGAGCTATAGGTACATAAGGCGAAGATGAGGGGCCGGAGAGCTCTAGCAACCTCTGGTGCGTTGAAAGATTTCAACAGGACAACTCGTCCGATCACAGCCTATACCTCCTGGATCATTCCGTGTAGTACCAGCAAATCCATTATGGCCCATGTAGGAAGGCGATCTATTAATCAAACCGAATTTTCCGTGCGCCACGAGCAACTTGAGAACCATCTCCCAACCGAGACATGACACACATAGGCTCCTTATCAGAGCCACCCATCGACGCCAAAGCGAAGGAGTCAGTGTTGTGTGCGAAGTAGAAGTAGTATCCCCCGCGCGTCTTCTTCACCGTCATGACACCAATCGCTCCCACCGAGCTGCAATTCCTGACGCCTGGATGGTCCATGAAGTCCTTTGAGATGAATGATTCCATGATAAGATCCTCATCATCCTCAGGAACGTCTTGGCCGTGAGGGCCGCGTCGGGTACTGTTAAAAATTCGCTCAGCGCATCGTTGAGATGCCATCGTTGTCGCCATATGTTCCCCAGTGCCACTAGTGACAGTAGCCACACTGATACTATCCGCGTCATCTGGTTCACAAGGTACGACTGCCGTTCCGATGCCAACCAAAGCTGCTGGTCCAAGACGACCTCGATGCTTCATTCCAATACCTCCAGAGGAAGACCCAGCTGCAATATTACCCTTCTCATCAATGGCAATGGCACCTATAGTGTCTGTGACATTATCTTCGTCTTCACTCCTAATGGAAAGCAAGGGTCGCTTAATACCACGAGGTCCCTGGGACTGTCCATGCAAGGTGATGTTGCTTTCTGAATTTACCTGCTCATTGAACCGCTGAGGAGAAGCTGAGCCATCCCGATGGCCTTCATGAGATGGATTGAAAACCACGTCCGATGCTGCGTCGTTGTCTTGGCGACTTGTAAAGCGGGACCGCTTCGAGGTACCTTTCTGCGAGTTGAGAGATCCTAGAAAGCTCAACGGGCTCCTATCTGTAGCTTGCCAAGGCGAACCACGTGGAAGGTTCGTCGAGTTCATTACTTGACTTTCCAGGGCTGGGGAACCACGTAGTGGAGAGTCAGGTTGGCCTTCGTTCCAAGTTCCAGTAAGAATTGCATTTGCGTGGTCTCTTTGGTGGCTGCTCCCAACCCGATTGTGGTCCACAGCTGCCGTCGAAGCAGTTTCGTACTGGCAAGTATCGGGGCTGATATAAGAGGCATCTTTTCCTTGGGATTTCCCCGGCAGCTCTTCTTTCAGTTTCGCCTCAGCACGCTTAAGGTCTTCTTGCCATCGAAGAAAGCGGTCTCGTGCGTTCTTTGAGATCAGGAAGTCATTGGGAACAACCTTCATTCCATTCCTCTCGGCGAACACCGTTGCTCCCTCTCCGACCAATATGTTCGGCGGAACACGTCGCAGTGTTAACGGTTGATTGCTCTTGTCGAGAATCAGCTTGGCTAAGCAAATCGGATTGCGAATCACTGTGGTGACTATGAGTTAGCCAGGTACAATCATCGGCTTGCAAACGGCCAGTGGCTTACTAGGAACTGCACCGCAAGCACCACTTCGTCCAAGGTGATCGACAATCGTTGCGTCGCACTCGACAGTTCCATCCATCGACAAATTTGAGCCGTACCCAGCGTTAGTAATTTCCTTATCTTCCAAGACCCGCAACGCAGCCTCGATAGCTTCAGTCGCAGAAGCACCAGACTTCAAGAAAGTCATGCCCATGAGGGCCGCACTGAGCGTGTTAGCAATTTGCTTGGTAGAGTTTCATAGCAACTTACTCGCTGCAAGCTTCGAGATGAACTTTTTCGTTCTGATGACTATGAAAGCCAGCTCCTGCGTGGATGAAGATGGCACCTTTGAACTTGCCCTTGTTCCCACCACGCCTCATACCTCTGTCCACAGTGCCATTAGCTCCGCCAACGAGCCGCGCACCTCTTTTGAACTGGCCAGTTTTAGGCACTTTAGTACCTTGACTGTTAATTACAGAGTGTGGTGGGCGCTTTTGGTTAAAGTCTTGACCAGTAGTCGAGGGGAGCTGTTCTGTTTTTCCATGAGCATCCCTGGGTTCTTTGTCTACAAAAACTGCTTCCGTTTCAGACGTCCGCAGTTCTGAAGAGATAGGTTGAAATTTCGTTAATTGAGGAGTAGCAGCTTCGGAGAGAGGATTCCATCCTAAGCTCTCTTTAGGTTGAGGCTGTGGCGGAGTTTCCAAGCTTCCCATCTCATGAGCAAAGTGAATGTACGTCTCCATGCCAGCTCCATAAACAGTATTAATTAAGTCGGAAGGAACTTTGTCAGGTTCCGGGCGTTCGCTGTCGTATCGCGTAATGCGGTTATCGGAGGGACTAGCCCGACGTCGCGAAGCGTTAGTGTTCCTCGCGGCCTGGTCGCTCATGATGAACCAGATTTGCTTGGAGGTTTTGAGATGAGACTCGAACGGGTATCTCTGTAAAGTCGTCTTAAGTGATTTGGAAGGAAGGAGATAGTGTGAGGATTGGTTGTGCGCGCGATATCGTATAAGACACAAGTAGTACCGCCAACATGCCGATTATCAACGACGAAAACGAATGGCTGGAAAGACTCTGATCAAGCACGGGGCGTCCTTCAATCGAGCTATTCCAGGCAGGCCTCGTTTCTGTAGCCAGGAAGTTAAATGGCGCGGCTCGTTGTCGATGGAAGACCAGATGATAGAAATCCTCGAAGCCACAAAGGCTCTCAAACAGTACACAGCAGAAGAGCGTGCTCGAGTCGAAAAAGATGCCTTAGAGGCTAATAGGCCAATATTAGAAAATGAACGTATGTAAACTTGAGGGGAAAAGAGGAGTTTCAAAGAGTGGAGGAGCGTAACACACAAGGTGAGGTTAAAGTCAAATGCTATCCGAGAATGAGGTGCAAAGCTTCCTCGATCAATTCAGTCCGCGTCTTCCTTCCCGTTCGATGTACAACTGAAATATCGCCGCCCGGTCTTGTTTCTCCATATTTGAGTGCTCCTTCCTCGAAATCAAGATGCAGGAGCTAGTTCGACATCGTCAGATATATGAATGACCAAAGTAGCCTCCCGTTGTCCCTTCTCATATGGGTGAGTAGAGCCTGCCAGCTAAAAGTGTGAATAGAGAGCAAGTGAGAGGCTAAGAGCGAAGAATGAGAGCGTATTCAAATTAAATAAACGGGTATTCTAATGTAGGCATCACCGGGAATTGTCAATTTTGCATGTTTGATATAGTCGTCTACTTGTTTTCATTTGGATCACAGTCGTCGTCGTCGTCAACATGAGGTTATCAAAAGTGGTACTGTGCGAAGGTCCAGCATCTGAGTCTTGGGGCACGGTACATCCTTACTGTCCACACAATGAACCCCACCCGCCCCGCCACATCATTTGGTGGGGCGGGCCAACCCACCACTGATGACTGCACAGCCGCAGACTGGAGCTTCGAGACAAGGCACACATAATTCGGTCCCGCGACGTCGTAATCATTCATCTCTCCTCAACTCCAGATCATATTTCCTTCTTCATGCGATACCCCTACCACTAGGATATACTGAGAGCCTCAATCTACCGCCACAATGGCTAACCAAACTCCCGCCGTTGTCATGGACAAGTAAGTTTGTCGAGATATGCCCCGCATCCCAGAAGCAGTCATGTTGGGCATGACAATGAGGGCTAACACATCTCCAGCGGCACGGGCTTTTCTAAACTTGGTATGTCGACTACTGCGAGTACTCTCTCTTTTCCGAGGAGCGTATCTAATTCGTGCGCCAGGTTTCGCCGGCAACGACTCTCCCTCCTTCGTATTCCCAACTGCAATCGCAACAAAAAGCGCCGCCGGCGGCAGCGGGGGATCTGGGTCGGGACGACCAGCGGTTGCGAATAAGCCGTCCTTTCTGACCGGCGGGGCCGGACCGGGTGGCCATCTGAACATGAAGAGGGGAACGGAAGATCTTGATTTCTTCATTGGCGACGAGGCGATAGCGGCCTCCTCAGGCCCTGGTGAGTTGGTCGCATGCGCAAGAACACGGATAAGTCTAACCTAACAGGATATGGACTTCATTATCCCATTCGTCACGGCCAAATAGAGAATTGGGTCAGTTTATAAAGCTGGGGTTTGGACTATAGCTGACATGGGAGTAGGATCATATGGAAAGATTCTGGTCGAACTCGATCTTCAAGTATCTGCGGGTAGAACCAGAGGATCACTTCTTCTTGCTCACTGAGCCCGTACGCAATTACATTTCTGCAAGGACCCTCTACTAGTGGTGGCTAACCATGACATAGCCTTTGAACCCTCCTGAAAACCGTGAAAACACCGCCGAAATCTTTTTCGAATCCTACAACTGCGCCGGCCTCTACATTGCCGTACAAGCAGTTCTCGCCCTGGCTGCCTCGTGGACGTCGTCGAAGGTACAAGACCGATCTTTGACAGGCACTGTCATCGACTCTGGTGACGGCGTGACCCATGTAATTCCGGTGGCAGAGGGATACGTCATTGGATCCTCAATCAAGTCCATCCCAATCGCTGGTCGAGATCTTACGTACTTCGTGCAATCGCTGCTCCGAGACCGAGGCGAGCCAGATTCATCACTGAAAACTGCGCAAGAAATTAAGGAGGAGCACTGTTACGTGTGTCCAGATATCGTGAAGGAGTTCTCCCGCTTCGATCGAGACCCTACCCGATTCATCAAACACCCCGTCCTTCAGCCCGGTGGCCGCCAGGTGACTGTTGATGTGGGATACGAGCGATTTCTCGCACCTGAGATCTTCTTCAACCCCGAGATCTATAGCTCCGACTTCCTGACTCCGCTGCCTGTTGTGGTTGACGGAGTCATCCAATCCTCACCTATCGATGTTCGTCGAGGTCTTTACAAGAATATTGTCTTATCTGGCGGAAGCACTCTATACAAGGATTTTGGCCGTCGGCTACAGCGAGACATCAAGCAGTTGGTTGATGCCAGGATCCGGGCAAGTGAAGTTCGCAGCGGCGGTGCCAGGAGTGGTGGCTTGGAAGTCCAAGTAATCTCACACAAAAGACAGAGACATGGTCCTTGGTTCGGAGGTAGCTTGCTGGGACAAACACCGGAGTTCCGATCTTATTGCCATACAAAGGCAGAGGTATGCCTTCGCTGTTTAGGAAATCATCAATTCAGGATGTCGCTAACGTTAAGCAGTATCAAGAGTATGGACCGGGGATTGTCAGGAGATTTGCACTACTGGGAGGACCCGGGGGCTCATAGGACTTCTTTGACAAGTAGAAGTCGGTCTTGTTCCAAAAGTTGTTAATTCATTCACAACTGGCCAAAATATATGTTTTGGACCAAGATTCATCAATGTGGTTCGATCTTTCGCGCGCAGCGACGAATCCCAAGAGACGTGAACGTTTAAAATTGCATTAATAGGTGCAGACAATGATATCGTACATTCCAGAACTCCAAATTCGACAGCATTAGATATCCATCTTCCCAACCCTTGGGAGTCATCTATTTGCTCATATCAAGCACATAGCGACCAGCAATCTGGCCCTCCTTCATCATTGTGAAAACGTCCTGTAACTTGCTCAACCCAATCACCTTGTATGGTGCGTTGATCAGTCCACGGCGGAAGAACTCCAACGCCTCGGCAGTATCCGCCCGGTTGCCAACGTAGCTGCCTCGAATGGTGATCATGCGTACCACGGTATCGAATACAGGCGCTCGGAGGTAGGCGTGGGCTGGCAGTCCGATGCAGACAACGGTTCCGCGTGAGCGGACGTATTCGGATGCCTGTTGAAAGGGTTTCTCCTGGACAGCGACCAGAATGACTGCCTGCGGGCCGAGCCCGTCAGGGGTAGCTGCCTTCACCTCCTCGACAAGGTTCTTGGTGGTGGTGAAGTCGACGTACACAGCTGCGCCGAGCTTTTTGCACATCTCGCCCTTCTCAGCTCCACCGTCGATAGCAATGGTATGTAGACCCATTGCTTTGGCGTATTGCAGCGCCAAGCTTCCCAGACCACCGCCAGCACCGACGATGGCAACCCATTGCCCGGGTCTGGCCTCGGATACTTTCAATCCCTTGTAAACCGTGATACCGGCGCAAAGAACAGGTGCTATCGCCTCTAGGCTGCATTCCTTGGGAATACGCGCCACATGTGCCGCCTTTGCAACTGCGTACTGCATAACGATGTAAGTAGATGCGTGTATAAGGAGATATTGTGAGAAATGGCGTCACATACCTGCTGGAATGTTCCATCAACGGTATACCCTGAAAGCAATGCCTTCTCGCAAAGTGGCTCGTCGCAATTCATGCAGTAGGAGCAGCTTAGGCATGAGCCATTCAGCCACTTGACACCGGCATAGTCGCCGATCTGAACATCTTCGACAAGTTCGCCGCGAGCGACGACGATGCCGGCGCCTTCGTGTCCGCCTACAAGAGGCATTTTTGTTTCCAGCGGCCAGTCGCCCATCATAGCGTGCAGGTCGGTGTGGCAGACACCGGAGTACTTGATGTTGATGAGGACCTCGTCAGGGCCGGGCTTCTGGACGGGGATCTTTTTGAAAACGGCAGCTGAAGAGTGTTGTTAGTGAAGAGTAAGGGGGAATGGTGTCCGGAGGAAGTGGAAGTAAACGTACGGCCGCCTGTCTTCTCGATAACTTGTGCCCATTGTTCGGTTGGGACTTTAGATGAGGTTCCGTTTGTACCGTTCATTTTCTCGGTTTGTATAGCAAAGATAAATCTTTGCGGATAATGAATACTGTTTCTTGGAGTGTAAGATCTGGTGTAAGATCTAGTATGTTGAGCTTGGTAGGTATCTTTAGAGATTTATCCAACTCTGAATCAAGACGGCCAGCGCCTTATATAGATCGCAGGCGCCATGCCCACTAGGGACTGCACAAGGCGGTTTGTGATAGTACCGCGTCGTGCCATACACTCCACAGAAAATTAACGTATGATGTTGATGAGACTCGAAGCGTGCGGCCGGAGCAGCGCTACCCCTCAGCCCCTAGGTTTCTAGGTCGCAGAGCGGGCCCAGGCCCGGATCAACGCATCTTGATTTCTTCAAGACGGCGACTCCAGTAGGCTAGGCTCAGCGAGAATCACGTTACCCCGCGCAAGAAGAGGCAGAGGATCGATGGGCTTACGTAGTATGCTTTAACTCCACTCCCGATACTAAGGTGGTTTATACGCATTTGAGGTTGAAAAGGAAGTGGGCAGAGTGGGACCACTTTGGCGGGCGGCACCGGGGGGGGGAGGAGGAAGGGCTGCACGGTAGTGGATCCGTTCACGGATCGGGTTCATTCTCTCTAGATGCGATAGCCAAGGAAGCTAATCGAAACGGAGGTGGATCAAAAGATTTTCTGCCGAATGCTTAGGGCCGTTTGAACCACGAGATGTTGTTACGTGTGTGCCTAGAGGAGGGGGAGGCTTGTGGGATGACGACGGGAATGACGGCGGGAATGTGAAGTTTCATTCCGGAGGAAAGGCTTCCCATCCATAATCCTGCTTCACGGGCCCCTCAAGCAAGCTCCAGCGCTTGGAGTGTACATGTAGTCACCTACCTATCTTAAGCTAACCATCCGCATGTGCAAATCCGATCCTGCGATCAGACTGTCGATAATCCACTGTTGCGTGCCCTCATCCCCATCTTCTAGACATCGTAAAAGACTCTCTGTTCTCTGATGTTCGTCCATGCTGTTACGGGACGTTATAATATCGCCGATCTTCGATCGCAAGCTCGACTTGAAAGTTGTGTGAGCCCCTTGGTAGGGGCTGTATCCGGATGCGAATAGCTTCATCCCTTGGCCCAGAGCGACGAATCCTTATGGCCTTTCCTCCGACAAACCTGAAAGCCCGCAGTGGATCTACAGACTACTCCACACCCGCTCGAAGGGAGCTCGATATCAAAGCACTTACCAAGATACAGCAGCAGAGGGCCACGGGCGTCACACGCACTTCCCCGCATCCTCAAGCGTCGCGATCTTGAGCCCAAGTCGGATCTAAGCTAGATCCCCCACATACCCCAGATTATGTGGAGGCGCCATCTAAGCGGGACACTTGATCAAGGCCATCCTAGTTACTCCCCAGTCGGCGCTGCGGCGATCCTGGACGAGCGGAATGCCCTTAGATATGCAGTGCGGTTGCCGTGACTGCGGGTATGGCTCTAGCAACACACGACGCCCTCCTAGCGTAAACTCAAATCCAGGATGCAAGGTACTCTAGTACCGAAGGGACATTGCCGTTACCTCAGGAGTTGCACGGGCAGGCGCGTGGATTCTCAGAAGTCTCGTCATTGCCCGTGACTCGAGCAACGGCATGCTGAAATTCTGGTTCTGCCTATCCAATGGCCAAGACACTGGACCTTCCCCCCATATCTTGATGTGATATCAAATGGAACTGTGAAGATTGCCACAAGATGACTTGAAACTCTGCACGATGAATCCTCTCGAAGTCAGTACCTTCGCCAGGCCTACCAAGGCATGCTTGTTATTCAAGTTGTAAAGCTGGCATGCTTTCCTATCAGGTATAGATCGAGATTTTCGCCTACCAAACCGCGATTTGGCGCCGTTAATGGGCATGGTATCCCATATAGGAATCTTTCATGATCTTTGCATGGCTTTAAATCTAGGTCAACTTCAGACTCTACCTAAACAATTGAGCCCCTGTCCAATACCCCAATCGACGATGCCCTGTCCTTCATCTCCGTAGTATTTTCGGTATCCGCGGTCAAGCAATTGGGGTAGATTCCCCTCTCTGCAGGAGCTCTATAATGACATGAACATGCTCAACCGTTCATAGGCTGTCGAGTGACCCATCAGGACCAGTTGTGTACTGGCTTGCAGTAAATGTTAAGAACCGATCTTCAGTCGTCCTTTCGTATCCGATGAATCTTCATATGATGGTGATTGTTTCTCTTTCACAGTCGCTGAATAGTGCATTACTAGCAAGCGCAAACGCACCAACCCTCTGAAAGCTGGGCGGGGAGGAAGTACTGGCGGGCTCTGTTGAAACAAGGACCAAGCCATGGACTGCAGACTTCTGGACTTTGTGAGCGCAAAGCCTTGCCAAATGGGCGACTTCGACTTCTTCACCCAGGATGACGTCGGCAATGTAGTTGCCGACTATGCTGGTGTCGGCCGTCTTAAACTTCTCGTTTTCCAAGCAGACTTTGATAAGTTGGACGTCAGACAGGCAAAGAGACATACAATCAAAGCCATCAACTGGTAGGCCGTTGGTATCTTGCCCGAGCAGACTTGCTTTGACGTCAACTACTTTTGCTAGCTGACCGTCAAGCTCCCATCTTTGGAGATCTTCTGGGTGAAACTTTCGAGCGCCCCCAAATAGAGTGGTTCCCATAGAGAATAAATGACTTATTGGGCTGTCGGTCGCAGCCCAGGACCACGATGGGGCCCTGTATTCTGCAGGACGCGGCTTTGCCGTCCCATCGGCAGACCAGAGGAGGTTATAGAGAAGGTTCTCGCGCCACATGCCAGCGCAGGGGGTAATCCCAGACGCCGCAGATATTCTGCTCATGATCCCTGACTGGGCCACAAGCTTATCAGACCCTCTTGTGAGATTTCGAGTACTGTAGATAGACACAATATCGTACCACCGTCGATTATACTCTAGCTGGTAAAACAGCTGGTTATATCGGTCTTGCACACCGTCTTGCACACCAGTTTGGCTCAAAAAGGTGTCCAGAGAGCCGCGGTAGCCGAACCTGGCGTCGTCATGGATGTTGTCGATTTCGGCATCAGACCTATATTCCGGATTAGTCTGCACCAAATCGCGAGGAGGCTTCCTAAACTTCCATCCAACGTAGCTGTAGTACTTTTGCGAGTAAAGCAAATACCGTGACATGTTTTGGCGTCGATCAGCCTCGTTCTCCGTGTATGTTGATCCATCTCGCTTTAAGTAACGAGATCGATGGTATGTCTGACCATCTGGATCAAAGTTTGACGCATATTTCAGGTTGCATTCGAATATAACGGAGTTTTGCCCGAAGTGTACGATTCTACTAGACAACACCCTCTCCTGAAATGTCCAACCCCGCTGGTTGAGCGGTGACTCGATGACTTCACTCTGAAAGAGGGCTTCGATACCTGGACGCGGGCCTACGATGTTGATAGTTTGCTTCGACTCATTCGTCAACATGAGTGCATAATGGACGAGTGGCCGAATGTCTCTGAAGCATCACCGATGGATCCCTCGAAGCTGCGGCAGCTAGTGTGCAGAGTGCACTTGAGTAGATATCGTGCATTCGAGCTGATTCTTTGGCCCAGTCCTCAGGCGAGTCTTGCATAATGCATAAGGAGTCTATCCAGAGAAAGCGTACGCCCAATCTCCTGGTGATGCTAATACTGTCTTGAAAGTTTCTGGGAAGGCACTCAAAATCAATGGTGTTACACAGCCTGACATGATTCTCGGACGTCAGGCTCATGATGCTTGCGCCGCCCCAGCAGTGACTGAGAGCAAGGTACGGTTTCATTCCAGCCTCCAGCGTGGGATAATATACTCGTAGGGCACCTGGTTCTGTCTCATCACCAACGAAGAGCAGTCTGGTCGGCATACTTGGTTCGTGGTTTCCACGGCATGGAGGATGGCCAGTTTCGCATTCGGTAATCCACCTCTGGAGTTGATCAACAAAGCAGTTGGCGCCTGTGTTAGTTGCAGTGACTACTGTCAAGTCTTCTACTTTCGTAGCTATAACAATGTTAGATAAGAAAAATGCGTAAAAGGCACTCAGGAAACACACTTTCAGAGACTAGAAGCCTTCGACCAAGAGGCGCACCACGCTGGACCAGTTCGATGAATGTAAGCGATTTTGTGCTTTCTTCGGCCCTTGAAGGAATAATTTCTCCAATCCTGAGTTGCAATTGAAGCGCATCAGGAGTCGTGGGCAACAATCCAGTTTCCTCGTCAGTATCGGAACTGCCCGCGATTCGTGTCTCCTCTATCAGACGACTCTCTTCTGCCACCAGTCCCCTGCGCGTGTGTGGTTCAATGCTCTGCCAGACGATCTCGCATAGGTGACACATATCGTCGGCGGACTTGCTGAGATCGTGGAGAGATCGATGGAATTTGTGATTCTCACGAGCAGGCACAACAATCCACAACGAGCCTCGAAGCAGCCGCGACTCGTTCACCACGCGGATGCAGAGTTGGCAAAGTCTGTCTGTTTGCACTGTGTTATCGGACCTAGCCTCGACCTGACCATTGCGAAACAACGAAGCTCGAAAGCGAATCGTCCACCGGCGGCAGATCCAGTGGCCCAAAGCAGTCTTGCTTGGCCGAAAGGTCGCTATCTTCCATAGAAGGTAGATGCCGCCGAATAAAATCGGGTACATCAGGATAGCCACCACCGTATCATTATGAATTGTAGCTTTGAGAAGATATACGACACCAAAAACATAAAGCATTGTAAGTACGCCGACAACAATATTCGTGATGATGACGATCCAGCCCAGAGCTGGAAATGCCCTGATGAGAGCGCCGAGTTGTGGATCAATAGGCATGGCGCGTGTCCTTGATCACTACCTATTCGTACCTTGTGGCCATCGGAGATGCAGGTGCTTGAGTTCTTGCTCATCTTTGGGCTTCATTTTTGCGCCAGTTGAGTCCCGAGCGGAGGTTGCGAGGTCGATGTGGGTTTCAAGGAAGCTTGACGCTAAGAGCTCACAGCTGAAAGTTGATTGTGGCTTGGACTGAAATGGAAAAACGCTTTGTTGTCAGTAGCCAGAATTGCCGTTACAGAGGAACAAATTTCATTTCTAAATACAGGAAAACATCATTTCCGGAGTTGTCGAGATATTTGAAATGGAGCGGATAATTCGAGCAGAAAGAAAACCCGATGTTTGATTTGTAGATAGACATTTCCATGAGTGTAGGTGGGGAACTTTGCTCCTCCAACGTCAGTCACGATCTTACTCAACCAAACTATTAATGGTCCGAGAGTTTCTGGCCACCAGTACATGGCAGCATTCTGTTTCCTGTGCCCGAAGAGTTCTGTTTGTAACATCCTAACGAACTTTGCGGAATCTGTCTGTGACAGAAAGGGTACGAATCATTGATTTGGAGGTCTTATCCTTTTCGATTTCCAATAAGGCCAATATTAAGCATAATGATACCTTACTCTGTGGAGTTTATCCAACTTCTGTGAGACTTATCAATGAAGTGATCAAATCCTAGACTAGTCAAACTTCCTAGTTCAATGCAAGGCCAGCATTTTGCTCTTTAACATATAGGAAACAGTATTGCCCAGCCTAGTGCTAAGATTCATGGCAAGCGGGAGTATGCGAATCTGAACCCTCATTGCTTCGTGAGCAAGTCACATATCCTTCAGATCATGCCATGTCGCCATCGCAGGCCTCGAAGAGCGCAACAGGCACGCCATGACCCGGGGTACCGACAATGTCAGCCTTCAAAATTTGCGCATGCCAGTCACCCCGATACTCCAGCCTCTCATACTTTTGCAACAACCGTACCACTACTCAGTTAGTTTTGGTGAGTCTCAAACGAGATCGTGGCCGAACATGAACTCACAGCAAAACGCCATCTCTGTCATGGCGAAGTTTTGTCCCACGCAGATTCTCGGCCCGCCGTTGAATGGTACATATTGCCAGGGCTTCGGAGTCCAGTTATCCCACCGGTCCGGGCTGTAGATAGCCGGATCAGCAAATAAGGCCGATTCGGGTGGGTACAAGTCTTTCCGCCGCTGCATGGCAAGCGTGCTGTAAACGACGGAATCTCCCTTGAGGGCAACGATGTCAGGTTGGCCGGGGCGACCTGGTAGTGTCGTCGTCGTCACTGCGGCTCGGACATTAAACGGCACAGCTGGGTACAGTCTTAGTGTCTCATTAAGAGAATGTGTCAGATAGGTCATGCGTTTGAGATCGTCGTAAGTAGGAGCCCTCTTGAGTCCCACAGTGGAAAGCACCTCGGTTCTTAATCTGGCGTACACTGCTGGGTAGTGAGATAGCTCATATATGGTCCAAGACAGCGTTGCTGCTGTCGTGTCCCGTCCAGCAAGAAGAATAGCAACGAGCTGGTCCCTGATGACCTTAGGATCTCGTGTGAACCGGGCGATATTGTGCAGGAAAGTAAACCCTTTATCCGACTTGGTCCGGGTTTCGAGTTTCTCCGGAGGAAGTGCAAGAGTCTGCTCGATGAAAGGCATGATGAACTGTTCGATTAACTTGATGCCTTGCTTGTAGGCATGTGTGGGAATAAGTGGCTCGATTGGTCTATGAAGTCAGTTGTGAGAGACGTTGACGAGATTGGACTCTGGGCTTACGCCATGATGGTCAACATCATCTGTATTCGCTGAACGTCATTGAAGGCGCGAACGAATTGATGTTTTGGGCTGTTGGAAATGTCAGCACAACCTCGTCGGCACGCTGCAGTCATGAGAACTCCCATACTTGTCAAGACTGTTGACACTGGTTCCCAGCAAGAAGTCTGTAGTGACGTCCAGAGTCATCCGGTAAAACAAGTCCATGATATCCACCGTGGTGCCAGTTGGTGGCATCTTGGTGAGGAAAAGATCGGTCCACTTCCCGAAAATTGCCAGATCGGTAACCCTATCCTTGACGAACATAGGACGGATAAGGCTCCTGTTGTTTTGCCATACCTTTCCATCAGTCGTAAAGATACTATCTCCTAGAAATGGAGACCAAACACGATGGAAGTCTGGCCCCTTGCCAAAATCAACAAACTTGGATGTGAGGACAGTCTTTATGTGCTCGGGCTCGTTGGTGAGCAAATATCTATGTTTTCCAATAACCGTTAGTTCCACGCACTGGAGGTCCTCCGGAGGACAGTCTTTGAAAAGGTCGTTGTATGCATCGAGGAGCCTATGGTTCGACTGGGCCCGGCCAAGCCTAGCGAAGACTGGGATAGCTACACAATGATGAGCCCGAGAAATGCAATAGTTGCCGATCTTGGACATACCTGTGAGAGGGTTGCTGCAAAGTATTGGCGCCCTGACACCACCGGCTTTCCGGATTCTGTATTCTGCAATAGCTCGAGTAATACGCAGGCAAATAAAACTAATAGCGATTGCGAACCCGAATACCCGGAAGACGGTCAAGGACAGCAGAATGTTGTAGAGAGCCATCTTGGATCTAGACTAAGCTGTTTTTCCAGGGTTGAGAAACCAAGAAGTTACGCATCTACCGACATAGGTAGTTTGAAGCAAGAGGGCAAGGGTCGAGACGTATTGTAGAAGAGCCCCGAGCTGGCAAACTCGACCGTCTAGTAAGTGGAAGTACGAACTACGGATGTGGATGCCAAGAACTTGTTACGCGTGGTGTTATCACCCAACTACGGGAATTTGGTTCATTTCTGGCGGCACAGCATCTACTTTATGGTCCGCACATGGATGGTGTCGTCAGTGCCCCAAGTTGCCTCGGCACCAGGCATCTGGATCCTCCGTACCACCACTCCTCCGTTGAGCAACGACTCTCGAAATAAAAAGTCGGGCTCGGTTTGATCATCTCGCATTCGTACGCCCGGTATAAACTGGTGCAGATGCGGGGAAGGCAGATTATTGGAGAAATCTACGAAGAACTTGTTCAGTACTCGACCTCTCTGGTGCAGAATACGCAACACATGACGAACTTGTCTGCATACGCTACCTTAGTGTGCTGATAGGTGTATGGACATACTTTTTGCCGTAGACGGAAGCAAATCTCGAAGAGTACCAGTCCCATGAAGCCTGTGAGTCAACTTTGAGGAGGAACAAACAAGATACAGTCCATTTGTGACCATAATTTACTTATGGTGCACTTCGAAATTGCGCTGCCTCGAGGCCATTTAATGGCTTACAAGCTGCTCCCCATCAGGGCCAGACCACAAAGCGGTATATGTCACGCCAGAGAGAACAACATCATGATTGGACAAGTGTTGCCCAACGGAAGAAGATTGATGAGAAGATTGAAATACACGTACAGGTTACATTCACACGTCCATACATGGCCTCCCTGTACTACGTATATAGTAAAGTACAGTACGGACGTACTGTAGGCACACTAATGCTCTGCTGATAGCTGATAAGCATGGGCGCAGCACGGACCATTTCCATCTTCGGTGAAAGCTTCTTCCGACGTGTTTCCATCCGTCGGGATTTCCCGCGGGTGTTTCTCCTAGTGCTGTCATTTCCTGTTTGAGATCTTTTGATAGCTCTCGGAAAATCATTTGCATCTACCAAGGTTCCCCGTTGATAAGCTACATCAGTTCCTGGCCCTTTCTCCATCAATTGGCTACACTCAAGCGTCAAAATGTTCAAGCTGGGACGGAATCGGGCTCTGGCCTCTGCCTTCAAGCCATACAAGGTACCTCGAAGCTGCTTCTCTCCTTGCTGGCAGCTCCAACTAACCAAACCCGATAGCTGGTTGCAACACCAACTGCCAGACTCCCCGGCTTCGCGCAACAACGAAGAGCCCTCAGTATTCATGAGTATCTCTCTTCCGACCTTCTACGAGAGGTAATTTCCCTTCTCCGACTGCTAACCCAGGCACGTAAATCTAATCGTCTCTTCTGTTAGTATGGCATTCAAGTCCCGAAAGGCTCTGTCGCGAAGAGCGCTGCCGAAGCCAGGACTGTAGCGAACGAGATTGGCACCGAAGATATGGTGATAAAGGCTCAGGTTCTGGCTGGTGGACGAGGAAAAGGCACCTTCGATAACGGCCTGAAGGGAGGCGTTCGTGTCATCTACTCGCCTCGTGAGGCGGAGATGTTTGCCGAACAGATGATCGGCCACAAGCTTGTCACCAAGCAGACTGGCGCCGGTGGTCGTCTCTGCAACTCCGTGTACATTTGCGAGCGCAAGTTTGCACGTCGCGAATTCTATCTTGCCATCTTGATGGACCGCGGATCCCAAGGACCTGTTATCGTGTCATCCTCCCAAGGTGGCATGGATATCGAGGGTGTTGCAAAGGAGAATCCCGACGCGATCATCACTACCTACGTCGACATCCATAAGGGAGTTACCGATGAGATGGGCCGTGAGATTGCCACCAAGCTTGGCTTCAGCGAGCAGTGCATCGAGGATGCCAAGGATACCATCCAGAAGCTGTACAAGATCTTCTTGGAGAAGGATGCTACGCAGATTGAGATCAACCCTCTGTCAGAAACCTCAGACCACAAGGTCATGTGCATGGATGCCAAGTTTGGGTTTGATGATAACGCCGACTATCGCCAGAAGGAGATCTTCGAGTGGCGCGATACCACTCAGGAGGATCCTGATGAGGTCAAGGCCGCCCAATCCGGCCTCAACTTCATCAAGTTGGACGGTGATATTGGCTGCCTTGTTAACGGTGCCGGCCTTGCCATGGCGACCATGGATATTATCAAGCTGAACGGTGGTGCGCCTGCCAACTTCCTCGATGTCGGCGGAGGCGCAACCCCCCAGGCTATCAAGGAGGCATTTGAGCTCATCACCAGCGACTCCAAGGTGACCGCCATCTTTGTCAACATCTTCGGTGGTATTGTGCGTTGCGATGCAATCGCCACTGGCTTGATCAACACCGTCAAAGACCTGAACCTGAAAATTCCCATCATTGCTCGACTCCAGGGCACCAACATGGAGCAGGCACATACTCTCATCAACGACTCTGGCATGAAGATCTTCTCCATTGATGATCTCCAGAGTGCTGCCGAGAAGGCTGTGCAACTATCCAAGGTTGTCAAGATGGGTAGGTTTCCCTCCCCAGTATATCTTCATCATCTCATACTAACCCGTGATAGCTCGTGAGATCGATGTTGGCGTCGAGTTTACTCTGGGTATCTAAGCTCTCTTGGCACAGTCATTTAGACTTCTCACTCCCTGTATTAATTTTGGCGGCAGGTTCCTCATGATGTGTGTATAAGGGGTAGGACATAGACGTGGGCAATTGTGGTATGGCATGCATTGGTTTCCTTTTTCTAGTAGCGGCAAGCAAGTTTTGCCATCCATATCTAGCTTTAAGAGTGTTTTGCTTTGTGAAATCTCCTTAAGTCTAACGCCCCTAATGCGTGTTGTGAAGCCGACCCCAAACAAAGCTGGCACCCAGACATTCCAAGAACCTCATTGTACCGCATTGCTTTAGGCCATGCGCCGCTCCAATATACAAGACTGAACACAAAGGTTACTTTCCCTAGCGTCATGATGCGGCCAATACAGTCCTTCCAAAGGGCCAAGACGGGCTTCAGAGTGGCATGAAGCATCAACAGCCAGCGCCGGGATCATGGCCTATTACTGCGGCAACTCCCTGATGAACTGAAACTATTTATGAAGGAATGTAGGGCATAAAAACTCTAGCCTGTCATGCCTGCTTGCGATGTACTGAACTTGAGTAGCGGCCGTGAGATACCGAAAGCCAACGTATCGAGGGCTACGATCAGGGACCTTCGAAGCTCTTATGTAGAGCGCGCTGTCTGTCGTGTACTAGCTCGGTTTTCTTTAACTTACTTTTTTGAGCTGAGGGGCTGACTGTGCTCTTTGACGCTTAAAATGAGTCTATGGGAGGCGATTCTGAAAGAGTGGGCCGTGAGGCATTGAACCAACTCGTGGCACCGCGGCACTCGTGCTATTGATGATTCAAGACGCTGGAAGCCACTGTTCCCGGGTTTACAAGTACGCAAGCTTGCCCGGGACTGTTGAGACTAGATCAAATACCGGATTTGGCAAGAGAATAGAAATGGGGAGCGTCTAGTGAGCGCTGAGCTTTTGATAACACGTCAGATCCGCGGAGTTGGGCTGGAAAAATTCTTATTGTAGTACAGCTGCAAAGGCGATGTATCAGGCGTTTTAACGATTTCCCATGACGTATCAATATATTGAACAAAAGTCTTTAATAATAAAATGCCAAAAGGGATCTTACCTCCAGCTTACCGCGACGTTTTTTGCTCCTCACTCCGGCTCAGATAACTTAGCAGAAGGTGTCATCCTTATGAGTGTATAGTTTTCGATCCGTTACATCCGCTATATCATTTGAAAGAATGTTTCGGCTTGAAGATGACCCCGATGGGAGAATGGATGAAATTGGCAAGACACTGAGAGAGGTCCGGCCTGGACTTTCAGCTATCATCGGATGGGATTTGAAGCAACGTATGATCTGGCCAGGTCTTTGATCCACAGTCAGAATCTAAATTCGCCATGAATTTCTCGGCCGAGCATATGAGGTCGGCTACTCCTAGGTCTCGGATGAAAGGCAGAGTACCCACCATGAGGCTCAACCGGGCATCATCAGATAAAAAGGCAGCCAAGCCATGGGAATAGCGCGATTATGCACACTCCCGTGCTTAGTTTCTTATTTCCCTAGTGTCTGTCTCCAGGGGGAGTTCCGAGCTGTCCACACCGGGTCCTCTTGCCACGTCCGGGATGAGAGGCCGACTTGAGGCCGGCTGACGCAGGACCTAGAGAAATTATGGACTGATCACTCTATTCAACAGACCAAACGTTCCGGTTCTTTTCGAGAACCGTAATCGGAGAGAACTTCTCAATGCTGAGTCTTGTGTAGCTGTGTTTGATCGTAAATGTTCTATAAACGATACTCATCCGCCGTGCCGGGGACGTGACAGCACAGCCAGTCAGACAGAGTCGTCGTCCCGGCAATGGAGCTCCTATGAACAGATTAAACATGTGAACTGGTCCATCTGAATTCCATGCGTTCCATCACTTGAGATGCTCACATCGGGAAATCTTGATGATTTCAAAGTTTGAAGGTCCACAGTGGTATCCATATGGAGGAGCCGCACAATGGCAAAATGGAGTCCAAATCCACACTGCGAAAGCCGACCGAACACCGAGCGAGTGAGACGTTGAACTGGACAAAATTCATCTTGACCTTAAATCCAGTTCCCGAAAACTCCCAAACCAGGGGGTCGGTCACATTTAGAATGCGCGCTGAAGACTTTGACGACAGGATAAGTCACGGAAGCAAAGGATTCCTCCCCATCTTCCCGCGGTTGGTAAACGTCTGGCTGTATATGTCTGTACCCTCGGCTGGTGTAGTTGGGAGCGGGCTACTTTGGCGTGCAGCCACAAGCCTTAGGCGAACTGATAAGGTATGTAAGGCGATAAGGTACCTAAGGAGGGAATCGATCTTAGGGGACCCGTGGTATCGTCCCGCAGCCACGCTTGTAAGTACAGCTTGGCACCTAAGGTAGCTTGCTTCAACCAATCTTCCAGCCGTTCTCTTGTAAGTACAACGCTCATCGGCTGGAAAGCATTCCATGGGGGTTCTCGGAACCGACAGGTATCCACCCGTTTTGCACCCTACATGTCTTGGCTTGGTTTTGACGGCATCAGGAAGTGCTACGGAGTATAAAGCCACGATGGCCCCCTTCCGGATAGACACCGTTTGTGTCTCACAGCTCACTTCCTACTTGGTTTTCTTTACCTGCTCGAACAGTCTGCCTTTTTTTGGACTCTCGGCCGTGCCTGATTTTAGCCCTAGCATATTACTTGTACACAGGTACACAGGTACACCCATACACCCTCGAACCTCCAAGTTCGGCATTCCTTACCGTCGTTTATCTGCGTCGCACACTTTCCTGCGGTCACCATGAACTCGAACGAGAAGCGTCAAAGCTGGTGGGCACGCCATTGCACTCCTCCTCCAGCAATCAACCCAAATGCCATGTGTCCATGCGGCGCATGCTTTAGAGCAGCTCCTCAACTTTCACACTCTTACAATGGACCCCAACCGATGATCCCAACAAGCTCCCCTCGGGGTTTACCACGAGAAACCAAAAAACGTGCCAACCGACGCGCGATCGTGGATGAGCCAGAATCGGATCTGACCCCGTTGGTTCAGGGAGCGTCCTTGTCGAAGCTGAGCATCGACATGCAGCGCTTCGAAACTAGAGCGAGCCATGACAGTGTCCACCTTACTCACGTCGAGTATCTCGTCCGGGCAAAAGAGACTGTCTAAACGACCCCAACTATCTTTCTGGTTCTGGACTCGCTATAGCAGGCTAGGCGATTGGCGTCTGGAACAGTCCTTTTCTTGACCTTGGGTTTTCTTCCTGATGGAGGGGTTGCATTTCGTGGCTTGCAGTACCTTGTGGCCCGGCACTTGTACCAAGTTGGATGGAGTTTGGCCGGCGCGCCAGGGGATGAACAGAGGGGCTCACAAGCTAAGGTAGACTTGAGCTAAAAGAGTGCCAAGGGACCTTTCGGTTGGCGGGAATCATCAGCCGTTTCCGAAACGGCGGGTTCTGGACCCTATTTCCGATGTCTTCTAGGTGGGATGGCGGTGCGGGGATACCCAATTGTGGTCGTAGTCGTGCCACGGCAAGCCGGTGGCTTAGGATCACCTCGAAGGACTTGGAACAACGGATACCATATAGAGGGTAAACACTGCACACCACGGCCGCTGTGTGGATAGATATGGAAATTTGTCTATGGACGTCCACGATGCAATTACGTCCGCAGTTGAAAGCCATGTGCCCATTGATATGTATATCCCCGTTATGTGCGGGTCGCCATAACCTCGCCTCGTTCCTCCGTCCCATTAAATTATTTCAGTGGTAATCGCGACTGATATTTGGTGCCTGTGGTCTGCGCAGAAGACTCTATCTGAGTTTAGCCTAGGTTTCTTAGAAGAAAAGCCTTGCCCTGACGAAGGTCCTGGGAACTGTCCCGAAAGCACAAGACTGTTAAAACGTGCAGAAATCGGACGGTCTGGACCATCCTTGACGTCACCCCACTCTATCCGACTTTAACCTAATGATTCATCCCAACTATCAACGGATTCAAGTCTGCATCAGTTCTCGCAGTTCCCTACCCCATTTCAAGCTCAGAATTGATCGTTAAAGTATGGCCCCATCTGTTGATTCAGCCATCCTGGAAGCACTAAGTCTCGACTCGGATGTCACCAAGATCGCCAGCCATGGAGGTTCAGGGTTCTCATCCACTTTCAAATTGTCGTCTACAGTTGATGGCGAACCGATGAACTATTTCGTGAAGATAGGCTCTGGAAAGGATGCCGAGCTCATGTTTAGAGGTTAGCAGACCTTGCCTGAAATCACGGAGCCTCAGATCTCTACTGTTCTCTCTCAAGAGGCAAATGGCGACCCCTAGGTCTGACAGGGTCCCAGGGGAACACGCCTCGCTGAACGCAATTCATGATGCAGTCCCAAATTTCTGCCCAAAATCTTACGCAAACGGAGAATTGAAGGACTCTCCCGGCAAGTATTTCCTCGCCACCGATTTTCTAGATCTTGGGTCGTCCGCGTCCGGAGGGTCCGGGTTGTCACTAGCAGCCAAGTTGGCGAAGCTACATACCGTGCCAGCGCCCATCCCAGAAGGCTATGACAAGCCAATGTTTGGGTTTCCTGTGACTACATGTTGCGGTGCTTCACCACAGGACAATTCATGGAAGACGTCATGGGCGGACTTCTATGCAAATAATCGACTTCGTAGTATTTTGAAATTGGGAATCAAATCGAACGGCTCGGATGCCGAGCTGTCCACTGCTGTTGAAGCGGTTGCTACCAAGGTGGTTCCGCGTCTCATAGGCGATGACCACGTAAAAGGCATAACGCCCGTTACCATTCACGGAGATCTTTGGAGCGGGAATCAAGGCCGGGGGCAGATTGGGGTGAAAGGAGGCGCGGAGGGCCTTGTCTATGACCCATCCTGTGTATACGGTCACTCGGAGTATGAGCTCGGCATCATGCGAATGTTTGGTGGCTATGGTAGTAGCTTCTGGAATGAGTATACTGAGCTGGTCCCCAAAGCCGAACCAAAAGAGGAATGGGATGACCGCCTCCGGCTCTATGAGTTGTAAGTCCAGTTGCATTCCGAACTTTCGACCATCTGACACCATTCAGGTATCACCACCTTAACCATTACGCTCTCTTCGGGGGTGGCTACCGTGGAGGAGCTCTGTCGATCATGAAGAAACTGCTCTCAAAATATGGTTGACCATATTTTACAAGATTCATGAAGATTATTGAAGCAGCGCCTAGTTAGGCGTTTGATTTATGTTTGTTTTTGAGACCAGTATTTGAAGAAATAAAAAGGGATCAATCGATGGGTTAAGAGATTTGACTTACACAACAAACCTACCCGTTACAGGGATTTACCCTGAATACAACAGGCGCAGAAAAACCAGTATTAAGAACATGCTGGAGCGTGTATCCTCAAATGAACACCCTTGGTTCGCGGTTATGCTTCGGAGATCGAATGGCCGGGACCCAAGTCAATAAATAGTTGACTCCATTGTCGAATCATTTATACCTGTATTCACATGCAAAGGTCTGACGTTCCTCAGGTTGGCGGTGCTGCAAAGACGCCACCTCGGCCACTATATTCCATCGGATTAGGTATTTATCCGGCACAAAGGCATAATTGCAGGGATGCAGGTCCACTGTCGCTGGGAACCAAATTCAAGATTAATGGCCCATCGCAGGTAATTTGATCACAAGGTTGATGTGGTCACAAATCAATGCCTCCTGTCACATGCGCTGCTTGCCTACAACCCCGACTCTGAGTTTTGGAATGGCAGTTCTTTTGTGACTCTACGCATACATTTCCAAAGTTAATCTTCTCAATTGTTTCCAGTCATGAACGGACATTTTGCTGCGATCGGCGAGGAGCCGAGTGCGCAGAAGTATGAGCACGGGATCCAGGTGATTGATGAGGAAAAGGATTTCAAGTATGTTGTCTTCGCGAAACTATCGCCACAATACGAATCTGCATACTGATGGATAGTTCTCCAGCACCAACCTCAGCACTTATCTTCAGCAAACCCATGTCGCCGAGGCGGGATTCAACTATCATCTCATCTCCGTCTTTGGCTCCCAGTCGACCGGAAAGTCCACCCTGCTCAACAACCTGTTCGGGACGTATTTCTCTGTTATGTCAGAGTCGGAGAGACGGCAAACCACCAAAGGAATATGGATGTCAAAGAACAAGAAAGAAGGCAAGGGAGAGTCTGGCGTTGGTCGCATGGCCGAGAATATCCTGGTCATGGATGTTGAGGGTACGGATGGCCGGGAACGTGGCGAGGACCAGGACTTCGAGAGGAAGAGTGCCCTATTTGCCCTGGCGACTAGCGAAGTTCTCATTGTCAACCTCTGGGAGACCCAAGTCGGTCTGTACCAGGGTGCGAACATGGGCTTGCTGAAGACTGTCTTCGAGGTTAACTTGCAACTTTTCCTGAAGGACAAGCAGTAGGTCCCCCCACAGCCGCCCCGGCAAGATTGCCGGACTGACTTTCATTGCAGTTCCACTCCGAGATCCCTTCTCTTCTTCGTCATCCGAGACCATCTTGGTACGACCCCGCTAGCGAATCTGCGTAATACGTTGATTCAAGATCTTACAAAGATCTGGTCATCTATCTCCAAACCACAGGGGCTCGAGAACTCGCGCATCGAGGATTACTTCGACTTCGCATTCGCTGCGCTTCCGCATAAGATCCTACAGGCCGATAAGTTCGTAACCGAAATCCAAAACCTGGGAACGAGATTTACAGCCGGTCACCGAACGGGCAAGCCGGGTATCCACGGAGAGCATGAACTAGAAGGTGGTGTATTCTTGCCAGAGTATCACCGGCGCATCCCGGCAGATGGATTCTCTGTTTACGCCGAAGGCATCTGGGACCAGATTGTCAACAACAAGGACCTGGATCTCCCAACGCAGCAGGAACTCCTTGCGCAGTTCCGTTGCGATGAGATTTCTCGAGAAGTTCTTGTTGGATTTGATGAGACTATTGTGCCACTGGAGGAGAACCAAGCTGAAGCGGCCCGAAGCGGCAAGCCTGCTGTTCTGACGGACCTGGGAGCGACTGGAAGTGTGGCTCGCGACAAGTGTATCAAGGCGTTTGAAACACAGGCCAGTAGATACCACAAAGGCGTATACATGAGGAAGAGGCAGGACTTGGAAAGCAAAATCGATGCCCGGCTCAAGACACTATACTTGTCCAACTTGACAGCGGCGCACAAGTCAGGCATCGCGTCCTTCAGCGATGCTGTCTCCGGTGCTGTCAAAGCTGGGCAAAAGTCCGGTGGCTCTTACGAGTTCGCAGATATCGTGGCTGCAGAGAAGAAGAAGACGCTGAGCTTTTTCAAAAAGGAAGCCCAGAGCCTGGCAATTCAAGGCGTGCCGTGGTCCAACTTCAAATCTCAATACATACTCTTCGAGCAGGAGCTCGACGAAGTGAGTGGTAAACTTCGCAAAGAGGAGATGCGACGACTGGCAACTCGGGTAGAGCGCTGGGTGAAATCGCGATTGAACGAGGCGATCGGCTTGGAGTTCAACAAGCTCGGGTCCGGCAGGGCCGGATCAGGTGCCCCTGAGGATGGCGACAAGCCTCCGACAGAGAAGGACCTCTGGGATCGCATCTGGAATGTCTTTGTTGATATTGTCAAGGAAGCCGAGGTGAGGTTCACGGACAGAGCTAGGAGCTTCGAGGCTAGCCAAGACGAGGTGGACGTCGGTCTCTGGCGGTTGCGGCGCAAGAGCTGGGTAGCCCTGAGAGAAAAGATCGAAGAAGAGGTCATGGAGGGCAATATTCTGCTAAAGCTAAGGGAGAACTTCGAGGACAAGTTTCGATATGATGAGGCGGGCGTGCCAAGGATATGGCGTCCCACTGACGATATCGAGGGCATCTACACGAAGGCTCGGGAGTCCACACTCACTCTTATACCTCTGCTCTCAAGATTCAGACTTGCAGAGACATATGCGCCCCCTGACCTGCCCGGGTGGATTGGAACACAACCTCGTGGCGCCGATGCGAACGACG
Organism: Reticulascus tulasneorum; assembly: GCA_001557505.1. Taxonomy (NCBI): domain Eukaryota; kingdom Fungi; phylum Ascomycota; class Sordariomycetes; order Glomerellales; family Reticulascaceae; genus Reticulascus; species Reticulascus tulasneorum. Next base: position 2,525,358 of record LSAX01000003.1, on the reverse strand, counting down.
AGGAAGACCTTGCACCTATCGGAGGCGTCGATGAAGAAGAGGGCAAGAGCTTGGAGGAGGAGATGACAGTTTTGAGCGAGAGCAAACGACAGGACCTTGTCATCAGGTTCAAGAAGACTGCCGACGGAGTATATGTGGAGGCCAAGCGCAGCGCGATTGGCGGAGTTGCTCAGGTGCCTTTGTACTTCTATGCGTTGTTGCTGGCACTTGGGTGGAACGAGATCGTTGTTGGTAAGTCAGATCGGCATCACAGTATATGTGTCGAGAGCTAACCGTCCGCAGTTCTACGAAACCCGTTCCTGTTCATTCTCCTCATTGCACTTGGAATCGGTACCTACGTCGCATACACTCTCAACTTACTTGGCCCCATGATGCAGATGGCCAACGCGGCGGCAAACCAGGGTCTTGACATTGGCAAGCAGAAACTTCGCGAGTTCATTGAGAACTCCGACACTGCACGCCAGGCAGTAGGCATAGCGGCGAGGGACAGCGACTCGATCAGTATGGACACTCTGGACGGCCGGGGGAAGAAGAAGAGGGCAGAAGAGGACGATGACGACATTTAGAGGCAAGGCACGCCCATGTGCTGGCTTGTTGATGAACAGCCATTAAGTATGACTAGCGACGTAGGATATAATGTATACTCGATTTGTTACATATCCAATGTCCCAGTGACAAGGAAGCATATTCCTACATGGTACTACGGGGTATCTTGTACACCTCCGTGCTCGTAAAATAATCAGAAGGCTTCTAACCCAGCCGGCGTACCAAACCACGTCCCTAACTCGTCTGCGTCCTTTTCCTTATCTGCAGACACGAAGTAATCCGTCATTCGCGTTGACTCGCCGTCGTCATCCGCTGGCCACTCGACCTTTACGGCGTTCCCCCTGGCCTCTAACATGTCCTTCGCCGTTCCCCAGCTAAACCTGCACTCGGGGCCCCACCCAAAGATGGGGTGCATGTTCGATTTCATCCAATTCACGCATCTTGCATCGGAGGGATATCCCGATCCCCATGTCATCCCTTCTTCGGACTCCTCGGCCTGTTGGGCATCTGAGTGAACTCGGTAAAGAACCTCGAGCGCCGCATCTCGCGTCACCTTGGCACATACCGAAGCGGCCGATACGCAAGGGTACAGGCTGTCGGCCTTCTTCGCAACCGTAATCTTGGTTGCGGGGAAGATTCTCTGTAGTTTTGCTTGATAGACCGACGGACTCCCGATCGTGTCGACGTAGATCTCCTGCACATTTACGCCCCGCGCAAAAACGCCCTTGATCAGATCAATGGTAGTGTCCATCGCCTGCGCGTTCAGGTTGTAACTCCCTTGCGGCTTCATCATGTTGGCGCCAATGTCCCTGGCTGAGATGGCACAGATGGCAAACCCGCAGGAGTCATACAAGTTCGACGCTGGTGTGCACAGTGTTTCCATTAGCTGGGACCGCACAGCTGGCGTGAGAACTTTTGAGTCGTCGAAGTGGTGTTCATCTCTCAGAAGAGGATCTGAGAGTTCTATTGGGAGGAAGAAGACGCCGTAGACCATAGGACCTAAGACTGGACCTCGTCCAGCTTCGTCGACGCCTAGAACACATGGTCGTCCCGACTCGGTTGATTTCTGGGACGAGTCGGTATCCGACTTTATTGGTGGAAGCAGACTTGGAGGGACGGCAGAGTAGTATGAATATGTGGCTCCTGAGAACAAAGCTTCCTCGTTGATGGATGGCGGGATGAAGACGTCTGACACCGGGGTTTCGAGGGCGACATCCTCGTTCATCTGAGAATCTTCCATTTTCGGCTGTTTTTTTTCTTTGAAAGCAGAACTCCCGTAAGGACTCGAATTCCCAGTCTCCTCTATCTCAACTCACAAAAGAATGGCTGGTTTATTCAAGGGCGTTCTTTCAGTGTGTGATGGCGACCCCTCGACGCGTCCAACAGACAAGTCGAGACGCGTCGGCACTGAATTTAAGAGCAACACGTGCCCCCCGGGGAATATATCCAGGCAAGCTTGCAGTGGAGCCTGAGCGTCCAGTACACCCCAAAAAGTTCACTCCTCCACTACGGTTCGTAAACAAAGCCACTTCAGCGCGCTACGGCTGCTACTCAATTTGTTCATCCAAGAGAACTCGGACGATCGTTTTGCTTGTCACAAGGCAATCTGTTTCTCGTCACAGAGCCGTGACAATGGCACCCAGACCGGCAGCACGGCGCAAGGATGCGCCGCCATCTGGCGATTTCTTCCAGCTCGGCGTTAAAGGACGGTTAGTCTACCACATGCGATCGGCTTCTGTGCGCGTTGAAGCGCGCGGACATATCTGATTAAATAATAGGAAAACGGGTGTTGATCTGCCCGATACTGGCGCTCGCGACGAACACGGTATGCAACCTGTGGAAGGGCTATTCTCCTCGCCAGAAAAGACGGGACAGGCGCCTAATGGTATCGGGGACGAGAGCACGGGCGAAGAGGACATGGACCTGGAGTCTGGTGAGACATATTTACCGCGCTTTACCAAGCTGGAACGCTTCTAACCGTCGATTACTCGCAGATGCCGGACCCGGGCCTGCATCGATGCTAAGAGCAGGACCGAGACTTATACCTCGAGGCACTTCTCCCAGGAAGACCAACTTGCAATCGCCTGCGATTAGGAATCCCCACCTTGGCCCATCGTCATCGCCCATCCGCGGTTCAATCATGAAGGAAACTCATACTCAGCCTGACCGAGCAACTTCCGTATCTCGTAGGTTGGAGTACGGCGCCGCGCAGTTTAGTGGTCTCCGAGCGAACGGTACCAAAACCAACGGCACGAACGGGGTCGCGCACGACGAGGAAGAAGAAGACGAAGAGGCGATACTGCACGGTCAAGACGACTCCCTCCCTGTGAATGGCGGCGATGAATCGATGCAGATGCTCGATGCAGATAACGACGAGGAGCCGGACGCCGAGGTTGAACAGCCGGATGAGGAGGTCGCCGAGGACGAGTCGATAGCGGAGGCATCAAAGACGAAATCAGGCAAGCGCAAAGCTGGCCGGCCCCGAAAAGGAGCCGCTGCCAAGGCTGCGCCTGTGCAAGAGGAACCCGCGGTGGGAGAGGAGACTACTACGGAGATCGAGTTGGACGTAGAGCCTGCGCGACGGAGGGGCCGGCCAGCCAAAGCCAAACCGCAACAGGACAGTCCTGCGGAGCAGGAAAGTTCTTCGAAGAGAAGAAGATCACTCAGGAATTCGACTGGTAACGCGGACGAACAGGAGGAGGTTGAGGAAGAGGAAGAGGAGCCCCGATCGCCGAAAAGACAACGGACTGATGCCAAAGCTCCCGAGGCCAAACGAAAGCCGGGCCGTCCCAAGGCAGCGTCTCGAGTCACCGGGCCCGAGGTGTCGAGTGGAAACAAGGCTGCGAAGGCGGGTGCTGCAAAGGGGAAGCCTGGCCGAAAGCGGAAATCCGAAGTGGCTGATGATTCGATCCTTGGCGTCGTGCAAAAGGGACCCCCGATGCCGAAATCGCGTGGGCTTGTGTCGCTGAAGCGAGAGGACCCCAACGCCATCAGTCAAACTCGTTCCGGCCGACACTCTTACCGGCCATTGGCATATTGGAAAAACGAGCATATCGCGTGGGACGGCGAGGAGGCCCAGGTCGACATGTTCAACCCAAAGAAGTCCAAGTTTCTTCTACCTAGCATCAAGGAGGTCATCAGGGTGGAAGACGAGGAGGGCGACAATCGCCGGAAACCGAAAGCCAAGAAGGTCAAGGGCAAGCGGCGCCAAGCAGATGACGAGGACGAGAAAGAGGAAGAGGCTCTGGAGCCCTGGGAGCAGAATCCCGGAACCGTGGCTGGCGAGGTGTTGGTGTGGGAGCCGGAGCACGAATTCAACCCCCCCGCGCTTGACGACCAGGTGGAGATTGTCGAAGAGCAGCTCGCCGTGTCCTCAGAAGCCGTCCTCGCCCGGGACGTCAGAGATGCTACCTTCCGGTTCGCCAAGACGCTTAGTCTTCCGTTCTTTGGCTCCGGGGTGGTGGATCTCCCGCCCGGCGCCGAGAAGCGGCCGAAGAACTCTCGCAAGATGCAAATGACGTTCTTTGTCTTTTATGGGAAGGTCTTGGTTACTGTCAACGATACGCAGTTCCGGATAGGGCCTGGTGGGATGTGGTTCGTCCCGAGAGGTAAGCCCGCCGATCGTATCGGTTGTGCGGCTCGTGCTAACATCTCGTCACAGGCAACTACTACAGCATCCTGAACGACTACGACAACAGCGCGCGGATATTCTTTTCGCAGGGCTGCGAGGTCAACACGGTGGACAGGTTCCGGGCTGAGGTCTCGCAGGATTCTGGCGTGTTGATGAACGAATAGGCGGGCTACGAGTAGGCGGGCTACGAGTTGGCTAGTCGGTGGCCGATCTGGCCGTACATCCAATTGCATTTTGATACTTTACTGGGGGCGAGGAGTCTTGGCTGCTTGGTCTGAGAGGGCGATGCTCAGAAGGTTGCCGGGTTTTGATACCGGCCGTTGTCAGAGTACTCGTAGCAAGGTTTCGGGCAATTGATTCGTTGGAGGCATATATAATACCATACCCGTTTCTTGGCTTTTTCACAAGTCTTCCCTTCAACTGACGATCGCCAGATGGTTTATGGTAATATGGTAGTTCTCAGTTCTACAACTGCTCTTTACCGTCATGCAGGCTGCCACTTGGTCTCCTGGTTGATGCAAGCAACCTATTCTTAGATGTGCCTTTATTATGCGATTAGATGAAATGCATGCAAGGCACAACTGTTGTGCTACTGTATGACAAGTACGTGGCAGGCATTCCAGCAACTAACCGATTCGATAAGGAGAGGTTCCAAAGAGAGGTGCATTCCAGCCTCAACAAACTACAAACAGTTTATCAACCCAAAGAAACTAACAAAGACTTTAGAGTACCCAAACTGATCAACGCAGCGAGCTTCCGATGCACGTCATTCCATACGACGGGGTCCAATAAGTACTGAGACGATGTTTCCATGTGGCTAGAGCATGAGGCATCGTTGATGTATGGCGACGTACCTATGATTGAGACCCCGCTTGAATCCCTTTGAATATGGGGTTTGCTTGTCATTTCACGAACATTGCAACTGGGTCCCTGTTTGCGATGCACCGGTATCTTTGTTGGATCTTTCGTATAATGTTGAAGTATTAGTAACTAGAGTCAGTGATGAATGTTGCTATGCGAGTCAATAGCCACTTTATTCAACCCCGTTTGATGATTGCTTGTTAAGTCATTGAGGCTATGGATCTCAATGTTGTTTCTGGGTGAGTGAATGCAGCAATTGACATCTACTACGTGGGCTCCTTCCAACGCAGAAAGGCTCTCCAACGTGGGCTCTTTCCAACGTGGGCTCCTTCCAACATGGGTTCCTTCCAACGTGGGTTCCTTCCAACGTGGGCTCCTTCCAACGTCATCGGAGCAGAAATAGCTGGTCACTGACATATCCGACATTCCATATAAACAACTTCCTCCCTCATGTTGGCCCTCAAGCCAAGACCTTTTTCTATCCTTGAACCCTCTCCTTATTCTTGACAAACTCTCCTCAGCCAACATGGCCGCCCAGCAGTGGAATGTTGATATGACCAAGACTTTCACAGTCGAGGTCACCAAAGAGATCACCAACTCTGATGTTGCCAAGTTCAGAGGCAAGTGTCGCCTCATTCGACTCCTCCCCCTGGGCACCGTCGCCTTCTGTCCTCAGCCTCAGCCAAAGCCGATTAGAATCATGCACCACGGCCAGCCCATCGATTTTTTCATGATCATACCTCTAAAGTTGGGTAAAAACGGCTGGGTGAACATGTACCCAGATATCCCCAATGGCGTTGTCTCAGCGCCTACGAGTTCCCTAACAGCCCGGGCCAATGTTCCCGAAAAGCCCACCATTCGAGGACTTGATAAGCCAGTGGCACTTAGCCTCTCCCGAAGCCTATCTGCAGAATCTCCTCTCGTCAAAGCTCTGACTGGCTTTCTCATGTCTTGCCATTCAAGTCGAGAGGCGCTTGTTGAGGTTGGCGCGGACAGCTATCTGCTGTCTTATTTGAACATGGGCCAAACGCAACAGAACATAGCAGGAAACATTGGCAGTCTTGTTGGTACAATCATCAACGGTTAGTTTCTCTGTGATGTGCCCCTATCATTGCGATACCCGGGGCCAAACTAGAGTTCACCATCGCCTCGTCTCTGCTGTTACTCCTATGATTCTAATGCGGTGCTAATAATGCAAATAGGGTTCAAAGCTGCGAACACTTTCGAGCACTTCAAGAACTCGTTGCCCTCGCCGCAGACCATTGTCGAGCGTATTCCGCCACTGGCAGGATGGAATTCGAAGAGATTCGAGGGAAAATTGACCTTCTATGCCATCGTTTACACCACCCCCGCTGTTGGGGAAACCCGCAACAAAGCTTGGTGGTACTGGGGCAAATCCTTGAAACCTCCCAGACGCAGGACAACCCACAAGAAGGAGATCGAAGGATCGCATGAACTAAAGGGAGGCCGCAATCACTATATCAAGGCACGTGAGGTTTTCCAGATGGTTGGAGGCAAATGGGACTTGTATCCCATCGTTATCATCGATCGGCGCAATCTGGCCATCGACTTTCGAAACATCGATCCGTGGATCGAGCAGACGCTGATCGCCCTCTCCGATGCCTACAATCCTAATCTCTTGAGCATGCCGCCACAGCATGCTGGCATGGCGGGAGTGTGGTCTGTTCCGCTCGCCCAAAAGCTCAGGGAGATTGCGAACAGAGTTCGGGATGCGCAAGATTCCCCCTATCCGCTGAACCGAGGGCTAGAATATGGACTGAACTGGTCCAGTCCTGTGATGTCGAGAGGCAAAAACGACCCATCACTTTGGACACGAACGACCGTCTACGGTGATGATGGTAGGCCTGCGAAGTACATGTTCAAGGGGCCGGCCAGAAGAGTTTGTAATGCTACGGGACTGAGTTCCGTAGATGAGAAGTTCCTTCTCATCACGCTGTTCTCGAAGCGTCTCAATAACTGTTTGAAGGTCTTGCAGATGCGACTTCTCAAGAAAGGCGATGACGCTCCGGACTGGTCCTTGGAGAAGGGGGACACAGTGATCCCAGTTGTTGAGATCATGGTCGATGAGCATGCCATTCATCCGTATGCGTATGCCTCGCTCCCGGTCGTTGGCCCATTCGATATCTGGCATCAGGCAAACCGGGTCGCCGTTCGTCTTGAATACGTGAACAAGGGGAAGAAAATGACCAGATTCCTGTTCAATGGTCGTCATTTCAGTCATTACCCTCCTCCGCTTGACCCGGAAATCCATGGTCCTCCCGAGGTCACGAGTCGCATTTCAGTACAGTGGGCTTTTGCAATGTCAATCCAGGCTACTTTACTTGGGCACATTTGGAAGAAACAACCGGGAGGCTTGATAACCCCGCGGATTGATCCTTGGAATGCCATGGTCAAGGCGGTCGAATTCGACTTCTTGACTCAGGTGACGCGGGTAATTGATGTTGACCGAATCGAAGTTAACAGCCCCGTCCCTGTGTCTTTCGAAGAGAATATTGGACGACTCAAACAGAAGTACGGAGCCAACCTCATCATTGGCTTCCCGCATAAGAACCTTCAGGTTACGAATCTTGGCGGCAGTCCTCGAACTGTCGGGACTTGCGATGCGTGCTGGGTGGTAGGTGATGACCGATTTCTTGTTTGACATAGCCATGTTAATCCCTAGCTGGACGGCAATGTCTTGATCTCTTAATATTGCTCTTTTGCTAACACTTCCTCATAGTACAACAACGAGATCGGCAGACGAGACATCGCCAAAAACGCCAACCAGCCACCTCCGCCATCGATAGTTGTAGGCTGCCTCTACCAATGTCGCGATGAAAAGGGCAAGACGAAGAGATGCTGTCCTGTTGATATCCCGCAGGGAGATGCAGAGAAAATGCAGTCGTGTCGCTTTTGCGAGAGACTCAATCGATATTGCACGTTCACAGCAGAGCGCGAGCTCCTGGCCTTGTGGGAAGAGAAATACAAGACCTTGACGCTGTTCCGGCGAGCCGGACCTGACCGGGAATTCGAAATCCCAGCTTCTGGGGACGGCAAATCCATCGAAGACTTTGTCTACGGTGGTGCTGTGGAGGATATAGATGAAGAGGATGAGGAACTCGAGCTGAAGATCGAGAACTCTGAGGATATGGCTGAACTTGAGGATATCGACGAGAATGAGCAGTGAGCACCGCTATATAATTATCATAGAACACGTGAATGGCGGCTCTAATGGGAGAGAATACGCAACGAATCAGGGACACTGGAGGGGAGGGTAATTACTTCTCATAGCTATCATTGCATCTGGCCTAGTTGAGTTGTCATAGCACTCAATCTCTTTATTTCGCACCATGATGAGCCAATTATGGCGGGAACCCATGTGAAAACGGCGACGGGGTATGGTATTATATATATGCCTCCAACGAACCAATGGCCCCGGAACCTTGCTACGAGTACTTGTAGCCCGCCTATTCGTTCATCAACACGCCAGGATCCTGTGAAACCTCAGCCCGGAGCCCACGTTGGAAGGAGCTCACGTTGGAAGGAACCCATGTTGGAAGGAACCCACGTTGGAAGGAGCCCACGTTGGAAGGAGCCCACGTTGAAAGGAGCCCAAGTTGAAAGAAGCCCACGTTGGAAGGAGCCCACATTGGAAGAAGCCCAGGTTATCTTCCTCCACGTTGGAAGGAGCCCTTCTGCTGCCAGCTTGACTGATGGTATCCACCCAGTGACATTTCAGACCCCGACAGTTACCAATCAGTAAACCACCGTCCTTCAGATCGGTACAAGGCCCCATCGGCCATCGTAACCAAGTGACCTTGATGCCAGAGATGGTCGTTCTGGTCTGGAAGGAGGCTTTGACGAGTCTTCCATGGCTGGCAATCGAGAGCCAACCCGTTTCTTGACTTGGAATTTCATATCAAGATGCGCTCGAAGACATTGTGGCTTTCCATAAATTTTGATCTTACCTCAACTGCCCATTTGGTTCGCCATCCACCTACATGCAGACGCCTGGCGGACTTGGTAAGTAAGCTACCTAAGCTCTTGCATATCGAGCTACTAAATCAAGCTGCAGAACATTTGCAGTGTAACCATTTAGTCTAATTACATATGTATGTGTAACAGTGGTGCTGCAAGCATACATATTCTCGTCTAGTGGGATCTGACAGTTGTTGATCAGCGTCTTAAACTCACATCGATAGTGTAATCTTCTCTCTGGAGGAAAGCCATGGAACAAAGAAGTTCAAGTTAGCGCTTGATGGCATAAGCGCTATTGCCACAATACAATGGACCACACGCCTGCAAGTTGCGAATCTGCAAATACTTCCCATTTGCGTTGGCCGGAAACGACCTTTCATCCAAATGGTGACCGAAAACCACGAGTGTAAGGGTTAGCAGGAGTGCCACAGCCAGCCCAATATACTCGAATCTTTCGAGACAGAGGTGATTGGAGTGAACTCGTTGAGATGCAACAGGATCACCCAGAAGAGAGGCTTATGATGTAAGGTTCAAAATACTGCGGAATATGAACCCATGCAAGAAGGTGCCTAGGCAAATATAGCTATCGCAGTCATTGCCGAGCTATCTCGCCTGACTGCAACGGCAGTTTTAAAGTTCCTACTGCTGTCTCTCTGGGTAATGATAGGATAACATGCAAAACAATTGTTACCCAGAGTGCTGCTCGTGGCATAAGCTTTTGTGGCGTACCACATACATAAAGATTATTAGGGAAAGAAGTTGTTGAGGTGAGCATTGGCACAGGGATCAACTACTAATGTACCTACCTAGCCAACCGCACATGAATATCCTTGAACTGAGTACTCGGTGGGTATTCAGCTGCAATACATGATGAATATCCGTATATTCCTGTGAATACTCCGCTGAATATGCAGATCTTGTGGATTCTTGGCTTCGTAAAGGTGGTTGATTCAATAATTCCCGCCCCTCCTGAGCCAGAAGCTTCTTTTATTTTAGGCGAGTGGCCACGGATGGTGGGGTGCGGCGACGCCTTGTGGCGGAAACCTAATGCCTTACCGCATCGGGTTAAACTCCACATGAGTTTGCAAAATGTCTCCATGTTGCCCCCACTACCGTAGTACGAAGTCTTAACTCCCAATGTACCAAGGAGCAGGCAGACATTCAGATCCCTTTGTTGTGGTCTAAGCCTTCACGAGCTCTGGAAAAAAGCATGGAACTTAGTAGAATGAAGTTCTGAATACATGGCTGCCTCAGGATGTACGAAGCAGCTAATGCGGACTGTTGATGATCAGGATGTGGTTGTTGAGGATGACGTCTGGCTCTTTCACATCATACAATGGTATCTCGATAGAAAAGTGGTTATGATAGCCATAGCAATCATGGCATTAGGGTTGGAAGTCGAAAAAGAAAACGAGGTTGGATGGATGACTGATGATGTGTTACTGAGTACTTTCTGTGCTGAAGAGTTTCATGTAGTTGACTGCTGCCGGCAAAGGTACTTAGTAACTGAGGAGTACCTTAGGTAACTAAGGTACCCACAAAAGTGCCCCGCCATTGCGGCATGATGTCAACCTTACCAGGTACCTTGTAGTCGGGTTAGGTTCCAGCCCACCGGCGACGGATGAAAACTGCAACAGAGCTTCAGGCAACCAGATCAATTAAAGGGATGAAAAAAGAAAACTCTTCGTTGAAGAATATTCGGCTTAGTCCTACTCATGTTCAGGGGCTAATTTTCGGGCTGTGGGAGCATGAACTGGAAGGTTACAGAAGCTTGGGGTGATTGGTGGGGTCGTCTGGTACATTCCACATAGAAGACCGTCGAATTCGTTAGAAGGAAGGAACCCAGCCAGCCTGCCCCACCTCGTTGAATATAATATTTCCTTCACCTCACCTCCATCTCGACCAATTCTCTTCCTACTTCACTTCCCTCCATAACCACACAAACAAAAAGCGATCTCTCTTTCATTAAAGAGTTCTTTTTCTCTATTGAATCGCAGTGCACATATACTCGCATAGCGACTATCGCACACCTCCGAGATTTCACCTCTCTCCGACCCCACATCACAACACCATCACCAACCCTCACGATGTCTGGCCCAGCCATCGGTATCGATCTTGGAACCACATACTCGTGTGTTGGTATCTATCGCGAGGATAGAATCGAGATCATCGCGAACGACCAGGGAAATCGAACCACCCCGTCGTTCGTGGCATTCACGGACACCGAGCGTCTGATCGGAGATGCCGCCAAGAACCAAGTCGCGATGAACCCCCACAACACAGTCTTCGATGCGAAGCGCCTCATTGGCCGCAAGTTCTCCGACTCGGAGGTGCAGGCCGATATGAAGCACTTCCCATTCAAGATCATCGACAAGGCGAGCAAGCCTGTGGTCGAGATCGAGTTCAAGGGCGAGACCAAGACCTTCACACCTGAGGAGATCAGCTCCATGATCTTGGTAAAGATGCGAGAGACTGCTGAGTCTTACCTTGGTGTCCCGGTCAACAACGCCGTTATCACTGTCCCCGCCTACTTCAACGATTCTCAGCGACAAGCCACCAAGGACGCTGGTCTCATCGCAGGCCTCAACGTTCTCCGAATCATCAATGAGCCTACTGCTGCCGCCATTGCTTACGGTCTTGACAAGAAGATTGAGGGCGAGCGAAATGTTCTCATCTTTGATCTCGGTGGTGGCACTTTCGATGTTTCTCTCCTGACTATCGAGGAAGGTATCTTCGAGGTCAAGTCGACCGCTGGTGATACCCACTTGGGTGGTGAGGACTTCGACAACCGTCTGGTCAACCACTTCGTCAACGAGTTCAAGCGCAAGCACAAGAAGGACCTGTCCTCCAACGCCCGTGCGCTGCGACGACTCCGAACTGCCTGCGAGCGTGCCAAGCGCACCCTGTCCTCGTCGGCCCAGACCTCCATCGAGATCGACTCTCTCTTTGAGGGTATTGATTTCTACACCTCCATCACCCGAGCCCGATTCGAAGAGTTGTGCCAGGATCTCTTCCGATCCACCCTCCAGCCTGTCGACCGTGTCCTCTCGGATGCCAAGATCGACAAGTCCCAGGTCCACGAGATCGTCCTTGTCGGCGGTTCCACCCGTATCCCCCGAATCCAGAAGCTCATCACCGACTACTTCAACGGAAAGGAGCCCAACAAGTCCATCAACCCCGATGAGGCTGTTGCCTACGGCGCCGCTGTCCAGGCCGCCATCTTGTCTGGTGACACCTCCTCCAAGGGAACCAGCGAGATCTTGCTTCTCGATGTTGCCCCGCTCTCTCTCGGTATCGAGACTGCTGGTGGCATGATGACCAAGCTCATCCCGCGAAACACCACTATCCCTACCAAGAAGTCCGAGGTCTTCTCTACCTTCTCAGACAACCAGCCTGGTGTGCTCATCCAGGTCTACGAGGGTGAGCGTCAGCGCACCAAGGACAACAACCTTCTCGGCAAGTTCGAGCTTACCGGCATCCCACCTGCACCCCGAGGTGTTCCTCAGATCGAGGTCACCTTCGATCTTGATGCCAATGGTATCATGAACGTTTCCGCCATCGAGAAGGGCACCGGCAAGTCCAACAAGATTGTCATCACCAACGACAAGGGACGCCTGTCCAAGGAGGATATCGAGCGCATGTTGTCCGAAGCCGAGAAGTACAAGGATGAGGATGAGGCTGAAGGCAAGCGTGTCGCTGCCAAGAACGGTCTGGAATCTTATGCTTACTCCCTCCGAAACACTCTTGGTGACGCCAAGGTGGATGAGAAGCTTGATGCTTCCGACAAGGAGACTCTCAAGACCGAGATTGACAAGATCGTCACCTGGCTCGATGAGAGCCAACAGGCGACCCGCGAGGAGTACGAGGATCATCAGAAGGAGCTTGAGGCTATCGCCAACCCCATCATGATGAAGTTCTACGGATCCGCTGGTGGTCCCGGCGGTATGCCCGGTGGCATGCCCGGCGGTGGTCCTGGTGGCTTCCCAGGTGCCGGCGGTCCTGGCGGCGCTACTCACGATGATGGCCCGACCGTCGAGGAAGTCGACTAAATCACTTGATACCCAAATACACTTCTCTCAGAGATTGAAAATCCGACGGTTCTTACGATGCGGAAGGCAGTTGGGGGTTTTCAAGGCATGATGACTTAGACTTTGCTATTGCATTTCACGATCACGATTACAGGGAAAAGCACGGTGGCTCACACGTTACGGATGTACTTTAATCAAGGTTCTTCACAAGGCTTAGAACCAAATCAAAAACGTTAAACTTAATTTGCCATCTCAATAATCGCTTGTGACATGACCATCATCAATGCTCGCGAAACGACGTACTGCGTGTGCGTGAATGAAACCAAATAACAGTGTCCCGAATCAGCTTCTAATTACAATTGGGTTCATCTGAAACAGGTGTTCCAAAAGCGAACTGCTGGTCAGTCGTGATCTTGAGACTGATTGACTGCCTTGCTTCTATTTCAGTTTCTAGCTTTCGAAATCACAAGTCTTGTCGATCTACGATCCTGTCGTCTATGTTTCATAGCCAAGTTCGCGCCGGAACATCTTCCTCCTAGCAATCTCATTCAATTGCCACTCGTCATCATCCATATCAGGCTTGTTAAAGGTCTCTAGGAATGTTGTGCCTGGAGCGACCTTGGCCGCCCTGGTTTGCCAGATGTCCTCGCTGCTTGGTTTGCCGTTGCCATACTTGGTGTACTCTTTCTTCCGGTAGTGAGCCCGGATTTCGTCCTCCTTTGTCTTCCCTGTGTATCCCTTGACTCGCATGCAGAACCAAAAATCGTCCCATTGCTGGCTGCATGACTGCAGTTGGCCGTGGCGGTAAACAGCGTTCCACTGTCCACCGATGGACTGGCAGTGGTAGGCGATGTCGAACGCTTGTCTGCAGCTCATCTCTGTTGGTAGGAGAGACTCAGCGACGGGGTTGAGTAGAGGCGGGACTTCCGCTGTGCGGTTGTTTGTCTGGCTCGAGGAGGAAGAGGCGTGGAGGGAGGGGAGCCATGATGTGAGAGAGGATTTAGGTGCGGGTGTCTGCGTCTGTGTCGAGGGTCGTGTTGGCGCTGGCGTGGCTTCAGGGACTTTTTCATCTTGCTTCGACCCAACGTCGGTTTGGAAAAGAGCTAGAAACTTTTGTATCTCTGGATCCGTCTCCCAGTCCGAGGCTTTACTCGATGATGATGGCGGGGGTGCTGTGGGAAGGTTGGATGATTGATCCCGTGTAGGGGAGGGAGTCTTTGTGGCAGACTGCGAAGCCCAGAGCCAGCCCATCTTGATAGATCCGGAGAGGATGTCTTAGCTGAATTACAGGTAAAAGTCTGGCGGCGCCAAGCTTGCGTCGATTGTGGACAATGTGAATGTGGGGAAATGGGCGCGGACACGAAAGTCGTGATAGCGTAGCTCTCTCAACTGCGAGCACTCATTTTTAGCCAATGATTGCCTATACTGAATTTTAGTGATTGTGATTGGCCAAAGGAGTGAAGAAAGCCAAAGCTTGGCAGCGACGGCTTTAAGTGGATGACCTCATTCACCACAAGCTGCCTTGCCAGCCACAAGTACTACCGAGTCAAGCTCCATTCATTTCTTGAGCTCGCGCCAGAACCTGCATGTAAAGCAACATGTAACTCTGCCACGTTCTAATCATGATACCTAGAAGAGCCATCTTTCTCCCGGTCATTCGACCTGCGGTGACCTTCTCAAGACCTCCAAGATGGGTGGCCCGAAGACCAACCATCAACAGGATCGAGGCAGGCATTGGAAGCGTGGCAGCAAGGGCTTGGGAAAGCAGCCTAACAAAGGAAGAGAAATCTGGACATATATCACAAGCTCAGAATGAATCTATTCTTTTCTTTGACAGTGAGTTGACGGGCATGGACTTCTTGATCAACAGCAGCTAACCAGATCCAACCAACTACAGATCTCTTCCCTCTTAACCTCACCTACCTGCTTAGACGACTATGGCATACCGATCGCGACCTTTCCGATCTGATTAAGCGCTTCAACAATGAGTCTCTGGGCATCATGGATCCATTCAACCTTGTCAAGCGTGCCATACCCAAAGATCTACCTATGACGGTAACCGAGATCCTCCCACGTCTGAAGGACGGCGGCGCATTTGTCAAGTTTAGTCATAGTTCTGATGTGGGAGCGGAAGACATAGAAGGTGAGAAGATCTGCTCTGATAATGGGATGTGAAGCTCACCAATTATCACAGGATCTCTCACGAAGATTCTGACAGAAAAACCATTGAAGCCGTGGTTCAGCCCGTTTCGCGGCGTTCAGGCAGGGCTCGTTAAGGGAGTACCATGGTTGGAAGATTTATATCGCTTCCCGAATACCCGGCTGAAGATTGAGTTCATCCCAAAGGAGCCCGGCGGAGAAGCAGTTGAACTAGCCCAGGAGAACTTGTACAGTCTCTTCCGCAAGTATGGAAAGATTGCGGAAATCACATCTCAGCCCTCTGACTCGAAGATCATGCCGAAATATGCGCATCTCGACTTTGCATCAGTCAGAGATGCGATCATGGCGAGGAATTGCTTGCATGGGCTACTCGTCAGTGAAACACTTGGCGGAGGGAAGAATGGCACGAAGCTTCGACTATCTTATGAGCAGCGAGTAAAGGCCCACAACATCTGGAATTGGCTTTCCAGCCATCCTAGGCTGGTAATTCCTGTTGTGGCAGCTTTGTTGGCCGCCATCACGGTCGTCATATTCGATCCTATTCGCGAATTCTTCGTCAAGGCTCACGTTCAGCATTCCTTCCGCTTGTCAAACAGTAGACTCTACAGATGGTTCAGGAGTCAAACCTCGGACATTTTGTCTTTTGCGCGGAAGAAGTATGACAATGCAGGCCACAACGCAGTGTGGAACCATCGACGTGATCTCATCGAACAAGTCCAAACATGGTTGCTGGAAACTTCGGATACGTTCATCGTCATTCAGGGGCCCCGGGGGTCGGGTAAGAAAGAGTTGGTGCTGGACCAGGCCTTAAAAGGGCGAAAGAACGTTCTTGTCATCGATTGCAAGCCGATTGTCGAGGCCAGGGGCGAGAGTGGGACGATCAAGCACATGGCTGCTGCTGTTGGCTATAGACCTATATTTTCTTGGGCCAACAGTTTAAGCAGCATCGCAGATCTGGCTGTCCAAAGCACTACTGGAGTCAAGTCTGGCTTTTCTGAGACTTTGGAATCTCAACTCACCAAAATTCTTCATACAACTGCCTCTGCTCTCAAGGAAGTT
This sequence comes from Reticulascus tulasneorum, assembly GCA_001557505.1. Taxonomy (NCBI): domain Eukaryota; kingdom Fungi; phylum Ascomycota; class Sordariomycetes; order Glomerellales; family Reticulascaceae; genus Reticulascus; species Reticulascus tulasneorum. The sequence goes on along the minus strand of LSAX01000003.1, from coordinate 2,509,095 downwards.
TCTCTTTCTGGTCGACACAAAGAAGACAAGGACAGCGACCTATCTGAAGACGCATACCTGGAGGCCCACCCCGAGAAACGGTCGGTGATCGTCATCGATAACTTTCTCCACAAGAACGAAGAGTCGAGTCTGGTCTACGAGAAGTTGTCAGAATGGTCCGCTGCTCTGGTGCAGAACAACATTGCCCACGTGGTTTTCCTAACCAATGACAACGCCTACTCAAAGTCTCTATCCAAGGCCCTGCCCGATCGAGTCTTCAGGCAGCTTGCCCTGGGCGATCTCACGCCAGATATTGCCAAGAAGTTTATCATCAGCCGTCTGGATGAAGATGTTCGCGACGATGCCAAGCCAAATCGCTCCAAGGCAGAGCAAGACACTCCGGTTGAGAATCCGCCGCGGCCAGATTTGTCTGAGCTCGATGACTGCATTGATCTCCTAGGAGGACGGCTCACTGATCTGGAATTCCTTGCTCGACGCCTCAAGAGCGGGCAGAGTCCCAAGCGAGCCGTTGAGGAAATCATTAACCAGAGCGCCACTGAGATCGTCAAAATGTTCTTGCTTGGCAGCAAGGAGTCTACCGATGACAAGAAATGGTCCACGGAGCAGGTGTGGTATCTCATCAAGACGCTTGGAGAGAAACACACACTTCGCTATAACGAGGTACTCCTATCAGGCGTGTTCTCGTCGTCAACTACCTCCACCGCGTCCAATGGCGAATCGGCATTGGAGAGTCTTGCTAATGCAGAACTCATCACGGTCAAAACCCACAACGGTCGTCCGCAGATCATCACAGCCGGCAAGCCTATGTATCAAGCCGCCTTTAACAAACTTTTGGAGGACTCAGTCTTGAAAGCGAAGATGGACCTGGCGATCCTGACAGAGTTGGGGAAAATTGAGGCAAAGAGCCTCGAGAAGGTCGAGTCTGAACTGGCTTTGCTCGGCAGCTTGCCCCGCCAGCCAGCCCAGACCGGGCCGAGAGTCTCATATTTGTTGGACAAACTTGAAGCCAGCCAGGAGAAGATTGCTGCCTTTGACATGGAAATGGCGGCTTTGAAGAAAGTGCTAATGCGCAAATATTGAGAGGGATGGCAACCGGGAGCTGTATATATATACGATATGAACGAGGGCAAGGTATAATAGGGGAAGGCGAAAGGAGGATTTATAGCGAGGTGTTGGAATACATTTCTGGGGTCGGTGATGCGAGGCAAGGCAAAAAGAGGCATTTGATACCCTTCTCACTCTGTGACTATACTATTCGCCTAGTTTACAGCTTGCGGCCAGCATGTTGCAAACTATGCAGACTCAATTTCAGTTGATGCGGTGTTTTTGAGCTTGATAATTCCTCCATCCTCTTCCTCCTCAGTTGCTGCCACTTAACCACGGCACACTAGCCAACATCGTGATTTGTACAAGCCTGTGGTACAGAAGAGCTCGGAGATCCTCAAACCTGCGAATTTTGATTCCTGATCAACTTCATTAGGAACAGGAGAACACGAGATGAGGCAGGTCTCGGAGCTTGATCGCGGCGGATGAAGGTGGTCGCTTAGTAATGATTGGCCAAAACCCACATAGCCCAGCGCTCATTCAACTCCAAAGCTGTAGGAGACATGAGCAGAAACACAGAACGAAGCCCATTATATCTATCCTGGTAGACGCTCTTGCAACGCACACAAATCATGTTGATCAACGAAAGCTTCGTCGATGTGAAGACATCGGCGAATGGGAAGGAGAGCACCATGAGTATGCATCCGTCTCATCCACTCGCCGCGAGATAGATGGATCGCTAACCTCGCCCAGGGATCTTCGTCTTCCACCCTGTGATTCCAGGCTATCCCAATGCGTGCGTATCTCACTTAGCCCAGGTCCCAGACATTCCCGGTCTGACATCCCCTCAGAAAGTTCCCCGGCGTCTCCCTCTTCTCCGAGATCTACCAAGGTCAGTTTCCCCCCTACAGCGGGGTTCAACCCCACCATGAAATGTGCCCCCCCTCCCCGCCAAGATAGATTTCACGAAACTGACACTCCCACCAGTGACCGGCCCCGTGGCCAGATTCGGCCGCCAGATCGCGGGACAGGGCTATATCGTCGCAGCTCCGTCTTCTTACCATGACTTTACATCCTGGGAGCCATTGGCGTATGATGGCCCGGGGACCGATAAGGGCAATGCGTGGAAGGCTGAGAAGGTGAGGCGATTCTTCTACAGGAATGGACATCCTGCTCAGACGTGATAGACTCTCGAGTCTTACGACGAAGACTCGTACAAGACTGTGGATCATCTCCTCAGTCTACCGACCTGTACCGGCCTCATCGGAGCCACGGGCATGTGCCTAGGCGGCCATCTCGCCCTCCGCGCCAGCGTACGACATCCCTTCCCCATTCATTCCTGTCCCTCTGGTCCCTCGTCGCCCTCTCCTCCCCTCCCCCCGGACATGTCCGTAATTGCTTTACTCCACTAACAGCCCCAGCTTGACCCCCGCATCTCTGCCTGTGTAGCCTACTTCGCAACCGACGTCCATGTTCGTACCCTCGGCCCCTTCCCGGACGCAAACATGTCGTCGACCGCACCGCCGAACAGTAACCATACCATCGACCGTCTCTCCGAATTGAAAGCCGAGGTCGCCATGATCTTTGGCGTCAAGGACACGCATGTTCCCGCAGAGGGCCGCGACTTCATCCGCGCCAAGCTGCGCGAGGCTGACGTCACGACCAGCTTCTATGAGTTCGCTTGGGCGCAGCACGCCTTCATCCGCGATGAACTGAGCAAGGGCCGCTACGATCCCGCCATCACCAAGGTCTGCTTCGAGGTGCTGTTGGAGTTGTTTGGCAGGACGTTGAAGACTGACCTGGGGCCGAAGGAGGGGGTTGCAGAGCCCGAGCATATATGCTGAGGCTACAAAGGTTGAAAATCTTGTATGCGCTACATGAGATGGAAAACATAAGGGCACAGTTCACCATTGACTCCAAGAATCTAGTGTATAATTCTATATTTCTATGCTTTCGTGAGCATACTCTATGTTTCAAGTCTCCGACTGCCTCAACAGCTCTTCATTGGAGTAAGGAAAGGTCATCAGGCATAGGGAGCCAGTCTCAATGCCTGTGTGGTATATATGTACGAGGCAAAAGTCTCCCAGAATCTGCGAATCTCATGATACAAAATGGTATCCCGTCACCAGTCGCTTCTCTCCCGTCTTTATCTTGGCGGCGGAGGAGGTAGTCCTTGCTGGTTCCTTGACACGCTCTGGCCCCTGGCCCGGCTTTGCACTGGTGAAATTGGTTGACTCTGTAGGGGGTGGGGTGCTCCCTGCATTGTGGGCACGTTATTGCTACTCGACCCTGGAGGCGAGTAATTTCGTGGGGGTGGGAAGATCGAGTAGTTGGATAGCCCCTGGGCAGGTGTTGGGCTGCTGGTTGTGTTGCCAGGATTGCTATAGAAGCCGCCTTGGTATGCCGGCGCACCAGTCTGGGATTCCGGATCGAAGCTTCGATGACGGGGGCTGGCTTGGGTTACTTGAACACCCGGGCCATTGTCTCCGCCTAAGGCGACTGGGGGAAGCACCTCGCCAGGCTTTCGGCGGCCGCTGCGAGTGCTTTCACGCTTGATGAGATCTTGACGGACGCGGTCGATATCGTTGGAGCGACGCCGGTCCTCTGAAGATTGCTCGCGGGATCCCAACGTTTGCTCATCGGCTACTCTATAGCCCCATTCCTCCTCGGCCATAGGGTCACGAGTATTCAGCTCCGCCGCAGCTTGCACTTCGACCTTATTGAGCCCGGATTTGTTGGGGTCGGGCTCGTTGCTTTTCACTTGGGATGCCACCATTCGCTTTGCCTCCTTATCCCGTGAAGCCTTATCGCGAGCTGCCGCGGCAATCTGATCGGAGACTGCAACCGAGTACGAGGGGTTGCCGGGCGCCCCCAAAGCCTCGTTGCCACCACCTGGGTTGTAGATTGGAACCTTTTTGAGCGCGAGAGTCAGGGCGCACATGAACTTGGATCGACGCGTGGCCCTGACCATCTCGTTGTGCCAATTTGACTTGTGTTTAATCGCAATCTTAAGCTGAAGTTTATCCAAGTCACCAATGCCGGCAACGGCAACAGTGATGTCCGGTTGGAAGTCTCGAGAGTTGTCCGCGGAGCGAACGAAAGTCTCCATCTCATTGCGGAGAAGTTCAAGATCCTCAAAGCTAGTGTCGTAAGAGACGTTGAGGTCGATGACTTCCTTCATTGCTTTGCTGCGGGTTACGTTCTCAATCCAGAGGTTGTTAAGTGTAATGTTCGGCACCTGTATGCACTATTAGGAGCTGAGACCCTGGCCAGGATTTCATTACTTACCTGAACTACTTGCATCCTATCAATGCGAGTGAAGACGGTATATAGCAGAGAAATTTTATCAACGATAAGCTGCTCCTTTTCGGGGCCGACGATATCGACTCGGTCGCCAACATCATACGGATGTTTGACGAAGAGAAAGATACAAGAACCTAGGAACTCTTGAGTCGTAACTGCGAAGACAAAAGACAAAGAAAGAAGCGCAGTTCCCGCAGTTGCAACGGTCTGTTTCATCGGTCAGCAAACTAAGAGTCGTCCGAAAATAGAGAGAACCTGCTTACTGTAAGGAGGCTCGACTGGAACCAGGCAAGGAAGACGAAGACAACGATCAGGAGAACGATGAACATCAAGACTTCATCGAAGACTCTCAAGGCCTGACCTATGTCCTTCATGCCTTCAGTGATGGCCTTGCGTTCTTTCCCTATCTCAACGACTTTTCGGACCATTTCATCCAGACTGACATCGCCGTTTTGATCGTTGTCGATAGCATTGAATGCTTCTTCGGCTTCTTCCTTGTATGCCGGGCCGAGAACTTCCATGACATCCTCCATGAACAACGCGTCTTTGCCCTCAACAACAAATGACATCCAAATACGTCTTGCAAGGGCCTCCGAAGGCTGGCTCTTCTCCAGGGCTTCAATCACAATCGAATGTGCCGAGTTGGGATTGAAGACTTGCTTCCCAGTGATTTCGGACGCAATATTTCCGAAGACAGCCGTAACCTTGTCACCCATGCGTCCAACATCTCCGATGAGTCGTAGCGGCGTCACCGAGCCTCTGTTTTTGCGCCCATTGTTAGAGGACAGCATCAAGTCGATACTATCGTTGATAATATAATCCTCGTCGCTAAACTCAGGACAATACATCGGGAACAGGGTTCGTGAGGCATCGTAGAGCAGACCGAGCAGATGAATCTCGCGTTTCGAGTCTCTAATTCGGTTGGCGAAGGATCTCTGATGGTACGAAATGCCAATGAGCTGGACGATGGCCTTCTCCACGAGGTAGACGGCGGTCGAGACCATGGTGGCGCCAAGGATGCGGGCTACAGTCACCACCCAAGTGATGCCGTTGTTATCAGCGTTGCTGAACAGGCTTTTGAAGGTAATGAAGGAGGCAAGAGCCCAGAAGAAGAGCGAGAGCGCAATCTGTAAGTTCTCCAAGACGGTGGCGTACTTTCTTGTCCCAGAGCTGACCACACCACAGAAAAACATGAAGACGGGAGGGATAGCCCACGCCACGACTTTGCCGGCCCATAATGTAAGCCAGGCAATTTCTATCCAGAGGAAGAGGTTGAACAGCGGCGGGCCAAGTTTGGTCCCTTGGCTACCGACGTTGATATCAGTTCTGTGACCCGTGATGGGTAGTACGATCAGAGGAACGGCGAGCAGGATGGCGATCGGAACAATGTAGACAAGGTACCGGGTAACGACCGAAAAGCCAATAACTTTGTTGTACAGCTTTCCCATAGCGTTGAGGGACACCTCTTCCGAGCCGCCACTGCCACGCCGAGCAAGAACCTCGCTCTGCTTGACCCTCCGGCCACCAGATCGGTGGAAGAGACCGTGCTTCTCGTCCACACCCTGTGTCGAGGAATCCGCCGTGGGAATCCCCTGAGCAGGCCTCCGAGCGCCCTTGGAGCTTGCGCGGCTCATGACCTGGGTGAGCGGAATCCCGTGTTCGCTGGCCATTTCGTAGGAATCAACGTTGTGAATTGGTACAAAGCCTGTGTTTCGAGGAGACAGTGGGCCAGGCAAAGGCATACCGCGATTGCAAGGCTTTTTAAGAAAGGTTCAAGGATCGCATCCGCGTTCCCCGAGGTGCGCCGTTCGTAGGGTATCGGAGAAGCCCGCGAAGAATGCCGAGGGAGGTCCCAGACGTAGCGTTGGATCGAGAGCGGGTGATGTGGAGATATATATATATCGATAGCGAGGCAGGCAGGATATCTAAAAGCACAATAAGAAGTGGATATCAAATCCTCCTCTTTGTTCGGATAGCTATTGCAGGCTTGCTTCTGGCTTGCGGGAAGCAAATAAAGGGCTGGAGGGAGTCTAGAAAAATGAGGGAAGCGGAGGGGTCTGTCTCGCGTGGATAGGAGAATGACGACAATCCAATTCCAGCGAATACAAACGGAGGTAAAGCGAGAGGCTGAGAGGTAAGAGAAAGAGAGAGAGAGAGAGGAAACCGGATGTTTCAAGGAAAAGGGTATCGAGCAGGTAAGGAAGAGGATGAACAGGGAGAGAAGGGAATCACGGTATGAAAGGTGGTGCAGACAGCATTTTCGCGAGAATATGTGAATCGCGGATCACCATATTCTTAAGGGGCAAGCGAACGGTCGGTCGGGAGGGTGGCCAGGCCACGAACAATTCTGTCAATGATGGAAAACTTGGCAAGGGGACCCCTGGCCCCAGCAGATTCCAGTGGGGACCCCCCGCCGCAGCGGGCCAACACGGGCTACAGGGGGCTGTTAGGGACTGGCGAGCCCACTGAGCCGCTGAATTGACAGGCGACAAAACAGCTAAGATTTCTGTTCCTTGTTTCACATGGCCACCATCCGTGGATTTGCCCCTCGATTATTGGATGGCTCTCCGATAGCTGACCTGAACCCGGTTAGTGGTGGGGGAGGGCTTCCCCTTTCTAGCGGCTCTCACTGGTCCCGTCCGACCATATCAGCCTGTGCCACACCACTAAAAACAGAGTCCTCCCAGAGGCAATTAAGCTATGAATTGAAGGGCTCGTACCTGGCGCAAAAGTACGAAGTACCTCAGTACCTCCCTCGTAATATTTTGCCGGTTCTGCAACGTTGTAAGATCGTCGCTGATGACGAACATGGCGTGGGTGGGTTCTCCGGTGTTGTGCTATCTGACTTTCCACTTGACTCGGGACCTGCATTGTTATGACCTTAGCCAACGGAGTCCACATCTCACATTGATCCCTACCTCGGATCACATATCGCAAACCAATGGCAAAGGCCTGCTGGTGCACCCGAACAGGATTACAGGTCGTGATACATCACTTTGCAGATAACGCCAACACGAATTCGACAGACATGGCCAACTTTTTGGACTCCTCCTACATCATCGCTTTGTTTGTTGGCTCGTGGTCTCTGGTCTCCCTTTCGTGTTCGATTCTGCAAAGCTAACATCCTCCACCTCCTGGTCACTGACCTATGCCTCGTACCTCCACTTAAAATATCGGCGCCGTCGAGCAAACTAGAGTAGGTACGCGGAACGCAATCGTGGCGGTACGTTAGTGATATGCGCGTCTACATGTCCACAACGGCGGCCGGATTCCACAAAATTCTACAGATGTAGTGTAACGCGACTTGCAGACCTTTTTTCTCCACTTCAATTACGATGAACAGTTACATACGAAGGTCGAATAATATGCGCTCGCTCCTAGAACCGCCCTCTGATGGCCAGAGGTCTCTTCTGATTCGGGCCTGACTCGCGATTGGCGAGTGCTACCGAACCACGCGCTCATTGCGCTCACTGCGCTCATTGCGCCCATTGCGCCCATCACTCGTGTCTCTCCCCATTGTGGAGGCCTGTGAGGCCAGCCACACGTCTCACATGCTGGGAGTTGGCTGGCTCATATTCCGGACCTGCAAACAAGAAACAAAAAGCGCGCAAACCACGTTTTCCGGGACGTTGGGGTGGCCAACTGGGCCAAGTCCGGAACCAACTGCAGGCTACGTTTTGAAAGAAGCAATTTGCAAAACACTTGGACATAACAGCTCCCCTCGTTGTGCGTCCATTGGCCTCCTGCACTTGTACTTTGTATAGCCTCCTTCGGTCTCTATTCTTCAGATCGTAAATCATCTACCAACTGACATTTGACGTCAAGCGGAGATCTGAGCAGTGGTATGCACATACCCATGAGTCCATGACCAAGCTTTGAAAACCGCGGGCATGCACCACTGCGTGTAGATCGCTATAACGCTGGAACGCTAGGTGGCCAACTAGTTAACCCCCACTTCCCCCTGAGCGTCGCGTTCTTGACCCAACCGGGAAGATCTCAGTTCCCAACGCAGTTCGGTCGTCACATTCGACCAGATCGGACCAGTATGGGGCGACTCGTATTTAGATGATTCAGGCCAACCAGTAAGCGGGATCCGAAAAATGATTACATACATAGCCACGAAGTTTGAAAGATTTAAAAACTATTATGAATCCATGTTGTTATATATAGTCAACGACTGGTTTAGCCAGCCGGTTTGCAGTCAGCTTTCGCTAACCATTATCGGGAATCAACTTTAGTTGTCCCATATATACGACGATCAAGGCAATAAGTGAGATGGGCTTGTAACGTCTTATCCATTCGGCTGGATAATCGAGTTCCCACAGAGGTCTCTGCTTTGTTTCCGACACTCGAAGAGAATCATGAAGACGATAATGAAGACGCCGAAGTGGCACACCGAATCATGAGATCGTAGTCACTTAATTTGAGTCTCCAAGGATCGCAGCCTCGGCCTCGAGCAGTCAAAGACGGCTATTCCTACTCCCAAAGTTGATGAGAACAGTCTAGCAAGCATCATGACTTATTTCTATAAGATTGATTACACTATTGGTTTCAAGGTAACATTCCGAATTCCAACAGCCATACGCCGATGGTATTCCTCGCAAATGCAATGCACATAGCCCCCCAACCTGTGCGCAAATTCCTGGAAGGCATCTCTGATTGCAATTTACCAGGACAAGATATCTTGTTTCCATGCCGATCCATGTATCCAGGAATCAAATATCTTCGGCGTGAGCCTTGAGTGTTGTTTTTGCGATTTTGAATTGCTAGGAGCGGATATTACGTGTCCTGCTTAGACTCCTTGAGCGAAGTCATGATCCGCCTCTGGAGCTCGCGAAGCTCTTGGTCCTTCTTCTTGACCACATCCATAAGATGCTGGTATTTCTGCTGCCATTTTTGCGCTGCATCCTCGTCCCCATCAAGTGTTTCCGTGTCAGCCCGCTCGGAGGTTTCTGCTTTCTTCCATCTAGAAAGGGGTATAGACTGCGCGATGGAATACAGTCCACGTATAGCACCCAGTCGGTACTCGAACTTGCACACGAATTTCGCCATCCCCCCGGATTCTTCGTGTCGAGTAATCTTGAGCTTATTGGTGGCCATAAGAAACTTGCCTCCTGCCAGGGCAGCCACATTTATCAAGAATGCATCTTCGTTTGCTGCGGCGGTTCGCATGTTTTCTAACGTCGAAGAAACAATGATGGAAGCGTCTTCCATTGTACAAGTTCCGATGGGGTTGCCTTGCGCATCGAACCAATCTGCCTGGATGGTTTCTTGGATTAAGTAAGCGTAAAGAGCCTCCCAGTTTGTTCCGTCTTCCATATTGTCAAAGAAGCCTGCTGGTGTAGGATTCAGCTTCGGTGCCAGGGTGGGGTCATAACCGCCAGCATCTGCGCGGTACTCCCGGTCTATTGGATTAAAGTTGAGCTGAGACCCGGCAGCTTCGGGCCAAGATGGTTTGTTTCCAACTTCGTGACCATTAAATGTAGGATTTCCGTTTACAGTGACCATCGGGGGAGGCGTAGCTAGACGTACGGCGCCCCCGGCTCGCTGCGGAACCTGTAAAGATATGCTTGGCTTGCCCGGCCTTGCTGCTTGTGATGAAGAACGGAATTCGGGTGGAGCAGTTGGTGGCGCACTGTGAGGTATTGCAGTCATCGGGGTGTCTGCAGTTGCTGTATCTACACCCAAGTCGTGGCTAGACTTGTACGCTGAGTCGTCTGAAGGAAATGCCGAAAATGTGCAATCTATGGGCGTTCGGTTGATCGGTGGTCGGCCGCGAGTCTTTCCAGTGCTCCGCCATGCGGAGCTAACAACTTTGGCACCATGCCGATTGTGCGGGGCCCTACGCTTCGACGATGGGGTTATGGCGGATCGGGGCTCGGAGGACTCGGCCCAAAAGGTATTCCGTGTTGAGGGTGTTATGGCGGACATCGGGCCTTGGGGGAATGCGGTGAGTGGTGTTTGCGCAGCATCATGGTGCTGAGCCCATCCAGTGGTCGATCCTGTGTTCGAGCCGGATCTCAGAAGCTCAGACATCGGAGCACCAAGAGAATTCCGTCCATCTGGGTGAGCAGACCACGGGCCAAGGCCGTCATGTCGCATAGCTCCGTAATCGTCTAGCATGGGGGGCGAGTCTATCCTCGGTCTTTGAGAGGGCGACTTGCTGAGTTCATCTTCGTCCGGCCGCTTTCTACCTCGCCTTGGCCGGATTTGGGGAAGCAACGCTCGGAGAGCCATGTCATCCTCAGCTGCTACGCCATCCCTCCCAGTGTCACTGACAGGGTTTGCATTCGTTGGAATTTGAGTCCAGTATGGATGAGGGTGGTCCATCAGATACTCAAAGAAGGCATCCAGGTGCATGGAGTGCATCCAGCGCTGAGATGGTCAGCTACACTAGTTCCACAATGAAACAGACAGAGAGAAGAATCGCTACCTTTAGTCGCACTGCATACTGCTGGATCTTCTGAGAACTCTGGCCCTTGTCTTGATCGGGCGGCTCAACCCCAAGCTTGAGCGCCAGTTCGGCCCATGTCTTGATCTCCTTTGTTTCCAGCTGCCTGATTAGTTGGAACAGCGCGAAGGTGCTGAATGTCTTGCCTCCACTCTTTGGCGGGTTGCGAAAGGCTTCTCGAAGAGCCGCTGTGTCTGTATCCGACGGGACTGCTGGATTGCAGTAAAATACAAACCGAACATAAGTTTCTTCGATCGAAGCGCCTGTTACATTCCTCTCCGGGAGTGTCGGCCGCGCTGGCATTGATCTGGGTGCCATGTGTCGCATGGACGACGGCGACTGCACGTGCAGCCCATTTGTCTGGCGATGCATCATTCCTGGAGGGGAAAGCATCGCGCATTCGTAATTTGACCTCGTGCAGAACCTCACATCATTGACAAGTACCTTGGAGAACACGCATTGGGCTGGGTCTTGGTGTTGGAAGTTGATTGTCGAAGACTCAGAATCGCGACTTGTGGCTACTGGTCCATGGCCCGGATGCGACGCGCTCTGCGGGGACGGGAGAGGCTTGCCTTCCAGGGATGAAATCACAAGACTAAAGGCTCACCGGAGGTCCATATCAACTCGCATCAGGACCAGACTTTAACGCAATAATATGATGGTCGGTTGATGTTATTTTAGGGCTCTTCAGTTCAGGCGGGTTCTAAATATAGACAATCTCACCACTAGCTCCGTGATTGTGGCTTGTTCCAGACTCCAAGCCTCCCCCAAAAGTTGGGGTCTAAAGGAATACAGTGCGATATTGCACAGTTAAATCGTCAGATCATACAGTACCACGTCATGTATGGGTCCTCGGATCTTCCCCATCTGACACCATTAGTCATGTTCGCCGTCCCGGCATTCTTCTTCAACATTACGGCTTTGCATCGGGATTTATATGCAAAGGTAGCGCTTGTTGACTAATTGGAGTCCTTGAACCACTCATGGCGCCATCGACCCAGCGGTTTGTAATGACGTGATCGACGCCTTAACGAGAACATCTCGAACGTCTTGTTGATGGTCGTATGCCTTCATCTAATCGCATGCTTTGAAATCTGACCTACTCCGTGGTAAATATAAAGGGGACAACCATATAAGCTTGAGCCACACTAGAATCAGAATTGTGTATCATCCCATCGAAGTTTTATCTAGAGTCCCGAATCAGTTTGCTTGGTGACTCTCTTATATCTGTTGTTAATACGTCTAAGTAACGCCGGTACAAGGATATCTTTCAGAAAACTTTAGTCTTGCTTCTCAAATCCGGACTTCAATATCTACACAAGCAGGCACTTTCAAGTCATCAATTCTAAAGCTATTTGCGATTATGGCTATTCAAACATCCACAGTTCCACGTGGCGACGTCACGGCGAAGCTCAACTTCTATAAGGCACCCGCAGACGGATCAAGCCCTGTCAACTACGTTGACCAGCCACCAGAGGGCGAGCCACAGCGCAACTTTGGGGACGATACCAATGATGTCTTAATTCACGACGTGCGAGGGAAGGAGACAGAATACAGTCTCGACCGAGATGCTTTCGCCGTCATCCAGGGCGTAGCCCCTTCCAATGAGAAAGACTTTGTGGACGATGAGTCTATTATAGCCAATTACTATCCGGAGCTGGAGCAACTGCTGCTGGAGAATATTCCTGGAAGTAACAAAGTTTTCTTCTTCGATCACACTATCAGACGAGCGAGTCCAAATGCCAAGCGGAGTCCGGTCACAAGGGTCCACATTGATCAGACTCCCAAGTCTGTCATTCAACGTGTTAAGCGACATCTTCCTGAAGAAGCAGATAAGCTTCTAGCAGGGAGATACCGCATTGTCAACATCTGGAGGCCTCTGAACAAGAACCCTGTTGAGTCGTTCCCGCTGGCTTTCGCTTCGTCTTCAACATTGAACGATGCCGATATCATCCCAGTGGAGCACAAGTACGCAAATGGGTATCGGGGCCAGACGGCAGCTATCAAGCATAATCCAGAGCAGAAATGGCATTATCTCAGTGGCATGACTGGGAATGAGAGGCTATTACTGGAGTGCTTTGACAGCGAGGGACTGAGAGATGGCACTGGAGTCCAAGGCGGCAGACTCGCTCACACAGCATTTGAGGATCCGAGAAGCCGGCCAGATGCCGAAGGTCGTGAAAGTATCGAGGTACGCGCGTTGGTTTTCGGTCCACAGTAGCATACCCGTCTCCGAGTGGCCGGCAAGGGTGATAACAAGGAATGTGTGGTTGTGGAGGCGAACATTCGAAGAGATGAGGACACTAGCGGCAGACGGTGGCATAGGAAAAGGTGCCGAGAAAGGGTTGGAGTTGGTTGGAGTTGTCTGTACATCGGTATGTCACTATATTCAATGATGGGACATTTTGTAGAATTTTACAATATTCATTATCGTATCAATGGCTTATTCGCCACGCTGGGTTATATAAAACGCTGTAGGGCCATCCTTGGCCGCCAATTACTCCCCATTCCCTTTGTTTGCTTCCATTTTTGACTTACTTACGGCCCTTTCCTCGAGCGCTTCCTTGTCGGCTCATGGCAGCACCACCGAGACTGCTCTGCCGGCTCATCGGGACAGCAGCCGGCGTAGACGCGGCAGGGAGGGCAAGAGGTTGGGGAGCAGGCTCTTGGTCTCTAACACTGCTAATCGGAATGCCCAAGTCCTCCCGAAGACGCTCTGGATCCGGCCGAGGAGCGGCACGGAAGCCAGGAGTTCGTGTTTGGGAGTAGGGGGTCGTGGCCGCATCGAGAAACTTCTTTGGGCCATTCGGATGATCAAGCACTGAACCAGGCTTGTGGCGGGCGTCGTATGTCTTGTAGAGGTGCATCAGCTGCAAGTCTATGTTGACCTCGTCCTGTGACAATGGTGGTGGGTAATTGGGCTCGCTGGTTCGGCCCATTGGCTTGAAGTATTGCAAAGGAACCGCTGGTGGTAATTTGGTTGGCTCTTGCGCTTGGAGAATGTCAACGTTGGCGGGCAACTCGAAGTTGGCGGCCACATCAGCGCCAAGAGCTTTGTCGTCAAGATTATGGTTGGCACCAGCTCTGGTGCTTCGGGTGGCGTGCGAAGTCTGTCTTTCCATCATTGGAGCAGCAGACGGCCAAGATTCTGTGTCATGATCACCGTTCTCGTGAATATCTCCGTTACCAGAGTCGCTTCCATCCGGGGAGGGAATGCCACCGTTGGTATAAACTCTGTGGCGCATGATATTCTTGTGTGCCGCAAGGGCAGCGGAGTTGTAGGTCATTGTGAGCTCTTTTTCTGTGAAGAGTTTATCAATGGTATAGATTGGGCCATTCTGCTTGGCAGCGACACGGAGCTTCTCGTTCTGCCAGAGAGGTGTAGTGTTATTCGGGTCCAAGGCACGACGAACAGGAGCAGGCGAGCCATCATCTTCTCCTGGGTTTCTCTTTCGCTTCTTATTTTCAGGGAAGCCAGGAAGCTCTTCCGCGTCCTTCCTAAGGCGCGTGGCTCGCTTGCCATGTGTCCCGCCAGGGCTAGCGGGATTGGTGATGCTGAATTGATTGGGATGTAGGAGCAGAGCAGATGAGTCGGATATCTCCAATGCCTCTTTCTCCTTATTAAGTCGGAATTTCTTGGAGGAGACGGTGTTGATCAGACGGTCGCGAAGAGTGTTCGCAAGGGCTTTGTGCTCTCGCTTGGCAGTCTCGACCTTGTATGAGTATTCGTTCTGGTATTGCTGCCGCTTTCGATCATGTTCATGCTGAAACAAAGCTGTTAGTGATCTTGGAATACAAGAACAAGACATAAAACATTTGAACGGCTAAAAAAGTTTGTCGGCAACTTACCACATGTTGAACCATTTGGTAGTCTCGGTATTCGACGAGATCTTCAACGCTTTGGAGGTAGTCCAGGAACTTGGGGCCCGACATCTCAAGCAGGGTACGTGAACCATCTGCACTAACGGCATGACCTTGAGCATTGGTGTGTTCGCGGCGCATCTCGGCGAGGGTTTCGAGAGCGTTCGCGGAATAGGGATCGATTCGTTGGACTAAATTGGTGTCGACTTGGACTTTCTGAAGCTGATCACGATACGAAATATCGCGATCTCTGCTGAACTTCTCATCGAGGGAAGAAAGCTTCTCCAGCAGGAGCTGTCGCTTTCGATCGCGCTTGGAGGGCGCCGGCGGAGAGGCACGGCGGTCGATTCGGCCAGAGGAGGGGCCTGCCAGAGCAGTGGCTGCCTCGTTAGCGGCCATGGCTACTGTAGAATTGGATGTAATTTGTGTTCTAAGAAGAGTTGAAGAATTGTCTTGAAGCCCGATAATGGTGGTGGTATAAGATTTGTAGCGTTGCGAGAGACAACGGAATGGGTTGGGGGAGAGATGAATGAGCAGAAGGAAAGATGGTCTTGTGCCTTCTCATTCAGCCTTCCGCTAAGTGGCTGCATGTACCTCCGTACTTGCGAAAGAGGCTTCCTAAATATTGATTGGTTGGAAGGCTCCGTTCCTGGCCTACAGGATGTTGTCCACACTGTGTTGTAACCAAAAGAGCGGGCAGCTTCGCACTGTAAGTTCCCGTAGTATCTCCGAGGGCTCAATTGACAATAGGTGCCATTCATGACATTGACGAAGAGGCATCAACTGCGGAATTGAGCCTTGAAGATGAGATCTATCATTTCTGGCACCATTTTTCAAGGGCCGTATATGATGATTTCCGCCAAAGTTCTAGAATCATTCTGCTGTCACTTTGCGGCGAGGCATTATTTACGTACATACTTCTCCATGAATCTTGCTTAGTATCAAGACAAGGTGGTTCTCTGCTCTACAAGTGCGTAAACTATGGTGGGTGCATTGAACAGGGCATAATCCTTATGAGTTTAAGATTGTGAGAGTAGCTTGGGGGGGAATCTGAAGAGTTTAAGTTTTGGGCAAGAGATACTGCACGATCTCTAGCCTCGTACAGGCCTGCCTCTCTTCAAGTTCACATTCATGTCCTTGGCCGAGCGTGAGCTGTAATGGCTCGATTCTCTTGCCATGAGCCATACCTCACAGTCCTCCACGAATCTTTTGCAGCTGGCTTATGAGGCCATATCCCCCCGAGTAAGCTTTGTTCTCCGCTGTATCAGCCTGCACACTCCCCCTCGTCGACCTCCCATCAGACCCATCCCTCTTCGCAGCCTGTTCCAGCTCTCGCAACAAATCTCGATGCCTATCCTCCACCATCTTCGCCAAGCTCTCAATAAACCTCGTTCGTCCCTTCTCCTCTGCAGTCCCCTTCCATACCACCGTCAACTCTTTTAGCTCCTCGATGCGGCGGGCAGCCTTCTCAATTCCTTGAACCGGGTCTTCCGATTTCGACAAGAGCTGTGAGATTTCGTCTCGGTGCTTCTGCAGGACTTGCTGGCCCTTCTCCTCTGTGCTGTGCTGCTCGGCCCCTGGTTCCGGCGCAGACACCGAGAGAAATGAGGAGCTAACCGAGAGTTCTGATGGGGGGAAGACGAACTCCATTGCGTCGCCAAAGGTCTTGATGACGGAGTCGAGACGGGAACGTACGAGTGTGAGGGTGCGAAGTTGACTGATGTATGGAGGCTCTCCTGATGTTTGGGTAAGAGCTGCTTTGTCGCTATCCGCGGTCGCCGCGGCAGCGGCAGCGGCAGCGGCTGAATCCCGTCTTTCTTGATTTTGGCCATCAACTGCAGTGTGCAGTTTTGCCTCTGCGGATGCCTGTAGCCCACCGGGGACGAACTTCTTGATGTCGTCCTGCAGCTTCTCATTCATTGTCTCCGCGAGACCCAGCGTCTCACCCCGCAACAGTTCCACTTCATAAGCAAGCCGGCTTCCGCTCCTCAGAATATCGTCTGTAAGCTGAGTCAATGTGCTCGATAGCCTCGTGGTATGCGCGTTGAGTTGAGAGAGCAGCGTTTGAGCCTCATTGGAAACGTCTGCCAGTGGGATGGCTTGTCCGCCACTTCTTGATGATATACCACCATGCTGCAACGGAGGCAGAGCAGAGTTTAGAAATGACGCTGGGTCAAATTCCGGGTTTAGAAAGTCCTGTAGAAATGCATCGGACACATGACTAGAGTTTGGCTGGATCGTTTGAGGAGATTGTTCTCTTGTGTGGATAGGTAGGCTTTTTGGTGCCGTAGCGTTGCTATTCTGACGGCGGCGTGCCGACTTGGAATCCCAAGACATTTCGCAATGTGAAACGAGAGGAGCTCGCTGAGTCTAGAGCCTTAAAAGAAGCACAGACTCGTCAATATCGTTGGTTTTCAAGGCAGACTTGTTAAGCAGAACATATCCCCAGGTGTAGATGCATATTTGGAACTCAGTCAAAGTTCCTGCGTTGTCATATTACAAGTAGTTATCGATAAGCTGAGTGAGAGGGGGTTCTCCGATGAGCAAGAAACGTAGAATGAACCCACTGTAATTTGCTAGTAGTGGGGTCACTACAGGCTCCCTTGAGAATTATTAGTGCCGCACTGCTCGCTGTGATAACATCAACCATGTCGTTTAACAGCACCATGACTCTCACGGGAACATCCCATGGCATCACCAGTGGGCTTCGTACTATTAACAAACATCGCATACTTGTAATAGTGAGTATCTATCAAACTGTTCCGTAGAGTGCCAACTTATGTAGCAAATTGACCAGATTAATGAACAGCAATCAAGCCTTTTTAACTCCGTGCTCCTGACATCTCCATATCCATATTACAACAAGTACGGCTTCATTATTAGATTGGATGTATGGTGCTTTAAATGTTAGATTATATTATGGGTTACAACCGCAAAATAGAGGCATGTAGAATGCCACCATCCTACGGTCTTTGTCAGAATGAATGACCTCCTCGCAAGCTACTATTTAAGCAGTTCGCCTCACCACAACTCGCAAGTAGGCTCCTTGACCGGGCAGTTGAAAGCCTCTCGCCAAGCCCTGGAGTTGAGCAATGGAGCAGCTGTCCTGTACGAGTCCGGCGGATGAGCATTAGTCTCCAGAAGCGAAATATCATATTCCACCAGATTCTTGCCACAGAAGGCGGGCGTCTTGAACATGAAGAACAGTTGGTCGTTGGTAAACTTTTCGAGTCCGGGGAGCCCTTGATCAGGAGTTTGAGCCTGACGCTTCTTCCACGCTGCGTGGGCCACGGCCACTCCGCCCGAGTCTGCAATGTTTTCCCCCAATGCGAGTCTCCCATTGCCGTGGTGTACCTTCCCACTGGCATCTGTCACGGTGTAGTTCTCGAATTGCTGCACGAAACATCCGGCACGCTTGTCAAACTCTGCTGATGTCAAGTCGGTCCACCAATCTCGTAAAACGCCGTTTTGGTCATACTCCCTCCCGATTTGATCAAATCCATGGGACATCTCATGGCCTACAATAGATCCGAAATCACCGTAGTTGACGTACGGTGGCAGTGCAACGTCGAAAATAGGGAACTGCATGATCGCGGCTGGAAACGCGATTTCGTTCTGGGACGGGCTGTAGTAGGCGTTGATCACCTGAGGCGCCATAAACCACTTGTTCTTGTCCACAGGCTTGGCTAGATCTGCCCACTGCTCGGCGTTCGACCATTTTGATTGTGCAAGTCTATTGCTTACCCAGTGATCACTGATCTCGAAGCCGGCGTACCAATCTTTCAAAGACTGTGGATCCATGGTATTCGGTGACTGCAGGATATTAGTTGACGACACTGAGGGTGTGGTGGGAGTCTTCCACATACCACCTCTGGGTATCCGATCTTCTGGATTAGCTTGTTGACTTTGGCTATGGCTTCTTGTTTGACAACATCCTCCATCCATTCTGAGGCTTTGAATCTTGCAGAGAATTCCTGCCTGAGTTCGAGTACTATCTGGTCACCAAGTTCTTTGGAGCCTTCCGAAAAAGCGGATTCGACAAAGAATCGACCCATGATCCACGACAAGCTGCTGGAGGTCGAGGAAACGCAGGTTCTCCAAAGTTCAGGTTCATCGTCTGGGCCCTGGGGTACTGTTAGGTGCCATTGACCAAACTGTATGAGCAAGCAGTGCTTACCTTGCCACCTAGGACATTCCAGAACTGGCTCAGAGGCTTGAGCTCATCAATTCGTAGGAAATTTTCAAAGTATGTGATAACTTTCCATAGGAAATAGACTTGAATGATGTCACGAGGGGTTGCAGATAAGACATCGGACATATTCCCATAGTATCCGGGAAATGGTGTTATCGTCATATTGACGGTATAGTTGTCTGGCACGAAGTGTGAAATGATATAATCCACTCCCAATTCCGGGGCAAGGGCTGCCGTGTCGTTTAAGGTCATGAGGTTGTAGACTTTCTGCGCAGTCACTCTTAGTACAATGCTGTCAAACTTTGCCATAGGCTTAGTCTCACCGTAATATCGTTCTGGTCCTCGATAGGCGGCTCTAGAGCAGCTAATAGGGTTTCCAACTTGACAATCCCTGCCGCCAAATAATTCGCTGCCTCCTGCGCAGGCTTACTGGGCAAAACAGCAGCCAGTACTTTCGAGATAGCACCTTCGTAATCCTTGAGGACAGTGGTGTCGTTGTACATCGACTGTGATGGAAGTGTTTGGCCGCTAGGCGTGACCCATATGATTTGGGCATCCTAAAGCCATCATTAGCTAGCAACTAGTCACAATGGATAGTAATTTGGATGCACACCGGATTCTTGTCGTCTGTACCAGGCCCGATAGACACCAGCGGCGAGGCAATTCCCAGTACGTTTAGATACAACAGAATCTCCTTGATGTTCTCAACGTCCTTCGGATCCATGAGAGCATCTTGTCCGTAGGAAGTATCGTTGATTGGAAACTTGCTAGCAACTTCCCCAAGCAGCTTTACCAGAGGTACAGCCCCTTCCTTTTCGATAGCCTCTTGGTCCATGCACGAATTGTACCATGTCTTCATCATATTATAATTCTCCTCATCAGTCGTGAGGGCGACTGATATAAGATTCCTTGGAGAAAAGGACGAGTGCTGCAGTAGTCAGAATCTTCATGCTACTCCTCTGTCCTTGATAAAACATACGTTCGACTCCCCCGGATATGGCGATTCCAGGATGCCCCTCAAAGTTGTCGTGACGTTGTCGGCCATAACATTGAGAACACCAATTCCGCTTTGATCTGGTCGACGTGTATGGGTAGCTCTGAAGCCATCGCACATATCTAGGATATCCCAGCGGTCAGCAAGCAGTAATACATGATATCGGTAGATTCTCACAAGCATCCCAGTTCGTGCATGGGTCTATATCCGTGTAGTTAGGTGCCATATAGCTCAGCAGAGCCTCGGCGGCTCGCACGCACGCAGCTGTCGTACATATTGATGTTGGAGCACTCATGTCGAAGGATTCTGTTCTGCGACAGGAGCTGAAGCTATGATCCCTATTGGCTGCAATGTGAAGTGCTGGAAGCCGACAAACAAGGAGAGGAAATGTGGCCGCAGCGGATCATCACGGGCTTAATGGCGGTGGGGAGTAGAGGGAGACAATCAGACAATAAACACGAGAATGTCCAGAGGGAACTCGATTCTTTTATCCACGGCTCTGGAACCATCTTCCCGTCTGCCACTCCACCGATAGTGACCCATGGGTATGAACTAACGATCCCGACGTGGGAGAGCCCTGGGAGACACGAAGGAAAAGGAATTAGGATCTTAATCCTGCGGAGCAAAACTCCAACTCCGGATCTGGCTCGGATTCGGCAACTTCTTGCTGAACGGGCAGCATCCACGGCAAGAGATCTGCCGGATAAATTAGGCATTGTTTGGCCGGAAGCAGGAGACTCGATAACTACAGCCACTCGGACTCTTTTCAGATGTTTGTCTTTAATCATAGAAGGTTTATAGAAGTAAAATAGATTGGCCAGTATGCGGCTTTGTTGAGCAATCAATGATGGGGTTATTCGAAGCGTGATCACAAACCTGCAACTTTGGTTGTCCCAGCATTTGTTCTCTCTGGTTGAAGACGTTGACTGAATCTGTCGTACGCGCCCAACAGCTGGTCTACCCTGTCATGAATATGGCTGAGTAGCAACTCGGAAGTGAAGTATCATGAAGGTCTTGCAGTCCACTATGTGTTGAAGATGAAGGAGGACAAAGTCCTGTACTACATTGGACGGATCAGTACGTGGGCGGCGGGGGTTCCTCCAACACATCACGGGAGCTATCCTGCCATGCAGGAGGATGCGTGCCACCTCGTTGCGCCAATAGATGCTGATAATAAAGTAGATCAATGTAGTAGTAAGCGCTTGAGGTTTGTCACCATGCTTGACCATGCGAAAGTCTCTCCCAAACTCAACTTCAGTCACCCTGCAATTCCTTCGTGTCTACGCTGTGTGCAGTGCGGTAGTACCTAACCCAGCTAGTGGCTTAGTCAAGTGCCTCTTAGGTTCAGAGTCGCGTCGTCTTCTTGATTGTCATATCTCGCCCTCTCGCATGCATTTCGTGCTTCATTCTTAGCACTGATTGCTTTGTCGTTGGCTTTGGTTGAATTTTGTGTGGTGCTGATATGCTAGACGGCATACAATCGTACATGTGTCGTCTCGCCTCGTCTCACCTCCACAAAGTAAGATGTACTTTTGACTCAGCCCCCGGCTGCAGCATCTGGCGAATGCTAGGCGACACCGTCCACAAACCTGTGTAACGTGATCGCCTAACTTGGAACTCACCAGTAGCCTGCTAACGAACGATACTCTCTCTTTCCCTTTGGGATTCTGGAAAACAGATGAGAGAAGCCGCTAAATAGAACCGGTTGGCCCTTGAATGTCAGTCAGCCTTAGGTGGGCCATTGTCTCTCCTCGCAACCTGCCTTGCCTTGTGCAGACCCCAGCTGAATCCCGATAATCGAAACTCATTTTTCATCGGCATATTTTCAATATTTCATGGTCAAATCCGGCTTGTCTCTCTGCCTGCAACATTTGGAGGTGGGCTATAAACAGGGTAGGTGCGAACCACGGGTGGTTGGTTGCCTGAACCAGGTCAATGTCAACAGTGAATGAGGTGGAACATCTATCTCCTTTCACTCGCAAAGGCAGACGATGCACCACTGAAACCCATCAAGTGGTAGAACTGAGCCGATACCATCAGATCCCCATCAGAAGCTGCTGGAACATCACCCTTCGGTCTTCCCACATCATCGGGCTTCTTTCTGCTGCTCTCAGCCCCACGATCCTGACCTCACCATCACCCCCGGGATATAAAAGTTGGCTATGCTCATCAGCCATCAGCACTCACTGGTAAACATATGAGAAACATAATTCAGGAAACCCAAAGGAGCGGCCTCCAACTCTTCCCGCCCGCGCTGCCCCGTTCATTAAATTGCTGATTCAAATCTTTGAGCTCTGGCGGTGTTCGTATCACTTCAACATCAGCCTTCCTCTCAACGGATAGGTTCAGCCAACCAACATACCACGGCGCTCTCTTGATCAAAGCAAGATGACATGGAAAACATTCAACCGAGATGTGGCCACTGCCATCACCCAAACCATCGATCGAGTCTCAAGCATCAAAAAAGGCAATGATGAAGGGCAGGTAGACTTCATGTTCTCGCACGAAAGCCTTCACTCGCCAGTTGCGATTCAGATTGCCGCTGCTAGTATGTTATCCTGACCATATCTCTACGGGCCACTGTTCTGATTCCCCATAGGATTGGATGATTATCCAAGGGCTTCTAGCTTTCTAGTTTTCACAGAATGCGAAAATCTACCGCCAGCCATCGAGGAGGCTATTGGAAACCTGTCAGGCTTGACAGTTGGAAAGACAGTCGCAGATACCATTCTCCTTGCGTCAGAGACTCTAACCGCTGCACTTGAGCCTTCACATTTGAGTGATGATACTGAAATGATGGACGCCGGTGACTGGGCTGGCGCAGAGGGAGAAGAAGATGAACAGGATGATGATGATGATGATGATGATGATGATGAAGAAGAAGACGAAGAATATGACTCCGACATGGATGACCACAGCATCTTTGGTCTGGGTCCTGAACAACAGCGCACACTTCCCAAAGGTTCTACGAGCACTGGCACAGCGATCTCACCCCGGTTTATTGAGGATCTTCAGAAGGCAAAAAAAGCAGGCTTCGAAGTTGGTTTACTGACGGATATGGATCACGATGGCGGCGACTATATCTTTTCCCTCTCTATAATGGTTGACAAGCTATGTGTCTCAGAAGAGACCCTGGATACCTGGGATATGAAGGAAACCGATTTTCTGGTTCTCCTTTTCAGAGTCAACAACGGCTACCCCCCTCTGGAGCAATTCATCAACATTCCCCCAAGAGCGCACAACACCATGCAATTTCGATTTGGCAAGTGTGCTAGATTCAAACCCACTCTTTCATCGGCAACAGCTGCCTTGTCGACCAATATTGATGGCCCAATCGACAGCAAACTTAGCACCACAGGGTCTAATGATTCAGAAAGTATTTGGGCAGAGCATGGGAGCTTTATGCCGCTATACATGTCCAACTCGATTGACCGGTTCATGCGAGATGAGTTTGCATGTCTTCTCAAAACACGACTCAACCGCCATCTATCCTGGGATGGAGCAATTAACAGGCGAAAGGAGGAGGCGAACAATAGCCACATCAGAGAGAAGATCTCCAAGGAAGTACAGGAAGATCGTGTCCCGGACGACGAGGATCTGTTATCAGACACAGCTCCCAAACTTCTGAACCAAGACTATGTGCGGTGTGACACTCATAAGCCTAGCATTTCATTGATTGCAATTCAGTTTGCTTTGCGTTACTTTGTTAAGAGCACACAATACTGCATGGTTTGCCATCAGAAATCAGGCACGGGCTTTCAGGCTATCAAGCCATTTGTCTGTAACAATCCGCTTTGCCTGTTTCAGCTTATTAACTACGCCTTCGGTCCAAGTATCGAGCACGAGATAATCAGCCAGCCTTACGTAGTCGACGTATTGGTCAGCTTCTGTTATGCAGCGTTGCGAAACAATAAACTGCGAGAGTACCCAAAAGGTATTCACTTGATGGTGCCTCTCACAACAATTGACTGGCCAGTCGATGCGGATCCGACGTTGCTTGGTGTGCCGATCAGAACTCAAGCTCAACTTAACGAAGGAAGACTCATGATCACCCAGCCTGACGAGAGAAATCTACGGACTGGGGAAGTAGTTGTCCTAATTATACCCCCCATGGACACACGTGGGGGCGCTCGAGGTGCGTAGTGGCCTTCTTGAGAGTTCCGTTGGAGCCTTCTCTATGCTAACATTTGAGGTAGATCAGGTACACCATCATTGCCGTATCAAAAGCGCCGCCAAGATTGACAACATCGTATCCGTCGAGTTCGAAGTTATAAGTTCACATCAGAAATACCCCGTTCTATCCAATCCTGTCCAGCCAAACCCAGGCGATCCAGCAGCCGGTACAAACGATCGGGGCGGCGAAGAGGGGAAACCTGCTGATATGTTTCTTTACGAGCGTGACTTTGATGACATGGCAGAAGACAATACGGCAGCTCGATCAGAAGCTCTGATTGCAATTCTTCAGACTTTGCCTTCGATTCGAGACATGCGGGAATACTTACTGAAGCATAGAGGGTCCCCTTTGAGCAAGTTCAGCAGGATCTCCGATTCTGCGATGTCCCTTCTTAGATGGATTGTTGCCTCGAATCGATCCTTTATCGTTCAGCTAGATGCCCCGGCAGAAACTGACGCATTAAAACTGGACAATCTGCATGACAGGGAACACGAGAAAGTCTCAGGCTTGGACGATAGCTGGATGCAGTTTCGATTTGCGCAGGGTTCCCCAGAGAAAGAACAGAGATTTAACGAACAGCTGAAGCAGTATGCCCCTCCCAAGACGTGTCCCACCATCTTCGCATGGCATGGCAGTAATTTGGGAAACTGGCACAGCATAATTCGCACTGGCCTAGACGACAAAGTGATTCAGAATGGGCGGGCATACGGAAACGGTGTATATTTCAGCCCGCATTGGACCACGAGCATTGGATATTCAGGATATGGCACACAGGTCAGTGAGCAGATATGACTTAATCAAATGCGAACTAACACATTGCAGTTATATCCTGCCTCTACGTCATGGCCAGGTTCTGAGCTGAAGATAAATTCAGCGATCGGCTTGTGCGAGATACTCAACCGGGTTGACAAATTCGTCAGCACATCTCCACACTACGTGGTTAACGAACCCGACTGGATTAAATGCAGATATCTGTTCGTTCAAAAGCAAAAGGCAGCTGACGATGTTTCCTCTGCCACTGGCTCAAAAAATGCCACGCAAAGTGTCGTCACTAGATATGTGTCCCAGGATCCGAGTCGCAGAATCTTCGGCCCATCAAGCCAACAGATCGAAGTACCAATCGCAGCGCTCCCTGTAACACGTTCTCGTCAAATACAACTTTCAGAATCCTTGTTGAGGAGCTCTATCGCCGTGGAACAAGACAGTTCCGATGAGAAAGACGATTTCAATATGCTGCTGGAATTTCAACATCCCGAGCAAGTACAAATAGGACGAGCCAACCGTTGGTCTAGCGTGGAAACAGCAACCTCCACCATGTATGGAGAATCTCCGAGCGACTGCGCTGTGATGCGAACCTTGCTAATGATTATCAGAGAGCCGAATAGCCCCATGACGCCAAGTTCATATGACCCAACCAAGACGACATTCCGTCCAGGCATGCTGAATGTGGATGCACTACCCAAGCTCTCGCCTCCGACATGGGCAGATGATCAAGGCCTGGGAGTATTGAGCAGAGAGCTTCGCCGGCTCCAAAGGACCCAATCACAGACACCGGTTCAGGAGCTGGGCTGGTACATTGATTTCGAGAGCATCACCAACATGTTCCAATGGATCGTGGAGCTACATAGTTTCGAAGAGTCCCTTCCCCTTACGCAAGATATGCTGCGATATAACGTCACCAGCATTGTTCTCGAAGTTCGCTTTGGTAGACAGTACCCTATGTCGCCTCCATTTGTTCGGGTCATCCGTCCGCGATTCTTACCATACGCGGAGAGAGGCGGTGGGCATGTCACTGCGGGCGGGGCAATGTGCATGGAACTCCTGACAAACAGTGGTTGGAGCCCGGCAAATAGCATGGAAAGTGTCTTGATGCAGGTTCGAATGGCCCTATGCAACCTGGAGCCATTCCCGGCTCGCCTCAAGGGCGACCTGCGTGGCTTTGGGGCCGACTATTCAATCGGCGAGGCTCTCGAGGCCTATAAACGTGCCGCCCGTGCCCACGGTTGGCAGATTCCCCCAGATCTGGATCAGACCGCGCTTGCACTCTGAGATCTCAGTATGGGCAAACGAGCACTACCAAAGCGTGTTCGGAATATCACAGCATCATGAACAAATGACGCCATCAACTTGACATGGGATGTGTGAAGTGTGGGGTAAGGGGGTAATGGAAAGGTCTCCATCGAATTGCATGGACAGCTTGCTATCGTCATCGATGCAGAGAATTGCAAGCAAAGGAGAGACTAGCGAAAGCTTGTACTTTAGTTGCTGTCAAGCTCAGGGTGGTAATGGAATGAGCTTACACAGGAGGAAGTTTTGGAGTCAAGGGTCATTTACGTCTCCGGACAGACCTGTTGCTGTTCGAGTCTATGTTGGCAGGGGAAATGAATGTTCATCGGAAGCATGGAACGGATAGGGTAGCAAACGAATAAAGAATGCCAAACAATCTGCGATGATATCATGCTTTGCCTTTGTTGCCTTCGGCATGGAGAAGTCTCTCACCTAGCAAAATAGTCGCAGATGGTAAGGAGGGCACATTCCAACGCTGTACACATTCTTGAACGCATAGTACAAGACATTGTAGAAGCCTAGGGAAGATGGTATTACAATATAACAGGATGACTAACAACCAAGTATCTGTATCAAGAGCAATGCTAATTAGGAGAGGAAGATCGACGCCCTGAATGAACATTGTATTGGCAGCATCACATCATCACGGCATCAAAGAATCGACGGACAGAGGTTCAGTATACAGGGCTATTTTTTATTTTATTCTTTCGTCACAATATTTACGAAGGACGAGATTGAATCTTCGGTCCAGTTGAGATCTACGATAGATTGAGGTTACTTCACATAGCCACCGTATTTTCCCCATCAAACCGGTAAGCCATCGTTGAAGAACCACACATCAAGGGAATGTATATGTATAGGTGTATAGCAAGTGGCAGTGTTCGGTAACCGCCAGCGTTCGTAAGAGAACCAACCCACGTATGTTCAGCCATGCCAGAATGCCGAGTTTGGCTGTGTGTCCTTGGAAGCAAGACCTCTAGCAAATGATATCCAGACGACGAACTCCAATTGAGAAAATGCCAGTGGAGATTCCCTGGGTGGGAATACCGCAAGGCAACAGCTGATGCAAAGCCCTGAAAAATAAATACTTTGTGGTTTAACTGAACCACCCAATGCGCAAATCAAGTTTCGAACGCCATTTTTTAAAATGTTTAGTTGTGCTGGAATAGCACACTGAGAGACTCGCCGTGATGAACGCGACGTATAGATTCAGCGACGATTTGCGAAATGTCGAGGACATGGAGCTTGGATCCTAAGAGTCTTTGATGCTCTGCTTGAGGTACAGAATTCGTGACCACAAGTTTGTCTATGTCTGAGGCGATCATGCGAGGGATGGCATCTCCACTTAGGATACCATGGGTAAGAAGCGCGTATATGGCCGTGGCGCCTTCGTTCTTCAACAGTTTTGCCGCTCTCCCGATGGTGTTGCCTGTATCGATCAGATCGTCGATTAGGATGCACGTTTTGCCCTTGACGTCTCCCACAAGCATCATACTGGCGTTTCGGTGTTCGGTATACTTCGTGCGCCGGCGTTCCTTATGGATCAATGCGAAGGGCATATGAAGGCTGTCGGCAATAGCGGTAGCGCGCTTCGCTCCTCCAGCATCAGGGCTGATGATGACGGCCTCCTTATAGTCCGGAATGTTCTGTTGAATATATCTCTGCAAAAGTGGCTTCCCGTACAAGTTGTCCACAGGAACGTCGAAGAATCCTTGGTATTGTGCGTCGTGGAGATCCATCTGCGGGAGTCAGTACTTGCAAAGGCAAGGTCAACAGGGGGGGTAAATGCAGAGATGGTCAAAGGCCGCAAGCCAATGACTTGTCTCAGGGGAATCTACAGCGGGCCAATTCTCATGTGCCTAACCTAAAGGGACAATACAGCTCCGGGAGTTACGTACTGTGATCTATGTTTTCGTTAGTATTTGTCCTAGCAAGGGGGTCTGTTTGCAGATGGTCACGGCCGAAATACGTACTACATGATCAGCGCCAGCGCACGTCAAGAGATCTGCAACGAGGGTCCCGGCTTGGGCGACCCATTGCTTGTAACCTGGCCGCGACTGGAAGGATTTAATGTGGTTCTGGTTCTCATAATCGTGTGTTGTGAAGCTGCGTTGTAACGAGACTGCACCGTCGTGGTGAAGCCGACCATTCGTGGTGGGACTGTTAGGGTTATCGGATTTTCTGAAGTAGCTGTCGCCATTTATCCCGTTGACGCCATTCTGCGCCACGGACGCCTTGCCGAGTTTCAAACTGAGGCCATCCATGCCATTGGTAAGGCCAAGACTCTGGGGAACACCTGGGCCCGGCGTCGCGGGCACGCTCTCGAACGTATAGTCCTTCTTACGGACATCAGACGAGGGTTTTGAGAGCGGCGCCCCAACTCGGTTGTACGGCACATCTGGCTGGCGGGAATAGGGAAAGAGTGGCAAGACTAGATGATATAGCGCGTCAGTTTGAAAAGACTGTACAGGCTGGGAACGGCTCGACATACCAACGGTGACTCTCTTTGCTGATCCCATCTTGCAAGCAGAAATCATAATGCAAAGATCCATCAGATGATCGTTGACAGAACCACTGGCAGTCTGGACGATGAACACATCTTTACCACGCACCGAGTCCTGGATTTCGCAACGACTCTCTCCGACGGAGAACTTGGAGAGAATCCGATTGCACGGTGCAATGCCGAGGAAGCTGCATATGTTGTCGACCAACTCGGGGTGAGAATTGCCCCCCAAGAGGACAATAGATCGAACCATGTCGCCGTCGGATAGTCCTCGAAGGCGTGGGGCGAAGTGGGAGCGAATGCCTCGGCGTCTAGTCGGTCTGCACGGCAGAGGCTGAGAGCTCTAGAGTTCCGACTCTCACTCGCAGTCGTGACCTGGTTGATGCTTTTCCTGGTTCTTCTCGCGATGCTTGACTCATGGGTCAGATCGGGGTGTTGTCAAAGAACTTTTCCCCTGTTAGTGGGGTGGGCGACGTCACAGGACGACCGTATCAATGCCGAGGATAGGCGCGGGAAAAAGTCGACGTTGGAGCCTCAAGAATGTACCTTAGGTTAAGAAGGGGACCTAGGCAAGATGGGAGAGGAGAGCCTCGAGGGCGCAATCACAATGGAAGCATGGTGTATGTCGAACCAGGCTCGGAGCGTATCTAAAAGACGAGAGCGAGGAAGGGTGGACGTGGAGAGTGGAAGGCAAAGAAAAATCGGGATGCAAGTGAAAGGATTCGTTGGTGTGAAGGGCAAGAGGGTGGAATGTGGTGGGGTCCTATGTAGGTCCAGGCTTTTTTCTGTCTGTGTCTGTCTGGGTCTGGTCTGGCTCCGATCATGGATGATGGATCGACGACCGAGAGAGAGAGTCAGTGGCCGCCGGCGTAAATGCACTGTGCTATAGCACGCTGCTGCCCCTGCTCCAGTTGGCAAAAACTCCCTAATTATTACGGTGCGGGTCACGTCCATTGGAGCTACCTTAGCTCAACCCCCTCATGGACCATAATTATACTAGGTCCACGGCACGTCGTAGCAGTACCCCGAGTCGGAACATTGCGGAGAAGTGACCACTATTTTTGGCGGTGAAAGACACTGGAAGAACCTGCCCGTTGCACGCACTGGGCTGGCTTGGAGCTCTGAGGCCCGCCTGCTGTAATTAGTGGGGGAAGGGGGGCCGACCGCTGTAGCCGCTGAGACAAAGATTTCAGTGAGGCTCGCCGTTCCGAATCGGGTCAGGTGGCTTTTTTCCGTCACCCAGTGTAACTAATAAAAATCTTCAATCGCACAGGCTCACTCACACCCCATCCATGACCATGACCATGACCATGACCATGACCATGAATACATAATACCTCTCTGCAGCTGGATGATGCGATATTTTAGTGTGAGTGGGGGGGAAACCATTGCAATTGGTCATGGCTAACATTGCATGTGTGCAGTTTGCAGCCGCGCGGGGCAGAGGAGAAAATTAAATCACGGCCAACGGCGACTGACGGACAGCTCATTGCAGCTTTGATTGAGCAGATTTGCATCATTGGACGGAGGGCCCATCTAACTGACTAGATCTACTTACTACCTTACCTACCTTGCTTCCACCTTCCAAACCAAACCCCCCCCGGCCGACGACCCATTGGCAGGTGTCACTGTTCAACAACAGTCCTAGCTCCGCTGTCAGTTTGATTACAACGCATGTGACATCTGTGACGTCCGTATGTTACTCAAAACCGCTACATGCATAGGTACCGTACATACACACACACAAACCATGCACACAGACCGTTGGAGCTAATCAGCTTCGCAGTGAAACGGCAACATCTCATCCCGAAGTCGCACTAGCACGGCCAGTCACTGAACATGAAGATCCTCGAGTCCCAGTCGGCTACCCTCACCAACTATGAGGTGTATCAACATCTTGTCGACCGCACCCAAGGTAACAAGAAGAAGCAGCGACGCGCTCCCGGGAATCTTGAGTCGCTTATGAGAGAGGTATGATGTACAACAAGTTTGCGTTGTGAGAGGGTATCTATTCAACCGGGAACAATCAACTGACTCGTTTGGCCCCCCCCTTTCCAGCTGCTGCAATTTCTTCGCGCTCCTCCAGGCCCATTAAGCCAAAATCCAATCGCATATGGACCAGAAACCATAACCCAACTCCTGCAAAGACTGCGTCCCTATGACCTTTCCAAGGGTGAAGTGATCATGGTCCTTAATCTGCGGCCAACCTCCATTGCGGCGCTGAACACGGTCATCGAAGACATGCCGGACCGGTTCGATGCAGACCAGCAAGAAGATATCGTCGCATTTATCTGCGAAATCCTTGGCCCGCCCAATGCCCTCCAGCAACCCTCAGGAGACGGAGACCACAACCCAGAAACAGAGAACGGAACAAAGTAAGGAACGACTCCCTCCTAGTGCTTCCGCATCTGCCACTGAGGCTGGAGACACCGCGATAACGTCGATCTGGCATCGAGCGCGTTCACATGGCTACACATCCTCCATCGCTCTGACCCCCATCGGCAGTGGTCGTCTTTATTGCCGTCTTGCAAATGTCTTCAAACGCCAACCCGAGAAGCTCGCCTGTGACAGCTGAGCACTCTATATATCTGTCGGTTCTCATTTCTTGGGCTATACGATATGCTTCTTGCGGATAAATGATCCCGTTGGGGTCCTTTTCCGACCTCAGGTCGCGTTTCAGTCCTAGAACCAGGATGGGCAAAGAACACTCGACTCTCTGAAAGGCGACTTTGACTTCATTAATCCACTGTCTCATGTCAGACTCATTGCGCGGGGAGGACGGATGAAGCAGGGGGAACAAACCGTTCTCTGCATGTTGATGAGGCTGAGCCTTTGGCTTATATCGTAGCAAATGATAACGAGATCGGGGCGGAGGAGGCGCCAGTTCTCGGGGCTATTTGTATCGTAAAATTCTAGACGATATGGTTTCCCTGCGAGCTTCGCTTCAAATATGAAAGGCTGGTCTATGTCTCGTAGTAGGGTTACTGGACCTGTCCCCTGGCCAGCGCTTAGTCGACTGTCATGGGAGTTAGTGGAGGACGTCACAATGAGATCGGTGAAGACGTACGATAGGAACGTAGTCTTGCCGCACTTCTCATCCCCAACAAGCAGTATTGTTATTGTCTCTACCTCCATTATCACTATTTGTTCTGAGATTCAGCTCAGGCTCTTCGATTCTTGGGTTGTTGGATAATGAGGTGAGGGTCAGTGAACAAATAGCGCAAGCCATGCCAATAATAAGTACGTAGGTAGTTAGTCCCCCCCTGTGCAAGGCCGGACTACGTAAGCCACAGCACAGGCCACAGCCATCAAAAAAATTCCAAAGTTCAGCCACAATTCAGAAACTGTGAAACCAGAAAGATTGGATCCTCCAGTCAATCAGAGCGAGAGTGGTTATTTTCGCAGATTTTGTGGATAGTTCGAGGGATACTCCCTATGCTCGTTGCGTTGCTATTTATTTCTTGTCTATCTTTACCCGACGCCAAGTGGTTCATGAGGATTTTTCTATGGTTCGATTTGTTTGCTGCTGGCCCTGATCCTGCTGTCGGTCCGCTTGGCACGGCGAGGTTATGTGATCCTCTGACTCAAAACCGCTTGATGAATCATATTTCCCAAAGAGGCTGGCTTGTCATATCTTGCCGCACGATATATGGAAGACGTCCAAAGCTACAAGAGTATGGAAGATTTGCATTCGGCCATAGAGTCTCTGAGAAACACGACCAAGCCTCTTTGCGCGTGAAAATGTCGGCCCTCAAGAATTACGACTTATGGGACAAGGGAAGGCTGATCTCGCGCATCAGACAGCTCGAAAATGAACTGAAGCTGAACAAGCAGAAGCATTTTGAGGATGAGCGGCTGCAGCATAAACGCGATGCAGCAGAATTAGCTGAACCCACGGACACACCGATTCTGCCAAAACCTTCGGTGCCACAGAAGCGGCGCACGCAGAGGCAGGCTGATCCGTCCCGATACTCAACCAGGATCATTGCCTTGAAGTTCGCTTACTTTGGGAAGAGATATGTTGGTCTCGAACACCAGGCCGGCATTGACCTACCTAGTGTGGAGGGAGAGCTTTGGAAGGCTTTGGTGAAAAGCTGCCTCATTATTACTCCGAATCCAGAAGTGGTCGACTTTGACAGGTTCAACTATTTCAAGTGTGGCCGGACAGACAGGGGGGTCAGTGCGTTTGGCCAGGTTGTTAGTTTAAGAGTCAGAAGTAACCGTCCTTTGCTCAATAAACCGGAGGTGAGGCTCGAGGGAGCGACTGTCGAGAGCATCGAGGAAGAAAGGCCAGGTCCGGAGGCAAACACCATCGCTGAGGAACTTCCCAGTCCTGAGCTGGAACCTGAATTCGACGAGATCAAGGATGAAATCCATTACTGCAGGTTGCTGAACCGCCTCCTGCCCGAGGACATACGCGTCTTGGCATGGTGTCCAGCCCCTTCGCCCGACTTTTCTGCTCGCTTTTCTTGCCGGGAGCGGCAATACAGGTACTTCTTCACCCAGCCGGCTTTCAGTCCGCGGCCAACGCGTCTGGAGGCACAAGGGGTCGAGCACCCGATCAAGGAGGGGTGGCTTGACATAGAAGCCATGCGAGAAGCTGCTCAAAAGTTCGTGGGGCTTCATGATTTCAGAAACTTCTGCAAGGTCGACGGGACCAAGCAGATCGCCAACTTCCAGCGGAGAATTTTCGAAGCTGATATCGTGGAGGTCAAGGACATCCAGTCGGCATTGCCGTTCCTGAACGACGCCGAGTTCGCGCTCAATGGAGTCGCGGGCACGGATACGCCGCCGAAAGTGTATTCTTTCAACGTCAGGGGCTCTGCGTTCCTGTGGCATCAGATTCGGCACATGGTCTCCGTCTTGTTTCTTGTGGGCCAAAAGTCGGAGCCGCCGTCGATCATCACAAAACTGCTCGATGTCGAGAACGTACCCCGGAAGCCAAACTACACCATGGCGCACGAGTCGCCCCTTGTTCTCTGGGACTGCATCTTCCCCAAAGACGACGACCCCCAGGGCAAAGATGCCCTGCCCTGGGTTTATGCAGGCGATGAGTCGCCAGACGTCAAGTATGGGCGCCGTGGCTTGATCGACGACCTGTGGAGTTTTTGGCGTGAGAAGAAGGTGGATGAGATTCTGGCACACCAGCTCCTAAATCACGTAACATTGCAGCAAAATGCCGCGCAAAACCCCGGGAAGAGGTTAAAGGTGCCCAAGGGACAGAGGATATTCGAGGGAGACTCGACGGCCAGGCTAGGAGGCCTTCACACACCGTTGTTGGAGAGGCCGACCTCATATTCCCCAGCGGAGATCAACGACCACTATGCCCAAAGGCGTGGTTTCCGAGATGCGGAGGATATGACGAGTAACGAGGACTGGAGGATCGTCCTGAGGGAAGCAAGGAAGAACAAATCACGAGGCATACACGGCGATCAACCATAGATAGAATAAATGCAGTTATGGGTATCAAGCAATCCGCGACTAGAACCTCTAAGACTATACCATTTCTCTACCCTTTCTCGTCCGTCTTTCTTGCAACGTCCGCCTCATACAGACATCCCCGTACACCCCTCCACACCGTCTCGACGATCTTCCTCCTCGGTAATAGTGCAGGGAAGACCACCACCACATCATCCTCGCCCTCGACAACGACAACGAGGTAGTACCGAACCTCGAACCCGCGAAACGCCTCGTTGATCAGCACATCCTGGATCTTCTCCGTCGGGATGAACCTCGTCACTGCACTCGCAAGGTACGTCTTGCTCGTCGAGCTCGTCTGGATCCCCAGCCCCCGCAGGACTAACAACGACTCCTTCGTGTGGATCCGCAGCAGCATCGCATAGCAGACGACGCCGGCGACGGGCAGCACCACGGCCACGGGGACCTGCGCAGCGACACGCGTGAAGAAACGCCCAACGTGCGAGAGCTGGATGCCCGAGATGGCGTACCATATGTAGTCGTCCGAGAAGAAGGGCGGGGCGGAGGCGTACGGTGCGATGGGCGTCGCGTAGGGCGAGAGGGCCCATTTGGACCATAGCAGGAGGAGCGCGGCCACGCCGAGCAGGACGCGGAGGAGGAGGACGCTGAGGAAGACAAGGCGGAGGGGGAGGCTCATCGCAGGGCGGGTGGTGACTGTGAATTCGGCGGTTGTGGGCGCGGGTCGCCGAACGTGGAGGTGGGGGGACGTTGTGAGCATCGTGGGCGGTGGTGCTCGTGGTGGTGGGTCGTGAAGAGGTTCAGGAGCTCGATGGTCATGGTAGAAGACTCGGCCGCGAAGGTGCAGTGCTCATTGAGCCATTGAAGTCAGAGACTCTGCGTTTGGAACGAACATGAGTTGCATCGACAGACCCGGCAGCGATGTTCTCCGTTATTTGGAGTGTGCCGTCGTTGGGGGGCTTGCTAAAGGTTGGAAAGTTATCTTTCGAGAGTCGGGACAGCCCACAAGACGTACATAGGTTGTTACCCATCTGCCGGCAAAACTCCGGCCCCATCGAGTTTCGCGTTAAGGGGGATATAAGCCCAAATAAGGCGATTTTTACCTTGGCTGTAATGGTCCAACGGTGAAGGCTTTCGATATTCTCCTTCCGCTAATTCATTCCCGTAAGATCCTCCTTGTCGGCGCCCAGCGCGAATGCCGCGGTGGCCACCCACTCGCACGGGTAACCTGCGATCGCTGCGCGTGGCCCTAAGCAATGAAGATGACACTTGAGGGAGGTTTCACTCTGCAGAGGCATCTTCACCGTCGCATGGCGTGTTGGATAACGATCGCAAGGGGCTTGGGTTAGTGGACCGAGATGGAGATGTCAACTCTATTATTTTTTGTCTTTTTTGCCAATTTTGCTTATTTTATTCCTGATCCCCTCCTCCGAATATGGGACTGTCTGCTTTTTTATTTTATTTACCCCGGGGTTTGAGGTGGTAGTGCTGGTTTCTGTTCAGGCGTTGAGCGAGAGGCATGCTCGCGATCTGTCCAAGTTAGCCTCATGCTTCCCGGCCTCAGGAGCTGCTTCGTACAACTTCTTTGCTATCGTCTTCACCCTTGCACTAATAAAACTCGGCACATCTGGCAAGTTGGCAATTACGAGGGCAGCATGAAACTTGGATATTCAAGGCAAATCTTCTCTCAATATTGAGCCTGCTAAAAACTAAGTGCTGTACTGAATGAAGATATCATCGTCGAACTCCATGACTTCCTCGAGCAAACCCAACACATCGAGGGGTAAAATCCCTCGATAAAAGAAAGACCAAAGATGCCGCGAGGCAACATTGTATGGTTAAGCGTCCAGCTTTTTTGTCTCAGGGTTT
Organism: Reticulascus tulasneorum; assembly: GCA_001557505.1. NCBI lineage: Eukaryota > Fungi > Ascomycota > Sordariomycetes > Glomerellales > Reticulascaceae > Reticulascus > Reticulascus tulasneorum. The sequence goes on along the minus strand of LSAX01000003.1, from coordinate 2,473,201 downwards.
AAAACGTCTTCTCCCATCCCTGGATTTTATCTCCATCAAGTACATCACTCTTCGCTTCCCAGAGCATCCGCCACTCCGCGGTTTCCGTATACGCTGCCCTCTCCTCCTCGTCGTCCTAATCTTCATTCATCCCCCTCCGCCAGGTCATCATGAGTCATGAAGTGAAAAATGCAGTTTCCAACAAGCACGCACAGTTCTCCCCAAAACAACTGCTGCTGATAGTAAAGTCTTATCAAGGATAGACTCGAAGTGTACAAATTGTCTAAAACGGAACTGCTGTCGGGCTTCCAGAGTTAAAACGCAAAATGCTGTCGTAAATCCCCAGCTGGTATGGGCACCTTGGAAAAAATAAAAGGCTGGGAGAACAATTGACGTATTGCCCAGAGATTGTGTATATATATCTCTGGCGTAAGAAAGTTTGGTATCAAATGGAATCCGTGGAAGAAACGCCAGTCGCCATGCAACGAATCGGAGTGTGTGAAAGGAATATGGTGATGCGATATGTAATGTGACCGTGCTTTGAGATTGATGTTCATACTTAGATCATTTCGCTCTCGTGTAAGCCCGTGGGCAGACTTTGAATTGCTGGAACGCTCGGCGATCTGCCGTAGTCCCGGTTGTAGTTGATCGGTGGAGGAACGCTCTCGTAGGGGGCAGGCTCGACCGGCGACTTGGTGCGCGACTCCTTGCGGCTGCGGCTGGCAGATCGAAGTCGCTCGGTGGCCTTGGAAATTCGGCCGGCGATGCTGTTGTCATTGACGCTGCGTCCGCGGCTGTGGCCCTTGGTGGATGGTGGTGCCGGCGAAGGGAGCACAGGTACTGTGGTATCCATGGGAGCGGCCACTGGGACAGTTTCCTCGTCATCCATCACGACCTCGATCACGGCCGAGCCTTGACTGCTCGACTCGCTGTAGGAGACGTGAGGAAGCGGTGCTGGCGGTGGCGGTGGGGGAACGGCAAGATGCTGGAGTTCTTTCAGCATCGGCGGCGGAGGTGGTGGTGGAGGCATGTTGCTGTCGTGCGATCCTCGTCGTGGTTCTCCTTTACCAACACCAAGCATCTCATCGATGCCACGAATACCCCCTGAGCCGCCCTGTCTCACCGAGTTGCCGCGAGAGATACTTCTCCCACTGAGTGGAGGGGAAGTCTGACCGGAAGGACGGTGGCTCATGCTTCTGGGTGAAGGCTCATCCGGGATCGGGGCCGACATGCTGCGGGGAATTGGCGGGCGAACAGGTGGCTGGTAAACCGTGGATGGGAGCAGAGTCAGCGTCGACTCGGGCGTCTTGTTTGGAGAGTGCTTGGGTGAATTGTTGGGCGAACTTCGCTGGTAGGATGCTGGAATTGGCGGGACGTTTGGAATGCCATTCTGGTTATTCTCCACAATCAGGCGCATGGCCTTGGGGGTCGCAGGAAGCCCAATATGAGGCAGATTGCTGCCACTTCGAGCATACATGCTTCGTGGTGGATCTGCAGTGTGACTGCGCGGTGGGAGATCCATTGGCGGAGAAGGAGCCTCGACAGCAATGCGAGTCAAAGCCGGAGAGATTTCACTTGGATGAGGAATAGGAGGAGCCTGTGGGCGCTTTGCGAGCGACTTTCGTCGCTCTTCAAGCTCCCGAGCGGCCTCCTCCTTCTTTCGCTGTCTTTCATCCTTCATGGCCTTCAAGTCACCAGCGTGCTCGATGGAAGCTGCCCGTGACTTTGACTGAGCGACGAGCTGAGCATCTCGGGTGTGGTCGGGCGAGTCCGCTTGAGGACGTCGTCGCTCAGACCTGCGGCTCTCGGAGCGATCACGCCGGGACGATTCGGGCGACAACGGCTCACGTACTGCACTTCGGCTGGTGCTACGGCCATGTCGGGTCCTGAAGCTCTCCTTCGCCTTGACAGCCTTGATGTAATCTTCCTCGTCCTCAGAATCTTGGTAAAGTTGCGCGTTGGCAGACATGGGGAGAGGGGACGATGGAGATCGAATCATGGATCCTTGCCTAGACGTGCTGCGGCCGCGAACCTCCAGAGCAGGGGGGCGGGGTTTGCTGTCAGGACTTCTGCGGCGGCTGTGGCTACCACGGCTAGAAGCACGGCTGGACGGCTTTTGACGGGATCTGCTTGACCTCTTCACAGTAACTGGATCTGCGGCTACTTCCATACCTTTGCCATCGGCCATCTTCGGCGTGCTCAAGTTCATCAGATCCTCAGGGGACATCGGGATAGGCGAAGTCGGAGACCTCTTGGGTTTCGGCCAATTTCGTGTTGCTGCTCGTCCACGTTCTTCGCTGGCTTCACGGGAAGCGGTCTTGTGACGGGTGCGACTGTGCTCGCGATCGCGACCTCGGGAAGTTTCTCGGTGACCTTCGCGACTGCTATGGCGGCTTCTCTGCCTCTTGGTGTAATGTTGAGCAGCATCCAAGCTGTGGATATAGCCATCCAAATGATTAGCGTTAGCGTTTGCACTCCGGAGGCTCCGGCCAGCGCTAGAATTGGAGGTAATAGAGCTTGCAACCGAGCCAGGTCCGCGTCTCCGTGAAGGCCAATGGAAGCGGGTGGATGAGGCACCAGACTGCTCTGGAGAAGTAATTTCGCCGGACATCGATGCTTCTACTGGATCGAGCTGGAGTCGAATGCCCTTTGGAATCCGGTCGCGAGATCCGTTGCGACGGTTCATGCTGCTCTCCATCTTCACGACTACCAAGGCATCTGGAGATGGCGGCACCTCCCTATCCATCCTCCTGACTCTTTGGTGTTGGTCTCGCATCATCATTGGGCTGGCAGTAGCGGCCCGCTGCAAGGAGATGCCGGCCAGTAGGTTCTCCTGCTCAGCAGACGTCATGCGCGAATGCGCACGGCGATCACCTTCGACAGGTGGCGTCGGAAGCTCGCCTGATTTGAGGCTCTCGCGAGACATGTCACCGGGAATCTCGCCAATGGATGGCAGACGCTTACGGCTGAATGCGGACGTGTTCGATCTGGCAGAATTAGGCGTGTTGAATTGACTGCGGTTAGACGGGCGGATGAAAGCCGTTGTGACATCATATCCTCCAGGGGAGATGGCTGACTCGGCAATTGGAGTGACTCCGGCAGCGATGGGAGTTGCGCCGCCATCTCCTTGGGAGAAGAACTTGGACTTGGCACCTTGGTCGCCAAAAGAGGTGATTAACTTGAGGGCAGATGTCTTCGCAATGGCCCTCTGCGGTCCACGAGTCATGCCAGGGGGAGACAGAGGCGGAGAGAGTATCTCGGGGATGCTTGGATTCATGTGCTGGAAGTTGACTTGAGCAGCTGATGGAGAGGTCCACGGTTCGGAAGACTCTTTTCCTGTGCAGGAGAAGCTAGATGACGGTTAGTAACATCCCATATTACAAAATCCTTAAAATAACCTACCATCGGACTGCCAACTGCTGTTGCCCGTGCATTACTGCCCATTCGCCCCATTTCTTGATGATTGCAGCTTGGCGTTCCCAAACGGTGGGGAAACATAAGCAGGTCAGAATGAGAGCCTCCATGTACCGCTTGTGGGATACGTATATCTCGATAGCGTCATTGTGGTCACCCATGCCAATCATGATAGTCGCAGCAGCGTGAACGTCGCCGTTCTCAAGGAGACGCTGAATGTACGCGCGTCCAAGTTTGTGCTGGGATGCCTGACCTCCGATTCCACTTAGCGCCAACAGCATCCAATCCGAGGATGTCATGGTTTCAGAGCTCGCTGCCATAATGTCGGCATCGATGTCGCCCAGCCATCTAGTCAAAAGAATCCGGCTCGGGGAGCCACCAGGGTGTCTGCTCATCTCATCTTTGATGAGGTCCTCGGCCTCCTTATGCCAACCGAAGATAGTGCTCAGCATCTGTCGGCGCAGGTCATCGTTCGTAAGTCGGCTGTTGTCAGTCATAGACGGAAGCTTGTACGGAATATCGCTAAGACGACTTCGTGTGTACTTGAACAGGTCGTGGACCTTGGACTCCTCCGGACTTCGCAGGACTTCATTTCGCAAGCGAGACGGCTTATGGCGAGACTTGGTGGACGACTGCGATTGCCCGCTGACACTGCTCGCAGAGTACATGTCCCTGCTCTCCCTGTATGCTGGTGCATGAGACGATCTCATGGACGAACCGGATGAGATGTAGGTATTCTCGGTCATGGGTCGTGACATGACGGATGAGGGATAACGACCAGGGGTTTGAGAACCTGCAGACGACTTCGACATGGATGAGACTCCACTGCGGCTGGAGACTGGGCTTGCAGAGTCATATCGGTCAACTCCGGCAGAGGCCTCATGGTCCTTGCGACGAACAATTCGAGCCAGTGGAGACAGATGATCTTCGTCGCTTTCAGATATGCCCAACTCGATGGTTCCGGAAGTGGCGTCCGAATCGGTGTTGATGGTCGTTGCACTCCTCTGGCCCCCTTGCTCCTCGATGGAGACTGGTGGGGATGGTGGCAACAGGTTAGCAGGGTGTTGAACATTGGCCACGATGATGGCCGGGGCGTTAAGGTCAAACTGCTGGACGGTATTGTTTGCCCCCAGGGTGAACAGACTTGCGCCTGGGCCGTAGACGGCCAGGCCCCTGACGTGTTCAAGAGTAGGAATGAGGTCATAGGTGACATGTTTTGTTCGTACATCCCACGATAGTGTCTCTCTGTAGTGTGATGAATGTTAGCGTATGCACCTAAGCGCGCGCGTAGAAGGTAGTGGCAAGATTGACGTACGAGTCAGAATATTGAATTATGCGGCCGTTTTTCGACCAGCCCATCCAGTTGGCACCAGGGTGATATTCCTCTGTTCGCTTCAGGATGCGTACCACTTTGGCGGGGTCGTCGGCGCTGTACGACTTGGCCACACTCCAGACCCGGAGGTCTCCGTCGTTGGTTTGCACTGCCAGCATGTCCGACTTCTGCCGAGAAGAGGAAGCATGCCAGTTCAGAGAAACGATAGGTGACGGTGCTCTCGATGTGCTAAGATTATGCAGAATCGTGAAGCGAGGTTGAAGGGTGGCTACCAAGAGGGAACCGTTTTGGTACCTGAGACTCGTCAGAATGGCTCGGGTAACACTCCGTACCACGGGCAGACTCACCCAATTGCAAATGTTCGGCAATCAGCTGCCGGTGCGAGAGCTGTGACTGCGATTTGATCAATTGTTCTCGCGGAGATGTGTTCTGATGTTGTGGGCTCAAAGAGGATAATGTTTCCTTGGGTGTTTCCTATTTTTCTTGTGAGCAGGAACTTCACCTTGCTGATAAGGGAAAAAAGAACATACCAAAAGCGACATTGCCATTTCGCATCCAAGATGCCGTAGTCAAATGCTCATAGGATGCAAACCGAGCCACTTCGTCGCCCGTCATGAGATCCCATACTATCGCCGTCTGCCCTGCATCGTAGCTGACCACTAACCTCCCAGCACCAAGGTCGCTCTGGGTATCAACAGCGAGCAGCTGGACCTCGTCCGAGTGCCTGGAAAATCTTCGTTCAATGGTTAAAGTATCATGATGGCAGCACACGATTGACGAGCCCTGGGCATACAGGAACATGGAAGCAGTAGCTGCGGTTGGCTCGAAGAACCTCAGAATGTTGTTTGGCGACATGGTGAAGTCTTGCATCTGCTGGCCTCTACCCCTTGACGACCTCCCGGAGCTAATGGAGACTGTGCGGTTCCTCGAAGAGGCGGACATGGCGGTACTGTTATCCTTTTTGGATCTCGATCTGCGGTCAAGTGCGCTGTTAGTCGGCAAGCTGCATTCAGAGCGAAAGTCTCTCAGGGAACCTCTGCAAGCTTCTTGTGCCTCGCAGGCACCTCCAGATTGAGCAGAGGGAGGCGTGACTTCTGTGGGACGGTTCACGTACCAATCCAATGTGTGTGAAGAACCCGTCCGGCTGTTTTGTGACGAGCCAAGAGCAGGTGGGAAACTACACCTTTTCCACCTCCACCATCACATGGAACACTCCAATGTCCGTTCCCGGACCAGACGTCCCTCCACGTTTCGGCGTACCAGATTTGCGGGAATCTCGAGTGAAGCTTTGTTGGGTCGTGGCGGTTTGGTGATAATGGCTGGTTCTAGTTCTTGTTGCTGTTGCTCGCTGCGACCCGCAATGGCTGGATGTCTCTCGTTCACGGCGAGTTGCTTCCCTCTATTCCGGGCGGGGGATTGATTAATTGGAAGAGATGAAACGGGGAGAGGAAAAGTGGGAGAGGAGGCGTTAAGAGACCGGTGACAGGTTTTCGGGACCTCTTTGAAGGGGAGACGCTGTAGGCGCAAGAGGTGGTGGGTGTCAAGCGGCACAGGATGACTTGCGAGGTGGTTTGCCGCCTGGTGCGGGCGCGGTGCGGCGATATCTCACTGGACAGCTCGAGGTGTGGCTCGGCGCTTGTCTTGCAGCTCGCTCCTGCGTACAGAAGCACAGGAAGAAGCAAGAAAACTCGCACAAAGGTGGGAAAGCTGCAACGAAGTAAGGTGAAGAAGCGAGAATCAAGAGAAAATAAGAGACGTCTTGCTCGTGGAGGGTGTGATGGAGCCAAATAGGACCAGAGTCAGAGCATGGCGCCTAAGTGTCGTCGGGCTGGCCTCTCACTGGATAATCCATGAGCACCATGTAAAATTAGAGCTGTCCTCGAACGGTCGAGAAATCTGGAGCGGATACGGTCCGGCTCATCTGCTCAAGCCAAGACGCTGCATGCCACTGGCGACGAGGCCGGGGTCCTGGGGGGGGGAGGGGGGTCCCCTGGTCGTTGGACTTGGGTTCGAGGACAAGCCACCGCGTGCGCGGAGGGGGTGGCAGCGGTGGTCATCGGTCAGGATTGGGATGAAAAAGAGGCACGAACAGAGAGACTGGGTTGGCAGAATGGCGCTGGTTGGGCAGAGCGCCTGTAGTGCAATGCCGCGGTCGAGTCGAGGGAATCGAGTCGAGTACGAATACAGGCCAGTACATCAATATTTGCCATAATTAGCCTCTGGCTTGCTGCTGGCTGCTAGTTCCTCCAAGTCTCGTGCTGTCTCTGTTTGGTGCGGGACAAGAATAAACAGCCTATCAAGCACCAAGCTTAACCCCGGCCACAGCAGATGCTAGCAAGCTCGGTCCTGTGTGATATTTCCATCCTGGCTTGAGCCATGGACCACGAAGAGCAGAGAGGCAAGATTAGGGCCGTGGAGTTCTTTTCGTCAGTCTCCCACCACCCCCCGGGCCAGCCATCCATTCATCGGATGATCCTGTCCAGGACTCAAGGATCGCTTGTTTGACGAACTTGAGGATTTGTCAAGCACCCATCCCAGTGTCTGCCAGGCCCGTTCCACGGTGGTACCTTACAGCATGCTGTGGTAGTGAGGCATGATGGTATGGTACTGTATGAACCAGTGGTTGATAGCATGGAAGGACCCTCCACCCCACCGTGCAGTGTTCGCACAGCAGGACATACCACCACCCCGGCAGGACAGGCTCTAATTTGCCCCCTCAGCCATCGCTAGAGCGGTCTCATCAGTGGCCTCGGAGCCTATCGAATCCAGTGAAGCAACTGCAGTGAAATGCGCAGGCACTGCATTGGAGGGAGGTGGTTGGGGGAATACAAAGGTGAGGTGGAGAGAAGCGGAGACGGGGTGGGAGGGGGGAAGGGCGGGGCAAGGGTTAGGGGGGGGTTTTCCCCTTCCTACCTACGAAGTACTACCCAGGAAGATAGGCATACTACGTAGTAGGCATGGGGGGGGCAAAGGTACTTCGCAACACTGCTAGGGAATCATGGTAGAGAGAGAGAGCCAGAGAGGATTACGCGCCCAGCACGGTGATGGCGCCTACAGGCACTTGCATGGGGCCAATCGAGAGCCGCATGTGCCTTTGTCCAGAATCCGGCTTACAGGGGACCCCCTGCGGGTGCAGTTCATTGGCTAGGCGCAATTAACCTCCCGTCCAATGACCCACAGCGCTGTACAGGGTACTAGTCGGTGCACGCCACTACCCGCCCCGCCTGGCGCCCTCCCTGGCCGATCTCCAAGTACCCGAGACTTGTGATTGTTCCTGTCGGTGGCGCACCACACTCGAAGCTTTCAACAGCAGGGAGAGCGCCATTGAATCTGCTTCTCTGTTTCTCGCCTGTCTCGGTCGAACAATGCATTGTTGACGAGAAACAGGCGTATTTCATTTCAGACCTTGGGGGGCTTTCTTTGTGGGGTTCCTTTCTCCTTCTGTTCCTTGGAGAGGATATTTGGAAATGATACCCGGTCCCTGCCGTTGTATGTACGCACGCTAGCCCATCGTTTACGGATGTGGCGCCCTGTAAGCGAAAAACGTCGGTCTCATCGACTTTTCGTCCCTCAACCATGGAGAGAGAGGCAGGCTTGTGCTCTGGCAACGGCGAAGAAGCGGCCCAATACGTAGTGGTACCAATCGTAATTACTGCAAATCTCGCCCCAAGCATCTACAGAGGTACATACCATACGGCTCTCCGCACCAAGCCGGATTGAGGCTGTTGCTGCTGCTGCAGTGCTCATGTACATACATATGTATGTATGGTCGTATGTCGGTCTTCTGGCCCGTAGATGGGGTCGACGATCACTACAACACAGACCCCAAAATCCTCTGTTACAGATAGAAGACGTCCATTGTCGGGGTCTGAATTCAATTCACCTCAAACATCGACGACACACAGCATTCTGACCAACAGCGTGTCGTATCAACGTCTGCACACACACACACACTCTCTCTCTCTCTCCATCCTCGCTCCATCCTGCAACTTCAAAACATTTCAAAGCTCCGACATGACCTCATCCTGCGGTTGGACAAACCCAAATCGCCCTCGGCTTAAACTCAAAAGCCACGGGCCCTGCAGCCGAGCTCAATGCTCAGCCCTGGCTTCCTCTTCTCATTTGTTCCTTCCAAAACTGCGGCCGTCTGGGGTCCGGCCTCCGACGTAGTAGTTAGTGTCTATCTTTTGGACCCCAGATATCAAAAGTCCAATAGAGGCTCTGGGGCTGGTCCAGCCCAGGGTCGTCTTTACAGGCCCGCGATTAGGTTGAAAGAGGGAACGCATCACGCCCTCATCTCCCATCGGCCACTACATCGCGACCGACGCGAGATTTCGCACCGCCGCACGTTCACTGATGGAGCCTGGCCGCTCCCCGTCGTTGCATGAACGAACAAACTCATTAGGGTATGGCTGCATCTGTTGGAACAAGGTTCAACCTCATCTACATATGAACCGCATCGAAACTCGAGAGGAAATGTAACAACACCAAGAGGATGGCAGGCTGACGGAGATGGGTGCAACACATCTTGACATTCTTCCGCGTCTCCCGATGGTACCCTGGAACGGCTGGACCTATTACCCCGCGACCTCCATGTTTGCCGTTCCTCTGCAAGCACTCAGGGTTTTTTCGTTTATTTCACACGGGTAGCTGCTTGGTGTGCAATCAGTGGTATCCGCCCGCATATCAGACACTCGATATGAAAGATTGCAGCCCGGAGCAGCTCTCTGTACCTTGCTTCTCGTATGCTGCTGTACTACCCTCTCCTGACCTCAAGGTACACCAATTGAAACCAGGAGGCCCTTTCAGACGGGCATCTGCGGACTTCCGTGCCTCATGATCTCATCAGGGCCAAAGTTTGGAGCCGATGGATAAGAACACAAGGCTTGCGATTTGCGCATTTCGATGGCCGGTGGCGGCCAGGCGGTTTCGTATGGGACGCCAGTGGAGGGCCACCAATTCTACGGCGTAGTAGGCCTTTTTCTTTTGCTGATATTGGGACCCTGGATAATAAACGCCACGATATCCGTTGCTTTCCCCCCTAACCCCGGCTCAGGATGCCACTCAATATCGACTCGATTGATGAGCAGATCAGAGCGGGACCGAGCTTTGTTCAGTTGATGAGCTCCCCATCCTGGCCAGATGCAAGAAAGGCGGCGTAGGCGGACGGGTAAGCTTCCCCCATGCCATGTCGTACAGCCTTCTCGGTAGGTTTGCTTTGCCGTTAAGCCAGGCTCCTATGATCATCTCAAGTTTCTCAGTCCTTCCCGGTTGACATGGCTACTTATCGACTAAGATTGATACGGCCAGTCAATCTTGGTTCGTTGAGACATTTTAATCTTGTTCTTTAGCCAGAACTCCCATCCCGTCGCCAGATCCGCCCGCTTCCGATGTCGACTACCTGACCCTTCTTTCGCCTTTTCTATCCGAGCCGTCGACGGATTGATTGTTGGCACGTCTCTGCCGGTTCGCCTGCCAGGGGGCGCTATTGCCAATTGATGATCGCCCGTCACAGCACATTGCAAGGTAGGTAGGCCTGCAACCTTGTTCGTGCTCAACCTGGTCCTTAGGATTTCGTCAAAGCCGTTGTTGGCTGTTTAACAGGAAAAGATTGGAACCATTAAACCTATCGTGCCTACCCCATGTCCAATGCAGCATATCACGTCCGAGATGGTGGCGCATCGCGACCGGCAGGAAGCTTTTTGCCTGCCCGAAACTCACAAGCTTGGATGACCGACCAAGCGATAGATCAAATGGAGTCGGGCAGCAGATATCGTAAGCTCGCGGTATGGTGAGAATCTGGAATCGGGCATCCCGGAGTCGCATCTCTCATCACATCTCATTTCACACTCGATCACACTTTCACCCGCCTTGCATGTGGTTCTTTAAGCTATCGACAGGGTCCATTGATGCTTGGCGTTGCTTGCCCCACGTCTAATGCACCCATCCTAACCGTCTCTGGACAATTTTGGCCATCCACCTAAATCCTATCAACAGTCTCGACGGAGGGGGATAGCTTTCGGCCTTTTTATGATGCCTACTAATGGCTAATAGGTCACATACATGCAATAGCTCGTCTGTCCACGCTTCAGCCTGGAGATACTTGATATCGAACGCCACCAACCGTTCGCATCACTTAGGGTCTTAGTGCCTTCGCACACATGGCTGCATCGGCTCACTCCCCACTCAAAACCACTTACACACGACATCTGGCCACTTGCTCTCGACGAACGCCGTGTTCGAAGTGGGCAGAAAACGTGGTCCGAAAAGCCATGTCTCATGGTCCCATATAATCTCATTTATTTTCATTGCCGCGCCTCCCAACAGTCCGTGGATGTTGAGTCCACTGCATTTGAAAGAAGGAAAGAAAACGAGAAACAGGAATTCGGATCTCACCCGTTCGGGTAAGACGAGGATATCGATAGCAACAGCAACATTGTTTCAATCTATTTGGAGTGATTCCCTTCGTCAGCTTGTGTAAGTGCTGTGCGACAAATGGGAGCCCGCCTCGCGGGGTTGGCGATTTCATTGGTGGCTGATCGGCCGTCGCATATTCGTGACCTCCCCCGCAACCACAGATGTACTGGATGTCGCGATCTCAATGATTGAGAGACGACACGAGTAAATGTCCAAGAACGTCAGGAGGATAAATGAAATCTTCTCCTGGCCCAAAGCTCGGCCTTCCCAACAGAAAAAAAAAGCTCAACCCGTGACGAAAGGCCGCTGCGGCCACCTTTTCAGGATAGAAATGAAGAATACTCCTTAAGGATGTGATTGATCAACTCGTGTCTCGTCTTCGGGATTGTTATTGGAGGTCGAGTCATTCGAGGATGAAGGACCACACCATCTCCATCGCCAAATGCACAAGCTCAACCAGCCATCACGGCTTCTCACCCATGTTCCCTCATCCCATCCTCTTAGAGTGTTATTTGAGAATTGAGCAAGGAAAAGAAAAATCTCAAATGCTCCCCCCGTCACATTCCCCCTCAACGAGAAAACTGGCCGCTTCATGCCATACGAGTCTCATTACTCAGGTCGGTAATGCGATGGCGAATCCCTGCCCCGGAAAGCAGAATAGGTCAGATCACTCTGCAGATGACAGAAAAGCCAACCTGCACAGATCATCACCGTACCCCAGTTCCCCTCCTCCCCCCATCACACTTTGAAATCTTGGCACCAAAACGTGATAGACCGCGGCCGGCGAAGGATCGAGCGAGGCTTCTCGCCCATCTGGATCTGGTCTAGGCAGTGTGCTTCGGAGGACGCTATCTGTGACTTGCGCTGCCGTTACGGCCGGCACGGGATGGGGCTAGTGCGAGGCGGAAGAGCTGACTTGCTACAGAATAAGCCCGGGACAGGCGAGCGGAGAGAGAGTGTGTAATCGAGATCTAGCGGGCGTTGAATTCCATCACAAGGTCTTACATAAGTTTTGTCAAATCCACAGTTACGTCCGAAGGCCTACACAAGCTCGGTGACTTCGACCAGGCAAGGTCGCCGAGAGCCAGCTAATACGAAGAACACGGCAAGCGAGGGGGGGCGATGTTTGATTCAAGTTTTTGTGAGAAGAAAATCCAAATGTGATTGCAACTTGTGCGGGGGTATCTCGAACTAAATGCTAACTATGTAAATATCCAAATTCCACGCGTTCGCTGATGAACATGCTTTGTAGCCCATTCCCATATGCACCATTCAATTACCCATTGGGTATATGCAATGATACCCAAAGTAAAAACAAAAACTCCCGGCCATGCCATGTATCCAGCTATGTGCTCTGAAGAGCAAAACCCTAAAAAAAATCCATGCGATCAAAGGCTTCCTCTGTGAGGTAACCTCGGACAGCCATATCGGGGTATCAGGAACAAGTACAGCACCTGCAGCGTCGCCGCCCATCGAGGGCGAGGTATCACGAGTCTGCTGCCCTCGTACCCAACCGCTGCATCCAGCCCTGCTCCAGATCCTGCTGTGTAGCAGCACACCCACACGTGTCCCCTCAACTGCACAAGGGCCCCTCATCTGCCACACCAATCCACGGGCTCGGCTCTCCGGCTGTTTGAATGGCCGGAGAGTGCGTCCGACTGGGGGTGTGGCTGAGACAGGGTGCTGCACGGTCGACTTCGGCGTGTTGCCCCGCATCGCGCTCCGAAATGCTCCGTGAGTCGGGTAGGTGGCTCTGACAAATCCGGTCTCGCTGCATTCCCAATTACCCCTCCGGATACTTGCACCACTTCCGCCTGACAAAAAATTATTCAGCATGCCAAAGCGCGTCGCATCCGCGACCTATAGCACTGTGGCGTGCGCTGTCGTGTCGTTTCTCGGGACTTGTCCTTGTAGTGGCAAGTCGTCGTGTCCTATTGTGTTGATCGCATCTGCTGGACGTTGCCAGGAGATGTCGGTGGGGTGTTTATCGGTATTACTCATTAGTTGCTCTGAGTCATGAGTGTGATGAGTCGTCGAGCTGCGGTTGTTGAAAACGGCAATGTCTGTCAGTCCGTGCACTGACTTGGTCGAAGTGTATCCGAACTTTATTCACCCGCTTCGGCGATGGGAGTCATGTTGCTAAGCTTGCTCTTGGGGCTCTTCTTGGAGCCGGAACTGCCCCGTCGCTGTCGCTTGCTGGCCTGTCGTCTGCGCTCCTTCTCGCTGACGAGGAAGCGTAGAGCCTCTTGCTGCATGGCTCGTCGCTCTCGGTCCATCTCGAGCAACTCGGCCTCGGTGATCTGGGAGACTGGCGAGGCGGTGCTGCCTGCGCTGGAGATGCTGCGCACGTCGTCCTCGAAGGGGTCCGAAGGGAAGAGGTCGTCGTCGGAGAGGTAAGATGTTGCGCGGGCCTCGCTGTCGGAGCCAGAGAGAGACGAGCGGCGCGGCCACGATGGGAAAGCGCAGCTGGCGTCATGGGCGCGGAGGTTGCTGGATGTGATGTCCATGGGTGCCGATATGGCGCTCATGGAGCTGTATGAACCGTAAGAGCCGTACATGGCTGATGTGATATGTGCGTGTTGAAATCTCGTGTAAAGTGAGATGAAGAGGTTTGGGTTCGCGTTCCTGAAGAAAGGCGAAAGTTGATCGACACGTCCCACTTATAAGCGTTGGTACTGCCAGGCAAAGGTAATAAGGCAAGCAGGGGGATCGGCTCTGCCTCGTTGGGCTCCTTCCGTGGCGTGTCGGAGTAGGCAAGCCTAAAATCTGGAGGGTGTGATTACGGGATCCCGAGGCTGCGGAAGCAAGGCAAAGACGGGAGGCGGTGATATTGATGGGGGCGGGCTGTTGGAGTTTGGAAATTATTGACGTGGCAAGTCGGGAAGTGATGCCCTGTTTATAACTTCTTTCAAACCGAAGTAGAAAAGGCAGGAAAGATGAAGCCGGAAACAGAGAGCAAGAAAATCAAGGAATGTGGAGGGAGGCCAGGAAGGGCCGGGAGGCCACAGTCATATACGAACACATCGTCGCAAGCAAAAACGCAAACATGAATCATCCGCACGCACCCACACCCACGAAGACCGCACACACTACACGGGGGTGTGCGGATGAGAAGAGGCAGCAACTTTTCTTCGCCCTCTTCCCTGCCCTGTCCAGTCTCTCTCCCTCCCACACGCGGGATAAGTTAAGTTAACGGAACCCCAAAAGAAAAGGTTCCAGGCTGCCCCCACGCGCATGGACGAACACGGACGCTTCGCTCTCGTCCCCTCGACTGCTAAACGGCCCCAGAAGTGTGCAGGGCAAAGAGCGGTGTTTGACCGCCTTGTCGGAAAGGTGGCTGCCATGATCGACTCATGCGCGGTTGATTGGGCAGCCGACACCCACCTGCTGCCACCTACAGTAGGTGACTGCCTTAGTAAATTAGTTGGGGTGCACGCCTGTACAATCTGCTGGCTCTGTGTACCTACCTTATTGGAAGCGAGGGAGTGAAGTACCTGACCGCAACTTTAAGGCTTGAAAAGAGTCATGGGTTTTGCCCACGCCCCCCCTTTCTCCCGTTCTCCCAGCGATTGGGGGGGGGGAGGTCCGGGGAAGCGAGTCTAGGCTGAGCCGGCTGTCGGGCAGCGTGTGGGATGGTGCATTTCCAGCCCGGGACCACCCTAAACGATGCTGGGATTTAGGCCACTTTGGGGCATTCTAGGTGTCGATGCCCCACACCACACCTACCTACCTTACTCTAACCTAAGTCCCTACACCCCACACGCCCCCTGCTGTCCGCCATTTCTCCCCGACAAATGCAGCTCAGTTTTGGGCTTCCTGTTTTTTACGCCTCACCGCTTGCTAGGTACCTTAGTGTGTTCCATTTCCAAATGCCCCCCATTCAGGAAAAGAAAAAAGAAAAGAACGAAAAGAATGAAAGCAAAATGTCTCTTGTTTCATAGGGAAGAAAAATACAAAACACAGAAAATGACGCTTTCAATACCCCGCCCCCCCTGCTAACGTTTGGGGGTCGGTCCCCCGTCTTACCACAAGGTCAAAAAGTGGAAGACGGCGAAGGCCACCGTTTCGGTGATATCCTCCACCACCCCTCCCTCCCTCACGTTTGTTTAGTGAGCAGTTGAGCAGTCATCCGTCGGCTCCGACTTGCTTGCTATTCTTACTCATCTCAGCTTTCTCACCTCACGTATCCCGATATAGGATCCCTCGACATCCTATTTGTAGATGGTGCAGGCTGACTACGTTCCCACGGTACCCGAGATATTACCTACTCCTCCGGATCGTTTGTAAGACGCAACTTGAGTCCCACTATTACTTAGCATCCTGAATGATACGTGATGGACGGAGGAGTGGAAATGGGATGGATGCGGTCAGATGCGACGTAGCACCAACACACCTGACAGATGTCGTTGCTCGGAATGTGTACAAAATCATGCCTGCCCCAAGGCAGTAGGTCCTCTACCCACCTAGTCAAGCGCAGGCAAACAAATGAATCATGGGATATTGCCGGTGGAATTTCGTTGGACGGGAATGGCACTGCGGCCGGCCGAATGGCGGGACTTGTGCCAACAATCTGCGACAACAAACATTTTCAAGGCACCTCTAGGTTGGAACTGTTTCCGACAAAAATCCGTATTTGCGAAGGGCGGTGACGCGGGCATTGTGCCCGACGACTGGCGCATGTCGCATTCATGAGCCTCCCTCGTGAAAGCATGAGTCAGACTTGAAAGGGGTGGCACCGCCCATTTTTGCTGGTGCCCGGTGTGTGCCAGTCTGGCGATATTCGACCATTCACGTCCAGTCCTTTTTTATTGCTTACTTCAACTAAGAATAAGCAGCCTGGTCGTACAAAAGTATTGGATATGAAATGCCAGCTTCATCCGCATTCGCAACAACCCTGCTATCGCATTCCATCGTGTACCCCCCCGGTGTCGTATCCTGCTAATCCTACTCGAACGGACCTGGATTCGGGAGTATTGGGGGAGGCGTAGTTCGAATTACGAATCATCGCATCCTACCGTTTTGCCTGGACCTGTCCGACCAGTCCTTTCCAGTACGGATGGATGCTCTCACAACGAACCAACCGATTACCGTCCCTAGGTAGATATCATGTACAAATTAGTTACGTAGCAGATGCCTCATTGTCACGGCTACTGCACTAGCAGCGGGAGCAATGGCTGCCGGCAAGCAGGATCCCCTTCGACTTTTCCGAAGCTAAAACATAGAATCCGCTAAAACAGGGAACGGAAACGCTGTAAGTTTGCCGCGACAAATGCATCGCAAGCGGTCTGTCCCCCCAAATGCGGTCCCCGCTCCCCGTTGAACCAGTCGGAACTGGGGAAGCTGCACGTTCCAGAAAGGCCCGTTACATCTTTGACCGCCATTCATCTGGTGCGGGTTGCATGAATCTGAGGTGCTCGACCGCGCCGGCACGCTTGCCGGACTGTCAAGGAATGGGTGATGGTGAGGGGGTCCATGTTCGACGTGGACCCTGTTCCGGGGCAGCGTCCGGGTCCAGACGGACCTGGAGCGAGATGTCTCTGCCCCTATAAGCAAGCCCCCGATCGCAACCTGGGGGTGATCACGTCTAGACCCCAACACTCCCGTTTTTCTCAGCCCGTACGTTTGTTTGTGGCAGGGTTTGCCATTCTGCTAAGGTGCGGCGTGGGGATGCTTTGCCAGTGCCATCCGTTTGCTTGACGTTGAAAGCCATCTTCTTTCTGCTAACGGCCTGGAATGTGGCCATTCAACCCATCAAGGTAGGTGGTTGAAAAGTGCCACGCTTCCGGCCTTCTGATATGGTCCTTCACTTTCGCCATTTACGGCCATCGTAAGGCATGCTTCGTTGACCTTCCCGTCTTCAAACAGCTTGTTGGGCCCCCCTCTTGGTCTGTCGGTGGCTCGTTATGGGTAAGAGAAATAATTTAGCTAGCCTCTTGCCGAAAGAGGGAAATGGCAGCCAGAAACTCTTTGATCCCCCGCACAGTTGACATTTCCAATGCACAGAAGCACAGGCCGCTCTACAGGGGATGCGAGCATGGGGGGTAAATGCCCCAGACCCAGTTTGCTGGAGCTGAGATCTGAAGACCGAGTTACTGGTTCGGCTGCCGTGGGTGTGTGCTGTACCAAGCAACAAACAAGCAGGGAAGAGCGCCATGTTTGTCCACAACGAAACATGCCGCTGCTCGTTCAATCAACAAAGCCTCTGGCAGAAGCGACGGTCCGATAGGATTGTTTGTCCAAAGTTCTGATAGCACAAAGAAACTCTCCAGCAATCATAACCTAACTAGGCTATTGCACCGCTCCGGTGAGGCAAAAATAGACGTAGCCCCCAGATTGGATCCAGAAAGCTTCCACACATATTTGAAAGGTTCCATCGAGTTGCCTGACATGGCAGGTCGTCCAAATTGCCTGCCACCAGCGACCTGTCAGGATGGCGGGCCCCGGGCTGAACTACCTTGGGGGGCGTGGGGTCGCGAAAGAGCATTTGATTAGGACGAGAGCGTGCTGCGGTCACATGTCTCGATGAGGATATTGCTCTGGGGGCCTGGGTGCTATTTCCAGTATAGCAACTGTGCTCCTTCGTTTGCCCGTTAACGCAGTGGAACATCAAACAACCTATGATCGCTTCTCTAGCACGGGAATGGGATGAGATGACAGATTAAACTAGGCGGCCGAGGTACTTGCAGCGCCTTTCCCTTCTTCCCGTCTGACAGAGGACAGACCTCCCGTCCGACGGAAGGAATAGACTAGATTAGCTCAGTCATTGAACCGCCAGTTAAACTTCCGTCCGCCACCGCAAGCTACAATCAGCCTGAGGCGAGTTTGTTCAGCGCCTCATACCAACATCCGCTGGACGTTTTCCTCGTCCGCAGCTCGTCCACCCCCTCTCCCGGCCCCTCTCCCCACGAGCTCACAGTCCTCGTCCGCTGCTCTCCCATCCCCCGTCTCCCACCTCCCACCAAGAACTTCCCCTAGCGTTGGAGCAGTTCCACGGTGGGGGGTTCGGTGAAGCGTGGGGACCGGAGCGTGGGGTTTGCTTTTGCTAGCTGCAATGTTCCCACCCCCCCCCCCCCTTCCTCCAGCCGTAATCGGCCATTGCTTTTTCACAACCATCCCACGCGCCGTTTGTTTGCCAGTCCCTGGATTTGTTGGTTCTTCGACCAGAAATGCCGCCAGCTCGAGTTTCGTCGAGGGGTTAGATGAAATGACGCGTCGATTTGAGGAAATGTGCCTCATTCTGATATTTGACACGACGTCCGAATAGCCCCATTGTCCGACACGCATCGGCCAACCTCTCCCAGCGAATGCTTCCCAGATCCCACCAGGTCTGGTTGATGGTCGCAGCTCAATGCCGCCTGCGTAATGCGAGATATTCCGACCTGCACGACGCCTGGTAGCCAGTCATTGAGCAGACGGCCCACGAGTCAGGCGTCGCACCTTGGCAGCAATATAGAAGCTTAATATCGCAACCACCATCTCAACGTAGTTGTGAGAGCATCGTGACGAATGCCTTTGTCCCAACAGCCATTTCCGCGGCCCTCCTCCAGGGGCCAGGTTCGTCAAGCCTGCCAGTCTGTCACTCAGGCGCTATCCGTTGATGAGCCTGCTGGATCTCATCGCCCACGCCCCCACGCTGCTCTCCCCCAATGATTTCGGCCAGTGAGGGCGAGCACCTCTCTCATCACATTTTATAACTGGCATGAAATCAACCCCGAGAAACTCTGATGTAACACCGCAAGTTTGTGTTAAAGCAATCATTCACTTTGTCGAATATGACAGATCCAACCCTTGCACTCTAACTGGCTCCCAAGAACACGAGGTTTCGCAAGCATGCACTCAAATTACCTAGTACATCCATCCCTTTCTTTTCCCCCCTTCTCCTGCTCCCTGTTTCCGGTCTCAACATTCCTCTCGAGGGAAATGCCACGGCGTGAAGTGAAATGGAGATCGGCAGCCATCCGATAGCGGCCATTCGGCGCTTCAACATACCGGACATGGACGCCTCCCGATGCCTTTAGGGGGGCAACCGATATCACACTCGATAGACTGGCCGGATCAATCCCTGATTTGTCGTCAACAACTAGCGAGAAGCAGTGTCGAACAATTATCACACTTCACCCTGCCTGCCAGCATCCTTTACCGCTGCCCTGTTCTTGTCATGGCAATGGAATTTAATAATTAGCTTTCTAGCTATTGGTTCGACATCTCGTCCACCGCCCAGTGAGGTAGGTTTGTGGGAGAACCTAAAAGGCGGGGAAGAAAAGTTGGGCACTTAGACAGCGTCTCGCCAACTGGCCGCTGCATGTACGTTGGCATGTGCTGTTCGTGCATCGCATCGGGGATATTAAGCGCCATACTTTTCATCCTGAAAGCCTCACCGCTGGAGTAATGAAAGGGGTCTGTCAATACTGTTGAAACACGTGTTTACATTTGACACCTCTGATTTTCCGCGCCCTCAAGTGAATGCCTTGCCTTGTCACGGACTAGTAGTTCGAGTTGATGCAGCAATGACTCAGTAATTAGGGCCGGCCCATGTCGAGAGATGCGGCACGATTTCCGCAATGCCCAGATCTCCAGGGGCGGCGCTGGTTTCTGATTCATGCTCGAGCTAGAGAACCTCGGAAGCTTAGACTCAGATTGCCCAAATGCCTAGTTTGGCCCATTGGCATCGGAAGCTAAATTGTCTCGGCCCTACTCAGGGGTTGTGTCCAGACCGCTCTCCCGATGCCGAAACCCCGCCTTTGCTCTTGCGGAGTCCCAAGTCTGCGGGTCCGGGCCGAAACCAGACCCCCCTGCCTCGGGGACTTCTGTAAGGGCCTCACACCTTCGCTGTCTACGGCAAGATGAACATGACTGGAGAGACTGAACATACAGAGACAGGCAGAGATGAAGACCAAATGTAATAAGCATATGAAGACGGTAGGGGTTGAAACCCACGGTGTGTTTATTAATTGTGTTTGTCTGTAAGACGTAACTGAAGATGTCGTTTCTATTTGTAGCTGACGACTTCAAGAGCCTTGAGTGAGTGACAAGAACGTAGTGAACATGAAGTGCCCCAATCCAAAGCTTCAACTAAACCAGAGCCTGTGCAGTACCAGGAAGTGATCAACAATTATGATTTTTGAGACTCCAACGCCACCCGTAACCATTTCATTTTCGGGGAGTTGCCTTGCAAGGACTGTCTGTAGCCCTTCATTTTAGAATCGGGCCCCATCTCAGTTCCTCTTCTCCTTCAGAGGCAGAGATACCTCGGCGTCAGACAGAGTGCCATTAACGATGGCAGCACGGTGGGCACGCGCAACGTAGCCGTAGACGGGGTAGTAGGTATCGAGCCATGGCAATAGCTCAGGCAGGCCGGGAGTGCTACGCCAATCGCGCATGAGGTCCATGACGATGGAGAATAGGGAGACGACGTTGACGCCTGCTCGGATCATGCGGTCGTTAGAGATGTCCCTGATCAGCTCGGTTGTAGTGCCGGAAGCCTCGATGTTGGCCCACACACTGTAGCCTGCTTCGACGAGCGATAGAGCGAGGAACGTTGTGCCTGAGAATGTGTGAGTAAACCTGCATCAGATCACAGGGTAGATTTAGACCTACAAACGTCGGTCGTGATACCAGCAAGGATAACCTGGTGCTTGCCGGTAGCTTCAACGGCGGCTTTGAACTCAGCGTTGTCCCAGGCATCAACCTCGCCGTTGCGCATGATCAGCGGTGAATCGGGATATAGCGACGTGATTTCCTCGGGGAGACGACCGTTTGAGCCTACGGAAAGTCAGGACGCCATTTGCAATGCCGAGCAGACTCATGAATGCTTGACTAACCAGTCTGAGCCGAAGTTGTCATGATGACAGGAATATTGAAGGCCTTTCCAATAGCAGCATGGGCGATCATGCTGTCCCTGTACAAGGTTGCGTCAAAGTCTCGAGCGACACTGTAGAGACCTTCTTGCATATCAACAACGAGCAGGACCTTATCACAAAGTCAGCGAAGTGGTCAAGGTCTATGATCATTGCACACTGACCGTATCATTCTTGTCCAACCTCTCGAACTTGAAACCTGTATTCTTGTTAGACTGATGGCGGAGGACGCGTCTCAAACCGCGACTTACGGGTTGCCACTACAGTGGACAACAGAGCAGAGGCAAGGAGGCTCAAGGTGAACTTCATGTTGACGGCTTGTGAGAGTGAGCTCAGTGAGGAAGCTTGATTGGAGAGTGATTGGTCGAAGAAGTAGACTCTGCTTGCTGAAGGAATGAGAAACAGAGAGATGAGAGAGGCGAGGTGTTCGTCACTTTATACGCGAACATCGTGCCCATGCCTTTACCATACGACCCGCTGGAGGATCATTTATCAACTCTCGGCGGAGGTCTGGGCCTTTGCTTACATCTCCCTGATGCTTCTGTCTTGCATTAGACTCGGCCGTTGTAAATTATGAGCGACTTACTCTCGGTGCCACTCACTAGTACTCTACATCGTGGCTCGGCAGCTCAACCCTGGAAGTTGCGAAATTATTTCAAGCGGTTTTAGTAAGCTCTTGGTGTTCCCCCCTCAAGATAACTCCAGAGCATGTGCATCTTTACTAAGATCTCTGTCAACCTTGAGATTGATGGAGAGTTTAGCTCGGACCAAGTGGGTTGCGATTGGTCCAGCCACATGGATCACTCGGATTGTTGCGTCAAGGAGAGGCCCAAGGAACTTCCGATACGAGGTCACATCGTGAGGAGAAGGGTAAAAAGAATTCTCACTACTGGTCATTTTCTTCGGCGATATAAGTCGATCGCGACACTTGATAGATGGATCTCTACCGGGTGGCGCCGCACGAAATGCCGACGATGAGGAGGTAAATCTGGAGCCATCCTATCAAATCGACCACAACTGCATTAGCTCATGTAAGGTTGGAGCGGGAGGAATTGACACCGTTATACTATGGTAGGGGATGTATCTAGGGTCCATGCCTGTCGTATTAGCCGATGGTGAGTTGCCATGTGGATATACGGCGCCGTTGTCGTCAAAAAAGCTGCATTTGGAAGTAGGGTGTGTAAGCAGCCTGGCCAACTTTTGTTTCATAGATATTTGACCGCAACAAGGATAAACACTCTTGCCTCGTACAATGATGCCAATCGTTTTGCGCGCTTTGATGGTTGGAGAGTATCATCGTCGCGGAATGATGTTCTTACTTCGTATAATAGTGCCAATCGATTATGTGCGCATATATGGTTGGCGAGTGTCACCGTCGCGGCATGACATACTCGGTTCTAGAATAGTTTGTTGCGAAGCCCGAAGTTCAGAAGCTATCGTCAAATGCGTCTAGAGCAGAAGTCAATACCACACATTGAAAAAGACATAGTAGCTATTCGATCATCCGCACAGTAGTTCTGCCCAGCCCGACGGCTGTCGATATTACCGAGGTATCAATGTGAGATGTGATCAAAGTACCTTGCAAGAGGCGAATCTTGAGTGCAAAGCTGCCATGAAGTGGCGGCAACCCCATATTTGGCAAGTGCTAAGCCGAGCTTTTTAGTCGAATTTCCAGGGCTACGAAACAAAGTATGGCGCCGAGAAGATAGGCTCATATATTAGCTTCAATTGAGCTCTTCGTGCTGACTAGCGAGCCAGAAGAGACAGCCCATTGCTGTGCTGCTGTCTATGACTAGACTTGGGTAGTCCATAGCGAAGCTGCCAGTTGTGTTGTAAGTGACAATAGTGTGCACCCATGACATACAAACGCATGAGAAAAGGTCGGCACATATCGACAGCATGGGGATAACCCGGCAGATATCGCATAAGAGAGGTAAAAGTTCTAAGGTCGAGAGGACTGTCAGTGGATCACTCATCAGACCAACATTCAAGGTTCTAGAATAAACTCCATCAGCAGATTCTTCTAGATAGGTATCTAACAGTGTGTGAACCAGAGTCTCTCCGGTGTGGCAATGCGTTTGTCCGAATGTCACCGATGTTAGCGGGTCGTACGTCGTTCGGTTTGTGAAGGTGCGGAAAGGATGTTTGATGCTTGAGTCGCAAGATCTTGCACTGAGGAAATAAGTGTCCCGACTCAGTACGCTGAGATTATGTATATTGTTTGGGCTTTGCTTATTTATTGTCTCGCAGCATCGACAGCTCAAATGCGGTGGAGGGGACTGAATGTGTCAGTTCCAGAGGTGGTCCATGGTTTGTGAAAGACTGTGGTTAATGCACGACACAGGATCTGCGGATTCCACGCTGGGAGAGAAAGGGAATACTGGTTGCGAATACCCAGTAGTAGCAATGATTGAAACGTTGTGTATAAGAAAGGCGGCTCCCAGCCTCCGATGCTATCTCCGCCCCGGCGTTATGTACCGAAGACTAGCTCTTGATTTCATATGCCTACAATTCTTTCCACAGATGAGAATGAACAAGCCGTACCCAAAGCATTACCAGACGCCATACACCAGTCATTACGAGAACGTGAGCGTCGCACGCGCTCCGTTAACTCCTGAGAGCCTCTAGCCGATTCCGCATCTGATTCATCATTTCTGCGTCCTCTTCCTCCTCCTCTGCTTCCACTGGTGCGGGCTCTTGTGTGACTGGCGCAGCAGGGAGCTTCTCCTTGGACATGCGGTCCTTGAGAATCTCGCCAAGCACCTTGTCGACTTCGCCCTCGGCCTCTTCTTCCTCCACGCCCTCCAGGTCATCCGGCAGGCTGTCGCCAATCATTTCCTCGATGATGCCGGCCTTCATCAACTCAACACTAAGTTCCTGCATGGTTCCTGCCAGCTCTGGTAGACGAATCAGACTGTTGACGTCCTTCATGATTCCCACACTGGCCCGGATGCTGCCCTCCAGTTTGCGCACGGCGAAAGCCTCGTTGACTTGCATCTGGACGCTGTTGAGTTGGGCCTTTGACGTCACCAACCGGTTCCCTTGCTTCCGTGCCCGTAGTAGCTCCCTCGCAAAGTCTCGCACCTCTTTCGCGGCTTGCTTTGATCTCGTCGGGTCCCGTTGGGCTCGTTTGTCTGCTTGGAGGATAAGGCTCTTCGTCTTCATCTCCACCTGCTTCACCGAGGTGATGTCTCGTTCTAGTTTTCGAATATTGGAGCGAATGAGAACGTTGCATTTCCGCAGCTGTGAAGATTGCAGAGTCAGAATGCGAGACCTGGAGATAGGATCATGACGGTTGGATTCGGCATACCTGCGCCTGGGGATCAGGCTTGGCGAAGAGTGCCTTGATTGTCTCCATGGTGGATGGAGAACTCCGGGGTGTGGAAAGAGAGGAAAGCGATATGAAGGGCTTGTCGCTATGCAAATCGGCCGAAGGGCGGCGCTGCAAAGCTTCAAAAACTGGTGTTGGCTACTGCTAGTTGTGCCTCGTCTTGGTTGAGGTCATTGCGTGACTAAGTCTGAGGACTCCAGCCACACTGGCATGGAAGGCTGACAGTTCTTAGGATGACATCGAACAAGCAGCGCCCCACCCCACGAGGCCTTGGCGTCGCTACAGGAAGCAATCCTAGAGGGCTGCCTACCTGGGTAGTATGTATAGTATGTACCTAAGGTAGGTCACTTCGCACTCATGCTAATTAGGTGAGCGTCTTAAGGGTCTGAATGTAGTATTTATCCCACCTGTTTTGGACAACTACGTAGCGCACTTGGCCAGTTTACAGAGTCCAAGGTAAGGACACATTAATGAACCTCGTTGGTATTTTTTCAATTTTGTTTTATTTCATTTCGGTATTTGTATTTGTTAATTGCCAGTCAGAATGTGTTCATTGCCTTGCTACGATTGAAACACTCCTTCTTATCTGCTACGAAAGGCAACTCCAGAGAAGATTCCACAGCAGGCCATGGACTGCCTCCCTTCCTCATAGCGGCTTCTTACAGGGTCTCTAGGCATCAAAGATTGCCAATATTACCCCGCACCTAGTCCAAGCCCCCTTCACACCTACTGTAGGTAGTCAGACCCTTGGTGGAAGTACCCAGCCCTACGATAAAACACTGCAAGTGAGAAGGAATGTCTTGACATCGTGGGAACGCACATTAGCTTCATCTCTGTAGGACGAAATTTGTATACTAAGTAAAATGGCATTGCCAGTTGCTAACGGTTACGGTCCTTGTTTCCTTAAGCCTATTGATGCAAAACGCAAGCTTCCGGAAAATACTCACTGTGGGGTTGCAATGGGCAAGCAAACGTCACAGGGCTTCGCAGTGTGCGTGGTACTTGCAAAACAGCCTGCATTGCCTTGCCAGCCAATGTACCTTCGGCTCAGCCCTGCAAGGGTCGAAGCGGGTTGTCAAAGAACCTTCTTACAGATTCCACATCCCCCAAAAGCCCGTGATCGCAGGCGGTATGGAACCCCAGCCTTTTCCAACTGCAGCTTCACAAACTCTTTAAACATCCTCCTCATTTTACTATCTCACTTCCACTCCACCTTGAAGCGAGCTTCCACCACCCTGTACACTCGTCCTCCCTCTTTGCGAACATTGCGCAAACATAGCAACGCCCCTTAAACTTACACACGCAAGCTCTCCTGGTCACAGACAAGATGTCTACCGCCACGGCAACTCCTGAAGGTGTGTAATTATCCCCCTTCCCGCTCCTACCTACAATAAAAAAATGCAAGACGCAGAGGTGATCCCATTCGCACCTCTGCATCCTTGATGTCAAACTGAGTCTGACAATGCCTTCACCCACAGTGCTCTGGGCACAACGCTCCAGCTTGACAGATGCGAGCAAGAACTACATCTACCTGACCATCACTGTCCCCGATGTCCCCGCGGCCAACCTCCAGCTCGACCTGAAGCCCACGGGTCTTACTTTTACCGGCCGTTCTGACACGCTGAAGAAGACCTATCACCTTGAGGTGGAATTCTACGCCGAGATTGACCCCGCTGAGAGCAGCACGCATCACACTGGCAAGCACATCGAGTTGAAGCTACAGAAGAAGGAACTCAGCGAGGCTTATTGGCCACGACTACTGAAGGAATCCAAGAAGGTCCACTACCTCAAGACCGACTTCGACAAGTGGGTTGACGAGGACGAGCAAAACGAGGCCGCTGAGGACGACATGGCCCAGTTTGGCGGTATGGGTAAGTAGTCACCGTGAACAGCAATGATCTCCCTTCGTTCTGCGCCCAAACGCTATTTTGAGAAACTGAGGCTGACAAACAGGCGGAAATCCAGGCGGAATGCCAGGCATGGGCGGTGGTACGTAACTCATAGCCTTTCCCCAAGGCTCATTTCGCTGTGTCCCTTCAGAACTCTAAGCTAACCGAGCACAGCTGGTGGCGACTTCGGCGGTATCGATTTCTCCAAGCTCGGCGGTGGCATGGGTGGTCCTGGAGATGAGGGCGATGAAGAGGAAGAAGATGACGACGACGAGGACCCCCCGGCTCTGGAAGGTGAGGAAGAAGAGGACGATGACAAGGCTGCCGGCAAGGCGCCCGAGAAATAGGGAACCCCAATGTCCAACATGAGACAATCTCGGTCGAGCTGTACGATAAGCTCCCGCAATCGCACATTCTAGACGTACCAACTCGGAGGAACTCTAAAAAGGCACTCATGCCTCGGACTGGCAGGCGAGAGGCATCAGGCGAATGGATATGAAGGACTTTTTGAAGTCTGGTTGTGCTGCGAGACAATATTTGATGTCTTCGCGAGGGCAACATTTGGGCGAAGATAGATTCCATGACGTCAATTCAGCTGCCTCTCTTTCCCTCCCATATTGCCCAACTGTTTCAGCTTTGATCCGTTGATTGCAGTCCGTTCTCTGTGCTCAAGGTGTTGTCCTGTTACTAATACCATTGCCAATGTCGCATTATACAAGCTCCTATAGCAAAAAAGCTCCTAGGACCCCGATGCCAGGCGTGACTAGATGGCTATGCATCAACTGCGTGGAGCTAGCTGGTCAGCACAACATTCAACGCCGCGGGCTACGACAATGGTCGATATCGGTTTCCCACAGCAGCCTCGCTTCCCGCCAATTGTCTCGGGTACTTGAATGATATGAGATACACAAAGCAATGTCTTTGGAACCTGATCTGGCTCAATATTCGACTGGATAACATCAAGCTAGGGTATCGTCGCCAGCCCGATTGGCTCAATACTCGGTGTTTTTCGAGTCACAAGCTTCTGACATTGAGCATATATCTGCGAGGAACGACTCCCACTCGCAGGTGCTGGTTTCTAATAGTCGCCTAAACGACCCAGGAAAGCGACGACAAATTGTTTGTCGTCTTACATGTATCCGAACTCCAGTCTTACCTAAGACCGGTTATGAGGGATTCTGCCTCCTGGTGTGTAACCTTCTCACGGGCGGCATGCTGACCTACACCCGGCACTTCCACCAAAAACCAACCCGGACAGGCTCGTGACTGCTTCCCAAAAATGCCAACGTTCAATGTTGAAAACGAAAGTTCGGTTAGCACCATCCTTTAAAGCTATAAATAAGATCAATCCTTAGGTGAGAAGAGATATCTGGCCTCCGTCATGTCTTCGTTCTGGTCCACCCTCCCTTTACATCGACGCTCGGTCACGATCCAACCAACCAACAAAGATCCGTCAACCAACAGTCGGGGGCCAGCGGCCAACTTGAACCTATTTAAAACGTTAGAATCCCCCTCTTGCTTCGTGTTATTAATACAATCGATGTAATTCATTAAGTTGTTAATCTACAACGCCGACTACCACCGAGACTATCCCACTCGAGAACACAATGTCCAGGGTCAGATTGCCAATCCAACCGAAGGCTAAGATCCGGACAGCTGTGATCTACACATCTCATGACGCAGCTCAAGCAGCCAAAGACGGAGCCTGTGTAACCGCCTGGCCAGCAGATGAGCCTTACCAGCCACCAGATATCTTCACCCAATCTTCCAATGGTGCTGCAAGTTACGAGGGTCTAAGACCTCCCCTTACACCATCTTCAACCACTTCGTCTCATCACGACGCACGTTGACAACTGGGAAGGATATAGTGAAACGGCCCGTATGGAACGGATTTCCAGAATGGCGAATGAGTTCAGATGCGTGTTAGCACGGAGTAAAGTACTTGCGATGTGGCAGAGGATGGATACTGGCTCCATGGGCTTTCAAATTCTCAATTATAGTACATACGCCGCTGTCAAATATGAAAGCTAATAGTGGGGAGTTCCGTAGCATCTACTAGGTATGACCTAGTGTCTATGGAAGAGGAGTGCTCAAGACTTGCAATCTGAATCCGATGAAAGAAAACTCGCGTGAAACCAAGCCAAAATTCCATAGCCTCAACTGAGTCTCCTTATTCTTGAACAGTCTGCAGGAGTGAAAGCGGTGTACCGTGTGATGGGGAAAAACGAAAGCAAAACCCATTCCTAGCTCCCTCCCTCTGCTGGCCACATCCTAACCCGGGATGTTGCAAAGACCATATCGAGTTGTGTTCCAAGTCAAACTTTACAGGATCTCATCCTCCATTGCCGCATCTCCACTGGCAGGGGCTGGGGCACTGCCTGTGGCATTCTCGTTGTTGTTAGTAGCATCAAAGTAATCTGCCATCTCCGAGTCCAGCTCCTCGGCCGTCTTCTTAGCTGGGCGAGCACTTTTGCCACCAGCAGCACGTCGAGGCTTCTTGGCACGAGCACCAGCGGCTCCCTTCGCGGCATTGGTGTTGTGCTTATCAGAGGCAGCAGATTTGGGCTGAGCCTTTGGCTGAGACTTAGGCTGGCTACATAAGTGTTAAAACCGGGACATAGTTTGTACAGTGTGTCTATGCTTCATACCTGGTGCGCTCAGCGAGTGTCTTGACAGCTGGGATGACCTTGGCGGCTTGAGCTGCGCCAACGACAATCTCAATCTGTGCTACGTTAGCAACAGACAACTAGGGAATCGAATTCCAATAAGACTGTACCTTGATGGGACGGCTGTCAACAAGAAGGCCATTCAAGTTCTTGAAGGCGTTGCTAGCGCCATTCGCATCGTGGAACGTGACATTGGCAATGCCGCGGCTCTGAGAGTTGGGGCCATATGAGAGTTCCACCTTCTTAATCGGTCCAACAGACTGGATAAAGTACTCCTATTGAGGAAAGCCCGTGGTCAGTATATCCGAAAGTGCTGCAGGTTCAGTCATCCGCTTATCCGACACCGAGCTTTCGTAGATCGTCAAGAACCAGGCAAAGACTTCATTCGCTAACATGTGATAGAAGCACATCAGCGAGCATAGCAGTGAGCGTTAATATAGGGTCAGCATCAGTCCCCAGAATGAAGTGCGGCTGAGATGGTCAGAATCCCCACAATCCCCGTGGCCTAGTAATCCGGCGCAAAGCCAGGGTCCCAACACCTTCGATCGCCCGGGGAAACTGTGTTCTGCAAAAAGATCGATCCTCATAAAAATTGCTTTTGCCACTTCCTGGGTATGCAACTCCCTTAGGCCCCCATTTTCTTGTGCCACTAAAGGTGCGGAATTTAACTGTGCTGTCAGGCGGTCTTTCGAGCGACCTACGCTGCACTGATGCTCACTGCTCTGCTCGCTGGGTAACAATATCTTCAACTGCGTTTGGGACCAATAATCTCCATAAGCCTTGTTGAAATTGGTGCACATGTCAATGGGACTGCCAACATCCTCTTTTTTCAGCCGGCACTATCAATCTGCTGAGGTGCTGACCAGGCTACCCTCGTGAGAAGTGAAAGATTCGTTGCGCGACAAGGATGTGCTCGACTTCCGACGTTTGCACCATGTTTCAGGATTGCAGTGTCATGGAAGGAGGCTTCTGGCGTATTGACAGGCTTCAACAGGCAAGTGACAATGGCCACTTCTATCCGGTAGATTCGCTACGACGTCGGTGGAAGAGAGGAGGACGGGCGAAGAATAACAGGTCGAACAAAGTCCGAAGGCTGACTAGCCTCACCGGCAACATACCTTGATCTGCTGCTCCGAGACATCCTTGGGCTACTGAATGTTAGCTGCCTGTCTTCTTGGTTGCGGAGGGATAGTAGCATACCAGGTTGCTCACGATGATCTTGCTTTCACGACTTCCTGGGGCCCCCTTGCCCGGTGCGGTTTTCGAGACTGCAGCGCGTGTAGGCTTTGACGCTTTCCGAACGCCTCCGACTGGGGCGGCAGGAGTTGGTCGGCCAGCGGATCGTCGCGGATTTTGGCGACTTGGCCTGGCTGAGCGGCGCTGGGTGGAGAGAATCTCGTCAAGAGACTGGTCGAGCTTTCCAGACATGATGATGTTGTGTGTGAGGGATTGACTCTTGAATAGTCGAATCAAAGTATAATGAGAAAATGAAGATACGGCTGTAATGATCAACAGCTACGGTTGAGTCGCGTGATGAATCGGCGATCGAGGGTCAAAGTGATTAGAAGAAGTGACGTTGAGACGTGGTCAGATGTTGATGGTCTTTTGTCTTCGCGATATAATGGCGCGATTCGGAAGGGTCGGGAGATCGACTTGACGTAGAATGAGTGCAAGAAGAATAGAATGGCTGCAGGTGGTCTGGCAGTGCAGCTGTTTGGAATAAATATCAGACTTGAATGTAATCAAGTTCCGATGAAATGGTGGTGTCTTGTGGAGATGGGAAGAGTTGGCTGATGCTGAGAGGAAGGGAGAGAGGAGAAAGGAATGGCGACGAACAATGAAAGGGGTGGCTGCCTTTTCTGCCGTCGTTGGGTTGGAAAACAACCACCCATGATAATGGGGCTATGGTATGGCGCTAAGCCACTTCGGGAACCGTCTCGCGTTCTCAGCCACATTCTCCATTTGCGCAGATGTTCCTTCCACTCTTTTGCACCCAAGAGACGCCCGGACGAGCATTGCAGCTGCAATCATTCAGGTATCGTCCCTGGAATGCGATGGTTCCCTTTAACCACATCGTTGAGTAATTACTATGGGAGTCTGGGCTGGGAGTGGCCTCCCCAGAACGCTAAAACGGAACATGAAGTAGAACGGTTTTGCAGCCACTCTCTTACGACGTATACATCATGCCGGGAGATCGTGCTTTAGAGGTAGAAACCTTGAACGGGACACGATCTAGGATACACAGGATGCTACATGGTTGAATTTCACCCTCCCTCCTTTAATGACCTGCTGTACCTCTAGAGGAACCTTCCCAAACCATCCTCGTCCAAGCACTAACCTCGTTGGCAAGCGTATTTGTCTAGTCTCGCCAAAGTGTGTCCAAGTATCTTACAACCCGTCCAATTACCGCTCGCATCTCGAAACCCCTGATTTCCTATCTCGCTGCTGAGGGCTGTCTTGTGGACTGTTTTGGTGTTTGACTTCCAGCTTTCAAAACGACCTTCTCGGTCTCTTTCTCTTTGTCCGTAGCATTGATTTCGACGTAGTGATAGAAGACAATGAGAACCATTGCAGCCGCCCCCAGGAATATCGCTAGTCGATACAAATCGTTGTCGGAGATCATGTTGGGCCGGTAGGTTGCTCTGGGCGACACAGAAGACAAAAATTGGTTGATGTAGAAGTGCTTCCTGAATCGTGGCTCGAACTGCGCAACCAATTAGTCTTGTGTGTCTGTGAAATAGAATGGTAGGGCGGAATAATGAAAAACGCACCAGAAACTACAGCTCAAACGACGATGTGCGAGAAGGGGCTCACTGTTTTCTGTTTCGTGAATAGGATGGTCGCAAGATGAAAGTTGGATCAGGACAGCTGGAGCTTTCCGCGCGTGTACCTTTCGTGCCAGTACGTACTGTACCCAGGCTCCAAGGTAGTAGGTAGTTAGCGTCCCGGCGTTCCAATGTCTTGGCGCTTCACCCCCCACCATTGAGAAAAGCCCTGCACGTGACTCACCCTCATTGACTCCATTCAAGGCCGCCCCCTCCAAAAAGTCGCCATCCACAACGAACTCCTCCAAGTTTACCTACTTTCTTTTATACAGCAGCGAGTAGCTTAACTCTCGGGCTGTGGCCGGTGGAACCTGGTCTAGTTAATATTCTGAATAATTCTATCTATCTAGATTCCGCCCACAGTCATTTTCCCGAGCGTAGTACCGACGACCCACCAAGATGCCTCCTAAGAAGAATGAACCAAAAGGTGCGGCCGGCAAGAAGCCGGCCGCCACGAAGGTAGTCGAGGACCGAACGTTCGGCATGAAGAACAAGAAGGGATCTGCCGCCCAGAAACAGATCCAGCAGATGACCTCGTCTCTCAAATCCGGAGGTACTCCGGAACAGAAGCGAAAGGAAGCCGAGAAGGCTGCCAAAGAGAAGGAAAAGAAGGCAGCAGAAGACGCAAAGAGAGAGGCGGACCTGATGCTCAACAAACCTGCACAGATTCAAAAAGTCCCCTTCGGCGTCGACCCCAAGACCGTTCTCTGCATCTTCTTCAAGAAAGGAAACTGTGAAAAGGGAAAGAAGTGCAAATTCTCGCATAACCTAGAGGACGAGAGGAAGACAGAAAAGCGAAGTCTCTACACAGATACTCGGGCTGAGGAAGAGGAAAAGAAGAAGGTGGAGACGTCTGCAGACTGGGACGAGGAGAAGCTTCGATCCGTCGTTCTGTCGAAGAAGGGAAATCAGCAAACCGGCACAGACAAGGTCTGTAAGTTCTTTATCGAGGCTATTGAGGATGGAAAGTATGGCTGGTTCTGGGTCTGCCCGAATGGTGCAGATAAATGCAAGTACAAACATGCTCTGCCGCCAGGGTAAGTACAACAATTTCTCGTTATGGTGGCCACTTAAGTTTGCTAACATTTTCCAGCTTTATCTTGAAGACGAAGGAGCAAAGGGCTGCCGAGAAGGCTCTTATGGATAAATCACCATTGAAGACGCTGACGCTAGAGGATTTCTTGGAGTCCGAGCGACACAAGCTTACCGGGACTCTCACACCCGTCACAACAGAGTCTTTTACCAAATGGAAGAAGGATCGTCTGGACAAGAGGGCCGCGGAAGAACAGGCGCAGAAAGCGAAGGAGGCGACCGGTCGCGCGCTCTTTGAGAGCGGCAACTGGAGGACGACAGAGGACATCGACGAAGAAGATTCAGAAGATGATGACACTGATGACGCGTGGAATCTAGAGAAGTTACGACAGGAGACTGAGGCATTGAGGGAAAAGGAGGAAGCAGAGCGATTGGGCTTGAACGGGGAACCAGTACCCGAGCCAGCACCAGACGCTACAAACGGAGAGGCTTCTGGCTCCTGAGACTGCACTTTGTCAGAGGTCTTGGTTATAGAAAAAGTCCCACTACCTGCCATCACAGATGATGAAGCTGCTTCGGAGCCCCGCTGATGCGGGATCTCACGACAGCCCATCTGGATGACGCCAGCCTATGACGGCGAATTTGTCTACTTTTCATCTTACAATGAGGTACGATCATCTTCCCAAAGAAGCAGCCAAGTAGCACAGAGGATGAAGCAAGCCCGCAGATTCGCGGTGCTACCGTACAACAATGCATGCGGCCATTCGTGCAAGATATTACAGATTTCGTCGCGCATGCCTCCTGTTGACCCCGACGCCGTAGGTACTCGCTCACCAGCTATGGTGCAGGGCCATAGTTCTCTCATAATTCCACCACATCCCTAGAACTTCTCGACATATGGTCGAAGATCCAACTCCTGAGTAAACGCAGAACGATGCTGCGCATGTAGGTGCCAATAGCTCTCCGCAATCTGCAAAGCGCACCCGTCAGCATCATCACTCTGTACTCAAGGCATTCAATACTTACAGCTTCTGGCTTGAGCTTTCCGTCTTCTACTCCGTTGTTGAACGTTGAACCAGCACCCCATGGGGTATCGATTCCACCATCAATAATAGCGTGTGCAACGTGTACTCCTTTTGGACCGAACTCTCGTGCCAGAGACTGGCCCAAGGCTCGCAGGGCAAACTTTCCGGCCGCGAACCCCCCGAAAAACGCTGAGCCCTTCAAAGATGCTGTAGCGCCAGTGATGATCAGGGAGGGTGGATGAGGTGAGTCAGGAACCGACTCCAGCAGCAATGGAAGGGTGTGCTGTGCAAAGAACGTGAATCCTCGCCTGTCATTCATTAGCCATGCCGTTCGGATGAGCGAGGTACATTACGCACGGCGCAGCGTTCAGGCTTGCATCAAGATCCTCTATTTTCAACTCAAGGAATGGCTTCCGGGAAAAACCGCCGTTGACATTGTAAATGGCGGCAGCAAGCTTGCTGTTGGGAAGCTCCTTTTTAATAGTCTCGAAAGCTGAGACTAGACCCGTTGGATCGGTGGCATCCACGGTGATGCCGAACGCCTGGCCGCCTGATTCTTTGATCTCCTTGACAATCTCATTGTAGCTCTCTGGTTTCCGGGCCAAGAGCACTACGGGGTAAGATTTCGCAAATCTCACAGCTGATGCACGCCCTGGTCAGACGGGTTAGCCGCAAGCTTCGGAAGGAGTCAGATTCAAGGTCCCCAACCGGTTCCGGAGCCGGCTCCGGCAATGATGGCATAAAATGATTTAGAAGCCATGTGGGCGACAAATCGTTGGTTTGTTGGTTTGTTTCGTTATCTTTCTGGGAATTGAGATTTGTTATGACAAAGTGTTGGACTATCAATGTCTCGAGTGGATGCAACAAATGATCGAGTCTTCATGAGCTGGAGCTTGGACGGGGTGCTCCATACTTCCTATAAGTAGAAGTCCTAAACGCATCGGCGCATGGTGTATGCCGACTACCGACGCTGAATATTGCGAAATTGATGAGGGGCATTGCATGGCCGATGCCGATTAATAATGGTCAAGCCAAGGAGTGTGTGCGACCTAGTGTTCGACTAGGAGACGCCCAATATTTGGACGAAAAGCAAGATTACAAATTTAGCTATATCAATACTAATTCGCCCGTTACTGTACGGGCGACAAAGCACTCGCTCTGACTTCTTTGAATCAGAAGCGCGAATGACGGGGCACTAGATCGACGCGACTCTGATAGGCATGCGGATTACTATTGCAGATCTCGAATTGGTGCTGTGGATGACTGAGCATTAATTACAGCGATGTCAGCTGCGACATGGCGGGGACGGATGGGTGCTAAAGCCCACTAATTACATCCAAGCCGCCCATCTAACCAATGTAGCGACCAATAACAGTTCTACGGTGCTTAAAGCTGGCCCGTCAAGTGTACTGTGCCATGTCTGCGGCCCGCGTTAGGGGTTGTGAAGCATGTCCTATTATCGCATCGCAAGGCTTTCAATGATCTCGTAACCGCAAAGTCCAGCAGCCTTCAAGATACTAGGTTCTTTGCTACTGGGCGAACTACGCGCTCCTTTCTCATGGTGGCCCCTTTGCTGTTCATGATCGATTGCCTCGTAGCTACCTAACATACCTTCGGAAGCGACGCGTCTTCACCATTTAACCTCATCTCACATCTGCCAAACTCCTTCAATTCCTGCAGCAATGGAGCAGAAACCATATCTGAGTAGTCAAACAGGCTCGTCTCAGAAGCGAGTATCACAAGTCCCACTACCCCAGCAGCGAACGTTGGACATGTACTTGAGCGGATCAAGCGCCGGATCCCCAGCCAAGTCGACGATTCGGACCAGCATGCCACAAACGCCATCACACTCGCGCCTGTCCGTGGCCCTCAAGTCTAGTCCACTGAAAGGGCCGTATGGCACGCCGTTGAGAAGTGTTGAAGATGATGTAGACGAATTGGTCGCCTCGGATCTGTCGTCTCAATTCCGGCGGCCACCAGGTGCCACACCTCGATCCGTGAGCCTTGCGCACCATATTCGGCCCAGAGAAGTCGTTGTTTCAGCGGATGCGCCGCAACAGAAGCGAAAGCGTGGTAGACCAAAGGGATGGCGGCCAGGGCTGTCCAATGTTAAGCTGTCAGAGGCGGAAATCTCAGCCGCCCGGAGGTTACGAGAAAAGCCCAAAGATGGCATTACGATCTACACTGGAAAGCGGCGAGGAAGGCCCCCGAAAGCACCGTCGCCTCCGCCACGCGAGATCTATGAGAAACTAGAGCCGCACTTTCTCCGGTTCTTATGTGAATGGGGAGCATGTAAGGCTGAGCTACACAACGCGGAAACTCTCCGGAAACATGTCTCTGTAGTTCATGCGCACACCTCCCCATTTAGATGTCGCTGGGCAAAGTGTGAGGCAAAGCAACCGAGTCCCGTATTTCAGACCGCTGAGAACCTGACATTACATGTGGAAGATGTTCATATGCCGCCAATAATCTGGCAGGTCGGAGACGGGTCTCAGGTGCATGTCACGTCATACGCCCAGGAGGACGAGAGTGGACTTCCAGACTACCTATTCGACAGAAACGGGAAGCAAGTCACGCCATCCATACGAGATCAGGAACTTGAAGACATTAATTCGTGGCGCGAAAATAGGAGGAAGCTTAAGGAGCTATTCAGGCGCAGAGATGAGAATCTGGCGAGTGATGAAGAGGATGACGATGACGTGGATACCGAAATGGAGACCACAGAGGTGGGTGGATGAGACGGGCATGCAAGTGCAACTTCGAATGAATGGCTGACAAGCGGAGTTCCATGAACATGATCTTGACATTGTTTCAGGCGCCGTGGGCTGCGCCTCATATTTACGTACCTGGGTAATAGCGCGTGGGCCCGAATTGCTGTGGGGGATTCCGAAGGAGCCGACATTGCTGAGAAATCCGTAGGGTGAGGAGATTTGCTCGTATTGATTGCTCTCCAGGTGATGAGTTGCGCGTTATCCTGGAGGGCATCATTTCGCGACTCGGCGGTTGTGTTCAGTGCTTCGTTCAGGGTGCAGGACTTTTGGGTTCAGACTTGCCCAATGCTGGGCTTGGCGATGCGGCTCGGATCTGGGTGCTCAGACACGGGCTTCCGCAATCGCGGCATGCATATATACATACATACATACATACATACATACATACATACTCACACATATAAGTTACATGCTTCCAAGAGAATGAAGCCTCAAGTTACATCATAGGCGGGTGGGGGAAGGGGTTCTCAATGTCTGTGGGGAGATGGCCCTGGCCGAGACAGGCAATGCATAAGAAACCCAGGTGGGGTGCGGTGCCAACGGGCGGCATTCAAAAGATTGGTACGTATGTAGTGTATCGATGGATTTATTCTCGGTGGATGCTCGTATCGAGTTAAAGCCGCGCGAGATTGACCGACTGCCAGTTCCAGAACATTTCCACGATTTGATTTCTAAGACTAGAGCCAGCGACCCAACCAATGCAGGGTAAAGGGAGGACTTGCGCCAGGCCGGAGACGCCTTGATGGGGAACCAACTTCGGAAGGTGGCGATGGGGCGAGAACCGGGAAGAAGTATCACGTCAGTGTCGAGAAGGTATCTGGCATCCCAACCGAGCCCTGCTCCCTCCCTCCCACCTGCGAATATGCCTACTGCTAGCTTTTTTGTCCCTCAACAAGGTTATGGGGCGTTGTCTGGTCGGAAAAGAAAGAAAGAATGAATGAGTGGAAGAAACAACCCTCCCATTATCGCTTGATAAGCTGGATCTTGCTTCCCTGGGCGCCTTCTGTGAACTGAAGCCATAATCACGGGCAACCCCCGTGCTATTAGGTGCATAGACAGGTACTGAATAAAATAAAAGCAAATCATCGACCACGATGTCTAAGCAGATCGCGCTCCGAAATAAAAAGTCCTTCGTCTTCGCCGTTTGCCTGGACACAATGCCACAACATTCAGCTGCATTCCCGGAGCGAGGCACCACCCTGACTGAATTATCGGCAGCAACACAGCCTACCTACCTTAGGTAACAGGAGGTATTATAGACAGACCGTCATCCCACCATCGAAGTCTGCTCACCAACCTGTTTCCATGCATCCATTGCATGCAGTCAGTGAGTGAGTGACTTGAGGGTGCTTCTCCAATAAATACTACGTCGCTACAGTGGAGGTACTTTCTCAGGTTGGTTAAAGGCCGGCAACGCCCACCAATCCCCACTGATTTCCAGCCCATCCAACTGCTAAATCATCCAAGCCCCCGGTCCACTGCACTGTCCCATTGTGGCCACCAGCCTGCCCCCATCCACCCTGGCTCTATTGGCTTTGCCTCAGGCAAGCGGAGGGGGGGATCTAACGAAAAGCGACACAGTCCCCATACCATTGGTATCTGATGTCCCCATTCCAATCACTCGCTGGTTTGGCTGCTCGTTTCCCGGACATCACCAGCCATCGACCTCTGAATTTCCTCAAACAACCATGGAATCGGTTGCATGACCGTCACGACCCCGAAATGCCGTCGATCAAGAACCAGAATGGGAGCAATCCACTCAATCAGAGACTGAAGGCCTTCTTCCGCATCAACGTCAATGGCGGAGAGCGAGAGAGGGAAAGGGAGAAGTCGTCCCAGGATAGCAACGGCAACGGTAACCCCAACCCCAACGCCAACATCAACGGCACCACCCCGACCAAGCCAGAGTTCAAGGCCAACTTTCGGAATACGGCCTTTTTCAGGGGCACCGTCGGTCGCCTGAGAACCAATACTACTGCCAGCGAGGGCAATGCCCTCGATGATTCTTTAAGTCCCACCGTCCTTGCGAATCCCTATTTCGCTCATCAAGGCCAGCCTGGTCTCCGCCATCACAACGAGGGTTCCGTCCCCCCCAGCCCTCCCGATACCCCCAACTTCAAGATCGATGGACCTGGAGGAGGACCGGCGGAACAGGCGACGACTGCTACCAAGGAGGAGTTGGCAAGAAAGCTGAGAAGGGTCGCTAGTGCACCGAACGCTCAAGGCCTCTTCTCCAAAGGCAACGGCAGCGGCGACCGACCTGCCACTGCGGAGCTTGCCAAGGACCCTCTGGTTGTAAATAAGAACTCCGGAGCATTGGGCTTCGCCGAGGCCACCAAATCAAACGGCCACGGCATGTCCACGTTAGGCGTGCCGGACAAAGATGAATTGGGTCATCTCCCTCCCCCAAATCGCGGTGCTTTGGCTTTCCGGAGGACGTACAGCTCCAACTCGATCAAAGTCCGTAACGTGGAAGTTGGTCCTCAGAGCTTCGACAAGATTAAGCTCATTGGCAAGGGAGACGTTGGAAAGGTATACTTGGTTAGAGAAAAGAAGAGCAGCAGACTATATGCTATGAAAGGTACATCCCGCCGCGCCCCAAGATCTAAGGTCTGATCTAACAAGAATGTAGTGTTGAGCAAAAAGGAGATGATCAAGCGAAACAAGATCAAGCGAGCCCTTGCCGAGCAAGAAATCCTGGCTACGAGCAACCATCCTTTTATCGTGACTCTCTACCATTCTTTCCAATCGGAAGACTACCTATATCTTTGCATGGAATACTGCAGCGGTGGGGAGTTTTTCCGGGCCCTCCAGACCCGTCCTGGCAAATGCATCCTTGAAGAAGATGCTCGATTCTATGCGGCGGAGGTCACGGCTGCTCTTGAATATTTGCACCTCATGGGCTTCATTTATCGAGATCTGAAGCCAGAGAGTAAGTCTTTTGAAACAAATCGGTTGCTGCTCAGTTCTGACAATGTTCCCAGACATCCTGCTCCACCAATCCGGCCATATCATGCTTTCAGATTTTGATCTGTCGAAACAGTCCGACCCCGGCGGCAAGCCAACCATGATCATTGGCAAGAACGGAGCCAGCACCACGTCGCTGCCCACGATAGACACGAGATCTTGTATCGCGAATTTCCGAACGAATTCATTCGTAGGAACAGAAGAGTATATCGCACCAGAGGTCATCAAGGGTAGTGGCCACACTAGTGCGGTCGACTGGTGGACACTAGGCATCCTGATATACGAGATGCTTTACGGCACCACCCCTTTCAAAGGCAAGAATCGCAATGCCACTTTTGCCAATATCTTGCGGGAGGATATCCCGTTCCCAGACCATTCGGGTACACCGCAGATCTCAAAGTAAGCTATCAACTTGTAATCTTTTTCGTGAGTGCGAACTAACGCTGTACAGTTTGTGCAAGTCGTTAATACGGAAGCTCCTAATCAAAGACGAGAATAGAAGATTAGGTGCCAGGGCAGGTGCCTCAGATATCAAGGCACACCCGTTCTTCCGAACAACCCAGTGGGCATTGATTCGTCATATGAAGCCACCAATCATCCCCAACCAAGGGATGGGGGTGGATACCATCAACTTTAGAAACGTGAAGGAGAGCGAGAGTGTCGACATTAGTGGTTCTCGACCGATGAACCTGAAAGGAGTGCCTTTGGATAGCGGCCTTGCGACTCCTGGCGCCGAACTTGTCGATCCGTTCGAGGAGTTCAACAGTGTCACCCTCCATCATGACGGTGACGACGACTCAAACCACCACCATTTACATTTGGAGCTCAATGAGAACCGCCGTTAGCAGGACATGAGGTCTCTCCCTTCATGGAATCAGGTTGGGAGTGTCCACCCCGAGCGGGGGCTCCACAGACCCTCGATTCTTGTCCCTCTGCGATTCATCTAGCTCCATTCCTAGCTATCGCAACATCTCCTACGCGCAACACCTGTCTATATGAATCCGTGGATTTCGTCCTGTGTGTCTACCGGGGGAAAAGGAACGGGGGGGGGGGGGGCAGTTTCTGCATTTCGTGGCATTCATTTTCCATTTATCCCTCATTCATTTGGAATGCGATGTGAGGAGACGAGAGGCGAGGTCGGCCTGGCGGGAATGGCAGACAGGACATCGTGGTTGGCCAATCTGGGATGGCTATTGGCATGTGTGCTTTTATCCCTCCCTGTCCTTAAATCGTGTAACGGCGTTCTTGGGCCTGGCGTTCCGAGGGTTGAAAGAAAGGATGGGAAGAGAGCAATATTGTCCTTGTAACTGCTACCAGTCTATGAAAATGGCGTCCTATCTAGAGGCGCCGATTGCTTTCACCCCGTCTGAGCGAATGTGACTGTGCCCTGGATTCGTTGCTCATCACGTTACTGTATTCGCAAAGAACTTGGAAAATGTTCAGCCTGGCCACACATTAAGATTGAACTTCTTCGCCAATGCTACCCAGGGGTTGGCCAGCTTTAAGACTGGGACGTTCCGGCTCAGCAACTTGTCCTGATCGCTCGTAAGCTGATAAGGCCCTCGTTAGTGCGGATCTAACACAGCAGATTCAAGACCAATACCCATTCTATTAGACTCGTACAACTACTAGTGCTTTCACTAACTTTATATACTCCTAGACTCTGTCTAGATCGTCTTCATCCGGAACCTTTCCAGCCCAGGCGGGCTGAACTGCACCGGCGTCCCTGCGCACCATCGATAGTACCCAATCGTCTGCTTCACAGCGCCGCCCCAGCCCAGCTGCCCCTTCTTCCACGCCTTGGCCCTGCTCCCATCCGTCCGTCGTTGGACCAAGATGGTCGGGTTCACAGGGGAATCAGCCAGCATCTCCATTTCGCCGTCCTTGCTCGGGACGGGCACGTCGACGGCCTCGTCCTTGATGGGCTGCATGAGGACCGTCCCATCGGCGGCAGTGCGCACAGCCACTGTGGGCGGCGCGACGGTGCGCATGAGACGTTGTGGCTGGAACAGGGCTTCGACGGCGTCGTTGGCTGTGAACTCGAACCAGACCTCGAGGCTGCGAAGCTGGTCGAGGTATATCACGAGCAGGCAAAGGCCGGCACTGGCGATGGAGGCGACCCAGAAGATCCAGAAGCCGTTGCCGTTGGGCATGAATTGGTCGTTCATGGAAAGCACTCCTGATACGACTGTGAATGGAAGAAGGACGCTGCCGAGGTAGGTTACGCGGTCGAGACTGCGCTGGTTCGCCTCTTTGTTGTCTAGGTGGTGGGATATTGGTGAACCCTTGTCTTCGTCCTGGCTGCTTGAGGTGGTTGAGAGGCCGGTCGACGCCGCTCTTGTGAGCGTGATTCCAGGGGTATGTAGGACGGAGATATTCACGCGCCGCTCGATTCTATCTATGAGGTTCTGCCAGTTTGGGATATCATCCAAGTCGGACGAGGGCTTCCCGTGCCGACGGAGGTAGTTGGAGAAATCTAGATTCTGCTCCAAGGATTCGGTCGCCTGCCAGAAGAGCATCATATCATGCGTCGCACCTTGGCGGGAGTGTGGAGGAAGAGTCTCAAAGAAATCCAACCAATGCTCATAAGCCAAGTCTGAGATAGGGAGGCCATGGAGACCCCCCGGCTTTACGACATCCATATAAGACTCAAGCAGATGTTCTGCCGACTCCCTGCAATACTTGAGGAGCATGTCCTCTAGACTTTGGACTTCTTCTGCGTTTGAAAGTCCTATATCCGCTGTACCGGTCCCCTGTTGCCGAAGACCGTACCGGGGTTGATGGGGCTTCATAACTG
Source organism: Reticulascus tulasneorum (assembly GCA_001557505.1). Lineage (NCBI taxonomy): Eukaryota > Fungi > Ascomycota > Sordariomycetes > Glomerellales > Reticulascaceae > Reticulascus > Reticulascus tulasneorum. The sequence goes on along the minus strand of LSAX01000003.1, from coordinate 2,430,898 downwards.
ATGGGGGTCTTCTGGCTTTCCGTAATGGACATGTGGGATCTCTCCACATTGGTCGGTCCAGGAATAACACTATCGGCTAGTCAGGAGTTGCCAGGTTGGGAGTGAGGTGTTTGTTGAGTCCTTACCACTCGCCTGCTCGGTCATCCATAGCGAGGCGCGACAGAACAAGGCAGCCTGGCCATCACCAGACATCAAGTGGAACGGCGGATCGTCCATCACATCCATGGCACGCGAATCTTGTGAAAGCTTCCGCCCACCACCGGGATTGTACCCTTTCACCAGCTCGGGATACTCGTAGCATTCGAATCTGGCGTCTTTCCTCGCCCTTGCCGGCCGGTATCTTCGGCGGCCAGCATGGGCTTCAACGAATGCCGGGTCAATATCGAGGGAGGCGACCAACAACTCCACGAACTGGAGAGTTAGGCCATGTACAACAAATAGACGATGGAACTCTTCGCTCGTCCTGGGCTCAAGCTCCTCGTTTAGCTCCTGGACACTGTCGAGGAACTTCCGTCGGGAGACCTGGCTGTTCCATTCTAGAAGATATGCAGGCGAGGGCTTCACCTGCTGAGATCTCGCACTACCTGAAGAGGCGGGACGGATGCGATATATCGGGCTTGGTTCTCTAATGGTCTTGGGAGAAGTTGGAAACGCGCGTGTTATGTCCTGGGCAGGCTGTTTGTCTACCATCTTTCATCAAGACTTCAAGATAGCAGATCACCCTCCTTTAGATGTTGTAGACAACTATCAGAGCTCGTCATTATGAGAACGGCACTGAAGTTTGTATCGAGAGCTTAACATGTTCAGGCAACAGATTACTCGTGACTTCCATCGTACAGCCTGGTCAACTGACCGGCCCGAGACCTGCACTTACTGAGCCTTGGGCGGCTGACCCCACAGCGCTATGGACACTAGAGGCACCTGCCTCTAATAAGTTCGGTAGAGGTGCCTTATGGGAATCCAATGTGCACACATGAAAACTTTGAGCATTACCCACGCCAGATCCTGCAGGAAACTCTTCTAGGCAGCTGGTACAATACCTAGGGAACATGAGTGGTTTATATTGGGTTTCTTGGTATACTTCTAGGGAGGTCTAGTGTACCTATCAAGGCACCACGATCGCCTGTAATGCCCATGCAGCGATCCACCGATTGATCCATGCTTGCCCTGCCTGCAGCTCCCGAAGTGGGGGGCCCATCCTCGGCGGGGCTCCGAACAACGAAAACCCCAAGATCAACGCGTTACACGCGATGTCCTCTGCCAACATTCAACCTCGCCATCCTCCCAGTACGAGACAGCAATGGACCAACAACCCCAACCGGCGCTGCTCACACAGCCGGAGCTGACGCCTCTCCAGCAGGAAGTCCTAGAAGAATACGAAAAGCTAGCCGAGAACATGAAGAAGGCAGGTCTCCTCCGCAATTCCCACCCCGCCATTTACGGGCATGGACAAAACCCAGCTAATTTCGCCAATTTTGTAGCTAGCTTCAGTCCTCGACAGCCTCAGCGGTCAACCTAGCACAGAGATCCTGGACGGGTTGCGCGAACTCGAGCGCAAGACGAGCTTGGTCTTCACACTTTTGAAGGCCAGCGTCTACAGCATCGTCTTGCAGCAGGAGATTGACTGGGGCGACCAAGCTGCCGGTCAATGAGTGGACTTCGTGGAACGCTCCACACGAGGACATGTCTGTCGACGAAAAATTACTGGGGTGTGGTGAACGTGCGGAAAGACTGGCCAGCGGAATGGTTGTTTTGAAGAGAGTATATACCCTGGAGGATGACGCCGCACGTGGGAAGACCTACGGATGTATGAATGATGAAAAGCAGAAAAAGGCGGCTCTTAGATGATTCTAGTGATGCGCCGCGATATACAGTGGTTTACAGTTAATGTACAGACCCGCCGAAATACACCTTTCTCACATCCACCAACTTCTTCCCCCTGCCGATGGCGATCTCATCCGGATTAGGTTGGTTCATGAGCGCCTTGTACGCGGCCTTCACGGTATTCATCGGGTTCCTCGACCGTAGCGTCACGGCCGACAGATCGTGGATGCCAGCCATGCGGGCCATCTCGAATATCCTGTGTGACACTCGGAGACCGAAGCCTAGCCTGTTGTTAGACTCTTATTGAAGCAGGGGGGAGAGTTACGGGAACATGGAGCAAAACGTACCAGGGGGACGAGACCGGAGTCGCACCACGGTCCCTGAGATCTTGACTTCAACATTGCCGAAGATGGTCCGGTTCTCGTACCTCCGAACTGGTCGTAGGTTACGAATAGCCAAAATTCGAGCCGTGTGCGACGCTGTAGCCAAATCCGTCGACTTGGCCTCTCCTATACCAAGGCGGCCATCGCCATTGCCGGCCACGCAGAGGACGGAGGAACTGCGGATCTTGCCCAGACGCGTTTGGTTTGAAACACTGCGGTTGACCAGGATCTTGGTCATGATGGACAAGAGATCTCTCACCTTCATACCGGTGACCTTTTTGATGTCCTGGAAAGCGCCAGTATCGTCGAGTCCGTCATCTGCTGCATCCTTGGGGGCATTGTACAATCCTTCAACGCCTTCCACCTTTCCAAGTTCTGGCGCCAGAGCCGAACGCCCCCCCGAAGTACTCTCTAATTCCTTCCAAACTTCAACCTTAGATGGGATCAGTGGGTTCTTGTCCGACTTGAACTCCTGCGTGAGCTCCTCGTAGAAGTGCTTGTCAATGTCGTCCCACCACTTCTCTTCTAGCTCTCCTGTCGGCCCTTTAGCACCTTCGCTTGTCTGTGGGAAAAGGCTGTCGGGGATCTCCATATTGTCGGCGTCAATGATATATTTTTGTCTCAGGGCGGGATTGTCTTCCAGCTCCTTAAGCTCCTCCTCGGTGAAGTCGATCTCTTCCGGGTTCGTCTGCTTGACCTTTCTGAGAGCCCTTGCCACCGCCTTGCCCATTGAGTCATTCAGCCTTTTGTCTGCCGATTCGGCCATTTTCTCAATATAGTCGTCGATCCATTCCTTCTGCGGAAGAAATTTGTTCTCGTTTGGTGCAGAGGGTACCTTCGGCTTCAAGTCAATGATGGGGTGAACGATTGCGAAATCATCGACATATGGTAACCGGTAGGGGTCATCTCGTAGTCGTCCTTGAATCGCAAGATCTCTGGGGTCAACTGCTTCTTCACCGGCCTTGATCGCTTCCAGCTGCTCGGGGGTATATTGCTTCTGCAGCAAGCTGAACTCCTTTTCCGTGTAGGCAGGAAACTGCTTCTTCGTATACTGGTCGAGCTTCTCGGGGTCCGTCAGACCCATCTGCTCGAATTTAACATTTCTGAATCTCGACTTCCGTCGTCCAGGTCGGTGGGCGGAAGTATGGAAGAGTTGGCATGGTAATGCCGGAGTCCTCGACGCGATTAGACACCGGGCCGAGGAGGAGATGACGCTCCGCGCCGGACGCACCACGTTCATCGCGGGCAGGGGACTGAAGATGCTGGCCAGCTCTTCTTGCCAACAATTGGACGCGGTCGTCGGTGCAGGTCCGAAAGGTTGCAAGCGACAATAGTATCAAGGGAGCTTGAAGTGCTCGCGAGCAACAGGGACAATTTTTTGCTGTCCCAATTGGGGGAACAATCCATGTATAATTGCCTGAGGCCGAATCTGCCAAGATCCAAATCAGCCTGCAGCTGCTGGCAGCTGGGTCCACATAAAGAGATGCATGACTTCAGCTCCGCCGAAGGTGAATTGACCTTCCAAAACCACACAGAAGTATCGAATAGGAATGTCCTTGATTCCTCTTCAACTTCGTACCTACAGCTCCATATTACAAAGTAGCAGCTATGCTCATTCGGCAATCTCTCACGGCATCATCCCAAGCTTGTGAAGCTTGTCGTTTTCCCTCCTGACACTACCCAATCCGCGGCCTTCAAATCAGTCGACTCTGGCGCAGACTTGAAACACCTCGAGCCCCTTGCCCACGATGTTCCACGCCCCGAGGCGCTTCTCTCACTGCCAAACCTGGTCTCGGCCCTGACCACCCTTGGGCCATCTTTTGTCCTTAATGGCCCACATTGTGACGTTTCCCGTTTCGTGAAGCCGATGCTTGGGCCAGAGTGATCTTCATACATCTTGGCCGTGTGGTAGCCAGTTCTACCCGCCTCTCCTTCTCTCCTGTGCTGTTCTCTTCCCTTTCGTCGTTGAGCTGTCCAGTTTGTTAGTTTTCCTTGTGACAGGCGCACTTGAGACTCGATCATTTCTTGGTTTACCTTTTATTTAATTTATCGGCGCTGTATCCCATAGCGACTCTCTCTCTTCCAGCGACGTCGATCACATATTCAAGGCCAATCTCCATCTTCATTGTTGGACAATTACCCTCTCGCACTCTACAAATTTAACTCATCATGGGTCAATTCGACTGGTTCGCCCGCATCGGTGCCACGCCGCAAGCCGTCGCTGTCCTGAACGATCAGCCCATCCTCTTTACGATCCTCCTAGTCGTTCTAGTCGCCATTATCTTGCAGGGTATTCTACTGTGGTATATTCACTTCGCGACGTTGAAGCCCGAACAAAAGAAAAAGAAGGAGAAGAAGCCCAAAGCAGCGAAACCGGGAGCTAAGCCGCCAGCGATGAGGTAGACGGCGCATGACAGTTCTACATTGCGTTGGGAGGATGAAGTGGTCACCAATTCAGTTCGACAAGCAGAGGCTGATCATGAATCTGGTGTCTCGTAACCAAGATCTCGACAGCCGGAAGTTGCCAGGGGATTATGGGACTGCAGAGCCGCCTGGTCTGCACATTGGGGTTCGCTAGTCCAAACCAGACATGCATTGGCTACCTAGTTCGTGGCAATGACAGGAGAACCAGAACGGAGGAATTGAGAGGAGAACACCAGTGCTCGGATGATCGCTGGCTGCATCCAGCACTCTTAATCCAGGAGCATATTCTTCTTCGAATGTTAGATTATTTCACCAGAGACTTGAATTAGCAAATAGACATCAGTTTCTTCAATTACAACGTATCTCAGCACCTGAAGACAGGCTTACATCCATATGTCCTGGCCATGTTCCTCCCAGATGCTGCCCAGGCCATCTCCATGAACATCGACATGCGATCCGGACATGAAATCGTTTCCTTCCTCTCCCCTACAAGCCCAACTCGCGGCTGGATGGTCGGTTCCTGCACCCCCTATATCTTCAGAAAAGTCATGAGCGTCTGGATCGTGAAGGTAACTCGGACGTGGCTTTTGAGAGGCTAGATATGACTCTTCATCGTACATGCCCATAAAGTCGTCTTGCTCCTCGGGCAAAGAAGATCGAGCAGTGGCTCTCAATTCGTCTTCCAGGTCCCAATAATCATCTTGTTGGATTGGCATGGCATTCGGGTAATGGCTGCGGCCATAGGCACTTTCGGCCGGGATAGGTTCTGCTACATCTTCGAAATGAGACGACGAATCCAGCAACCCAATGTCTAAGGCATCCCAATCTACGGGTTCCTCTTTGACGGGCATACCCGCAGTGGTCTTTGAGGAGCCGGATATGTTGATAGCCTTTGCTTTACTTGTCTTGGTATTTGTTTGAATCAGCTTCCAAAGCCTGCTCCGAATGCCGGTCTCCGCGTCTTCGGCAGTTTGGTCTCGCGGTTGGGCAAAGTAGCCCTGGTTTCTGCCTCCAGGTTGAGCCAGTCGTTCTGCTCTCTCTCGAAGCTGAGGCGACTCGGCGTCTTTCAAGCCAGCCAGTATCGAAGTGAGTAGGGGAAGTAACTTGGATCGTTGACCTACAGCCTAGTGAAACATTCAGCCAATCTCCAAGAAGTTCGCTAAGGGAGAAATACCTGGAGATATCGCAAATCAAAGACAGCCGGCGTCAAGTTTGTCAACGAGGGAAACGACATTTGTTTCCTGATCCGGACCCCGGCAAATAGCTTCCTCCCAATTATCAAGCAGTGGAGGCAGGTTTCCAGCAAAACCCGTGGGTGCGGACTGGCCAGGAGCGCACCAATCGAGGATGAGGGTGATTTTGGAGCAGGCAGTCTCCTTTTGTTAGTCGATCGTCTGCTTGAGAATAGTTCAGAGTCACAAAGGGCAACGGGCACACCACTGTCTGTGGTAGTGTTCTGGGCTGTATAAGTTGGGTGTTCTTCGAAAGGCACGTCGACTGTATCTTCCAGCTTCTAGTCGGAAAGAAACATATCGATTTCTCTTTGACTATCCGAATCCAGTCCCAGGTCAGGGTTACTGGACGTACCGATTATTTCCGTCCTGAATCGTTTTCCCTCTGGCCTACATGAAGTGCCTCCAAAGTTTAAGGATACAGAGACCTCCTGAAAGGCCGCAACCGGTGCGTCCACGGGCGCCACAAGCCCGGACGACAAGTCTGGATGCTCAATGGTGAAGGAGGTCGAGTTTGAGGCATAGGCCCTTTGATGGTCCCGTACGACTTGCAGACCAAGTCGATCCCATAACTATCATGATTAGGCGGCTCAGGCAAGGGGCTGATCAGAACCTACCTCGGATTCCTCCACCCACGATGTCACATTTTTCATAAAGGTTTGGCCCTCCTCGGTAGCTAACGCATGGCCATCAAGTAGAACACTGATTCCAAGACGACAAATACCAGTGCGTCCTACCCACAGTTCGCCTGCTTTGACCAAGGCACTCAGTTCTTGAGGGTCTGCAACCGGACCGTGGCCGGTTGGCAGAACTAAAGTAATAGTGCTTGCAACTGTGAGGGAAACGTTATTGCTCGTATCAGACAGAGCGAAGTCTCCGAGAGAAAGGATGGCTTGTGTCATATCATAACATTATGGAGTTCAGTGTCATGCCATGGAGACGACGATTCGAGTGAATAGTCCAGATAACCAAGGGAGGCTGGTAGTCACAGCGATAGTAAATACTAGGCCAATGTCTTCGCAGTATGCCATGCTATGCTATGACCAGCGGTCTGCCGTACTTTATCTTCGTCCAGATAGGTGTTCGACAATGGGCTGTGAAATATTCAGGTCCAGGAAGGTTTGGCAGTCCTCGCTCCTGCAGTCTCGGTCGTGTAAGTGGCCCCCGTTCGGCCGCACTGTGTGAATTGTGAGTGTTTCCCTAAGACGAGACGGTGCGATATCATTTCTTATACACAGTAAGACTTCCTCAGTCATCATCAAGGTTGTGTCATGCATCCAAAACTACAGATCGATCTCCCGGTACGGCGTAGCCGCAATAACCGAAATCTCAGTAAACTTCATAGCGAGGGCAGGTCATCGTAGGTAATCACTTTGATTGTGGGTTGGCACATACTATGTCAAGCTACCAAGACGATGCGCTCTATCATTATGTTTTTGACGAGGGTGCACTGTGGCAGGCCAATAGAGGTATGGATCAAATGCCTCTCTTCGGCAGTCAAACCCACACTCTAACTAGTACGCATGCCGATCTGAAGGACCTTAGATGTTATCGGAGGTGGTCAAGTGAGGTGTGTGGGGGGGATGGAAAAGGTCGCTGTGCCGGCGGCCGGAGAATGACGACAGGCCAAGAATTTCACGCATTGCTTAGTGTTTGGCTTTTGTTGGACTTAGCTCTTGTAGCTATCTACATTTGTAAGGGACTCCAGAAAGTTTGAACCTTCCTTTATCATACCGAAGGCACCACCGTTCTCGTACCTTTTTTTGATTGCGGATTTCTGGCTTGCACAAACTTAGCATTGGCAGTTTTGTTCCATCTTCTGCAACAATGATCTGCACAACTCGTCCGCATATCAACCACCTTCGTTGATGTACATGCATATATCACCATCTCTACAATCTACCACCTAAGCAAAGCGAAACGACCCTGTGTTCATCTTTCATTCCGTTTGCGCGTCTCACAACGTCTTGTCATTAGAAGACCTTTCTCGTCCACTCAATCAATCTACAACACCCATGCCACAGGCGAAACATTGCCTCGTCGCCCTGGCCGTCCCCTTATCGTCCTCTCTAGCTCCGGGTGTCGGGACCGCGTTCCTTGTCCAACGTAGAGAATGCCTCTGGTCGATCTGGGCTCCCTATTCCTGAATCACGTCGTGTTTCTCACTCACCTCGTCTACGTCAACATCGCTTTCACCCATGCCGAGCCCAGCTTCTTAGTCGTACTCTACGTCATATCCAAGTTGTTCGCCAGCAGACCCGAGGACCTTGGTGCCCCAGCATGGCCGCCCGTCGGTCTGAAATGGTAGCTGCGTGCGGCTACGAGTCCCCCGATGAGCACAACCTGCCGCCGTTCTTTTCTAAAGTCGCTGACAACATCCCGTTTGTCGCTCCGGCTAAACGCCCGGTCTTTTTCCCACGGCCGTCACACGGTGCCGCTCCCGACCCGGAAACGGCTCTTGGTGACCGTCGGTCAAGGGGCCAGCCGGACTCCGGGAACCACCCCAGTCTTAATGACATGCTATCCAGTGACGATAGTAAACACTCTGGGCGCAAAGTCGGTCTTCGTGATAGGGTCGCCTGCCATCAATGGACTTGGTTTACTATGGTGTGCCAAGGCTCCTCCCTATTTGCAAGTTCGGGCCAACACTAACAAACTGCAGACAATGGTATGTGTGACGTCCCAATCGCTTCGTATCCCGGTCCTCATATCTTCAAAAGGCAACAGGAGGCATTGCAAACGTTATGCATTCCAGTACGTACCTCATTTATATATCCCATGTCTATTTACCAAGTGTCTGCAGTTCCATATCGGTCAGCTTGGCTTGATGGAATAGGGCTCGCCTTCTTCCTCTTAAACCTCGTCCTCTTCATCTTGAATTGCATCATAATGTCGTTGCGGTTCCACCTTCGGCCAGGAGATTTTATCCATTCCTTCACCGATCAGATGGAGTCACTGTTTATTCCCTCCTTTGTAAGTCCACGACCTTCTTCGTATCATGATTCTCTCCGCCTCCCTGCTAACCCGCTTGCAGATTGTATCGTGAGTATATATGTACCATTTTATTGTTCGCTGTCCTGATTGGTACTAGACTCGCCATAATATTCATTAATATCTGCGAATACGGCATTCCGCATGTTGGGCCATGGCTGGTTCGGACCATGCAAGTCATGTTCTGGTTTTACATTGCGCTGAGCATGATCGCCAGTGCTGGAATGTACCTCATTCTCTGGTCTACCTTGTGAGTGCGTCAATGCCGTCTAGGGATATCGCATCTAATGTTCGGGCAGAGTCTTCCCAGTCCACACCATGACGCCGACCTGGGTCTTCCCGGCATATCCGCTACTCCTGACGGCATCTTTTGCGGGAAATTTCATTGCTTCGGCCACAGCTGCACAGCATCCTGTTCCTATAAACACAACCGCCATTGCTCTATGCGCTATCACTACCCAGGGAACCGGGTGTCTTATAGCATTTATGATCTCAGCCGCCTTCATATACCGGTTGATGACGCAGAAGCTGCCAAGGGATTCGCAGCGGCCTGGTGTCGTAAGTCTAGCCATCAAGGCCGAGATGCTATCTCTAACCAGTGCATAGTTCATATCAATCGGACCATTTGGCTTTACAGTTGCCGGTATTGGTATGTCGTGATCCATAAGCTTGTTGTCCGTATATTGACTTTCTCAGTTCAACTCGGAAGCCAAGCCGACATTATCGTGCCAGATGGCTTCGCGGGGGATGAGGGAACAAACCACGCCGTCTTCATTCTCAAAATATTGTCCATGATGGTGGGACTCTGGCTGTGGGGGCTGACCATGTGGTTCTTTCTAGTCTCAGTCGGGTCCCTGTGGAAATATCTGCGACCCGATCACAAAATGCCTTTCCAGATGACCTGGTGGTCGTTCGTCTTTCCAAATACCGCACTGGTGACGGCGACTGAAGCACTTGGTAAGGCTTTCAAAAGCGACGGGCTGCAGATATTCGGTTGTGCCATGGCCGGCTGTCTCGTGGTTGTGTGGACTATTGTCTTCATTACAATGTTGACCTGCTTAAAGAAGAAAAAGCTGCTTTGGCCGAAAGATGCTAAGTAAGAACGACTTTGTACTACGTTGTATGATATCCAACTGTCTCATTATTGATACTAGAGGCGCATTGTTCGTACACGGTCCCAATTTGCGGGAACAGGCGTCAAGGCGCGTAGAGTGGCATTTCAGATTGTGAGCACCGGCCTGTTTGCGGGGACAAGATCACTACTAGTACGAGAGGTTAATCTCCATCATGCTCATTTCTGGCAACCGGTTCTGGTGAATAGATACAAGCTGTTTGGAAGTTAAAGGGTTGCCACAAAACACCATCTATGAATCAGAAGACTTTGGTTTGATTTATCTGAAAATTGTCTGAGACTGCTGCCGAAGCAAACTTTCTAAGAGCTGGTATCTGTAACTGTACATCACTCGCCTAACTCACGGTTTCAAAGCATCAATAGGTCCAGGTCCCCTGTCGAACTCCGTATCTCCCAACCTGTGTGTGGTCCAGAGTGCAAATGAAGCAGAAATGCATAACGAGAAAAGAATTGTAGCCGGTCTTTATAGTTTCGCCTTCAAGGGCTCGTCTGAAGGAGCTGTGGCCTCTTGATTCATCACCACTTCGCCGGTCCTGTCACCGTTGCCGAAGAAGATGACTTGAACTGTAAGATCGTCCCTATACAGAGTTATTAGTTCCGGAATCTAAGCGTTGGATAGAATGTAATTACCGGTATCGTCTAGAAAATGGAGAAGGCAGAGTTAACAGAGCGCAAACCTGCTCCTCGTTCTTGCCACCAAGGGCATTGCGAATCAGATGAGTCGCCACATTCTTATCCTTCACAACAAACCGATCCGTACTGTCGGGGGAAAGACCCCATTGTTGTACTCGAATGGGTGTCTTCTGACCGTCGGGTCCATTGGCTCCATTGGCTCTCTCGACCGGTAGGCCAGCCTGACTGGATCCAAAGATCTTCGACCACACGGAATCAAACTGCGAGTTCGAGGAACCAGCAGCTTGACTCTCGATCCATTTCCCCACGAGACCAACGACTTCCTCGTTGGTCAACATCTCCCACAGCCCATCGGTTGCCATGACGAGGAAGTCTCCTTTCTCGGGGTTGATCTTGGTAGTGGTTACGACTGGCTCTGCAGTGACATACGGAGGAGTCTTCAGTAGAGGGGATGCGCTTCTTGCGAAGAACGACTCTCGTAGTCTGTTGGTGATCTCTCGGCTCCACTTATAGCTCGCATCTCCAAAAGCGCGAGTAGGCTCTAGACCACCTAGAACTCGGCCATTATGTACTACTCGCTCTTCGCCAGGGTGAGCTTTACGCATCCTGGCTGCCTCGTTGGGGTTGCTGCCGGTCTGATCCTCCGACAGGGGAGTCGCTGTCCATTTTCCAGACTCTGATCGTCGACCAAGCACCGCCCGGGAGTCACCTGTGCAAGCAACGCGCAGTAGCTTCGTCCTGCTATCGTAAAAAGAGAGTAGAGCACAAGAACCGGATAAAGCTGGAGCCAGGAGTTCTGCGGCAATAGTTTTGGAGCCTGCCTTCAACACCTTTTCGACACTTTGGTGGACGATTTCATCATCCAGTCGTGTGAAACCGGACTTGATGGCAGCCTCGACGGCTTCAGCTGCCGGTGACTTTCCCGCCGCGGCTTTGTAAGTGTTGTTAAGCTCTCTGGCTACAGAGCCAATCAAAGTCTGGCGCAGTTTTGCGGAGGTAGTCCAGCCCCTGTGGAATGAGTTAGTAGGAATGGTCTCTTGCGAAGTCGACAGCACCTACGCGTGGCCATCAAATACACCCCAAAACATCCAGTCGCTGTTGTTCCCTTCCAGGTTGTCTTTCCGACTGGGTACTTCGACTATTTTCTCGGCATGGTCGTCTTCTATGGGGTCATTGCTGGGCAGCTGGACAATATCGTATCTTAAGACACCCTGTCCTCTGTTGACCAAGTAAGACTGCTCACTCTTCCGCAGCGTCTGTGTAGCCTGATCTGGGGTGAGCATCTCGAGCACCTTCCTGCCGTCGCTGCTTGTTGTCTTGGATATCGGTCCCTCTCCTACGAACGTGCCCGTGTGAAGCTCGTCTGCTCCAACAACCAACACAGTCCGCGTGGGCACTGCATCCCCTCCTGTCTGTCCAGTGGTGAAGCTCCGAGCAAGACCTTGGCCCTTCTCCAGGCCAGGCGTGTTGTATGTGTACCAAGCACCGTATCCAACAAGGCTTGAGACAAGCGCGACTGAAAATCGGCGAAAGTACATCGAGGACTTGAGGGGCTCTACGGCGTGCTCTGCGTGGGCGGGAGATCGCAGGCCTTGGGGACCGAAGGACGAGTTCTGTACGGAGAACCCTCGTCGACTAGCGCGTGAGAAGCCTCGAACCGTACATTGGTAGGTTGTTCGGAACACCCGCACTGCCGCGCGATGCATCTGGACTGTGGCTAGGTTAGTCTCGGAAAGGGGCCCGAGTCCTGATGATTATGGAGCTTGATCGGTTTGAAGTCGTTGGGGATGAGATCGTGAGGTGCTCAGCGCCAAGGTAACTTATTGCCTGAGGCAGAACGATAGATCAAGTACCGCTGGTTCTCCAATACGGCTGATGATGCTCCAGAGCAAGGCAATAGTTCAAAAGTAAAATTATCTGCAAAGCTCTTGCTATCGACCCCTTCCTCTTGCCCCAGGAATAATGAATATATTGTTGTTGCGTTATCTGTTGCCGTTTCTGCATTGGTATCTGGAAGGTCGTGACCTTTACGTCGTTTTGGAAATGAGGTACCTGTCCGCCCTGCAAATCTACCGAAGTAATGCCCTTTATCTTATCGGAGCTCACTGCACCCCTCCACAGTATGTAGCCCTCCGTCCCGAGGCATCTCATGCTGAGCTCTCAGCAAGACGGCAGACAGACCATGCCCTTTCTCTCCAGATTTGAACTCCAACAATCAAACAATCAATGGCTAAGGCAGTGCCTGCGCTCTCCGGGTCGGAGCGCATCCGGTTGCTTACAGACGAAGATGAGATCTTCAAGGCCTTTGATTCCTACCCATGGAAGAAGGATCGAATGTTCATGGTCAGCCTCTACAGTTCTTAGTCAGGGATTCCGATTAACACAGTGACAGTCTGGTCTCTATGCCATATTAGGAGACCCAAACTCGGAAAATCCTAGAGGGACTCCGGCAGAACTCGCCACTCATGCTCGCGTGTTTTACTATGCTCAGCGAATTGGAGTGACTATTGACTTTACCAAGTACAAGGAGTGGCTCGCGCGAAATCCTAACCGCCGGATGCCCGATGTGCTGCCAGAGGAATTCAGCTCTGCTGCCAAGATTGGATCTTCACAAGGCGAAATGGCTGAGGTGACTTCAAAGTTGGGGAACCTAAGCACGACGGCCGAGAGAGAAGAAACAGATTCATACCGTACTGCCTCGGCGTCCGAAGCAGCTCCGGCATGGCAGGCTGCAGCCCCAAAGGCGCCGCTTTATGTGGAGAGGAAGGGACCCCCTCAGCATGATGGTCCAGGCCAAGGAGAAGACCCATCTTATCCAATTGCCTTTGCCGAAATGCTAGAGATGCTCCAGAAAGGGATCCCGATCCCGGGAATAAAACAGATACCAGATACGGTTATCAGAGACCCAGTATGTATTTTGAGGACGCTCCGGCCAGGAACTTGTCTAACCACCCCCATAGGCTGTTAAGCCATTTGGGATGCGCACTGCTCCAAGAAAGCCGTGGGAGAAAGAAACTTCCGTACCAGAAACCAGCACTGGCACCGATGGAGCCCCTTCAGCGGTTGATCTCGATTTCCCCCCTTTGGATGCTGATGATTCCATAGATCCGTAATCGTAACGATGAACCCACGTGTTGGCGGTCGGGTGCGTCCCACCCCCACGTATGGATTGGAAATTGCATGACATGGCGTTACTGGAGGATTCAAAAGTAGACAGGACAAAGGTGCCGTGACTATGATGAAAGTCATTCGGTTAATACAGACTGAATTAACGAGAATTATTTTCGGAGGCTTGGCACTCAAGTTCAGTGGAGCGGAACATGAGGACACACCTAAGTTCCAGGATGAAGTTCACATGTTGGGCATAGGACATAGCAATTGCTGGTTTAACTGTGATTGAGTGCCATGCGTAGAGTCTGTTCAGCCCAGCCTAGAGCCAGGAGTAAACGTTATCAGCGGCAAAAACTAGATACAATATTCATTCCATAGCATTTTTTTCCATATTCCCTTCCTTCTCCCCGGTGCGAAGTTCTAGCCAGCAGGTGCCGGCCAAACAACTGCGATATTATGGGTTTCCGGTAAGGGTAAATAGGGTAAGAGGTCAAGTTGTCGACCATTAGCATCTTCTGACTGTGTTCGCAATGCAGACTCCAACACACGAGATGGAGCTCTCAAGGCTACACCATAACACCTCCTGCATATTGCAAAATCCATAACCATGATGTGTCCAATGCACTCAGGCAGGCGGTAGCCCGATGAGCGTAGGATGACCACTGATCTGTAAATTACTTGCAGGGGAAGATGCTTTGTAAGAACAAGGGACATATGCGTTGTTTGTCGACTTTGTGAGAGAATCCAGGAGAAAAATCAAAGCAGTGAGTGGGCGACTGACAGAAGAGAGCTTGAATGAATAGGTGAAATAAGTCGACGCGGGACTCATCCGTAAAACGTGTCATGGCAAGTCTTTGATGTGCGAACAATCACCCAAGCCTTAGCGGTAAGTGCTACCATATCGCGGTCCAGTGACCATGCGGCCCATGCCTGGTCCAACTCCAGGTCCTGGCCGAGTTGCCACCGCAGGGTTGGTGCAGAGCATACCGACGCGGGAACCGAACTTGGAGCCGCGGAGAGAAACCATGTGCTTTCGGATGTGCGCAGCAACGACCTCTCGGTGCTGGGGGGTGGCGTGCGTCAGAATATACTGGATCAGATAATTGCCATACTGGTCGCTAGCAATGTCGATGAGTGGAATTCGTGGTCGGTCAGGTCGGCCTTCGCAAACACGATCAAGGTAGCGACTCAGAAACTCGGGACCACCAATCTTGAGACATTTCTCGACAACCTTCGAAGCAAATTGATCGGAGCTATACTCAGCAGCATAGCGGATGACATGATCAATAGCACGGCTGCGGTCAGCTGGAGCCCCATGCTCACAGATGTGCTGAATGCACCAGTTTCCAAACTGTCCATGAGCTACGATGTCGATGTTTTCCAGGACTTCTTCAATACAGAGACGCTTTAAGTATTATGTTAGTAAGTTTACTTCTGACGACTCAACATTATCACGTACCTTGTCATCCTCAAGACAGTTTTCGAAGATGTTCTGTACAACAAGGCTTCCAGTCTCGCCGAGTGCAACCTCGTGCCACATTCCACAAAGAGCCTCATTGACGTACTTCATGATTTGCGGAGGAGATTCAGTCCATCGCAATTCGAACAACTTCTGCCAAACATGACAGGCATAGCGATGAATAACGGTTTCAGGGATGCGTCTCAGGAGCTCATGAACCATGATCGCCTTGTAATCTTCGGGGACAGAGTCGAATGCCTTCTGTACTACATGGCAACCGAAGGGGTCCATGGATAGATTGAGAGTGTTGCCACGAATCGCCTCGGCGATCTTGATGACTTGCTCTGGAGTTCCATGCTCAAAGCAGCGCTGAACGAGGAAGTTTCCGAAACGGTTGACCATAAGAGGGTAAGCTTGGGCGACAATGGCTTCAACGATCTCGTACTTCTGCTCAGGAGTCCCGACCTTGAGCTTCTGCTGCAGGAAGATCGATGCCTGCTGATCGTTGTTGCAGACAATCTTGTCTACAATGTATTTCCAGTTGCAGTTGACGTTGCGATCCAACAGACGACGGTAGTTCAGCGGCTCGGTGGTTGGTAGGTAAGTCTGACCTTCGGCCGCAATAGCCTGTGGGTATTCAGATGTCAGTCTTCTAGGCCCAGGCATCTTGCTCTTAGGTAGACGTACCTCGCCCTTCCAACCAGCATTTGAGGTGAACTCAGTTGCATGCGGAGAAAGAGATGCTCCAACCGGCTGTGGCTGATACGGAGAGTACATGTTCATGCCCATTGGTCCTGGAGTTACGTTGCCAGGACCTCCGCCGACGGGACCAGCCATGGAATCATACTGACCAGGGGCCGGGGTGTACCCGCCATAGTTGTTTCCGCCAAATGAATGGGGTGAAGGATAGCGATTGTCGTATCTGCTGCCTCTGCGGCCGCTGACTCCTCGCATGAGCATATCCGGGTCTGGGGTGAGCCGATCATTTCGGCTGCCGTCCACCATGCCATAAGGTCCAGTCGGCTCCGTGTAGCCCTGATTGAAGTTGCGGTTATTTCCAAACCAAGGACCAGAAGGATGCTCAGGGACAGGCGCGGCGAGTCCAGCAGATTGAAAGGGCACCTTGGAGCTGGCCCAAATGCCTCGGGAACGATTGAACCCACTAGCGGACAAGGCCTCGCTCGTGTCCGAGCGAGAATCATCAATGTGACTCCAGGTATTTTCACGAATCATTGGAATCGAGGGGCGAGGAGCCATATAGGTCATGGGCTCAGGGTCGTCCTTGACTAGTCGACCCTGGGTCTGCGCGAGCTCCTGATCCAGACGGGAAATCTGATTTTGAGCCCGGGCCAACTCCAGTTTAAGACGAAGGACCTCGTCATTGCCGGTACGTGGCTGGGGTTCGATGACGGTGGCACTGGCTGGTCGAGTAGTGGGAGCAGTGCTAGGAAATGTTTCCGTAGCTGGAGTGATGGGCAAGGAGTTGCTCAGGGAAGAGTGCCCGAAGACACGCGAATACATATCCATGTCACCGCTGGTCTTCAGCGCCTCATTCTGCTTGCAAAGCTCTGCTTGCTGCTCCGAAAGCTTGGCTAGAAGTTTGTCCATGGGATTCGTCTCCGAAGCAAGAGAGTTTTCGTGATTCAGCTTTATCTTCTGCCGTTGTTAGTGAATTAAGTGTACCTCGGAGGCCATACAATGGGGGAACCAACCTTCGGTCCAGTCTGGTTGCCCAGCTTCGAAGAAGCCAAAATGGAGACGGACTTCTTCAGCTTAGTCGCAATGCTCGACTCCTATCGTCTTGAGTTAATACACTGCCTCAAAAAGACAATGGCAAGTGAGGAAGGCAAACAAAAAAATAGGAGGGATGGCAAAGATGCTGGTGAGACAACGACGATATTCAGACCATGGGAAAGGGCTGGTTGGGGCAGTTGCATCGGACTCACCAATACAGGAGGAGGTAGAAGCTCTGAAGGCTGCTTGGCGTTGTCCTCGTGGTCAAATCCACGAGAAGCAGAGCCACCTCTCTTGGGGGTAGATCCAGAAGAGGGTGGTGCAGACATGGCGGAGATGTTGTACCGCGGCGGGATAGGATCAGACTAACTTCG
Source organism: Reticulascus tulasneorum (assembly GCA_001557505.1). Taxonomy (NCBI): domain Eukaryota; kingdom Fungi; phylum Ascomycota; class Sordariomycetes; order Glomerellales; family Reticulascaceae; genus Reticulascus; species Reticulascus tulasneorum. The sequence goes on along the minus strand of LSAX01000003.1, from coordinate 2,413,601 downwards.
ACTGGATACAAGAAGAACTGTGTGCCAAAGGAGATGGTCAAGATCCCCCGGTGTGAAGGTATCTAGAGTGAATGGGTCAGTCGGGCCCAGGCGGGAAGTTTGGCTGTGAGCAGGTTTGCAGAAGAATGGAAAAAGTTAGATGTAGATGTTAGGTGGAAGAACGAAAGAGGCAGGCAGGGTCTCGAAGGCTGCAGGTGATAGTAGTTCGGCAAGAGCACGGAGAGGGATCATGATCAGGTACATCGCACTTACCGTAGTGGTTAGATCGGGATATAATTCGTATTGCCTTTTGAAGTGACTGCTCGTAAAGGCAAGGCAAAAGAAGGCGGATGTGAGGTTATTTTCTCGGCGCGGAAGGACTGTTGTGTGTTTGAAGAAATATGAGGTGAGTATTATACACAGGGGAAGGAGGCAAAGTGCTTTTTTTCTTCCTCGGAAGCGTCGCCTACTCAATGTGTGATCGAATTCCGAACGCAAGGTCCGAGCAAAGTGAGAATTGCTTGTCAAGAGGAGATTGATATTTTGGTTCAAATGAATGATTCAACCCGGCATCGACTTCCTTTTTTGGGAAATATGGATCTTGAGGAGCTCCATTTATTCACTGCCTCGCCAACAAAGATTTGGAAGAGAGGCATGGCGATGGCAACAACAGCAGTTACTCAATAAATTGCGAACAATTAATCCCGAGAACTTGCATTCACATGCGGGCCATGCTCCATGTCTCGTCTGGTACCAATATGCTGCCATAGTAGCACACAGAATGCAGCTTGACGTGATTAAGAATTTTAGCGGTAATAACTGAATACGGGATATCTCTTACAAGTTGCTGAACTTCTCGGTTTCTTCAATGCTGTCCGAGCTGTATCACAAAGGACATCATCACCAATAGGATCGGGTTTGTGGCCTTTGAGTGAGGAATTCAACAATTCGTTTGAGACATACATAATCACGCCGTTGTCCTACATCCCCAGACCCTCCGTACGGTGGATGCCATGTTTTGGTGTCCAGCCATTTGGTCAGTAAACCTTTATTCCTTAGTCCATTTCAATGCTGTCTTCCGCAGCGGCTGTCTGACGATTCGTTGGAGAGAGCCGCTAAACAAGTTTCAGAGGTATACAGAACTGTATCGCATCATGCCAGTTTCTCAATATCTTTGCACAGTAGTGTACATTCGGTAAAGGATATTCGTTGAATCTTCACTTCTTCGCCTTCTTGTCGACTAATGGCAGTCAATCAGTAAGCGATACCATCTAAACCAGTGTGGAAGCTTACTCTTTTCCTTTTTCTTCTTTGGCGCATTCTTCCCACGAGATTTGAGTCTAATGACCATGTCAGAACTCCGCGAAAAGATAAGACTGACTCTGAGAGTCCCTACCCTTCAATGTGTTCCAATCGATCCTCTTCCGCATCATCAAAAGTCGTAAGATCGGGGCCAAATTCCCTCATCACGTCTTGGGCTGTGGCAGTCTTGCGGGGATAGTATGCTGCGAGGGCAGGCCCTTTTAATCGCTGTCGCAAGATCTTGTTACCCATTCGAACGCCATCAGGATTGTACGTTGTAGCGAAGATCTGGCATTGGGCCTGAAATTTGTCAATAACGAGGTAGTTCTTGAGCTGCAAGATTCATAATTACCTTCATAAGGTCCAATAACCTGGCGCGTGGGACGCTCATCTTGGCATGGCCGATAAAGAAGCAATTGGATGGAGTCAAGTTCGCGATCTTGAGGTCTCAAAAGATAGGATCCATTGGAATGGCACAGCACAGACCCACATCTTGCTAGGTTCCGGTATTTCTCCGGGGCGGACCGCAATAGATTTTGCCCGACAACGAAACGGCGTGGGCTGTACGAACGTAATGAGCTGTAAATCCGTACAGTTTGGTGACCAACTTGCGCTCATAAATATAGGTAATGCGATGATGGACCTACGTGACATGGCATCTTCTATGTAGCCATCGCAATCTATATATTTGCATGTGGGACTCAAGACGGTAAGATCCTTGGCCGAGGTGAGATTGGGAGGCGCATGGGCTGCACAATCATGGCTATGAGACACAGAAAAATCGGCCAACGATGGTCCGAAGTCGTCGAAATGCCGGATTATTGCCAAAGAGACTCATTCTCGGCAGGTTCCTTGACTTTGCATCGCTCACAGCGAATCAAGTTCCAGAGATGAGAAGGAAACAAACTTGGGTATCTATTAGGTTGCTATACAGAATGCAACTTTTACCGCTCTTAGCTTGTTCCAGAATGTTCTCGTGCTGCAATAAAAGCCCGTTTCTTCTCTCTGTATAGTTTCATCAGCTTCTTGTTGCTAAGAGCAACGGTGGCGGCCTTTTGGCCTGCTTCCTTCATGTTCCGGTCGCTACCAGTTCCCAAAAGCTTCTTCTGCTCTCCCCATCCCTTGAGGTAAACTCCAACAGTGAACACGTCAAGCTTGTCGTGATGCTTGTCCTTTTTCCGAGAAGACTTGATCTCTTCGTAGTGCAGCTCCACCCCCTTGACAACTATTATGTTTGTCAATTCCACCTTCGGTGGGAGCGACTTGGCAGGAGGTGGCTGTTGGCCGAGCTCAAGTGCTAGCCTCTGTTCGGGCTTCTTGTCAATCTCCAGTATCTGGTCTTTGATTGTCATGCTCCAAAGTGCCTTGAGCCATTCAGTAGCACGAGATAACCCTTGTACCGGGTCGGATAGAATCACAGCGGCAACGTAAGCCTCAAATAAATCACCTTGTACCTTGGCTACTTGTTGTCTCTTCGCTTTGTGAGGGAGGTCGCTATCGATTTTGAACTCGGGTGGCAAGTGTGCTCGCTCCAAAAGCCCATAATGTGTCGTAAACCCCCCTAAAGTGGCATTCTGCACCAATAGCTCTCGCAGCTGGGAACACTTTCCTGTAGGCAATCCGCCAAAAGTCTGAAAGATGAGACAAGACGAAATCAACTCGACATAAGCGTCGCCTATCCACTCAAGTCGGTCATAACTGAGATTGTCTTTGCTCGCCATGCCTGAATGGGTGAAGGCAGCGGTCTCTAGTAAGGGGTCGAGGATTGGAGGAAGAGGTGGAAATGTGGTCGAAATCTCCGAAGAAATCCAAGGCGTGACTGACGAGAATAATGGCACCTGAAGACCTGCCGGCAAGGCTTTCACATCCCTTGGAGATTGAGTGAATGAGACATCACTCGGACCTGATGGTTCCTGCGCCTTGCTAGGAATATTCTGCTTGCTGTTAGTGCTTGAGCGAACACGAGTGAGTTGCGAGTAGTGCCTACCTTCTGGATATTAGAACTGGCACTCGATTCACCCAGCTGCTGTCTCTTATTTTCTTTGGTGAGCCCAGCTTGAGCCCCACCTAGGGCATACTCCGTGTGTGAACGTTTCGACATGTCTTCCTGAGGAGGTGGCGGTGGGGGGTTTGGCAAGTCGTATCTTACATCTGAAACTTGAAGTTGCGATGAACGTTATGGGGGAGTTGTAAAAGCCGATGAAGTTCAGAGCCTTGGGTGATGGGGGGTGGAGTTGCAGCAGTCACGAACCCAGGCTTCCCGATTTACTGCCGAATTAAATCCTGGAAATAATAAATAAAATATGGAAAATATGCCAACTTTGTAAGTACAGCTAATCGAATGCTGATTCTCTAAAAGATTAGGGAATTTGGAGTTCTGGGGAAAATGGCGTGAACTAGAATTAAATAGACAATGTACCAATATCCTAGACCTGGACTATAGTGGCCAGGGTCCTCAGATTTGGAGCTTTTATCACTACGCGCCCTTGCTGGGCACCTGTGAATATGACGCATTCAGCTGCCGCGGGCCCAAGTTAATTAACTGGGAGACTCTGCTGGTGGGAACCTGGCTTGCACGAAAGACGCCCTGGCTGCTATTGGTACGGTGCCTCGCAACATAGCTATTTTACTATGTCAGGAGGTCCGTATTTCTTCATTGGGGAAGTAGCAGCTCTTCCCTTCCCTTCTAGCCATGCATAGGACAATTGACGGGGTGTTCAATGTACTATCGATATGCAAGTGCCAGCCGGTATTTCACATGTCTCGTAAGGCGAATCAACACGAAATCGCGGGGTGGCTTTAATTTGTCGGTGCCCTGGGCTAATTAGACCCTTGAAAAGCCAGGGCAGATCGGTCCAAGTGGATTCCAGGTCCGCGAGCGCCGAGGCAAAACATTTCCTAGGCATTAATGATCATCTCGATGTCAGCGCCCCCCCAACGCCAACTGATCGCTGGTAACCCACCGGATCGTTTCTTTGGAAGCGTCCATGGCTCGTTAGAAAGAACCAGGCGTGTCATCCTGCTCGGATTTTACAATCCGTCCTTTGCAATATATGCCTGCACAACCATCATTTGTTTTCACCAGTTCAGGCCTTCCACTGTGCGGCGAACTGCATCAACCTGACCCGGCTGTGCGGATCCAGCCCGGTATACCTTTGACAGTTGACTCCAGATAGAACTGCCGGGTCGGCACATATTTCCAGATGGCCGACTCTGTGGGTACGTTTGGCTCTATCATTCTATCAAACAACTGTTCTAGAGAAGGCTACATTTACTAATCGTAACCGGCTGTCTAGATCGCGTGTTTGTCCATGCCCTGAACACCGTTAAGAAGATCCCAAAGACAGGCGCTTCGCGGCCGCCGCCTTCCGACCGATTACGCCTATATGGCCTCTACAAGCAAGCAATGGAAGGGGACGTGGATGGTGTGATGGAACGACCAACAGCCGGCACGGGAATGGAGGCAGACGAGCTTCAAAGGGAAAAAGACAAATGGGATGCCTGGAACTCGCAGAGGGGTCTCAGCAGGACCGAAGCGAAGCGGAGATACATCGAGGCTCTGATTGAAACCATGCATAGATACGCAACAACACCGTACGTCGTTCCCCACGGAATATCTTATCAAGGAACCCTTGTCTAATACCTGATTGTAGCGATGCGAGGGAACTGGTTGCCGAACTCGAATTTGTCTGGAACCAGATCAAGAATAACAGTCCTAGCTCTTCCGATTCTTCGCCGAAACCCGCTGGATACATGTCGGGTTCGCGCCGAATCCAGCAACCTCTGAGTGGGACCGACGGCCCTATGAAGGTCTTGAGCCCCATGAGCGAAGACGATGCCGCAGAGCAAGAGTCTGAAAGAAGGATAGGTTACAATGACGAGGATGACAACGACACAAGTAGAAGAGGAGGCAAGTGGTCACGGGAGGTGGAGCGAGCTCTTGTGAAACTATCCGCTGAGGTTGCGGCCCTGCGAGAGCAGATCACGACTGGAAGGGAATGGATGTCGAAGAAAGAAAGAAGCTTTCCGGCTAAGCTTGGATGGATTGCTTGGATTATTATGAAGCATCTTACTTTCGACATCGTCATCCTCGCCTTCATACTACTCTGGATGAGGAAGCGCAAAGATCGGCGCCTGGAAGATTTGGTTAGAGCGGCGGTCAGGTTGGGGAGGGAATACATCCGTAAAATCCTACCGTCCGGCAGGTGACATGGCTATACTTTGGCGAAACCTATCCCAGCCAGCCATAAACTTGGTCCTGCATGTTGCTGAGAAGAGACCAAGTGGAGATATGTCGTGGACATATGGCATTGTCTACTTCGCCAGCCTCAGGCTTGAGACAGCGGGCATAGGCAGAACTTTACAGCGATGTTAGCAGAGCAAGAGGGCCCGCACCGGCTCGCTCTCGGTCTCTTTGCACGACCTTGACGCACCTGGTACGCCGCAGAACGTTGCCCGATCAGGCCCGCCTGCGTCTATCATCCTGCGGACGCCATGCGGACACATATCAAGATGAAGTTATAGTTTGCAGTTGGACGCAGCTGAAGGGACTGTCACACTTAGAGATGGCCCTAGCCAGTCTTCTATCTTGATTGCAAGTCTGATGCGTGGTTAGAGGCCGCAAGCGACTTTATGTTGCCACCTTAGCATTGTCACTGGCATCAAGAGGCCCCCCGGCTCTCTCTAAGGCGCTAGAGACGAGAAGACTATGAATTAATGTCGGACTATCGGTGGGACTAACGGGATGTGACGTGGTTGTAATGGCGCAAAACTTTAGAAGCACCTGGCTGTCTAACAAGATCAACAGGCGAGGATGCTGACCGCATTAAGAGGAGAGATCCTGTGTACATATACTCTTATACTTAGCGCATAGAATCGCTTACAAGATTTTTCTCTGACTCGATGATATCCGATGCAGACCAGGCCGGCAGGGAGTGGTTGTAGATAATCTCTAAAGTCCAGTGTCGTGTTCGGAGGACGCTGTGTCAACTCAGGGTGGCTTGCGGTACCAACCTGTATTGCTTGGCACCTCAATTGCTATATTGGAGGTATTGCTGAGCCTCCAACTCCATGCCACTCTCAATTTTCTCAGGTTCATAATTTCGAGTCTTACAGTTCACCACCGCAAAACAGGTGTACGCCACTCAAGCATACATAAGTATTCATTCCTTTCGGATCATGCGTCGGCAGCTACTCCTGGTCTGATGATGGCTCAATCAACGACCATGCATACACAACCAACACCGATATGCTCAGACAATACTACAGTCACGGGTAGTTCCAAGATTCTTCCTCTGGCCTCTAGTCAACCAGTAAATGAGGATTTAATACCGCCGCTGGACACAATATGTCCTGCAATATTCGTTCCGCTTCAAAAGTCGCTTCTGGAGCCGTTCCAACCACCGCAGGACAGGGTTGATCGGCTGAGACAGATTCTTGAAAAGATCGAACACCACTCGGAAGGAGTAAGGAAGAATCTCCTGTTCCTGTACGAACGAGAAGGCAGACGAATCATTCAGGAAGCAAGAATTCATGAAAGCACGCACGGTATCGTGAATACAGAAACTGGTATCAGTTGGGAGGAAGCAAACGCGATGATCAGGAATATGGAGGCTCCTCCTGTTGAGGGTAAAGAGTATGGTGCACCTACAGCAATTGTAGCCGCAGCTGCCATATCGCATGGAACGGTTACATGGAGGGAACGAGCAATGTCACTGTTGCTGGGCACGGTCGAGAGAGCAGTGACAGATCTAGACGGCTACGATGGCCACGTTCAAAAGATCAAGGACCATTATCAGAAAGCTCTGCAGCGGGAGTTGGCTATAGACGAACAGCGGTTTGGCGGTCGAGGCTGAAGGTCTGCTAATAGCTCGATGGCTCCAAGTCGAGGTAATCACTCGCACTTGACAGTGGATTAAGTACAAAAACTGCTATTCCCTAGGTATCTTGGGGTTGACCGCAATTGTGTCTTTGAATGTCCAACGTCCAATTTGTGAGTCGAAACGTCTCTTCCAAAGTGGTAGTTGTGAGGTCTCAAGAACACATTTCGAGTCAGCAAAGGGCATTAGGAAATCCAAACAATCAAGTCACATCCCATATTCAAAAGTCATCATAATGTGGCACAAAGTGTGACGACCGCCGGTAAGAGGCATTGCTCATCGAGGATATCTCCCATGCTTCCATAAACGGTGTCAAATTTACTCTAGAACACAAGATAGAGGAAGACTCGAATGAAGCACCGGCTCATTGATAGAACCGAGCGCCCAAGCTCACCTACGATAAAATGTGCCCATGTACAATTTTGTTGAAGAAAAGAAAAGGAAAGAAGAAGCTGTATTTTTTCTGCAGTGTCCTAATGGAGAGGGTCCCTCGGAGCAAATGCTGCCTCAGGCAGAGAGAAAAGGTACTCAGCCAATCAACGTTAACGTAAATTAATCGTGATGAATGCACTAGTCCCCCAGAATGGCCGGAAGAGCACCAATCCCTCGAGACGTCAACGATTGAGCAGCAATTCGCCGCACTTCATCCCACGTTCCTTGTCGCCCGGCTCTTTCAATCCGTCAAGGCGACACGATGCTGCGGCAGACATTAGCACGTTCGGCTTGGCGGACAGGCAAGCAGGCCGTCAATGCCTCGAGAACGTTTGCCACAACAGCTCAGCGAAATGCCGAAGTCGAGCTCACAGTCGGTACGATTTCCAGCTTCCCACCACCCATTGACTCCATGACCGTAGCTAATTAAGTTGCAGATGGAAAGAAAGTTTCGATAGAAGGTGAGATTAATTGGAGAATTGAGCACCAATGGCTGCTGACCAAAACGTAGCTGGCTCGGCGCTCATTCAGGCTTGCGAGAAGGCCGGAGTTACTATCCCAAGGTACGGACGACTCTATTCCTTTGATCAATCACGACAGGCAGCTAACTGTTTGCAGATATTGCTACCATGAGTACGACGACCTCCTATCAGACGACGATCGATGCTGGAATAGTGGACTGACGTTTGGAATAGGAAGCTAATGATTGCCGGAAATTGCCGAATGTGCTTGGTCGAAGTCGAGAGAGCCCCGAAACCAGTAGCATCTTGTGCATGGCCCGTTCAGCCAGGAATGGTCGTGAAGACCAATTCGGCTATCACGCACAAGGCCCGAGAGGGAGTGATGGAGTTCCTGCTAGCAAACCATCCATTAGACTGCCCTATCTGTGATCAGGGTGGTGAGTGCGATCTTCAGGATCAGTCCATGCGATACGGGGCCGACAGAGGAAGATTTCACGAAATCGGCGGCAAGCGAGCTGTGGAGGACAAAAACATTGGCCCCTTGATCAAGACCTCGATGAACCGCTGCATTCACTGTACCCGATGTGTTCGATTCGCGAACGATGTTGCTGGAGCCCCCGAAATGGGCTCGACTGGACGAGGAAACGATTTACAGATCGGCACCTACTTGGAGAGGAATCTGGACTCCGAGCTCTCCGCCAACGTTATCGACCTGTGTCCTGTTGGTGCTTTGACATCTAAGCCATATGCCTTCAAAGCTAGGCCCTGGGAACTTAAGCACTCCGAGTCTATTGATGTTCTCGATGGACTGGGTTCCAACATTCGAGTAGACTCGAGAGGCTTGGAAGTCATGCGAATTCTCCCTCGACTGAATGACGACGTCAATGAGGAGTGGATCAACGACAAGACTCGGTTCGCTTGTGATGGTTTGAAGACACAAAGACTTACAATGCCTTTGATACGACGAGAAGGAAAATTCGAGCCAGCAGACTGGGAGCAAGCCCTAACGGAGATCGCCACTGCCTACGGAAAGGTGCAACCACAGGCCAACGAATTCAAGGTCATCGCAGGAGAGCTGACCGAGGTCGAGTCGATGGTTGCAATGAAAGATTTGGCCAACAAGCTTGGATCCGATAACCTAGCGTTAGACATGCCCTCAGGCAGTCAACCGATTGCTCACGGTATCGATGTACGCTCGAATTATCTTTTCAACTCGAGAATTTGGGGAATTGAGGAGGCAGACTGCATTCTGATTGTCGGCAGCAACCCGCGACACGAAGCCGCTGTATTAAATGCCCGCATCAGGAAACAATGGCTTCGTTCGGAGCTTGAGATTGGTGTTGTTGGCGAGGCATGGGACTCGACATTCGAGTTTGAGCATCTCGGGGCTGATCACGCTTCTCTCAAGAAGGCACTGGCTGGACCCTTTGGCAAGAAACTCCAGGCTGCCAAACGACCCATGATAATTGTTGGATCTGGTGTTACGGACCACGCCGATGCAAAGGCATTCTACGAGGTTGTCGGTGCGTTCGTCGACAAGAACGCTGCCAACTTCTTGACGGAGGAGTGGAATGGATACAACGTTTTGCAGAGAGCAGCATCCAGAGCTGGTGCTTTCGAAGTTGGCTTCGTAACACCATCCACTGCCGTGGCGGAGACCAAGCCGAAGTTCGTCTGGCTTCTCGGTGCTGATGAATTCAACGAGAAAGATATCCCCAAGGATGCTTTCGTGGTCTACCAAGGCCATCACGGTGACCGAGGCGCACAGATCGCAGACGTCGTCCTCCCTGGTGCTGCGTACACCGAGAAGGCTGGTACTTACATCAACACCGAGGGACGGGTACAGATGACCAGAGCCGCCACATCACTCCCCGGTGCTTCGAGAACAGATTGGAAGATCATCCGTGCTGCTAGCGAATTCCTTGGCGCGCCTCTGCCGTACGACGACGTGGCAGCGCTCCGAGACAGAATGACAGAGATCAGCCCAGCCCTCGCAGCCTACGATGTAGTCGAGCCTGTAGCCCTCAAGCAGCTGGCCAAGGTGCAGCTCGTAGACCAGAATAAGGGCTCCAAGGCCGCTGGCACTCCTTTGACCAAGGTCATTGAAAATTTCTATTTCACCGACGTCATCTCTAGAAGGTAAGGCTTCTCAATTATCATACCCGCACTAGCAGACAGCTAACACAACATGAATAGCTCGCCGACAATGGCTCGTTGCTCCGCATCGAAGGCAACCGGCAACCCCAAGACAAACTTCATGGCTCCTGGCGTAGAAGAGGACAGACCAATGGGCCAGGTCGCGTACGGGGCATAGAGAGGAGGCTGCAAAGAATTAGAAAAGTGGACTCTGTTTAAGGGCTGGTTGCATCGATTGTACATATAGGCTGCAAGGGTAGACTGAAGGGAGATAGTAAATATGCCGTAAAAAATGTTTCTTTTAAAGTTATGTGCTCTTGAGAACGTGCCAACATTTCTCGAAGTACGTTTTGATGTACATGTGGGCGCCACCCCTTTTACGAACTACAACTACATTGCAGAGCCCTCTCGGTTCGCGGCACATCGCTCGTCCACCGCACCTCCTCCTCCTTGTCGCCTTTCCACGCGACGCCGTCGACCTCCTCGCCATCCCACCGGTCCTCGAACGGGTTGAGCGCCATGTGCATAACGCGCCGCAGCACGTCCCTCTCGCCGTCCTTCTCGACCCTCCTGATGACCTCGTCCAGGACCCAGCCCCTCGGGACGAAGTTCGGGTTCACGCGCTTCATGGCCAGCCGGCGCTCCGCGTCGGCCGCCTCGTCCTCGCCCCAGTCCTTGATGATCCTCGCCCTCCACTTCTCGAGCCAGGCCGCGACCTGCGCGCGGGCCTCTGCCTCGTTCGAGACGCCAGTGACGCCTTCTTTGTAGAAGAATGCGGCGGCCTTGTCCTTTCTTGCGTCTTCGGTTGCGAGGTCGCTGGTTTTGAGGGCGCTGAGACGGCGGAAGACGAGGTTGAAATCCAGCTCCAGGTCTTGCATCGCGTCTAGGAGACCGCTGAACAGGTCGTCAAAGTCCGACTCCTTGAAGGTCTTGAGGCCGAGCCGTGCGGTCATGAGGCGCTTGTACTCGGCCATGAACACGGCCTTGTACTCCTCGCCGACCTGGGTGATCAGCTTCTCCGCTCTCGCGACCAACTCCTTCTCCTGGCTGGCGTCCACGCCATTTTCCACAAACGACTTGTCGTCAACCCCGGCGCCAGCACCCAGCAGCTCGCCGATTGCCTCGCCGAAACGCACCAGGTTCCACCAGATGATGGTGGGCTGGTTGCGGTAGCTGTAGCGAAGAAGGTGGTCGTCGTGGTTGGGGGTATACTGCGGGTCGAAGTTGTCCATGAATGCGAAGGGGCCAAAGTCGATCGATAGCCCGAAGATGGACGTGTTGTCCGTGTTGAGAACGCCGTTCATGAACCCGTACGCTTGCCACTTCGCAACTGTCAACGCGTTGCGCCTGACGACCTCTCGGTATAGACGGGTGAATCTGTTCTCTGCCGCATCCTCTGGTCCTTCTATCGAGGAAGCCGGGATGCCGCGACTCGGAGCGGGAGAGTCGGTGGCGCTGTCTGGATCTTGGAGGCGGCCGGGTAGTGTTTCCCAGCCCCCAAAGACATCCTCTGCCACATATGTGGCAAGCTTCCGTATGAGGCCTCGGTCGCCTCGTGCTCGAAGGATGTCGAAGTTTCCTAACCGAATCCACGACTGGGCGAAGCGGAGGACGATTGCACCTGGCTCCATCGTTTCCCGGCGTACTTTCGACTGAGGCAGTAGCGTCAACGACAAAGCCCTCGTGGTAGGTATATGCAGCGCATTCAAGGCTTCAGAGACAACAAACTCGCGTATGCTGGATCTGAGGACCGCCTTTCCATCGGCAAACCTCGAGTATGGTGTGATGCCCGCGCCTTTCAGCTGCAGCTCATACCTTATCCCACTCGTCGGGTTTGTGGTTTCAAATAACGATATGGCTCGTCCGTCCCCAAGCTGTCCGGCCCACTGGCCAAATTGGAAGCCTCCGTAGCATTGCGCCCACGGGTATCCGCCCTCCAGCTTGTCCTCGTCCCAGCCATGCAGTCGGTTCCCGGCCACAGTCGCCCTGAAATCCTCCGTCGCATCGTCGCCCTCTTTGATGCCCAGATCGCGCATGGCTGCTGGACTCACGGCCAATAGTTCCGGGTCGACGCTGGTCTCGGGGCGCACCCATGTGAAGGCCGCATTCCGAACCTGGCGGGGGCTGATCGCATCGCGGGGAGTCTTGTGTGAAGCGGCCGGTGTCGGGAAGAGGGAGTCTGGCGGGAGGGAGGACGTGTAGTGCCATGTTTTCGGCAAGTCTGCTATCGGTACGCCTTCAATAGCATGTTTGGCATTCGAGTTGGGGCCATTGGAGAGTTGCGCGGCCATGAGTGGTAGATTTAGAGCTCGGCGGGTGGTCCTTCGGAATGCGAAACGAGAAAGCATATACGGCAAACTGTGGTCAAACGATTTTAAGCTCGAGAGAGAGGCAGTAGTATTAATACAAAAAAACGAAATTAAGAGAGAATTTGCCTCCAGTCGTCTGAGGCGATTCGGCTTTGCGAGACTAGAAGATTGGTCACTTGGGCATGATGATGAGGAATCTTGAAGTGGCAATTTGAGCCGAGCTTAAGTGCATGGTTTCAGTGCTGACATCACAGACTCTGCGTGTGGGATTTTCGATCTTCGATATCGGACAGCCGCGTCCACCAACCCCAATGGCTCCTCGCTGGGGTTTTGATCTGTGAAAGATTTCTAATAACAAAATAAAAAAACAGCCATGCACATTGGAAAGGATACGGACCCTCTTCAGTAAAGCCGAGCAGCATCACGCAAAATTAAGATCCGAGCTCGTCATCAATACCGAGCCCAACTCCCGCGTCCAAACCCACGGAACTGCCAAAACGCCACTGATGCAGGCAGCATGTGTGGGGGCGCCTATGGAAGTGACGGCATCGGCCTTAGTTGGGGCCCCCTTGGAAATCAAGCTGCATTGTTGCTTGCAGTAGCTTGCCAGACTGAATAATCCCTTGATAAAGGCTATTAGTAGCCCGACTTTGTGAAGACGTTCGGGACCGCGTCGACGAATGCGTACTCCGTTCCGATAACCGCTCAACCCCTCAACTTACATTGTCTCATTGCCCTTTAAGAGAGGCTTTGCCTTCTCACACCGTCCAATTCTAAGCCCCTGCGAACTACTTCGTTTCCCATCTGCCTTTGATCCTTCGCTCGAGACTTTCAGACGCCCAAGATGAATTCAATTGGCGCCACATGGCAGCCCGATGCTTCGGGTGCTCCTCCCAAGCAGGTCCCGTACATACCGTCATTAAAGATGAATGATGGCAACGAGATTCTCATGGTAAGTAACGCTAGCCAAGAGCTTCCCCCTTACCGCACTCCAAGCATGTTGCATATGCAAGTCATCTCGGCTGGGATTCGTTCCTTCGGGCTCACCCCGCCCTTCAACACTGGCGCTGGGTTGGGTCTAATCCAAATCTCACATCTCCGAT